>CM077667.1:218995141-220294307 GCA_039707655.1 Elymus sibiricus | reverse complement strand
CCAGCGAGGCCATGAAAACTCCTCACTTGTGTGACCGTTTTGGGCTGCGGCCAACTCTCAATAGCTTCAATCTTGGCTTTATCAACTTCAATTCCCTGTGGAGTAACAACATAGCCAAGAAAAGATACTCGGTCGGTGCAAAAAGTGCACTTCCCAAGGTTAACAAACAAACGTGCATCACGGAGAGCAATAAAAACAGCACGTAAATGTTCCAAATGTTCCTCCAAAGATCTACTATAAATCAGTATATCATCAAAATAGACTAACACAAATCGTCCAATTAAAGCACGTAAAACCTCGTTCATTAATCTCATGAAAGTACTAGGTGCATTAGTTAACCCAAAAGGTATGACTAACCACTCATATAATCCAAACTTAGTTTTAAATGTTGTTTTCCATTCATCTCCCAATTTCATACGAATTTGATGGTATCCACTACGCAAATCAACTTTGGAGAAAATTGTAGAGCCACTTAATTCATCAAGCATATCATCTAGCCTAGGAATATGATGACGATAACGAATAGTAATATTATTAATGCCTCTACAATCAACACACATGCGCGATGTACCATCCTTTTTTGGTACTAGAATAATAGGAACAACACAAGGACTAAGAGATTCACGTATATAACCTTTGTCGAGCAGCTGATGTACTTGACGCATAATCTCCTTCATCTCCTCTGGATTGGTACGGTATGGTGCATGGTTGGGTAGCAATGCACCGGGAATTAAGTCAATTTGATGCTCAATCCCTCGAATAGGTGGTAATCCCGGTGGCACGTCTTGTGGAAAGACGTCAGTGAACTCCTGCAAAATGTTAGTGACAGCAGGAGGCAAAGAGGGAGGCATGTCCTCGAATGAAAATAATACCTCTTTGCATACAAAAGCATAGCAAACAGATGTAGTAACATCCAAATCAGTAATATTAGATTTAGTGGCAAGTAAACAACCACTCTTCAGTTTTATTTCAGATGCAACACTAGATGATTGTTTATTAGGCCTATTATGTTGCTCAAAGTCCTTTGCCACAATCTGATATTCACTATCACTTTGCTTCTGTTTTGCTTTACTAGCTCTAGCAATGTCATCTTTCATAATATGTTCGGGAGACATAGGAAGCAAAGTTATATTTTTATCATTATGAACAAGAGTATACTCATTCGTCCTACCATGGTGTACAGAATTTTTATCAAATTTCCATGGTCTACCAAGTAAAACGGAGCATGCTTGCATGGGTACCACATCACAATCTACATAATCAGAATATGTAACAATGCTAAAGTGCACATGAACAGTACGTGTTACCTTAACCTTGCCACTATTGTTGAACCATTGGATATAATAAGGTTGATGATGTGGTCTGGTGGTTAGAGATGGCTTCTCCACCATCTCCATGCTAGCCAAGTTGTTGCAACTCCCTCCATCGATGATGACGTGAACAGAACGCTCCTTCACAACTCCCTTTGTATGGAACAAGTTGTGTGTCACGCCCAAGATGCGATCCTATCCTTATTTTGGCACGAGGGCCTCGATAGGGATAGAAGCGCATGTCGTCGTTTTGCAAGAATGGATATCATTACAAGTACATGTAAAGAAGAGATGAGTATATGGAATTGACTTACACTCACCACAAGCTACATCAATATCACATCAATACAACAACATATCCAAACATCATACAGAAGGGCGGGGTTCGACTACGGACGAAAACAAATGATAAAATGACATCCATCCTAGCTATCCCAGGCTACTTCCTGGAACCCATCCTAGATCGATGAAGAAGAAGAAGAAGAACTCCAAATCAAACAAGCATCGGTCTCATGACAAAGTATCACATTACCTGTACCTGCAACTGTTGTTGTAGTAATCTGTGAGCCACAGGGACTCAACAATCTCATTTCCAAGGGTATCAAGACTATTAAAGCTTAATGGGTGAGGAATGGTTAGGTGGTGAGGCTGCAGCAAGCACTAAGCATTTATTTGAGTGGCTAACTTATGAGTACAAGAATAAGGGGGGATGTTTGTCGCATAAACGGATGTGAACTAGTAATGATCTCTAACAGATCCTGAACACCTACTTACGAACAAACATAACCCCACCGTGTTCTCTCTCGGTTCAGAAATCACGAGAAGAGACAATCATGGTTACGCACATGGTTGGTGTATTTTATTTGAGTTTACTTCAAGTTTTCTATGACCGGGTGTTAAACAAAGTTTCCAAGTTGCCACGTAACCGCGGGCACGGCTTTCCGAAAGATTTAACCCTGCAGGGGTGCTCCAACTCATCCATCACAAACTAACCACACGCCGCGGGAATAACCTCGACCACGAATCCTGTGATTTCCTAGGCAATTCCATTGGAAAACCGCAACCTCGAGATAGCCCAAAGTATTATCGGAATTCCTCGTGCAAGACATTCGAGAAAGGTAAAACATGTCCAGCAAGACCGCCTGATGTGTCGACGAACCCGATAGGAGCCGCGTATCTCGTTCTCAGGATACGACCGGATGAGCACAGCGTACAGTGGCCTGATAGACATCTCCCGAGTTGCCCCGGGTTGGCCCCGCACACGACTCTAGTTTGGACCAACACTCATGAGGAGCACTGACCTGGGTTGTTGATTAAAGAACCTCGGGTTAATTACTCCCGATGCAGGTTTATTAGTTATTAGGCAAATGTAGTACCAATGTTGGGCCTTGCCAGACAATTTTTATCCTAAAACAAAAATCAAGGGGGTCCCCATAACAACCCCGAGCATGTTAGGAGCGCAAAATATGGAACATAACATGGGTACACAAGTAAGTAGGGCGGCAAAAGTGGAACAAAACACCGAGCAAAAGGCCAAGCCTTCCACCTTTTACCAAGTATATATGTGCATTAAATTAAATAGCAATAATATTGTGATATAACAAAATATCCATGTTGCACATGGAAAGATCTTGCACCTGCAACTAGCAACGCTATAAGAAGGGCTGAGCAAGCGGTAACATAGCCAAACAATGTTTTGCTGGGATGTGGAGGGGTTAGAGGCTTTTCATGGCAATTTGGGAGGCTTGGCATACAAGTGGTAGGTAGCGAGACAAGCGATAGAAACGAGACATCTAGCATGGCAATGATAGTAGTGGTATCCAGGGAAATGATCATCTTGCCTGAGATCCTGCTTGGAAGAAGAACGAGTCCATGAAGAAGACGAACCAACGTTGTCGTGGGATACGAACACCTATGGGATCAAGGAGATCCCTTACGGTTCAGCAAAGGGGAGAGGATTGCACAAAGAGCAGAACTAACGAACAGCACGCTGGGATTTACCCAGGTTCGGGCCGCACGGATGCGTAAAACCCTACTCCTGCTTTGTGAATGTATTATTGTGGATGTTCTGGGCCAAGTTCTGGGAGCTACAGTAGCAGCTACGCATGCAGAATGGGCTTCCGTAGTGCCATCCTCCCCTACTGTACGCCTCGGGCCTCCTTTTATATTAGTCAAAGGGGCTACCACAGTGGCGTACAAGATAAGGCATGAGGTGGAAAGTAACTACAGTGTTACCACAGTATTATCATACCTAACCCTGACGGCTTAGGACAAACTCATTGAATGCACCGTGAGGTGTCCGTCGAGGTGTCCCTTAGCGTCTCGGGCTTGGAAAAGCTTTACAGGGGATGGGCAAAAGCAGCCATCCCATCAGCATCGCTTAAGCATCTCGTGGCCAGCATCGCACCACGTCACCATGAGGACAAGCCCTAAACGACAAGGCTGGCCGCTGCACTGGAGCGATAGCGCTGCACTGTGCAGAGCCTTGCTGGGGCTGAATCCTTGCCGGGCCCGGGGCTTGCTGGGACCGAATCCTTGCCGGGCCCGGGGCTTGCCGGGACCTGGTCCTTGCCGGGCCCGGGGCTTGCCGGGACCGGGTCTTGTCTGGCGCGAGGCCTTGCCGGCAAGGCTGGCCGCGGTACGGCTACAGCTGCCCGTGCACAAGTAAGGGGTACTAAAAAGACCCATACTTTAGTACACCGACAGGAGCCCCCGGGCCTAGGCCATACACGGGTGCCAGGCCTGTTGGGCTAGGCCCAAAACAGTGCACGGGCACGCGTGGCAGGGAATAACTGCTCGTAATCATTATCTCTTTTACCACGCCCCCCCCACCACGCGCATTAATCGCGCGACGTGAGAGACGTGGGCGGAAACTCCGCTGTAAAAGCGGGCGGTAAAGAGCCTGCCTCGCGCCTTCCCCATAAAAAGGGAATCGCAGAGGGCACTGCTCATTTACCCCCTCTGCCTTTCTAATCTCAATCTCAGAGCCGTCGCCACCGTCTTCTTCCTCGCGCCCAAAGCAGAGCCTTTCTCCCTCCACCCGCCTCCACCGCGCTCTCGACATCTTCAGCGCCCACTTCCATAGCCACCATGCCGCCCAAGCTGAGCAAGGGCAAGGCGGCGGAAGCGGCCGCCGCGGCGGAGAGCAAGCTGGTGAAGATGCGGAAGGAACGCGCCGTTTTCCCCTCGACACTTGATGCGGAGACCTTGAAGAAGAGGTACCAGTTCGCATGGGCGACTGAGACCACGGCGCATCCAGCCACCAAAGTGAGTGTAGCTTCTCGCAAGGCAAAGCCAGGAGACTATCCCTTCTTTGCCGATTACTTCTGGTGTGGCCACTGTCCCCCGTACTCAGATTTCTTCGTAGATATCATGCTCACCTACGGCTTCCAGTTGTTAGATTTCACGCCGAATGCCGTGACTTGTATGTCCGTCTTCGTGCACCTTTGCGAGAATTTTGTTGGGGTCATCCCGAGCACTGCACTTTTCCGGCACTACTTCTACCCCCGCATCCAAAGGGGCGACGCCCTCTCCGGTAGCATCGCTTGGATCCCGGGGACGGCAACCAAGGAGGCATACCCAGAGGGGCTCTACTGCGATAGATGGGATGAGTGGCGCGGCAAGTGGTGCTGGGTCCGGGAAAAGGAGCCCCAACCGTTCTGCGAGGTGCGGAAGCAGAAGGTGGTCCGCGGCAAGGATTGGGGCTCCGCGGACCCTGACGACAGCAAACTCACCATCGCCATCACCAGGATACTGCGCTTCAGGGCTGCCGGGCTGAAGGTGGAGATGATTGCTTCAGATTTCCTTCGCCGGCGCATCGCCCCGCTACAGAACAAGGGGCGCCCTGCCTGGGAGTACATGAACGCTGCCGACGTCATGAGGGTGCGGCCTGGGCTGGATAATGATCTGACAGCCATGGGGCACGCAGCCCTCTGCCAACAGCTCTTCAATTCTGGATCAGTGGGAGACTTGCCGGCGGGCGTCGTCCCACTATGCAACAACTCATCACTGACCTCCATCATCGCCATGATGCCGGCGTTTAATGCCCATAGCATCGACGAGAGGTGGATCGAGCCGTCCGCAGAGCAGGCGCTGGCGTTCTTCGACAACTTGACGGAGAAGGCCATCCGCGCGGAGAACCTTGTCCGCGCCACCACGGAGGAGGAGCTCGCCTACATCGCCAACAGGGCGGAAGAGGCGAACCTTGCCGAAGAAGCCGGCAGCGCTGAGTCCAGCGAAGGCGAGGACTTGCTGCTGGAAGATCTTGCCGGGTGAGACGAGGCTGCCGGGGAGCCAAGCGGAGCCGCTGCCGGGAGCTCTTCTGCCGGAGGCGCCGCCAAAGAGGAAGAAGAGGAGGAGGAAGAGCCCCCAGCTCTTCAACATAGGAAGAGGCGCGTCCTCCGGAAGAACGCCACTGGCGCTCCAGCCCGCCAACCTTCCTCAAGCAGTGAGGCCTCCGGCAAGGGGGCGGCCGGCGAGGGCCACTCCTCGTCCTCCTCCATCAGGAACTGCGGCGGGGGTCGGCTTCGACCTCTCCGCCATCAGTTCCGAGGAAGAAGAAGAAGAGTAAGAGTCCCGCCGCAGCTTTGATTCTTGTTCTTCTAGTTTTGCTTGATTAATCTTGCTCTGTTTTTATCTCCACAGGGAAATAGAGACCTTGGCGCGGAGGATGGCGAAGAGGGCCAAGACCTCGACGAGCGTCGAGCCGCCGGCAAGCACCTCGGGCGCGCCGGAAACGGTTCTCGTCAGCTCGGAGTCAAGCCCAGAACGCAATCCTCGATGCAGCCCTCGACGCAGCCCCCGGCGCAGCCCCCAACGTGAGTCTTCTACTCACTACCCACTGGCGCGTGCCGGGGTGTGCATCTTCTCTGCTGACATCTCCGGGCGTGCAGGAGCGGAGCAACAGCGAGAAGCAACAGCGGGAGCTGCCTCTGCCATGCCACCTCCGTCGACTACACCGCCCAGGGGCGAGTCTTCGGGCAATCTCTACCGCGACGAAGGGGAGGGGCCGGCAAGTGCAGGCTCCGGCAACCACTTCCTTGACGCAGGTAAGGTTACTTGCCCCAAAGAATTCTTGTCGCTTTGGTTTTTCTTCTTTTTGTCTTCTTGAACTTCCTTCCCGGCTTTATCTTAATCAAGTTCTTGGCATTCAATCTTCTTCTGACAGAGCTCATGGATACTGATGCTGTCATTGAAGAGACCGCCAAGGATGCCGCCACTGAAGCCGGCAGGGTTGCTGCCGAAGAGGCCGCCAAGGCTGCTGCCGCCGAGGCCGCTGCCGCTGAGGCCGCCAAGGCCGCTGCCGCCGAGGCTGCCAAGGCCGCTGCCGTCGAGGCCGCCAAGGCCGCTGCCGCCGAGGCCGCCAAGGCCACTGAGGGGGCCGGTGAGGAGACCCGCGGTAATACTGACGGTGCTTCCGCCATAGGAGCGCCAGGCGCTTCTACTGCCGCGGGGCCCTCGACTGCCGAAGACCAGCCCTCGTCGTCCCGGGCCCCTCCCTCAAGCCAATATATCAGGGCCGGCAAGAACGTTGTCAGCATGCCGGGGTCGGCAAACATCGAAGAGCTGGTTGAAGGAGAACATCTTGACGGGGAAATCAGCGTTGCTGCCGTCAGTGAGCCCAAGGAGGAGCAACTACTTCAAGCCATGAATGACAATTATCAGAAGCTCCAGACGCTCTATCGCGCCCGGAAGGAGAAACTGGACTCCCGGGCAGCGCTCGTCGAGTCCGCGGAAGGAGACTTCCAACAACGCGTCACGGAGACACAGGCTTGGTATGGCGAGGCCCTCCAAGAGCTGAATATTTATCGGGAGCAGCTGGCGGAAGAGCGGAACGTCCTCCTGCTGAAGCAATCAGATATCGAGAAAGCGCAGGAGGAGGCCGCCCAGCAAGCCGCCGCGGTAGAAGCCCTCTTGACGCAGCACCGCATCAGCCTTGACGCCCAAGAAGAGGACCTTGCCGCCAGCGAGGCGGCGCTTGCCGCCAAGCTTCGCAACAAGGATGAAGAGCTCGAAGGTCTTGTCGCGCGGCGGGTCCAGGAGCTTGAGCAGAAACACTTGAAGACGCTCAGAGCTCTAACTGAAGACCACGCCGGCAAGCTCAAAGAGGCCCTCGACGCTGCCGGAGCTGCGGAGACCGCCAAGAACTTGCTGGAGGAGAAGACGAAGCAGCTGGAGGCCGCTCTCGAGGACCACGGCAAGGTCTCAACTCTCGAGGCCGAGAGAGACAAGGCTCTCCATAGCCTAATGGAGACGCAGGCCGCCGCATCCGAGAAGATCCAGCAGCTCTCCTCCGCCAAGGACTCCATTGAAGATCTGAAGCTAAAGCTATCCACGCTGGAGGAGTCTCTTGAGGCAGCCCGAGTTCGCGAGAGGACTCTTATCAAAGACCTCCATGACGAACAGGAGCTGCTCCAGAACGCCGCCACCACCCACAACGAGTACACTTCAAGCGTGAAGCTCTGGACTGCCAGGCTGGCGGACCTCGCCGAGAAGCTTGGCACGGAGCTGGAGACCATGGACTTGCCGGGCTTCGGATACTCAGTCGACGACAACATATCCTCAAGCGCCAGGCTAACCATGTTCTTCGACAAGCTCGTCGACGCCCTCAAGCTACTCCAGGCGAATCAGACAAGCAAGCTGGCCGACGAATCCCGGAAGCTCTGCCAGCTCGTCCTCCGCAAGGTGTTGATGAAGGTGGCGTACAGGAACCCTGGCGTCGACCTCTCCAAAGCCTTGAAGAGCTTGCCGAAGGACGCGGACGTCAAGGTTCTCGAGGAGCTTGTCGCGCCCATCGTCGATTGGGTGAGCCAGGTGAAGAGGGACGAGGGCGATCGCCGGGATTAACTGTAGCCTCCTATCTCTTCCTCATCTTGCCGCCAGCATTCCATGTAAAAGACAATTTGTCTTATGTCAGAAACGCGGCAAGCACTGGTTGTAATATAACTTGCTCTCTTTGAATCATGGCATGCTATTCCCCTTGTTCAATTCCTTTCTGTATGGCGTATGCCCTACGCTCTGCTGGGAACTTGCCGGAGCATAACCCCATCGCATGCGCTGGATTCGGGTCGTCAGCTGCTTGCGGGTAGTGCTGCTCACGGCAAGAAATCTTGACGCTTTCAGCGCGGCCACCTAGACTGTTGAGCGGACTCGAAACAGAGTAAGGGCGCAGCCGATCACGACAAGATTCCATCGCGTGCAGGTTTTCCATACAAAGCCGAAATCGTTCAAGGGAATACAGCCTTACAAAAATTAAAATCTGCTTAAGGGGTTTAGCAACTTAGCTCCGCTTTTTGTCGCTATTCCTTTTCTTCCGGCAAGGCGCCAACCTTGAACGTCGTCTGGCATCCATACCATCGTTCTCCTACTCCCCCCGGCAAACTTGCGCGCGAGGGAATCTTCTATCTCTGGAGAAAAAGAAAGAAGAGAAAATAAAAGTATGGAACCTTGACGGTTCGTTAGCTCTTACCGGGATCGAGTGCAATACATATCTCAGATAATACATGCATATAGAATGACATGAAATCAACAAGAAATGTAAAGCACATAGATCTTAAAATATGCACAGGGGTGTGCCTGCTCTGTTCAAAGAATTACATGCCAGCGGCAACACTTGCACAAAATGGCGTTGCCGGGATCTTGCCGGAGCGTTACGCTGCCGCGAGTACTGGATTTGGGTCGTCAGTAGCCTGCTGGCCGTATCGCTATCACAGCAAGAAACCCGAACAACCGCGCCTTACGGGTAGAACTTGCGAAGGTGCTCGATATTCCAGGAGTTGCTCACTGGCAAGCCCTCTTCGGTCTCTAGGTGGACAGCGCCAGGCCTGGTGACTTGCACTACCCGGTAAGGGCCTTCCGACTTCGGCGTCAACTTGTTGGAATTCTTGGCCGACTGAACGCGCCGAAGAACAAGGTCGCCTTCCTCAAGACTCCGGGCGTGAACCTTGCGGCTATGGTAGCGGCGCAAAGCTTGCTGGTAGCGAGCGGCTCGCACAGCAGCCCAAAGACGGTCCTCCTCAAGGAGCAGCGCGTCATCTTGCCGCAGCTGCTCTTGCTCAAGCTCCTCATAAGCGAGCACTCGAGGTGACCCGTATATGAGTTCCGCGGGGAGAACCGCCTCCGCTCCGTAAACCAGAGCGAAGGGCGTCTGGCCGGTGGCTCGATTTGGCGTCGTCCTGATCGACCAAAGAACCACCGGCAGCTCATCAATCCAGCGTCTTCCATGCTTGTGCAGCTTGTCGAAAGTTCTAGTCCGGAGACCGCGCAACACTTCAGCGTTCGCCCTTTCCGCTTGGCCGTTGCTCCTCGGGTGAGCAACAGAGGCAAAACAGATCTTGCCGCCAAGGTCTTGGACATACTGCATGAAGGTGCGACTTGTGAACTGCGTACCGTTGTCGGTGATGATCCTGTTCGGCACACCAAAACGGCACACAATCCCCTTGAAGAACTTGACTGCTGACTGTGCTGTCACCCTCCTCACTGCTTCCACTTCTGGCCACTTCGTGAACTTGTCGATAGCGACGTACAAGTACTCAAAGCCCCCGGCAGCGCGCGGGAAGGGACCCAGTATGTCGAGCCCCCAGACCGAGAAGGGCCAGGAGAGAGGGATCGTCTGGAGAGCTTGAGCTGGCTGATGAAGTTGCTTCGAATGAAACTGGCACGCTTCACACTTGGTTACTAGTGCAGTTGCATCCTGGAGAGTAGTAGGCTAGAAGAATCCTTGCCGGAATGCCTTGCCGACAAGGGCTCTTGAGCCTATGTGGGATCCACATATGCCCCCGTGAATCTCTGCCAACAGCTCTAGTCCATCCTCCCGAGGAATGCACTTCAATTTCACACCGTTGGGCCTCTTTCTGTACAGGACGTCGTCGACGAACTGATACATACTTGACTGACGGGCTACTTTCTCAGCTTCTTCCTGCTCCTTAGGGAGTTCTCCTGTCTGAAGGAAATGGACTATTTGCTGTGCCCATGCCGGAGCCTGTGGCTCGACGACAAGGACTAAAGGCGAGTCTTTAGCTGCGGGAGCATTTGCTTCTACGGCAAAAACCTGAGGTTCTTGGCGGAGCAGCTGCTCACCGGCAACTGGTATTTCCTCGGCAGCAGGGGCGCTTGCTTCGGCGGCAAGAACCAGAGGTTCTGCGCGAAGCCGCTGCTCACCGGCAACCGGTATTTCTTCGGCAGCAGGGGCGCTTGCTTCTGCGGCAAGAACCAGAGGTCCTGCGCGAAGCCGCTACTCACCGGCAACCGGTATTTCTTCGGCAGCAAGGGCGCTTTCTTCTGCGGCAAGAACCAGAGGTCCTGCGCGAAGCCGCTGCTCACCGGCAACCGGGTCGTTCCCGGCAAGATCCTTGCCGGGGGCTTCGGGAAGCCCTGCCGGGAAGTACTCGCCGGTACTTAACTTTCTTCTCTTATCAGGCCTTGTCGATGGCGATACGGATGGTTGAGTCAAGCGGAGCACAAAAGTCCCTGGTTCCACAGGTAGCTTGAGTGCGGCACGCTTTGACAGGTCGTCGGCAATGCTGTTCTCTGATCGAGGAACATGCTCTGCCTGAAGACCGTCAAAGCGCTCCTCCAGCTTCCTCACTTCATCAACGTACGCTTCCATCAGCGGGCTCTGATAATCTTTGTTGACCTGCCTCACGACGAGCTGGGAGTCACCCCTGATGATGAGCTTCCTGATCCCAAGGTCTGCCGCGATCCTGAGACCGGCAAGCAGTCCTTCATACTCTGCCGTGTTGTTGGTCGATCTCTCCTGGGGAAAATGCATCTGGATGACGTACTTGAGGTGCTCTCCGGTGGGTGCGACAAGCAGCACGCCTGCACCGGCGCCTTGCAGCGAAAAGGCTCCATCAAAGTACATGATCCATTCGCGATCTGTTTCCTTGCCGGGAATCGCTGATTCTTGAACTTCGTTGTCTGGCGTTGGGGTCCATTCTGCAATGAACTCTGCCAAGGCTCTGCTCTGGATAGTTGAAGAACTTTCAAACTTGATACCAAAGGGTGATAGCTCCAACGCCCACTCCACGATCCTGCCGGTTGCTTCTGGGTTCCGGAGAATCCGTTGCAGCGGAAAGCGAGTGGCGACGGTGATCTCATGTGCTTGGAAGTAATGGCGCAGCTTCCTCGAGGCCATGAGAAGGCCGAAGAGCAACTTCTGCACACCAGAATATCTCGACCTAGCCCCCTGCAACAGGGAGCTGACGAAATAGACTGGGCGCTGCACCATCTTCTTCTTCTGCACTGCTTGGCTTGACTGCGCGGATCTTTCCATTTCGGAACCAGACTCTGCCGGGGCTGGCCCCGGCAAGTCGCTTGGCGGGTCTGCCGTTGCCGCTCCATCCTCCTCTGCTTCTCTCTCCGCCACCAGCGCAGCACTAACCACTTGATTCGTTGCCGCCAGATATAGCAGTAACGGCTCTTGTGGCCTAGGCGCGACTAGTATTGGCGGAGAGGAGAGGTACCTCTTCAAATCCTGCAGCGCTGCCTCCGCTTCTGGAGTCCATTTCATTGGACCTGCCTTCTTCAAAATTTTGAAAAATGGCAGGGCGCGCTCAGCAGACTTTGAGATGAACCTACTCAAAGCAGCGACGCAGCCGGCAAGGCGACGCACATCCTTGACTCGTCTTGGCGCTTCAATCTGCTCAATTGCCTTGATCTTGTCGGGATTGGCTTCAATTCCACGCTGAGATATAAAGAAACCGAGAAGCTTGCCGGATGGGACACCGAACACGCACTTCTCTGGATTGAGCTTCAGGTTGATCCTGCGCAGATTTGCAAATGTCTCCTCTAGATCTTGAATAAGCGTTGCCTTGTCCTTGGTTTTGACCACTATGTCATCCATGTAAGCTTCCATATTTCTATGAAGCTGGGTCTTGAAACCAATCTGGACGGCTCTCGCGAAGGTCGACCCAGCACTTTTCAACCCGAAAGGCATACGCAAGAAGCAGTATGTGCCACATGGGGTGATAAATGCGGTCTTCTCTTCGTCTTCTTTTGCCATGAAGATCTGGTGATAGCCTGAGTATGCGTCAAGGAATGACAGCAGATCGCAGCCGGCAGTGGAATCCACAATCTGGTCGATGCGCGGCAAGGGAAAGGGATCTTTTGGACAGGCTTTATTGATATCTGTAAAGTCAATACATAGCCTCCATTTACCATTCGCCTTGCGCACAACAATTGGATTGGCCAACCATGTAGGATGGAGGACTCCTCTAACCAGGCCTGCCGCCTCAAGCTTCTTTATCTCTTCCGCAATAAACTCTTGCCGCTCCAAGGCTTGCTTCCGCACCTTCTGCTTGACGGGCCGCGCGTGGGGACAGACAGCTAGGTGGTGCTCAATTACCTCCCTGGGAACACCGGGGATGTCAGATGGTTGCCATGCAAACACATCGACATTCGCCCGCAGGAAGGCAACGAGCGCGCTTTCCTATTTGTCATCAAGGGTGGAGCTTATGGTGAAAGTTCCTCCCGTCCCGTCCTCCTTGGCGGGCACCTTCTTGGTCTCGGGCGGAGCAGCCTTGGATTTCTTGGTCTGGCCGGCAGAGCTCTCTGGGGCACCCTCGACGGCAGCGCAACACTCTGGAGAGGCGCGCTTGCCGGAGTTTGTACCAGAGGTCTTGCCGGGCTTCTTCTTCTTGCCGGGATCTTGAGCGGCAGGAGCATGCGCCTTGGCGGCGGACGCTGCAACTGCTTCCCGGTAGAGCTTGTCGGTGCAAATGAGCGCGTCCTTCTTGTCGGAGTGGACAGTGATGACGTTCATTGGACCGGGCATCTTCAAGCCGTTGTAGGCGTAGTGCGAGGCCGCCATGAACTTAGCCAGCGCTGGGCGGCCAAGGATTCCATTGTACGGCAACGGTATCTTGGCGACGTCGAAGACGACCTTCTCCGTCCTGAAGTTCAGCTCGCTGCCGAATGTTACCGGCAGCGTGATCTTGCCTTTCGGCTGGTTCCTTCCCGGATTGACCCCTTGGAAAGAACCTGTCTCCTCAAGGTCTTCGTCGGGAATTTGCAGCCTCTTGATCACATCGGGCGAGATCAAGTTCAGGCCGGCCCCACCGTCCACTAACATCTTCGTCACCTGGAGGTTGCGGATCGTTGGTGAAACCAACAACGGCAAACACCCGACCGCAGTTGTGCGATCAGGGTGATCCTCGGCGTCAAAAATGATAGGCGTGTGGGACCACTTCAGTGGCTTCCGGGCATCGAGGGATGGCTCTGCTGCATTAATCTCGCGTGCCCACTGCTTGAGCTGGCGGTGAGAGGAATGCAACGAAGCACCCCCGTCGACGCACATGGCCTCTGTAGCCTTCTGGAAATCGTGTTCACTGGACTCGTCGCCCTCTGCATCATCGTCCTCATCTATTTGCTCTTTGGCGCCGCCCCGGGCATGCTTCTCTTGCTGCTGCCTGGGCTTGCCGCGACGACCTCCTCGACCGCGCTTCCTGCCAGACCCTCCGGCACCATCTTGGGCTCTTTCCTTGTTGCGCCTTTCGTACTCGGCGCACTGTTTCTCGGCAAGCTCCTCAACTCGCCGGCAGTCTTGGAGATCATGGCCCTTGGTACGGTGGATCTTGCAGTACTGCTTGCCGGATCCTTCTGGCTTGTTGGCAGCCGCCAAGGCCTGACACGCTGCACACCCGGCAACCTCCTTGCCGGGGTCGTCGGTCTTGGACTTCTTGGCGGTGCCGGTGTTCCCCGAACCTTCAACGGCAAGCACGGCCTTGCCCTTGCGCTTCTTGTTCTTCCGCCGCCCCTTTCTTGCCGGGGCAGGAGCGTCTTCACTATCGGAGTCGACTCCAGCGCCAGCGTTCTCGCCGGGGAGTCTCCTACCTTCCTCTGCCCGAGCACACTTGTCAGCGAAAGCGTAAAGCTCGGCGACATCTCTGACTTTGTTCATCGCCAGCTCCTCCCGCATCTTACGGTTGCGCACATTCTGATGAAAGGCGCTGATGACGGCGGCGGGATGAACGTCAGGAATGTTGTGTTGGATGCGGCTGAACCTCTGGATATACTTGCGCAAAGTTTCGCCTTCTTTCTGGGGAATGATGTGCAGATCACTCTCCTGGCCAGGAGCTTGGTGGCCGCCGGTGAAGGCGCCAACAAACTGATGGCACAGGTCGGCCCAAGAAGAGATGGAATTCTCGGGCAAGTGCATCAACCACGATCTCACGTTGGGCTTCAGTACCAACGGAAAGTAGTTGGCCAGCACCTTATCGTCACGAGCCCCGGCAGCCTGCACTGCGATGGTGTAGATGCTCAAGAACTCGGACGGGTGGGTCTTGCCGTCGTACTTCTCCGGTACTTCCGGCTTGAAGGAGCGGGAGCTGGGCCACTGGACTTGCCGCAGCTCACGAGTAAACGCTGGGCAACCCACCTCGTAAGGTAGGGAGCCAGGGTACCCTGGCGCGGGCTCGTCAATAGCGGTCCCACCGCGCTTGTCGGACTGGCGACGCGCTTCCCTTCGGCGCTCGATGGTGGTTCGAGCATCCTCCTTCTTCCATTCCCGGAGAACATGATGTTGATCGCGGCGAACCCGCGGATCAGACGATGCCGTGGAAACATCCTCACGGGCGCCGGTCCGTCGAGTTAACGACCGCTCTTGATGCAGCGGAGGGGAACGCAACATAGTCGTTCCAGCTCCGGTATTTTCTCCATCGCCACGCACCAGCCTAGACGACTGCAGTCGCGAGGGTTCACCCTGCTGCAGCGCGTCATTGTTGGCTAGGCCGATGAGGCTCTGGATAGCGGCTCGCCACTCGTCTAGCTTCTCCGCGGCGGGAGGGAAGTCTAGGAGCAGCTGAGCTCGCGCCAACGCCTCTGCCGGCGTAGGCGGCGGTGACAGGTGCGAAGAACGTGAGGTGCTCAAACTCCTAACAGGGTTAGAAGGAGCGCCATCACGACTCTGCACCCGTGCGCGGCTTCCACCAGCTTGCTGGCGCGGATCTTGGCCCTGCGCACCCTGGGAGTGATGCGCAGGGGTCTTCCCATGCGAACGCCCAGAACCACCAACGTCTTGAGGCCGCACGTCATGCGCGTCCTGAGAAGGTCGCGGTGCATGCACCGGCGTATTCGTCCTGGAAGGCGCCGCTACATCCTTGGAAGTCGCTGCACCACCCGCAGGTTGCGCAGCTCCATCCTTGGACCTGTTGCTCGTCCGACTCGGATCGCCGGAACTCCGTGGAAGCTCGGAGCCTCCACCTCCTCCACCCGCGTCTACCCCGTCGCCTGCGCACGCAGCATCAGGCACAACGGATGCGGATGGACCAACCGCCGTGAAACCCTTCTTCTTGGGAGCCATGGTGGTGAAGATGATCAAAGATCTGACGCGCTGATCACTAGATCAGGTTCGCACAACCTCGATCCCCCTACCTGGCGCGCCAAAGATGTCGTGGGATACGAACACCTATAGGATCAAGGAGATCCCTTACGGTTCGGCAAAGGGGAGAGGATTGCACAAAGAGCAGAACTAACGAACAGCACGCGGGGATTTACCCAGGTTCGGGCCGCACGGATGCGTAAAACCCTACTCCTGCTTTGTGAATGTATTATTGTGGATGTTCTTGGCCAAGTTCTGGGAGCTACAGTAGCAGCTACGCATGCAGAATGGGCTTCCGAAGTGCCATCCTCCCCTACTGTACGCCTCGGGCCTCCTTTTATATTAGTCAAAGGGGCTACCACAGTGGCGTACAAGATAAGGCATGAGGTGGAAAGTAACTACAGTGTTACCACAGTATTATCATACCTAACCCTGACGGCTTAGGACAAACTCATTGAATGCACCGTGAGGTGTCCATCGAGGTGTCCCTTAGCGTCTCGGGCTTGGAAAAGCTTTACAGGGGATGGGCAAAAGCAGCCATCCCATCAGCATCGCTTAAGCATCTCGTGGCCAGCATCGCACCACGTCACCATGAGGACAAGCCCTAAACGACAAGGCTGGCCGCTGCACTGGAGCGATAGCGCTGCACTGTGCAGAGCCTTGCCGGGGCTGAATCCTTGCCGGGCCCAGGGCTTGCCGGGACCGAATCCTTGCCGGGCCCGGTGCTTGCCGGGACCGGGTCTTGTCTGGCGCGAGGCCTTGCCGGCAAGGGTCTTGCCGGGCCTCCGCAACCCTTTGGTCTTCTGTTTTCTGGTCTGATCGTTGACTTGAATGTCTCCTTGTCGTCTTAGTCTCGTGATTACTCCTAGCTATTCCCCGGCAAGGCTGGCCGCGGTACGGCTACAGCTGCCCGTGCACAAGTAAGGGGTACTAAAAAGACCCATACTTTAGTACACCGACAAACGTAGTCGAATGAATCCTCACACTCCGAACGCTTTCGGAACTCTATCGAGAAGAAGCAATCCGAAAACAACAATCAACACATGATAAACACCACAACATATGCATGACATGATGCACAACAAGGATGATGCATGTTATGCATGACATGGGAAAACAAAACAATCAACTCCTACACATTAAGTGAAGTTCAATATGCAACGAGTTGCATATTGACGAAACTCCACGTTCGAAACATTTAGTTCACTCTCGTTTATTTACACGGCACGTTTAAATGTTGTTAACATGTCAAGAGGTGAAGCATAATGAAACTACACTATCTAGGCATCTTAAATGAGGTCGGAAACAACTTATAGTATTTCCGCGGCGACCTCATATGCAAATTATGAATTTTGTCCAGATCTGAACTAACCATGTTTTATATTTATTAAACAGGGAAATAAAGTGCACAAAGCGATTCTACTCGTCATTCTAGTCGATTTACATATATAGATCAAATAAAACGGAGCTACGGCCTAAAAGTTATGACCTTCGCAAGACGGATATGCTTATAATTCAAAATGCATGAAAAATACAACCACAAGCATTTCAAATCATGAATGCAACAAGATATTAGAGATTCTATACAAGTTTAATATATGGCATGCTCAAAACGGAGCTACGGTTCAACCACAAACACCAATACAAGTATTAACTAAAATCTGTCCAAAACAACAACATAGCATATTGCACACATGAAACCAACAAGCTCCAAGATCCTAATATGCACAAACTAAGCATGGGGAATAGTATATAACACACACTTCATTTCATCTTCACATTTCATACTCAAAAGAGTCATGGAACACATGGTAGGAAGCTCACAACATGGCAATAAAATATAGCAGATTATGACTTAGTGAAAATAACAGGTTTTAGCATAGCAGATTTTCACGAAGGCATATTGGCAGCAATAAAACTATATGCTACAAGCATATCATGGCATGAAAATTTACAGCATGGTAGAGGACATGATGGACTACAATTCATTCCATGGTGGCAAGGTCTAATTATGCATAGAATCATTGCTAGCATCAACACAACATGGCATTATGAATAGAACAGCTTCTCAGACTTAGTGAAAATTAGAGTAGACATGTGCAGCAGTTTTTAACAGATTGACATGTTGGACAATGAATATAACTATGGTGCCAATCCTATACATGGCATCAAAAGACACAACCTGGTAGACAACAACATGCTTAACAAAAGACTCCCTGGGAGCAACCACAAAAGACTCCTAGATTAATAGCAAATCACATGACAACATGGCAACAAAATAACAGTTTGAGACTTAGAAATATTTAGACCCCTCAAAACAACAACATATTTATCACATGATGGCAACAAGATAATAGCACCTAAACATGGATTATAATGGCAAACAAAACACCAGGGACTAGTACACATGTCAAAGGGCATATCTCATGTTTACAACTATTACAAAAGGTGCATGGATCAATTACTATGATGCTCGCAAAATGGAACTTATCGTTAACAGATTTCAGTTTTAACGTGATAGCCACTTGAGAGAAAGAAATTGACATGTTAATGAATTCCTACCTAGCAACCAGAGGCATGGCATGCAAGTAGACATATCCTAGAGCAAAACTCATGAAGACACCACATGCAAAAGACCTACGGTTTGGTGGCAATCATCCGCGCAAGAATGAATAAAATAACAGGTTATCGCACTACGACGGGATGCACTTTTGCAACAATGTTTACAGCAAGTAGATGAATCCTATCATGCATAGAAATGCACCCATGGTGTAGAGCACATCGAGTAGTTCAACTTTCACATTATACACTTTTTCATTGGATGCACGGTTTGCAAACTACTAATGCCACAAAACGCGATCATGCTGAAAAAACAGGCACATCAGGGACTTCGAGAATTTCCTCACCCAATGGAACTGGACGAGGGGATCCGGGACGGAGGCGTGCAGACGTTTGGTTGGGCGGCTCGGGGTGGACGGGCTGGACCGGGACCTCCCCGTCCCGATCTGGAGGAAGAGGAGGACGGTGGCCATGGCGGCGAGCGGCGGCGCTGGCGACGCTGGGAGGGCCGGCGGGGCCATGGCGAGGCGGATCCGGTCATGGGGCACCGGATCCGGCGGCTGGCGGCGACCCACGGCTCGCGGGGGAACCGAGGCGGCTGGCAGCAGCGAGCGGGGCGGTTGCCGGCGGGCTGGCCTCCCGCGGCTTGGGGCGAGGCGAGGGGAGGCGGGGACGACCCGACGGCGGCAATCCATGCTCCGGCGGGGCAGGACCCATGGCGGGGTCGCGGTGTGCCCCAACGAGGGCTCTCACCGGCGGCGAGGCGGCGGTGCCAATGAGGGGCAGAGGCCAGGCGGGGGGGCTCGGTGCCGGCTCGGGCGACCCGGGCCGGGCGGCGGCGGCGGACGGGCCCTTGCGGGCCCGCGATGGGCTCCGGCAGGCCGACTGTGGCTGGTGGAGGCGCTGGAGGGCAGGGGCGCCAAGTGGCGTCCCCTGGTTGGCCACGGCGGCGGCTGGTGGCGGCGGAGCCACTCGGGTGGAGCCACGTGGCGGCCCGGCTGCGGCCCGGCGCTGAAAACGAGGTGGGCGGCGGATGTGTAGATGGGCTTGGCTAAGAAGAGAGGGAAGGTTTGTGGCCCGTGACAGAGTTTTAAAACACCGAGAACATCCAACAAATAAACCGATGACGAAGCCGCTACAGTTGATCATCGGGGTATCAAACGACCTCCGATTGCGACGAAATTTGGCAGGCGGTCTACCTACCACATAATAACACCGCATGCCAACTTGCGACCCAATCCGAGAATATTTCATACCCATTTTTAAAAACAATATAATTGCAGTGCCGTGGGCGCGTGCGGGTGTGGTTGGGCACAAAGCGGTCGACGACGAGAACGGAGAGAACCGGCGACTACGAACGGATGCAAGTTTTTGAAAACGAGTGATGATGCTATGCAGATGATGCAAATGATGCGATGATGAATGCGACAAACAAAAGAATCGCACGATGACTGCGGAATAAAATGGGAACCTTCAGGAGCGTCGTTCTCGGGCTGTTACATTGTGCCTCTGATTTTGCTCAGCCTGTGTAACTTGCACACTCAGAACACATTGAGCAAACTTTCATACCTGTCAGCATAGTCAGCAGCCATGTAGTGTGTCTCTTCTCCAGTATCCTCGGCACCCTGTGCTTCACTTGCAATAAGAGCCAAAGTCTCCTCATCATAATCACTAGTGGACGCATATCCACCATCCTTAGTAACAATCATCACACGCTTGGAAGGACATTCTCTCGCATAGTGACCTCCACCCTTGCAACGACGACAAATAACCTCATGTGTTTGCCCGGTAGATGCCATGGATGAAGAAGAGCTTTGTGCAGGCCCCGAAGGTGTGCCCTTCCTGGTGGCTGGTGGCGGTGCGTGTTTCCTTGTATCTCTATTGGAGTTGGCGGCTGAAGTAAGTGGTGCTGTAGTAGGACGTGTGGAAGTAGATGATGTATGTGGTGTCCATGATGAAGCTCGACCTGCAGAAAAATTAGTTCTCGCCATTGCCTTTCGATCCTGCACTTCACGTTCAGCTTTGCAAGCAAGATGGAATAAACGAGTGATAATGTTATACTCCTTATACTGTAGAATAGTCCGAATCTCTATATTTAATCCACACATAAAACGTGCAAGCATAGCTTCATTCTCCTCAACAATACCACATATAATCATGCCAGTTTGTAATTCCTGATAATATTCCTCTATAGAATTTTTTCCTTGTCTTAAACGCTGTAAATTTTGAAGCAATTCACGTTGATAATATGGTGGAACCCAACGATCACGCATAGCAGTTTTCAAAGCAGCCTAAGTAGTTGGGATATTAGCATGATGTATTCTACAATGTTCAGACCACCAAACACAAGCAAAACTAGTGAAAGCACAAACAGCAGCAGCAACACGTCTATCCTCAGGAATTTGTAAGCATGTAAAACGTTGTTCTATTTCCAACTCCCATGTAAGATATATATCAGGAACATATCTACCCTCAAATGTCGGAATATTCTATTATATCTTAGGGAGATAATCATGATCCCGTACCTAAGGTGGTGGTGCAACCGTACCGTTTCGATCGTAGCCACGTGGACGACCTGGTGCATGTGCTGGTGGTTGCCCTTGGTTCTGATCTGGAGCAACCTCTCCCTCATCATCATAATCACCATCATAATCAGTGTTCTGATCAACAGTAGTAGCAGCAGCAGCCACAAAAGCCATAGCAGTAGGAATGGCACCAAAATGTTGGCCTTCCTCGAGGGGCACACGTCGTGCGCGCCCCGCGAAATTCGGCCAATGTTGTTGTTGCTGAGGTATGGCCGGTGCAGCTGGTGGTAGACGTACAAGCACCTCATTGAACTTAGCGTCCAACTTCGTCTCGAACATCTTCTCCAAACCATCAAGCTTCTCCATTGCCTCTCCAAGGCTAGTTCTTGTACCTGGTCAGCCATCATTTGCTGAAATTTATCATGGAGCGCCTTGTTGGTCATACCCTCCTAGTCGATCTCGTGAGCTTGTGATCCTGGCATGGTTAGTAGCAATAGGAACACACAAGAATATGAACCTACAGACTACTAGAAAGTGGTGGTGGTGGTGGTGTGTCACAAATCCGTCAAGCAAATCTCAATTTCTTACCAGTTCTTACACAGCAGCAAGCGGTGATCGGCAACCTGTGTAGTCAAAAACTCTCAAAGCTTGGATAGATCGATTGCCAGGTGGTGTCAACACACGACGTAGATGTATGTGTAGGTGGATGGCTTATAATATGGTAGCAAAAGGGGTCAACAATAATCAATTCAGAGATGCAAAGTTGAATGAACGCCCAACGACGGTACTGTGCTGGTCCTATGCTAGACTGTGCTAGAGACGCGAGCCTAGAACACCAACAAAATCACGACGCTACACGTAATCAAGGGAAGTGCACACTCTGATTTTTTTTCCAGTTTTTTTGTGATCTTTTTTTTTTGCTAAGAAAATCACTATGATGGCGAGTGTCTCAAAACTCTTCCTTAGACGTATAAACAGGATAGGCACAAAAAAATTGACAATATTTTTTTCGGGAGCGATTCGGGGCTGTGATGACCAAAAATTGCGAAAAAAATCACTATGATGGCGAGTGTGTCAAAATGCTCCGAAAAGCCTAACAATAGGATAGGGAAAAATATTTTCACCCGCCGAAATTTTGGCCTAAAAACTGCTCTGAAAACTGTGCCAGACTCTTTTTTTCCCGAAACCTACTCAGGTAATGAAACACGAATCTGAAAACAAAGGGATCTCGAAATCAAACCTAATATGGGATGGACTCAGATTGGTGGTGGATATGTGGTGGTATATATGTATATGGATTGATGGCAGATATATGGTGGTGGTATATATGGCAGTGGCGATGATGATAGCGTGGTGGTGGTATATGGCAGCGGTAATGAAGTTGGCGTGGTGGTGGTATATGGCAGCGACGATGAAGATGGTGTGGTGACGGCGTGACAACTTGTGAATAGAACTCGAAACTCTAAAAAGACTAGACTCTAAGACCAACAATTTGACACGACGATGCAACCGCAAATTCAACAAAGCAAACAACGAACAGAAAATTGCAAAGGCTCAGATTGGTTCGGAGATGATGATCTAACCCTAATTATTTTTTTGGCTTTTTCATGGACTATAGGTATGAGAAACAGATGCGATCGAAACTATGAAAAACTGGTAAAATCTCACCGAGCAACCTGGAAATACGATACCACTTGATAGAGGCGAGGTTGTCCCTGTCTTTCGTTGAGATGGTGGCTATCGTTTTCGGTGGAGTAGACTTTGACTATCCGACTACGAACGTGCGAAGACGCCGTGCCTTAGCAATCGCTAAACCAACTCCGAGAGGTTATTGACCATGCCGGAGCATGATCAACCTGACCACGAGGGTCTATTTCCTGCACGCAAACAAAGAACAAGCAAGAAACAGAAATTGCAATCTGGATATTGCGAATATAAGAGGAAAGCTTTATTGAAGAAAGTGGGGTTCTGTGACGCCTTTGTCTTGTCGTGGAACACAAACAAAGAACGCGAAGTTGCAGCTATAACGAACTTTTAATCTAAACAAAACCCAAGTCTAAAACGATGCCCTAAGGGCTGTATATATGTGGGAATAGAGGGGGATTTCGTGGCCCCTTGGAGGAGGTGTCCGAAACCAGCCTGTCGTGGTTTTATCACGGCAGATGTCCTAATGCAAGGACTTAGGGATGAAACCATCGCTACGACGGTTAACTCGAAGGGGTTGATCGGGACGAAAGACACAGGTTTACCCATATTCGACCCCTCTTGAAGTAGGTAATAGCCTACGTCCTGCTTTGAGTTGTATTGATTGGATATCGATTACAAGGGAGCGGATTCGCTTGACCTAGTACTCGATCAAAGGTTTTCATGGCCTAAGCCGCCCAGGAAACCCGCCTTTATATACACAGGTCGAGGCCCTAGGCTTACAAGAGTCCGGGTCGGGTTACATTTAGTAACCGACCTTATCTCTAACTATCCTTGACTTGTCTGGCAAGCCATCCCCGGCTGCTTACGCCTTCGGGTCACACGTTGTCTTCCGGCTCTGGGCCTCCTCCAGGCTCGTCTGGCAAGTCACTTCCAGGCCCTGCCTTAATCTTCCAGCCTGCTCAGGCCTCACTGCCAAGCCGCCAACCTCGTGACCCGACCCCTCCTGTGCGGGTCTCACCACAGGGTTATATCCCCAACATTAGGCCCAGATTGATTTGAACTTGTTCATGTCAATCTTCAAGTCTTCTAGTTGTCGAGTCTTGCATTCTTCATAATCACCTGACCTGCAATAAGTCTTCATGACCCGCTATATGAAAATGGATGACGTCATCTCTGATAAATCCAAAAGATCTTAATGACATCACAACAGATCTTTGCATTAACTAGTCAACCCGAGAATCGCGGCGTTTTCCTGGTCAATCATCATTTTGTCTCCTCGATTCCCGCACGAGAGTGTTGCTGTTCCATCCCCCTTATAAATAGGCACGTGGGGTCCTATCCTTTTCACTTTTCCCCCCTGCCGCTGCTTCTCTCTTCTTCTTCCTCCTGACGTTCGTGCTACTGAAGCTCCGCCGTGCCGTCCGGACCATGCCGTCGTCCTCAACAAGGCCGCTGCATCACCCTGACTGCGTGTCCAGATTTCGCCGGCGCGCGCCCGCATCTCCTGCGCTTCTCAGGTTCCATCTCCTTCCGCTTGTAGATCCGCATTACTTCGTCGGGCTTCTTCGAGTCCGCCGCCGCTCATCGGAGTTCTTGCCGTAGATGAGGAAAGAAAAAACCCTTAGTCTTTCAACTGCTAGCAAAAAGCCCGCGGCGCTCCGTTTAACATGCTTTTCATATCCATCGCAGATCATCCCTTCACAAGAATTCATATATGGACGGTCTATTCTTCGCTGTCGTTTTAGGTTTAGGAAATTTTTTGCTTTTGTTTCCTTGCGTAGATCTTGAAATGGTAGCTGTAATCGGTGGAAGTTGTTTGTCCACACTTAGCAATTTTTTCAACACTTGCTAGCAACTTGACTCGCCATCATGCTGCCGGCTCTCCTTGCAGCGACGTAATCCGGCTCACTACTGTAATTAGTGGCGGCTTATAACTTAACAATGACCCGCCAAGTATCATCGTCGCTTTTAGAATCATAGCTCTTTTGGTCATGCAGCGCTTTTAACCCGCCATATTTTCATGCCCTTCCACAGCCTTTTAACCTGCCGTCATGGCTAAAGCCCCCGCCTCTTGCGATTGGGTAGGCTCTAAAGTCACCGAAGAGATCCTCAAAGACTTCGTAACCATGGGAGTTTTGCCGGCTCAGGCCATTATCCAATGGCGGGTTCCCGCGCTGAAATCACTCCTGAGCCCAAGGATGGGGAAGTTATCGTCTTCACAGACCATCTTCTCCGTGGCTTTTCGCTGCCCATATCAAAGTTCTTCCGCGATGCCCTGCACTTTTACAAGCTGCACCCTCAAGACATTGGCCCCAACTTTGTTACCAATTTGTGCCAGTTCCAGATTTTCTGTGAACCATATCTACAAGAAGAGCCATCCGTTGACCTCTTCAGGGATTTTTTTTCTATATCAACCGCCAAACCGAAATTGCCGACGGGCCAAGCCTTGCACTCGGTGGTGTTTCTATTCAGAGGTGGAGGGATGTGTACTTTCCTGTGGCGATCCTGCCAAGCCACCCCAAAGACTGGAATCATACTTGGTTTTACTACAAAGACACTTCTCCAGCTGGAGAAAATCCACTGCCGGGTTATCGTCCCTACCGGCTCTGCACCGACAGTGAACTTCCAGACTGGCTAACTACCGCTGAGCGCGCTCAATAGGCTCCAACATTTTCAAAGATAAGGGCCCTGCTAGCCAACGGGTTAACTGGCGTTGATCTGACCCGCTGCTGGGTCTCTTGGAAAATTCTTCCACTGAGCCGCCGTAATGGCTTAATGTGCCAATATACTGGTGAGGTGAATGACCCCCAGCGCTTCAATCAGACACCCCTGACAGACCAGGACCTCAACTTGATTGTCAAATCATTGTTGGGAGACCCTCAAGAAGCCTGCAACAAGACGGGGTTAAGCCCTTTCTATGCTCTTAACCCAGCTCCTGAGGTAAACTTATATTTCAATCTTCACTCTTTTCCTTTTTCGCACTTTACTTCATTTAGCCTCTCTGCCAATGCATATATTATATGCAAGCCGGCTCTTCTTTCTGTAACAAAAGAGTAACCTCTACCTCCAAGAACAAGAAAGGCAAGGCACCCAAAGCTCGAGCTCCGGCTCGTAAAAAGAAAGAAACAACCGAGGAGCTGTTTGGGCTGGATGACTTAGAGGTAGAACTTGATTCCCTTGGCCTTATTTTCATGCAACTTATTGACGCTGACTCCTCTCAGGATGACACGGAGGCAAGCGAAGCCAGTGCTGCAGAGGTAACTATCATCTCCTCCGACTCAGAACCTCTGCAAACAGAGAAAATCCGGCGAGTCATCCGGAGAGTAAAGTTTTCACATCCTCTTGCTGACTTGGATCCCGACTTTCTTTTGAAGAAGCAACAATATGACGCTAGACGTCAGACCCAGAGCGGCGGCTCTGAAGACCTGGTGGCCGGCTTACCTGACACTCCGGCTCGTCGGAAACGTCGCAACGAGGTATTTCATAACTTACATTTTCATTTCTGCATACTAGTCTTGAGCTGTCACTTGCTCATATTGCTTAATTTTAACTGTGTCAGGAGTCACCTCCTTCGTCTGGTGACTCAACGGCCTCCAAACTGCCTCCCCTTGTTATCAACCTGGGGTAAATTTCTTTGCATCCCCTTTCTGCTTACTACTATTCTGTCCTTGCCTACAACTGACAATGAAATCTTTGTTCACAGGGCACAAGCTAAGAAGAGGAAATTGAGCGGGTCATCTTCCCGTCCGGATGTCTGAGAGCCGGAGAACCCGAAGCTTGACGCTCCTGTAGTTCAAGTTGAACCCTCCGAAGCTAGCCAAGGTGCCCATGACGACACTCCCCAGCCTACTGAGCCGGCGGTTGCCGATGTTATAATTCCCGAGGCCAATATGGAAACAGATCCTAAGCCGCCCAGCCCCTTGCTAATAACCACTCAAGATGTGACTGCTCAAGAGGAAGAGTTCACTATCACCGGCACAGCCTATATCGCTACGGCCCCTTCCAATGTGCTAACCAAACACGTCAGTAAGGATGAGGCGCCTTCACCTGAGAAGGAGAAGACTAAGCTTGATCTGCCCAATTTAGAGAAGCTGACTGCTGATGAATTACATTCGGGATATATGAGCCGCCTCGCCACGAGCCGGGACATGGAGGCCAATTTAGTTGGCATGATGAAAAGAATATACGAGGTACTCAACCTTCCCTACTCTCCGTATATTCTTACGTAGCCCCCAAGAGCCGGCTTATGTTCTCGAAGATAAGCCGGGTCTTCAATAATTTGTAGACTTCAATAGACCAACGTGTTAACCCCAAGGGTCGGGTACTTATGTAAATAAGGAGCCGGCACTTGCTGCATTGATAGAAACAAAATTGCGAGTGTAGCCCCCAAGGGTCGGGTCAATATGCAAATAATGAGCCGGAACTTTTGTAGATCTAATCATATAAACCTGTATAGCGATGTGTAGCCCCCAAGGGTCGGGTTATCTTCGTGAAGATGATCCGGGTCTTATTTATATTGTAGACTTTAAGAGAACTAATACACATTAGCCCCCAAGTGTCAAGTATATTGCTTGCAATCTGCTTGAGACTTGAAACAAACCTGCAGTACCTCCAAGTACTATTATAAACCGGACTGGCGGCTTAGAATTGATAAATTTGCTGTTGATAACTGTCTTATGCAGGAGGCTTTAAATGTGGTCGAGTCTAGCATGGCTGATCTTAGGAAGAACTTGGCCTTGCAAGAAAACGCCCAAGCTGAGGCTGACACGAAGTGGCGGCTCTCCTCAATAGAACTGGAGAAGATCAAGGCAGACTTTGAAGCATACAAACAAACTGCTGAAGCCAACCAAGCCGCCTTGACCAAACGTACAGAAGATGTCGAGGGCCGTCTTAAGCCTGTCACTGAAGAGCTGACCCGTCTGAAGCGACATATAGCCCAGATGACTGAAGCTATCTTTGGTAAGCATTGCTGACTATGTTATGAGTAGTTTTCAAATATTCTTATAGAGACTCGCCTGGCGACTGACAAATTTGATCTGTTTGCAGGCCAACGAACTCGCCAGCTTCCGGACGACAGCTTGGTGAAGCTGAAGGCTTTATATGCCTTCACTGAACAGCTGTACGCCGGAAGCCTTTTCACCATCATGGCTGTTTTGGGCAAAAAAAGGGATTCCAAAGCTGATCAAGGATGTGCTGAAGTGCCTCTCCACCGTCCCTAAGCATTTCGAAGAGATGAAGAAATCAGCCGCCCGCAAAGGCGCAATAGCTACTTTAAGCCGGGCTTTGGCATATGCGTCGGAGCTTAATCCGGAGGAGATGACGGGAGGCTTCCCGCAGCTGAAGGCCGACGGGTCAGAATTTACCCAAGATGACTACGCTCGTTGCTTCAGAGCATCTCGAGTATTGGCCAGCCAGTTAGCCACAGATGCTGATCTGAAGACATACCAGGCGGCTTACGACGACAACAACACGCGAGTCCGGGCGCCCACGTTTGAGCCAAAGGACCTGTCTCCTCGACATCGTAAGCACATCTTTGCCCCTGATGTTGACCAGTCTCAAATCTTGCATGACGAAGCTAAATTTCAAGCTTTACTCAATTGCATCTAGGATGTGGACAACCTTCAGATCAAGGAAAACAAAGACCCGGCGCGGGATGACCCGTCGACGAGCTAGGCGAAGAGCTGGTGTCCAATGAACTTAACCTGGGCAATGCTAAGCTGCCGGGTTGCAACTTGTTCAAAAAACTTGAGTCACACATTTTGGGCCCTCTGGAGCCTTGGAATAGCTGTAGTGAAAACTTGATTTCCTGTGCCGTGCCCTCGTGCACGTTTTGAGCTTATTCAACTCATATGCCAGCGGTTCAAAATTTCTCCAGTGTGAATGTCTTGACATGATTATATGCCTCAGTATTAATTTATCGATTCCCACTGGCGGGTTATACTCCATGAGCAATACTAAGCCGGGACTACCCAGAAACTTAGGATCTTATCATCAAACTCCTGCAAACCAACAAGCAGAAAATGCATGTATAGCTTGTGGTATAATTTAGGCAGCTTTGAAGGCACAGCCCAAAGAGATCAACCCTTATATTTTAGAAAAACTCAAATTTTTTGCTTGTAATAAGCTAGGCATGATTGCCTAAAATCCCATAAGTCGGCTCTCACGTGACATAAATCCGTCGTTTTAACCTTAACCAGTTCAGGGTCTTAAAAAAGATTGACAGTTAAGAGTACGAACGGGCCACATAACGGAGAGACTATGACAAATAGGTGAGTTTATCCTCGCTCTCTGTAAGCCGGCTCTCACGTGACATAAGCCGCCGGTTTAACTTTGACAAGTTCAGGGTCTTAAAAGAGATTGACTATCAAACGTTCGGTGGGTCACCTTGCGGAGTAGCAAGTTGCAAACAGGTAGGTTTAACTCAAATATGGCATATAAAGCCGGTCAAGAGGGTATGAAAGCTAAACCCAGTGGGTTGGAAGCCCCCAAGTGACCTTATTAAGAATCAACTCTTTGCACGAAACTTGGTGCAGGAAAACGGCAGAGGACCCGAATTAGAGGGATGCCGGCTTTATTATATTATAAAAAGTGGTATATACAATGACAGAAGTATGTACATTGATGAGAGTCGGTGGCTCAATTGTAGTATGGCCAAAGATGAGCAATGTTCCATGGCCTGGCAGTTTCTTCCCTAGAAGTGTGTGACTTGTCGCTCTCCCGTATGTCAATGCGATAATAGGAACCATTGTTGAGATTTCTGCTGATCACAAAAGGTCCTTCCCAGGGGGGTGATAACTTATGCATATCTATTTGGTCTTGAATCAGACGAAGCACTAAGTCGCCCTCTTGAAACGTCCGGGTCTTGACTCTGCGGCTATGATAGCGATGCAGATCATGTTGATAAATCACCGAACGTGCGGCTGCAAGATCCCGTTCTTCATCCAAGGCATCCGGTGCATCCTGACGCGCCGTCTCATTATCAGCTTCAACGTAAGCCGCCACTGTGGGCGGGTCATGATGGATATCACTGGGGAGAACAGCCTCTGCGCCATAAACGGTGAAGAAAGGTGTATAACATGTTGATCGGTTGGGGGTGGTTCTGATGCTCCAAAGAACTGAAGGTAACTCTTCCACCCAACAACCCGGTGTTCGCTCCAAAGGAACCATAAGCCGGGGTTTTATCCATCTCAAAATTTCCTGGTTAGGACGCTCTGCTTGACCATTAGACTGTGGATGAGCCACAGAGGAGACATCAAGGCAGATGTGTTCACTGTCACAAAACTCTTTCATAGCCCCCTTGGACAAATTTGTACCATTATCAGTAATGATACTGTGAAGGTAACCAAACCGAAAAATCAGCTTTTTGATGAACTGAACTGCTGTTGCTGCGTCACACTTACTAACCGGCTGCGCCTCAACCCAGTTAGTAAACTTATCAACCGCCACCAAGAGGTGGGTCTTCTTATCTTTAGACTTTTTAAACGGCCCGACCATATCAAGCCCCAGACCGCAAACGGCCAGGTGATTGGAATAATCCGTAATTCTTGAGCCAGCACATGGCCACGTCGTCCAAATTTCTCACACCCATCACATCTACTGACCAAGTACTCTGCATCTGCATGAGCCGTCAACCAGTAAAAACCATGCCGAAAAGCTTTGGCCACCAAGGATTTTGACTCGGCGTGATGTCCACAATCGCCAGCGGGTATCTCTTGCAAGATTTCAAGGCCCTCCTCCGGAGAAACGCACCGTTGAAAAACGCCAGTCACGCTGCACCTGTGCAACTCGCCATTGACAATAGTCATGGACTTAGACCACCTTATGATTTTCCGTGCCAAAGTCTCGTCCTCGGGTAACTCGCCCCGAGTCAGATATGCCAGGTAAGGCAGCGTCCAATCAGGGATAGCGCGGAGAGCCGCCACCAATTGTCCTTCCGGGTCAGGTATAGCAAGATCCTCCTCAGAAGGTAACTTAACCGATGGGTGATGTAGTACGTCCATAAATACATTGGGTGGCACCGGCTTACGCTGAGACCCCAGTCTTGATAGTGCATCAGACGCCTCATTCTTCCGACGATCAATATGATCCACCTGATAGCCCTTGAAATGACCAGCGATGACATCAACCGCCTGGCGATAAGCCGCCATATGAGGGTCCTTAGAATCCCACGTGCCAGAAACTTGCTGAGCCACCAGGTCTGAGTCATCGAGACATATGAAACGGCTCAAATTCATCTCTTTGGCCATACGGAGCCCATGAAGCAAAGCTTCATACTCAGCTGCATTGTTAGTACAAGGAAACATTAGCCTCAAAACATAACAAAATTTGTCACCTCGTGGGGAAGTTAAAACAACTCCAACCCCCGAGCCTTCCAATTGTCTGGATCCATCAAAATGAATCGTCCAATATGTGTTGTCCGGCTTCTCCTCGGGTGCTTGACATTCTGTCCAGTCATTGATAAAATTCACAAGGGCTTGAGATTTGACAGCCTCCGAGGTACATACTTCAGATTAAGAGGCCCAAGCTCAATTGCCCACTTAGCAATCCTGCCGGTGGCTTCTCTATTTTGAATGATATCTCCCAAAGGAGCAGAGCAGACCACCGTGATTCGATGCCCAAGTAAATAATGCATCAGCTTGCGGTTCGCCATGAACACTCCAAACACCAGCTTTTGCCAATGCGGGTATCGTTGCTTGGATTCTGTCAAGACCTCACTGACATAGTAAACCGGCCTTTGGAGTGGATACTCTTTGCCTTCCTCATTGCGCTCCACAACGACTGCAGCACTGACCGCTTTATTATTAGCCGCCACATACAGGAAGAAAGGCTCTTTTTCCACAGGAGCAGCCAAGATGGGCGGCTCATCCAACTGCTTTTTGAGCGCCTCAAATGCATCATTGGCAGCGTCACTCCAGACAAAACCATATGTCTTCTTCATCATCTGATACAAAGGAATAGCCTTCTCGCCCAGGCGGCTTATGAACCGGCTTAAGGCGGCAATACGACCCGCCAAACGCTGGACATCATTAATGCATGCCGCCTTAGATAAGGAAGTGATGGCCTTCATTTTATCCGGGTTGGCTTCAATGCCCCGTTCTGAAACTAGAAATCCCAGAAGTTTGCCTGCAGGTACGCCAAAGACACATTTAGTCGGGTTAAGCATCATCTTGTAAACCCGTAGGTTATCAAAAGTTTCCTTCAAGTCGTCAAGCAGAGTCTCCTTCTTCCTTGACTTGATCACAATATCATCCACATAAGCATGAACATTGCGCCCAATTTGACTATGAAGACAGTTCTACACACAGCGTTGATAAGTCGCCTGCGCGCTTTTGAGTCCAAAAGGCATAGACACGTAGAAGAAAGCTCCAAAAGGTGTGATGAAAGACGTCTTCTCTTGGTCCTTAACTGCCATCTTGATCTGATGATAACCCGAATAAGCGTCCAGGAAACATAAACTCTCACAACCCACCATTGCATCAATGATCTGGTCGATACGGGGGAGAGCAAATGGATCAACCGGACACGCCTTGTTGAGATCTTTGTAACCTACACACATGCGCCACGTGCCATTCTTCTTAAGTACAAGTACGGGGTTAGCTAACCATTCCGGGTGAAAAACCTCGACGATAAACCCTGCTACCAAGAGCCGGGCCACCTCTTCCCCAATAGCTTTACGCCGCTCTTCATTGAAATGAAGGAGGAATTGTTTGACCGGCTTGAACTTAGGATCCACATTAAGGTGGTGCTCAGTGAATTCTCTTGGTACACCCGGCATGTCAGAAGGCTTCCATGCAAATATGTCCCGATTCTCATGGATGAATCGATGAGCGTGCTTTCTTATTAGGGGTCCATATTGGCCCCAATAGTGAACTGCTGAGATGAGTTGCCGGGAAAAAGTCCACAAACTTGGTATCTTCTGCCACAAATTTCAGGGGCGGCTCAGATTCTGTGCTGGGCTTCTTCAACGGGCCCATATCCGCCGGGTCAACATTGTCTTTATAAAATTTGAGATCGGCCTCCGCACAGCTTGACTCTGCATATGCAGCATCGCCTTCCTCGCACTCAAGAGCGTTCTTCCGATCACCATGCACTGTAATCGTCCCATTCAGACCAAGCATCTTGAGCTGCAAGTAAACATAACAAGGCCGGGCCATGAACTTGGCATAAGCCGGTCGTCCAAACAGAGCATGATATGGGCTCTTGATCTTAACCACCACAAACCACAAGGTCTCCACCCTGTAGTTGAACTCATCACCAAAGGCTACCTCAAGGGAAATTTTCCCTGCTGGATAAGCTGATTTGCCGGGCACCACACCGTGAAAAACTGTGGACGACGGCTTGAGATTCTTGTCAACGAGGTTCATCCGACCAAAAGTGTCATAGTACAGTATGTTGATGTTGCTGCCACCATCCATCAGCACCTAGGTGAACACGTCGCCTCCTACCTGAGGGGCTACCACAAGGGCCAAATGCCCCGGGTTATCAACCCCTGGCGGGTGATCCTCCCTACTCCATGATATTGTGTATTTAGACCACTTTAAGTACTGCGGAAGAGCTGGCATGACTGCGTTAACCTCCCGCTTGCGCACTTTCTGATCCCACTTATCAAGGCTTGTTGTAAAAATGTGATACTGGCCTACATTAAGCTGCTCTGGGTTGCTCTAATACCCTGATTGGTTGTTTTGCTACTGACCACCATTGCCAGACTGCTGATTATGACCTCCATGGTTACCCTGACCTTGATAACCAGTGTTTGAGCCGCCTGCGCCGAAGCCGGACCCATGAGAGCCGGATCCTGACCCGCCGGGCGGTCCATTGCCGTTACCGTGATGCTGGTTAAGGCTGTAGTTTCGGAACTCCCGCATGATATAGCAATCCTTCCAAGCATGAGTGGATGGCTTATTGGGCAGGCTATGCTTCGGGCAGGGGTCATCAAGCATTGCTTCCATGTAGAAAGGATTATTTTTACCGAAAGGCGGTTTACCGTTGCCCTTGCCATGGTTGTTCCCAGCATTAGTATTGGATACCAGATCTGATCCGCCGTCTGGATGCTTCCGTTTACCGCCATTGCCTGGATTGTTATTTCCTGCCCCGTTCTGCTGATGACCCTTGCCGTTGCCATTCTTCTTACCCTTAGTCGATTTCTCATCATCAGACCCAGGATCCTTCGTGCTGTCAGAGTCTGCATATTTGGTGAGAGCCGCCATGAGCTCCCCCATCTCCTGGCAAGAACGCTTGAGCTGCCCAAGCTTCTGCTTAAGGGGCAAAAAATGACAATTCTTCTCCAGAATCAGAACCGCCTAAGCTGCCGTGATATTATCAAACGAGTGGATAATGGTTGAGACCCGCCGGACCCAATGGTGGGCCGACTCATCCTCATGCTTCATGCAATAAGCCTTTCTAAATCCACAATCGTCATAGGCTGCTTGCACATTCCTTAAAAATTCTTGATGAATCTTGCCATCAACTCGGCCCAGGAATTAATGGTGTTGGGTGGCAAACCCTTTAACCATGTACGAGCCGGTCCTTCCATCATCATGATGAAGTACTTGGCACAGACTGCATCACTAACATCCAACATCTCCATGGCTAGCTCATAACTCTCGATCCAGGCTTCTGGAGGCAGATTAGCCGTATAATTAGGTACTTTGCGTGGGCCCTTGAAGTCCTTCGGAAGGCGCTCGTTCCGCAGAGCCGGCGCTAAACACGGCACTCCCACCGCTCCGGAGGTGACTCCGGCTCCTACCGAGGCGGAAGGTGTTACTGGGGGTGCAGCTTGGTAAGCCGCCACGGCCGCTGCCGCCTCACGCTGCACTCTGGCGTGATCTACAATTGCCTGAGCATTAACAACGGGCTGGTCATCACGGGGCGGATTTCGACGTTGCGCACTGCTAGAGACCGCCGGAGACTTCAAACGCCGGCTATAACTTTGGCTTGGGATGGGGGTTGAATGCACGACTCCGGCTGTAAGTATATTTCTCCTGTTGAGACACTGCTATCTGCAGATATCCAATGGCATTCCTTGCCTCTTCAGCAAAAGGTGTTCCCTCAGCAAGGGGGAGCGCATTGAGCCTGGCAGCCGCTGCTACCATGTTCTCCACCGGGTTAGAGTAATGTCCAGGTGGTGTCAGAAAACACTGCAGCGGGATCTGGTTCCTGCGAGGCGGGTCTGGCTGCCGATGCTGACCGCCGCCCTGCTCCCAGGCACTTCCGCCGTCCGGGTCACGGCAAGCGGCGCATCTGGCCCTACTTCCGGGGTGTTAAAAATATTTTTGAGCTCATACTGATTAGGCAGGTGGGTCTGATGCCTCATCCGGAAAACCGCATCCGAGGCTTGTTGATCCAGATTAAGGCGAAAAGCTTCAGCCCTGAGACGCTCCGACTCAGCATCCATCTGAGCCTGCAACGTGTTGATTTCCTCCTGGGCCCTGTTCATCTGGTCCTTCAACCTCGCGATCTCTGCGTTACAGTCTGCTTGGTTTTCCGTTGTGACCTCGGTTCCCATCAGAGTTGTAAGTTGATTCATCAGATCCAGCAAAACTTGAGACGGCGGCCTGGTTGACCCGGACCCTGCTGCGCCGGAGGCCGCTGTCCTGGCCGCCGTGCTGCCAGAAGCCGGCGCTGATCCAGCCATGAAGACCGCGGCTTGGCTCGGTGGCTCATAGGGCTCCGAGTCATTGTAACCCTCAAAATAGCCCCCAAGCCCGCCATTATGAAGCTGGTAGATCGATTCCGCCTCTCCGCCCGAGGATCCATCTTCCGAGCAGACGAGGGTTTCCTCTCGTGACATAGAGCCCTCCTCAAGCTCCGCGCCTTGGGTGAAGCCGACGAACACGTGGTTCCGGCCCGGGTTGATCCGGGCAGGTTGCGCTCGCCGAGCCGACTCGACGAGGTTGGAGCAGATGTTCGGCCCGGGCTTAGATCCGCCGATCTTCCCGATCAAAACGTGAATTCCGCCGAAGGGGACCCGGTGCCCGTACTCGATTGAGTCGGCCTCGGGGCCCCAACCAGCGTCGTCGATGTAGAGCTTGCCACGGCGACTCTTGGTCATCCTGCCAACGGTGTATCCCTCGATCCTTGGGAGAGAGCCCTTCGAGTACTCCAAACCACCGAGCATCTGCCCCACGATGGGCGCCAACTGTCGTGGTTTTATCACGACAGATGTCCTAGTGCAAGGACTTAGGGGTGAAGCCATCGCTCCGGCGGTTAACTCGAAGGGGTTGATCGGGACGAAAGACACAGGTTTACCCAGGTTCGGCCCCTCTCGAAGGAGGTAATAGCCTACGTCCTGCTTTGAGTTGTATTGATTGGATATCGATTCGAAGGGAGCGGATTCGCTTGACCTAGTACTCGATCAAAGGTTTTCGTGGCCTAAGCCGCCTAGGGAACCCGCCTTTATATACACAGGTCGAGGCCCTAGGCTTACAAGAGTCTGGGCCGGGTTACATTTGGTAACCGACCTTATCTCTAACTATCCTTGCCTTGTCTGGCAAGCCGTCCACGGTGGCTTACGCCTCCGGGTCACACGTTGTCTTCCGGCTCTAGGCCTCCTCCAGGCCCGTCTGGCAAGTCACTTCCAGGCCCTGCCTTAATCTTCCAGCCTGCACAGGCCTCACTTCCAAGCCGCCAACCTCGTGACCCGGCCACTCCTGGGCAGGTCTCATCACGGGGTTATATCCCCAACACAGCCCTAACTCAGTTTCCCCACACATACAGACTCTATAAACAACCTATAATATGGTATTTCGAAATTACATGGGCCTGGCCCAAAAATAAGGTGACGCAGCACCTATAATAGCCTATGGATGAAATTTATGAAGTGGCATGATGTATATTTCGTCCAAGCCTCCAAGAACTCCTTCTGGTAGCTTCAAAGTGCGAAAATCACCACTGGGAAGTCCATTGTTCCTTCCCGCGCACCCACCTTCTTCTCCATGCTTGATCCCGCTCCAATGGCCATCCTTCTTGTCCATGCTAGGTCCTTCATTCATAAGTAAAACAAAAGTATCTAATTTAGGCAGCATCATATGTTCATGAACATTATAAGGATTTCCAAGAAATGAAAGTACCTAATAATTTAGCTGGCGTGCGCGGGCTCTAGTAACTGGTCCAATGTGTGTAGCTGGTGGGGATGTGGGTGTAACATTAGTAGGGATGTCCTCATCACCCTCGTCGCCACCATTTCTGACAGGGTTGGCTCTGTGATGTGAACTAGCAGCTTCCTTGTGGCGCTTGTATATCAAAAACAGTTATCCTGAATTAGCACCAGAATTTTGCTTTTGAATGTAATATATACCATTTTCTAGTATGAATGACCACTTTTCCTTGCGTATGGTTCCACACTTGTATGTTTCTAGCCCTACGCTTATTAGAAACGCCTGCTGGTGGGCACATATTTGCCGCGAGCGCTTTTCGGAACGGGTCCTTAGCAGCCTGCTTGCAATGCTGCTATCGGCAAGGCCACCTTGGCGTTCTTGCCATAGCTGTATTGGGTTCCGAGCGGACTCGAAGCATCCAAAGAGCGCAGACAATTTCGACAAGGGTCCTTCGCGTGCAGGTTTTCTCATACAAATGCCAATATCGTCCAAGGGAAAAAGGCTACAACAAAGAGAATTTGTAAAGTTTCTGCAACTTAGCTTCTCTTTGCTGCACTTCTTGCCGCGGAATGATCGACCTAGAACGAACGACCCTTGGGAAGACTTGCACGCGAGGTTCCTTCTGTCTCTTGAGAAAAATAAAGAAGTGGAAAAGAGAAGGCTAGGAACCTTGGGTTCAGCAATCACTCTTATGCAGAGATAAACACAACATTTCATGCATTATATATAAGATAAATATGTACTTTGACAAAAGGTTGTGGAAACTTAGCTTTATTGATTTCGCATAGGGTCTTCGCCTGGCTTTGTACAAATAATTACATGCCTTGCCGGAGAACTTATACAAAAGGGGGTTGCCGGGGGCCCCGGCAACTGCACCTCACGGGCAAAACTTGCGAAGATGATCAATATTCCATGAGTTCTGCACCAGGGTCCCATCTTTGGTCTCCAGGCGGACTGCGCCGGGCCTGGTGACTCGTAGGACCCGGTAAGGGCCTTCCCACTTCGGTGTCAACTTGTTTGATCCCTTCGTGGACTAAATCCTACGAAGAACAAGGACGCCTTCCTCAACGCTCCTGGCATGCACCCTGCGGCTATGATAGCAGCGCAAGGCTTGCTGGTACCGGGCGACACGCCATGCAGCCTGAAGACGATCTTCCTCGAGGAGCGTGGCATCGTCTTGCCGCAATTGCTCTTGATGTTCTTTGTCAAAAGCTTGTACTTGAGGTGACCCGTATGTGAGTTCCATGGGGAGCACCGTCTCTGCACCATAGACTAGGGAGAAGGGTGTCTTGTCGGTGGCTCGATTTGGCGTCGTCCTGATTGATCAAAGAACTGCCAGCAGCTCATCAATCCAGTTCCTTCCATTCTTGTGCAACTTGTCAAATGTTCTTGTCTTGAGGCCACGCAACCCTTCAACATTTGCCCTTTCCACTTGGCCATTGCTTCAGGGGTATGCAACTGATGCGATTTAGATCTTGGCGCCGATGTCTTGGCAATATTGCACGAATGTGTTGCTGGCAAACTGCATTCCATTATCTGTGATGATCCTGTTGGGTACACCGAAATGATAGACTACCCCTCTGAAAAGCTTGACCGCTTCTTGTGCCGTCACCTTTCTCACCGGCTCCACCTCAGTCCACTTTGTAAACTTATCATTGCAACAAACGAGAATTCAAAGCCCCCGGTAGCACGGGGAAAAGGGTCGATGATGTCGAGCCCCCAGACTGCAAATGGCTAGGAAAGCAGTATGGTTTGAAGGGCTTGTGTTGGTTGATGTATTTTCTTGGCGTGGAACTGGCATGCTTCACATGTAGTGACCACTGCCAAGGCATCTTGAAGGGTTGTCGGCCAATAGAAGCCTTGCCGGAATGCTTTCCCAACAAGGGCACGTGACCCGATGTGGGAGTCGCATATCCCTTCGTGTATCTCTGCCAACAGCTATTGTCCTTCTTCCCGGGGAATGCACTTCAATTTTACTCCATTCGGTCTCCTCTTGTATAGAGTGTTGTCCATGAATTGGTACATGCTTGACTAACGGGCTACTCACTCAACTTCTTCTTGCTCTTCGGGAAGCACCTGTCTGGAGGTAATGGACGATTTGCTGCGCCCATGTCGGAGCCTGGGCTCGACGACAAGGACTAATGGCATTTTCTCTACTGTGGGAGCACTAGTTTCGATGGCAAGGACCACATGGCCTGTCGGAGCTTGCTCCTCTCTGGCAAGCGTTTCACTGTTCTTGGCGACCTTCTTAGCGGCGGCTGGCAGCTCTGCCGGGAGATAGCCGCCAGAACTGGGTTTTCTTTTCTTTGCTTGTCGTACTGATGGCGTGACGGATGGTTGAGTCAGTCGATGTACAAAAGTACCTGGTTCCACAGGCAACTTTTGAGCAGCTTGTTTTGACAAGTCATCGGCAATGTTGTTCTCTGCACGCGGAATGTGCTCTGTTTGTAGACCGTCAAAATGCTCTTCTAGCTTTCTCAATTATTCTACATATGCTTCCAACAGAGGGCTTTGGTAGTCTTTGTTCACTTGACGCACAACAAGCTGTGAATCTCCTCGGACTATCAATTTTCTGATGTCGAGGTCTACTGCTATCCGTAGACCGACAAGCAGTCCTTCATACTCAGCTGTGTGGTTTGTCAACACCTCCCGGGGAAAGTGCATCTAGATCACATACTTGAAGTGCTCTCCGCTGGGTACGACAAGCAGCACTCCGGGACTGACGCCTTGCAGCGAAAAGGCCCCGTCAAAGTACATGATCCATTCCTGTGGTGTTTCTTTGCCATGGAGGGCCGTCTCTGGGATTTCTTCGTCTGGCTTTGGCGTCCATTCTGTAATGAATTCCGCCAAGGCCCTGCTCTGAATAGTTGATGTGCTTTCAAAACTCAGATCAAAGCTGGCTAGCTCCAACGCCCACTCAAAAATCATGTTGGTTGCCTCTGGATTCCTCAGAATGCGTTGCAATGGAAAGCAAGTCACGTCTATAATATGATGTGCTTGGAAGTAGTGGCACAGCTTTCTGGAGGCCATGAGAAGGCCGAAAAGCAATTTCTGCACGCCAGAATATTTTGACCTAGCTCCCTTCAAGAGGGAGCTGACAAAATAGATTGGGCGCTACACCATCTTCTACTTCGGCACGACATGTTGCTCCGTTCCTTGCGTTGAACTTGTGTTGGCGGCCCCTTGGCGTGCCTGGGGTGGATCCGGCTTGCCAGTCGCCAGCTTGGGGGTTGCCACTTCTTCGTCCTCGGCTTCCCTCTCTGCCACCAGTGTGGCACTAACAGCTTGATTTGTTGCCACCAGGTATAGCAGCAACGGTTCTTCTGGTTTAGGCGTGACTAGTGTCGGTGTAGAGGACAAGTACTTCTTCAAATCTTGCAGCGCCGCCTCCGCTTTCGTAGTCCATTTCACTGGACACACATTTTTCAAGATTTTGAAAAACGGCAAGGGCGTCCGCAGACTTGGAAATAAAACCTACTGAGGGCGGCGTTGAAACCCGCCAGTGGCACACATCCATGATGCGCTTTGGTGCCTCCAACTGCTTGATCGCTTCAATCTTGGCGGGGTTGGCTTCAATCCCGCGTTGCGACATGAAAAAGCCGGGGAGTTTGCCGGACGGGAATCCAAATATGCACTTCTCGGGGTTGAGCTTCAAGTTGATCTTGCGCAAGTTTGAAAATGTTTGTTCTAAGTCTTGAATCAGTGTTGCCTTGTCATTGGTCTTGACCAGTATATCATACATATACAACTCCACATTCCTGTGCAGCTCGAGCTCAAAACCAATCAAAACAGCTCGTGCGAATGTTGAACCGGCACTCTTCAGCCTGAAGGGCATACACTTGAAGCGGTGTGTACCACATGGGGTAATGAATGTTGTTTTCTATTCATCTTCCTTGTCCATAAACATCTACTGATATCCAGAATAGGAATCAAGGATGGAAAGCAAATCGCAGCGAGCTATGGAGTCTACTATCTGTTCGTTGTGCGGCAAGTGAAAGGGATGTTTCGGACAAGCCTTATTGATATCAGTGAAATCAATGCAAAGCCGCCACTTCCCGCTCGCCTTATGCACTACCACAGGGTTTGCCAACCAGGTTGGGTGGATCACTCCTCTGATCAGGCCTACCGCTTCTAATTTCTTGATTTCTTCGACAGAACTCTTGCCGCTCCAAATCTTGCTTCTTGTCCTTCTGCATGACGGGGCGCGCGTGCGGACACACGGCTAGGTGGTGCTCGGTCACCTCCCTGGGAACACCGGGGATGTCAGATGGTTGCCATGCAAACACATCGACTTTCGCTCGCAGGAAAGAGACGAGCATGCTTTCCTATTTGCTATCGAGGGTGGCACTTATGGTGAAAGTGCCTCCCTCAACGTCCTCCCGCGTAGCCACTTGTTTCGTCTTGGGAATGGTTGTAATAGCCTGAGAGTGATGCTCTAGAAGATTCCGTTTTATTCCGTTCTCATCGTGCAATTCGTTTGGTTGTCGCATTCAGCACCGCATCATTCGCATCATCCGCATTGCATCGGCACTCCTTTGCCGTCATTTTTCAAAACTCGCATCCGTTCGTAGTTGCCGGTTCTCTCCGTTTTTGTCGTTGACCGTTCGGAGACCAAACACACATGCACGCGCCCGCGGCATTGTTAATTTTTTTTAAAGTGTGTATAAAACTTTCTCGGAATGGGTCGAAACTTGGTGAGCGGTCGTAATATATTTTAGGTAGACCGCCTGCTAAATTTCGTCGCATTCGGAGGTCGTTTGATACCCAACTGGCAACCATAGTGGCACCATCAGTAGTCAAATCATCGGACGTTTCGGTTTCTAAAACTATGTCCCAGGCCACAAGTCTGTCTCTCATCCCCATCTAGCCTCTCTAACACAGCCCACCAGCCCACCTAACCTACCCCTCCGTCCGATCACAATCGGAGGGTCGAAAACGGTGCAAAAATATCTAACCCTAGCCCCCAGCATATAAAAGGAAGCTCCCCACGTCCATTTTGGGCCTCCCTAGCCCATGCATCGTTTTCCGCGCCGGCCTGGTGCCTCGCCGCCACTTGTCGCCAACAACTCCACCTGTGCCGCCGCCCTCGGCCTCTCCGCGAGCGCCACGTCGCCCCTGCCTCCTCCCAACCGCCAGGGCCCGCCAGGCCCAACCGGGCTGACCGCGCCGAGCCGCTGCCCCTGCACCCGCTCGCCTCCCTCCCGAGCGCAGCTCCCCACGGCCGTCGCCCGCAGCACCCCATTGCCGCCCTTCCCCTGGTCGTCCGCCGGCCTCCATGTCCGTGCCGCCCGACCCCCGATGCCCCGTGATGTCGCGCCATGGACGGTCATCGATCCCACGCCGCCCCGCCGCCGTGAGCTGCCCACCCGGGCCCGATCCGGCCGCCGCGCCCATTCCCCGCCGGCGGACTGCCTCCTCTGCGCCGGAGACCGTCCCCACTGGCGCCCCATCTGCCGTGCCTCCCGCCGCCGTCTCCCTATGCTCGAGCAGGAGGACGGGGACGAGCTCCCTGCGTTGACCCTGCATGGGCCATGTCTGGGCCGCTGGCACACCTCGCGCCAGATCTGGCCCAAGCATGAAGTGAGAAGCTCCCATTTTTTCCACTAAGTCTTTTGCATTGCTAAAATTTCATCATATATACGTTTTGGGTCATCCCTAACTTTTAAAGCATGCATCTGTTGAAAATGTTTTATATATGAACATTTATCTACAGAACATGCTCTTCATGTTGGCATAATTTGCACACATAGTAGGAGTCATTTACTTTCTGTAAATTGTGTTGCAAAAGTGCATTTCATCGTAATCTATAAAACTGGTTGCTGAAACGATAAGTTCCATTTTGTGAGCATCATTTTAAGCAAACCATGCCCCCTATGAAGTTGTGCCAATGGAGTATTGTGTAGTGTGACATGTCTTCTTGCTGTTAGTGTCCTTGCCATGCTCATAGAGGGTTATTATGCTACTGTTATCGCTATGTTAACATGCCATGTCAAACTGCTGTTTTGGGAGATAGTCAATTTTCACTAAAACTGGAATCTAGTTATTTTATTGCTATGTTTCCATGATGATTGCCATGGATCGTAGGTCCTTTGTGGTTGGCCTAACGGAATGAATTGTTGAGCATGTTATCCTCTGTTAGAATGTGCCCATAGTTTACAAGTAGAGGTGTTGCATCCTAGTTAGTTTTGTTGTCAAACATGTCATTTTGATAAAAACTGCTCTGCTTTGCCCCATGATAATTTTTCTAAGTCTGGAGAACTTCTTAGTTCAATATGCCATGTTGGGAGGATGCTAGCCAGGAATCTATACATATGTTGATGTTGCTGTAATGGGGTTATTTGAAGTGCATGTTGCCCTCTATCATGATGATAAATTTCATGCCATGAAGGTCTTTGTAGCATATAGATTTATTGCTGTCAATATGCCAACCAGAAAACTCAGATTGTTAAAAACTGATATTTTCACTAAGTATGAAACTGTGTTGAAATAGGCCTCTTGTGAGCTCATTTGCTATTTATACATGCTTCTATTCAACTTGCTGCTATGAGATGAATTGTTGTGCATCATGTAAGATACTGCCCCATGTCTTGTTTGTGCATTTTAGATTCTTGTAGCCTATTGATTTGAGGTGTGCAAAATGCCATGTTGCTGTTTCGGCAGGTTATGACTAGAACTTGTGTTGGTTGTTATTATTGAACCGTTGCTCCGTTTTGAACATGTCTTATATGAAACTTGCTTAATATCATGTAGTTTAATAATATCTTGTTGAATCCATGTTTTTAAATGTTTGTGGTTGTCGTTTGCATGCATTTTGCATTCATGACATATTCATCTTGTGTTGGTCATATCTTTTAAGTCGTAGCTCCGTTTTAAATGTTCTATATATGTAAATCGCTTAGAATGACATGTAGAATCACAAGGTGCATTTTGTCTCCCTATTTAACAAATATAAAATATGCTTAGTTCAGATCTGGACCAAATTCTATATAACATATGGGGTCGCTTGAGAAATACTATATGTTGTTTCCGGCCTCATTTAAGGTGCATAGATAGTATAGTTTATTTATGCTTCACCTCTTGGCATGTTAAACAACATTTAACTTGCCATGTAAATAATGAGAGTGAACTAAATGATTCGAACGTGGAGTCTCGTCAATATGCAACTCGTTGCATATTGAAATTCACTTAATGTGTAGTAGTTGATTGTTGTGCTTGCCATGTCTTGCATAGTTAAACCGGACTTGCATCATATTGTTTGCGCATCATGTCATGCATATGTTGATTGTGGTTTGTTGATTGTGGTTTCCGGATTGTGGTTTCCAGATTGCTTCTTCTCAATAGAGTACCAAAAACGTTCGGTGTGTGAGGATTCGTTCGACTACATTGGATCATCTTTTTCACGGATTGGTTCTTCTTCCAAGCGGGATCTCAGGCAAGATGAACATTTCCTTGGATACAACTACTATCATTGCCATGCTAGTTGTCTCGTTTCTACCGCTATGTCTTGCTACCTACCACTTGTTTGTCATGTTGGAAATATGCCCTAGAGGCAATAATAAATTGGTTATTATTATATTTCCTTGTTCATGATAAATGTTTATTATTCATGCTATAATTGTATTGACTGGAAACGCAAATACATGTGTGGGTACATAGACAACAATGTGTCCCTAGTAAGCCTCTATTGGACTAGCTCATCAATCAAAGATGGCTGAGGTTTCCTAGCCATGGACAAGAGTTGTCATATGATGATGAGGTCCCATCATTAGGAGAATGATGTGATGAACAAGACCCAAACTATGAACATAGCATATGATCGTGCCAGTTTATTGCAATTGTTTTCTGCATGTCAAGTATGTGTTCCTATGACCATGAGATCATGTAACTCACTGGCATAGGAGGAATACCTTGTGTGTATCAAACGTCACAACGTAACTAGGTGACTATAAAGATGCTCTACAAGTATCTGCAAAGGTGTCTGTTGAGTTGACATGGATCAAGACTGGGATTTGTTACTTCGTGTGACGGAGAGGTATCTCAGGGCCCACTCGGTAATACAACATCACAATGAGCCTTGCAAGCAAAGTGACTAAAGAGTTAGCCACAAGATCTTGTGTTACGGAACGAGTAAAGAGACTTGCCGGTAACGAGATTGAACTAGGTATAGAGATACCGACGATCGAATCTCGGGCAAGTAACATACCGACAAACAAAGGGAACAGCGTACGGGATTAACTGAATCCTTGACATAGAGGTTCAACCGATAAATATCTTCATAGAATATGTAGGAGCCAATATGGGCATCCAGGTCCCGCTATTGGTTATTGAGCATATAGGTGTCTCGGTCATGTCTACATAGTTGTCGAACCCGCAGGGTCTGCACACCTAACGTTCGGTGACGTTTCGGTATTATTTGGTTATGTATGTTGGTGACCGAAGGATGTTCGGAGTCCTGGATGAGATCCCGGACATCACGAGGAGCTTCAGAATGGTCTGGAGGTAAAGATTGATATATAGGATGTTCCGTGTTGGTCACCGAAAAAGGTTCTGGCATCACCGGTAATGTACCGGGGGTGCCGGAAGGGTTTTGGAGTCCATCTGAAGGGGCCCACCATCCCCGGAGGGCCCCATGGGCTGTGAGAGGGGGCGCACCAGCCCTTGGCGGGATGGTCGCCCCTCCCACAAGGCCCATGCGGCTGAAGGGTGGAGGGAGGAACCCTAAAGGGGGCCGGCCACCTTGCCTTGGGGGCCAAGGCACCCCTTGGCCGCCGCCTCCCCTCTCTCAGCCGCCGCCCCTAGGGGTGGGAACCCTAGGGGGCCGAGCCCCTCTCCCTCTTCCCCTATATATATGAGAGGGGAGGGCGGGCTGCCACACCTTTGAGCCACGGTGCAGCCCTCCCTCTCCCCTAGATTGCCTCTCCTCTAGTTTGACTCGGCGTTGCTTAGCGAAGCCCTACCGAATCAGCTCCACCACCGCCGCCGCCACCTCGTCGTGCTGCTGGAGAACCCGTCTACCTCTCCTCCCTCGCTTGATGGATCAAGGAGGTGGAGATCGTCATCGAGCTGTACGTGTGCTAAACGCGGAGGTGTCGTCCGTTCGGCGCTAGATCGTGATTGGATCGCTGGACGGCTTGCAATTTGGATCGCGAAGACGTTCAACTACATCAACCACGTTTCTTAACGCTTCCCTCTTAGCGATCTACAAGGGTATGTGGCTCCGATGTCTCCTCTCATAGAAGCTCATCTCCATGGATAGATCTTGTATGTGCATAGGAAATTTTTTGTTTCCCATGCAACGTTCCCCAACAGTGGCATCATGAGCTAGGTCTATGCGTAGATGAGATCATGAGTAGAACACAAAGGAGTTTGTGGGCATTGATATTCTGATTGCTTCCCTCCTTACTCTTTTCTTGATTGAGCGGTATTGTGGGATGAAGCGGCTCGGACCAACCTTACTCGTCCACGTACGAGAGACCGGTTCCATCGACTGACATGTAACTTTGTTGCATAAGATGGCCGGCGGGTGTCTGTCTCTCCCACTTTAGTTGAATCGGATTCGACAAAGGCGGTCCTTGTAGAAGGTTAAATAGCAACTTGTATATCACCGTTGTGGTTTTGCATAGGTAAGAATCGTTCTTGCTAGATACCCATAGCAGCCACGTAAAACATGCAACAACAAATTAGAGGACGTCTAACTTGTTTTTGCAGGGTATGATGTGATATGATCTGGCCAGAAACATGATGAGATATATGTGATGTATGAGATGATCATGTTTTGTATAGATTATCGCGACTTGCATGTCGATGAGTACGGCAACCGGCAGGAGCCATAGGGTTGTCTTTAATTTATTTTCGCCCTTTTGCTTTACTTTCTCGCTATGAGTTAGCAAAAGTTGTAGAAGCAATAGTTGGCGCGACAACCTCATGGCGACACGTTGATGGAGATCAAGATGATGGAGATCATGGTGTCATGCCGGTGACGATGGAGATCATGCCGGTGCTTTGGAGATGTAGATCAAAAGCACAAGATCATGGCCATATCATGTCACTTATGATTTGCATGTGATGTTAATCCTTTTATGCACCTTGTTTTGCTTAGGACGACGGTAGCATTATATGGTGATTCCTCACTAAAATTTCAAGATAAAACTGTGTTCTCCCCGAATGTGCACCGTTGCAAAAGTTCGCCGTTTCGAGACACCACGTGATGATCGGGTGTGATAGACTCTACGTTCGCATACAACGTGTGCAAGCCAGTGTTGCACATGCGGAACACTCGGGTTAAACTTGATGAGCCTAGCATGTACAAACATGGCCTCGGAACACAAGAGACCGAAAGGTCGAACATGAGTCATATAGTAGATATGATCAACATGGAGATGTTCACCATTGAAACCACCTCATCTCACGTGATGATCGGACTTGGGTTGGTGAATTTGGATCATGTAGCACTCGGATGACCTGAGGGATGTCAATTTGAGTGTGAGGTTTTTAAGTAATATGATTAACTAAACTCATTATCTTGAAAAATAGTCTAAGTTGTCTTTGCATATTTTATGTTGTAGATCAATGGCTCGCGCAGTAGTTCCCCTGAATTTCAATGCGCTCCTAGAGAAAGCTAAGATGAAAGATGATGGAAGTAACTTTGTAGACTGGGCCCGTAATCTGAGGATTATCCTCACTGCTTCCCAAAAAGCTTATGTCCTTGATGCACCGCTTGGTGAGCCACCCGCTCCAGTGTCGTCTCCAGATGTTGCGAACACCTGCAGTCGCGTTCGGATGATTACTCAATAGTTCAGTGTGCTATGCTGTATGGCTTAGAGCCGGGACTTCAAAGGCGTTTTGAACGTCATGGAGCATATGAGATGTTCTAGGAGTTGAAGTTTGTCTTTGAGAAGAATGCCCGGATCGAGAGGTATGAGACCTCCGATAAATTCTATACTTGCAAAATGGAGGAGAACGAGTCTGTTAGTGAGCACATACTCAAAGTGTCTGGGTATTCCAACCGTCTGGCTGAGTTGGGAATTGCCCTCCCGCTGGAGGCGATCATTGACAGAGTTCTTCAGTCACTGCCACCTAGCTACAAGAGCTTTGTGTTGAATTATAACATGCAAGGGATGAACAAGTTAGTCGCTGAGCTGTTTGCGATGCTGAAAGTCGCTGAGTCTGAAATCCAGAAGGAGCATCAAGTGTTGATGGTCAATAAAACCACTAGTTTCAAGAAAAATGGCAAGGGCAAGAAGGGTAACTCCAAGAAGAGTTGCAAAGCAGTTGCCCCTCCCGTGAAGAAACCCGTGGCTGGACCCAAGCCAGAAACTGAGTGCTTTCATTGCAAGGGTACTGGCCACTGGAAGCGGAATTGCCCCAAGTATCTGGCCGACAAGAAGGCGGCCAACACCAAACAAGGTATATATGATATACATGTTATTGATGTGTACCTTACCAACTCTTGTTGTAGTGCCTGGGTATTTGATACCGGTTCGGTTGCTCACATTTGCCACTCAAAATAGGAACTGCGGAATAGACGGAGGCTGGCAAAGGACGAAGTGACCATGCGCGTGGGAAATGGTTCCAAGGTCGATGTGATCGCTGTCGGCACGCTCGCTCTTCGACTACCATCGGGATTAGTGATGAACCTGAATAATTGTTATTTAGTGCCTGCGTTAAGCACGAACATTATATCTGGATCTTGTATATTGCGAGACGGTTACTCATTTAAATCAGAGAATAATGGTTGTTCTATTTATATGAGTAATATCTTTTATGGTCATGCACCCAATGTGAGGGGTTTATTATTATTGAATCTCGATAGTGATGATACACATGTTCATAACATTGATGCCAAAAGATGTAGAGTTGATAATGATAGTACCACTTCCTTGTGGCACTGCCGCTTAGGTCATATTGGTGTAAAATGCATGAAGAAACTCCATGCTGATGGACTTTTGGAGTCACTTGATTGTGAATCATTTGACACATGTGAACCATGCCTCATGGGCAAGATGACTAAGACCCCGTTCTCTAGAACAATGGAACGGGCAAGTGACTTGTTGGAAATCATACATATTGATGTGTGCGGTCCCATGAGCATTGAGGTGCGCGGTGGATATCGTTATTTTATCACCTTCACCGATGACTTAAGTAGATATTGGTATAATTACTTAATGAAACATAAGTCTGAAACGTTTGAAAAGTTCAAGCAATTTCAGAGTGAAGTTGAGAATCATCGTAACAAGAAGATTAAATTCCTATGATCAGTTCGAGGAGGAGAATATCTGAGTTATGAGTTTGGCAATCACTTAAGACAATGTGGAATTGTTTCACATTTGACGCCACCTGGAACACCACAGCGTAATGGTGTGTCCGAATGTCGTAATCGAACCTTATTGGATATGGTGCGGTCTATGATGTCTCTTACTGATTTGCCACTATCATTTTGGGGTTATGCGTTAGAGATAGCTGCATTCACTTTAAATAGGGCACCATCTAAATCCGTTGAGACGACGCCGTATGAACCGTGGTTTGGCAAGAAACCAAAGTTGTCGTTTCTTAAAGTTTGGGGATGCGATGCTTATGTCAAAAAGCTTCAGCCTGAAAAGCTAGAACCCAAAGCGGAGAAATGCGTCTTCATAGGATACCCAAAAGATACGGTTGGGTATACCTTCTATCTCAAATCCGAAGGCAAAGTGTTTGTCGCTAAGAACGGATCAGTTCTCGAGAAAGAGTTTCTCTCGAAAGAATTGAGTGGGAGGAAGATAGAACTTGATGAGGTTGTTGAACCTTCACTTCAACCAGAGAGTAGCGCAGCGTAGAAAGATGTTTCTGTGGAACCTACATCAGTTGGAGAGGAAGCTAATGATAGTGATCATGAAGCTTCGGATAAAGTTACTATCGAACCTCATAGGTCGACAAGGGCACGTACTGCTCCTGAGTGATACGGTAACCCTGTCTTGGAGGTCATGTTGTTGGACAACGATGAACCTACGAGCTATGGAGAAGCGATGGTGGGCCCGGATTTCGACAAATGGTTAGAGGCCATGAAATCCGAGATAGGATCTGCAACAGTCCGAGACCGATGTTCCAGAAGATTCCCCTTTTTTCCAATCTCGCCGTGTGATTCATTTGTTTGTCGCATTCATCATCGCATCATTCGCATCATCTACATTGCATCGGCACTCCGTTGCCGCCTGTTTTCAAAACATGCATCCGTTCGTAGTTGCCGGTTTGCTTCGTCTGTGTCATCAACCGCTTTGAGGCCAACCACATACACATGCGCCTGCGGCAACGATAAAATGTTATTTTTAAAAGTGCGTATAAAATATTCTCTGATTGCATCGAAACTTGGCGAGCAGTCTTGTTTTATTGTAGGTAGAGCGTCTACCAAATTTCGTCGCAATCGGAGGTCGTTTGATACCCGAACGGTAGTCCGTAGCGGCACCATCATCGGCTTATTATCGGACGTTTTCGGTGTTTCTAAAACTCTGTCATGGGCGTCACATTTCCCTCTCATCTCAGCCTAGCCCATCTACACAGCCCACCTAAGCCAACCCTAACCCCCTCCGCATCCGAAGCCGTCCGATCGCGATCCTACGATCCAAATTCGGGCAAAACCCTCAAACCCTAGCCTCCCTACCTATTTAAGCAGCTCCCCCATGCCAGTTTTAGAAAACCCTAGCCTTCCCATACCTCCATCTTTGAAATCCGCGCCTTCCCTAGCGCCGGCCGCCACTTGTCGCCGCCTGAGCCGCCGCACCGCCGCTCCTAGCCACTTTGGGGCTACCACCTGTCCCCGCGCGGCCTTCCCGCTACCGAAGCCCGCCTGAGCCTGCAACAGGCCCACCCCGGGCCGAATCGGGCCCGAGCGCTCGTAGCCGCTCCAGCCGCCCATGCCCGAGAGCCCCGCTCGCTCCTGTCTCCCAAGCACCACGCCCTCGAGCTCCCGCACCTCGTCATCCTCGCCGGACTTGCCCACGCCGGCAGGTCGTCGGAGCAGCCGCCGTCGCCGGAGGCCAGCCTCGTGAGCCAAGCTGCCCCGCGCCGCCGCCGGACGTTGCCCCCACCGCCAGTAATCGCCGGATTCGGTTGCCCCGCCTCCGATCTGCCCGTCCCGGCCTCTTCTGCCCTGCCATCGGCTGCTCGGGAGGAGATCGACCATGCCACCATGGTCCCTGTTCATGAGGAGCACGAGCAAGACGACGACCCCCGCAGCTAGAGCGCTCGCCCGTTGACCGCTCGCTCAGTTGTGGGCAGGCTGGCCGCGCAAGGCCCAACCGTGCCGTATCCCCCAGCCCGTCTCTAAGCTGGCCCCAAGGCTTTTGGTGAGCAACCTGCTGCTTTTGGTATTTGTAGACATTGCATGCTATTGTAACACGCATATGAGCACAGCCGAGATGGCTAGCGCAACCACACCAAATGCATTGGGTCCTGCGTTCGATTCCCAGCCGCCCCAATTTTTGCCATGTCTACCTGTTATTTTTCACACACACATAGCCGATTTTGTCCAGAGCTATTGTTGGGCTTGCCCTGTACACCGCACTCGGCTCGTAAGTTTCTTTTTCTATCCACTACAATTTAGCATTCATTCAGTGCATTGCATACTTAAAAAAACATGATTTTAACATGCTCATAGCTATATAACCGTGCATAGGGTTAAAATCTATACATGTAAAATGTGTAGAATTTTGTGTACTTTCTCAATATGTAACTTTCGTCCATGAAAAAAAAGCTTAACTTGTTGTTTGCATTATTTTGCATCGATGCCATGATAAAATGATTTATTTAATAAGTAATTAACCGTAGCTCCGATTAAAATGTTCCACATATGTAACTTGATTAAAATCTCATGGCACACTTTATTTTGCTGTTTAAGAATTATAAAATATGCTTAGAACAGATCTGGACCAAATTAGTAATTTGCATATGAGGCCATTTCGTAAAGGCTATATGTTGTTTCTGGCCTCATTTAAACTTGCCTAGATGTGTAGTTGTTGATGCTTCACCTCTTGCCATGGTTAACAACATTTAATGTTGTCGTGTACCTAAATGGGGGTGAACTAAATAATTCGAACGTGAAGTTTTGTCAATATGCAACTCATTGCATATTGAGCTTCACTTAATGTGTAGAAGTTGTTTGTTGCATCTTGACATGACATGCCTTGCATATTTAAAACGGACATGCATCATACTTGATTGTGCATCATGTCGTGCATATGTTGTGGTGTTTATCATGTGTTGATTGTTCTTTCCGGATTGTTTCTTCTCGATAGAGTTCCGAAAGCGTTCGGAGTGTGAGGATTCGTTCGACTACGTTGGCTCGTCTTCTTCATGGATTCGTTCTTCTTCCAAGCGGGATCTCAGGCAAGATGATCATTTCCCTGGATACCATTACTATCATTGCCATGCTAGTTATCTCGTTTCTATCGATATGTCTCGCTACCAACCACTGTTTGTCAAGCCTCCTAACATGCCATTATAAGCCTCTAACCCATCCACATCCCAGCAAACCATTGTTTGGCTATGTTACGGCTTTCTCAGCCCTTCTTATAGCGTTGCTAGTTGCAGGTGCAAGTCTTTCCATGTGCAACATGGATATTTTTGTTATATCACAATATTATTGCTATTTAATTTAATGCACATATATACTTGGTAAAAGGTGGAAGGCTTGGCCATACGCTCGGTGTTTTGTTCCACTTTTGCCGCCCTAGTTACTTGTGTACCGGTGTTATGTTCCATATTTTGCGCTCCTAACATGCTCGGGGTTGTTATGGGGACCCCCTTGACCATTCGTTTTAGATTAAAACTTGTCTGACAAGACCCAACTTTGGTACTACATTTGCTAAACAACTTAATAAAAATGCATAGGGACCCGCCGGCACCCGCGGATAATTAATCAACAACCCGGGCCAGTGCTACTCATGAGTGTTGGTCCAAAATAGAGCACTGTGCGGGGCCACCCCAGGGCAACTTGGGTGATGTCTATCAGGCCACCGTACGCGTCGCTTATCCGTTGTGTCCTAAGAACGAGATACACAGCTCCTATCGGGTTCGTCGACACGTCGGGTGGTCTTGCTGGACTTGTTTTACCTTTCTCGAATGTCTTGCGCGAGGAATACCGAGAATACTTTGGGCTATCTCGAGGTTTAGTTTTTCCTACAGAATTTCCTAGGAGATCACGGGATTCTTGGTCGGGGTTATTTCCGCGGCGTGTGGTTAGTTTGTGATGGATAAGTTGGAGCACCCCTGTAGGGTTAAATCTTTCGGAAAGCCGTGCCCACTATTGCCTGGCAACTTGGAAACTTTGTTTAACACCCGGTCGTAGCAAACTTGAAGTAAAATCAAATAAAATACACCAACCGTGTGCGTAACCGTGTATGTCTCTTCTCGTGATTTCTGAACCGAGAGAGAACACGGTGGGGTTATGTTTGTTCGGAAGTAGGTGTTCAGGATCTCTTAGAGATCATTACTAATACACGTCCGTTTATACGACGATCATTCCCCCTTACTCTTGTACTCGCAAGTTAGCCACTCAAATAAATGCTTAGTGCTTGCTGCAGCCTCACCACCTAACCATTCCTCACCCATTAAGCTTTAATAGTCTTGATACCCTTGGAAATGAGATTGCTGAGTCCCCTGTGGCTCACAGATTACTACAACAACAGTTGCAGGTACAAGTAATGCGATGCTTTGACGTGAGAGCGATGCTTTGTTTGACTTGGAGTTCTTCTTCTTCTTCTTCGATCATAGGATGGGTTCCAGGCCGGCAGCCTTGGATAGCAAGGATGGATGTCATTTTATCGTTTCATTTCTTCCTTAGACGGACCCTGCTCTTCTGTATGATGATTGTATATGATGTTGTATTGATGTGATCTTGATTTAGCTTGTGGCGAGCGTAAGCCAATTCCATATACTCATCTTTTCTTTACATGTACTTGTAATGATATCCATTCTTGCAAAACGACGAGATGCACTTCTATCCCCGTCGAGGCCCTCGAGCCAAAATAAGGATAGCATCGCATCTTGGGCGTTACAAGTTGGTATCAGAGCATGTACCGACCAAGGAGCCCCCTTGATTGATCGAACTTTGGCCGAGTCGAGTCTAGTGAAAAAACTATTTTGAGTCTAGTTATATCGGAGAGTAGGATTCTTTTTACTCCTCTTCTATGCTCTCGTGAGGAATTATGACTTAGGAATTTTAAATCTACCCTCTTCTCACAAAAATTTTTTTAGGATCACGCGGGTATTTTGGAACCTCTATGATGTCGATGTGACCGGAACTTTGTTCTTGGTGCCTCCCGTATGTATGGATTCGACCCGGGGAGTTGAGCTCCAAGGGGTTCTTGACACATCGCTATCGTTCAGTTTCCTTAGTATCTCAGGATGCGAATGTTCGAAATTGCTTCAATACTATTCGTGGTGCGAAGAGTGTGGCGGCACCCAGTACTGGGGAGCGGGATCACATGTACTTCCATGTTTAGTATCGTTGTGATTACGAGGGTCTAAGGTAGATGAGTTTCCGAGGTTTCTCTGGTTTTGTCTTGACGAATGTGATACACGGTGGGTATTATTATTGCTAGGAGTTGAGTGATTTATTCACTAATTTATCCGGGTATCCGTTGGACCAGATTGCATAACCAGAAAGATTTCGGATGTTCTTAGGTGGGAATTCAAGTTGTTACCTATGATTATCCTTCCAACAAATGCATGGTGGATTATGTATTTGTTCCGGCTTAATTTGCAAGCTGCATCCTTCGCTTTTTTGGGGGGGTATGGTAATTTGAGTTGCTTCGATGTCAAGTGGTGATTTCATATCTTTCCTAAGCGGTGTTCTCATAATTCTATGGGAATGCTAATTCTTTTGCTCAATCAAATTGTCATGTCAATTCATTTCCATCCGGAGTGCTTCTCTCCAAGTGAATTCAATCCCTCTCCAATATTTGCAAGATATATCCTCAAATTTCTTTCCGGAGTTATTTTCATCCGTCTTAAGTTTTCTTTGTTTTTCCCCACACTCCCGCCCTTTTTCTTCAATGACTAAATCGTCATCCAAGTGCCTTTCTTTGCATTGATGCTCCCTCTATCTTTTCTTCCGTTTTATATCCGGTGATTCATTGTGAAGATGTTCAAGTGCTAAGTTCATCATTTCTTCATCTTCATCTTCCATTCTTTTCCGGTGTGTTCAATTCTAGATGACGGTGTTCATCATATCCTTGTCATTCGCTAAATGAGTTCCCATGTTGGAATTCTTATCCAAGCCTCTCTTGCTTATTCATCTCTCTATTCTATCCAGAGTGTTGAAGATATCTCAAAAGCTCATGTTTTCATTCAATCTTTTCAATGTATTTTGAGGTTCTCACCTCATCAATTTTTCATTTGTACTGGTGCAAACTCTCTTTCTAAGCATTCATTTCAATGGTGTTCTCTTTGAGTGGGCCCATAACCCATAGGTTCTTCCTCAGGATCTTACCTCGCTCTTCTACTCTTTTCCGGAGATCTCAATTTCTTTTCAAACATGATGTAAGAATGAATTTCATTAGTCATATTCCTTCTAAAAGATTGCTTCTAAATCATTTTCATCGTTGGCTCCACCCTTTCCTTATTCATTGTTTCAGAGTGTCTCAGTAATTCTTGGTGGTGTTCCTTGTCATCGTTCTCTGCATTTGAAGACCGAAGGAGAGTTTCTTTTAAATCTTGATTCATTCTCTTGAAGATTCGTGTTTCAGCTTGTTACTATCCTCTCTAATTATTTTCGATCATGAGAAATTCCATCCATATCTATCCGGAGCATTTTAGAGTTGTTTTCATTTCTCGATCCTCCGAAGGCCATCATTTTAGAAGATTTCTTCGTTCTCAGCTTTCAGCTTTCGTTCTCAATTGTTGTCCCGTCGTTCGTATCTCAATTATTCCGGCATGTTGTTCAAGTTTTCTATTAGGCGGTCATGATCTCTTCGTTCTCTTGTATCTCCATTCTTTCATGGTATCCTCATTCATTTGTGAATTCGTCCCGGTGTTGCGTGCAAGACGTCTTCAAGTTTATGCTCTCTCTCTCTTCAATCTTTTCAAGAACTATAAGTGGTATGCCAAATCCGTTGCTTGTCATCAATTTAACTTGATTAAGGATAGGCATAACATAATTATTATTCTTATTTCATCAAGGTGATTTCAATCCTTCTTCCGGAGTTGTTCATGATATCAAATTCTTGATGCTAAGGTGTTCATCTTTTCTTTTCCGGAGTTCCATGTTTTTTCTCAAGTATCTCATCGCGAAGCGTCATCTAAATCTTTGCAAGGCTTCTATCTTGTTCTTGTGCAACCTTCAATTCTTTGCTATCATCCTTTCATTCCGGAGTTCTTCTCGGAGGTTCTTCACGGTGGTTCGTTAAGGATTCAATTCTTTCTTGAAGTTTTCATCAATATTCTTGCTGGAGAGCTTAAGTATTCTGCATCTTGTATTTCAAAGTGCAATTCATTCTCTCTTATCCTTTGATATGGTGCTATATCATTCTTGAGTCATGAGGAGTTTTGAAGGGAATTGTCAAGAATGAGATATGTAAACCCATGGTTTCTTCATTGAAATTATCTTGGATTGGATTTCACCTAAAGCATGTCCTAAGGATTGTTGCTATCATGGTGCTTATCAATCATCCAAGTTTTCAAGGTATCTTCTTGGTGGTAGAAGTTTTGCATATCGTGTTGCTCCCAAGCAATCTTTGTTTCCATTCGTGGTCGGTTGTCACCCCATAATTTTGAGATGTTCTCCATAAGCCCACAACAAGCTTGTTCTTTCCGTTGTTGACTTAACAACAACTCCATTAAATCCTTTTTCGTAAAGGATGCTTTTCAAATTCAAGTGTGGTAAGAATTGTCATTTTCTTCTCCGTTCTTTTCTTTCAAATGATCTAGCTTATATTCTTTTGGTCAAGAGGCACTGTGGTGTTGCTCTCTTCAACCATCATCTCGATCATGCTCTTTCCTTTCTTATTCATTTAACCGGAGTGTTGTGCCATGTTCTCAAGTTCTTTAATCTTATCAACTTTTGCCTCTCTTGTCTACCGAAGTGCTGCCCAAATTTCTTTCGAATTCTTGCTTGTTCGTCGTGTCATTATATATCTTTGCAACCTTCAAAGTTCGTTCGTTTCACTCATTTGTCAAAGAAGCAACTAAGTTTTACCTCATCCTTTCTTATTCCTCTTCCCCTTCTCATTCTAAAATCTCGGGTCGAGATCTCTTGTAAGTGGAGGAGAGTTGAAACAGCCCGAGACCGACGTTCCAGAAGATTCCCCTTTTTTTCCATTCTCGCCGTGTGATTCGTTTGTTTGTCGCATTCATGATCGCATCATTCGCATCATCTGCATTGCATCGGCACTCAGTTGCGAGATTATTTTCAAAACTTGAATCTGTTCGTAGTTGCCGGTTTGCTTCGTCCGTGTCATCAACCGCTTTGAGGCCAACCACACACACACGTGCCCGCGGCATCGATAAAATATTATTTTTAAAAGTGCTTATAAAATATTCTCTGATTGGGTCGAAACTTGGTGAGCAGTCTTGTTTTATTGTAGGTAGAGCGCCTGCCAAATTTCGTCGCAATCGGAGGTCGTTTGATACCCAAACGGTAGTCCGTAGCGGCACCGTCATCGGTTTATTATCGGACGTTTTCGGTGTTTCTAAAACTCTGTCATGGGCCTCACATTTCCCTCTCATCTCAGCCTTGCCCATCTACACCGCCCACCTAAGCCAACCCTAACCCCCTCCGCATCCGGAGCCGTTCGATCGCGATCCTATGATCCAAATTCGGGCAAACATCTCAAACCCTAGCCTCCCTACCTATTTAAGCCGCTCCCCCATGCCATTTTTAGAAAACCCTAACGTTCCCCTACCCCCATCTTCAAAATCCACGCCTTCCCTACCGCCGGCCACCACTTGTCGCCGCCTGAGCCGCCACGCTGCCGCTCCTAGCCACTCCGGGGCTACCACCTATCCCCGCGCAGCCTCCCCACCATCGAAGCCCGCCTGTGCCCGCAACCAGCCCACCCCGGGCTGAATCGGGCCCGAGCGCCCATAGCCCCTCCCGCCGCCCATGCCCGAGAGCCCCGCTCGCTCCTGTCTCCCGAGGACCGCGCCCTCGAGCTCCCGCACCTCGCCGTCCTTGCCGGACATGCCCGCGCCGGCAGGTCGCCGGAGCGGCCGCCGTCGCCAGAGGCCAGTCTCGTGAGCCCCGCCTCCATCTCTCCTCCTCCTCCCTGTCTCTCTCTCCCTCACGATTTCTCTCTCTCTCTCCATTGCTCACAGGAAGGACCAACCGCGCCATGGCCATGCTGCCCCGCTTCGCCGCCGGACGTTGCCCCCACCACTAGTAATCGCCGGATCCGGTTGCCCCGCCTCCGACCTGCCCGTTCCCGGCCACTTCTGCCCTACCATCGGCTGCTCGGGGGGAGATCGACCGCACCGCCATGGTCCCTGTTCGTGAGGAGCACGACCAAGACGACGACCCCCGCAGCCAGAGCGCTCACCCGTTGACCACTCGCCCGCGCGTGGGCCGGCTGGCCGCGCAAGGCCCAACCGCGCCGTGTCCCCCTGCTTGTCTCTAAGCTGGCCCGAAGGCCTTTGGTGAGCAACCTGCTGCTTTTGGTATTTGTAGACATTACCTGCTACTATAACATGCATATGAGCACAGCCAAGATGGCTAGCGCAACCACACCAAATGCATTGGGTTCTTGGTTCGATTCCCAGCAGCCCCAATTTTTGCCATGTCTACCTGTTATTTTTCACACACACACACACACACACTCAGCCGATTTGGTCCAGAACTATTGCTGGGCTTGCCGTGTACACCGCACTCGGCTCGTATGTTTTATTTTTCTATCCACTGCAATTTAGCATTCATTCAGTGCATTGCATACTTAAAAAAACATGATTTTAACATGCTCATAGCTATATAACCGTGCATCGGATTAAAATAATCTATACATGTAAAATGTGTAGAATTTTGTGTAGTTTCTCAATATGTAACTTTCGTACATGAAAAATAGCTTAACTTGTTGTTTGCATTATTTTGCATCGATGCCATGTTAAAACGATTTATTTAATAAATAATTAACCGTAGCTCCGATTAAAATGTTCCACATATGTAACTTGACTAGAAAAACGTGTAGAATCTCATGGCACACTTTATTTTGCTGTTTAAGAATTATAAAATATGCTTAGAACAGATCTGGACCAAATCAATAATTTGCATCTGAGGTCGTTTCGGAAATGCTGTATGTTGTTTCTGGCCTCATTTAAACTTGCCTAGATGTGTAGTTGTTGATGCTTCACCTCTTGCCATGGTTAACAACATTTAATGTTGTTGTGTACCTAAATGGGAGTGAACTAAATAATTCGAATGTGAAGTTTTGTCAATATGGAACTCGTTGCATATTGAGCTTCACTTAATGTGTAGAAGTTGTTTGTTGCATCTTGACATGACATGCCTTGCATATTTAAACCGAACATGCATCATACTTGATTGTGCATCATGTCATACATATGTTGTGGTGTTTATCATGTGTTGATTGTTGTCTCTGGATTGTTTCTTCTCGATAGATTTCTGAAAGCGTTCAGAGTGTGAGGATTCGTTCGACTACGTTGGTTCTTCTTCTTCATGGATTCGTTCTTCTTCCAAGCGGGATCTCATGAAGGATGATCATTTCCCTGGATACCATTACTATCATTGCCATGCTAGTTGTCTCGTTTCTATCGATATGTCTCGCTACCTACCACTGTTTGTCAAGCCTCCTAAACTGCCATGATAAGCCTCTAACCCATCCACATCCCAGCAAACCATTGTTTGGCTATGTTACCGCTTGCTCAGCCCTTCTTATAGCGTTGCTAGTTGCAGGTGCAAGTTCTTTCCATGTGCAACATGGATATTTTTGTTATATCACAATATTATTGCTATTTAATTTAATGCACATATATACTTGGTAAAAGGTGGAAGGCTTGGCCTTACGCTCGGTGTTTTGTTCCACTTTTGCCGCCCTAGTTACTTGTGTACCGGTGTTATGTTCCATATTCTACGCTCCTATCATGCTCGGGGTTGTTATGGGGACCCCCTTGACCATTCATTTTAGATGAAAACTTGTCTGGCAAGACCCAACTTTGGTACTACATTAGCTAAACAACTTAATAAAAATGCATAGGGACCGGCCGGCACCCGCGGATAATTAATCAACAACCCAGGCCAGTGCTCCTCATGAGTGTTGGTCCAAAATAGAGTACTATGCGGGGCCACCCCAGGGCAACTTCGGTGATGTCTATCAGGCCACTGTACGTGTCACTTATCCGTTGTGTCCTGAGAACGAGATACGCGGCTCCTATCGGGTTCGTCGACATGTCATGTGGTCTTGCTGGACTTGTTTTACCTTTCTCGAATGTCTTGCGCGAGGAATTCCGAGAATACTTTGGGCTATCTCTAGGTTGAGGTTTTCCTACAGAATTTCCTAGGAGATCACGGGATTCTTGGTCGAGGTTATTCCCGCGGCGTGTGGTTAGTTTGTGATGGGTGAGTTGGAGCACCCCTACAGGGTTAAATCTTTCGGAAAGCCGTGCCCGCAGTTACGTGGCAACTTGGAAACTTTGTTTAACACCCGGTCATAGCAAACTGGAAGTAAACTCAAATAAAATACACCAACCATGTGCGTAACAGTGATTGTCTCTTCTCGTGATTTCTGAACCGAGAGAGAACACGGTGGGGTTATGTTTGTTCATAAGTAGGTGTTCAGGATCTTTTAGAGATCATTACTAGTACACGTCCGTTTATACGACAATCATCCCCCCTTACTCTTGTACTCGTAAGTTAGCCACTCAAATAAATGCTTAGTGCTTGCTGCAGCCTCACCACCTAACCATTCCTCACCCATTAAGCTTTAATAGTCTTGATACCCTTGGAAATGAGATCCCTGAGTCCCCTGTGGCTCACAGATTACTACAACAACAGTTGCAGGTACATGTAATGCGATGCTTTAACGTGAGAGCGATGCTTTGTTTGATTTAGAGTTCTTCTTCTTCTTCATCGATCATAGGATGGGTTCCAGGCCGGCAGCCTAGGATAGCAAGGATGGATGTCATTTTATCGTTTGATTTCGTCTGTAGCCAGACCCTGCTCTTCTGTATGATGACTTTATATGATGTTGTATTGATGTGATATTGATTTAGCTTGTGGCGAGTGTAAGCCAATTCCATATACTCATCTTTTCTTTACATGTACTTGTAATGATATCCATTCTTGCAAAACGATGAGATGCGCTTCTATCCCTGTCGAGGCCCTCGAGCCAAAATAAGGATAGGATCGCATCTTGGGCATTACATGATCCATGTATGAAAACAAAGTGTGGAATTTGGAAGTATTACGCGAAGGGCGAAAGGCCATTCAGAATAAATGGATCTTTAAGAGGAAGACGGACGCGGACGGTAATGTCACCATCTATAAAGCTCGACTTGTGGCAAAGGGTTTTTCACAAGTTCAAGGAATTGACTATGATGAGACTTTCTCTCCCGTAGTGATGCTTAAGTCCGTCAGAATCATGTTACCAATAGCTGCATTTTTCGATTATGAAATTTCCCAGATGGATGTCAAAACAGCGTTCCTCAACGGTTTCCTTGAGGAAGAGCTGTATATGATGCAACCAGAAGGTTTTGTCGTTCCAGAGAATGCTGACAAAGTTTGCAAGCTCCAGCGATCCATTTATGGACTGGTGCAGGCATCTCGGAGTTGGAATAAGCTCTTTGATGAGGTGATCAAAGCGTTTGGGTTTACACAAGTTTACGAAGAAGCTTGTATTTACAAGAAAGTGAGTGGGAGCTCTATAGTGTTTCTATGCGGATGACATATTGCTGATTGGAAACAATATAGAATTTTTGGAAAGCGTGAAGGAATATTTGAACAAGAGTTTTTCAATGAAGGACCTAGGAGAAACTGCTTTCATATTAGGCATCAAGATTTATAGAGATAGATCAAGACGCTTAATAGGACTTTTATAGAGCACATATCTTGATAAAGTTTTGAAGAAGTTCAAAATGGATCAGTCCAACAAGGAGTTCTTGCCTGTGTTACACGGTGTGAAGTTGAGTAAGACTCAATGCCGAGTGACTGCAGAAGATAGAGAAAAGATGAGTGTCATCCCCTATGCTTCAGCCATAGGCTCTATCATGTATGCAATGATGTGCACAAGACCAGATGTCAGCCTTGCCATAAGTATGGCCGGAAGGTTTCAATGTAATCCAGGAGTGGATCACTGGACAACGGTCAAGAATATCCTAAAGTACCTGAAAAGGACTAAGGAAATGTTTCTCGTTTATGGAGGTGATCAAGAGCTCGTCGTAAAGGGTTACGTGGATGCAAGCTTTGACACTGATCCGGATGACTCTAAGTCTCAAACCGGATATGTATACATTCTTAATGCAGTTCCAAGCAAAGCGTGGTAGCTGATTCTACATGGGAAGCGGAGTACATAGCTGCCTCAGAGGCGGCGAAGGAAGGTGTCTGGATGAAGCAGTTCATGACGGATCTTGGAGTTGTGCCCAGTGCACTGAACCCAATGACTCTGTTCTGTGACAACACTGGTGCCATTGCTATAGCCAAGGAACCAAGGTTTCACAAGAGGACCGGACACATAAAGCGACGCTTCAATTCCATCCGCGATTACATCGAGGGAGGAGACATAAAGGTTTGCAAAGTACACACGGATCAGAATGTTATAGATGCGTTGACTAAGCCTCTTCCACGAGGGAAACATGATCAACACCAGAACTGTATGGGTGTTAGATTCATTACAATGTAAATCACATAGTGATGTGAGCTAGATTGTTGACTCTAGTGCAAGTGGGAGACTGTTGGAAATATGCCCTAGAGGCAATAATAAAATGGTTATTATTATATTTCCTTGTTATTTGTATTGACTGGAAACGCAAATACATGTCAACAATGTGTCCCTAGTAAGCCTCTATTGGACTAGCTCGTCAATCAAAGATGGGTGAGGTTTCCTAGCCATGGACAAGACACAAACTATGAACATAGCATATGATCGTGTCATTTTATTGCTATTGTTTTCTGCATGTCAAGTATGTGTTCCTATGACCATGAGATCATGTAACTCAGTGACATCAGAGGAATACATTGTGAGTATCAAGCGTCACAACGTAACTGGGTGACTATAAAGATGCTCTACAGGTATCTCCGAAGGTGTCTGTTGAGTTGACATGGATCAAGACTGGGATTTGTTACTCCGTGTGACGGAGAGGTATCTCATGGCCCACTCGGTAATACAACATCACAATGAGCCTTGCAAGCAAAGTGACTAAATAGTTAGCCATAGGATCTTGTGTTATGGAACGAGTAAAGAGACTTGTTGGTAACGAGATTGAACTAGGTATAGAGATACCGACGATCGAATCTCGGGCAAGTAACATACCAACAAACAAAGGGAACATCATACGGGATTAAGTGAATCCTTGACATAGAGGTTCAACCGATAAAGATCTTCGTAGAATATGTAGCAGCCAATATGGGCATCCAGGTCCCGCTATTGATTATTGGCCGTAGAGGTGTCTCGGTCATGTCTACATAGTTCTCGAACCCGCAGGGTCCGCACACTTAACGTTCGGTGACGTTTCGGTATTATTGGGTTATATATGTTGGTGACCGAAGGATGTTCGAAGTACTGGATGAGATCTCAGACGTCACGAGGAGCTCCGGAATGGTCCGGAGGTAAAGATTGATAAATAGGATGTTCCGTGTTGGTCACCGGAAAAGGTTCGGGCATCACCGGTAATGTACCCGGGGTGTTGGAAGGGTTTCGGAGTGCATCGAAAGGGGCCCACCAGCCCCGGAGGGCCCCATAGGCTGTGAGAGGGGGCGCACCAGCCCCTCTGGTGGGCTGGCCGCCCCTCCCACAAGGCCCATGCAGCCGAAGGGTGGAGGGGGGAACCCTAAAGGGGATCGGCCACCTTGCCTTGGGGGCCAAGGCACCCCTTGGCCGCCCCCCCTCTCTCGGCCGCCGCCCCTAGGGGTGGGAACCCTAGGGGCCGAGTCCCTCTCCCTCTTCCCCTATATATATGAGAGGCGAGGGAGGGCTGCCACACCTTTGTGTCACGGTGCAGCCCTCCCTCTCCCCTAGATTGCCTCCCCTCTAGTTTGACTCGGCGTTGCTTAGCGAAGCTCTGCCGAATCAGCTCCACCACCACCGCCGCCACGCCGTCGTCCTGCCGGAGAACCCATCTACCTCTCCGCCCTCGCTTGCTGGATCAAGGAGGCGGAGATCGTCATCGAGCTATACGTGTGCCTAACGCGGAGGTGCCGTCCGTTCGGCGCTAGATCGTGATTGGATCTCGGGACGGCTTGCATTTTGGATCGCGAAGACGTTCGACTACATCAACCACGTTTCTTAACTCTTCCCGCTTAGCGATCTACAAGGGTATGTGGATCCGATCTCTCCTCTCGTAGATGCTCATATCCATGGATAGATCTTGTATGTCCGTAGGAAATTTTTTGTTTCCCATGCAATGTTACCCAACATGTCAAGCCTTCCAAAATGCCATGAAAAGCCTCTAACCCTCCACATCCCAGCAAACCATTGTTTGGCTATGTTACCGCTTGCTCAGGCCTTCTTATAGCGTTCCTAGTTGCAGGTGCAAGTTGTTTCCATGTGACAACATGGATATTTTTTGAGATATCACAATATTATTGCTATTTAATTTAATGCACATATATACTTGGTAAAGGTAGAAGGCTTGGACTCTTGCTCCGTGTTTTGTTCCACTTTAGCCACCCTAGTTACTTGTGTACTGGTGTTATGTTCCATATTGAGCGCTCCTCACATGCTTGGGGTTGTTATGGGGACCCCCTTGATTTTCGTTTTGGGATAAAACTCTTCTGGCAAGGCCCAACATTGGTACTACATTTGCCTAATAATTAATAAACTAGCATTGGGCGTCATGACCCCATGGATAAATAATCAACCCCCGGGCCAGTGCTCCTCATGAGTGTTGGTCCAAATGGGCAGACTGGAGGGCCACCGCTGGGAAACTCGGCGTTTGGTTTGACTCTTAGTGTGACCCATCCGTCGTGTCCTGAGAACGAGATACGCGGCTCCTATCGGGTTCATCGACACGTTGGGCGGTCTTGTTGGATTTGTTTTACCTTTCTCGATCATCTTGTGCACGGGATTCCGAGGATACTTTGGGTTATCTCGAGGTTGAGGTTTTCCACCGGAATTCTGAGGATACTACATGCTATCCCGTGGTTGAGGTTTTCCACGCAGCTTGTGGCTAGTGAAAGTGCTAGTTATCGATCAGAGGGGGGTGAATATGCGATTTTTATGAAGGGCTTCGAAAAAATGAATGTATTCGAATTATGCGGAAGTGGAACAAGATCAAGTAGGGATAATATCAAAGATGTAGGCAGGTCATGGAACACAATGAAGACATATAAGCAAGTTAAGCATTAGCATCGTACACACTAAGATGAGTTGAAGACAAACTTAGATAGTATGAAGATAAACAGCAGATATGAATGTCTTCGGGGTATGTCTTCATACAGTAGTATTCAGGCAGTGGCTTCACGGTTCAGAACATAATGTAAAAGAGTGAAGGATAGAACCAGTAGCTCGATGAAGACACAGGATTTGTTGGACCAGTTCTAGTTGATGTGACAACTGTACGTCTGGTTTAGGAGGCTGATATTAAACTCAGAAGACCTCGTCTTCACCTTGTTCCCCTTGAGCCAAAGTAGACAAATCACTCAGGTAAGTCATCAGGGGAGACTTCCGAAACCTGTACAAACTTGGTCACATGGCAAATCACAATGACTCTTGGATGCTCTAGACCCAGACGCCTAACCGTCTGGAAGATCACAGTCTTCAAGTGTAATAAGTCTTCAGTTCACTCAGAACAGAACGACTTCGGTGATGCTCAAACACACTAGCTCTAGGTGTTTAGATTTATCCTCGCAGGATATTTCTCTCTCTCATGTCTTTGAGGTGGGTTGCTCCAAAATGACAACAGTCGTATCTCTCTCTAAGCAGCCACCTTCTTATGGTGGAGGGGGGGGCTATTTATAGCCAACAGGCAACCCGACCTGATATTACCGAAATGACCCTGGGTCAATGGCCAACCGACACGTGTCACACCGGTCAGATTTCAAACACACGCGACAACTTCACTTGGGCTACAAGTAAAGCTGACTCAACCAACTCTGGAAGAGATTTCCTCTCATTATATTCACTCGAAGACATAGGTATGGGTTGAGCATGACGTCAGCGTCTGACTTCGATCACATCGACCCCACTTAACATTACGGTGGTTCCTATGACTCAGGAAAGAAGAAACAAAACTACCAAAAGACTTCGTCTTTATGTTTCATTATCTTCAGGTGATTATCTTTGCATACCAAGAAAGGCTTCGGCCATCATCAATGTCTTCGGACATTTTTAGGGGCCGTATTCGACAGATAAACCAAATCTCTAGGGACTACTATCTGTGTTATCCTGTGAACTCTCACAAACACAGTAGTTCCTCAAGCAAGTTTGTCTTCAATACTCCAAAACCAAACAAGGGTGGCACTAGATGCACTTACAATCTCCCCCTTTTTGGTGATTGATGACAAAATAGTTGAAGTTTTCAACAGGGATAAAAATATGTGAAGATAAAGACTTGGAGATTATGATTGCAAGATATAGAGAGCTGCCCCTGAAGATGTTCTTATGAAGATTTTGCTTGGAATGCAAAAGCACATGGCAGGTTAGAGTTTGTGGAGATCTCCCCCTTTATCCTGTAATCCTATTACTATGCATTTAAATGATATTTCTAAGATAATGAAATGCGCGTCTGCAGTATGCCTTCAGGCGCATATGATAAAACTTGATATAGCACCAAAAGTACGGTAAACATAAAGTGTGCAGACGTCCATCGGGACATATGTTTTAGAACCCAAATAGCAAATGTTCAAAACGAGAGTCGTAAACTTAACAACAGTAGCAGCACCCAGACCATATAAGTAGACCTGTTTGAAGACTATCAGCCAATGATTCTCCCCCTTTGTCATCGCATGACCAAAAAGGGACGAAGACATCGAGCATTACGCGTCCCCAGCATGTGTTGAGGTCGACGGTGCAGTAGGGTCATGGTGCATTGGTGTAGTCGAGCTTGGTGTTGTGTCGTGTCGCCGAGTCGATGGAGGCAGAGAGGTTGCATCATCTGCTTCATCTGCAATCCTGGCGTTGACGGAAGGAGATGACGAGGAGAAATCACTATCTTCGAGCGTTGGAGTCTTGTGCCATTTCTCCATGCTGGGAGGTGGTGCACAAATTTGTAACGTTGGTGGAAGCCATCCTCTCAAAGATCTTCCTTAGGAGCCAGCATGGTCAAAGTCCTCCATGAGCGACGACCGGTTTCATAGGCCACAAAGGCATTCTTGGTGGTGAGATTGCGAATACGGTTGATATCTTGAACCATGGAATGCATTTGTCTTCGCGTCCACTCGTGGTGCCGATCCTGCTTCTGAATAAAAGAAACGAGAAGTTCTCGATCAGTGAGGGCACGCTCTCTTCTTGGCAGTCTTTTGCATGTCTAGGTTGGCGAAATGAGCCAGTCAGTCTTGCCCTTGTGAGATTAGATGGAAGGTGAAGACCTTCATCTTTAGAAGTGCCACTGGTGGCTTCCACGATAAGATTCTTGCCTTTGGAGGGATAATGATCTGCTTGGACAATTTTTATGTCTCAAAGATAAATGCCATGATTGTGAGCAGAGGGAAGAAACCTAGTGCTGGTTCTGTACTTGATGAAGCGCATAATCCATGGGGCATACATCTTCAACTCAAAGATATTGATGCCATTTGCTGCGAGGTTGCGAAGGAATAAATCTTGAAGATTAAACCTGATGCCATAGACAGTGTTGTAGACCAATGTCTTCAGAACCCCTTCAATCTTGCGAGTTGAGTTATACCCTTTGATTGGCCAGATTGTATGCCGAAGAATATGATAGATAGTCCGTGGCAGATGCTGAAGATCATCAACAAAGAATGAGGTGGGCAGATCTGCATCTTGAGCCAAGGGCTTCATCAAAGTGAGTATCTCAGTCATATTGGGCTCTAGCATTTGAAAAATACTTCTAGTGGTAGCATCATAGGCTTCAGATCAAGGATCTTAGTCGTCTCCTGAGGCAGCAAGAGGTGTAGCAGGGAAGAAGTCCAATGAAGTGGCAGTGATGTGCTCATCACGGATCATGAAATCCATCTTCCAAGTGTTCAAGTCTCTGCCAAAACCTGAGATGTGGAGAGTTGCATAGAACTAGAGGATGAGTTCCTCATTCCAGTCTTCATGGTCAGTGCAAAAGGGCAGCAGTCCAACATCTCAAAGACAATCCAATGCTTGATCAAAACAGGGAAGATCTTTCATAGCTTCAAAGCTGAGATGCTTGTGGGGAAAGATCATGTTTTGTCCATATAGCACACACATGTAGTACTGACGCTGTGGTGCACTCCAAAATCTGTCTGATTGTATCTTGGGACGGTTGTATGGATTGTGGTCTGAGTCAAGGAAGGTGTCGTTCAGTCTGGAGCTTCGAACTTCAAAGACCAACGGTCTTGCAGGGCCGGACTGGTGAAGACTTGGAAGTCTTGGCATTGGGTTCATGACACTTGGGCGGCGATGGATATTGAATTCATATTGGGGTCCAATCCTTAGTAGAGCATCGAGCCTGGGCCATCTTGTAGGGACCAACTCTCCTTGCCTATTGCGAGTCATGACAATATTCTCAGCATTGTCGTCGGTCGATGGCGTGACAGGTACAGGAGGACCGTCAGGGGCATTGACTTCGCCCACAGTGTTGTCAACTGCAATGTCTTCAGCAGCTTTGGCTTCATGCTCAGAGTGATTTCTAGGAACATCTTCAATCATGAGCACTTCATCAACTGGTGCAATTGGGAATGCATGAGCTTCATCTTCAGGGATGCTATGCATTGAAGCCATAGTAGGTCTAGGTGCACGGCGAAGCCTTCTGAGAGGCGACGCGCGAGTAGTGGTGTCTATCTCCTTGGCGACGGATGGCGATTTAGGAGATCTTGCTGCAGGGGGAAAGAACGGCGGTGAAGGAGTATCGGGATCAGGTTCAAGAATTTCGGGCCAGATTGGAGTACCAATATCCACGTACTCACTTTCGTTTTGGGGCGATGATACCATAGGTGCATCAATTTGAGGCACCGGATCTTGCATAACAATGTCTTCATGACCAATGTCTTCAGCTGCATTGGGGTTGGCAGCTGGAATGTCTTCAGTGGTCTGAGCCTCTATGGGAGCAGGCTCATGCAGAATGACTTGCCTCTCAAAATTTGCATGAGCTGGTGGGGCCACTGAGATAGGCGTCACACGGAGGGGTTCCTCTGGAGCAGGCGGTGGAGCAGGCGGTGTGACAGTCAGAACTTGTGCAGGTCGCGAAGACTTGGGTTTGTTTGGCTTTGACTGAGTCGTATGTTGGACTTCAGCGGGCTGAGCTCTCTTGCGTTTGCAGGCATCAAATTCGGCCTTCTTTGTCTTCTTGCTGGATACGGCAGAGGAAGGAGGGGGTGACCTTGAGCCAGAGAAGCCTGTGGGGAAGACAATGCCTCCAGACTCTGATCTGGAGGGGGCAGTTTGGCTTGAAGACATTGAAGCCTATTTGGATCTCTCAATGATCCTTTGTTCAAGAGAAGGTTGTCCAAGAGCTTTTCTCTTCAGCATGTCGTTGTGTGCTTGGACCATGGTTTTTGCTTTCTTCTTGAGACACACTAGGGCGCCTTTGACAGCTTCACATCGCTTGTCAAACTCAGCCTTAAGGTCTTTCATCATAAGCTGATATCCTTGAATTTCTTTAGCATTTAGCTTGTGGACGTTGGACTTGAAGACATTCTTCTCATGGCTAATCTTAGCCTTTTGCTATATTACATTCTGAGCCACGGTAAGCTCCTCATTCACCGGCCCTTGAAAGGTGACACTCAGGCCAATGGGAAGCTGGAGGGCGTCGATGGTGAGGGAGGGATCAGCAAACCATTCATCAATGAATTGATCAAGAATGGATGAATCAAAGAGAGGTAAGTCTTCAAGACGTTTGGCTTCCTCTTCTTTCTGCTGGATAAGCTTTGCCAGCGCTTCATCATCAAATTCTTCATCTGATAGTTCTATCTTGCTGGCAGCGTCCATCAAAGAGACCTTCGGCTTCGGTCCCCTGGCAGTAGCATCTTTCAACTTCATTCGTCTATGCAGGCGAGATTCTTCCTCAGGGTCTTTTGGATCAACAGAGGGTGATCGAGAAGCTTGAGGTGTTGTGTCAACAGGCTTGGAAGCCTTTGAAGCTTTAGGCTTCGAAGCCTTTGCCTTCTTTTTAGGCTTCGGATCTTGAACAGGAGGATGATCTTCATCTCCTTCATTAGAATCTTCATGTTCTGGGCATCCATGAATGCTGGACGGATGTGGATTACTTGGCATTGGTGGCCTGACCATGCACGGGAAGAAACCAATCCTTCTTGCTTCAGCCTCAGTCTTCGGTAGAAGATTCTTGTAGATGCTATCTATCCATGGTGCCTTCTCAGCACTTTTCTCAGCATACTCATCTGTGACGAACCGATAGTTGAACCACTTTTCCACCCAATATCTTCGAATCCATTGGACTCGATTCTTGCTCTGTGTATAGTTCTCATCTTCATCAAACTTTTACCGTTCATAGAGCTCTGGGGGAAGATCTTTGGCAGTGTTCAGATGTCTTTTCCGACTGCCCTTCTTTGATGATTTTTTAGTGGCCATTGGGTTTGGCAAAGGCTTTGCTGGTGTGCGCAAATGAGAGCAGGCGCCAAAAGAGTCCAGATGAATCTGCAAGTAGTCTGCAAATGAATTCAAACTATGAGATCCAAGCGATTCTGTTGCGGACATGTACCTGTGAAAGAGTTAGGGACGCGCGGGAAGAGAAGAGGTCATATGCACTCCCAGAAGATTTTGAAGATAAATCAGTGTTTGAAGACATTGACCTCGTTTACCGAAGATATTCACTTTTATAGAGAATATGGTGGTTTCAAATTTGTACAAGTCTGAGAATTTGTACAAGTGAGAAATCAAACCAATTTAGACCAAAAAGTGAAAGCATTAGGTAGATTGAGTTCAAGATTTGAGTGTTGTTGAAGGAAAGGTGGAAAAACAGCAATCGAAGATTTTCTATAACTTTTCAGATCAAACAAAAGGTAAAATAGCGATTTATTTACCGCGGTGAAGAACACGATGAATAGCTCGACGAGGCGGAGAGGCCGAGAGGTTCGATCTGCCTCACCCTAACTGGGTGGAGGTAGACAGCTACGGCGACGGCGAGATGGAGATGGTCGCCACCGGCGTGAGTACGTCGTCGGAGAAGTCGCGGCAGCTAAGTGCTTCGTCTCTGCCGGCGATGGAATCCAGCGACGTCACTAGGGTTTGGGAGCTTGAGCGGTGGAGGTGGCGAGGGAGAGTAATTAATGAGCAGGGGGATATGTATTTATAAGGACTAGAACATTTGATATTTTTGGACGGATATGCCCCTGACTCTTCGGCTTAGTGGGACACGTCGCGAGCATGCAACACGTTTGATAGCCCACTACACGACCGGAAGCGACGGCGTGGGAAGTTGTTGCGATACGTGCGGTAACGACAACAAATTGGAATTTTAATTGTTTGGTTGGATTTGTGTTCGACTGACAAGGACGTAGTGAAGACAATCAACACATGCCAAGTAGAATGCATATGACTGGAGTTGAATAGAGTAAGACGAGATTAGAATAGACAAGGATAGTGGGTCCGATCACATTGGCCTAGATAAAAATTCGAAGATATAGCAATAGGCTCAATGCTGCAAAGGACAAAACTCCAGGTGACATACAGAATATATGCAAGCTCAAAAAGATGGATATGAAGATTGTCTACTTCGATGACAAACTAGGTTTCCTGAAGACATAGGCATAGGCGAAGATAAAAGCAAATCTTCAGGTTGGGTGGTGGCGTTACCCACCGTATAAGAATGTATGACCCAGACATGGCGCACAGTTATCATGGCACGCTTTAGTCATATTCTTTGTTAATGTATTCACACTTAGAGTGTAAGTCTTCATGAGATTGAAGACATACGTTACTTCGTGTGTTGTGCATCAAAGTCATCAACATGCATAAGCGTTAGGATGTATTGCCATTCAAAGGACATCTGAGGATTCTAAGATATTTAGCGCACTCCGCAACTTGCAAAATCTCTTCTCGTCCAAAGGCTTCGTGAAGATATCACCTGACGTGGCTTGAGACTGCGTCGGTATTTCCCCAAAGAGGAAGGGATGATGCAGCACAGCGACGGTAAGTATTTCCCTCAGTTATGAAACCAAGGTTATCGAACTAGTAGGAGGATCACCACCACCCAATAAGCTGCACTTGCACACAAAAAACAAATACTTGCAACCCGACGCGAAAGAGAGGTTGTCAATCTCTCTACGGTAATAAGATAGATTAGGTAGTGATAGATTGGAGAGATAGATCTCTCAAGAACACAAATAAAAAGAGTAAATATGCAGCAATATATTTTTGGTTTTTTTGTAGATCTGAAAACAAAGAGTGCAAAAAAAACATAGATCGGAATTCAATATGATGGAAAAGTAGACCCGGGGGCCGTAGGGTTCACTAGTGGCTTCTCTCATGAGTATAGCGCACGGTTGGTGAACAAATTACTGTTGGGCAATTGATAGAAAATCGAATAGTCATGACGATATCCAAGGCGATGATCATTATATAGGCATCACGTCCAAGATAAGTAGACCGACTCCTGCCTGCATCTACCACTATTACTCCATACATCGACCGCTATCCAGCATGCATCTAGTGTATTAAGTTCATGGAAAAACGGAGTAATACAAGAAGAACGATGACATGATGTAGACAAGATCTATTCATGTAGGAATAGACCCCATCTTGTTATCCATAATAGCAACGATACATGCGTGTCTTGCTTCCCTTTCTGTCACTGGGAAAGAACACCGCAAGATCGAACCCATCACAAAGCACCTCTTCCCATGGCAAGAAAAATCGATCTAGTCGGCTTAACTAAACCAAAGATTCGAAGAAGAAATACGATGCTGTAAGCAATCATGCATATAAGAGATCAAAGAAGACTCAAATAATATTCATGGATAGAAACTGATCATGAACTCAAAATTCATCGGATCCCAACAAACACACCGCAAAAGTTTACATCAAATAGATCTCCAAGAGAACATTGTATTGAGAATCATAAGAGAGAGAGAAGAAGCCATCTAGCTACTACCTATGGACTCGTAGGTCTATGGTGGACTACTAATGCATCATCGAAGAGGCACCTATGATGAACCCCTCCATGATGGTGTTTAGATTGGATCTCGCGGTTCTGGAACTTGCGGCGGCTGGAATTGTGTTTTGTCGACTCTACTAGGGTTTTCCGAATATTTGAGAATTTATAGGCATCAGAGGCGGTTCAGAGGGGGCCCAAGGTGGGCACAACCCACCAGGACGCGCCAGGGGCCCCTGGCGCGCCCTGGTCTCTTGTGTTCCCCTCGGGCTTCTTCTCTGATACTTCTTTGGCCCATTGGGTGTCTTCTAGTCCAGAAAAAATCTCCAAAAAGTTTCGTCGCGATTGGACTCTGTTTGGTATTGATGTTCTGCGAAGTAAAAAACCCTGGCGCGCCCTGGTGTCTTGTGTTCCCCTCGGGCTTATTCTCCGATACTTCTTTGGCCCATCGGGTGTCTTCTAGTCCAGAAAAAATCTCCAAAAAGTTTCATCGCGATTGGACTCCATTTGGTATTGATTTTCTGCGAAGTAAAAAACAAGCAAAAACAGCAACTGGCACTTTGGCACTATGTCAATAGGTTAGTCCCAAAAAATGATATAAAGTGGTAATAAAATGATTGTAAAACATCCAAGAATGATAATATAATAGCATGGAACAAGCAAAAATTATAGATACGTTGGAGACGTATCAGCAGCCAACTGATCTTCAGTGTCAGCATGCTTGATGTTGATGTCGCCTTTCATCACATGATCCCGAAGAAAATGATGCCGTATATGTATATGCTTTGTCTTCGAATGTTGTCCTGTGTTGTAGGAGATCTTGATCGCACTCTCATTGTCACAGTAGAGAGGAACATGCTTCAGGTTGATGCCACAATCCTTGAGGGTCTACTTCATCCGGAGAAGCTAAGTGCATCAAGCACAAGTAGCAATGTATTCGGCTTTCGTAGTGGAGAGTGATACACAGTTCTGCTTCTTCGAAGACCAACATACAAGAGATCGTCCCAGAAAGTGACATGTGCCTGATGTAGAATTGCGATCAACTCTGTCGCCACCAAAGTCAGAATCTGAATAGCCAATGAGCTCAAACTTCGAACCCTTTGGATACCATAATCATAGTGTTGGGGTGCGAGCCAGATATCTAAGTATTCGCTTCACGGCTAGGTGATGCTACTCCTTTGGTGTCGCTTGAAATCGGGCGCACATGCAAACGCTAAGCATTATATCTGGCCTAGATGCACATAGGTACAATAAAGAGCCAATCATGGAGCGATATACCTTCTGGTCAAAATCTTTACTATTTTTGTCAGTGCAGAGGTGACCATTGGTAGGCATTGGCGTCTTGTAGCCTTTGGCTTCATTCATGCCAAATTTCTTGAGGCGGTCCTTAAGGTACTTCTCCTGAGATATAAAGATGCGATTGGGTTGTTGTCGAATCTAAAGCCCTAGGAAGAATTTCAGTTCTCCCATCATCGACATTTGATATTTCTCTTGCATCATGAAGGAAAACTCATCACTATATCGATTGTTAAGCCGAAGATAATTTCATCCACATAGATTTGACATACAAACAGTTCACCATCATAGGATTTAGTAAAGAGAGTGGGATTGAGTGAACCAGGTTTGAAGCCTTTCTTCTGGAGAAACTCCTTGAGTGTGTCATACCAAGCACTTGGTGCTTGCTTGAGGCCATACAGTGCCTTGTTGAGCTTGTAGACTTTGTTAGGATGTTTTGGGTCTTCAAACCCTGGTGGTTGAGCAACATATACTTATTCCTCAATCTTACCATTGAGGAATGCACTTTTGACATCCATTTGATATAAGCATATGTCATGATGGTTAGCATAAGCAAGCAGTATACATATAGCTTCGAGCCTAGCAACATGTGCAAATGTTTCACCAAAGTCAATGCCCTCAACCTGTGTGTATCCTTGAGCCACAAGTCAAGCCTTGTTTTTGACTACTTGGCCAGACCAATCTTGCTTGTTGCGAAAGATCCACTTCATGCCAATGATGTTGTGCTTCCTTGGATCAGGGCGCTTTACGAGTTCCCACACATTGTTGAGCTCGAACTGGTGAAGCTCTTCTTGCATGGATTGAATCCATTCTGATTCCTTGAAGGCTTCATCTACTTTGGTGGGCTCTGAGATAGACACAAAAGCAAAATGCCCACAAAAGTTAGCCAGTTGAGTAGCTCTTGAGCGAGTGAGTGGACCTGGTGCATTTATGTTGTGAAGCATTCTCTCAATTTGAACTTAATTAGCCACACGTGGATGAGCAGGGCGAAGACTTTGCTCTGGCTGCTGAGCATTGTCTTTGTCAGCAGCATTGTCTTCAGGTTCAGCATTGTCTTCACGCTGAGTGGATGGAGGAATGATGACTTCCTCAACCTATGGTTCTTCAAGCATGATTTCCCTAGTGCCCATCAATTTGATAGCTTCGTCAGGTGGAAGTTCGTCTAGCACAGGAGGTAGGTGATCTCTTTGCGAGCCATTAGTTTCATCGAATCACACATCTATAGTTTCAACAACTTTATTGTGGAAAATGTTGAAGACTCTGTAGGTGTGCGAATCCTTTCCATAACCAAGCATGAAACCCTCATGTGCTTTCAGTGCAAATTTTGAAGTGTGGTGTGGATCCCTTATCCAGCATCTTGCACCGAAGATTTTGAAATAACTTACATTGGGTTTCTTACCGGTGAGAAGCTCATATGATATGTTCTTGAAAAACTTGTGCAGATATACTCTGTTGATGATGTGGCATGCAATATCAATAGATTCAGGCCATAGTTTCCGTGGTGTCTTGTATTCATCAAGCATAGCGCGAGCCATCTCAATAAGAGTCCTGTTCTTGCGCTCCATGACGCCATTCTACTTAGGTATGTATGGAGCAGAGAACTCATGAGTGATGCCGAGAGTATCAAGATATGTATCCAGGCCTGTGTTCTTAAATTCAGTGCCATTATCACTCCTGATGTGCTTGATCTTAATGTTGTAGTTGTTCATACACCTATTGGCAAAGCGCCTGAAGACGTCCTCCACTTCAGTTTTGTAGAGTATAATATGCACCCAGGTGAATCGAGAATAATCATCAACAATTATGAAGCCTTATAGATTTGCAGTGGTACATAAGGTGGAATAGTGAGTAGGGCCGAATAAGTCCATATGTAGCAGCTCAAAGGGACGAGTGGTCGTCGTGATTGTCTTCGAGGTATGTTTTGCCCTAGTCATCTTCCCGACTTCACAGGCACCACAAAGGTGGTCCTTCTTGAACTTGATACCCTCCACGCCAATGATGAGCTTCTTCTTGGCGAGTGTGTGCAAGTTCCTCATCCCAGCATGTCCTAGCCTTCTATGCCATAACCAGCATTCCGAAGCCTTTGCTAGAAGACATGAAGCAACCTGTGGTCCTGCAGAGAAGTCTACCATATACAAATCACCTCTTCAAAAACCTTCGAAGACTTTGGTTTTGTCAGAGGCCATTAGCACAACACATCAAAATTTGCCAAATATGACAAGCATATCTAAGTCATAGAGCATTGAGACAAACATTAAGTTGTAACCAAGGGATTCGACGAGCATGACATTTTCCATGTGCCGGTCCCTTGAGATAACAACTCTACCTAGTCCCAATACTTTGATGCTGCTCTTGTCAGCAAAGATGATGTGGTCTTTTGTTGGAGATCGAAGTGTTTGCTCCATAAATAGGCGTCGATCACCAGTCATATGATTGGTGCATCCACAGTCCATAATCCATTCTGTGGCATTTAATTTGTCTGCCTGCATTGAGAATTAGTCTAGTTCACCAAGGCATTCAACTGTAACATGCATTGATGAAGATATTGCAGTGCACAATTGTATGAAGATATTGGACGATATGAATGATAACACCATTCACATTAGTTATCTTGCGTCCGAACAAGATTGTTTTCGGGTCTCCAGAGATAATCTTCAAGATAGGCTTCATCCGATCTGGGGACCCGATGCTGCCTGAAGATATTAGCTCTTCTTAACCACCCACATGCGTAGGGGTGGCTTATAAGCAATACGACGTAAGGCAGCATCAGTGAATTAAGGAAAATATGCCCTAACGGTACGTTTCACAGGGGGGTTATAATACTCAAATGAATATGCAGAGAAATTCTTAGTAGGATGAACATATCGGTTCATGCCATAGTGCACATATTCATGAGCCCTTTCAGCTCTACCCGGCAAAACATAGATGTTAGAATGATCATATGAGGATTTGGGTCCATATGAAGATTTTGGTCCACATGAAGACTTTGATCCGGGGTTTGTCTTCTTCCTTGGTGGTGTCATGACATTGACTGGAAGTTTCTTAAGAAGACATTTGGGAACCCAGATCCTCTTCATAGGTGAACCATTCCTGCAGTTAGTTCCAATGTACCTGACAAACACTTCACCATTCATAGATTTGAACAACTTATAGTTGGAGTCAAATGACTCGTCAATGATGATTGGGTTAGCACAGTTAAAGCCAGATAATGTGGATGGATCCACTAAAGGGCCTTTTGCAGCAACCCATGTGGTTTTGGGATACTGCTCAGGTGTCTAGTAAGAACCATCAACATTGATGTTTCTGTCGAAACCCAAACCCTCTTTCCTCGAGTTTTTGTTCAAGATTGTCTTCTTAAGGACATCACAGAAATTTGATGTCCCATTAGACTTTTGTACATGCCTGTTTCAAGCAATGTCTTCAACCCGTTAGTGTCATCAGTGATAGCAGTGGTTTCCTCAGATGAGGGGTTAGTCACCACAGATATAGTTTAAGATAATGCATTTTCAGAAGTATTTGAACATTCAGCAGTTGAATCATTAGCTTCACGAGCAAGACATTTTAAGCATGGAACATTACATACATCCTGAGTGGTACTGATTTGTTGTGCTAGGAGTGAGTCGTTTTCCTTCCATAGGTTATCATGAGCTTCTCTCAATTTCTCAAGATCAATCTTTCTCTGAAAACATTCGAGAGAAAGCTTCTCATGTTCAGTTCAGAGGGCATCATGACGACTTTGGAGATCCTCAAACCTTGAACGAAGACTACGCATGTCTTCAGCCATAGTTTTGTTCAGACTCATCTCTTCACGTAACAGGTCATCGCTTTTCTCTAGAGTAGTTTGCATTTTCTCCATGGCACTTTGTTGCTTTGTGGCAATTTTTATAAGTTTAGCATAGCTAGGTTTCATGTCATTATCAGATTCAGCTTCAGATTCAGAGTCACGACGTGAAGATTTTGAGGATACCTTGGAGGCTTTTGCCATGAAGCATTTGGCTGGAGTAACATCATCGTCACTAACTTCGGTGTTGAAGAAGGAGCCATTGTCTTCGGGTTCGAAGACAGATGTGGACACAAATGCCGAAGCCATAGCGAGACCAGCAACTTTAGCATCAGATTCCTCCTCGGATTCTTCCTCAGCCTCAGAACCAGATTTAGACTGTGAATCCATCTCCTTTCCGATGAAGGCATGTGCTTTGCCAGATGAACTCTTCTTGTGTGATGAAGACTTTGAATACTTCTTCTTCTTCTTTTCATCTGAGTCATAGTCCTTGCTCTTCTTCTTGGATTCCTTTCCCCATCGAAGACAATCAGCAATGAAGTGGCCAACTTTCTTGCACTTGTGACAGGTTTGCTTCTTGTTTTCTCGTGAAGACATTTTACTAAATCTCTTGGAATCACGCTTTGAACACTTTGCATAGCATTTTGATTTGGCAAACTTCCGGAATTTCCTGACAAGCAGAGCAAGTTCTTTTCAAAAGTTATCGGATTTCGGGCTCCGCAAAACCCAAAGAGGTTCGAACTCAGGGGCGTGTGCGAAGATCCCCACCATCTTCAACCTCAAGCTCACAACTTCGCAGCCTAGCCCGTCGAACTCACTCAATCACGGGAAAGAAGATTAGCACACGAGGATTTACCCAGGTTCGGGCCGCTACGAAGCGTAAAACCCTACTCCTGCCTTTTGGTGGATTGCCTCACGAGGAGGTTTGTGGATGAACTAGTACAGTGGTGAGTAACCTCGCGAGGGCGCTCGGGTGGTGTTCGATCTGTCGTCCCCCTGTACGGAGCAGCCTAGCCTCTATTTATAGTGGCCCGGGTCCTCTTCCCTTATCACAATGGCGGGAAGGGATCCCACAACGGCCAGATTCGAAGGGGACATGGAGTACACCTTATCCTGACGAAAGGCGGTCTTCGCCTGCAAAGTAGCCGGTGGTGATACAGAGGTGGGCTCGGTGATGACGTCCGTCCTGCTGGGCTCGTGGTGTTGGTCTCGTTGCACCGGAATGGAAACCTTTTGGGGGTGCTTTGGGAACCTGCGTATGCCTTTGCCTCCTTTGCCCCAAAGAGGAAACTGTCCCCTCTGCGCGCGGGTGCCCGCCTAGCTCGGCTTGCATCACCCCCGGCCTCCCGAGGCTGATGGTTGCATAGGGATCTCCGCCCCTCGGGAGGCGACCTGGGGAGGCCTCGTCCCTCTGAGGGTCTTGGCGCCGTCCCCCTCGCGAGTGTGGGGCTCTCACAAGGGCCTTGTCTTGAGTGAGGCCGCGCCAGGCCGTGCTTGGCTGTCGAACTGGGCCACGCCCTGGGCCGCAGGCTGGCAGGTCTGGGTACCCCCGTTCCCAGAACGCCAACAGTAGCCCCCGGGCCCAAGGCGCGCTCGAGTTGGCTTCTGGGCGAAGCCATAGAAGACGGCCCGAAGCGCCGTGGGCCCCAACCGCCTGCGGGCCAGGCTTGACACGCGGCACCCTCCGAGATGCTGATGCCTCCATTTCTTCGCTCTACCTCGGCAACTGCCCGGGCTGACAAACAGCTTGGCGCACGCCACCGAGCCGTCACTGTTCCCCATTAATCATGTCGTCCGTTCTCCCTTCTCCCGCATCTCGTGCCTTCTCCGCCAAATCTTGCGTCCGTCCCGACCTGGCCGTCCGCCATGGCCCCCAAGAAGAGAGGGGGCGAGGCTCTGAAGGCGTCGGGACCTTCGTCGACGCCGGAGCCCGCGTTAGGTCGATCCTCGGTGGTTAATATTGAAGGGTTGGAGAAGGTCCGACTGGCTGTCGCCGCCGGCTCCAACGAGTGGGGGGGCGACCAAGATCTGCCTGGGCTCGCGGCCTCAGACCGAGCTGGAGGCCACCAGCATTCCCCTTCATCTCCATGCCCTCCTCTCAGGCTTGCTGCCGCCGTTCTTAGACTTCTTTTCCACCGTGCTCACGCATTATCAGGTTCATGCACTTCATGTTGACCCCGGCTCCATCGTCCTCCTTTCCGATTTCGCGTTCTTGTGCGAGGCCTTCATCGGCGTACCCCCTTCTGTGGCCCTGCATCGCCACTTCTTCTCCCTCCAGTTGAACCCCTGGGGACACTATTCAGGATGTGTGTCCCTGAGAGTAGTCGATGCGACGGCCAACGGGGCCCTCGACGCCCGGCTGTCCCCGAATGCAGAAGGCTTCCAGAGGCAGTGGGTGTATGTCGATGCCGCTGAGGCTGGCCCCCTGCTCCAACTCCCGTCGGTTCTCGCGGATCCGAGTCCTGGGTGGGAACCCGAGGAGCTTGTCGACCCGCGGCTCGCGCAAGTTTTGGTCAGGCTGGCGGAACTGAAGAAGGCGGGCGTGACAATGGCGATGGTGGTGCGGGAGTTCTCCCACCGGCGGATTGCTCCTGTTCAGCGCCATTCCCGCCCAATGTGGACTTTCGTAGGCCCTCACGACTCCATGAGGCTCCAAGGCCCTTCTCTTCCTTCCAGCGCGCTGCGCGAACTGCTCCGTCGCCTGACAGGCGGGGAACCGGATGAGCTTCCCCGAGATGGCCTCCCCTTGTACAACCGCAAGGACGGGGCCCGGAAGATGCCGCGCTTCGACGAGTGGGGGTTTCTTCCTTCGGAGGGAGCGGGTCCCCGGGGCGATCCCCCCGTGAGGGCCTCGGGTCCTGGGAGTCCTGAGGCGGTGGCTCCCCCTGTGGCCGAGGTGGGGCGTCTTGCGTCGCCCATTCCCCGGGCTCTTGCCACAGCCCTGCCTGGGGGTGAGGATGACACCCCGTCGGTGAAGGTGGCCGCCGCCTCCGCTGCTGGGTGCCTGGCGTCAGACGCCGACATGTCGTCCCTGAGCACCGTCGCTCGCCGGAAGAGGAAGGGGCCCGGGAGTAGCTGCTGCCCGGCGCCGTGGGTGCCGATGAAGAGGAAGTGGATCGCTGTGGATGAGTAAGTGTCCGAGCCCCCTCAGTCTTCCCCTAGTGTGCTCCTTCTGAATCATTGTTCCGCAGGTTCCCCCCCCCCCCCCCCCCCCCGTCGAAGGGAGAGATGGGACGTCACCGCCGCCTCCTGAGGCCACCGGGCCCATCGTGGCCCTGTCTTCCACGGGCCACGGGATTCCGTGCAGAAGGGCGCCCGTACCCGAGCTCGTGCGGCCCTCGGGAGGTCCAGAGCGCGAGTTTCCTGCGATCTTCTTCATACGTGGCCTCCAACTTGCAGGGGAGGGGCTGCGTGCTCCGCTGACAGTCTTCCCTGGGAACCAGTCGTGCCGTGCCCTGGGGCCCTCCTCGAGTGAAGACGTGGGCCCCCGTGGGGCGCGGCTTCAACCTGGGGAGAAAAGGGAGGAGCCCCGAGCCTCCGGGCGCGCGCCGGGGTCATGCGGCCCCTCGCATGCCTTCCCTACCAGTCCAGGGGAAGGCGGAAATCCTGGTTGGGCCCTCGAGCTTGCATGTGACCGAAGCGCCATGCGGCGTGGTCTGCTCCAAACCGCAGCAAACACACTAGGGCGCCTGGGGGCGGAGCTCGCAGACACCGACACCCGCCTTGAGGCGGAGCGCTAGCGCCTCGCGCGAGAATGGCACCGTCTTGGGGTTGCCGTCAACCTTGGCCGTCTGCAACGCGAGCGCGCCCATGCAGACGCTGAGGGGTCCCTTGCCGCGGCGGTGGAGGCCCGCGATCGTGCCCTTGTAGAGGCCCAAGCCGCTGACAAGCAGACGCAAGGCGTCGGAGAAATGCTTGGAGGAGCTTCAAGCCTCCAATGGCGCCCTTGAAAGGCGAATCCAGGTGCACAGGGCCGCACTTGACAACCTGACGATCGAGTTGCCCACTGGCGGTGCGGGGCCCCGCATACCCGAAGACACGCTGACGACGGAGGCACTGGAGCAGAGCCTGGAGCGCGAGAGGCTGGAGGTGAGGGAGCACCAGGTGTCCCTCGCCGAGGACTCCCTCGCCACCCGTGAGGCGAAGGTTCAGGAGGAGATCGGCGACAATGTGGCGGAGGTTCGGCGCACCCTCCTCTAGGATTATCGCGCAAACTTGAAGCTCCAGGAGTCTCATTTCTGCAGGCGACGCGACAACCTGAAAAGCGAGGCCGACGACCTCAGGAGAAGGTTAGATTAGGCAGAGCGACGCCAGAAAGCTGCGATGGATGCCCAGGCTGCTGCCGAGGCCGAGCTGTCTTTTCTCTATAAGCAGGTGAAGGGCGTCACTTCCCTCGCAGAGAAGGCTTCGGACGAGGCGGATCATGCCCGCGACCTTCAGTACACGCGCTTCAAGATGTTCCAATCCCTCGAGAAGAGGGCCCACCGGGCCTTGAGCAACATCTGCGGCGAGAGCGTCTCGAGCCCTCTCGTTCCTGACGATGCCGTGTACCTGGGCTTCTTTTCCAGGGTCGTCAGCACCTAGAGGGGGGTGCGGAGAAGATCTGCGAGCTCATGGAGGAGAAGCGCAGCGACCTCCTTGCGCGGGCGGCCTCGCGCATCTTCAGCCATCTCCTTCGCCTCGATCCGCACTTCGACTTCGAGGCGGTGCTCCCCCCGTGCCCGAAGCGATTCAAGGCGCCCTAGCCGAGTGGGTGGAGGACCATGTGGAGGACTTGATAGCGGGGTTTTCTTCTGATGATCCAGAGGACCATGCCGAAGCCGGGGAGCGCGAGCCCGACAGTGGTGGTGATGATGAGGGTGACGATGGCGACATGTCTCCATAAGTAGTCTTCATGTTTACCTGTTAGGGTTATGAGTGTGGCCCTGTGGCGACTTGAATGTATTTTTGAAAAGACCTTTGAGGATACTCCCGTATGACGTGATGCATAACATCGTACCCCTTCTTGCCAAGAATTCCTGCCGATCCGAATGATCGTGCCGCGCGAGCGTCCGAGCGTCTAGGCCTTGGCAGGGTGTGCGCAGCAGCGCGTCCACCGTGTCCAGCCTTTGCTTACGGGTCGCACGCGGGAGAGGAAGGGGTCGGCAACTACCGAATTTCCCAAAGAAAGCAAGATGCAAAACGGAAATCGTTGCCAAAAAGAATGACACTCCCTCTTTCCAGAAGAAAACCGCAAGAACTCCAAGTTTCATTCCAAAAGGTGGCAAATTCGAATACAAAATGGGCAAGGAACAGCCGCGTCCGGCACCTAGGCTAATCTTCGTCTTCGTCTTCTCCCCAGCGCGGAGCGTAGGGCTTCCACTAGGCATGGGCATAGTCATTGGAGGAGAGTGTTATCCGCCAGTGCGGAGCATGGGGCTTCCACTTGGGCATGGGATGGAACCCCTCCGCGTCCTCGGGGGGCTCCGGGCGTATACAGTCCACACATTATTACGTGAGAGTGTCACGGGTTGAGTCTGGGGGTGCGCAGGGAGCTCCATGCCTCCTGGACATGGAGCCCACTTCTAGCCCCCAAGCATGATGCGGCGAAGTGGGGTCGGCCCCGGACGAGACCTCGAGCGAGGGGGGAGCCCCCCATGCCTTCCGCAGGGAAGGCCCGCCTCGGAATAGGGCCTCAGGCACTCCAAAGCCCGGGGACGGATGTTGTCGTTGTAGTAGCGCCGCAGCCCCCTACGCTGCGAGCGGGGCTCGGCGCAGGGCCCTTCCGTCACGCGCGAGGCTGACGCCCAAGGCGGTGCCCCAGCGCGCCTCGCTAGGGTGCCCGGGAGCCTCACGCGGGTACCCACTCCCCCGTACCCAGGCGGACCGAGCCGGACCCGGAGACATGGGCGAGTACGTGATCCCATGCCGCTGGTCGAGCGAGGCCTGGCCCGGAGACATGGGCGTGTGTTCCACCCTCCGTCTCCAGGTAGGCGACGCCCGTCCTGGGGACATCGGCGTGTGCTCCACCCTCCGTCTCCAGGTTGGAAGCACCTGGCCTGGGGACATGGGCGTGTGTTCCACCCTCCGTCTCCAGGTTGGAAGCACCTGGCCCAGGTACATGGGCGTGTGTTCCACCCTCCGTCTCCAGGCGGGGGGCGCCTGGCCTGGGGACATGGGCGTGTGTTCCACCCTCCGTCTCCAGGCAGGTGACACCCGGTCTGCAGACACAGGCGCCTGCTCAGGGTAGCTCCCCACCAGCGGGCGTGCCTCACGAGGCTGCCAGTGCCAGGCACCCTCGCGAGACCGACCCTGCCTGCCGCCCTCGCGAGGATGCGCATACCAGCCCCGACGAAAGCCACTCGCGGGGTCGCTTATGCTCCTCCTATTGTCGTGGTGGCCGGCGCTGCTCCCTTCGCAGTCCGGGCGCTCGTCAACAAGGTTGTTGTGGAGTTGCTCGAGCCCCCGGGCGCGGGTGTAGATGAGTCGCCGGGCGTCCGCCCCAGACGCGACGGGCGTGCTGCGAGGCGCGAGGCGGCGGCCACCCCGCACAGCCAGCATCTCCCACCGGTCTTCGTTCGCGCCAGGGGTTAACTCCTACGTGTCCGACAAACCGGGCCACTGCGTCCGAAGCGTTGTGCAGCCAGCAACGCGCTTCCCAAGGGCATCCGCGTGTCCTCAGCGCCGTGCAGCCAGCAACGCGCTTCCCATGGGCATCCGCGTGTCCTCAGCGCCGTGCCAGTTGGTTGAGTGACTCTATGGATGTGAGCCCCCAGGCCCGCCCCGTTGGGAAGCGCCTGGACCTTGCCGGCTATGGTGGCACGCCTGGCCGCACGACATACCCAGTCGTCGTAGCGACCGCGAGCAGCGTGGAAACGCTGCAGTTCGCGGGCCACAAGGAGCGCGACTCGCCCGGGCGTCAGGTCGCGGCGGACTCGGGAGGATGATGTCGTGACGTAGACGCGGGGGAGGGTCGGGGCAACGAGAACGTGCTGCGCGGTCGATGAGGGCGGTAGCCTCCGGCGTCTGTCGAAGGCCGGGCTGGCGATGGCGTCTGGCAACGGGGGTCAAGGCGATGCGGGATGCCGAGGTCTGCAGGCGTCGCCCAAGCGACGCGAGCAGCCCGTCGTTCGGCGCGGGCTCGGTGTCCCTTGGCCATGGAAACGGTGAGCGGAGGCGAGGTGAAGCTTGTGTAAGGATTCTGACACGCCCCCTACCTGGCGCGCCAAATGTAGGATTTCGGGCTCCGCAAAACCCAAAGAGGTTCGAACTCAGGGGCGTGTGCGAAGATCCCCACCAACTTCGACCTCAAGCTCACAATTTCGTAGCCTAGCCCGACGAACTCACTCAATCAAGGGGAAGAAGATTAGCACACGAGGATTTACCTAGGTTCGGGCCGCTGCGAAGCGTAATACCCTACTCCTACCTTTTGGTGGATTGCCTCACGAGGAGGTTTGTGGATGAACTAGTACAGTGGTGAGTAACCTCCCGAGGGTGCTCGGGTGGTGTTCGATCTATCGTCCCCCTCTACGGAGCAGCCTAGCCTCTATTTATAGTGGCCCGGGTCCTCTTCCCTTATCGCAATGGCGGGAAGGGATCCCACAACGGCCAAATTCGAAGGGGGACATGGAGTACACCTTATCCTGAAGAAAGGTGGTCTTCGCCTGCAAAGTAGCCGGTGGTGATGCAGAGGTGGGCTCGGCGATGACGTCCGTCCTGCTGGGCTCGTGGTGTTGGTCTCGTTGCGCCGGAATGGAAACCTTTGGCGGGTGCTTTGGGAACCTGCGTACGCCTATGCCTCCTTTGCACCAAAGGGGAAATTGTCCCCTCTGCGCGCGCGGGTGCCCGCCTGGCCCGGCTTGCGTCACCCCGGCCTCCCGAGGCTGATCGTTGCATAGGGATCTCCGCCCCTCGGGAGGCGACCTGGGGAGGCCTCCTCCCTCCGAGGGTCTTGGCGCCGCCCCCCTCGCGAGGGCCTTGTCTTGAGTGACGCCGCGCTAGGCCGTGCTTGGCTGTCGAAGTGGGCCACGCCCTGGGCCGCAGGCCGGCAGGTCTGGGTACCCCCGTTCCCAGAACGCCGACAAAAGTCTTCAGCACCATCAGAACTGCGTTCAAAGCCATCTTCAGATGAGGACACAGCCTTGGCCTTCAGGGCACGAGAGCGACTGTAACTAGGACCGTAGATATCCCTCTTCTCAGCTTGTTGGAATTCATGTGTGTTCAACCTCTCGAGGATATCGGCGGGATCCAAACTTTTGACGTCAGGGCGTTCTTGGATCATAAGTACGAGAGTGTCAAAGGAACTGTCGAGCGATCTGAGTAGCTTCTTCACGACTTCATGTTTGGTGATATTAGTGGCGCCAAGTGCATTCAACTCATTTGATATGTCGGCGAGTCTATCGAATGTGAGCTAAACATTTTCGTTGTCAAGCCTCTTGAAGCGGTTGAACAGGTTGCGAAGCACATCAACACAAGAGTTTCTTTGAGATGAGACACCTTCATTCACTTTGGACAGCCATTCCCAGATTTGCTTTGCAGTGTTCAGTGTACTCACACGACCATACTGTCCTTTGGTCAGGTGACCACAGATGATATTCTTGGCGGTAGAGTTCAGTTGTGGGAACCTCTTCACATCAACAGCAGTAACACCTTCTCCAACTTCAGGAATGCCTGCCTAATGACATACCATAGGTCATTGTCAATGGCTTCGAGATGCCTGCACATCTTGTTCTTCCAGTAGGGGTAGTCGGCGCCATCGAAGACAGGGCATGCAGCGGAGACCTTGATAATCCATGCAGTCGACATAGCTAAAACTCCAGGTGGTTAAACCGAAACATAGAACAAGGGAGTACCTTGATCTAAGACAATTTGAGAGTGATAGTTATCGACTAGAGGGGGGTGAATATGTGATTTTTATGAAAGGCTTCACAACAATGAATGTATTCGAAATATGCAGAAGCGGAACAAGATCAAGTAAGGATAATATCAAAGATCTAGGCAGGGCATGCAACACAATGAAGACATATAAGCAAGTTAAGCATTATGATCGTACACACTAAGATGAGTCGAAGACAAACTTAGACAGTATGAAGATAAACAACAGATATGAATGTCTTCGGGTTATGTATTCAAACCGTAGTATTCAGGCAATGGCTTCACGGTTCAGAACAGAATGTAAAAGAGTGACGGATAGAACCGATAGCTCGATGAAGACAAGGGATTTGTTGGACCAGTTCTAGTTGTTGTGACAGTTGTACGTCTGGTTATGGAGGCTGAGATTCAACTCAGAAGACCTCGTCTTCACCTTGTTCTCCTTGAGCCGAAGTCACTTAGACAAGACCGAATCACTCAGGTCTTCAGGGGAGACTTCCGAAACCCGTACAAACTTGGTCACCCGACAATCCACAATGACTCTTGGATGCTCTAGACCCAGACGCCTAACCGTCTAGAAGATCACAGTCTTCAAGTGTAATAAGTCTTTAGTTCACTCAGAACAGAACGACTTCGGTGATGCTCAAACACACTAGCTCTAGGTGTTTAGGTTTATCCTTGCAGGATATTTCTCTCTCTCAATGTCTTCGAGGTGGGATGCTCCAAAACGACAACAACCATATCTCTCTCTGAGCAGCCACCCTCTTATGGTGGAGGGTGGGGGGCTATTTATAGCCAACAGGCAACCCGACCTGATATGAACGAAATGACCCTGGGTCAATGGCCAGCCGACACGTGTCACAACGGTCGGATTTCAAACACACGCGGCAACTTTACTTGGGCTACCAGTAAACCTGACTCAACCAACTCTGGAAGAGATTTCCTCTCATTGTCTTCACTCGAAGACATAGGTATGGGTTGAGCATTACGTCAGCATCTGACTTCGATCATATCGACCCTACTTAATAGTACGATGGTTCCTATGACACAGGAAAGAAGAAACAAAACTACCAAAAGACTTCGTCTTCGCGTTTCATTATCTTCGGGCAATTATCTTCGCATACCACCAAAGGCTTCGGCCATCATCTATGTCTTCGGACATTTTTAGGGGTCATCTTCGACGGATAAACCGAATCTCCAGGGACTTCTATCTGTGTTATCCTGTGAACTCTCACAAACACATTAGTCCCTCAAAAACATTTGTCTTCAATACTCGAAAACCAAACAAGGGTGGCACTAGATGCACTTACAGCTAGTTTGTGATGGATGAGTTGGAGCACCCCTGCAGGGTTAAATCTTTTCGAGAAGCCGTGCCCGTGGTTATGTGGCAACTTGGAAATTTGTTTAACATCCGGTCATAGAAAACTTAAAGTAAACTCAAATAAAATACACCAACCGTGTGTGTAATCATGAGTGTCTCTACTCGTGAGTTTTGAACCGAGAGAGAACAATGTGGGTGTATGTTTGACTCGTAGGTAGGTGTTCAGGATCACTTAGTGATCATTACTAGTTCAAGTCCGTTTATGCATAGATCACCCTGCTTATTCTTGTACTCGTAAGTTAGCCACTCAAATAAATGCTTAGTGTTTGCTGCAACCTCAACACTTAACCATATCTCACCCATTAAGCTTTGCTAGTCTCTATACCCTTGGAAAGGAGATTGTTGAGTCCCTATGGCTCATAGATTACTACAACAACAGTTGCAGGTACAGGTAATGCAATGCTTTGAAGTGAGAGAGATGCTTGTTTGATTTGGAGTTCTTCTTCTTCTACATCGATCATTGGATGGGTTCCAGGCCGGCAGCCTGGGATAGCAAGGATGGATGTCGCTTTTATCATTTGATTTTGTGCGTAGTCGGACCCTGCTCTTCTGTATGGTGATTGAACGTATTGTTCTATTTGATGTGATCATTATTTAGCTTGTGGCCAGTGTAAGCCAATTCCATATACTCATCTCCTCTTTATATGTACTTGTAACGATATCCATTCTTACGAAATGACGAGATGCACTTCTATCCCTATCGAGGCCCTCGAGCCAAAATAAGGATAGGATCGCATCTTGGGCGTTACAAGTTGGTATCAGAGTAGTACTGACCTAGGAGCCCCCTTGATTGATCGAACTTGGCCGAGTCGTGTCTAGTGAAAAAACTATTTTGAGTCTAGTTATATATCGGTGAGTAGGATTCTTTTTACTCCTGTTCTATGCTCTGGTGAGGAATCCTGACGTAGGAATTTTAATTCTACCCCTCTTCTCACTCAAGAAATTTTTGGATCACGCGGGTATTTTGGAACCTCTATGATGTCGATGTCACCGGAACTCTGTTCTTGGTGCCTCCCATACGGATTGGACCCGGGGAGTTGAGCTCCAAGGGGTTCTTGAAACATCGTTATCGTTCAGTTTCCTTATTATCCCACGACGCGAATTTTCGCAATTGCTTTAATACTCTTTGTGGCGTGAGGAGTTTGGCGTAACCTAGTACTGGGGAGAGCGTCCAGATGTACTGCCATGTTTTGTATCATTGTGATTATGAGGGTCTGAGGTAGATGAACTTGCGCGGCCTTTGGTTATGTGTTGACCGATGTGATACATTGGAGAGTAGTATTACTGCTAGGAGTTGAGTGATGGATTTTACTCCGTGTATCCGTGGATCCGATTGCATAACCAAAATATTTCGGGAGTTCTTAGGTGGGAATTCAAGTAGTTACCTAGTATTTTCTTCCAACAAATGCAAATGGCTTATTTATTTGTTTCTGGTTTAATTTGCAAGCCACATCATTTCTTTTGTGTTGGAGTACGGTAATTCGAGTTGCTTCCATGTCGAGTGGTGATTTCATATCCTTCCTAAACGGTGTTTTCATATTTCTATGGGAATGCTAATCCTTTTGCTCAATCAAATTGTCATGTCCAATCTTAATCTTAACCGGTGCGCGTCTCTTCAAGTTCATTCAATCATCTCCAATTTTTGCAAGATCTATCCTCGTATTTCTTTCCGGAGTTCTTCTCATCTGTCTCAAGTTGTCTTTTTTTTTGTTCCCACCCTCCGGCCCCTTTTCTTCGCTGATTAAATTCTCGTCCAAGTGCCTTTCTTTTCATGTAATGTTTTCGTTATTTTTTCTTTCGTATTGTATCCGGTGATTCATTGTGAAGATGCCGAGGAGCTTCAAGTTCATCATTCTTCGTTCTTGTTTTCTTTCGCGGTGGATTCGAGTCAACCTCTTGTTGTTCGTCATATCCTTCGTCATTTGTCCAATGCTTTCTTCACATCTCTCTATTCTATCCAGAGTGGCAAGTTATCTCAGAAGATTCGTGTTATCGTCCAAATACTTTCAAGTCAACTCGAGGTTGTCACCTCATCAACTTCTTATTTTGTAACGGCGCCATCCCTTTTCCAATTGTTTCAATGATGTTCTTTTGAGAGGGCCCATAACCCACATGTTTTCCCAGGATCTTACCTGGCTCTTCTATTCTTTTCGGGAGACCTCAAGTTCTTTTCAAATGTGACGTAAGAATGAATTCCATCAGTCATATTCCCTCTCAAAGATCGTTTCTGAATCATCATAGTTGGCTCAACATTTTTCTTTCTTCTTCCAGAGTGTCTCAACAATTTTGGCGGTGTTCCTCTCATCTTTCTCAATCTACAAGACCAAAGAAGAGTTTCTCTTAAATCTTTATCCGTTCTTTCGAAGATTCGTGGTTCAAGCTTCAAGTTGTCCTCATAAATTGTTTTGATCATGTGTAATTCCTCCCATATCTATCCGGAGCATTTCAGAGTTGTTTTCATTCTCGATCCTCCCAAGCCAATCATTTCAGAAGATTTCTTCGTTCTCAGCTTTCAGCTTTCGTTATCAAATTCTTCTCAATTATTGTCTCTTCGTTCATATCTCAATAACCCGGGTGGCTCATTCTAGTTCTGCTAGGCGGATCATGATCTCTTCGTTCTCATGTATTCCATTCATGAGTAATGTATCCCCATTCATTTGCAAATTCTTACCGGTGTTTTCGTTCAAGACTTCTTCAAGTGTGCAATATCTCTCTTCAATCTTATCAAGAATAATAAGTCGTATGCCAAATCTGTTGCTTGTCATCAATTTAACTTGATGAAGGATAAGCATACCATAATTCTTATTCTTGTTTCATCAGTTAATTCCAATTCTTCTTCCGGACTTGTTCATGATATCAAATTCTCAATTATAGTTGCTTATCTTTTTTTCCGGAGTCCCAAGTTTTCTCAAGTATCTCTTCGCGAAGGTCAATCTAAGTCATGGCAAGGCCTCAATCTTATTCTTTTCAATCTTCATTTCTTTTGATCATTCTTTTGTATACGGAGGCTCTACATGATAGTTCATCAGAGATTTCTTTCATTCTCAAAGTGTTCTTCAAGATTCTTGTGGTAGTTTCTCAAGTATTCTTTATCTTGCGTTTCAAAGAGCAATTCATTTTCCCTTATCTTTTGAGGTGGTGTTATAGCATTCTTGATTCATGAGGAGTATCGAAGAGAAGTTGACAAGAATGAGATATGTAAACCCATCATTCTTTCTTGGAGTTATCTTCGATTGGAGTTCACCTAAAAGTGTTTCCTAAGGACTGTTTCTATTATGGTGCTTCCCAAGGGTCCAAGAATTCTTGTATCCGCTTGGTGAAAGAAGTTTTGCATATCTTGTTTCTCTCAAGCAACCATTGTTTTCCATTTGTGGCCGGTTGCCACCTCATACTTTTGAGATGTTTTCCGTAAGCCCACAACAAGATTTCCTTTTCATTGTTGATGTTCCAACAACTCCGTTCAATCTATGATTTTCAATTCAATTGTGGTAGAAGTTCTCATTCGATTCTCCGTTCTTTTGTTTCCAATGGTCTAGTTTCTATTCTTTTGTTCCGGAGGCATTGTCATGTGGATCCCTTCGAACCATCATCTCGTTTCATCAAGATCATATTCTTTTCCTTGCTTATCCGTTCAACCGGAATGTTGTGTTCTCTTTTCAAGTTCTTTTCATCTTATCAAGTTTGGGCCCTCTTTTCTACCGAAGTGCTGCCCAAATTTCTTTTGAATTCTTGCGTGTTCCTCGCGCCATTCTTCTTCGCCTTGCAACCTCCAAGGTTCGTTGGTTTCACTCGTTTGTCAAAGAAGCAGCTAAGTTTTACCTCTTCCTTTCCTATTCCACATCCCCTTCTCACTCTAAGATCTCGGGGTGAAATCTCTTGTTAGTGGAGGAGAGTTGAAACAGCCGGAGACCGACGCTCCAGAAGATTCCCGTTTTATTCCGCTGTCATTGTGGGATTCGTTTGGTTGTCGCATTCATCATCGCAGCATTCGTATCATCCACATTGCATCGGCACTCCGTTGCCGTCATTTTTCAAAACTCGCATCCGTTTGTAGTTGCCGGTTCTCTCCGTTTTTGTTGTTGAACATTTCGAGATCAAACACACACGCACGCGCCCGCGCCATCGTTAAAATATAGTTTTTAAAAGTGTGTATAAAACTTTCTCGGAATGGGTCGAAACTTGGCGACCAGTCGAAATATATTGTTGGTAGACCGCCTGGCAAATTTCTTCGCATTCGGAGGTCGTTTGATAGCCTAACGGGCAACCATAGCGGCACCGCCATCGGTCAAATCATCGGACGTTTCGGTTTCTAAAACTATGTCATGGGTCACAAGTCTCCCTCTCATCCCCATCTAGCCTCTCTAACATAGCCCACCAGCCCACCTAACCTACCCCTCCGACCGGACCGTCCGATCGCGATCGGAGGGTCGACAAAGGTGCAATAAACCCTAACCCTAGCCCCTAGCCTATAAAAGGAAGCTCCCCACGTCCATTTTTGGCCTCCCTAGCCCATGCATCATTTTCCGTGCCGGCCTGGTGCCCCGCCGCCACTTGTCGCCGTCACCTCCACCCTCGACCTCTCCACGAGCGCCATGTCGCCCTGCCTCCTCCCAACCGCCAGGCCCATGGCCGGCTCGCCCTAGGCCCGACCGCGCCGAGCCGCTACCCCTACGCCCGGTTGCCTCCCTCCCAAGCACATCTCACCATGGTCGCCGCCCACAGCACCCCATCGCCGCCCTTCGCCTAGCCGTCTGCCGGCCTCCATGTCCGCGCCGCTCGACCCCTGCTGCACCGCGATGCCGCGCCATGGACGGACCCTAACCCCGTGCCGCCCCGCCGCCGTGAGCTGTCGACCCGGGCCGGATCCGGCCGCCACGCCTGTTCCCCGCCGGCGGGCTGCCTCCTCCACGCCGGAGACCGTCTCCGCCGGTGCCCCATCTGCCGCCTCCCGCCGTCGTCTCCCTGTGCTCGGGCAGGAGGACGAGGATGAGCTCCCTGCGTTGACCTTGCATGGGCCGTGTCTGGGCCGCTGGCACACCTCGCACCAGATCTGGCCCAAGCCCAAAGTGAGCAGCCCTCATTTTTTTCCACTAAGTCTTTTGCGTTGCAAAAATTTCATCATATATACGTTTTGGTTCATCCCTAACCTTTAAACCGTGCATTCGTTGATGAAACGATAAGTTCCATTTTGTGAGCATCATTTTAAGCAAAGCATGCCCCCTATGAAGTTGTGCCAATGGAGTATTGTGTAGTGTGAGATGTATTCTTGCTGTTAGTGTCCTTGCCATGCTCATAGAGGGTTGTTATGATACTGTTATCACTATGTTAACATGCCTAGTCAAAATGATGTTTTGGGAGATAGTCAATTTTCACTAAATTTGGAATCTGGTTATTTTATTGCTATGTTTCCATGATGATTCCCGTGGATCGTAGGTCCTTTGTGGTTGGCCCAATGGAATGAATTGTTGAGCATTTTATCCTCTATTAGAATGTGCCCATAGTTTTTACGTAGAGGTGTCGCATCCTAGTTACTTTTGCTTTCAAACATGTCAATTTGATAAAAACTGCTCTACTTTGCCCCTTGATAATTTTTCTATGTCTAGAGAACTGCTTAGTTGAATATGCCATGTTGGGAGGATGCTAGCCAGGAATCTATAGATATGTTGATGTTGCTGTAATGGGATTATTTGAAGTGCATGTTGCCCTCTATCATGATGTTAAATTTTGTGCCATGAAGGTCTTTGTAGCATGTAGATTTATTGTTGTCAATATGCCAACCTGATAACTCAGATTGTGAAAAACTGATATTTTCACTAAGTATGAAACTGTGTTCAAATAGGCATCTTGTGAGCTCATTTGCTATTGATACATGCTTCCATTCAACTTGCTGCTATGAGATGAATTTGTGTGCATCATGTAAGCTAATGCCCCATGTCTTGTTTGTGCAGTTTAGATTCTTGTAGCCTATTGATTTGAGGTGTGCAAAATGCCATATTGTTGTTTGGACATGTTATGACTAGAACTTGTGTTGGTTGTTATTATTGAACCGTTGCTCCGTTTTGAACATGTCTTATATGAAACTTGCTTAGATTCTCATGAAGTTTCAGAATATCTTGTTACATTATAAAGACGATACAAATGATGCAAACTAAATTCCATTTTTTTGTAGTTTTATTTTATAAAACACAACTAATGAAAAACAAGAAACTAAAAGATTTAATTGCAAGATCTAAATATATACCTTCAAGCACTCACCTCCCTGGCAACGACGGCAGAAAAGAGCTTGATGTCTACTACACAACTTGTTCTTGTAGACTCATGTTCGGCCTCCAAGCGCAGAGTTTTGTAGGACAGTAGCAAATTTGCCTCAAGTGGATGACCTACGGTTTATCAATCCGTGGGAGGCGTAGGATGAAGATTGTCTCTCTCAAACAACCCTGCAACCAAATAATAAAAAGTCTCTTGTGTCCCCAACACACAAAATACAATGGTAAACTGTATAGGTACACTAGTTCGGCGAAGAGATGGTGATACAAATTTAGTAATTATAGTAGATATTGATTTTTGTAATAGTAACAATAAAAAAAACAGCAGGGTAGCAAGTAAAAAAAGTGAGCACAAACAGTATTGCAATGCTTGAAAACAAGGCCTAGGTTCGTACTTTCGCTAGTGCAATCTCTCAACAATGCTAATATAATTGGATCACATAACCATCCCTCAACGTGCAACGAAGAATCACTCCAAAGTTCTTATCTAGGGGAGAACATAAGAAGAAATTGTTTGTAGGGTACGAAACCACCTTAAAGTTATCCTTTTCGATCGATCTATCCAAGAGTTCATAGTTAAATAACACCAAGTTATCCTTTCCGATGGATCTATCTAAGAGTTCGTACTAAAATAACACCATATGATACGCATCAACCAACTCTAATGTCACCTAGATACTCCAATGTCACCACAAGTATCCATGAGTTACTTATACGATACACATCAAACAATTTCAGAATCATAATACTCAATCGAACACAAAGAACCTCAAAGAGTGCCCCAAGATTTCTACCGGAGAAGGTAGGACAAAAACATGCATCAACCCCTATGCATAGATTACCCCAATGTCACCTCGGGAATCGGCAAGTTGAGTGCCAAGACATAGATCAAGTGCTCTCAAATCCATAAAAGTAGTCAATCCGGTAATAATGAAATCTCAAAGGGAAAACTCAATTCATCACAACTAGATAGAGAGGGGAAAACACCATATGATCCAACTATATTAACAAAGCTCGCGATACATCAAGATCGTGCCAAATCAAGAACACAAGAGAGAGAGAGAGATTAAACACATAGCTACTGGTACAAACCCTCAGCCCCGAGGGTGGACTACTCCCTCCTCATCATGGATACCATAGGGATGATGAAGATGGCCTCCGGTGATGGTTTCCCCCTCCGGCAGGGTGCCGGAACGGGGTCTAGATTGGTTTTTCATAGCTACAGAGGCTTGCGGCGGCGTAACTTATGATCTAGGGTTATTTCTGGGGGTTTCTGAATATATAGGATTTTTTGGCATCAGTTTCACGCGAAGATGGGGCCACGAGGGGCCCACAAGACACTAGGGTGCGCCAGAGGGGGCTGGCGCGCCCTGGTGGGTTGTGGCCACCTCGTGGCTCTTCTAGCCCTCCCACGAAGCTTCTAGTGCCTCTTTTGTTTCAAAAAAATCATCAAAAAGTTTCGTTGCATTTGGAGAAATTTTATTTCTGCACAAAAAACAATACCACGGCAGTTCTGCTGAAAACAGCGTCAGTCCGGGTTAGTTACATGCAAATCATACCAAAACCATATAAAATTGTTGTAAATATTGCATGAGTACTTCATAAATTATAGATACATTGGAGACGCATCAGCATCCCCAAGCTTAATTCCTACTCGTCCTCGAGTAGGTAATTGATAAAAGAAATAATTTATGAAGTGTGAATGCTAGCATAGTGCATAAGTTTGATCAATGATAATTTCAACCACTTTTCCTAGAATCATAACAGCAACTCTTTCTCATAAAACTCATCATGATAAAGTAGCAACCAATTCACATGTTATGGTTCAAACAATGAATTCTCTTGAAACTTAACAACCTATGTTGTTAGTCACCAAAAAATTGCAATTCAACTTATTCTCAGCAAAGTCTAAGTAAGAGCTCCACATACTCAATCATCATATAGTATTCTAGGATTGCTAGTACTCAAAGCATATTTTTATAACAAATGGCATCCATCAAACACAGAGAAAGATAGGGGCTTAATGTTTCGCCTCCCAACTCATTTATCATAGAGATAATTGTCAACAATAATAAGTCATGATCAAATATATTTGACTGGTCATATGTGCCTAGATCTTTCCCCACCACACGATGCTTGCCAACTAGAGAATAATTGAGGTTGAAATGAGAATGCATACTATTGACTCTTGCATAAAAGTAAACACTGAAAAGTAAAAGATAGGCCCTTCGGAGAGGGAAGTAGAGGTTGTCATGCGCTTTTTGTTTTTGTATGCACAATCCCTTAATGCAAAAGAACGTCACGTTATATTGCCCCATATTATAGCAACCTTTATTATGCAGTCTGTCGATTTTATACTTTGCCATCACAAGTTCGTACAATGCTCAATTTTCTCTTACACAAATTGATCAAACACATTTAGAAGCAATTTTTATTGCCTTAGTGCACCGATGACAACTTACTTGAAGGATCTTACTCGATCCGTAGGTAGGTATGGTGGACTCTCAAAACATGAATTTGGGTTTTGGGTTTTTGGATGCACAAGTAGTATCTCTACTTAGTGCGGAATTTTTGGCTAGCAAAGATATTGAGCAAGCACCACATGTTGAAGGATCTATGACAATATAACTTCTATGTGAATATGAACAAACATAACTCATTACGTTGTCTTCCTTGTCCAACTTCAACTAATTTGCTCAAGTTTGACAATAATTAATGGGTATTCACAATCATAGAAGATGTCCAAGATAATATATTTGTATGTGAAAATTCTCTTCCTTATACTAATCATTCACGGATTGCTTGTATGACCAATATTGTGATTGTCAAGCTTAAAAAGATTTCACTTTCTAAACCCATTTTGAAGATACTACTAGGCATGATACGAACATATAATTTCAACTTCATTGTATTCAATTCATTCAACAATTTACTCATAGGATATAAGTGAAGCATAAGAGTAAATGACAAGCTACTCCAAAAAGATATAAGTGAAGATCAAGCGAGTAGTTAAGTAAATGGGTAGCCATTTGAGAACTCTCTCTAATCTAAAAAATTTCAGATCTAAGTATTGTATTAAAACAGCAAGCAAAACAAAATAAAATGACATTCGAAGAATAGCACACATCATGTGAAGAAGCCAAAAAATTAGGCTCAACCGCTACTAACCGATAATTGTTGATGAAGAAAGGTGGATGCCTACCGAGGCATCACCAAGCTTAGATGCTTGAGACTTATTGAAATGTTATCTTGGGATGCCTTAGTCATCCCCAAGCTTGAGCTTTTGTGTCTCCTTAATTCCTTTTATACCATGGTTTCTTTAAATCTTAAAAAGTTCATCCACAAAAACTCGAAAAGAACTCGTGAGATAGGTTAGTACACATAAGAATAAGTCCACACTTCTTGTACTGCCAAGACAAGTTGCACAATAATTTCCAAACATCATCTACTGTTTATTATCGTTTCCACAATTTATATCAACCAATATAGGCTATAGAAACTATAGGATAAGTAGATAACAAAATTGTGGCAGCAATCTGTCCAAACAGAACAGTCTGTAGCAATTTACGAAAACGGTGTACTTATGTAACTCAAACAAATAAGAAAATTTAGGAAGTGATAAAGAATTTATATGACAACATTGTGTAAACATTTCAGAAACTTTCCACATTCCAGTAAAATATGAAAATTCAAACACTACAGAGAATTTTCTGTTTTTACACAACACACATCAAACATGCAATGCAAGCATCCTAAGGCAATTCTTGGAACTTTTATTGAAAAACAAGATTATAAATAACACATAACAGAAAATAACAAAATATAATGATGATCCAAGCAAAGCACATATTATGTGACGAATAAAAATATAGCTCTAAGTAAGATATACCGATAATGTTGAAGATGAAAGAGGGGATGGCTTCCGGGGCATCCCCAAGCTTAGGCGCTTGAGTCTTCCTTGGATCTTGCCTTGGGGGTGCCTTGGGAATCCCCAAGCTTAGGTTCTTACCACTCCTTATTCTTCTTATATCGGTGTCTCACCCAAAACTTGAAAACTTCAATCACACAAAACTTAACGGAACTTCGTGAGATGGATTAGTATAGTAAATATAGATCATTCACTTTGGTACTGTTAAGACAAGATTCATGATTGTTCCCACATGATACCTACTGTATTATATCATTCCCATAATTTATACCACTAAATATAAGCTATGGAAACCATAAAACAAGCAAACTATGCATGCAAAACAGAATCTGTCAAAAAACAGAACAGTCTGTGAAGATCTGTAGTAAAAATTATAGAATTTGAACATAAATACTGTTTAAAAATTTCAGAATTTTTTGGTGCTCCAGTAAAATCAGAGAAATTCTTTACTGGAGGCAAAAGTTTCTGTTTTTGCACAGAATCAAATCAACAAGTATCCATACTATCCCAAAGGCTTTACTTGGCACATTATTGAAATAAAAGGCACAAAACATGATTACTACAGTATCTTAATCATGTGCACACACAAAAACATAAAGCAAAGGTGCTCCAGTAAAACCAGAGAAATTCTTTACTGGAGGCAAAAGTTTCTGTTTTTTGCACAGAATCAAATCAACAAGTATCCATACTATCCCAAAGGCTTTTCTTTAAAGCATTTTAGCTAGGCATGATGATTTCAATGATGCTCACATAGGAATAGTAATTCAAACATGCAAGAGAGCATCATGAATCTCTTGAAAAGCACATTTAAGTCTAACCCACATCCTATGCATAGGGATTTTGTGATCAAACAATTTATGGGAGCAAGAACCAACTACCATAGGAAGGCAAACCAAGCCTAACTTCAAAACTTTGAACACATAGGGAGGAAACTTGATATTATTGCAATTCCTACAAGCCTATGCTCCTCCCTCATAATAATTTTCAATAGCATCATGAAGGAATTTCAGAATATAACTATCACATAAAGCATCCTTTTCATGATCTACAAGCATAGAAAATTTATTACTCTCCACATAAGCAATTTTCTTCTCATTCATTGTAGTGGGAGCAAACTCAACAAAATAATTATCATGAGACACTTGATTGACATAACCACATTCAATATTAAAATCATGATGACAAGTTTCATGGTTACTATCACTCTTTATAGCATACATGTCGTCATCATAATCATCATAGATAGGAGGCATGCCATCATCATAATAAATTTTCTCATCAAAACTTGGGGGACTAAAAATATAATCTTCATCAAACATAGCATCCCCAAGCTTGTGGCTTTGCATATCATTAGCATCATGACTATTTAGAGAATTCATACTAACAACATTGCTATGATGCTCATCATTCAAGGAATTCTCATTAACTATTTTCATGATGTCTTCCTCTACCAATTGAGCACAATTTTCTGAATCCTTATTTTTATGAAAGACATTATAAAGACGATACAAATGATGCAAACTAAATTACATTTTTTTGTAGTTTTCTTTTATAAAACACAACTAGTGAAAAACAAGAAACTAAAAGATTTAATTGCAAGATCTAAAGATATACCTTCAAGCACTCACCTCCTCGGCAACGGCGCCAGAAAAGAACTTGATGTCTACTACACAACTTGTTCTTGTAGACTCGTGTTGGGCCTCCAAGGGCACAGTTTTGTAGGACAGTAGCAAATTTCCCTCAAGTGGATGACCTAAGGTTTATCAATCCGTGGGATGCGTAGGATGAAGATGTTCTCTCTCAAACAACCCTGCAACCAAATAATAAAAAGTCTCTTGTGTCCCCAACACACAAAATACAATGGTAAATAGTATAGGTGCACTAGTTCAGCGAAGAGATGGTGATACATGTGTAGTAATGATAGTAGATATTGATTTGTGTAATAGTAACAATAAAAAACCAGCAAGGTAGCAAGTAACAAAAGTGAGCACAAATGGTATTGCAATGCTTGAAAACAAGGCCTAGGGTCCGTACTTTTGCTAGTGCAATCTCTCAACAATGCTAATATAATTGGATCACATAACCACCCCCCAACGTGCAACGAATAATCACTCTAAAGTTCTTATCTAGGGGAGAATATAAGAAGAAATTGTTTGTAGGGTACGAAACCACCTTAAAGGTATCCTTTCCGACCGATCTATCCAAGAGTTTGTACTAAAATAACACCAAGTTACCCTTTCCGATCGATCTATCTAAGAGTTCGTACTAAAATAACACTATATGATACGCATCAACCAACTCTAATGTCACCTAGATACTCCAATGTGACCACAAGTATCCATGAGTTAATTATACAATACGCACCAAACAATTTCAGATTCATAATACTCAATCCAACACAAAGAACCTCAAAGAGTGCCCCAAGATTTTGACCGGAGAAGGTAGGACGAAAATGTGCATCAACCCCTATGCATAGATTACCCCAATGTGACCTCGGGAATCCGCGAGTGGAGTGCCAAGACATAGATCAAGTGCTCTCAAATCCATAAAAGTATTCAATCCGGTAATAACGAAATCTCAAAGGGAAAACTCCATTCATCACAACAAAATAGAGAGGGGAAAACACCATATGATCCAACTATATTAACAAAGCCCGCGATACATCATGATCATGCCAAATCAAGAACACGAGAGAGAGAGATTAAACACATAGCTACTGGTACAAACCCTCAGCCCCGAGGGTGGACTACTCCCTCCTCATCATGAAGACCATAGGGATGATGAAGATGGCCTCCGGTGATGATTTCCCCCTCCGACAGGGTGCTGGAACGGGGTCTAGATTGGTTTTTCATGTCTATAGAGGCTTGCGGCGGCAGAACTTCTGATCTTGGGATATTTCTGAGGGTTTCTGAATATATAGGATTTTTGGGCGTCGGTTTCACACGAAGATGGTCCACGAGGGGCCCACAAGACACCAGGGTGTGCCCTGGTGGGTTGTGTCCACCTCATGGCTCTTCTGGCCCTCCCACAAAGCTTCTAGTGCCTCTTTTGTTCCCAAAAAATCTTCAAAAAGTTTCGTTGCATTTGGAGAACTTTTATTTCTGCACAAAAAACAACACCATGGTAGTTCTGCTGAAAACATCGTCAGTCCGGGTTAGTTCCATGCAAATCATACCAAAACCATATAAAATTATTGTAAATATGGCATGAATACTTCATAAATTATAGATACGTTGGAGACGTATCAATCATGTCATGCATATGTTGTGGTGTTTATCATGTGTTGATTGTGGTTTCCGGATTGCTTCTTCTCGATAGAGTACCGAAAGCATTCGGTGTGTGAGGATTCGTTCGACTACGTTGGATTGTCTTCTTCACGGATTGTTTCTTCTTCCAAGTGGGATCTCAGGCAAGATGAACATTTCCCTGGATACCACTACTATCATTGACATGCTAGTTGTCTTGTTTCTACCGCTATGTCTCGCTACCTACCACTTGTTTTTCAAGCCTCCCAAAATGCCATGAAAAGCCTCTAACCCTCCACATCGCAGCAAACCATTATTTGGCTATGTTACCGCTTGCTCATCCCTTCTTATAGCGTTTCTAGTTGCAGGTGCAAGTTGTTTCCATGTGACAACATGGATATTTTTTGAGATATCACAATATTATTGCTATTTAATTTAATGCACAAATATACTTGGTAAAGGTGGAAGGCTTGGCCTTTTCCTCGGTGTTTTGTTCCACTTTAGCCGCCCTAGTTACTTGTGTACTGGTGTTAAGTTCCATATTGAGCGCTCCTAACATGCTTGGGGTTGTTATGGGGACTGTTGGAAATATGCCCTAGAGGCAATAATAAATTAGTTATTATCATATTTCCTTGTTCATGATAATCGTTTATTATCCATGCTATAATTGTATTGATTGGAAACTCAAATACATGTGTGGGTACATAGACAACACTGTGTCCCTAGTATGCCTCTAATAAGACTAGCTCGTTGATCAAAGATGGTTAAGGTTTCCTAGCCATAGACATGAGATGTCATTTGATAACGTGATCACATCATTAGGAGAATGATGTGATGGACAAGACCCAAACTGTGAACGTAGCATATGATCGTGTCAGTTTATTGCTATTGTTTTCTGCATGTCAAGTATCTGTTCCTATGACCATGAGATCATGCAACTCACTGACACCGGAGGAATACCTTGTGTGTATCAAACGTCACAACGTAACTGGGTGACTATAAAGATGCTCTACAGGTCTCTCTGAAGGTGTCTGTTGAGTTGGCATGGATCAAGACTGGGATTTGTTACTCCGTGTGACGGAGAGGTATCTCAGGGCCCACTCGGTAATACAATATCATAATGAGCCTTGCAAGAAAAGTGACTAAAGTTTTAGCCACGGGATCTTGTATTACGGAACGAGTAAAGAGACTTGCTGGTAACAAGATTGAACTAGGTATGGAGATACCGACGATCAAATCTCGGGCAAGTAACATACCGATGAACAAAGGGAACATCGTACGGGATTAAGTGAATCCTTGACATAGAGGTTCAACCGATAAAGATCTTCGTAGAATATGTAGGAACCAATATGGGCATCCAGGTCCCGCTATTGGTTATTGACCGTAGAGGTGTCTCGGTCATGTCTACATAGTTCTCGAACCCGCAGGGTCTGCACACTTAACGTTCGGTGATGTTTCGGTAGTATTCAGTTATGCATGGTGGTGACCGAAGGTTTTTCGGAGTCCCGGATGAGATCCCGGACATCACGAGGAGCTCCGGCATGGTCTGGAGGTAAAGATTTATATATGGGAAGTCATATTTTGGCGCCCGGAAAAGTTTCGGGTTTTTTCGGTATTGTACCGGGAAACTTCCGGAGGAGTCCGGAAGTCCACCAAGGGTTCCACCATCTCCCAAGGGTTTGCATGGTCTGAGGGGAGGCGCCCTGACCTTATTGGGCCAGGCGCACAAGTCCCTCAAGGCCCATGTGGCTTGGGAGAGGTGGAAAGTCCACCTGTTTATGGAAAGGGAGGGAATTGGACTAGGAGTCCAACTCCTCCCCCTTGGCTGCGCCCTAGGGCTTGGAGGGGCTGATCTCCACGCCCCTCCACCTATATATAGAGGGGAGGGGGCGCCCCAAGAGTACACACGAAGCCCTTGGCGCCCCTCTCTCTCCCTAGATCGTTTTCTCCTCCGTTCACGGTTTCCGTAGTGCTAGGCATAGGCCTGCCGGGATAGCACCACCGCCGCCGCCACCACGCCGTCGTGTTGCCGGAGAACTCATCTACCTCTCCGCTCTCCCTTGCTGGATCAAGGAGGCAGAGATCGTCATCGAGATGTACATGTGCTGAACGCGGAGGTGTCGTCCGTTCGACGCTAGATCGGAAGGACCCTGATTGGATCGCGGGACGGCTTGCGATTTGGATCGCGAAGACGTTCGACTACATCAACCGCGTTTCTTAATGCTTCCCGCTTAGCGATCTACAAGGGTACATAGATCCACTCTCCCTCTCGTAGATGCTCATCACCATGGATAGATCTTGCGTGTGCGTAGGAAATTTTTTGTTTCCCATGCAACGTTCCCCAACAGGGACCCCCTTGATTTTCGTTTTGGGATAAAAATCTTCTGGCAAGGCCCAACATTGGTACTACATTTGCCTAATAACTAATAAACTAGCATAGGGCGTCATGACCCCGTGGATAATTAATCAACCCCGGGCCAGTGCTCCTCAAGTGTGTTGGTCCAAACGGGCAGACTGGCTGGCCACCGTGGGGAAACTCGGCGTTTGGTTTGACTCGTAGTGTGACCCATCCATCGTGTCCTGAGAACGAGATACACGGCTCCTATCGGGTTCCTCGACACGTCGGGCGGTCTTGCTAGATTTGTTTTACCTTTCTCGAACATCTTGTGCACGGGATTCCGAGGATACTTTGGGTTATCTCAAGGTTGAGGTTTTCCACCGGAATTCTGAGGATACTACGGGCTATCCCGTGGTTGAGGTTTTCCACGCAGCTTGTGGCTAGTTTGTGATGGATGAGTTGGAGCACCCCTGCAGGGTTAAATCTTTTCGAGAAGCCGTGCCCGTGGTTATGTGGCAACTTGGAAATTTGTTTAACATCTGATCATAGAAAACTTAAAGTAAACTCAAATAAAATACACCAACCATGTGCGTAACCGTGACTGTCTCTACTCGTGAGTTCTGAACCGAGAGAGAACACGGTGGAGTTATGTTTGACTCGTAGGTAGGTGTTCAGGATCACTTAGTGATCATTACTAGTTCATGCCCGTTTATGCGTAGATCACCCTTCTTATTCTTGTACTCGTAAGTTAGCCACTCAAATAAATGCTTAGTGCTTGTTGCAGCCTCACCACTTAACCATATCTCACCCATTAAGCTTTGCTAGTCTTGATACCCTTGCAAATGAGATTGTTGAGTCCCTGTTGCTCATAGATTACTACAACAACAGTTGCAGGTACTGTTAATGCGATGCTTTCACGTGAGAGAGATGCTTGTTTGATTTGGAGTTCTTCTTCTTCATCAATGATCATAGGATGGGTTCCAGGCCGGCAGCCTAGGATAGCAAGGACGGATGTCCCTTTTATTGTTTGATTTTGTCCATAATCATACCCTGCTCTTCTGTATGGTGATTGAATGTACTGTTATATTTGATGTGATCATGATTTAGCTTGTGGCGAGTGTAAGCCCATTCCATATACTCATCTCGTCTTTACATGTACTTGTAATGATATCCATTCTTGCGAAACGACGAGATGCGCTTCTATCCCTGTCGAGTCCCTCGAGCCAAAATAAGGATAGGATTGCATCTTGGGCATTACAATGGTCGCTTTGTTTTTCTTGCCCTTGGCGGTGGAGCTCTCCGACAGGTCCTCAACGGGCGTGCTGCACTCTACCGCGCGCTTCCCGGAGTCCTTTACAAAGGTCTTGCCGAAACTCTTGTACTTAGTCCCCCCATGGGCTTCACCGGCATGAGAATATGCCTTGTCGACAGAGGTTGCAACTTCCTCCCGAAAGAGTTTGTCAGCGCACGCAATGCTGCTTTTCTTGTATGCGTGGACTGTGATGACACCCATCGGCCCTGGCATCTTCAGAGTGTTATAGGCATAGTGGGACGCCGCCAATAACTTTGCCAATGTTGGATGGTCCAGGATTCCGTTGTACTACAATGGGATTTTGGCGACATCAAAAGTGATCACTAGTGCAGCCGCGTGCTATACAAACGGTTTTTAACCCCTTTCCACGACGTACTTCTAAACCGTCACCTTTCATGTGTGGGCGGTAGGGGAGCTATCCTACAGGACACAGATAAATCATTGGTGATGCCTCCGTCCGGTCGCACACGCCAGGCAAAAATAGGGCGTGTGCGATTGGCAGGACCATCACAAACAGACATATTGAAGAAGTCTTGTGAGATGTGCGTCGCATCCCACACAGGGAATCCGAAAGATACGTCTCTGTTCATATTGCACATCACACACAATTTTCTGCATCACATCGTTTGTGATAGGGCTGGACATCACACACGATAGTCATAATTCTGTCGATTGTGTTATTCAGTACATCACTCACGGTTCCTAGAAGAAACTGCTTGTCATTGGGTTGTCCATCACACACATTTGTTATGCGAAAACATTTGTGATAGTGTGCCCTAACGCACACTGTTGTCGACCGAAATTCGTGTGTGATTGTTCACTGATCCAACACGCTAACTTTCTAGAAACCGTGTGGGTTTGTTGAGGTCATCACCAACGGTATTTTCTTAGAAACCGTCTGCAATACAAACCACAATTATCAGCCTAATTGCTCTATTATTTATAATCCATTTAGTAATCAAATTAACATTTCATATCAGGCACACGGTATATTTCTTCTTCGTATTACGGCAACTAGGATTTCATAATTGAATTACATCAGGGTACAACATCATATAGGCATATACTACCTAGCTATCCAGTTGAACAACAGGAGAAAGTTTCAAATGCAACATCTAAAACCTATGGAAATCAAGTATCATCATAGATGGTAAATAGACAAATCATTCTCGTCTAGAAAACTGTTAAAGCGAAAGGTGTATATTGAGCCTTCAGTGATGTTGAAGGTCCACGCAACTTTAGACCAGTGCCTGTGAATGATTGCCCGCCCATCCTTCGTCCTCTTGAGGAAGACTTCAAGATTATACTATGGGTGTTGTATGAATACCTTCATTTCTTCTTGACCATACAGGTGGTTTGAGACGTAATCGTCGATGAACGGCCTTGAAAAGGACTGGAAACAAACATATGCATAAATATCTTTTCTAAAATTTGAAATGGCGCAAAGGAAAAGGACAAGGTGAAAGAGATGGTACCATCCTATAGTTGACTGATGTCTTCTTCATTGTGCAGACAAACATCTTGTTATTCGTAGCTAGTTTCTTTATCTTAACAATCTTTCTGAGTTTCTTGATTTGACTGATATTCAAGGACACCTCATTTCCCACATGCAAAAAGGGTCGAGCAGTAGGTCTAAACCTCTTACAGCAGGACCTACATGTGCAATAACAAATTATTCAAAAACTTAATATTAGAATGGTTCCTGCAATTGCACAATAATGTGCTATTAGCCAAAGGACCATGGATGTGCAAACCTCAATGGTAAACTTTAGTGTCTCCCATTATTTCCCCCTACAACATATTTAAGATATATATTCATCAGGTTATAAGTGATATTTGGCATACTATCAGTGAACTATGTTAACGAAAAATAAACACATTGCGGATCCAACATCTTAATTCGAGCCACATGGAAAAGCCAGTTATCTAAACCAAGTGTGCAAAGAACTAGGAAATATAACAATTGTATATGTTTCACATGTATTCAGTACATCTAAATTTGATTTATTTCTCATATGCATAACAATACAAAATTGTACCAACAACAATCGAACATCACATTGCAAAATTGAACTAAATAGTTAAATGATCACCACAACAAATGAACGAAACAGTTAACTAAGTACCACATTGCACAATAGAACATATACTAGAAGGTCAAATTGCAAGTAGCATTACATTGGGCATTTCAATGGAATTTCTAAATGAAAAGAAGGACCAGCACATGCAACAGGTAAACCAAACTTGCTTAACCGACGTAGCTAGCTGAACATAGGTCCTTAGTGATAAAGCTAAGAAAAACAACCTATTCCTCATCGTCGAAGATATCGATGACGATGGGCTCGTTCAACTTGGAAGAGGGCGAGGCTTCCACACCGTGGGTGCACCCCTCGTAGTGGTGAATGGCCTTATCATGCCCTGGCATCAAAATGTCGGCTCTGGAGCTGAGGTAAGCATGGGCATGCTAAGAATACACATCGTAGTCTTCGTCCAATGCACCGGCGGTGCCCTCGAGAAAAGACCATGAGCTGTCCTTTATAGTTGCCAACCGCGTGGCGGCGTCTGCGTTGGCTTCGACGGTGGCCTCTATGGTGAGGTGCTCGTCCAAGATCTGGGGGTCGGCGCGCATGGCAGCCATCGCTGCCTCATCCGCGTGTGCAGCCGTGATTTGCTGCAAATGCTCCTTGAGATCCTGGCTATACTCCGTGCACCATGGCTTTCGGTGACGATTATTTGGAGGATGAGGCGGTGATTTGGGTGGAAGGTGTCGCGCAGGCAGTCGGGCCATGTGGAATGGAGGAGGAGGGGGTGGGAGAGAGGGGGTATTGGGGAGGTGTGGATTACCTGACTAGATGAAGGAGGCCGAGCAGCAGGAAGGAGCGTCATCGGCGAGGAGGCGGCACTGCAAGCATGCAGTGAAGGTTAGAGCTATAGGAAAGGAACGAGTAAAAGGGGGAAATGTGGGTTTTGATTGGTACCGGTGGTGAAGGAGGTAGATATTTCCGCGGTAGCCAAAAAAATTCGTTCGGTGCAGCCCCGTGTGTGATGAGCTTGAACGTGCAAATTATGCCGAACAGTTTGCGATATCTATACATCACAAACGAAGCCTACGCAATACCCCTTGTGTGATGAGCTTGAAGGTGCAAATTACTCAGAATAGTTTGCGAGATATACACATCACAAACGAAGCCTGCGCTATACCCCGTGTGTGATAAGCTTGAACGTGCAAATTTTAGATTGCTACCGGGGGGTGAGGGAGGTAGACATTTCCGCGGTAGCCCAAAATTTTAGTTCGGTGCATCGAAAAACTGGCGCGGAAAGTATCATCAGACACAGTCCATTATTCAGAACTGTGTGGGGATATGGCGGCAAATTTTGGTCCGAATTTCCCTGGTTACAATGGTCATCCACGTCGTTGCATAACTTAACATCAATTGCTAATTTTGGTACTACACAAAAGAGCCTACACCACAGCCCGCACTTACTTAATCGAGCAATTAAACAGAGCTGGTTGACCTTAACATTACTCTAACAAAAGAACATCGCTCTAAACAGAAACTAATTTTCCACCTGACGCTCGTGGATCTCCGCCGCATCCTCCATGACCAGCTTGTGCTCGACGACGTCCAGGGGAAAGGGTTCCATGGCATCCATCGCCATGTACTCCGCAAGCATCTCGTAGTCTGTGTCCGTCATCTCTTTGGAAAAGGCCACCACAATTCGGGTGTGGGCGACCGCACCTTGGGCGTTCACGGCCTCCATCTCGGCTAGGGAGGCTGCCGACGAATGGACGGCTGCCCGAGCGCTCTCGGTGATTGCCAACTCTTCGGACATAGGTTGCCGACCGGTGTCGGAGAAGGCCGCTGCTATTTTTGTGGTGACCGACACGAGCTGGGCGTGGGCACCCTCGCCATAGGCATGGGCAGCCTCCATCAGGGCTACGGCGGCCGCCGATGAACGGACAACTGATGTGCCGTTCTCACCATTTGCTATCCTGGTCGCGGATGTTGCTGCCGCCATCTCAACTGCAGCAACTACCCTTTTGGTGGCTGCAGCCACCTTGTCGGAGATTGCGGCCACGCTCAGGGATGATGTGAGCGCGCTCATGGATGATGCGGCCGCGCTCGGGGCGGATTGGGTTGCCGAAGTTGCCTTCATGACGCGGATCCACATCCCATCTTTCATCGGCGACATTTGAATAGTACAGTGGTCTTGGGGAGCAAGTGTGACTGTGTGGTTGACGCACCGGCAGTGGACTGTGGCTGATGAAGCTTCTGGTGTAAGCCATATATATGAGGATTGTCCCAAGATATTTTATACGACATCACACACGTTACATCATCAAGAACTGTTTGCAATGTACTTGATTTTCATATTGTTTTGAAACAAAAAATGAGGTTACATTCGCAATTGAAGGTGTTTGGATTGCAATAACATTTATCTGTAGTGAACGTGCAATTATAGGAGTGTTTGTTAAATATGGAATTATTTAGGGTTGTTTAGGCCTTTTTAAACATTTAAAGCGTTTTTTAGACATTTCATGTGCATAGTTCATTGATACGTCCATTTTGCATCCTGATTTCCTACTGTTATTTATAATGTTTTGATGTATAATAATGCTTTAGGGAGTGATTCTAATGCCTTTTCTTTGATAATCTGCATGGTTTACACAAAGAGGGAGAATACCGGCAGCTGGAATTCTGGACCTGAAAAAGCGCATCAAAGATACCTATTCTGCACATCTCCAAATAAGCTGAAACTTTACGGAGAATTAGTTTTGGAATATATAAAAAATATTGGAGCAAATAACTACCGGAGGGGGCCCACCTGGTGAGCACAAGACACCAGGGCGCGCCAGGCCCCCAGGCGCGCCCTGGTGGGTTGTGCCCAGCACGGCCCACCTCCGGTGCTCATCTTCTGGTATTTAAGGTCTTTTGACCTAGAAAAATAGAGAGAGGATTTTCGGGACGGAGCGCCGCCGTCTCGAGGTGGAACTTGGGCAGGAGCACTTTTGCCCTTCGGCGAAGCGATTCCGCCGGGGGAACTTCCCTCCCGGAGGGGGAAATCGAAGTCATCGTCATCACCAACACCCCTCTCATCTTTGGGAGGTCAATCTTCATCAACATCTTCAACAGCACCATCTCCTCTCAAACCCTAGTTCATCTTTTGTGTTCAATCTTTGTACCGGAACCTCAGATTGGTACCTGTGGGTGACTAGTAGTGTTGATTACATCTTTTAGTTGATTACTATATGGTTTATTTGGTGGAATATTATATGTTCAGATCCATTATGCTATTCAATAGCCCTCTGATCTTGAGAATGAATATTATTTGTGAGTAGTTACCTTTGTTCTTCTGCTCACGGGAGAAGTCATGTTGCAAGTAATCATGTGAATTTGATATGTGTTCGATATTTTGATGATATGTATGTTGTGATTCCCTTAGTGGTGTCATGTGAACGTCGACTACATGAAACTTCACCATCCTTGGGCCTAAGGGAACGCATTGTGGAGTAGTCATTAGATGATGGGTTGCTAGAGTGACAGAAGCATAAACCCTAGTTTGTGCGCTACTTCATAAGGAGCTGATTTGGATCCAAACGTTTAATGCTATGGTTAGATTTTATCTTAATACTTTTCACGTAGTTGCAGATCTTTGCGAGGGGGTTAATCTTAAGTGGGAGGTTTGTTCAAGTAAGAACAACACCCAAGCACCGGTCCACCCACATATCGAATTATCAAAGTAGCGAACGCGAATCAAACCAACATGATAAAAGTGACGAGATGAAATTTCCGTGTACCCTCAAGAACACTTTGCCTATTATAAGAGACTGTTCTGGCCAATCCTTTGCCACAAAAGGTTTGGGCTACCTTGCTGCACTTTATTTACCGTTACCATTACTTGCTTGTTACCAATTACCTTGCTATCTGATACGGGGCACACCCGTGTGTGTCGATCTTTCACGAATTGGAGGTGGATTTGTGAATGAACATGAAGAACACGAGGGGGAAATCACAAGAGAAACACTCAAGAACAAGTCCAATCACATATCCACTTTGCTCACATACACATAAGATCCACAAGGGTACAGGAACACCAAAGGGAAAGAGGATACATGGTAAAATTCATCCCAAATCCCATGGGGAGATGGGGCCTTGAATCCTCTAGGGGTCTTCCCTCGCAAGGGGCCTTGACATCCACTAGGGGTCTTCTCTCATAGAGGCATCTACTCCATGGGAGAGGTAGTGGAAGGAGCAAAGGCACATCTATCTATGAGCTAAATCATTACTGACCCTAAAATGGAGGAGGTGGAGGAGTATATATAGTCTAGGCTGAAGTGGGGGTGAGAAAGGGGTACATGGGCCTCGGGCCCGAGTGGCTGCCCGCACGCAGGCCAGAAGTTTCGGGCTAGGCCGGAGGTCCCGGGCGTCGGATGTTCCGGGCAGGTTCCGGCCGGGTTCCGGTCTACCCAGAGAGTTGGCACGCCTGGGGTGAGCTGAGGCCGGAAGGTCCGGTGTCCTGAGGTTCCGGGCGAGGTCCGGACAGGATCCGGGCTATCCAGAGAGTTGGCACATGTGGGAGCTTCTCTGGTCGCCGGAGGCCGGAAGTTCTGGGGTCCGGAGGTTCTGGGCAGGCCGGAAGGTCCGGGTCTTCCAGATGCTGTCCTTGCTTCTTCTTCCTTCTCTTCCAAGTTTCCCTCGTGGATGGCGTACTCGTACATAGGTGCTGGCACTCCTCATCGTCCATGAAGCTCCGACAATACCTTTGCATGCCCACGAGAGGAGTGTCAAGTAGTATACCATCCTCGAAGGGGTCAAGTGAGCACGTGTAAAGGAGATGATTCACCTTTATGTATGTGAAGTAGATGTCGCACGTGTCACTTGCCATAGGGACTCTTGCCATGGTGATGTCCGTAGGATGCTCTGCATCATCCCCTCCCCCTTGGGAAAGATCCGTCCTCATATCAAAATCCAAAACACCATGGAAAGGAGATGGCGTCGTCGAGTAGAAGTGGACAATCACCAAGCACTTATCATCATCAAGCTCGAAAGGGGCACTCTCCAATGTCTCACCGCTTTGGAATTCTTTCAAAAGGAGCAAATACGACAAACACTTGGAAAAACAAATGTGGTTAGCATTAGTGCAAAACCAAGCATTCAAGTGGTGAATCACCGCACAAGTGATGTCATCAGGCATAACATATGGTGTGACAAGGGATTGTGTCATGGCATGTAAGCATACAAATTGAGCACAAGCAATGCAATCATGGAAACAAGTATGCCTAGGTGAGGTAGGGATGCAAATATGTGTGACAATATAAGAAGCATCTACCACATGGTAATAGAAATCATGCACAAAGCAATCAACGAAAGGTCTACGGTAGGCATATGAATCATTCACAACACCAAGTAAAGTGAAGTGTCTAAACACATGGTGCAAGTGCAAGACAATCCAAGCATAATGTGCATATGGTGTAGTGAAGATAGTGCGGCATGCAACACAATAGAAAGAGCAATTGTTCGTCATGTGTGAGGCAATCAAGTCAAGCATGTAGCAAACAATGTGGCATGGCAAATGTGATGAACGGACATTGTTGCAACCAAGCATATGATAAGACCAAATAATGCACAAGTTGGATGCAACACACAAGGTATATGGGTCATGAGGCATGGAAAGACGGCAATGAATAATGGGGGCTATATATCTAACATGTGTGCAAGTAAGTGGTCCTAGATGACCCATATATGTCGTGGTACAAGCAACACAAGTAGGGTGAGCCATAATATCCATGCTCAAGAAGGATGTCACCTCCAAAGCGTGACCTTGTGCGTCCGTCACAATGCCGATGCACAACCAAGTGTGATGTAGAATCGTGTCGGTGTAGCAAGGCTCACTCTCAAGATCTCAAATTGTCACCTCACGTGACGTGGAGGTTGATATGTGGTCGAAGTATCCTACACACACACAACAAAGGAAACAATGTATGTGCATGGTAGACAAACACATCATCCATCATGATGGTTATCTTCTCTTGCACATAACAATTAGAAGCAAAAGTGCATGAATGATATGATGCAACAATGTCTATATTCATGGCACTAGGCATATGGTGCAAAGAAGGAAGGCAAGCATGCTTCACATAAAATATGTCAAAAGCTCCACTAATATGAGAGAAAGCTATGGGGGCAATCTCATTAGCAAGATCAAAAGCATTGTTGCACTCAATACATGGAAAAGTAGCGAGCATGAGAGAGGCAACATATGGAGACATATGACAATAAGCAATATCACTCATGTGCAAAGCATGACAATGGTTGTCATCAACCGCATAAAAGGAGCAAGTATGAATCATCGGTGATGCAACATAAGCAAGCATAGTAATCATGTTGTGCAAACTAGTAGTGCGAAGATGCAACATACTAGAGGAAATCATGGCAATCATGTCATGTGAGAAAATAGTAGGCATAAGTAATGCGCATGACATATCGCAAGCACGAACACAAAGCAAGATCAATGTGTCATCATAGTCATGGGGCACAAAGCAAACATGGCACTAGCAAATAATATCTCCACCAAGCTTGCAAATACACATACAAGTTATATAAGCAAGTGTCATGTGAGGTGCAAAGCATGGGTCACTAATGCATGGCAAGGGCATAGAAATGAGCATATCATGCAAAGTGAACATGGCAATATGTGCATAATAAGTGTAATGAGAAAGAAGCCATAGCCATGTGAGAGCCAAGTAGAAGAGGTGCGCATAGTCCTTGCGCGAGGGGAATGGTTGGAGACACATTCCGGAGGATCCCAAGGCGTCGATGCTCTCAAGAGCTCTTTTCGTCAACTCATGGGATTGTGAGGTTGACGAGTATTCATGAGTACCTACACAACAAGGAGACACACGAAACAAAGTGTGTGCGTGGTAAATGTACACATCATCCATCATGATGTGTATGTGCACGTGTGAGTTTGCACAAGAAAAACAATGCTCAAAGAAATTTGAGGCAAGGTATATGAATACGTCATCCATCATGCAATGATAGTTATTATGCTCAACATGATTGGGATGCAAATTGTAGCAAGTATGTGGCACAAGCATATCATTCATATCAATGGCAAGCATAGTGTGCACACAATAGTGGGGATCATGCAAAGTGTCGGATGGATCAAAATCTCCTAATGTGTATGAGGAAACTATGGGGGTTTCCTCATGTGCAATAGAGGAAGCATAATATGGAGAATATGGACAACATCCACAATGATGCATATCAAAAGAATGGTGGTCATGGCATGGCATATGAGAATTATTGCGCAAATGATCTAAAGGGAGCATGGCAATATCATCACAAGAAAAGCAAATGCCAATAACCATGGGCTTGTCATCTATGCTATATGAACAAATTGGATTTACTTTTATGGGATATGCATAGTCGCTATGGTGAGATTGCAAAGATGCAATATGGGAAAATTTCACGCATAGCATATGACAAGTTTAGCGAACTGCGAACGTGATGTGACCAGTAGAATTTTCACATGATATCCTATGGAGTATAGCATCACAACTAGGCAAGTCAACATGGTCATCATCATATTCATCAAAATTGGTGGCCCATCTAAGCATGAAGAATACATAGCATGTGGTGTGTCCATAAGGTGATCAACATCATGCAAGCAATCAATGGCAAGATAGTCCACTAGTGGGACAAGCAAAGAACCTTCACCTATGTTACCTTTAGAGCTCCTCTCATGTGATGTAGGTGAGGCGGGAAGTACCAACTCGTGTTCGACATCATGATGGAACCATGTGGGGGGTGCATCATATTCCACCATGGCCATCGTTTTATCCAAGGTGAGGACGAAGTCGTCAAGGATCAGCGCGTCATCGAATATGGGACCTAACACCAAAGGAGAAGACACAATAGAGGAAAAGGTTAAGTTGTTAGAAATTGAAATGGCCTCACATGCCTCATCAACTACCTCACTCTCTCTATGTGGTGGCTCACACACTCCCTCAAGGTAGGTGCACTCAAACTCACATATGGTGGAGTCACTCATCTCACTCAAGTGGTGGGGGTTGTGGCCTTCCTCACATGGGAACTGAGGCAACTCATCATATATGGAGCTAGTGGTGAAGTCACTCTCACTCTCAATATGGTGGCATAAGTCTCTCAACTCATCACCAAACGCCGCCGTGGTCGAAGGGAAAACCCCATGCTCAACCAACTCGTCACCGTCGCCGTGGATGAAGGCTGAAGATGGCACATCATCACTCTCGCCTCCAAAGATGGAAGCGTCATCCTTGCTTGCCAGCTTGTCGTTCACCTCCAAAGCATGTTCCTTGAGTGGCTCCGTAGTCGTGGTCGTCGCCACGCCGTCTTCAAAAAGATTCGTAGTAGACTCGGCATCGTCAATGCCACAAAGAGGGATGGCGGTGAAGTCGGACTTGGGAGGGTCGTCTTGGAGCTCGTCGGGCTTGGACATCTTGGTGGTACCATCCTCATGCTCGTCGTCCTGGAGCTTGGACATCGTGAAGTGTGCTCGGCGTCGAGTAGCCTTGGCCTTGAGTGCTTGTTCCGCCTTGAGAGCACCTGCGTAGATGTCGTCGAAAGACTCATAGTTGTTGTGGAAGATAGTCTTGGCGATGTCGTTGTTCAATCCCATCATGAAGTGGAACTTCATCCAAATGGGGCCGTCCACACCGGCTCGTCGCAAGGCTTTCTTCTTCTTCATGAAGTACTCATCGAGGGACTTGGATCCTTGTATGGTGTCCTCCAATTGGCGTTGAAGATGTTCCGTGTATGTAGAAGGCACAAACTCTCGCCGCATCGCTTTCTTCGTCTTGGACAAACTCATGTCTAAGCTCTTTAAAGGTGTGTGAAGCCACCATGTTGACGCGTAGTCGTGGAAGTTTCTTGTGGCGCACTTCAGTTGATCTATGGAAGGGACTTGAAGTAGCTTGAGGTAGGTGTCCATCTTGCGCTCCCACTCGAGGTACTCTTTGGGGTCATGAGTCCCATAGAATGGAATGTCGAAGTCGTAGTGGCTCGTGGAAGTCGCGGTCTTGAGCTTGGGGAGCTTCTCTTGAGGTGTTTGTCAGCGAAGATGCCACATATCCAAAGGCGAAGATGCCTTGAAGTAGCTTGGTGAAGAAGCCAAGGTAGGTGGTGAAGTTATCAAGCGGTGGTTTGTGTCGAGGTCGTGACCTTCACACTTGTTCTTTGTTGGACGTCTTGATGTTGTCATCGTTATTTCTTCATGTCGTTGATGGTATCGATGTCGAGGTGATCTTGCCGAAGATGGTAGCTCGGAATCATGTGCACTTGAGCATCTTCTCGAAGATGAGGAATACCTCTTGCCGATGTTGATGAGGAACTTGAGATCCTCCATTTGAGCATCCAACTCGCGTCGATGGTTTTCTTCATGGCATCGAACTCGTCATTGTTGTTGTAGACCGAATGAGATGAGGTGCTTTGCCTATCCATCACAAGACTCGACCAAGGGTGAGTAGGAAATGAGATAAACAATACCAATATATCATTCCCAAAGTTGAGGATGTATCCCGTTTCACTCAATGTGGAATGAAAGAATAGGCGAATTGGTACCGGACTTGTTCACTCACACCTACAACATAAAGATTATCGAGTGGCTTGGTTAGGACAAGTGGCACAAAATTCAACCAAATGTTAATCCAAGATATCGAAAATGTTGAGAAAGATTCACAAAATTGCAATGCAAAGCAAATAGATCAATAGCTATGGTGGCACTAGGAACACACACACAGATAGATAAATGGGATCCGCGCAACCAAGGAATGAGCATAAAATGCGAGAGACCCGGGACAAGCTCGTGTTGCACGGATACTAGAAGAGACAATAGCTCGATTGCTCAAATGGGCTAGATACACGCTTGTGCACCAACCTAAAATAGTAAACGTGTCGTCTTCAATCCCAAGTATGCTATGTATGTATGATCCAAGAGTATCTACTATGCAAAATGGCTCAATGTTATTGCAATTGCTTATAAGCTCTTTGTATCTCCTCTTTTGCTTAAAAGCTTTTTCTTATTTTGCTCTTTCTCTATTTTTTTTCTTTTTTTTCTATGCTTGATGCTCGAACCAACATATGAGACAAGTATGATGGATATGCACGGGAGAGACTTATGGCACAATGTAGATAACAAGATGATTGCACGCTAAAAGTAGCTATGCAGCATAAGAGTAACACTACGGTGCACAAGTAACGTGGCCCGACAATTCTCAACTCGCTAGTCTCAATGGGTAAGGTACGCAATAGGCTCGAAACGATCAATGCAATGGCAAGGAAATGGACAATGATGCCGTCCTTGCTTACGGTTGGGGTGCCAAAAGGCAAAGTGGCCGATGTCAATGTCGAGGCCGAGGCGATGATGAGCAGCGGTGTTGTCGATGTAGAACAGTCCCTAATTAGCCGAAACACGTTAGGAAACGGAAACCACAACTCAAAATCTCAAACAAAATTGGGTTAGGGTGGCGGAAGTGTATGGTGGGAAAACTATGCGGAAGTTATGGTGGAAAACTGGGAGAAAACAAACTGTAAATGTGCTCAGCAACTTTCTGCTAAGGCCGGAAGGTCCGGGCCGGCCGGAAGTTCCGGAGGCCGGAGGGTCCGGGGGCCGGAAGATCCGGGTGAGGCTGGAGGTTCCGAGGGTCAGGATAATTGGGACGATCCCTAATTTCCAGATCTGGGAATGGGGGCGGAAAAACTCGATTTTGTGGGTCAAAATTGATGGGGAAAAAGAAAATTTGGGGGGATTTCGTGGTGGGAAAGCTAGATCTACTTGCCAAACACGAATTCCACGGATCAAAAACAAAACAATCTCACAAGAATCACCAAATTGCAAAAATTTGGTGAGGCTACTTTTGGTGGGGATTTTCGAATTGGGACAAAAACACACAAAATTATGCTAGAAAACGAAGGGGGGGACTCCAAATTCATGAGAAACAAGGCTCTTGATACCAATATGATATGGGGCACAACCGTGTGTGTCAATCTTTCATGAATTGGAGTCAGATTTGTGAATGAACACGAAGAACACGAAGAACACGAGGGGGAAATCACAAGAGAAACACTCAAGAACAAGTCCAATCACACATCCACTTTGCTCACATACACATAAGATCCACAAGGGTACAAGAACAACAAAGGGAAAGAGGATACATGGTAAAGTTCATCCCAAATCCCATGGGGAGATGGGGCCATGAATCCACTAGGGATCTTCCCTCGCAAGGGGCCTTGACATCCACTAGGGGTGTTCTCTCATAGAGGCATCTACTCCATGGGAGAGGTAGTGGAAGGAGCAAAAGCTGATCTATCTATGAGCTAAATCATTGCTGACCCTAAAATGGAGGAGGTGGAGGAGTATATATAGTCTAGGGCGAAGTGGGGGTGAGAAAGGGGTACATGGGCCTCGGGCCCGAGTGGCTGCCTGCACACAAGCCGGAAGTTTCGGGCTGGGCCAGAGGTTCCGGGCGCCGGAAATTCCGGGCAGGTTCCGGGCTACCCATAGAGTTGGCATGCCTGGGGTGCGCTGAAGCCGGAAGTTCCGGGCAGGCCGGAAGGTCCAGGGTCCGGAGGTTCCGGGCGAGGTCCGGATAGGGTCCGGGCTATCCAGAGAGTTGGCACATGTGGGAGCTTCTCTGGTCGCCAAAGGCCAGAAGGTCCGGGCAGGCCGGAAGGTCCAGGGTCCGAAGGTTCCGGGTAGGCCGGATGGTCCGGGCCTTCTAGAAGTTGTCCTTGCTTCTTCTTCCTTCTCTTCCAAGCTTCCCTCACGGATGGTGTAATCGTACGTAGGTGCTGGCACTCCTCTTCATCGTCCGTGAAGCTCCTACAATGCCTATGCATGCCCACGAGAGACACTACAGGAATCACCTGCTTTGCCGTCTGCCATAGCAGACGGCAAAGGCATACTTTGCGGACGGCAAAGCCTTTGCCGTCTGCCAGCAGACGGCCAACACTCCGGCTGAACGGCTGCCGGCAAAGGCCTCTTTGCCGTCTGCTGGCAGACGGCAAAGCACCTGGACGGCAGACAAAAGGTGCCAGCCCCGTTAGAGGGCTAACGGCGCTCTTTGCCGTCTGCCAGCAGACGGCAAAGAGCTGCAGCTGACGTCAGCTGACGTCATGCGTCAGCTGGGCCAACGCAGGCTCTTTGCCGTCTGCCAGCAGACGGCAAAGAAGCAAAGGTCTTTGCCGTCTGCTAGCAGACGGCAAAGAGGCCAAATAGGCCAGCCCAGGTTGCACAGGCTGCTGCCACGTGCCCACTTTGCCGTCTGCTAACAGACGGCAAACCTCTTTGCCGTCTGCTAGCAGACGGCAAAGTGGCTATATAGCAACTGTTTTTTCTGTTTTTTCTTATATCAATTCATTTTCACAGAAATTCAAACACACACATATATATATATATATTTAGAATCACATAATAAGGCAAAACATTATGTCTTATCCACCACATAATATGTCTCATCCACCACATAATAAACAACACATATGCAAATAATATGCAAGCCATATGGATATGATCATCCAACAAATACCAAATCAAAACATATGCAAGTCTCATCCATACATATGCAAGTTTCATTCATCTATACATACATATGCAAGTGTCACATTGTTGATCCTACAAAATCAAAAGAAAATGGAAGGACAAGGACTCCATGAATGCAAGCTTCCGTGAAGTGAATCAAATCTGCAAAATGAGAAAGAAGAAAGTTAGGAGAAGAAGACTAGAAGAAGAAGAAGAAGAAGAAGACTAGAATTTTTCTCCTCTTCTTGTTCTTCTTCTTATTGCTTACTTGTGTCATTTTAGAGCTAACCTAGGTAAATAGGCCATTTTTGACCTAAATATGCTAAGTATATCATAAATGAACTAAAAAAAGCTAAGTATAGGTCATTTTTGTGCTAACATAAGTAATTATGCCATTTTTGAGCTAATTAAGCATATTAAGTCATTTTGGAGCTAAATAGGTCATTTCTTAAGCATATTATGTCATTTTTGAGCTAGCTAAGCATATTAAGTCATTTTGGAGGAATAAATGCTAAGTATAGGTCATTTTAGAGCTATCCTAGGTTAAATAGGTCATTTTAGAGCTATCCAAGGTTAAATAGGTCCATTTTTTAGCTAGCTAAGCATATAAATTCATTTTGGAGGAATAAATGCTAAGCATAGATCATTTTAGAGCTATCATATGTTAAATAGGTCATTTTTGAGCTAATTAAGGTTATTATGTCATTTTTGAGCTAGCTAAGCATATAAATTCATTTTGGAGGAATAAATGCTAAGTATAGGTCATTTTAGAGCTATCCTAGGTTAAATAGGTCATTTTGGAGCTAATTAAGGTTATTATGTCGTTTTTGAGCAACCTAAGCATATTAAGTCATTTTGGAGGAATAAATGCTAAGTATAGGTCATTTTAGAGCTATCCTAGGTTAAATAGGTCATTTTGGAGCTAATTAAGGTTGTTATGTAATTTTTGAGCTAGCTAAGCATATAAATTCATTTTGGAGGAATAAATGCTAAGTATAGGTCATTTTAGAGCTATCCTAGGTTAAAGAATGAATACCTGACATGAATAATATGTATATAATTTAAGTGTATCATCATCATGAACATAATAAAAAATTGAATACCTAACATGAACTAATTAATAATATATATTTACATAATAATAATTGAATACCTGGCATGAACTATAATATTAATCTTCATCGTCATCATTAATAAATGCATCATCATCGTCTATATATGCTTCGGGGTCAATAAATGCATCATCATCCTCATCACTATCAGTAATGACGTGCTCATCATCATCATCAATAAATGCATCAACATGTGGAAGGCCTCCTGTATGTAATCGGTCAAGCATTGACAGGTCATCCGCAGCAGTAACCTCTTCTTGTTTCGGCTCTTCTTGTTCCGACTCTTCTTGTTCCGGCTGAGGCTCAGATTCACTGCCACTGTCTACTTCAATGTTCTGGTGTGAAGTAGAGCAGTTCTTGAAACGTTTTTTGGAAATACATGTTTCTTGGAAGAATTCTCCTTCATATGTGTCTGGGTTAATGTGAGGTTCATAATCCTCTTCATTGGGGGGAGGTGGTCTAACACGTGGCGGCACTTCATAAACGACATCCCAACCATTCAGATTTGGATCAGTTTGGCAAGCCCACGGTAGATAGAAAACTTGGGTCGCCTGTTGAGCCGTAATATAGACATCGGGAACATCCAAATGGGTGCTTTGTTTGATTTCGACTAGCCCTAGATGTTCATGAGTTCTTCTAGTCTCCTTCGGCTGGAACCAATAACATTTGAAGACTACGACGTTCGGTGGGTTTGCACCATAGAATAGAAGTTCATAAATTGCTTCAACTCTTCCATAATACTCGGTACCTCATTCGCCGATAGCAGAGACACAACAATTTGTAGACTTTCGGTCGGCCATAGTTAGCTCTTTGCCATAGGTACGAAAGCGATACCCGTTGATGTCATATTTGTCAAATGAACGGACCTTATAGTCAAAACCATTTGCGACTTGTCTCAATTCGGCGTCCATAGACTCTGAACTAGCCTACAAGTTTAATATGAAAGGATTGTTGCATTAGCCGGAAATTAGACGAAGAAATGAAATGGTCTAATGGAAATTACCGTTTGTTTGAACCAAGAGATGAAACCGGGATAGCCGCCTCCATGCAATGCCAGAAGCTCATACTCTTCGACGGAATCCTTTTGGATCACCGCTCCATACGAGAATTCGGCGACGTATCGACTGTATCAAATATCCGGGAATAAGAGCAGTTCAAAGGAATTAGAGGTTGCGAAACAATGTACCAAGAACTTACTCGATGTACGGCCGCACTTCTGTTAGGTTGTCCAAGATATACAACGTAATGGTCCGCCATTCGTCGACATCCAACGGTAAGGAAGTATAAGCACCGGCTGGTGCGAGCTTCCCTTTGAATAGGCTGAGGTTGGATCCACCCTTTTTAGGGTCGCCAGCATTGTACCGAGGCTTCGGATTATGCAAATGACGATTTTTGGCTTCGTAGTGTGCTCTCACGAAGTTTGCCGCCTCCTCAGTAATGAATGCCTCGGCCATCGATGCTTCAATTCGACGTTTATTTTTACATTTTTCTCGAAGCGTCTTCTGCATCCTCTCAGTTGCGTAGCACCAACGATTCTGCTCGGGCCCCCCCAATCGTGCCTCGGTCGGGAGATGCAAAATCAAATGCTGCATTGGATTAAAGAAGCCCGGTGGAAAGATCTTCTCTAACTTGCAGATCAACTCTGGCGCCAACTCTTCCAGTTCTTCTAGCAAGCTAGGTGATAGTTCTTTCGCACAAAGAACACGGAAGAAATAGCTCAGCTCTGCTAGTACTAGCCATTCATCCTCAGGGATAAAGCCACGCAACATCACCGGCATTACCCGCTCAAGCCATATGTGCCAATCATGACTCTTGAGACCAAATATTTTCAATTTTTCAAGGCTCGCTCCCCTCTTTAGATTCGCTGCATACCCATCGGGGAACATCAACTCATTCTTCACCCACAGGAGTATTCCCTCATAACGGGCCTTCCAAGATTGAACCATGCCTTTGGCTTCGTCCAGTTCTTCTTTCCTTTCGGTTGTCGCATGTTTTGTAGTGGTCTATCACATAGAGCCTGCTGATCGACTCTAGCCTTAGGATTATCTTTTGTTTTCCCCTCTATGCCGAACAATGTACCAAAGAGGGCCTCGCCGACATTCTTTTCAGTGTGCATCACGTCGATGTTGTGTGGGCAAAGGAGGTCTTTGAAGTAAGGCAGATCCCACAAGCATGTCTTGTGAGTCCAGGCGTGTTCCGAATTATACCCCTTGAAATACCCTGGACGCTCTGGATCCGGCTCGAGAGAGTTTAACTGATCCAGGGTCTGTTGGCCTGTCAACGCAGGTGGTGCAGAGTTTTTGACAACTCTTCCTTTGATGAAGTTCTTCTTGTCTTTTCTGAACTTATGGCGAGGATCCAGGAACTGTCTATGCATGTCGAAGCAAGAAAACTTGCCACCCGTCTGCAGCCGACGAAACTCAAGAGCTGCCTTGCATGTGGGGCACGGGAACCTTCCATGCACACACCAGCCAACGAATAGCGCATACGCCGGCAAGTCATGCATCGAGTACATGTACCACACACGCATTAGGAAGTTTTTTTTTGTACCGGCGTCGTATGTCTTGATCCCATTATCCCAAGCTTCTTGCAGTTCATCCTTAAGCGGCTGCATGTACACATTCATACTCTTCCCCGGATAGTTGGGCCCCGGAATTATCAACGTCAGGAAAATGTTCTTTCTTTGCATAATCTGTCCGGGGGGGAGATTGAGTGGAATGACAAATACAGGCCAACAACTGTATTGGGCTGCCATCATACCAAACACATTGAACCCATCCGTGCTTATGGCGATTCGAGGATGCCTTGGATCTGCCGCTTTAGCATGATGTATTGCATCGAAGCGCTTCCACGCAAAAGCGTCCGATGTGTGTACCAACATCGGCTCCCCATCTGCATCTAGTTCGGTTCTTTTGCCCAATTTGTGCCATGTCATCTGTCTGGCCGTCTCTTCGACCATGAAAAGACGTTGAAGTCTTGGTATGACTGGCATATACCGAAGAACATTAACTGGGATTTTTGTCTGACTCTTCTCACCCATACCGTTGTCTACCTCAACATACCTGGAAGACTGGCAAACGGGACAATACTTCAAGTCTGCATACTCAAGCCTAAATAAGGCACATCCTTTCTCACAGGCATCTATCTTCTCATAGGGCATCTTAAGTACACGGAGGATTTTGTCCGACTGGTACAGGTTTGCAGGCATTACATGGCCTTTGGGTAGAAAATGTCCAAATAGTGTCATCATCGCGTCGTAGCATTCTCTGCCCAAGTTGAATTGAGCCTTCAGAGCCATTACTTGTGCGATGGCATCCAGCTGACAAAGCTCAGTGTGCTCGTGGAGAGGACATTTTGAAGACTCCAACATATCATTAAAGGCTTTTGCAGATTCCTCCATCTGATCGTCCGAATCCCGAGCATCATCAAAGTCTTCCACCATGTCTTCCATCCCGGTACCATGCTCGTCGGTGCGACGACGCCCCTCCTCAGCTCTGGCACGTTGGGCAGACTCACCATGAAATGTCCAGACCTTATAATTAGGCGTAAAACCCAACTTCTGCAGGTGTTTGATCATTTCAAACTCTGACTTCTTATGAAAGTTGTCGCACTCGACACAGGGGCACCAGGTTGTTTCCTGTCCATTTGCAAATGCGGCTCTCACAAACCCCTTGGTTTTTCTTATCCATTCATGGGTCATGTCTTTCTGACTAGTGTGACCGGTGTATATCCACGCACGATCACTCATCTTGCCTAGCTACTGGACACACAAGAAATATATACATAATTCAGCAAACCATATTCATCAGTTAATAGAGTTTGTCAGTTTTATTACGTCCATGCAACCTAGATGCTAGTAGGTAAAGATAGGTCCTAATCCCACCCGAGTATGTGTAGATGGGTTCGTTTTCCCATGCTCGGCTCCGGATCTGACGCAAAATTTCGGCAGCACCTCCCCGCTGTTCTCCTGATACACGTCTCGGCAATAAGCAGAGAGGATGTGTACCCGGAGAACAACAGGGAGGCACTGACGAAATTCTGCATCGGATCCGGAGTAGAGCATATGGGAAAATGAACCCAATCTACACATACTCGGGCTGTCCATGGATAACGTTGGACAATTCGAAAGAATCACGGTTATAAATATGCAAATGCATGCATATTTATAGATGTAACCCTTTCGAACGGGAGACGCATAGTGGTCACGCATACTGATGATTGGCACCTATAGCTAGCAAGTTTCATCGGCACGAAGACCGGAACAGAGCAAATGAAGGGGGGAGGAGGAGATGTCATTTGTGCTCACCCACGAACACAGGGGCGGAGCTCGTCGTACGCACGGGGAGGTCGTCGAACACCAGACCCTCGCAGCAACGAAAGAACTGCACATTTAAATCCACCCGATCAACACAAATATATATGATGTTTTTCATAACAAAATAGGGAAATATATGACCCCGTCGGCCTCTGGAAGGCCGAAGAGCACCTTTTCGGTCAACAGGAGGCCGAAGAGGTGTCGGCGTCGGGGGTGTCGTGGTGTCGGGTTGTCGTGGTGTCGGGGTGTCGGGGTGTCGGGTCGGGGTGTCGGGGTGTCGTGGTGTCGGGGTGTCGTGTCGGGGTGTCATGTCGGGGTCGGGGTGTCATGTCAGGGTCGGGGTGTCGGGGTGTCGTGTCGGGGTCGGGGTGTCGTGTCGGGGTCGGGGTCCGGGTGTCGGGGTCTTTTTTTCCTCTTTTTCCTTTTGTTCTTCTTCCTCTTCTTCCTTTTCTTCCTTTTTTCCTTCTTCTTCTTCTTCTTCTTCTTCTTCTTCTTTTTTCTTCTCCTCCTCCTCTTCTTTTCTTCTTCCTTTCCTTTTTCCTCTTCTTCTTCTCCTCCTCTCCTATTCCTCTTCTTCTTCTTCTTCTTCTTCTTCTTCTTCTTCTTCTTCTTATTTTTTCTTCTCCTCCTCCTCTTCTTCTTTTTCTTTTTCTTCTTCTTCTTCTTCTTCTTCTTCTTCTTCTTCTTCTTCTTCTTCTCCTTATTTTTTCTTCTTTTCCTTTTTATTTTTCCTTTTTTTCCTTTTTCTTTTCTTCTTTTTCTTTCTTCTAGGTTTCTTTCTACCTAAATGTCTAAATATCTAAAAACCTAAACATCTAAGTATCTAAACTCCTAAATGTCTAAATATCTAAAACCTAAACAGAAAAAATAATAAAAAAACAGAAAAAAAGTGGCAGGAGGGGAGCTCACCAGAGGGGGGCAGAGGGGTTGGCCGGCGAGGGGGCGGCGACGGGGCTGGCCGGCGTCCGGGCCGCGACGGGGCGGCGAGGGGGCGGCCGGGCCGCGACGGGCCGGCGAGGGGCAGGCCTGGGCGCAGCCGCGCGGGCACGGGGCGGGGCAGTGGGGCGGGGTAGTGGGCAGCGTCGGCAGTCGCGGGTGCGGCGGCGGCGAGCGGCGGGCGGCGGGCCGGGGCGGGTCGGGGGCGGCGGCGGGTACGGCGGCGGCGTGGGGTCGGGGTCGGGAGGGGAGAGGAAGAGAGAGTGGAGAGAGTGGAGGGGGGGTGGGCCGTTAGGGCCGTTAGTAGGTATTTTCTTTGCCGTCTGCTAGCAGGCGGCAAAGATTCTTTGCCGTCCGCTAGCAGACGGCAAAGAGGTGGGGTGGGCCGTTGCAGTTAACTGGCCTCCACTGGGCCCCACCCCACCTCTTTACCGTCTGCTAGCGGACGGCAAAGAGCTGGCTGATGGCAAACAGTGTCTTTGCCATCAGCCAGATCTTTGCCGTCTGCTTTCCCAAAGCAGACGGCAAACAACCTCTTTGCCGTCTGCCAGCAGACGGCAAAGAGCTGGCAGATGGCAAAGTCCCTGATTCCAGTAGTGAGAGGAGTGTCAAGTAGTATACCATCCTCAAAGGGGTCAAGTGAGCACGTGTAAAGGAGATGATTCACCTTTATGTATGTGAAGTAGATGTCGCACGTGTCACTTGCCAAAGGGACTCTTGCCATGGTGATGTCCGTAGGATGCTCCCCATCACTATCAAACTATATATTACCTACAATTTCAGTGCTTGCAGAAATTATCTTGCTGAAAACCGCTTGTCATTTCCTTCTGCTCCTCGTTGGGTTCGACACTCTTACTTATCGAAAGGACTACGATTGACCCCCTATACTTGTGGGTCATCAAGACTCTTTTCTGGCACCGTTGCCGGGGAGTGAAGCGCACTAGGTAAGTGGAAATCGATAAGGAAAAACTTACACTATGTGCTGAAATTTATTGTGACTTGCTATTATGGAAAACAATCCTTTGAGGGGTTTGTTCGGGGTATCTTCACCTCGACTGGAACCACAATTATTTGCCCCTCAACCTATGTGATGATATTGGATCGTGGAACTGGAATCGATTGCAATTGGAATTCCATCAAAAGTTTTATCCTATGCATCTAGTTCATCGTGATCGGAATATATATATAATTTTTGGCCTCGTAAAGGAGAAAGCATCGCTCTAGCTTGGGGCAGGCTTAAGTCAATGTTATATTCATGCCCCAATCATGATATCCCGAGAGAAGTTATTATTCAGAATTTTTATGCTTGGCTTTCTCATAATGATCAATCCATGCTCGATACTTCTCGTACTGGTTCTTTTATGAAGAAGACTATTGAATTCAAGTGGGATCTCTTAGATAGAATTAAACGCAACTCTGAAGATTGGGAACTCGATGAAGGTAATGACTCAGGTATCAAGCTTAAGTTTAATTGTGTTAAATATTTTATGAATAACGATGCTTTTCACAAGTTTAGCACTAAATATGGACTTGACTCTGAGATAGTAGCCTCTTTCTGTGAATCATTTGCTACTCATGTTGATCTCCCTAAGGAGAAGTGGTTTAAATATCATCCCCTTATTAAAGAAGAAACTAAAGAACCGGTCATAGCTAAAGATGAAACCATCATTTACAATTTTGACCCAGTTGTGCTACTGCTTATATTGAAAAACCGCCTTTCCCTGTTAGGATAAAGGAACATGCTAAGGTATCAACTGTGGTTCGCAAAAGTAATATAGAGCACCTAAGCCCTCTGAGCAAATTAAAGTAGAACCTAGCGTTGCTATGGTTAAAGATCTTTTGGTAGAAAATATGGATGGGCATGTTATTTACTTCTGTGATGAAGCTGCTAGAATTGCTAAACCCGATGAAAAAGATAAACATAGACCCGTAGTGGGCATGCCTGTTATCTCAGCCAAAATAGGAGATCATTGCTATCATGGTTTATGTGATTTGGATGCTAGTGTGAGTGCTATTCCTTTTACCTTATACCAAGAAATTATGAATGACATAGCACCCGCTGAAATAGAAGACATTGATGTTACTATTAAACTTGCTAATATAGACACCATCACACCACTTGGGATTGTTAGAGATGTTGAAGTCTTGTGTGGGAAAGTAAAATACCCTACTGATTTTCTAGTTCTTGGTTCCCCACAAGATGACTTTTGTCCCATTATCTTTGGTAGACCTTTCTTGAACACCGTCTGTGTTAGTTTTGGTGATTTGCCTCATGAGTTTAAGTTTTCCAAGTTTAGTAGACAACCTCGTGATAAAGAATTATCTAGTAAGGATGAAATAATTGGTCTTGCTTCTATTGCCGTACCTCCTACTGATCCACTAGAACAATATTTGCTTGACCATGAAAATGATATGCACTTGCATGAAAGGAATGAAATAGATAAAAAAATCATTGAATAACAACCTCTCCTAAAACACAATTTTCCTATTGAAACCCTTGGAGGTCCTCCTCCACCTAAAGGTGATCCTGTGTTTGAATTAAAGCAATTGCCTGATACTTTGAAGTATGGTTATCTTGATGAGAAAAAGATATATCCTGTTATTATTAGTGCTAAACTTTCAGAACATGAGGAAGAAAGATTATTAAAAATTCTGAGGAAGCACCGGGCTTCTATTGGATATACTCTTGATGATCTTAAGGGCATTAGTCAATGTCAGCACAAGATTAATATGGAACCTCATGCTAAACCCGTTGTTGATCACCAACGGTGATTGAATCCTAAGATGAAAGAAGTGGTAAGAACTGAAATATTAAACGCTCTGGAAGTAGGTATAATCTATCCCATAGCTGATAGTAGATGGGTAAGTCCCGTTCATTGTGTCCCTAAGAAGGGAGGTATTACCGTTGTTCCTAATGATAAAAATGAACTCATTCCACAAAGAATTGTCACTGGCTATAGAATGGTAATTGATTTTAGAAAATTAAATAAAGATACTAGAAAAGATCATTACCCTCTGCCTTTCATTGATCATATGCTAGAAAGATTATCTAAGCACACAAAATTTTGTTTTCTGGATGGATATTCTGGTTTCTCTCAAATACCAGTATCACAATCTGATCAAGAGAAAACCACCTTTACTTGTCCTTTTGGAACCTATGCTTATAGACGTATGCCTTTTGCTTTATGAAATGCACCTGCTACCTTGCAAACATGTATGACTGCTATATTCTCTGATTTTGTGAAAAGATTGTGGAGGTTTTCATGGATGATTTCTCCGTTTACGGAACTTCTTTTGATGATTGCTTAAGCAACCTTCATCGAGTTTTGCAGAGATGTGAACAAACTAATCTTGTCTTGAATTGGGAGAAGTGCCACTTTATGGTTAATGAAGGTATTGTCTTGGTGCATAAAATATCTGAACGAGGTATTGAGGTGGATAAAGCTAAAGTTGATGCAATCGAGAAAATGCCATGTCCTAAAGATATTAAAGGTATTCGGAGTTTCCTTGGTCATGCTGGTTTCTATAGGGGGTTCATTAAAGACTTCTCTAAAATTTCTAGGCCTCTTACTAATCTGTTACAAAAGGATATTCCATTTGTTTTTGATGATGATTGTGTAGAAGCCTTTGAAACACTCAAGAAAGCCTTAACTTCTGCACCTATCGTTCAACCACTTGATTGGAACTTGCCTTTTGAAATTATGTGTGATGCTAGTGATTATGCTGTTGGTGTTGTTCTAGGACAAACAGTTGATAAGAAATTAAATGTTATCCATTATGCTAGCAAAACTCTAGACAGTGCCCAACGAAATTATGCTACTACTGAAAAAGAATTTTTAGCAGTTGTGTTTGCTTGTGATAAATTTAGATCCTACATTGTTGATTCCAAAGTCATTGTTCACACCGATCATGCTGCTATAAAATATCTTCTGGAAAAGAAAGATGCTAAACCTAGACTCATTAGGTGGGTTCTTTTGCTTCAAGAATTTGATTTACATATAATTGATAACTTGTCAAGGTTAGAAAATATTCTTGATGACCCACTACCTATTGATGATAGATTTCTTGATGAATAGTTAGCTGCAATAAATGTTTCTCAAAACACTCCCTGGAATGCTGATTATGCTAACTACATTGTTGCTAAATATATACCACCTAGTTTCACATACCAACAAAAGAAAAAATTCTTCTATGACTTGAGACATTACTTTTGGGATGACCCACATCTTTTTAAAGAAGGGGTAGACGGTATTATTAGTCGTTGTGTACCTGAGCACGAACAGGAACAAATCCTACGAAAATGTCATTCCGAAGCTATAGGATTGATAGAAGAGACGTCTAGAGGGGGGGTGAATAGACTAGTTGCAAGAATTAAAACCTATCATTTTCCCAAGTTAATTGGTTTGAAGAGTTTAGCAATTATACCAAGTCTAATGCACCCTACACATGCTAGTCAACAAGTATGGCAGCGGAAAGTAAGACAAGCACATGTAAGAGAGTAGAGATAGGAAGATCAAACGCAATTGTTTACACGAAGATTTTTCTCGTGTTTCCGATAGGTGGCGCTATCGTACATCCATGTTTATGGAGTCTTCAACCCACCGAGGGTAGCGGTCACGAGATTCCTCGGAGGGCTCCACCCATAAGGGTCAATGAAGTAGCAACCTTGACTATTCCATAACGGCTTCCGTCCACGAAGGACTAGCCTCACTATGGGTAGATCTTCACGAAGTAGGTGATTTCCTTGCCCTTACAAACTTCTTGGTTCAACCCCACAACACGAAGTAGGAGGCTCACAAGCAACACCTAACCAATCTAGGAGGCACCACCGTCCAAAAGGTAATAGGCTTGATAGTGATGATGAACTCCTTGCTCTTGTGCTTCAAGATGCTAGACTCCTCAACACTCAATCACACTCTCACAGATTTGGTTTGGTAGAAGAGATTGATTGGGTGGAAAGAAACTTGGGGAAGCTAGAAATCAAGACCCATATGGTTGGAGTGGATGATCTTGATCTCAACACAAGGTTAGGTGGTTCTGTCTCAGAAATTTGGATATGGGAAGTGGGGAACTGTTTTGAGTGCTTCTCTTGCAAATGACTGGTGGTGGAGGGGTATATATAGGCATCTCCAAAAATCCAACCATTTCACCATTATTGACCAACTCGGTGAAACCAAAGTAAAACTCGGTCGTACCGATTTGTTCTAAAATGTGGCAACTTTAGGAATCTTGGTGAGACCGATATATGATTCTTGGTAGTACCGATATGAGTGGCCGAGGGCAGTTTCCAAACTCGGTGAGACTGATCCATAAAACTCGGAAATTCCGATTTTATAAACTTGGTCATCCGAAAGTTGGTCACCGAAACTCGGTTGCACCCATGTAGAACTTGGTTGTACCGAGAAGCTAGGGTTTGGCTGGGTTCTGTCTGGGATGAAAATCAGTTGGGCCGAGTAGGAAAACTTGGTGGCACCGATTTTGTGTAGTAGGGTTTAGATAGAGTATTTTTGTGGGAGAGCTTGTGGGTGTTTTTGGTGGCTAGCACTTGTGCACGTGGAGCAATTTGTTCACCAACATTACCTCACCCCCTTTTAATAGTATTGACTTTCCTATGGACTCAAAGTGATTTCTCACAAAGTAAAATGTAGAGTCTCTTTGCTTGCAGCCTTGCCAATCCTATTCCTCTTCTTCTTCTTCTCCTTGGGGAATCTCCTCACACCCTTTTGCCAACAATCCCTGTGGACTAGACTAGAAATAAACTAGGTAGAAATATTAGTCCAAGAGACAATGTATGTTGTCATGAATTATCAAAACCACCAAGGGTGCATATGTGCTTTCAATCTCCACCTTTTTGGTAATTGATGACTACATACAATGAAAGCTTCAGATTAAGATATGCAGGAATATGTGATAGCTTTGAAGGATACATGACCAATACAAGCTCCCCCTAAATGTGTGAATCCATTTTAAAGGATAGTTGCTTTGGAATGCATGAACACACACATACTAGAAAGGACATGAGAAGTCATATATATCTTGGCTATATGCATCAAATATATGTGAATGTGTTGTATACTTGTTCAAGACTTCACTCTTGCAAACAATATGTGCAAGAAACAAGAGATCATCTTGATCAAAGGTATGATGCATATACTTACCTTGAGTTCCTGAGCATCCTAATAGTAGAAACACACTTGAGAAAACAATGTTGGGAAACACAAGAGTATTCTACAAACCCGAATGCAATAGAAATCAATAGTACCAAGATGTGGAGAACATATAGAAGATAGTATTCCTTAATATTGATATTTCACCAAGATCATTTAGAGCTTTCTCCCCTAGATGTGAAATTGTAGGTCATCCTCTCCCCCTGAATCTTAGCATGTAGATATTGGGAGTAGGTAGGGTGAGACAAGTCTAACATGAGTAGACTAATAAAACATATTTTCTCTCTCCTCAAATGATAGAACAAGATTAGACATGCTCTCTCCCTCTTTAGTAGTGTTTCTCCACTTTGGGTAATCATGATGTTTCTCCCCCTATGGATAGACACAGACTTTGGTATTCTCCCCCTGTATTGGTATTCTCCCCCTATCTATATAAGCATAAGCTTTGATATTCTCCCCCTTAATTTATATCTCCTCCTTTGTTGTATCTCCCCCTTTGCATTGAAGCTTTGGTATTTCTCCCCCTTTGGCATTAATTTCCAAAAAGGTTCATACACAGGGTCAGACACCGGGATCATTGAGTTAGAATGGATCCTAGAGAACAAGGGTCATAGAATGTAGGGATCATGGAAAGATTAGAATCATAGAGAGCATTTAAAACTGAGGGATCATAGAGTACAGTTTCTCCACCTTTCATTGACCTGAAAGCTTGTAAGACTTCTCCCCCTTTGGCATAGGGATCCTTGAATAAAGTTTCTCCCCCTTCAAGGTTTTTTTTTAACAAAGGGATCATTGAAGAAATAAAGATTTGCTAATTTTAACACAGAACATAGAAGATAGCAAAATAGGTGGCTCCAAGGCAAATGAGTTGTTGGAATCGAATAGTGGTTCTGCAGCCTATCTGCAAAGTCGGTGATACCGAGTTATTTGAATCGGAGGCTCCGAGGGCAAATCAGAAACTTGGCAACTTTCAGAAAATCTCAAATGATTTCTGAAAACTTGCAACAAAATTTTAGAAATATTTGCAAAGGAAATTCAAAAGAATTTACAAAGAAATATCAACCAGTTGAGGGTTGAGTGGTTCCCAGAAAACAAACAACTATAAGATAAACCACACAAGAATCTTCATCTAGATGATGGTCGGTGACTAAGTCACCTAAATTAGAGTATAATGACTTAGGAGCCAAGCAAGAATACTTGATCATAGGTCATACTCTACGTTAAGCTCAAAATGGGGTTGCCATTTTTTTATTAAGCATTTTAATATTTTCATATCACTTGAGTTGCTTTAGCTCATGACTTGGAGTAAAGCTTCTTCAAGGATATGACCTTTGAGTGATGTTGATGACGTGGCATGTAGGAGAACTTCTTGTGGACGCTCGAGGTAGATGAATATCACCTTGAGTTGAGAGCAATCCTTGTTCGTTTTGATTCTCTTTTCACCTACATGGGATAGTCATGCAAGGAAGAACAAGATATATCCAAATGACAAGAATGAAATTTTCATCATATATAAGTCAAGGATATAGTTTGTGTTGTCTTCTTCCTTCCATCATCAAAGAAGGGTTGTGGATACTTGGCTTTTGACAAGATTACTTGTGATGTGAGTTGATGACAATCTTGAGGAGTGTAGTTCTTCCAAGTACTTACAAAAGGTTAGATGCAATACAAGGGAGCATATATTTCCAAGGTATAAGATAGTGTCATATCAAGTGTAACATGGAATAGTCATGTAATCTCATGCCCTTGCATGCATCCGAGTGAGTCTAGCTCAAGTTTGAAGCATCAATGATGTTCAACTCACTCCTCAAGTGACAAAATACTTTCTCATCAAGTGGCTTAGTAAAGATATCGTCCAATTGTTTGTTAGTATGAACATGTTTGAGTTTAATGTCCCCTTTGGCAACATGATAAAGATTGAAATGATCACGAACTTGAATATGCTTAGTTCGAGAATGTTGCATGCGATTATAAGTAATTTTAATAGCACTCTCATTGTCACACAACAATGGAACATGTTTCACATGGATTCCATAATCCTTAAGAGTTTGAGTCATCCATAGCAATTGAGCACAACATGATCCAGCGGCAATGTATTCCGCTTCGGCGGTAGATAGAGATACCGAGTTTTGTTTCTTGGAGGACCAAGAAACAAGAGATCTACGAAGAAATTTACATGTACCCGAGGTGGATTTTCTATAAACAATATCTCCGACATAGTCCGAGTCGGAATAGACAACAAGGTTAAAGGAAGATCCCTTGGGATACCATATGCCAAAGTTTGGTGTTTGTATCAAGTATCTCACAATTCTTTTCATGGCCGTAAGATGACACTCTTTAGGAGCGGCTTGATATCTAGTGCACATGCATACACTAAGCATAATGTCAGGACGGGAGGCACATAGATATAGCAATGAACCAATCATTGATCGATAAACCTTTTGATCAACCGGTTTTTCCTCCTTGGTAAGATCAACATGTCCACTAGTAGGCATAGGGGTTTTCATACCTTTACACTCTTGCATGTTGAACTTCTTGATCAAGTCCTTGGTGTACTTGGTTTGAGAGATGAAAGTTACTTCTCTCGTTTGCTTGATTTGCAAACCAAGGTAAAATTTCAGCTCACACATCATGGACATCTCATACTTCTCGGACATCAACCTTCCAAATTTCTCACTAAATTGTGGGTTAGTAGATCCAAAGATAATATCATCCACAAAAAATTGGCACACAAATAATTCACCATTAACTTTCTTAGTGAATAAGGTTGCGTCACTTTTACCAATCTCAAAACCCTTTTCAAGAAGAAACTTTGTTACGCACTTATACCAAGCACGTGGGTCTTGCTTAAGTCCATAAAGAGCTTTATGAAGCTTGTAAATGTGATTGAGTTTCTTAGGATTCACAAAACCAGGGGGTTGCTTAACATAGACTTCTTCCGCAATCTCCCCATTTAGAAATGCACTTTTAATATCCATTTGGTAAAGTGTGATATCATGATGATTCGCATAAGCAAGCAATATACAAATAGCTTCAAGTCTAGCAACAGGGGCTTCTCACCGTAGTCCATACCTTCGACTTGCGTGTAGCCTTGCGCCACGAGACATGCCTTGTTGTGAACGACTTGACCGTCTTCATCTTGCTTGTTCTGAAACACCCATTTGGTTCCGATGATGTTTTGATCGTCCTTGGGCTTCTCCACAAGTGTCCACACTTTGTTTCTCTCGAAGTTGTCTAGCTCCTCGTGCATGGCATTCACCCAATCCGGATCCTGAAGAGCTTCTTCTAACTTCAAAGTCTAAATACTAGAGATGAATGAATAATGCTCACAAAAGTTAGCTAGTCGAGTTTTAGAGCGAGTTATCCTCCCGGTTTGTATGTCACCGGAGATTTGATTTAAAGGATGGTTTTTGTCCACTCTTGCTCGAACTTGGGGTAGCTTTTGCTTGTTGGATGGTGGAGCGTCTTCATCATCTTCTTCTTCTTCATTGTTGTTTAAGGTGTTGTTGCCTTGAGGTGGTGGTGAAGGTGGTTGTGGTGGATCATCATGATGAGCTTCTTCCTCCTCTTCATCTTGTCGTGTACCGCATGTGGATGCCTCCATGTCATGTTGAGGTTCACCTTGACGTGAAGTAGGGGCTTCCACTTGAGTTGATGAAGTACTTTCCTTCACCTCCATGGGACGAATCTTGCCAATGGACATGTCTTGAATAGCTTCCAAAGGTTCCTTATCTCCTACATCATTTGGCAATTGTTTGACTTGTGAACCATTAGATTCATCAAACTTCACATCTACCGTCTCTTCAACTTTTCGAGTGAAGTTGTTGTAGACACGGTAAGTGTGAGAGTTCGATCCGTAACCGAGTAGGAAACCTTCATGAGATTTAGGAGCAAATTCAAAAAGACGATGCTTATAAAGAATGTAATACTTGGAGCCAAATACCCAAAAGTATCCAACTTGGGGCTTGTTACCAGTGAGTAGCTCATATGCCGTTTTATCGAGAAGCTTGTGAAGATAGAGTCGGTTCGTGGCATGACAATCTGTCTCAACGACTTCCGCCCAAAAGTGTCTTGGCGTCTTGTATTCATTGAGCATCGTTCTTGCCAACTCAATAAGAGTTCGGTTCTTCCTCTCAACAACTCCATTTTTTTGAGGCGTGTACATAGCCAAGAACTCATGTAGAATCCCTTCTTCGTCAAGAAAGGTGTCTACATTTGTCTTCTTGAACTCTGATCCGTTGTCGCTCTGAACATTCTTGATCTTCACTTCAAACTGATTTTGAGCTTTGCGAGCGGAGTTCTTGAAGATCTTTTGCACCTGTGACTTATCGTCAAGAAAGAATACCCACGTAATACTGGAAAAATCATCAACTATAACTAGACCAAAGGAATTTCCACCGAGGCTCTTGTAAGCATTGGGACCAAAAAGATCCATATGAAGCAACTCGAGTGGTCTCCTAGTAGTGATGATATTCTTTACAGGATGACTTCCACCTACTAGCTTTCCAGCTTGAAAAGCGCTACAAAGTCTATCTTTGTCAAAGATAAAATCTTTAAGACCAAGTATGTGATCACCTTTCATGAGCTTGTCTAGATTACGCATACCAACATGTCCTAGTCTTCTATGCCAAAGCCAACCTTTAGAAGATTTTGCAATAAGACAAGTACGAGGTTTGTATCTCTTGTAGTCAACAATGTATAGATCACCTCTACGGAAACCGGTAAAGACCATGTTATGATTGTCTTGACGAAATACTTGGCAATCTACTTTAGTAAATAGCACATTGAAACCAAAGTCGGCAAGTCTAAATACGAAAAGAAGATTGTAGCCAAGGGATTCAACAAGCATGGCATTTTCAATAGAGATATCATGGGATATGGCCACCTTACCAAGACCGAGTACCTTACCCTTGGAGTTGTCTCCAAAAGTCACATACCTTCACGATCCATGGTTTGGTGTGATCTCTTCAAACATGTCTCTATCTCTGGTCATATGATCGGTGCATCCACTATCGAGAATCCACTCTTTTCCTCCGGACATGTAATCCTTGAAGTTTTCCATGCGACTTAGATTCTTCATTGTCTTCTCATACTCGATGTTGAACAACTCATCTTCATCATACTAGCCATGTTCCACATTGTCATCATCAAGTGGGAAATCCTCGTCATAAGAAACAAGAGATTCGTTAGACTTGTGATCATGACAATGTTCAAGATTATGAATGCGAATGGCTTCAACCATGATGTTGTTGATAGTTATGACATCTCCTTTAGCACGCATGAGGTCTCTAAGATCAAATAGATAATCATCAAACTTAGGATCACTAGGCATCATTTTCTGAAAAGCAATAGATTTATGAAGAATTTCATCAAGATTACTCAATGAATAATTTGGAGATCGTTTCTCCAAATCATTCCACAAAGTATAAGCACATTCAAAATTCTTCATTTGATCAAACACAATTCTAGGCAATCCTCTAATGATAAGATTAACAGTTCTAAGATTGCGTAGCATATCAATTTCCTCTTCGCGTGTGGGATGTAAGGGATCAATGGGAGGTACATAGGGACTCTTAACACACTTGCTCAAATGGAATTCATTGAATATCTCAAGCATCTCATATTTCCATTGACTATAGTACTCCCCATTGAGAACGGGCACTCTACAACTAATACTCCCCAAACTAGACACATCCATCTTCCTCCACGATGATGAAACTGAAGCTATGGAGACCAAAGCTTTGATACCACTTGTAGGATCGATAGAAGAGACGTCTAGAGGGGGGGAATAGACTACTTGCAAGAATTCAAACCTAACCTTTTCCCAAGTTAATTGGTGGGCATATTTTAGCAATTATAACAAGTCTAATGCACCCTACAAATGCTAGTCAACAAGTATGGCAACGGAAAGTAAGACAAGCACATGTAAGAGAGTAGAGATAGGAAGATCAAACGCAATTGATGACACGAAGATTCTTCTCGTGGTTTCGATAGATGGCGCTATCATACATCGACGTTTGTGGAGTCTTCGACCTACGGAGGGTAGCGGTCGCAAGAGTCCACGAAGGGCTCCACCCACAAGGGTCCACGAAGTAGCAACCTTGACTATTCCATAACGGCTTCTGTCCACGAAGGACTAGCCTCACTATGGGTAGATCTTCACGAAGTAGGCGATCTCCATGCCCTTACAAACTTCTTGGTTCAACTCCACAACACGAAGTAGGAGGCTCCCAAGCGACACCTAACCAATCTAGGAGGCACCACCCTCCAAAAGGTAATAGGCTTGATAGTGATGATGAACTCCTTGCTCTTGTGTTTCAACATGATAGACTCGTCAACACTCAATCACTCTCTCACAGGTTTCACTTGGTAGAAGAGATTGATTGGGTGGAAAGCAACTTGGGGAGGCTAGAAATCAAGATCCATATGGTTGGAGTGGATGATCTTGATCTCAACACAAGGGTAGGTGGTTCTCTCTAAGAAATTTGGATATTGGAAGTGGGGAACTGTTCTAAGTGCTTCTCTTGCGAGTGAGTGGTGGTGGAGGGGTATATATAGGCATCGCCAAAAATCCAACCGTTACACCATTATTGACCAACTCGGTGAAAACAAAGTAAAACTCGGTCGTACTGATTTGTTAAAAAATGTGGCAACTTTAGGAATCTCGATGAGACCGATATATGATTCTTGGTAGTACCGATATGAGTGGCCGAGGGCAGTTTCCAAACTCGATGAGACAATTCCATAAAACTCGGAAATTCTGATTTTATAAACTTGGTCATCCAAAAGTTGGTCCCCGAAACTCGGTTGCACCGATGTAGAAATTGGTTGTACCAAGAAGCTAGGGTTTGGCTGGGTTCTGTCTGAGATGAAAATCGGTTGGGCCAAGTAGGAAAACTTGGTGGCACCGATTTTGTGTAGTAGGTTTTAAACAGAGTATTTTTGTGGGAGATCTTGTGGGTGTTTTTGGTGGCTAGCACTTGTGCATGTGGAGCAATTTGTTCACCAACATTACCTCACCCCCTTTTAATAGTATTGGCTTTCCAATGGACTCAAAGTGATTTCTCACAAAGTAAAATGTAGAGTCTCTTTGCTTGCAGCATTGCCAATCCTATTCCTCCTCTTCTTCTTCTTCTCCTTCGGGAATCTCCTCACACCCTTTTGCCAACAATCCCTGTGGACTAGACCTGAAATAAACTAGGTAGAAATATTAGTCCAAGAGACAATGTATGCTGTGCTTTTAGAAGCTTATGGAGGACATCATGCGTGAGATAGAACTGCTCACAAGGTATTGCAATCTGGTTTTTATTGGCCTACTCTCTTCAAGGATGTCCGTAAGTTTGTCTTGTCTTGTGATGAATGTCAAAGAATTGGTAATACCGGTAAGCGCCAGGAAATGCCCATGAATTATTCACTTGTTGTTGAACTATTTGATGTTTGGGGTTTTGATTATATGGGACCTTTTCCTTCCTCTAACGGGTACACTCATATTTTGGTTGCTGTTGATTATGTCACTAAGTGGGTAGAATCTATTCCAACTAGTAGTGCTGATCACAACACCTCCATTAAAATGCTTAAAGAAGTTATCTTCCCAAGGTTTGGAGTCCCTAGATATTTAATCACTGATGGTGGTTCACACTTTATTCATGGTGATTTCCGTAAGATGCTTGCTAAGTATGATGTTAACCATAGAATTGCATCACCCTATCATCCTCAATCTAGTGGTCAAGTTGAACTTAGCAATAGAGAAATAAAATTAATATTACAAAAAACTGTCAATAGGTCTTGAAAGAATTGGTATAAGAAACTAGATGATGCACTTTGGGCCTACAGAACAGCTTATAAAAATCCTATGGGTATGTCTACATACAAAATGGTATATGGAAAAGCTTGTCATTTACCTCTAGAGTTAGAACATAAAGCATTTTGGGCAATTAAAGAAGTCAATTATGATTTCAAACTTGCCGGTGAGAAGAGGTTATTTGATATTAGCTCATTAGATGAATGGAGAAACCAAGCTTATGAAAATGCCAAACTATTCAAATAAAAGGTAAAAAGATGGCATGACAAAAGAATCCAAAAGCGGGAATTCAAAGTTGGAGACTATGTTCTTTTGTACAACTCTCGTTTAAGATTTTTTGCAGGTAAGCTTCTCTCCAAATGGGAAGGACCATATATTATCGAAGAGGTTTATCGTTCTGGAGCAATCAAGATCAATAATGCCAAAGGTACTAACCCGAAGGTGGTCAATGGACAAAGAATTAAACACTATATCTTAGGTACGCCTATTAATGTTGAAAGCAATGTTATCCAAACCATGACACCAGAGGAACACATAAAAGAAATCTTCCGGAACACTCCAGAATTCTGAAAAAGAGGAGGTACGTGACACGGTAAGTAAACAGACTCCGAAAAATCCGGAAAAATATTTTCTGTCAGTTTTGGAATATTATAAAAATTAGGAAAATAAGAAATAACGGGAAAGCAACCGAGGTGAGCCCGATACACCAGGGCACGCCAGCCCTACCAGGCGCGCCCTGGTGGGTTGTGCCCACCTCGGACACCTTCCCGACTTCATTTTCCTTCCATATTCTTGCTTCCCATGATAAAAAAAATCTTTATATATACCCCCGATTGTTTTGACCACCGCATCGCAGAAAAATCCCCTGTTCCTGTTTCATGTTGTTTTCCTATCAGATCCATCAAGCCAGGCATTATGTCTTCTCCCTCCTCCAATAACATAGAAGAAGATGCCTGGCTGATGAAGATGGTGCTGAAGAGAGAGGAGCCAAAAGAAGCCAATAATGAAGACAAGGGCAAGGAAGCTATGAAGGATCAAGATCCACAAGGAGGGCAATCCATGCTAACAGAAGAGGAGGAAGAAGAAGATATCCTTCAACCTTATTACAATTATCTCACCCCCACTAAAAGGGAAGGTTTTAGGGCTTTCGAAGCAGTTCGTGTTCAGAATAAATTTCTTACTCGTGAAAATATTTTGCTACAGGAGCACATCATCACCCTTCGGAGAGTCATCCGCAAATTGGAGTACCTATTGAGTCTGAAGTGTGACACTTCATCACCACCACCTTCATCATCTTAACCACCAAAGGAGACTTGAGTACACGGGTATGGTCACTCCCCTTGGCTTGAGCCAAGCTTGGGGTAGGTGCCCCAGTATCGTATCACCATCACTTTTATTCACCTTTACCTATTTTAGTTCAATCTTTAGCTTTTTCGTAATCTAGTTGAATAAAAGTTTAGCATGATCTATTTTCGAGTGTTAGTTTCATGATCTATCTATCTATGTAATCGAGTGAGAGTTATATAATAAAGTTTAGTTTGAGATTTTGCTTCTTTACTTTCTTGTTGCAATCAAAATAAAAAGGAAATAAATAGAAAATAATCATATGCTAATCTTATGGTAAGTAATGACATTACATAAGGAAAAGTATAAGTGGTAAAATTTATTGGAGATTGACAAACATAGCATTGGTCAATGATGCAATTCATGAAAGAATTAATAAGGGAAGAGAAGATTCACATGCAAATACACTATCTTGGACATCTTTTATGATTGTGAGCCCCCATTAAATATTATATGTCGAAATTATTGGCGTTGGACAAGGAAGACAACGTAATGATTTATGTTTGTTCATATTCACATAGAAGTTATATTGTCATAGATCCTTCAACATGTGGTGCTTGCTCAACATCTTTGCTAGCCAAAAATTCCGCACTAAGTAGAGATACTACTTGTGCATCCAAACCCCAAAACCCAAATTCATGTTTTGAGAGTCCACCATACCTACCTACGGATTGAGTAAGATCCTTCAAGTAAGTTGTCATCGGTGCACTAACAATAAAAATTGCTTCTAAATGTGTTTGATCAATTAGTGTAAGAGAAAATTGAGCGTTGTACGAACTTATGATGGCAAAGTAATAAAAGTGACGGACTACATAATAAAGGTTGCTATCACAGGGAGCAATATAGCGTGACGTTCTTTCACATAAAGGGATTAGGCATACAAACCAAAAAGCGCATGACAACCTCTGCTTCCCTCTGCGAAGGGCCTATCCTTTACTTTTATGTATTTACTTTTGTGCAAGAGTCAAAGTATTCTTCCCTATTCCTTTTTACTTTTACTTTTTGCAAGCATCATGTGGTGAGGAAAGATCTAGGCACATATATCCATTTGGATGTGAGTGAGCATGAGTTATTATTGTGGACATCACCCTTGAGGTGAGTACGTTGGGAGGCGAAACTATAAGCCCCTATATTTCTATATGTCCGATTGAAACTTTTTGCTCATGGGTATGCTGTGAGTGTTAGCAATCATAAAAGACTAAATGATGGTTGACTATGTGGAGTTGCCAAAAGGCTCCGACATGAGACCCTTCCTAAAACTATGATGAATTGTAGTTGCAAAGTTGACCGAGAACATAGTTTGTTTGTTTTCAATAAGGTTTATGCTTTAGACTTCTATGTTGTGATGAATTGTTACTTGTTCATGAGAAGTTTTATGATGAAGTTATATAATAAAAGTTATATGAATAAGTTCTATGATAAAGTTTGTTTCTGTTATAATAATAAGCATGATCCTACTATGCTTGTATTTTGTTTTTATCGACACCTCTCTCTCAAACCATGTGGACATGCTTTTCAATATCGGCTTTCGCTTGAGGACAAGCGAGGTCTAAGTTTGGGGGAGTTGATACGTCCATTTTGCATCACGACTTCCTACTGTTATTTATAATGTTTTGATGTACAATAATGCTTTAGGGAGTGATTCTAATGCCTTTTCTCTCATAATATGCAAGGTTTACACAAAGAGGGAGAATACCGGCAGCTGGAATTCTGGACCAAAAAAAGCACATCAGAGATACCAATTCTGCACATCTCTAAATAAGCTGAAACTTTACGGAGAATTATTTTGGAATATATAAAATATACTAGAGCAAATAACTACTGGAGGGGGCCCACCTGGTGAGCACAAGATACCAGGGCGCGCCAGGCCCCCCCCCCCCCGGGGGCACGCTGGTGGGTTGTGCCCAGCACGGCCCACCTCCGGTGCGCATCTTCTGATATTTAAGGTATTTTGACCTAGAAAAATAGAGAGAGGACTTTCAGGATGGAGCGTCGCTGTTTCGAGGTGGAACTTGGGTAGGAACACTTTTGCCCTCTGGCGGAGCGATTCCGCTGGGGGAACTTCCCTCCCGGAGGGGGAAATCGAAGCCATCGTCATGACCAACACCCCTCTCATCTTTGGGAGGCCAATCTTCATCAATATGTTCAATAGCACCATCTCCTCTCAAACCCTAGTTCATCTCTTGTGTTCAATCTTTGTACCGGAACCTCAGATTGGTACCTGTGGGTGACTAGTAGTGTTGGTTGCATCCTGTAGTTGATTACTATATGGTTTATTTGGTGGAAGATTATATGTTCAGATCCATTATGCAATTCAATACCCTCTGATCTTGAGCATGAATATTATTTGTGAGTAGTTACCTTTGTTCTTGAGGTCACGGGAGAAGTCATGTTGCACGTAATCATGTGAATTTGATATGTGTTCGATATTTTGATGATATGTATGTTGTGATTTCCCTTAGTGGTGTCATATGAACGTCGACTACATGACACTTCACCATCCTTGTGCCTAAGGGAATGCATTGTGGAGTAGTTATTAGATGATGGGTTGCTAGAGTGACAGAAGCTTAAACCCTAGTTTATGCGCTACTTCGTAAGGGGCTGATTTGGATTCAAACGTTTAATGCTATGGTTAGTTTTTATCTTAATACTTTTATCGTAGTTGCGGATGCTTGCGAGGGGGTTAATCATAAGTGGGAGGTTTGTTCAAGTAAGAACAGCACCCATGCACCGGTTCACCCACATATCAAATTATCAAAGTAGCGAACGCGAATCAAACAAACATGATAAAAGTGACTAGATGAAATTCCCGTGTACCCTCAAGAACACTTTGCCTATTATAAGAGACTGTTCTGGCCTGTGCTTTGCCACCAAAGGATTGGGATACCTTGCTGCACTTTATTTACCGTTACCGTTACTTGCTTGTTACCAATTACCTTGCCATCAAACTATCTATTACCTACAATTTCAGTGCTTGCAGAAATTACCTTGCCGAAAACCGCTTGTCATTTCCTTCTGCTCCTCGTTGGGTTCGGCACTCTTACTTATCGAAAGGACTACGATTGACCCCCTATACTTGTGGGTCATCATTCATATGTGAATTATAGTTAAGCACGTGCTCGCTAGAGGCACATGGATGGGTTGAAAATCATATATGTGTCATCGGATAGATGCTTTGGTCCCATGCAAGAGATGGAAATGAATTTCAAACCTCCCGGTATTTTGGCTCGGCCATAGACATTGAGAATCCATGTGTTTCAAATTCCAGTAAATCCAAATATCGTAAGAGATTCATGAAACTTTGTATGGTGTCATGTCATGGCTCATATGTATTGTGGTAAAAAAATCCCAAGTTGGGACAAGTTTTGGCACAAACCTCTTACAAACTGAAGTTTCTCACAAGAAGCCATGTGGTTCTGATAGGGAGCGTTCACCTTTCATGTGCGAAACAACATCCGATGTCTCTTCTCGCCATGAATTTATTTCTAGTCACCATAGAGCAACATGACTGTCGTGCTAAATACGAAGTTCTCCAGGTGTTCGTTTGGCCTTTTTAATACATTAATTGAGTTTTCTAGGCATTTAATGTGCATAATTCAAATTTAAACTACAATCACAAGGTCTAGTGCATGAAAATAGGTTGAAAATCATATACGTTTCCCTGGATGCATGTGTAGGACCCACGCAAGAAATGGGAATGAATTTCAAACATCTCAGCGTCTTGGAACAGCCTCAAACATTGCGATAATTGGTTTTTAAATTTGTGCAAATCCAAACCTCGTCATAAATTCCTGAAACTTGGGCATGATGTCATGACCTTGCCATGTTGTGTGTTGTGGTGACAAATTGCCCAATTTTGGACAAGTTTGGGCACAAGCCTCTTACAAACCAGATATTCTCACAAGAAAGAGCCATGTAGTTCCGATAGGGAACGTTCACCTTTTATGTGCGAAACAAAATCCGCTGTCTCTTCTCACCTTGAATTTATTTCTAGAGTGACCATGGAGCAGCATGATGGTCATGCTAAACAATGAAATTTTCCAAGGTTCGTTTGGCCTATTTAATACATTAATTGAGTTTTCTAGGCATTTAATGTGCATAATTCAAATTTGACTATAATCCCAAGGTCCAGTGCATGAAAATTGGTTGAAAAATCATATATGAGTCCCTGGATGCATGTTTAGGTCCCATGCAAGAAATGGAGATGAATTTCAAACATCTCAGTGACTTGGCTCGGCCGCAAACATTGAGAAAATTGGTTTTCCAATTCATGTAAATCGAAAACTCGTCACAAATTCATGAAACTTGGCCTGGTGTCATGACAAGGGCACACATATGGTGTTGTAAAAAATTGTCCAACTTGGACATGTTCTCGCACAAAGCCTCTTACAAACCAGAGCTTCTCACAAGCTTTGTGATTTCGATAGGGAACATTATGCATGTCACATCTGCTGGGGAAACGACATCCGATGCCACTTCTCTCCTTGATTTTTTATAGGAACAACATAGACAAATAGGTGCGAAGTGCAAAAATATGAATAAATTAAGGGATCATCTCTCTTTTTAATACATTAATTGAGTTTGTTGTGCATTTAATGTGCATAATTCAAAATTGATCTACAATCACAGGGTCCAGTGCACTAAAATGGGTTCAAAAATCATATATGTGTCGTTGGATGCATATGTTAGGTCCCATGTAATAAATTGAAATGAATTTCAAACATCTCAGCGTCTTGGCTCGATCGTAAACATTGAGAAACTTGGTTTTTAAATATCCATAAATCCAACACACGTTAGAAATTCATGAAACTTGGCATGGTGTCATGACAAGGCACATATATGTCGTGGTAAAAAAGTACCAACCTGGACATGTTTTGGCTCTAGCCTCTTACAAACCGGAGCTTCTCACAATAGGCTACGTGGTTCCGATAGGGAACATGCATGTCACATCTGGTGAAACGACATCCAATGCCTCTTCTCTCCTTGATTTTTTTTCTAGAAACAACATAGACCAATAGGTGTGTACTGCAAAAATACGAAATTATTAAGGGTTCGTCTTGCTTTTTTATACACTAATTGAGTTTTATGTGCATTTAATGTACATAATTCAAATTTGAACTACAGTCACAATGTCTATGTTGGGCAGGGCCTCGTCATATAGCACAAATATGTTGTGGTATTTTTTGTGTCCACTTTAAGAGAAGGCGCAAACATTATTAATAGCCAACAAAGGCATTTTGGAACAAAATTTGTCGTGTTTTTTTGAACAAAATTTGTCACGTTACCATCGCAAATAGGCGTATTATTTATAAATCGTGGACGTTCTACTGACCATTTACGTGATGCCACGCGTCGCACTCTTTATTGGTTAGGAGGTAGCATGCGGACAGGTGTTTGAGTACACAGAAGGTGTGCGAGCAGTCCTCCACAAGCTTAGCGGGCCAGCGTGTCCTTTCACCGTCAACGCAAATGTTTCAGATTGAATACATGTGCAGACCGAGGGCAATGGTTCCTACGCTACTAAGCCAAGCCAAAATTTGGCGTGAAGGATTTTTTTCATTGTGTCATCGCAAACGGTTATGTCTGATGACCCGTGTGCTTAGTACATACATCATTGTAACACTGACATTTGTCAAATTTCGCAGGACCAAAATCACTATTATGGTGCAATTTTGCAACTGAAATTCACTACACATAGATTTCATTCATAGATTAGGCAGTGGTCTTTGTACAAAACAGTTTAACTCGGCAACTGAACCGAACAAACTTTTCCCTAATTGTTGCAACCACGTACTGAAATAGCTAGTTCAACTATATATACTAGCTAATTTAAAGTGCGTGGTACAGTTTAACCATATCTATAGTTAGATGAACTGAAAAAATAGCCCGTAAATACTAGTAGTACTATGGAGGGGCTTTGTACTACTTCTAGTAACCTCTCCTCCGCCGAGCGCGTTCAGTAGGAGGCAAAGGAGGAGGAGCCCACCGACGAGCTGGAGGAGTCAAACCCGACGCCTGCCGCTGCTGCCCTCCGCCGCTCCTGACGCGCCTCCTCGAAGCGCCAGGACTCGGCGTAGATCTCTTCATTCCGTGCCACCGTTGCGGCGTCTGCTATAGCCACGGCCGCGGTGAGCCTCATTGCGTGCTCGACCTGGCGTCCTCCTCCTCGTGTAGGAAGTTGATGTAGCGTGCAAGGCCAATGATGCAAAAGCCGAGTGGCGTGGCTTGAGACTGCGTCGGTATTTCCCCAAAGAGGAAGGGATGATGCAGCACAGCGACGGTAAGTATTTCGCTCAGTTATGAAACCAAGGTTATCAAACCTAGGAGGAGGACCACACAACGCTATGTAAACAGTACCTGCACACAAAGAACAAATACTTAGCAACCCAACACGTAAGAGTGGTTGTCAATCTCTCAACGGTAAAAAAGATAGATTAGGTGTAGTAGATTGGATAAATAGATCTCACAGGAACACAAAATAAAAGAGGCAAATAAAAAGTGCAGCAAGGTATTTTTTGGTTTTTGGAATAATAGATCTGAAAAAAGCGTCAAAAGATAGAGCGGAAAGAAATATGTTGGAAAAGTAAACCAGGGGGCCATAGGTTTCACTAGTGGCTTCTCTCATGAGTATAGCACACGGTGGGTAAACAAATTATTGTTGGGCAATTGATAGAAGATCAAATAATCATGACGATATCCAAGGCGATGATCATTATATAGGCATCACGTTCAATATTAGTAGACCGAAACGATTCTGCATCTACTATTATTACTCCCCACATCGACCGCTATCCAACATGCATCTAGTGTATTAAGTTCATGGAAAAATAGAGTAATGCAATAAGAATGGTGACATGATGTAGACAAGATCTATTCATGTAGAAATAGACCCCATCTTGTTATCCTTAATAGCAACGATACATGCGTGCCTCGCTGCCCCTTCTGTCACTGGGAGAGGACACCGCAAGATCGAACATCACAAAGCACCTCTTCCAATGGCAATAAAAATCGATCTAGTTGGCCTAACTAAACAAAAGATTCGAAGAAGAAATACGAGGCTATAAGTAATCATGCATATAAGAGATCAAAGAAGACTCAAATAATATTCATGGATAGAAACTGCTCATGAACTCAAAATTCATTGGATCCCAAAAAACACACCGCAAAAAGTTATTACATCTAATAGATCTCCAAGAGACCATTGTATTGAGAATCAAAAGAGAGAGACAAATCCATCTAGCTACTGCCTACGGACCCGTAGGTCTATGGTGGACTACTAACGCATCATCGGAGAGGCACCAATGAGGATGATGAACCCCTCTGTGATGGTGTTAGATTGGATCTCGCAGTTCTGGAACTTGCGGTGGCTGGAAGTATTTTTCGTCGACTCCTCTAGGGTTTCTGGAATATTTGTGTATTTATAGAGCTCAGAGGTGGGGGAGGGGACACCCGAGGCGGCCACAACCCACCATGGCATGCCCGGGGCCTCTGGCGCGCCCTGGTGTCTTGTGGGACGCCTGGGCCCCCTCCTGGGTACTTCTTTGGCCCACAGGCTTCCTTCGGGTCCAAACAAAATCTCCAAAAAGTTTTGTCATGACTGGTCTCCGTTTGGTACTGATATTCTGCGAAGTAAAAAACAAGCAAAAAACAGCAACTGGCACTTGGCACTATGTCAATAGGTTAGTCCCAAAAAATGATATAAAGTTGCTATAAAATGATTGTAAAACATCCAAGAATGATAATATAACAGCATGGAATAAGAAAAAATTATAGATACGTTGGAGACGTATCAGCATCCCCAAGCTTAATTCCTACTCATCCTCGAGTAGGTAAATGATAAAAACAGAATTTTTGTTGTGGAATGCTGCCTAACATGTTCATCACATATTCTTTTATTTTGTAGCATGGACATTTGGACTTTTAGATGGTTCAAAGCAATAGTCTAGTTTTGTCATGAAGACTTTAATACTCAAGCATGCCAACAAGAAACCATGTCTTTCGAAATATTAGCACTAAAGAAAGTTATCCCTAGCCCATCATGCTCAATCATTGATCCATTCATGAAACACACTCAAATATTAACTACACCCAATGCACAAGTATGATCATAGTGCCCCCTAGTTGGTGCTTTATAAGAGAAGATGGAGACTCAAATAAAAGTAAAAATTGAGTAAAGTAAATAGATAGGCCCTTCGCAAAGGGAAGTAGGGATCTGTAGAGATGCCAGAGCTCAAAGCTTAAATTGAGAGAGTAAATTTATTTTGGGTGGCATGCCTTTCCTGTCAACGAAAACGACAAAGTAGTTCTCGATACTTTCCATGCTAGATACATCATAGGCGGTTCCCAAACATAAAATAAAGTTTATTCCTTTTTCCACCATTCTTTCACAATCCATGGCTAGCCATATCCACGGTCCGTCCATACTAACACTTTCAAAGGAATTTATTATTTGACAATATAAGGTAAATTTAATTTTCATTTCGGGACTATGCATCCCTATTACCATCGTACTCTCGTGCAATGACAATTGAATAAACACTCATCTTGAGAATAACACATCTAGCATGGAAAAATATTGGACACCCCCTACCGTTTCATGAGCGGTACGAGCACACAAAAAGGAAATTCATTTTGAAAATTAGAGATGGCAGATACAAATTTGCTTAGAACGGCATGGAAATACCGCATATAGGTAGGTATGGTGGACTCATATGGCAAATTTGGGTTTAAGGATTTTAGATGCACAAGTAGTATTTCTACTTAGTACAAGTGGAGGCTAGCAAATAAATTGAGAAGCAACCAACCAAGAAACGAAAATTCACATAAACGGGCATTGAGCATAACTAACACCGAATAATGCACCATTAGTAGGATGTAATTTCATTGCATAACTATTGACTTTCGTGCTTGCATAGGGAATCACAAACCTTAACACCAATATTCTTACTAAAGCATAATTACTCACCAACATGACTCACATATCACTATCATCATGTCTCAAAACTATTACAAGGAATCAAGTTTAATTTGTCCAATGGTCTTCATGAAAGTTTATATTATATCCCTCTTGAATATCTATCAATTTGAGACTAGTTTCATATATTGCCATTGCTTTTGACAAGCTCAAATAAATTTAAGTGAGGAATACGAGCATAAAAATTTCATCTCTCAAAATAATATAAGTGAAGCATGAGAGAATTTCTTCAAAGTTTACTAACTCTAAAGTTTATCTAAGTGAAGCATGAGAGTATTTCTTCAAAGATTTAAAGGACACCGTGCTCAACAAGATAGAAGTGAAGCACTAGAGCAGTTCCATAGCTCAAAAAATTGAAGTGAAGCATATAAAGCAATTCTAACAAATCATAGCATAACTTTGGCTCTCTCAAATAGGTGTGTCCATTAAGGATACTTGTGACAAACTACAAAGCAAATCAAGCAAAGACTCACATAATACAAGACGCTCCAAGCAAAACTCAAGATATGTGACGAATAAAAATATAGCTCCAAGTAAAATACTGATGGTCGTTAGAAGAAAGAGGGGATGCCACTCGAGGCATCCCCAAGCTTAGTTGCTTGTTTCTCCTTGGATAATATCTTGGGGGTGCTGTAGCATCCCCAAGCTTAGGCTCTTTTCACTCCTTATTCCTAAATCCATCGTGATCTCACCCAAAACTTTAAAACTTCAATCACACAAAACTCAACAAAACCTTCGTGAGATCCGTTAGTATAATAAAGCAAATCACCACTCTAAGTACTGTTGAAAACCCATTCATATATTATTATTGAATTATATCTACTGTATTCTAACGTAAATAATTTGTATAGCAACACTATGTTAAAATTTCATCTCATTATCACGCTCCAGTAAAAAATGAATATTCCTGCACTGGAGTCAAAGTTTTTGTTTAAGATTCAGCATTGTTTCTACTCATCTTGTGAATCATCCTAAAGGCTTTACTTGGCACAAACACTAATTAAAACATAAAAAACACAATCATAACAGTATCGTGTGTCAACACTCAAAAACAGAAAGAAAAAGATGAAAATAAATTTATTCATTGGGTTGCCTCCCAACAAGCGCTATCGTTTTACGCCCCTAGCTAGGCATAAAGCATAAATTCAAGTGTTGTCATCTTTAGTTTTTGCTACTTTTGTGAGGGCTTTCTCAAACCCAGGGGCTCTTTGCGCTTCCCCAAATTTTCAGGAGAAGAGACCATCTTGAGATCTAAAATATCCAAACGCTTATTCCAAAGAGTAATCAAAGTATTCATGCGGTTGAGGTTTCCACTAATATGTTTAAGAGGTTCATTATATTTTCGTAACTCGAACAAATGTTCATGTAAATCACCCAATTTGTCTATAATTTGATCCCCTTCTTGTGTAAAAGAAAACCACTTTTTTGGTGGAGGAACCCCCAATATCCCTTCCAAAATTTCGTAAGCGGTATTGGCATCAAGCTCAATAAAGTTCCCTTTAGCGGCAAAATCCAAGAGTTGTCTATGATGCAAAGCTAATCCTATGTGAAAACTTCGAAGCAAAATCTTGGCATCTCCCGTTAGATTGCAAATGCGATAGGATTCCATTAGCCTATACCAGGCATCTTTCAGATTTTCCCCTTTTTTTGTTTGAAGTAGAGAACTTCAAAATATGGTGACAAAGAGGGAGTAGTGACGCCAGTCATAGCAACAAGGTAGGCAAACAAGAGATCTGACGAGAAAAAGGCAAAAGAAAAAGAGGGCGAATAAAACGGCAAATTTGTGAAGTGTGGGAGTGGAAAACGAGAGGCAAATGGGAAATAATGTAATTGCAAGGAGATGAGATTTGTGATTAAGAACCTGATAGATGTTGATGATGTATCCCCGGCGCCAGAGATTGGCACGCTGAAGAGAGACTACTTTTGCACCTCCTCCCTGGCAACGGCGCCAGAAATTCCTTTGACATGGCTTGAGACTGCGTCGGTATTTCCCCAAAGAGGAAGGGATGATGCAGAACAGCGACGGTAAGTATTTCCCTCAGTTATGAAACCAAGGTTATCGAACCTAGGAGGAGGACCACACAACACTATGTAAACGGTACCTGCACACAAAGGACAAATACTTGCAACCCGACGCGTAAGAGAGGTTGTCAGTCTCTCAACGGTAAAAAGATAGATCGGGTGTAGTAGATTGGATAAATAGATCTCACAGGAACACAAAACAAAAGAGGCAAATCAAAAGTGCATCAAGGTATTTTTGGGATTTTGGAATAATAGATCTGAAAACAAAAAGTGTCGAAAGATAGATCGAAAAGCAATATGTTGGAAAAGTAGACCCGGGGGCTATAGGTTTCACTAGTGGCTTCTCTCATGAGTATAGCGCAGGGTGGGTAAACAAATTACTATTGGGAAATTGATAGAAGATCAAATAATCATGACGATATCCAAGGTGATGATCATTATATAGGCATCACGTCCAAGATTAGTAGACCGAAATGATTCTGCATCTACTACTATTACTCCACACATCGACCACTATCCAGCATGCATCTAGTGTATTAAGTTCATGGAAAAACAGAGTAATGCAATAAGAATGGTGACATGATGTAGACAAGATCTATTCATGTAGGAATAAACCCCATCTTGTTATCCTTAATATCAACGATACATGTGTGCCTCGCTGCCCCTTCTTTAATTGGGAGAGGACACCACAAGATCGAACCCATCACAAAGCACCTCTTCCCATGGCAAGAAAAATCGATCTAGTTGGCCTAACGAAACCAAAGATTCGAAGAAGAAATACGAGGCTATAAGTAATCATGCATATAAGATATCAAAGAAGACTCAAATAATATTCATGGATAGCTACTGATCATGAAGTCAAAATTCATCGGATCCCAACAAACACACCGCAAAAAGTCATTACATCAAATAGATCTCCAAGAGACCATTGTCTTGAGAATCAAAAGAAAGAGAAACCATCTAGCTACTGCCTACGGACCCGTAGGTCTATGGTGGACTACTCACGCATCATTGGAGAGGCACCAATGAGGATGATGAACCCCTCAGTGATGGTGTTAGATTAGATCTCGCGGTTCTGGAACTTGCGGCAGCTGGAACTATTTTTCGTCGACTCCTCTAGGGTTTCTAGAATATTTTGGTATTTATAGAGATCAGAGGCGGTGGAGGGGACTCCCGAGGCGGCTACAACCCACCAGGGCGCACCCGCGGCCTCTGGCGCGCCCTGGTGTCTTGTGGGCCGCGTGGGCCCCCTCCTGGGTACTTCTTTGGCCCACTGGCTTACTTCGGGTCCAAAAAAAATCTCCAAAAAGTTTCGTCGCGATTGGACTCCGTTTGGTACTGATATTCTGCAAAGTAAAAAACAAGCAAAAACAACAACTGGCACTTGGCACTATGTTAATAGGTTAGTCCCAAAAAATGATATAAAGTTGCTATAAAATGATTGTAAAACATCCAAGAATGATAAATATAATAACAACTGGCACTTGGCACTTTGTCAATAGGTTAGTCCCGAAAAATGATATAAAGTTGCTATAAAATGATTGTAAAACATCCAAGAATGATAAATATAACAACATGGAACAATAAAAATTATAGATACGTTGGAGACGTATCACCGAGCAGCTGGGCATTTTCGGCGGCCTCCTCCTCCCACCTTTGGGCCGCGATGGCATAGCGGGTGATGGCCCCGGCGGCTGATGGTGGGGTGGCGGCCAAGGCGGACGATGGCGTGGTGGCAGCCAAGGCGGACGATGGTGTGGTGGCAGCCAAGGCATCCACTGGTGGGTTGGAGACAATGTCGGCTGGTGATGGGGTGGCGGCCACGGTGGTCGCCGCCAACAACTGCCTTCGAGCGACGGTGGTGGACCGTGTGGTGGGTGGCGTGCGCACACCCAACAAGTACACCACGCGCACTACACGCTTCTAGGGATTCCGCCGCCGACGCGGTGCAGCCTCCCAGCTGGAGCTGTCCTCTGGCTTAGTGGTGAAGCGACAACGACACACGGGTGCCATTGGTGATTGGGGGAGAAGAAAATTGAAGCTACGGGGAGAGAGGGGATGAATGCGGTGTGCAGACGCCGGCGGTAAGGGTTTATAAAGCAGGCGGCCAAGCACTGGTGGTTTGTGGGATTTCAGCGACCCGGGCGGGAAGCTTGCATGGGAACCTGCGAGGTTGTGCGGGAATGGGAAGGCGAAAATAAACGCAGGCACGCTCCCAACGCATGCACTGGAATCTTCGGGCGACAACGCGGTGACAAGACGGGACGGAGGAGGGAGAAATGACAAGTACACAAACGGTTAATAAAACAAAAATGTTTGTGTTTTATTACATAGCAAATGACCGTTTTGTACGCACCGTCACGAACTTCTCTACGCATGAGGTGGGCGGTTGAGGCGGTCGTGGCATGCTCTGCTCGCGTCCGTGCGCGCGCTCTCTGCCAGCGTCCCTCCATGTTTGGGGCGCCATATGCTTGTGACGTGGCTTGAGACTGCGTCGGTATTTCCCTAAAGAGGAAGGGATGATGCAGCACAGCTACGGTAATTATTTCCCTCAGTTATGCAACCAAGGTTATCGAACCAGGAGGAGGACCACGCAACGCTATGTAAACGGTACCTGCACACAAAGAACAAATACTTGCAACCCGATGCGTAAGAGAGGTTGTCAATTTCTCCAAGGTAAAAAGATAGATTGGTTTGTATTAGATTGGATAAATAGATCGCACAAGAACACAAAATAAAAGATGCAAATAAAAAGTGCAGAAAGGTATTTTTGGGTTTTTGGAATAATAGATCCGGAAACAAATGCGGAAAAAGATAGATCCGAAAGCAATATGTTAAAAGAATAGACCCGGGGGCCGTAGATTTCACTAGTGCCTTCTCTCAAAAAAATAGCACACGGTGGGTATACAAATTACTGTTGGGCAATTTATTGAAGATCAAATAATCATGACGATATCCAAGGTGATGATCAATATATAAGCATCACGTCCAAGATTTGTAGACCGAAATGATTTTGCATCTACTACTATGACTCCACACATCGACCGCTATCCAGCATGCATCTAGTGTACTAAGTTCATGGAGAATCAGAGTAATGAAATAAGAACAATGACATGATGTAGACAAGATCTATTCATGTAGGAATATACCCCATCTTGTTATCCTTAATAGAAACGATACATGTGTGCCTCGCTGCTCCTTCTGTCACTGGGAGAGGACACCGCAAGATCGAACCCATCACAAAGCACCTCTTCCCATGGCAAGAAAAATTGATCTAGTTGCCCTAACTGAACCAAAGATTCTAAGAAGAAATACGAGGCTATAGATAATTATGCATATAAGAGATGAAAGAAGAATCAAATAATATTCATGTTTAAACTAATCATGAACTCAAACTTCATCGGATCCCAACAAACACACCGCAAAAAGTCATTACATCAAATAGATCTCCAAGAGACCATTGTATTGAGAATCAAAAGAGAGAGAGACAAACCCATCTAGCTACTGCCTACGGACCCGTAGGTCTATGGTGGACTACTCACGCATCATCGGAGAGGCACCAATGAGGATGATGAACCTCTCCGTGATGGTGTTAGATTGGATCTCGTGGTTCTGGAACTTGCGGTGGCTGGAATTGTGTTTCGTCGACTCCTCTTGGGTTTCTGGAATTTTTGAGGATTTATAGAGCTGAGAGGCGGTGGAAAAGACCTCCGTGGGCCCCACGATACTTCAGGGCACACCAGGGGCCTCCCCCAGATGATTCCTTGGCTCCCAAGTTGTCTTCTGGTTGAAAAAAATCTCTGAAAAGTTTCGTGGCATTTGGAATCCGTTTGGTACCGATATTCTGCGAAGTAAAAAACAAGCGCAAAATAGCAACTGGCACTGGGCACTATGTCAATAGGTTAGTCACAAAAAATGATATAAAGTGGCTATAAAATGATTATAAAACATCCAAGAATGATAATATAACAGCATGGAACAATTAAAAATTATAGATACGTTGGAGACGTATCAGCATCCCCAAGCTTAATTCCTGCTCGTCCTCGAGTAGGTAAATGATAAAAACAGAATTTTTGATGTGGAATGCTGCCTAACATGTTCATCACATATTCTTTTCTTTTGTAGCATGGACATTTGGACTTTTAGATGGTTTAAAGCAATAGTCTACTTTTGACATGAAGACTTTAATCCTCAAGCATACCAACAAGCAACCATGTCTTTCAAAATATCAACACTAAAGAAAGTTATCCCTAGACCATCATGCTCAATCATTGATCCATTCATGAAACACACTTGAATATTAGCTACACCCAATGCACAAGTATGATCATAGTGCCCCCTAGTTGGTGCTTTATAAGAGAAGATGGAGACTCAAAGTAAAAATAAAAATTGCATAAAGTAAATAGATAGGCCCTTCGCACAGGGAAGAAGGAATTTGTACAGGTGCCAGAGCTCAAAGCTTTAATTCAGAGATAAAAAAATTGAGAGGCATGCTTTTCCTGTCAACAAAAACGACCGAGTAGTTCTCAATACTTTCCATGCTAGATATATCATAGGCGGTTCCCAAACAGAAAATAAAGTTTATTCCTTTTTCCAACATTCTTTCACAATCCATGGTGTCGGGGATATAACTCCACGGTATAACCCGCCCTACTGCGCCGGGTCAACATATCAGCAATCTTTTAACCCAGTTCAAGGCAGGCCGTGTCTCAAGTACAAGTGTTGGAAATATGCCCTAGAGGCAATAATAAAATGGTTATTATTATATTTCCTTGTTCATGTTAATTGTCTATTGTTCATGCTATAATTGTATTAACCGGAAACCGTAATACATGTGTGAATACATAGAGCACACCATGTCCCTAGTGAGCCTCTAGTTGACTAGCTCGTTGATCAATAGATGGTCATGGTTTCCTGACCATGGACATTGGATGTCGTTGATAACGGGATCACATCATTAGGAGAATGATGTGATGGACAAGACCTAATCCTAAGCATAGCACAAGATCGTGTAGTTTGTCTGCTAGAGCTTTTCTAATGTCAAGTATCATTTCCTTAGACCATGAGATTGTGCAACTCCCGGATACCGTAGAAATGCTTTGGGTGTATCAAACATCACAACGTAACTGGGTGACTATAAAGGTGCACTACAGGTATCTCCGAAAGTGTCTGTTGGGTTGGCACGAATCGAGACTGGGATTTGTCACTCCGTGTGACGGAGAGGTATCTCTGGGCCCACTCGGTAATACATCATCATAATGAGCTCAATGTGACTAAGGAGTTAGTCACGGGATCATGTGTTACGGAACGAGTAAAGAGACTTCCCGGTAACGAGATTGAACAAGGTATAGGGATACCGACAATCGAATCTCGGGCAAGTAACATACCGATGGACAAAGGGAATTGTATACGAGATTAATTGAATCCCCGACATCGTGGTTCATCCGATGAGATCATCGTGGAACATGTGGGAGCCAATATGGGTATCCAGATCCCGCTATAGGTTATTGGCCGGAGAGGTGTCTCGGTCATGTCTGCATGGTTACCGAACCCGTAGGGTCTACACACTTAAGGTTCGGTGACACTAGAGTTGCAATGGGAATTGTATGGGGTTACCGAAAGTTGTTCGGAGTCTCGGATGGGATCCCGGACGTCACGAGGATTTCCAGATTGGTCCGGAGGTAAATATTTATATATGGAAAGTCCTATTTTGGCCACCGGAAAATGTTCGGGATTTTTCGGTATTGTACCGGGAAGGTTCTAGAAGGTTCTGGAGTGGGGCCCACCTGCATGGGGGACCCACATGAACGTGGGTAGTGGTGGCAAGGCCCCACACCCCTGGTCAAGGCGCACCAAGATCCCCCCTTAGAAGGAATAAGATCATATCCCGAAGGGATAAGATCAAGAGCCCTAAAAAGGGGGGATAACAATCGGTGGGGAAGGGAAAGGATGGGATTTCTTTCCTCCCACATTTGCCAACGCCCCAATGGACTTGGAGGGCAAGAAACCAGCCCCCTCCACCCCTATATATAGTGGGGAGGCGCATGGGAGCTGCAGCCCTTGCCCCTGGCGCAGCCCTCCCCCCTCCTACTCCTCCTCCTCCGTAGTGCTTAGCGAGGCTCTGCCGGAGAACCACGAGCTCCACCGCCACCATGCCGTCGTGCTGCCGGAGCTCTCCCTCAACTTCTCCTCCCCCCTTGCTGGATCAAGAAGGAGGAGACGTCCCCGGGCTGTACGTGTGTTGAACGCGGAGGCGCCGTCCGTTCGGCGCTTGGATCGGATCTTCCGCGATTTGAATCGCCGCGAGTACGACTCCATCAACCACGTTCTTTGCAACGCTTCCGCTTAGCGATCTTCAAGGGTATGAAGATGCACTCGCTCTCTCTCGTTGCTAGCATCTCGTAGATTGATCTTGGTGACACGTAGGAATTTTTTTGAATTATTACTATGTTCCCCAACAGTGGTATCAGAGCTAGGTCTATGCGTAGATTCTATGAACGAGTAGAACACAAGTAGTTGTGGGCGATGATTTGGTCAATTTGCTTGCCGTTACTAGTCCTATCTTGATTCGGCGGCATTGTGGGATGAAGCGGCCCGGACCGACTATACACGTACGCTTACGTGAGACTGGTTCCACCGCCTGACATACACTTGTTGCATAAGGTGGCTAGCGGGTGTCTGTCTCTCCCACTTTAGTCGGATCGGATTCGATGAAGAGGGTCCTTATGAAGGGTAAATAGCAATTGGCATATCACCGTTGTGGCTTTTGCGTAGGTAAGAAACGTTCTTGCTAGAAACCCATAGCAGCCACGTAAAACATGCAACAACAATTAGAGGACGTCTAACTTGTTTTTGCAGTGTATGCTATGTGATGTGATATGGCCAAAAGGATGTGATGAAATATATGTGGTGTATGAGATTGATCATGTTCTTGTAATAGGAATCACGACTTGCATGTCGATAAGTATGACAGCCGGCAGGAGCCATAGGAGTTGTCTTAATTTATTGTATGACCTGCGTGTCAATCAAAAACGCCATGTAATTACTTTACTTTATTGCTAACCGTTAGCCATAGTAGTAGAAGTAATAGTTGGCGAGACAACTTCATGAAGACACGATGATGGAGATCATGGTGTCGTGCCGGTGACGATGGTGATCATGCCGCGCCCCGAAGATGGAGATCAAAGGCGCAAGATGATATTGGCCATATCATGTCACTTTATGATTTGCATGTGATGTTTATCATGTTTTTACATCTTATTTGCTTAGAACGACGGTAGCATAAATAAGATGATCCCTCACTAAAATTTCAAGAAATGTGTTCCCCCTAAGTGTGCACCGTTGCGAAGGATCGTTGTTTCGAAGCACCACGTGATGATCGGGTGTGATAGATTCTAACGTTCGCATACAATGGGTGTAAACCAGATTTACACACGCGAAACACTTAGGTTGACTTGACGAGCCTAGCATGTACAGACATGGCCTCGGAACACGAGAGACCGAAAGGTCGAACATGAGTCATATAGTAGATGCGATCAAAATGGAGATGTTCACCATTGATGACTAGTCCATCTCACGTGATGATTGGACATGGCCTGGTCGATATGGATCATGTATCACTTAGATGACTAGAGGGATGTCTATCTGAGTGGGAGTTCATTAAATAATTTGATTAGATGAACTTAATTATCATGAACTTAGTCTAAAATTGTCTTTACAATCTATCTTGTAGATCCAATGGCCCACGCTAATGTTGCCCTCAACTTCAACGCGTTCCTAGAGAAAACCAAACTGAAAGATGATGGAAGCAACTATACGGACTGGGTCCGTAACTTGAGGATCATCCTCATAGCTTCCAAGAAACCATATGTCCTTGATGCACCGCTAGGTGACGCACCCATTTTTCCCAGCAACTCAAGACGTTATGAACGCCTGGCAGTCGCGTAGTGATGATTACTCCTTGGTTCAGTGCGGCATGCTTTACAGCTTAGAACCGGGGATCCAAAAGCGTTTTGAGCAACATGGAGCATATGGGATGTTCCAAGAGCTGAGAATGGTTTTTCAAGCTCATGCCCGGGTCGAGAGATATGAAGTCTCTGACAAGTTCTTCAGTTGTAAGATGGAGGAAAATAGTTCTGTCAGCGAGCACATACTCAAAATGTCTGGGTTGCACAACCGCTTGTCTCAGCTGGGAGTTAATCTTCTGGATGACTCGGTTATTGACAGAATCCTCCAGTCGCTTCCACCTAGCTACAAGAGCTTTGTGATGAACTTCAATATGCAAGGGATGGAGAAGTCCATTCCTGAGTTATATTCGATGCTGAAATCAGCGGAGGTGGAGATCAAAAAGGAACACCAAGTGTTGATGGTGAATAAGACCACCAGTTTCAAGAAAGGCAAGGGTAAGAAGAACTTCAAGAAGGACGGCAAAGCAGTTGCCGCGCCCGGTAAACCAGTTGCCGGGAAGAAGCCCAAGAATGGACCCAAGCCTGAGACTGAGTGCTTTTATTGCAAGGGAACCGGTCACTGGAAGCGGAACTGCCCCAAGTACTTAGTAGATAAGAAGGCCGGCAACGTCAAAGGTATATATGATATACATGTTATTGATGTGTACCTTACCAGCGCTCGTAGTAGCTCCTGGGTATTTGATACCAGTGCGGTTGCTCACATTTGTAACTCAAAACAAGAGCTGCGGAATAAGCGGAGACTGGCGAAGGACGAGGTGACGATGCGCGTCGGGAATGGTTCCAAGGTCGATGTGATCGCCGTCGGCACGCTACCTCTACATCTACCTTCGGTATTAGTTTTAAACCTCAATAATTGTTATTTAGTACCAGCTTTGAGCATGAACATTGTATCTGGATGTTGTTTGATGCGAGATGGCTACTCATTTAAATCCGAGAATAATGGTTGTTCTATTTATATGAGAGATATGTTTTATGGCCATGCCCCGCTGGTCAATGGTTTATTTTTATTGAATCTCGAACGTCATGTTATACATATTCATAGTGTGAATACCAAACGATGTAAGGTTGATAATGATAGTCCCACATACTTGTGGCACTGCCGCCTTGGTCATATTGGTGTCAAATGCATGAAGAAACTCCATGTAGATGGACTTTTGGAGTCTCTTGATTATGAATCATTTGACACGTGCGAACCATGCCTCATGGGCAAGATGACTAAGACTCCGTTCTCCGGAACAATGGAGCGAGCAACCAACTTGTTGGAAATAATACATACCGATGTATGCGGTCCAATGAGCGTTGAGGCTCGCGGTGGCTATCGTTATGTTCTCACCCTCACTGATGACTTAAGCAGATATGGGTATGTCTACTTAATGAAACACAAGTCTGAGACCTTTGAAAAGTTCAAGGAATTTCAGAGTGAGGTAGAGAATCAACGTGACAAGAAAATAAAGTTCTTACAATCTGATCGTGGAGGAGAATATTTCAGTCACGAGTTTGGCACGCACTTAAGGAAATGTGGAATTGTTTCACAGCTCACGCCGCCTGGCACACCTCAGCGTAATGGTGTGTCCGAACGTCGTAATCGCACTCTATTGGATATGGTGCGATCTATGATGTCTCTTACTGATTTACCGCTATCATTTTGGGGATATGCATTAGAGACTGCCGCATTCACTTTAAATAGGGCACCGTCTAAATCCGTTGAGACGACACCGTATGAATTATGGTTTGGGAAGAAACCTAAGCTGTCATTTCTGAAAGTTTGGGGATGCGATGCTTATGTCAAGAAACTTCAACTTGAAAAGCTCGAACCCAAATCGGAAAGGTGCATCTTCATAGGATACCCTAAGGAAACTATTGGGTATACCTTCTACCTCAGATCCGAAGGCAAGATCTTTGTTGCCAAGAATGGATCCTTTCTAGAGAAAGAGTTTCTCTCGAAAGAAGTAAGTGGGAGGAAAGTAGAACTTGATGAGGTAATTGTACCCCCTCTCGAACCGGAGAGTAGCGCAGCGCAAGAAAATGTTTCTGTGGTGCCTGCACCGACTAGAGAGGAAGTTAATGATGATGATCATGAAACTTCGGATCAAGTTACTACTGAACTTCGTAGGTCCACGAGGACACGTTCCGCACCAGAGTGGTACGGCAACCCTGTCCTGGAAATCATGTTGTTAGACAACGGTGATCCTTCGAACTATGAAGAAGCCATGGCGGGCCCGGATTCCAACAAATGGCTTGAAGCCATGAAATCCGAGATAGGATCCATGTATGAGAACAAAGTATGGACTTTGGTGGACTTGCCCGATGATTGGCAAGCCATAGAAAATAAATGGATCTTTAAGAAGAAGACTGACGCGGATGGTAATGTGACCGTCTATAAGGCTCGGCTTGTCGCTAAGGGTTATCGACCAGTTCAAGGAGTTGACTACGATGAGACTCTCTCACCCGTAGCGATGCTGAAGTCCGTCTGAATCATGTTAGCAGTTGCCGCATTTTATGAGATCTGGCAAATGGACGTCAAAACGGCATTCCTTAACGGTTTCCTTAAGGAAGAATTGTATATGATGCAGCCGGAAGGTTTTGTCGATCCTAAGAATGCTGACAAGGTATGCAAGCTCCAGCGCTCCATCTATGCGCTGGTGCAAGCATCTCGGAGTTGGAACATTCACTTTGATGAGGTGATCAAAGCGTTTGGGTTTATACAGACTTATGGAGAAGCCTGTATTTACAAGAAAGTGAGTGGGAGCTGTGTAGCATTTCTCATTTTATATGTGGATCACATATTGTTGATGGGAAATGATATAGAACTTTTGGAAAGCATAAAGGCCTACTTGAATAAGTGTTTTTCAATGAAGGACCTTGGAGAAGCTGCTTACATATTAGGCATCAAGATCTATAGAGATAGATCGAGACGCCTCATTGGTCTTTCACAAAGCACATACCTTGACAAGATATTGAAGAAGTTCAATATGGATCAGTCCAAGAAGGGGTTCTTGCCTGTATTGCAGGGTGTGAGATTGAGCACAGCTCAATGCCCGACCTCGACAGAAGATAGAGAAAAGATGAGTGTCATCCCCTATGCCTCAGCCATAGGCTCTATTATGTATGCCATGCTGTGTACCAGACCTGATGTGAACCTTGCCATAAGTTTGGTAGGGAGGTACCAAAGTGATCCCGGAATGGAACACTGGACAGCGGTCAAGAATATCCTTAAGTACCTGAAAAGGACTAAGGATATGTTTCTCATTTATGGAGGTGCTGAAGAACTCGTCGTAAAGGGTTACGTCGATGCTAGCTTCGACACAGATCCGGATGACTCCAAGTCACAAACCGGATACGTGTATATTTTCAATGGTGGGGCAGTCAGCTGGTGCAGGTGCAAGCAAAGCGTTGTGGCGGCATCTACATGTGAAGCGGAGTACATAGCTGCTTCGGAAGCAGCGCAGGAAGGAGTTTGGATGAAGGAGTTCATCACCGACCTAGGAATGATTCCCAATGCGTCGGGCCCGATGACTCTCTTCTGTGACAACACTGGAGCTATTCCCATTGCCAAGGAGCCTAGGTTTCACAAGAAGACCAAGCACATCAAGTGCCGCTTCAACTCCATTCGTGGTTACATTCAGGATGGAGATATAGATATTTGTAAAGTACATACATATCTGAATGTCGCAGATCCATTGACTAAACCTCTTTCACGAGCGAAACATGATCAGCACCAGAACTCTATAGGTGTTCGATTCATCACAATGTAACTAGATTATTGACTCTAGTGCAAGTGAGACTGTTGGAAATATGCCCTAGAGGCAATAATAAAATGGTTATTATTATATTTCCTTGTTCATGTTAATTGTCTATTGTTCATGCTATAATTGTATTAACCGGAAACCGTAATACATGTGTGAATACATAGACCACACCATGTCCCTAGTGAGCCTCTAGTTGACTAGCTCGTTGATCAATAGATGGTCATGGTTTCCTGACCATGGACATTGGATGTCGTTGATAACGGGATCACATCATTAGGAGAATGATGTGATGGACAAGACCCAATCCTATGCATAGCACAAGATCGTGTAGTTCGTCTGCTAGAGCTTTTCTAATGTCAAGTATCATTTCCTTAGACCATGAGATTGTGCAACTCCCGGATACCGTAGGAATGCTTTGGGTGTATCAAACGTCACAACGTAACTGGGTGACTATAAAGGTGCACTACAGGTATCTCCGAAAGTGTCTGTTGGGTTGGCACGAATCGAGACTGGGATTTGTCACTCCGTGTGACGGAGAGGTATCTCTGGGCCCACTCGGTAATACATCATCATAATGAGCTCAATGTGACTAAGGAGTTAGTCACGGGATCATGTGTTACGGAACGAGTAAAGAGACTTGCCGGTAACGATATTGAACAAGGTATAGGGATACCGACGATCGAATCTCAGGCAAGTAACATACCGATGGACAAACGGAATTGTATACGGGATTAATTGAATCCCCGACATCGTGGTTCATCCGATGAGATCATCATGGAACATGTGGGAGCCAATATGGGTATCCAGATCCCGCTATTGGTTATTGGCCGGAGAGGTGTCTCGGTCATGTCTGCATGGTTCCCGAACCCATAGGGTCTACACAGTTAAGGTTCGGTGACGCTAGAGTTGTAATGGGAATTGTATGTGGTTACCGAAAGTTGTTCGGAGTCTCGGATGGGATCCCGGACGTCACGAGGAGTTCCGGAATGGTCCGGAGGTAAAGATTTATATATGGGAAGTCCTATTTTGGCCACCGGAAAATGTTCGTGATTTTTCGGTATTGTACCGGGAAGGTTCTAGAAGGTTCCGGAGTGGGGCCCACCTGCATGGGGGACCCACATGAACGTGGGTAGTGGGGGCAAGGCCCCACAACCCTGGTCAAGGCGCACCAAGATTCCCCCTTAGAAGGAATAAGATCATATCCCGAAGGGATAAGATCAAGATCCCTAAAAAGGGGGGATAACAATCAGTGGGGAAGGGAAAGGATGTGATTTCTTTCCTCCCACATTTGCCAATGCCCCAATGGACTTGGAGGGCAAGAAACCAGCCCCCTCCACCCCTATATATAGTGGGGAGGCGCATGGGAGCTGCACCCCTTGCCCCTGGCGCAGCCCTCCCCCCTCCTACTCCTCCTCCTCCGTAGTGCTTAGCGAGGCTCTGCCGGAGAACCATGAGCTCCACCGCCAACACGCCGTCGTGCTGCCGGAGCTCTCCCTCAACTTCTCCTCCCCCCTTGCTGGATCAAGAAGGAGGAGACGTCCCCGGGCTGTACGTGTGTTGAACGCGGAGGCGCCGTCCGTTCGGCGCTTGGATCGGATCTTCTGCGATTTGAATCGCCGCGAGTACGACTCCATCAACCGCGTTCTTTGCAACGCTTCCGCTTAGCGATCTTCAAGGGTATGAAGATGCACTCCCTCTGTCTCGTTGCTAGAATCTCCTAGATTAATCTTGCTGACACGTAGGAATTTTTTTGAATTATTACTACGTTCCGCAACAACAAGATGAATAAGGTGGTGGCTGACCAAGACGCCGGGTGGCCCAATACCAGAAGATGGTGGCTCAGAGCCCATAAAACTAAAGGACGCCGGTTAAAGTTTCCTTAAGAACCAAGACAAATTCGAGATGTCATAGGACACGGGACATAATATGACCCGGACTCTATTGTAAACCCTAGAGCTTGACCTGTATATAAAGGCAGGCCCTTAGGGCCAAAACTCTCAAGTTACAACATCTCGATAGCTAGGTTAGTGATTCCGCACCCTTGTAATCGAGATCCATTCATCTAATACACAAAAAGTAGGATGTAGGCTATTACTTCCATAGGAGGGGATGAACCTGGCTAAAGCCGACTCTCTCTCTCTCGCTTAACCCCTTCGAGTCGCCACCAAGCGGCGATGGCCTCACACCTAAGTCCTGTTACGAGGACATCTGCCGGGTTGACAAAACCACGACAGTTGGCGCCCACCGTGGGGCTCTCGCCCGGTGGAGTTGAGTTTTCGAGGGGGGTCCAGTTAGGATTCGGGAAGTTTGCGGTGAAACAGATGATCAAGAACCATCGCGACAGGATCTACGAGCTGGTTTGGAGCGTCAAGGACGACCCGGTCGGACGTGGGTTACAAGATCCCGCGAAGGATACTGGGTTAGGAACTTCCAAGCCGGACATCTACATCGACATCAACGAGCTGGCTCGGAGCACCCGATCCAATCAACGCTTGGACGGCTTTCGCCGTGTATTCGTTGGCTTCACGCAAGGGGTCACCCTATCGGATGAGCCGGCCTCCAGCAGCGACGTCCTTGTCAATTCGGATGGTACATCATCAACAGGAGATACAGACTCAATCTGCAGCCTTTATGATGGCGGACTTGGGGGCTCTTTGGAGACTGAAACCCCTGAGGAAAGCAATGAGTCACCTCGCCAAGTTGCCATCTACATGGCCGGGGCTACAGTGGTTCCAGATCCGGCCGCGGCTAGAGGTTCTGGCGGGTCAACCAAAACGCCAGCTCAGGCTATGGCTGATCATATGGCCGAGATGGCAAAACTCGTGGATACCCCGGTCACTATGGAAAACCAGGAAGAGCACAATGTGGAGATAACAAAATTGCGTACCCAAATAATTGAGGTACAGAAGGAGATAGACGCTTAAAAGGCACGGATGGCAAATCTGCAGACTCGTATACATCAAGAGACGGAACGCCTTAAGGCTGAGGCTTGGCGGTTAGGGGTTCAGAGAGAAGCGTCAGAGGCGGTTTACGAGAGAAGACGGCACCATGGACTCCACCTAAACCTTGAGCCTCAGCAACTTTTTAACACCCCACATCAGACACCAGGGACTGTTCAGCGACCCAGGAATCGGCAAGAGGAACCGGCTCAACCCCTGCCGGCTCAATCTGCCCCTCGGTGATTTCAGACGCCGCGGGGCCAGTTTTCCAATCCTGTTGATAACATGTTGGCTGCAACCCAGAAATTGGAAGCATTGCACATTAATGGAAACTCTCCGCTCAAGGGTGAAGCCAGGAACGCCATCGAGATGCTGAAGACTGTTGTGGTACAACAGGCACAGTATTCGTATAGGCGGGACCGGATGCATTCCACTCCCTATGCTAGCAAGGGCCGCCATATGGAGTCCTCGGCCGTCTTTCGCAGTGGGCGAAGACAGCAGCATCAGGTCTCTCCGACTCGTCCCCTGCCATCAGACGCCCAGCCGGTTGTTGATGCTGCGAGAGTGAGGGATCACTAGAAGAGTGTCTAGAGGGGGGGGTGAATAGACTACTAGCAGGAATTTAAAACCTAACCTTTTCCCAAGTTAATTGGTTGGTAGATTTTAACAGTTATATCAAGTCTAGCAAGTCTAACGGCCCTACACATGCATGTCAACAAATATGGCAGCGGAAAGAAAAGACATTGCACATGAAGTAAAGGGTAGAGTTATGGAGATCAAACGCAATTGGAGACGCAAAGATTTTTCCCGTGGTTCCGATAGATGGTGCTATCGTACGTCCACGTTTATGGAGTCTTCAACCCACGGAGGGTAACGGTGGCGAGAGTCCACGGAGGGCTCCACCCATAAGGGTCCACGAAGTAGCAACCTTGACTATTCCATAACGGCTTCCGTCCATGAAAGACTAGCCTCACTATGTGTAGATCTTCACGAAGTAGGCGATCTCCTTGCCCTTCCAAACTTCTTGGTTCAACTCCACAACACGAAGTAGGAGGCTCCCAAGCGACACCTAACCAATCTAGGAGGCACCACCCTCCAAAAGGTAATAGGCTCGGTAATGACGATGAACTCCTTGCTCTTGTGCTTCAAGATGATAGACTTCTCAACACACAATCACTCTCTCACAGATTTGGCTTGGTGGAAGAGATGGGATTAGTGGAAAGCAACTTGGGGAGGCTAGAAATCAAGATCCATATGGTTGGAGTGGAAGATCTTGACCTCAACACAAGGGTAGGTGGCTCTCTCTTAGAAAATTGGACGGGGCGAGTATGGAATAGTTCTGAGTGCTTCGCTTTCGAGTTGGTGGTGGTGAAGGGGTATATATAGGCATCCCCAAAAATCTAACCATTACACACAAAATGACCAACTCGGTGACACCGATGTGTTAATCTCGGTGGTACCGAAGTGACCAAAAGGTGGCAACTTTTGAATCTCGGTGAGACCGATATAGGAAACTCGGTTGCACCGATAAGGTGACCAACGGTCAGATTGACATTCTCGGTGATGCCAATCCAACAATCTCGGTGGTACCGATATTGTGAATTTGCGTAATAGAAAGTTGGCAACCTAAACTCGGTGGCACCGGAATGGAATCGGTTGCACCGAAGTGGCTAGGGTTTGGCTGAGTCTGTCTAAGTTTGGGAATCGGTGGCACCGAGTGGGAAGTGTTGGTTGCACCGATTTTGAATATTTGGCTATGGACAGACTTTGTGGAAGAGCTTGTGGGTGTTTTTGGTGACTATCACTTGTGCACGTATGAGCATTTTGTTCACCAATCAAAAACTTACCCCCTTTTAATAGTATTGGCTTTCCTATGGACTCAAAGTGATTTCTCACAAATGTAAAATGTAGAGTCCTCTTGCTTGAAGCTTTGCCAATCCATTTCCTTGCATCTTGGGGTATTTCCATAATCTCCACAATCCTTTTGCCAGCCCTCTCTGTGGACTATATCTGAAATACACTAGGTAAAAGTGTTAGTCCAAGAGACAATGTATGTTGTCATGAATTATAAAAACCACCAAGGGAGCATATTGTGCTTTCAATCTCCCCCTTTTTGGTAATTGATGACAACATACAATCAAAGCTTCAAATAAAGATATACATGAATATAGTGAAGACTTTGAGAGACACATGACTTAGATTTGCTCCCCCTAAATGTGTGATTCCTTTAAAGGATAGTTGCTTTGGAATGCATAGACACACATGTAGTGGAAGGGATATAGTAAGTCATGTGTATCTTGGCTATATGCATCAAATATAGAGGAATGGGATGTATCTTTGTTCAAGACTTCACTCTTGCAAACAATATGTGCAAGAAGCAAGGGATCATCTTGACCAAAGATGTGATGCAAATACTTACCTTGAGTTCTTGAGCATTCTTGTAGTAGAAATACACTTGAGAAAACAATGTTAAGAAACACAAGAGTATTCAACCAATCAACAAGGCAATAGAACTCAAAAGTACCAAGATATGGAGAACATATAGAAGATAGTATTTCTTAAGATTGATATGTCTCCGAAATTATTTCTTTCTCCCCTTAGATATGACAATATTAGAACATCCTCTCCCCCTGAATCTCAGCATGTAGATATTGGGATTGGATAGGGTGAGAAAAGTAAACTTCCAACTCATCTTAGATGTTTCTCCAAATGAATTTTTTTCTCCCCCTACTTTGATATTCTCCCCTTGTTTATGTGAGTATGAATATTGATATTGGCTCTCCCCCTTGATCATGTCTCCCCCTTTGCATAAGCATGTATCTTCCTCTTTAGCATGAAGATTTGGTATTCTCCCCCTTTGGCATTAATTTCCAAAAAGGTCAAACACAGGAATAGATACAGGGATCATTGATAGGAAGAGATCCTTGAGAACAAGGGTCATTGAATGTACGGTTCATGGAAATGAAAACTGAGGGAATCATTGAAAATAATTTCTCTCCCTTCTTTCTCTTCTTCTCCTGAGATGTTGTAAGACTTTGTTATGCTCCCCCATCTTCCTTGAAGTTATGGATCCTTGAATAAAGAAGTTCTCTCCCTAAGATTATCTTTTGTTATTCTCCCCTGATTTTTTTTAACGGGATCATCGAAGTAACAGAATTATTGCTTAAAACATTGCAAAAGAAACATAAATTCAAAACTGCGAACATAAATAAGAAAAGAAAACAAATCGGTGACTCCGAGACAGATAAATCGGTGGTACCGAGATTTTGTGGTGCAGCTTATCTGCAATGTTGGTAGAACCGAGATATATGTATCGGCGGCTCCGAGGCAAAAGCGACTAAAACAGAAAAGAAATAAGAGACCAAGTTTCTGTTTTCAAGAAAAAAAATTCAAAGGGAATGTGAAAGTTTTTTCAAAGGGATATAAACTAGAGAAGATTTGAGTGGTTCCAAGAAGTCTTCGCAAAATAGAAAGTGAACCATCCAAAATACTTAACTAGATGATGGGCGGTGACTAGGTCACCTATATTGGAGTATATTGACTTAGGAGCCAAGCAAGAATACTTGATCATAGGTCATACTCTACGTTAAGCTCAAAATGGTGTTACCATTTTTTGATTAAGCATTTTAATGTCTTCATATCACTTGAGTTGCTTTAGCTCATGACTTGGACTAAAGCCTTTTCAAAGATATGAGTACATACCTTTGAGTGATGTTGATGACGTGGCTTGTAGGTGAACTTGTTGAGGATGCTCAAGGTTGATGAAGATCATCTTGAGTTGGGGCAATCCTTCTCGTTTGAGTACACTTGTCACCTACATAGGTTAGTCATGCAAGGAAGAGCAATAGATATATCCATTTGACATGATACCAATAGAGATTTAGCAATGATCACATCAAGTATATGTCAAGGATATGGTTGAGTTATTTTCTTCCTTCCATCACCAAGAGGGATTGTGGATAGTTGGTCATGACAAGATTGCTTATGATTTGAGTTGAGGGCAATCTTGTGGAATGAAGTTCTTCCAAGTACCTACAAAAGATTAGATGCAATACAAGGGAGCATAGTATTCCATGGCATAAGATAACATGTTAGGGCTACATGGAAATGTCAAGAAGGCTCATGCCCTTGCATGCATCCGAGTGAGTCTAGCTCAAGTTTGAAGCATCAATGATGTTCAACTCACTCCTCAAATAACAAAATGTTTTCTCATCAAGTGGCTTAGTAAAGATATCGGCCAATTGCTTGTTATTGCGAACATGCTTAAGATTGATATCTCCTTTGGCAACATGATCACGAATGAAATGATGTCTAACTTGAATATGTTTTGTTCGAGAATGTTGCACAGGATTATGACCAATTTTAATAGCACTTTCATTGTCACAAAGTAATGGAACATTTCTAACATGGATTCCGTAATCCTTAAGCGTTTGTGTCATCCATAACAATTGTGCACAACACGATCCAGCAGCAATATATTCAGCTTCGGAAGTAGATAGAGATACCGAGTTTTGTTTCTTGGAGGACCAAGATACAAGAGATCTACCCAAAAATTGACAAGTACCCGAGGTGGGTTTTCTATCAACCTTGTCACCGGCATAGTCCGAATCGTAATAGCCAACAAGGTTCAAGGAAGATCCCTTGGGATACCAAATGCCAAAGTTTGGTGTTTGTATCAAATATCTCACAATACGTTTCACGGCCAAAAGATGACACTCTTTAGGTGCAGCTTGATATCTAGCACACATGCAAACACTAAGCATAATATCGGGATGGGAGGCACATAGATATAGCAATGAACCAATCATAGATCGATAGACCTTTTGATCAACCGGTTCATCCTCCTTGGTAAGGTCAACATGTCCACTAGTAGGCATGGGAGTTTTCATACCTTTAAACTCTTGCATGTTGAACTTCTTGATCAAGTCCTTGGTATACTTGGTTTGAGAGATGAAAATTCCTTCTCTCGTTTGCTTGATTTGCAAACCAAGAAAGAATTTCAGCTCATACATCATAGACATCTCATACTTCTCGGACATCAACCTTCCAAATCTTTCACTGAATTGTGGGTTAGTAGATCCAAAGATAATATCATCCACATAGATTTGGCACACAAATAATTCACCATTAACTATCTTAGTGAACAAGGTTGCATCAATTTTACCAATTTCAAACCCTTTTTCAATGAGAAACTTCGTTAAGCATTTGTACCAAGCACGAGGGGCTTGCTTAAGACCATAAAGGGCTTTACGAAGCTTTTACACATGATTAGGTTTCTTGGGATTCACAAAACCAGGTGGTTGCTTAACATAGACTTCTTCCTCAATCTCACCATTTAAAAAGGCACTTTTAATGTCCATTTGATAAAGCGTGATATCATGGTGATTAGCATAAGCAAGAAGAATGCGAATAGCTTCAAGTCTAGTGACGGGGGCGTAGGTCTCACCGTAGTCCATACCTTCGACTTGCGTATATCCTTGGGCTACAAGACGAGCCTTGTTCCATACGACTTGACCGTCTTCATCTTGCTTGTTCCGAAACACCTATTTGGTTCCGATGATGTTTTGCTCATCCTTGGGCTTCTCCACGAGTGTCCACACTTCGTTCTTCTCGAAGTTGTGAAACTCTTCATGCATCGCGTTCACCCAATCAGCATCTTCTAGAGCTTGTTCTACCTTCAAGGGCTCAGTGCTAGAGATGAAAGAATAATGCTCACAAAAGTTAGCTAGGCGAGTTTTAGAGCGAGTGATTCTCCCTGTTTGTATATCACCAAAGATTTGGTTTAGGGGATGGTTCTTGGTCACTTGTGCTCGAACTCGGGTCAGCTTCCGATTGTTGGATGGTGGAGCTTCTTCTTCATCATCATCTCCTTCATCTTCGTTGTTGTTGAACATGTCGTTCCCTTGAGGTGGTGGCGAAGGAGGTTGCGGTGGATCTTCATGATGTACTTCCTCCTCTTCATCATCGTGTCGTGTACCGCTTGTGGATGCCTCCATGTCATGTTGTGGTTCACCTTGACGTGAAGTAGGGGCTTCCACTTGAGTTGATGAAGTACTTTCCTTCACCTCCAAGGGACGAATCTTGCCGATGGGCAAATCTAGGATAGTTTCTGGAGGGTCCTTGTCACCTACATCATTTGGCAGTTGTTCGACTTGCAAACCATTAGATTCATCAAACTTCACATCTACCGTCTCTTCAACCTTTCGAGTGAAGTTGTTGTAGACACGGTGAGTGTGAGAGTTCGATCCGTAACCAAGTAGGAAACTTTCATGAGATTTAGGAGCAAATTTAGTACGACGATGCTTATCAAGAATGTAGCACTTTGAGCCGAATACCCGGAAGTATCCAACTTGGGGTTTGTTACCGGTGAGTAGCTCGTATGCCGTTTTACCGAGAAGCTTGTGCAAGTAAAGTCGGTTTGTGGCATGAAATGCTGTTTCCACGGCTTCTACCCAAAAGTGTCTTGGCGTGTTGTATTTGTCAACCATCGTTCTTGCCATCTCAATTAGTGTTCGGTTCTTCCTCTCAACAACTCCATTTTGTTGAGGCGTGTAAGTAGCCGAGAACTCATGTGAGACACCTTCTTCGTCAAGAAAGGTATCCACATGGGTGTTCTTGAACTCCGATCCGTTATCGCTCTGAACCTTCTTGATCTTCACTTCAAACTGATTTTGGGCTTTCCGAGCGAAGTTCTTGAAGATCTTTTGAACCTGCGACTTATCATCAAGAAAGAATACCCACGTAAATCTGGAAAAATCATCAACTATAACTAGACCATAGGAATTTCCACCGAGACTCTTGTAAGCATTGGGACCAAAAAGATCCATGTGAAGTAATTCGAGTGGTCTCCTAGTAGTCATTATATTCTTAACAGGATGACTTCCACCTACTTGCTTTCCAGCTTGACAAGCACTACAAAGTCTATCTTTGTCAAAGATAACATCTTTAACACCAAGTATATGATCACCTTTGATAAGCTTGTCTAAGTTACGCATGCCAACATGTCCTAGTCTTCTATGCCAAAGCCAACCTTTAGAAGATTTTGCAATAAGACAAGTACGAGGTTTGGATCTCTTAGTGAAATCGACAATGTATAGATCACTTCTACAGAAACCGGTAAAGACCACTTTATGATTATCTTGGCGAAACACTTGGCAATCTACTTTCGTGAATAGCACATTAAAACCAAAGTCAGCAAGTCTAGATACGGAAAGAAGATTGTAGTCAAGAGATTCAACAAGCATAACATTTTGGATAGAGCTATCATGGGATATGGCCACCTTACCAAGACCAAGTACCTTACCCTTGGAGTTGTCTCCAAACGTTACGTACCTTCGCGGTCCATGGTTTGGTGTGATCTCTTCAAACATTTCTCTATCTCCGGTCATATGATCGGTACATCCGCTATCGACAATCCACTCTTTTCCTCCGGACATGTAATCCTTGAAGTTTGCCATGAGACTTAGATTCTTCATGATCTTCTCATACTCGATCTCGAATAGCTCATCTTCATCATAGTAGCCATATTCCACATTGTCATCATCAAGTGGAAAATCCTCGTCATAAAGAACAAGAGATTCGTTAGGGTGGTGATCATGACAATGTTCAAGTTTATGAATGCGAAGGGCCTCTATAATGATATTGTTGATAGTTGTGACATCTCCTTTAGCACGCATGAGGTCTCTAAGCTCAAATAGACAATCATCAAACTTGGGATCACTAGGCGTCATTTTCTGGAAGGCAATAGTTTTATGAAGAATTTCATCAAGATTACTCAATGAATAACTTGGATATCGTTTCTCCAAGTCATTCCACAAAGTGTAAGCACATACAAAATTCTTCATTTGATTGAGCACATTTCTAGGCAAAGCTCTAACAATGAGATTGACAGTTCTAAGATTGCATAGCATATCAACTTCCTCTTCATGTGTGGGATGCAAAGGATTAATGGGAGGTACATAGGGACACTTGACATATTTGCTCAGTTGAAATTCATTAAACAACTCAAGCATCAAGGTTTTCCATTGACTATAGTACTCTTCATCAAGGATAGGCACTCTACAACTCAAACTCCCTATACTAGACACATCCATCTTCCTCCTCGGTGATTAAACCGAAGCAATGGAGACCAAAGCTCTGATACCAATTGAGGGATCACTAGAAGAGTGTCTAGAGGGGGGGTGAATAGACTACTAGCAGGAATTTAAAACCTAACCTTTTCCCAAGTTAATTGGTTGGTAGATTTTTACAGTTATAGCAAGTCTAGCAAGTCTAACAGCCCTACACATGCATGTCAACAAATATGGCAGCGGAAAGAAAAGACATTGCACATGAAGTAAAGGGTAGAGATATGGAGATCAAACGCAATTGGAGACACAAAGATTTTTCCCGTGGTTTTGATAGGTGGTGCTATCGTACGTCCACGTTGATGGAGTCTTCAACCCACGGAGGGTAACGGTCGCGAGAGTCCATGGAGGGCTCCACCCATAAGGGTCCACGAAGTAGCAACCTTGACTATTCCATAACGGCTTCCATCCACGAAGGACTAGCCTCACTATGGGTAGATCTTCACGAAGTAGGCGATCTCCTTGCCCTTACAAACTTCTTGGTTCAACTCCACAACACGAAGTAGGAGGCTCCCAAGCGACACCTAACCAATCTAGGAGGCACCACCCTCCAAAAGGTAATAGGCTCGGTAATGACGATGAAATCCTTGCTCTTGTGCTTCAAGATGATAGACTCCTCAACACACAATCACTCTCTCGCAGATTTGGCTTGGTGGAAGAGATGGGATTGGTGGAAAGCAACTTGGGGAGGCTAGAAATCAAGATCCATATGGTTGGAGTGGAAGATCTTGACCTCAACACAAGGGTAGGTGGCTCTCTCTCAGAAAACTGGATGGGGCAAGTATGGAATAGTTCTGAGTGCTTCTCTTTCGAGTAGGTGGTGGTGACGGGGTATATATAGGCATCCCCAAAAATCCAACCGTTACACACAAAATGACCAACTCGGTGACACCGATGTGTTAATCTCGGTGGTACCGAAGTGACCAAAAGGTGGCAACTTTTGAATCTCGGTGAGACCGATATAGGAAACTCGGTTGCACCGATAAGGTGACCAACGGTCAGATTGACATTCTCGGTGAGGCCAATCCAACAATCTCGGTGGTACCGATATTGTGAATTTGTGTAACAGAAAGTTGGCAACCTAAACTCGGAGGCACCGGAATGGAATCGGTTGCACCGAACTGGCTAGGGTTTGGCTGAGTCTGTCTGAGTTTGGGAATCGGTGGCACCGAGTGGGAAGTGTTGGTTGCACCGATTTTGAATATTTGGCTATGGACAGACTTTGTGGAAGAGCTTGTGGGTGTTTTTGGTGACTATCACTTGTGCACGTATGAGCATTTTATTCACCAATCATAACCTTACCCCCTTTTAATAGTATTGGCTTTCCTATGGACTCAAAGTGATTTCTCACAAATGTAAAATGTAGAGTCCTCTTGCTTGAAGCTTTGCCAATCCATTTCCTTGCATCTTGGGGTATTTCCACAATCTCCACAATCCTTTTGCCAGCCCTCTCTGTGGACTATATCTGAAATACACTAGGTAAAAGTGTTAGTCCAAGAGACAATGTATGTTGTCATGAATTATCAAAACCACCAAGGGAGCATATTGTGCTTTCAAAGAGATGCGCGACAGGCAGAAGCAGAAGCAGCAGCATGGGCGATCCAATAGCTTCACCCTCAACCGGCGAGTTTGGAGGCTGGGTCCAATAGTAGGATGATTGGTATACCATGTTTATCTCCGGCGCTCCGCGTAGAGCACATGCCCAAAGATTTCAAGGGGCCTCGTAAGGTGCCAAACTACATGGCAGATCTTGAGCCAACGTCTTGGATCGAGAATTACGAGTTGGCGATGGACATGCTGGATGTCAGCGACGCTATGTGTGCTAAATATTTAACCATGATGTTGGAAGGACCGGCTCGGACATGGTTGAAAAACATGCCGCCTAACTCCATCAACTCACGGACTGAGCTGAAAGAGCGATTCATCAAGAATTTCCAAGGAACCTGTAAGAAGCCTATGATGATAGTGGATCTACAGCATTGCGTTCAACGAGTAGACGAGTCGGCTCACCACTGTACTCGTCGGGTCGCGAAAATCATCCACTCATCGGACAACATCACGGCGGCTCAGGCAGTCCTAATATTGGAAAAGAATTGTCATTTCCAGCCTTTGGTTCTGAAGCTTGGGTGGCTCAAGTGGAAGGTGCAAGACATGGGCGACTTAATGGACGTCCTCACGAGGTATGCCGAGTCAGATAGCACGAAGGATCCCGGCTCAGACGAGGACAATATCTCCAAAGGCAAAAAAGCTGAAGGAAGGAAAGGTCAGCACGAACCAGGAGGCAACCAGGGGGCTGAAAATAAACGGAAGCAACCGGATGGCGGGTCAGACTTTGTGGCCAACACTAATACAGGATTCAAGAACCAGCACCGGAACGGTTGACCCGGAGGAGCTTACAATGGGAATAAACCTCGCAATTATGAAGAGGCGCTTAAAGCACCTTGTCCTAAACATAGCACCCAAGATACGCCGGCTAGCCACTCTTGGGAGAATTGTTATATCATGCAAGAGTTCCGTAGCCAGGCTTTCCAGAATAACTCAGGAGGCAATGGTGGAGGACATCCGGGTCAACATGGACCTGGCAGGTCAAATGGTGGCCCGGGAGCTGGTTTTCAACATCAAGGAAATCACGGCAATGGGCAACATCCTAGCTAGGGAAATCAGCATAATAACCAAGGGGGATTTGAATGTAATCCCAAGCAGTTGAATAACGGTCAGTATAACTAGCCCTTGAATCCCTGAATGAAATTCATAATTCTGGAGAGGATCAAAGAAGAAATCTTATGTCTCCAAGAGGGAAATAAGTCAGCCTTGGAACACCAGTGGCCTTATCAAAACCCAGCTCCGCCGGCTCTTTTTATGTAATTTCTCCCCCCTTGCAGACTTCTGTATATACTTCTTTATGTTTCAAGTATGAATAAAGTCGGCGTATTTTGTTGTTTCAACTTACAAGATCAGTTTGAGTCTTTATTTTCTGAAACAAAGGGCGCTTGGGGGCCTTCGACTCATCGAGTCTAGCTTTCTCACCCTTGTGACCCGGCATAACAATGCCACCTTATCAAGGGCATTTGGGGGCTTCCAGCCCATCGGGCTTAGCTTTCTCACCCTCTTGACCCAGAAAAATAAAACGCCATATATGGTTAAACCTGCCTATGTGCTTGATGCGACTCCGATCAGATGACCCCGTGAACTCTTGACGAGTCATTCCTTTTTGGACCCTGAACTTGTTAAGGTTAAAACACCGGCTTGAGTCATGTGAGAGCCGGCACACAGAAAGCTAGGATAAACCATGGGTTATCATACCCGCTTCATTGAAACAAGACCCGAGCCTCGAAAGCCGGTCTTTTTATGTCGAGCCTCGAAAGCCGGCATTATAATCGTGTGTCCTTTGCATTAAGTCTAGGACCACTGAAAGGTGCCTTCAAGGGGGGATACCTTATATTTCTAACCTTCGGGAAACAATCCCCAACATGAATACTATGTGATGAAGCTCATCACGCAAAAATATTTTGGGCACGACCCTGTTTTTACCGGTTTTTGTATGAAATAACCAGGTTATCGGCTGCATGATAGCAACAAATTACGTTATTGCTTAGAAAGGTTAACAAAGGACCTCAAGCTTGGGGATCAATTATTGGCCAAAGATTCATTGAGTCGGCTTATCAATATTGTTTTATTTGGCTTGTTACAGCAAGTTTCAGGTTCAAAATTATTACCGGCCCATGCTTCAAAGACCGGGTTAAACGACTAAGTATGCGTGAGCAGCCAATCGACAAGCTATCCTACAAATTCAACATTGTTGGAAGAGGAATAGGTTGTTAAAATCAAAGTCAAAGGCCGGGTCATTTTGCCCAGCTATATCTTAAGGCCCGTCAATGGAAGGATGGCATGGACGAAATGATGAAACAGCAAATAAAATATCTAGCACCAAAAGGTGCAAAAACGTGTACGAGGCACGCCAACAGTTTTCGACTATCCCTATTACATGCTTAATAAGGAAGCCACAAATTGTTTTTCCGCTCATACATGGGGGCTTAAGTTGACAAGGTAACAGTTCAGGAAATTCAAATCACCGACCACATGATCCGGGTCAGTGGCAGCTAATTTTGCACATGAGACGTCTCTGGGTTATCCACCGACTGGTCCTTTGGTTCCTGAATCTGAAGGTTGTCCGCATCCCAGTTGCAATGAGATAAAGCTTGGAATACAGCCTCGTCATCAAGAATTGAAGACGGGTCAACTTCAGGGGCAAAAACATGCTCGCATCGTTGAGGAGCCAGATTTTTCATTATCAGATCAGCTGGTGGAATCCGAGTATGGTTGGCACCATAAGCTGCCTGGTAGCTCCTCAGCTTCATCTCGGAGACCAGCTGAGTCAACAGAATCTGAGCATCCTTGACACAAGCCACGTAATCTTCCTGGGAGAACTCTGACCCGTTATTTTTAAATTCAGGAAAGCCCTTTGCCAGGTCGGCCGGATCAAGCTCTTCTCCGTAAGCAAGAGCCCGACTCAATGCATATATTGCGCCCGATCGGGTGGCTGATCTCTTTAGCTCTGGAATATGCTGAGGGATGATGGAGAGATTTTCCAACACATTCTTGATGTACTTTAAGGGTAGCTTATCCCCCAGTGTCACCTTAATTGCGAGATGACTCCCGGTGTAGAGCTGCTCCGTCAAAGAATAAACAACCTTGAGCATGAGCATACTGTTATCATAAAAGTTGCTAGTCCGGGGACATACAAAATAGAATCAATTTATAAGTCGGCAGGCGCATTCTATCTATATTCCAAGAAGACAGGAGTATATATATATACTTACCAAAAACAGCCTGGGCCATCTGGGCAATATGTCGTTTAAACCCGGACAACTCCTCGATAATGGGCTTGAGCCGGCCCTCAGCATCCTCTGCCCGCTTAACCAAAGCCATCTTTTCATCTTCAAAGGCTTTCTTCTCTTTTAAGAAGCCCGCCTTGGTGTTTTCTAGCTCAATCAAAGAAAGGCGAAGTTTTTCTTCAATTTCTGCCTTGGAGGTCTGCCTCTTTTCCAGGTCTTTTTTCAAATTGGCTACGCTGGATTCGGCTGTCTTCAGAGTTTCCTGCATCATGAATGAAGTTTACATCAAGTCCCAAACAAATTGCAAAGCAATATATTTCGCACTTGGGGGCTAATGTATCTCAACTCTTTTTTAACATTGAAGATGAGACGAAGACCCGACTCATCTCAAGGAGATGAGCCGGTCCTTGGGGGCTACAGGTCGAAAGTTCTTCAAAGTTATTAGAAGACCCGACTCATCTCAAGGAGATGAGCCGGCCCTTGGGGGCTACAGGTCGAAAGTTCTTCAAAGTTATTACAAGATCCGACTCATCTCAAGGAGATGAGCCGTCCCTTGGGGGCTACAGGTCGAAAGTTATTCAAAATCATTACAAAAAAAGGCCCGACTCATCTCAAGGAGATGAACCGGCCCTTGGGGGCTATAGGCTAAGTCAGATAAACATTTGCAAGACCCAACTTATCTCAGAAAGACGAAGATGGGCCTTGGGGGATACAAAGGGATATATGATAACATGAAAAGGAGAACATAGCTCATATTTATTTTTCATCATGCTAACAAGGCCGATTTCCATCTCACGGCTTGTTGCCAGGCGGTCTAAGCAAGCAGCATGAAGATCTTCAACACTAAAGCTCTCATAATTTGGAAGTTCCAACTTGGCCTTCCCTTTTTCTTGCAGTACCGCTTCATACTTAGCAACAACCTTTGTTAATACACTGGAAGTCTCAGGAGCAGTATAACCCGTCCCAGTAATAATAACTTCAGGATTGTTCGTGTTTGTCACTGATGGATTGGGCGGGTCAAGGTTAACTACTGATGTAGCTTCAACAGTTAGGGCTTCAATATTGATTGGTTCAGATGGAGGGGGTAAATCGTTTTGGATATCCTGAGGGTCTTCAGGATGATCAACATGGATTTCATGAGCCGCCGATCGGGAAGCTCCGACTCAGGGACCTCCGGGTTGACACAAGACCCGTCAGTCTTCCTTTTCTTAGCTTTGGCCCTACGAAGTTACAAAAGTATGATATGAAAAATGGGAAAAGCAATAGCTTACTCAAACAAATGATTTGATGAGGAAAGTTACCCTTGATTGATGACAAAGGGCGCCAGCTTGGATGCAGTCAAGTCGTCCGACGAAGGTGGCGTCTCCTGATTAACCAAGGCATAGGAGTCAAAACATTAACACATCAAGCCAGAATTTTCTTTGGAAAGATTGGAATATTAAGTACCTTGGCTGATCACTTCCTGGTGACTGATTTATCGGGTAAACCTTCAACAAGATCGCCACTCCCACTTCGGGTTTGATGCCTAGACTGGTGCTGGGTTTTCTTCAAAATAAAGCGAGGATCCAGATGAGCGTCTGGGTGAGAAAAGCCTACCTTCCGAACAACCCGCCTTGTTTTCAACGGAGGCGGAGGATCTGAGTCGGAATATATGGAAATTACCTCAACATCACCTGCACGGCTTGTTTCAACATCACCCTAAGAAGGAAAAGGCGTCAGATAAATTCAAGGAAATATAAGCAAAAGGCTAATTTTACCTCTGATCGGGTATCAGTGGCGGCTGTTTCGTCCATATGAGACGGCCCTTCTGCAGCCGCCTTACTTTTCTTCTTGCTCGGGGCAGCTTTGGATTTGGTAGCCGCTGTCTTGGTACACTTCCGATTCCAGAAAGAAGAGGTAGCCTGTAAAATCAAACACTTAGACCAAGGAAGAAAAAGCTCAAAGTCTGTTCAAAAAGCTGGGTTAATATCTTAAAAAGTTTTTATACCAGAGGAGCCGGGTTGAGGGCGTAGAAGGGATTCAATCCATCTTTATTGCAAGTCTCCTGGGTTTATTTCATCGGCATCCAAGGAAAAATTGATATACCGTTGAGCGTCGTTCAAATCGCCAGAGTAAGTACACATTAAGCCACTGCGCAGGCTTAACGACAGAATTCTCCAAGATACCAAACACCGGGTTAAGTCGACCCCGGTCAACCCATTGGCGTGTTGGGAGCGTTCCTCGGTGGGAGCCCAACCTGGAAGCTCAAGATCCATTGGGAGGCGGTTGTGCCTGTAACCCGGCAAGGGATTTTCATCGGCAGGCGCAGTGTTTCGGCAATAAAACCAAGTCTTGTTCCATCCTTTAGGATGGCTTGGTAGGGTGGCAATAGGAAAAATTACATCCTTCCGCCTTTGGATCGAAACCCGGCCAAGTTCTAAGCCGGGGCCATCCGCGCACTCTGTCTGCCTGTTCAGATAGAAAAACTCCTTGAAGAGGGAGACAATGGGCTCCGTCTGAAGATACACGTCGTAAAATACTTGGAACTGGCAAAGGTTCGATATGGAGTTGGGAGCCAAGTCATGAGGATGGAGGTTGAAAAAGTGTAAGACGTTCCGGAAGAATTTCGACCCGGGGGTTGAAAAACCCCTGTGTAGGTGATCTAAAAATATCACCACTTCCCCCTCCTGGGGATGTGCGATCTCTTCTCCGAGGACGACTCGCCAGCCAATCACATTTTGAGGCGGCAGAAACCCATGATCCTCATAATCCTTTAAATGGATATCAGAAACTTGAGTCGCCACCCACTTGCAGGCTTTTGACTCCGACATAATGAGTCGCCTGGACAAGGTAAAAAAGGGCGCCTTAAGTAGATCTTTCAAGTAAAATAATCTAAGTATTTGCAATAAAAGGCAAGTCTGGTAGAAGACCAGAGTCTTTACAGTAGTCTAAATGCATGGCAAGTTACAAATACTAAGCCGGCAGAAGTGAGGGCGACTCGTGTTAAGACAATACGTTCTTGAGAATTTTGCTAAGTATAAGACAAACAAGTTTCTCCTGAGGCAGCAAAAATTTTGGATCTAAAAATGGTTCAAAAAGGCGAGAATATTCGCTAGCCCTAGCAGGGGGGCATGGAAGCAATGATAGTGTTATCTATCTAATACAAGGAAAGATTAAGACACGTCATACGCAAAACGGCGTTGGTGACCCTACCGCCTTACTTTGGTGAACATGTTCATGGGATCTACTTACAAATGCTAGCAATGGTGATGAACCGGAGACAAATCGCCGAAGAACTTGAAAGAACCGCGAGGTGCTATAATGAATCTAGCCGAAAGGAAGATGACTTACTCGAAGCGGTTGAACGGCGACGGGGAAAATGCGCAAAGGATTGATTGACGAAGAAGGAATGCCCCGACGACCTCGAGAAAGATCGATGAGATGAGGAAGTTGCGGCAGTGGCACGAGGGGCTCCCGGACTCGAGGAAGAAGAAGAAGCAAGAAGGGGAAGTGGAAAGTGAATCCAGGGCCTTTCGGTGAATATTTAAAGGGAAGGAGCCCGAAAATACAACTGACAGGCGCGACAATCGAGGGAACACACTAAATTTCGGGAAACAAAAAATGCCTCAATTTTCGAGATAAACGGATATGACCAGATTTGCCATTGTGTCAATATTATTTTTCCAGACTGACGACAGGTGACGTCACGATAAATGAACGTTGGGAAAATGAAAAGTGTGGGAGCAGAACAAGCCGGCATTATGAGATTTGTAGAAGACACCAAACCAAAGATGAGACGCCACAGGAAGAAAAGATCTATTAACTTGAATGAATTCAAATCAATCTGGGGCCTAATGTCGGGGATATAACTCCACGGTATAACCCGCCCTACTGGGCCGGGTCAACATATCAGCAATCTTGTGACCCAGTTCAAGGTGGGCCGTGTCTCAAGTACAAGATAAATAAGGTGGCGGCTGACCAAGACGCTGGGCGGCCCAATACCAGAAGACGGCGGCTCAGAGCAAATAAAACTAAAGGTCTCCGGTTAAAGTTTCCTTAAGATACAAGACAAATTAGAGATGTCATAGGACACGGGACATAATATGACCCGGACTCTATTGTAAACCCTAGGGCTTGACCTGTATATAAATGTAGGCCCTTAGGGCCGAAACTCTCAAGTTACAACCTCTCGATAGCTAGGTTAGCTATTCCGCACCCTTGTAATCGAGATCCATCGATCCAATACACAAAAAGCAGGACGTAGGCTATTACCTCTAGAGGAGGGGCTGAACCTGGCTAAACCCGACTCTCTCTCTCTCTCTCTCGCTTAACCCCTTCGAGTCTTCACCAAGCTAGCTGTTACGAGGACGTAGGCTGAATCTGTTACGAGGACATCTGTCGGGTTGACAAAACCACGTCACATGGCTAGCCGTATCCATGTTTGCCTTCCATACCAACACTTCCCAAGGAATTTATTATTTCACAACATAAAGTAAATTTCTCTTTCATTTCGGGACTGGTCATCCATATTACCGCCGTACTCTCGTGCAATGACAAGTGAATAAACAATCATCTTAAGAATAACACATCTATCATGGAAAATATTGGCCACCCCCTGCCGCTTCATGAGCGGTACGGGCACACAAAAAGGAAATTCATTTTGAAAATTAGAGATGGCACATACAAATTTGCTTAGAACGGCACGGAGATACCGCATATATGTAGGTATGGTGGACTCATATGGCAAAACTGGGTTTAAGGATTTTGGATGCACAAGTAGTATTTCTACTTAGTACAAGTGGAGGCTAGCAAATAGAAATAGAAGCAACCAACCAAGACAGGAAAATTCACATAAATGGGCATTTAGCATAACTAATAACGAATAATGCCCCACAAGTAGGATGTAATTTTATTGCATAACCATTGACTTTCGTGCTTGCATAGGGAATCACAAACCTTAACACCAATATTTTTACTAAAGCATAATTACTCACCAACATGACTCACATATTACTATCATCATGTCTCAAAACTATTACAAGTAATCCAGTTTTAATTTGTCCAATGATCTTCATGAAAGTTTTTATTATATCCCTCTTGAATATCTATCACTTTGGGACTAGTTTCATATACACTACTAGGAAAAGGGCTATAGCTGATATGGACATTAATGGCGCACCATGTATGTGGTGCGCCACTGCTATATAGCAGTGGCGCACCAGATACAGGTGCGCCATTAGTGTCCTCATTACTAATGGCGCACCAGACACACGGTGCGCCATTACTAGCAATTTTTATTTTTTTTTCCAAAACTATTAATGCAGCACCAGGGCACAGTGCGCCATTACTAGTTTTAACTAGTAATGGCGCACCACACGCTCCGTGCGCCATTACTAACAATTTTTTTTTACTTTTTTTTTCAAAACTTGTAATGGCGCACCTTTGTGAAGTGCGCCATTACTAGTTCAAACTAGTAATGGCGCACCACACGCTCCGTGCGCCACTACTAACATTTTTTTTTTTTGCAAAACTAGTAATGGCGCACCCCTAACTGGTGCGCCATTAGTAACCAGGGTTACTAATGGCGCATTTTTAGGCGGTGCGCCATTAGTAACCTGAGACCAGCTAGATATTTTGGACAGCCACCTACCACACTCACTTTCCCCACTTCATTCTCTCCACCTCCTCCTCCAAGCTTGTCTCGGCTGCCTCCTCCTCCTCACCTCATTTGCACCATAGATTCACCCAAATTAAGTGGTTAAATTACCTTTTTTTGATAGGTAAGTAAGGGGAAAGCTTTCTTTATGTTGTAGATCTACTTTTTTCTCCCTCCAACAACGTGCACATGCACTTTTTATGGCCTAGCTAGATCTACGTATGTTTGTGGTGTTGCATATGTTTGTGGTGTTGCATATATGTTTGTGTTTGCAGGTACCGGTATTTGAAATGCGATAGTTGCCAATATTTTGCCGGAATGTTGATTCATTTCCGTTTCGGCGAGAATTTGGCACTATGCATTCTTTTTGGTCCTATTTTTAGGCAAAGTCATGCCAAATTTTTTCTTGGTTCTAAAATATCGTTTTGCTCTACCCCGCAGGCGACCATGGTCCGCACGATGACCGAAGGCATCGTGAATAGGTTTTTGAGCTCCGCGAAGGCCGAGATGCTTCAAAAGAACGAGACGGAGATAAGATGTCCGTGTCGAAGATGCAAGCTGAAGAGCCTTATTGCGGACCTGGATTCCGGGCAGGTGCGGGACCACCTGCTCTTGCGTGGTTTCATGGATGGCTATCGGTGGCAAGGTGATGAAGATGACTATGAAGTCGTCCATGGGGGCCGGGCAAGAAATGAGGAAGGGCAGCAAGACAACCACCGCGGCGAGGGCGGGCGAGAAGACGAAGAATCTCCAGGACATGATCACGACGGTGATGCAGTACACAGTCATCATGTAGAAGATGCCGGACATGATGATGAGGAAGATCAAGATGAAGGGCATGATCATGAAGATGAAGATGCCGGAGCAGACGACGATGGACCATCGATGGGCTGGGTGCAGGACCCTCATATTCAAGAGCTGCTTCTCAAGCAAACGGATAACGCAAGAGCTGCCGCCCGAGAGAAAGCCAAGCTGGATCAACTGGAGATAGACGCGGTTACTCCATTGTATGCAGGATGGAGGCCCGAGGATACCCGCCTGAAAGTAACGCTCATGGCTCTGGAGATGAAGGTAAAACACAAAATGACCGACGCATGCTTTGACGAGAACATGTCATTCTGGCACGAACGTCTTCCCAAGGGGAACAAGTGCCCGACCAGTTTCGAGGAGGCGAAGAAAATCATGTGTCCTCTGGATTTACCGCACGTGAAATACCATGTGTGCATGAAAAATTGCATCATTTATCGGGACGAGCACGCGAAGTCTACCATATGTCCGGTGTGCGGCGTCACTCGATACAAGAAGAGGAAGAAAGCTCCTCGAAAAGTGGTGTGGTACTTTCCGATCACTCCTCGTCTGCAGCGGTATTTCGCGGACCCTAAGGCAGCAAAGCTCCTGCATTGGCACGCGGATAGGGAGGAGAAGAAGCGAGAAGATGACGGAAATGATCCGGAGATAAATAAAAAAGACAAGATGCTGAGTCACCCTAAGGATGCGAGCCAGTGGCAAGCGTTGAACTTCGAACACCCAGAATTTGGGGACGATCCAAGGAACATCGTGCTGGGCGCGAGCACCGATGGAGTCAATCCGTTTGGCAGCCAGAGAAGCACACATAGCACCTGGCCTGTGTTTGTGTGGATGTACAACCTTCCCCCCTGGTTGTGCATGAAGAGGAAGTACATTCACATGAGTATGCTAATTGAAGGGCCGAAACAACCAGGGAACGACATCAATCTGTATCTGGGGCTGCTGAAAGAGGAGCTAGACACGCTGTGGAAAACGCCAGCCAATACGTGGGACGCCGCAGAGAAAGAATATTTCCCTATGAGAGCCGCACTGCTCACGATGGTGCACGACTATCTCATGCATCGTCCAACAGTGACATAGAAACAACGCTACAAATGCAGGCTGACAACGACCGCGATTTCATGACCATCACGATAGACGGTGGCTTCATCCACGCTCCAGTCCCTGAGTCGAGTCGAAAGTAGTGATGGTATGTAGTTCTGAAATATCGATTAGCTCTCTAGTTTGGACAGTCGTTCAACTTATATGTAATCGATGCTATTTATTAGTAGGACCATGAATCGTGCTATTAATGTGTTGCTTTTCTCTTCCGATCATTTTGTTGCATACTTATATATTGCTTATGTATTGTCTGTTAATTGCTACTAACGCTTTGTTTGTCTAGTGCATAGAGATGCCGTCGTATGTCGTGTACAAGGGTAAGGTTCCCGGAGTCTACGACGACTGGGAGGAGTGTCGGAAACAGGTTTACCGTTTCAGCGGTAACAGTTACAAAGGGTACACCACTAGGGCGGAGGCGGAAGCTAGATACGCGCACTATCTAGCGGGAGAGAGGAGGGAGCGGAGGAGGAACCGGATGAAGACCAGTTTCATCGCGATGATGCTCATCGTGATGACCGCAGCTCTCTTCTATGTGATGGTAGTTTAGATGATCAATATCGACTTGTAATGTGGACAAACTCGCTACTCGCGGTCTAGCTCGAGACTTGTAAATGTTCTAACTTTGTTCGGTCTTTTGAATTCGGAGACTAGCTAATATGATGAATTGTATTCGGAGACTAATCTTCTATTGTATTCGATGAATCTGCTGTTTATATTCTGTGCACTAATATATTCTGTGCTATCTATATTCTGTGCACTAATATATATGAACCTGCGCAAATATCAGAAAAAAAAAATTTCCTAATATTCATACTAGTGGCGCACCATACAGCACATTAGTGGCGCACTGCTATAAAAATACTAATGGCGCATTATCTGTTAGTGCGCCATTAGTAACCCAGAGCACAAGGTAAATATGGCCCCCTGGGAGGCATACTAATGGCACACCGTGTGACTTACTAATGGCGCACTGCCTGGTGCGCCACTATAGTCTGGTATACTAATGGCGCACCAGGGGTGCGCCATTAGTATATGTTACTAGTGGCGTGATGATAGTGGCGCACCTGTAGTGCGCCATTAATGGCCAAAACAGGTGCGCCACTAATAAGCCTTTTCCTAGTAGTGATATTAGCATTGCTTTTCACAAGCTCAAATAAATTTAAGTGAAGAACATGAGCATAAAAATTTCATCTCTCAAAATAATATAAGTGAAGCATGAGAGAATTTCGTCAAAATTTACAAACTCTCAAATTAATCTAAGTGAAGCATGAGAGTATTTCTTCAAAAATTTGAAGCACACCGTGCTCAAAAAGATATAAGTGAAGCACTAGAGCAATTCCATAGCTCAAAAAATTTAAGTGAAGCATATACAGCAATTCTAACAAATCATTGCATAATTTGGCTCTCTCAAATAGGTGTGTTCAGAAAGGATACTTGTGACAAACTAAAAAGCAAGTCAGCAAAGACTCGTATAATACAAGACGCTCCAAGCAAAACTCATGATATGTGACGAATAAAAATATAGTTCCAAGTAAAATACCGATGGTCGTTAGAAGAAAGAGGGGATGCCACTCGGGGCATCCCCAAGATAATTGCTTGTTTCTCCTTGGATATTATCTTGGGGCTGCCATAGCATCCCCAAGCTTAGGCTCTTTTCACTCCTTATTTCTTCATCCATCGTGATCTCACCGAAAACTTGAAAACTTCAATCACACAAAACTCAACAAAACCTTCGTGAGATCCGTTAGTATAATAAAGCAAATCACCACTCTAAGTACTGTTGAAAACCCATTCATATTTTATTATTGCATTATATCTAATGTATTCTAATTTTACCATGGATTATACCCTCCAATACAAACCATAGATTCATCAAAACAAGCACACAATGCAACGAAAACAGAATCTGTCTGAAACAGAACAGTCTGTATTAATCTGTACTCTAACCATACTTATGTAACTCAAACAATTCTGAAAAATTAGGACAACGTCAACAATTTGTATATCAATCTTGTGTAAAAAGTTCAGAATTTTTCATCACTTCTGTGATTTTCAAAAATTCTGCTACTGGATGCAAAAGTTTCTGTTTTTCAACAAGATGAAATCAACTATCTCCCAACATGATCCCAAAGGCTTTACATGGTACAAACACTAATTAAAACATAAAAACACAATCATAACAGTAGAATAATTGTGCAAACACTCAAGAACAGAATGAAAAAGGTACAAAATAAATTTTATTCATTGGGTTGTGTCCCAACAAGCGCTATCGTTTTACGCCCCTAGCTAGGCATAATGCATATATTCAAGTATTGTCATCTTTAGTTTCCAACTCCTCAATCAAACAACTAGATTTCTTCAAGAATTTAGCATGCACACTTTCAATGACAATACTTGTAGGAATAAGACTGAAAAATTCATTCTTGTAAGTAGGATCTTTTGCTATTTCAACAAAATTGGGATAAACACTAATCATTTTAAGATGTTCCTTGTGGCTATTAGATGTGGCACCTTTGTTCTTAGTGACTTGTGTAGACTTGCAAAATTTTACGGGAGTTTTCTCAATATTTTTAATAGAAGAAAAGGCCAAGCTCAAGTTACTAAAAATTTCTTCCAACTTATCAATCCAGGGGGAACTTTCTTCTATTCTTTTGTTAACTATGGCATCCTTTTCCTTTAATAACTTAAGGACATCCTCCGCTTTTGACCCAACTTTATTTGCAAGATTATGCATTTTCTTATCCAAATTTTCAATATGTTCTTTGGTAATCATCTTCTTTTCAATAGCATCTAGCCTTTCCATAACATGTTCGAGAGTTAAGGTTGTTTCATAAATCATGAGAGCTGGTGAACCCACTAGATTTCCCATAGCATTAAAAGCATCCAAAGATGGACACATCAAGAAATTCCCACCGGTAATCGTATCAAGGACTAATCTATACCAAGTGGTGATGCCCACATAAAAACTGTGAAGAAGAACAATGGTAGATTGCTTATGAATATATCTATTATGAGCATTGCAAATCCTATACCAAACATCTTTTAGGTTCTCCCCTCCCCTTTGCTTAAAATTGAGAACTTCGTTGTCGGGAATACATGCAATAGAGGAAAAACTAGCCATAACAACAAGGTAGGCAAACAAGAGATCTGACGAGAAAAAGGCAAACGAAAAAGGGGGCGAATAAAACGACAAATTTTTGTGAAGTAGGGGAGAGGAAAACGAGAGGCAACGGTGCCAGAAATTGACAAGTTGACGGGAGACTACTTTCGCACCTCCTCCTCGGCAACGGCGCCAAAAATTCCTATGACGTGAATTGAGACTGCGTTGGTATTTCCCCAAAGAGTAAGGGATGATGCAGCACAGCTATGGTAAGTATTTCCCTCAGTTATGAAACCAAGGTTATCGAACCAGGAGGAGGACCACACAACGCTATGTAAATGGTACCTGCACACACGAACAAATACTTGCAACCCGACACGTAAGAGAGGTTGTCAATCTCTCCAAGGTAAAAAGATAGATTGGTTTGTATTAGATTGGATAAATATATCACACAAGAACACAAAATAAAAGATTCAAATAAAAAGTGCAGCAAGTTATTTTTGGGTTTTTGGAATAATAGATCTGAAAACAAATGCGGAAGAAGATAGATCGGAAAGCAATATGTTAAAAGAATAGACCCGGGGGACCGTAGATTTCACTAGTGGCTTCTCTCAAGAAAACAACACACGATGGGTAGACAAATTACTGTTGGGCAATTGATAGAATATCAAATAATCATGACGATATCCAAGGCGATGATCAATATATAGGCATCACGTCCCAGATTAGTAGACCAAAATGATTCTGCATCTACTACTATTACTCCACACATCGACCGCTATCCAGCATGCATCTAGTGTATTAAGTTCATGGAGAAACAGGGTAATGCAATAAGAACGATGACATGATGTAGACAAGTCTATTCATGTAGGAAGATACCCCATATTGTTATCCTTAATAGCAACGATACATGCATGCCTCGCTGCCCCTTCTGTCACTGGGAGAGGAGACTGCAAGATCAAACCCATCAGAAAGCACCTCTTGCCATGGCAAGAATATTTGATCTAGTTGGCCTAACTAAACCAAAGATTCAAAGAAGAAATACATGGCTATAAATAATCATGCATATAAGAGATCAAAGAAGACTCAAATAATATTCAGGGATAGAAACTGATCATGAACTCGAACTTCATCGGATCCCAACAAACACAACGCAAAAAGTCATTACAACCATTGTATTGAGAATAAAAAGAGAGAGAAAACCATGTAGCTACTGCCAACGGATACATAGGTCTATGGTGGAGTACTCACGCATCATCGGAGAGGCACCAATGAGGATGATGAACCCCTCTGTGATGGTGTTAGATTGGATCTCGTGGTTCTGGAACTTGCAGCGGCTAGAATTGTGTTTCGTCGACTCCTTTAGGGTTTCTAGAATTTCCGAGGATTTATAGAGCTGAGAGGCGGTGGAAAAGACCTCTGTGGGCCCCATGATACATCAGAGCGCGCCAGGGTCCTCTGGTGCGCCGTGGTGTATCGTGGGCCCCACGGGCCTGCCCCTAGGTGCTTCCTTGGCTCCCAAGTTGTCTTCTGATCCAAAAAAATCTCCAAAAAGTTTCGTGGCATTTGGACTCCATTTGCTACTGATATTCTGCGGAGTAAAAAAGAAGCAAAAAACAGCAACTGGCACTGGGCGCTATGTCAATAGGTTAGTCCCAAAAAATGATATAAAGTTGCTATAAAATGATTATAAAACATCCAAGAAAGATAATATAACAACATGGAACAATAAAAAATTATAGATACGTTGGAGACGTGTCAGCATGCAGTTGCGCCGCACCCGGCGTCACCATGCGGTTATACGTGCGCTGCCATGTAGTTAAGCGCTGCAAAAACTGCCATGCGGACTGGCCGAAATTCCAAGTTGTCCGGGGCCCACCTATTTATTCCCGTGGCCATTTACCTACATCTCTTCCACCTTTCGATCGCGCCACACAACACAAGAAGCACACCCATGACGACAAATAATAGAGAGAGGACGCACATCTCTTCATCGCTTCAACCTTCCCGCGCGGATCCAATGGCGGCTGTCGGGGCCGAGCGGCAGTTTGCCATTATTGTCAAAGTGGACACCCACATCAGGAAGACGGGCCTCTCGGTGGTGTACACCAACGAACCGGTCGTTGTGGAGAACTCCATCAACACGTTAGAGCAGCCGCTTGCTAAGGATGACAAGTACAAAGTGGTCGGCTTCGACCTCTAGTACACCGGCGGTCGTGCCGGGCATGATCAGATGGTTGTCGTCGCCCAGTTGTGCGTGCGCCATCACGTGCTCGTCTACCACTACTTCCTGGCCACAAGGCCTTGCGAGCGTTTCGCCAGGTTTGTCAACATCCCCGACTATAGGTTCGCAATGGTGGACACCACCAATGATCTCAAGGTGCTCGAGACTTCGGGCTTGTCCTGCCAGAAGCTTGTCAACATCCAAGGTTAGTACAGGGTCTGGGGCGGAGAGAAGAAGAAGCAGAAGGACTCCCTGGTTGACCTCGCCGCAGCCATCATCGACCCCTACTACAGAGACATGAAGGCTGAGTGGGAGAAGGACAAGTCTGTCTGGCACAAGGCCTGGGTGAACTAACTCGATGAAGATCACATCAAGTACTCGGCCAAGGACACGTACACAAGCTACGATATATACTAGAGGATCGTTGTCATGACGAAGTGCCTCCTTCCTGCAGACGGCGAGGGATAGCCACAACAAGAGCAGTGGCGGCATACGTCGTCACAAGAACAATATGATTTGCTGGTCGTCTACTTCTTGTAAATTTATATTGAGGAATGTACATGTGTTGTGCAGTCACTTATGTAATTGGATGTTAAAGTTGGTTATGGAACAATAATGTTGGTGTTCTGTAGTCAGAGCATAGATGTTGTAAAAAACAGAGCAAATCATATCTCATACAATTGTTTAGCAACAACCGTCTTCCCACAACACACACAGCTTGTCAGTATGAATCGTTTGGGTTATTATTGGTCTTGCCACACAATTCCGATGAATGGATTGTTTGCCTAGTATCACACACACCTTGTTATGGTAACTTGTTTGTGTTCTAGCTGGATCAACGCAAACAGTTTGTCCGAATGAACTGTAAGCCATACTTCGCACACATATGTATTTTGTGAACCGTTTGTGTTATCTTGTATAATACGCAAACAGTTAATAAGCACCAATTGTATGCCCTGCATCACACACGCTAGTCTAATATCAAACATGCCTGATGGACCCGTCATTGCACATAGTTTTCTTTATTGGTGACAGAGCTATAACTATACCGTTTGCGATGGCTCAATCACACACATTTTTGGCGAAGGGTCTCTGATTGATGTGTCGTCTTTTGACCTTCCTGTAGTAGTGGAGCTTCTCTGTTCTAAAGTTGAGCTCGCTGCCAAACATCACCAGCAGGGATTAATCCCCTGGAATGTCCCCATGGGATTGAGATCCATGTCAGGGATCTTTAGCCTCTTGATCACATCTGGCGAGATCAAGTTCAAGTCGGCCCCACCGTCAACTAGCATCTTCGTGACTTGGCGGTTGCGAACTGTTGGTGAGACCAATAGCAGCAAGCACCCAAAGGAAGTAATGCGGTCAGGGACTCCGGCATCGAAGATGATAGGTGTGTTGGACCACTTGAGGGGTTTCTGTGCCTCCGCTGCCGGTTCTGCCCCATTGACCTCACGGGCCCACTGTTTGAGCTGCCGGTGAGAGGAGTGCAAATATGCGCCCCCATCAATGCACATGGCATCTATTGCCTTCTGGAATTCTTGTCCATCAGATCCTTCTTCATCTTCGTCATCACTGTCCTCGTCACTAGACTTCTTGTCATGGCCTCTTGTAGGCTTCTCTTTCTCTTGCTTGGCCTTGCCGCGGCGACCACCACGGCCGCTATGGCTCTTCTTGCCAGACCCACCTTCACCAGCCTATCCCTTCTCCTTGTCACGCTTCTCGTACTCTTGCTTTTGCTTTTCAGCGATCTGCTCGACTTGACGACAATCGATGATGTCGTGGCCCTTGGTGCGATGGATTTTGCAGTATGGCCCGTCATGCTTCTTCCCCGCCGTGACTTCGTCATCGCCGGAGCACGCGGCAGCCTCCTTGCCAAAGCCCTCTGTCTTGAGTTTCTTGCCGGCCTTGGAGTTGTTGGAGCCTTCTACAGCCAAGACTACTTTGCCTTTCTGCTTGCGGTTGCGCTTTTGGCCTTTCTTCTTGGGATTTGATGCATCCTCATTGTCGGAGTCGACCTCCGCGCGAGCATCCTCACTAGGGAGCCTTCTCCCTTCCTCAGCGTGTGCACATTTATCAGCCAGAGCGTAAGGCTCGACGACATCACACACTTTGTTAATGTTCATCTCCTCACACATCCGCCTATTGCGCATGTTCGTGTGGAACGCGGCAATAACCGCAGCAAGATGAATGTCGGGGATGTTGTGCTGCACGCAGATGAACTTGTAAATGTACTTGCGAAGGGATTCACCGTCTCTCTGGGAGATCACATGCAAATTGCTGGGCTGCCCTGGGAGCTTGTGGCTCCCGTGGTATGCACCAACAAATTGGTTGCACAGATCTGCCCAAGAAAAGATGGATCCTTCTGGCAAGTTCATCAGCCAGCTCCTTACATTGGGCTTGAGTTCCAATGGAAAGTAGTTCGCAAACACCTTTTCATCTCATCCCCCGGCAGCGTGTATCGTGATAGGGTAAATGCCATGGAACTTCGAGGGGCTGATCCTGCTGTCATACTTGTCTGGCAGATTAGGCTTGAACGTCTTGGCGGAGGGCCAACGGACTTGCCACAGCTCGCAGGTGAACGCCGTACAACCCTTCTCGTAAGGCAGGCTGCCGGGAACCCCTGGCACAGGCTCATCGACATATGACCCGACACAACCGTTCGACTGGCGACGAGTTTCCTTGTGCCGCTCGATGGTAGTGCATGCCTCTTCTTTCCGTTGGTCCTTTAGAACCCCTCGTTGATCTTGTTCTTGTCGCGGGTCCGAGGACGCGTAAGATATCTCGTCTTGCGCCTCGGTCCGGCAGGGCGACTGCTGCTACTTCTATGGAGGCGATTGCACCGTGGGTGCACCACCAGCGTCACACCTCGCAGAGGGCCGTGGTTGTGAGGGCCCCGCCTCGTATGGTGGCCCTCCCCTCCTCCATCTTCTGCGGATATGCGGAAAGTTTAGCAACAGTTGGGCCTCTGCGAGGGCCTCTTCCATGGTCTCCAGTATGGTGCGATGCGTAGCGTGGGTGGCACTCCTACTCCTGACGGAGTCCGAAAGAGCACCTCCCTGCCCCGATGCACGTTGCCTGTTGTCGCCACGAGTTTGGCGATGGTCTTGTCCCTGCGCGTCCTGAGAGTGACGCATAGGTGTCTTGTGCACACGTCGCCCGGGGTCGGTGTCGTCTCGCGAGCCTGTCGCGGTTGTCTTGTGAAGCACGGGGTGAGTGCCCTGCCACTGCCATTGTCGTCGCCATTGCCACAGTCCCTGCCGCGACATCATTCCCAGCCGCCACCGGTGTCCCCTGGATGCTATGACAGCGGGGTCCCGGTCACAGCTCGTAGAAGTGTGGTGGCTACGCTCACCAGCGCGGTGAACGCGCTACTCGCCTCCGCCACCGTCGTCGGCCATTGCCTACGAGGGCAGCTTGGACGTAGACGGGGCGGTCGCCGAAGCGCCCTTGGGTTTTTTTTAGGTCCCATGGGTGTCGACGAAGCTGATGATGATGATGATGACGATGACGCATAGAAGCTGGTGAAGATTCACCTACGCGACCACCTGGCGCACCAAAGATGTTGAGGTATGACGATCTATGGGGCCATTTGGCCACTTTGCGGTTCTAATGTGGGGATCTACGTATGCCAAGAGCAACACCAACCAGAGCGCAATCAGGGATTCGATAGGTTCGGGCCTTTCAGAAGCGTAAAACCCTACGTCGTGTGTGTTTGTGATTGAATATATGTGCTCAAGTTACAAGGAGCGCGGTCTCCTGGCAAGGCGCTCGAGAGTGCTACTACACATGCAATTGAGCATGGTTTCGACCTTCGTAAAGGTAGCCATGGACCTCCTTTTATAGGCGAAAGGGGTTACCACAGTGGCTAAAATAGTAAATACACAAGGGTGCATAGTGGTTGTGGTAGTGTGTGATACGTCTCCAACGTATCTATAATTTTTTATTGTTCCATGCTGATATATTATCATTCTAGGATACTTTTGTGGTCTTTATTTACCAATTTATAATATTTTTTAGCACTAACCTATTTACCCAGTGCCCAGTGCCAATTGCTGTTTTCTGCATGTTTTTCACTTTTCAGGTCTATAGTACCAAATGAAGTCCAATTGCCACGAAACTCTTTGATGATTTTTTATGGACCAAAAGAATACCTGGAAGCTTCGGGAGGAGGCCGGAAGCCACACGAGGGCACCAGCACGCAACAGGGCGCGCCCTGGGGTGGCGCACCCTGATGTGTGCTGGCCCCCTCGTGGCTCTCCCGACGCCCCTCTCGGGCCTATAAATTCTCCAATATTCCAAAAACCCTAGAGGCAGTCTCGAAACTCTTTTTATGCCGCCGCAAGTCTCTGTTCCGTCGCGAGGCCATCTGGAGCTCCGTTCCGGCACCCTGCCGGAGGGGCGATCGATCACAGAGGGCCTCTTCATCAGCCTTGCTGCCCTCATGATGATCTATGAGTAGTTCACCACAGACATACGGGTCCATAGCTAGTACCTAGATGGCAATCTCTCTATCTTTTTATCTTCAATACAATGATCATCGCATCTTCGCTTTGACCTTTCCGATGTAATCCTATTGTGCGGTGTGTTTGTTGGGATCCGATGAATTGTGGGTTTAGGTTCAGATTATTCATGAAAAGTATTTGAGTCACAAATGAATATTTAGATTCTTATTTGCATGATCATTATAGCTTTGTAATTCTCTCTGATCTATCGATGTGCTTTGGCCAAGTAGATTGATCTGTCTTCAGTGGGGGAGGTGCGTTGTGGTAGGTTCAACCCGACGAGTTTCTATATCCCAGTGACAAAGTAGGGGATAAGATGTGTCTTTGTGTTGTTTCTACTAAGGATAACACGATGGGGTTTATTCATATTGCTTGAGTTTACTTTGTCTACATCATGTCATCGTTCTCAATGCATTAATCTGTTCGTGATGAACTTAATATGTAGAGAGTCAAGCATAGAAGCGCTCTTGAAGTGGAGTAATAGTAATAGGTGCAGGAAGGAGTCGGCCTATTTGTTTATGGACGTGATGCCTATATACGCATGATCATTGCCGTGAAAATCGCATAACTATCCGCTTTTCTATCAATTGCCCAACAGTAATTTGTTACCCACTGTATGCTGCCTACATGAGAGATGCCGCTAGGGAAAACTATGCCCCCCGGGTCTATTCACTTATAAATTTACAAATGCTACCATTACCTTGCTGCCTTTATTTACTTTTTATTTTATTTTTCTATTTATAATTATCTACAATTATCTACACAACTCATTTTCTTGCAAATAACAAGAACAAGGGGATTGACAACCCTCTTGCCCACGTTGGGTGCAAGTTGTTTGCTCTTTTGTGTGCAGCCGCTGAAGACTGTTGAGGATTGGTATTCCTATTGGTTTGATAAACCTTGGTTTCTTAACTGAGGGAAATACTTACCCACTTTGTGCTGCAATTACCTGTTCCTCTTCACGGAAAACCCAACGCAGATCACAAGTATCAGGAAGGATTTATGGCGCCGTTGCCGGGGAATATCATCACCAACTATCAAGTAACTTCACACAAATTTCCATTCACTTGTTTATCTTTTTATTTGCTATTATATTTAGTTTGTCTCATAAAAATAAAAAATACAAAAATATTTATCTTTGCTTGTTATTAGTTTTCTTGTTTGAAGTCATGGCTAGTTCTTCTTCCGCTCACGTTACTCCCAATAATGATGTATTAAATTTTAAACAAAGGGGAGGAGAAAGTTTGAAAGATGCATGGTATAGGATTTGCTTCTCTCAAAATAAAGCAACTAAAACGTTATCCACCACTACCTTGCTTCATAATTTTTATGTTCGTGTGACAAGTTGGTATAGGTTTGTCCTTGACACCATCACCGGTGGGAATTTCCTAATGTGTCACACCTTGGATGCTTATAACGCAATTGAAAATCTTGTTGGGACACCACCGGTTATCGTTAATGAAACTAGTTTTACCTTGGAACATGTTATGCAAAGTGTCGGTGTACTAAAGTTTGGGTCCTTTAGTACCCCATACTTGTGCACGGGCAGTTGTAGCCACACCAGCGGCAAGGCCTGCCGGGAAGCAGCTGGACGCAAGTAAGAAGCTATCAAGAAAGCATTCAAGCAAATAATCAAAAGACTGAGGACCGGAGGCCGGAGCCCCGGCAAGGTCTTGCCGGGATGGCTCGCGGCCCCGGCAAGACTTGCGCCCGGCAAGACCTCGCCACCCTGTCACTACTCCAACGCAGCGACCAACTTGTCTTTTAGCTGTTGTCCTCCTGGATGCGTGTCAGGACACTAACGGCGTTGGGCTTAATCGGTGCTGATGGGACGGCCCCTTCTTCCGTCCCGAAGATGCTAAGGGACACCTCAACGGAGCATTAAATGTGTTTGTCCTAAACCGTCAGTGTTAGGTATGATAACACTGTAGCTACTTTTACACCTCATGTATGCGCTGTACGCCACTGTGGTGACCCCTTCGAACGTATAAAAGGAGGCCCAGGGCGTAGCTACAAGGGGATCTTCTCTGGCCCGTTCTGCACGCGTAGCTGCTGTGTACTGTTCATCACAAGCGCTCCTAGAACCAGGGCTTAAAACACATCCAATATACTAAAGCAGGAGTAGGGTTTTACGCTTCTCATCGGCCCGAACCTGGGTAAAATTCTTCGTGTTGATCGTTAGATCTGCTCTTTGTGCAAACCCTTTCCCTTGCCGAATCGTAAAGGGATCCTCGCGATCCCATAGGTGTCGTTTCTCCGACATCTTTGGCGTGCCAGGTAGGGGAAAAGGTTGCATGAACCTGGTCTATTGATCAGCGCGCCAGTTTCTTCATCAGCTTCATCGCCATGGCCCCCAAGAAGAAGGGTTTCACGGCGGTTGGTCCATCCACATCCGCCGCGTCTATGGCTACCCGCACGGGCGACGGTGTCGACGCGGGCGGAGGAGGCGTAGGTCCTGAGCCTCCACGATGTTCTGGTGGTCAGAGCCAAGCGAGCGGCGTCGTTCGCAGCGGCGACCGCCACCCGCGTGCCCCTAGATCTAGGGACGGAGTTGTGCTGCCTGCGGGCAGCGTAGCGAACTCCAAGGATGGAAGGGCGCCTTCTAAGACACCCACGCCGGCGCATGTGCCGCGGCCTTCTCAGGTTGCGCGCGATGAATAGCGCCGCGACGTTGGTGGTACTAAGCGTCCCCACGGAAAGTCTCCTGAGCATCACTCACGAGATGCGCGGGACCAGCATGCACGCCAACATATTGGTGAAAGCGGCGCGCGGTCGCGGGACCGTGATGGAGCTCCTTCTAACACGGTTAGGAGTCAGAGCACATCACGTTCCTCGCACCTGTCGCCGCCGCCTACGCCAGCAGAGGCACTGGCGCGAGCACAGCTGCTCCTGAATTTTCCTCCTGCTGCGGACAAGCTTGACGAGTGGAGAGCTGCTATTCAGAGCCTCGTTGGCCTTGAAAACGATGACAGACCGCAGCAGGCAGAGCCTTCACGGCGGCAGTCCATCGAGCCGACACGCGCCGGTGGCGAAAAGACCGGAGGCGGTACCACCATGGTGCACTCTCCTCCATGGCGGCAACAGCGGTCGCCGACTCGACGGATCGACACCCGTGATGATGATTCAACGGCGTCGTCCAATCCACGAACTCATCGTGATCAACGTCAAGTTCTTCGGGAATGAGGCAAGGAAGACGCTCGGACTACCATCGAGCGGCGGCGGGAAGCGCGCTATCAGTCTGATAAGCGCGCAGGGCCCACTGTAGACAAGCCTGCGCCGGGGTATCCTGTCGATCTACCCTATGAGGTAGGTTGTCCAGCGTTTACCCGCGAGCTGCGGTGAGTCCAGTGGCCCAATTCCCGTACGTTCAAACCAGAGGTCCCGGAGAAGTATGACGGCAAGACTCACCCGTCGGAGTTCTTGAGCATCTACACCATTGCAGTGCAAGCTGCCGGGGCTCGCGATGATAAGATACTCGCCAACTACTTCTCGTTGGTGCTTAAGCCCAATGTCAGGTCGTGGTTGATGCATCTGCCGGAGAATTCCATTTCTTCCTGGGCAGATCTGTGTCATGAGTTTGTTGGAGCCTTTACAGGAGGCCACCAAGCTCCTGGCCAGGAAAGTGATTTGCATCTCATCTCCAAGAAAGAAGGTGAAACTTTGCGCAAGTACATACAGAGATTCAGCCGAGTACATCACAACATTCCAGACGTTCATCCTACTGCTGTTGTCAGCGTGTTCCATCAAAACGTGCGCAACCGCCGGATGCGCGAAGAGTTGGCGATGAAGAAGGTCAGGGACGTTGCCGAGCTTTATGCTCTGGCTGATAAATGTGCTCGAGCTAAAGAAGGGAGGAGACTCCCCGGCGAGGATGCTGGTGCAGGAGTCGATTCCGAAGACGAAGACGCCGCCGCCCCGGCAAAGAAAGGCCGGCGGCGTAACAGGAAGCGCAAGGGCAAGGACGTGCTTGCCGTCGAGGGATCCGGCAACCCCGACACCGCCAAGAAGGCCAAGGTTGATGGCCCAGGCAAGGATGTTGCCGGGTGCGCCTCCTGTCAGGCCTTGGCGGCCGCCGACAAGCCGGAGGGCTCCGTCAAGCAGTACTGCAAGATACATCGCACCAAGGGCCATGACCTCCAGGACTGTCGACAGGTTGAACAGCTTGTCGAAAAGCAGAAGGCTGAATATGAAAGGCGAGACAAGGAGAAGGGCCAGGATAGTGCGGAGGGGTCCGGCAAGAAGCACGGTGGCCGAGGAGGTCGACGCGGCAAGACCAAGCAACAAAAGGAGAGGCCCGCTCGAGGCCGCGACAAGCAAGAGGGGGTGACGATGATAACGACGAGGACGACGAGTCCAGTCAGCAAGAATTCCAAAACGCTACAGACATGATGTGCATTGACGGGGGCGCCTCGTTGCATTCTTCACGCCGCCAACTTAAACAGTGGGCGCGCGAGATTAATGTGACAGAGCCATCTGTCGATGCCCGGAAGCCATTGAAGTGGTCCAACACGCCTATCATTTTTGACGCTGAGGATCACCCTGATCGCATAATTGCGGTCGGGTGTCTGCCGTTGTTGGTTTCGCCAACGAGTCACAACCTCAAAGTGAAAAATATGTTAGTTGACGGTGGGGCCGGTTTGAACTTAATCTCACCCGAGGTGCTCAAAAGGTTGCAAATTCCTGATGAAGATCTCGAGGAAACGAGCACGTTTCAAGGGGTCAATCCGGGAAGGTGTCAACCGAAGGGTAAGATCACACTACCGGTGACATTTGGTAGCGACCTGAACTTCAGGACAGAGAAGATTGTCTTCGACGTCGCCAAGATTCCATTACCATATAATGGGATCCTTGGCCGTCCAGTGTTGGCCAAGTTCATGGCGGCATCGAAGATGCCCGGGCCGATGAGCGTCATTACTGTCAACTCCGACAAGAAGGACGCGCTTATCTGCATCGACCAGCTTTACCGGGAGGCAGTAGCAGCATCTGCCGCCAAGGCACTTGCTCCTGCCGCTGAAGCTCCCGGGGGGAGAAGACCGGCAGGACCTCTCGCACACACTCCGGCAAGCGCACCTCCACGGAGTGCTGCGCTCCTGTTGAGGATGTGCCAGAGTGCTCCACCGGCAAGAGCAAGAAGTCCAAGCCAGCTCTACCAGAGACCAAGAAGGTGCTCGCCAAGGAGGATGGTACGGGAGGAACTTTCACCATAAGTTCCACCCTCGACAACAAATAGGAAAGCGCACTCGTTGCCTTCCTGCGAGCGAATGTCGATGTGTTTGCATGGCAACCATCTGATATCCCCGGTGTTCCCAGGGAGGTGATTGAGCACCACCTTGCTGTCTGTCCACACGCACGGCCCGTCAAGCAGAAGGTCACGAAATAGGCTTTGGAGCGGCAACAATTTATTGCCAAAGAAATCAAGAAGTTGGAAGCGGCAGGTTTAGTAAGAGGAGTACTTCATCCAACGTGGTTGGCCAATCCGGTTGTCGTGCGCAAGGCGAATGGAAAATGGAGGCTATGTATTGATTATACAGACATGAATAAAGCCTGTCCAAAAGATCGTTTTCCCTTGCCGCGCATCGACCAGATTGTGGACTCTACCGCCGGCTACGATTTGTTGTCATTCCTTGACGCCTATTCAGGGTATCATCAGATTTTCATGGCCAAGGAAGACGAAGAGAAGACCACATTTATCACCCCATGTGGTACGTATTGCTTTTTGTGTATGCCTTTCGGGTTGAAAAGTGCTGGTTCTACATTTGCAAGAGCAGTCCAGATTGGTTTTGAGCCCCAGCTACATAGAAATATGGAAGCTTATATGGACGACATAGTGGTCAAAACCAAGGACAAGGAGACGCTTATATCAGATTTAGAAGAAACATTTGCAAATCTACATAAGATCCACTTGAAGCTCAACCCTGAGAAGTGTGTGTTTTAAGTCCCATCCGGCAAGCTTCTCGGGTTCTTTGTATCTCAACGTGGAATCGAAGCAAATCCCGACAAGATCAAAGCAATTGAGAAATTGAAGCGCCAAGACGTGTCAAGGATGTGCGTCATCTTGCCGGCTACGTTGCTGCTTTGAGTAGGTTCATCTCAAAGTCTGCTGAGCACGCGCTGCCCTTTTTCAAAATCTTGAAGAAGGCGGGTCCGATGAAATGGACTCCGGAAGCAGAGGCAGCGCTGCAGGATTTGAAGAAATACCTCTCCTCTCCACCAACACTAGTCGCGCCTAGACCGCAAGAGTCGTTGCTGCTATACCTAGCGGCAACGAATCAAGTGGTGAGTGCCGCCTTAGTGGCAGAGAGAGAAGCAGACGAAGAAGCAACGACAGCGGCAGGATCGCCAAGCGGCAAGCTAGAGTCCTCCCCGGCAGAGTCTGGCACCGACAAGACAGGATTTACGCAGTCAAGTAAACCAACACAGAAGAAGAAGATGGTGCAGCGCCCAGTTTATTTTGTCAGCTCCCTTTTGCAGGGGCTAGGTCAGGATATTCTGGCATGCAGAAGTTGCTTTTCGGCCTTCTTATGGCCTCGAGGAAGATGCGCCATTACTTCCAAGCACATGAGATTACCGTCGTCACTCGCTTTCCATTGCAGCGGATCTAACGAAATCCAGATGCAACCGGCAGGATTGTGGAGTGGGCGTTGGAATTGTCAAGCTTTGGTCTTAAGTTTGAGAGTACTTCAACCATTCAGAGCAGAGCCTTGGCGGAGTTCATTGCGGAATGGACACCAACGCCAGACGAAGAGATTCCGGAGTCAACCCTCCCCGGCAAGGAAACAAATCAAGAATGGATTATGTATTTCGATGGGGCTTTCTTGCTGCAAGGCGCCGGTGCTGGCGTGCTGCTTATCACACCCACCGGAGAGCACCTCAAGTATGTAATTCAGATGCATTTTCCCTGGGAAAGGTCGACGAACAATACTGCAGAGTACGAAGGGCTGCTTGCCGGTCTCAGGATCGCGGCAGACCTTGGAATTAGGAAGCTCATCGTCAGAGGTGATTCACAGCTTGTTGTTAAGCAAGTCAATAATGATTACCAGAGCCCGTTGATGGAAGCTTACGTAGATGAGGTGAGAAAGTTGGAAGAGCGCTTTGACGGTCTGCAAACAGAGCACGTTCCTCGTGCGGAAAACAGCATTGCTGATGACTTGTCAAAGCGCGCTGCCCTTAAGTTGCATGTGGAACCAGGAACTTTTGTGCTTCGGTTGACTCAACCATCCGTAACACCGTCAATAGGACAAGAGAAAAGGAGGAAGTTGAGTTCCGGCAAGTATTTTCCGGCAGAGCTCCTAGAGGCCGCCGGCAAAGGAGTTACCGGGAATGACGCCAAGCTTGCCGATGAGCGACAGGCTCCGGCAGGGCCTCAGGCTCTTGCCGTGGAGACAACCGCTCCCGCCAAGCTTGCCGGGGAGCAACAGACTCCGGCAGGACTTCGAGTCTTTGCTGTAGAGACAGATGCTCCCCCGGCAGAAGACATGCCTTTAGTCCTTGTTGTCGAGCCTCACGCTCCAGCATGGGCACAGCACATCGTCCATTTCCTTCAATCAGGAGAGCTTCCCGAAGAACAGGAAGAAGCGGAGAAAGTAGCCCGTCGGTCTAGTATGTACCAGTTCGTGGATAACGTGTTGTACAGAAAGAGACCTAACGGTGTGAAATTGAAGTGCATTCCTCGGGAGGATGGACTGGAGCTGTTGGCGGAGATACATGGAGGCATATGTGGTTCTCACATAGGATCAAGAGCTCTTGTTGGTATGGCATTCCGGCAAGGTTTCTTTTGGCCCACTGCTCTCCAGGATGCAACTGCACTAGTAACCAAGTGTGAAGCGTGTCAGTTTCATTTGAAGAAATTGCATCAGCCAGCTCAGGCTCTTCAGACAATCCCTCTCTCCTGGCCTTTTTCGGTCTGGGGGCTCAACATTTTGGGCCCTTTCCCCCGTGCTGTCGGGGGCTTTGAGTACTTGTACGTCGCTATCGACAAGTTCACAAAGTGGCCGGAAGTGGAAGCAGTGAGGAAGGTGACAGCACAGTCAGCCGTCAAGTTCTTCAAGGGAATAGTTTGCCATTTTGGGGTACCAAACAGGATCATCACCGACAACGGCACACAGTTCACAAGCCACACCTTCATGCAGTATGTCCAAGACCTTGGCGGCAAGATCTGTTTTGCTTCTGTTGCTCATCCAAGGAGCAACGGTCAAGCGGAAAGGGCAAATGCTGAAGTGTTGCGAGGCCTCAAGACAAGAACTTTCGACAAGCTGCGCAAGTGCGGAAGGTGCTGGATTGATGAGTTGCCGGCAGTTCTTTGGTCAATCAGAACGACACCAAATCGAGCCACCGGCCAGACACCCTTCTCCCTAGTATATGGGGCGGAAGCAGTTCTCCCCATGGAACTCATATACGGGTCACCTCGAGTGCTCACTTATGATGAGCTCGAGCAAGAGCAGCTGCGGCAAGATGATGCTGTGCTCCTTGAGGAAGATCATCTTCAGGCTGCTGTGCGAGCTGCACGCTACCAGCAAGCTTTGCGCCGCTACCATAGCCGCAAGGTCCATGCCCGAAGTCTTGAGGAAGGCGACCTTGTTCTTCGGCGCGTTCAGTCGGCCAAGAATTCCAACAAGTTGACGCCGACGTGGGAAGGCCCTTATCGGGTAGTACGAGTCACCAGGCCTAGCGCAGTCCGCCTGGAGACCGAAGATGGCGTTCCGGTGAGCAACTCCTGGAATATCAAACATCTTCGTAAGTTCTATCTGTAGGGCGCGGTTACCGGGTCCCCCGGCAACCACCTTTTGTACAAGTCTTGCCGTTGAAGCATGTAATCCTTTGTACAAAGCCAGGCGCAGATCCTGTGCGTAGTTAAATAAGATTAAGTGTTTTACGATTCTTGTCGATTTCCATGTCTAGATATATGCATGTTTATCTGAGATATTGTATTACACTTGCTCCCGGTAAGCGTTAACGAACCGCCAAGGTTCCATATCTCTATTTTCTCTTCATTCTTTTTCTCAAAGGACAGAAGGTTCCCTCGCATGCAAGTTTGCCGGGGGGGAAGGATGGTATGGATACCGACAGGCGACGTTCAAGGTTGACATCTTGCCGGAAGAAGTACAACAACGAAAAGCTAAGTTGCAGAAACTTTAAACAAGTTTTTGTTTTGTAAGGTTATTCTCCTTACTTTGTTTCGAGTCCGCTCAACAATTTAAGTGGCTGCACTGAGAACGCCAAGGGATCTTGCCGGTAGCGGCACCTCCAGCAGGCTGCTAAAGTCCCGCACCTAGCACTCGCGGCAAGGTTGTGCGCGCCGACAAATTTCCAACAAAGCGTAGGGCATGTACCATACAGAGAGAAATCAGACAGAGGAAATAACATACATTCATCTAGAGCATAGCAAGTTATATTACATAGATAAATGCCGCAATTCTAACATAAGGCAAAATTGTCTTTGACATGGAATGATGGCGGCAACGAGAAGGAAAGCAGCTAATCCTGGCGATCGCCTTCAACCCTCTTGACTTGGCTTACCCTGTCGACGATGGGCGCGACAAGCTCTTCAAGCGCCTTGATGTCTACATCCTTCGGCAAGTGGTCGAGGACGTTGGAGAGGTTGATGCCGGGGTTCTTGTGCCCCACTTTGACGACCACCTTGCGGAGGACGGCCCGGCAGAGCTTGCGGGACTCGTTGGCCAGATGGGTTGCTCGGTCAGACTGGAGCAGCTCCAGGGCGTCAGTCATGCGGTCGAAGAACATGGTCAGCTTGGCGCTCGTAGACACCATGTCGTCGGAAGAGTAGTCGAAGCCCTGCAAGCCCATGGTGGACAGTTGCGCGGCAAGCCTTTCCGCAACCTCAATAAGGCATTCAGTCTAGATTTGCACGCCTGACAAATAGTCGTTGTGGGTGGCGGCGGCGCTCTTGAGCAGCTCCTGTTCATTACGGAGATCTTTGATCAGAGCCTTCTCGCGAGTCCTGCTGCTCTCAAGAGTCTCTTCCAGTGTGGATAGCTTCACCTTCAGATCTTCGATGGAGTCAGTGGCTGAGGAGAGCTGTTTGGTCTTGTCGGATATGGCGACCTGCATCTCCATCAAGCTGTGAAGAGTTTTCTCTCTCTCAGTCTTGAGTGTCGAGAGCTCCTTGCCATGACCCTCAAGATCTGTTTCCAGCCGCTTCACCTTCTCCTCCAGCAAGTTCTTGGCGGCCTCTGCAGCTTCGGCAGCGTCGATGGCTTCCTTCAGCTTGCTGGCGTGATCTGTGGTCAGAGCTTCGAGCATCTCCTTGTGCTTCTGCTCCAGCTCCTGGGTCCGCAACGCGACAAGTTTTTCGATTTCTTCATCCTTGCTGTGGACCTTGTCGGCAAGTGCTTTCTCGCGAGCAGTGAGGTCATCGTCATGAGCCTCAAGCCCGACACGGAGATCTCTTAAGCGTGCTTCCTCTGCAGCGGCCTGTTGTTTGGCCTCCTCCTGTGCCTTCTCAACATCGGACTGCTTCAGGAGAAGCTCGTTCCAGCTTTGGCTCAGCTGCTCTTGATTCGACCTCAGATCCTGAAAGGCTTCAGCATACCAAATTTGGGTCTCCTCAATGTGCTTCTGGAGATTTGCCTCTGCTGCTTCAACAACTACTGCCCTGGAATCCAGCTTGTCCTTTCGGGCGAGGTAGAGTGTTTGAAGCTTCTGGTAGTTGTCGCTCATGGCCTGGAGGAGCTGTTCTTCTTCAGATTTGCTGCTGCTGGCGCTTGGTTCATCAACAATTTCGAGCCCGGTAGCGGCGATGACTTCCTCGTCGAAGACTTCCCCTTTAGTTGGCACCCCGATGCTTGCCGTGCCTGGAATGCTGACGAACAGGTTGTCGCCAACCTTGAGGTATCTGCTCGACGAGGGGGCTTCAGATGTTGACGGCTGGTCCTCGACAGCCGTCTCACCAGCAGCCGGGGGTTCCGTGGCCGGCGTAGAGCCTGGCGCTCCTGCGGCAGGAATGCCGTCAGTACGGTCACTGGTCTCCTCGCTGGTCCTCTCAGCAGACCTCTTGGTGGCCTCTTCCTTTGCGGCCTTGGCGGCCTCGGCGGCAACAGCTTCGGCGGCTTCGGCGGCAACATTCTTGGCGGCCTCCTCAGCGGCGACTTTGTCGGCTTCGGCAGCAGCATCCTTGGCGGTCTCCTCGATAACAGTATCAATATCCATCTGTTCCGTCAGGTGGAGATCTGGAAACCAAGGAAAGGATCAAGATGAAGCTGAGGTGGAAGTTCAAGAAGACAATAAAGTGAAACAGAATGACAAGTGCTCTGAGGTAAAGGGTTTACCTGTGCTGGGCTACGGAGGAAGGTTGCCAGTGCCCGTGCTTGCCGGCTCCTCTTCATCGCGGTAGAGCTTGCTAGAGGAAGCCTTTGCCGAAGATTCATCTCTGGGCGGCATAGTTGACGGAGGCGGCATATCAGGGACGGCCTCTATTGGTACTCCTTGTTGCCGCTCCCCTCCAACACGCCCGGTGATGTGAGTACAAAAGATGCACACCCCGGCACTTGCCAGCGGGAAGTGAGTAATGGGCTCACGCTGGGGGCTGAGTCGGGGGCTGCGTCGTGGGCTGGTCTCCGGACTGATGTTGATCAATTCTGGCGCACTTGAGGTGCTTGCCGGTGGTTCATCGCCCGTCGAAGTCCTTGCCCTCTTCGACATCTTTTGCGCCAACGTTTCCTTATCACTGCGGTAACAGGCCAAGGCAAAACAAATTAGTTAAGCAGAACTGAAATTCAGGGATTAAGAGATGTGATAGGGCTCTTACTCTTCTTCTTCGGAGCTAAAGGCAGAGAGGTCGAAGTCGACTTCCGCCGCGGCGTCTGGGGGAGGAGGGGAAGGAGCGGTCCTGGGTCGCTTAGCCGCGGCGGGTTGCAATCCAATGTTGTTTTATTGAAGTGTCGTAATTAAGAGAGGTTAACTTCTTGTTCGTCTAAAAATTAAAGAGGCATGGTGATGATGTGTGATCATTTCTATTCCTCGTTGAAATCCAATGTTGTTTCGGGTTGGAAGCGCGCGATGGTTAACTCCTACCAACCTCTTCCCTCGGGGCATGCGAGTAGTACTTTGATTTGTGATAAAACTAATAAAACTTTGCAATAAGTATATGAGTTCTTTATGACTAATGTGAAACCATGGATATATGCAATCTCACCTCCTCATATTTGCTAGCCTCTTCGGTATCGTGCATAGCCCATTCTCACCTTGAGGATCGGTGCACCTTTCGCCGGTGCATCCAAACTTCGTGACATGATACGCTCTGTTGCACATAAGCCTCATTATATCTTCCTCAAAACAGCCACCATACCTACCTATCATGGTATTTCCATAGCCATTCGGGGATATATTGCCATGCAAATTCCATCGTCACTTCACATGACTAGTTCGTTCATCATCATATTGCTTTGCATGATCATATAGAGCTGACATATATAGTATTTGTGGCAAAGCCACCATTCATCATATTTTTGATACGTGTCACGCTAGATCATTGCACATCCTGGAACACTACCAGAGGCATTCATATAGAGTCATATCTTCATATCGGTTCTTCATATCGAGTTGTAAGTAAATAAAAGTGTGATGATCATCATTGTTAGAGCATTGTCCCAGTGAGGAAATAAAAATAGGGGAGGCCAAATGAGACCACCATTCTGAATAAAAAAAGGAGAGAAAATGAGAGAAGGGACTTTGCTAATATCCTTTGCCACACTTGTGCCTCAAAGTGGTACCTTGTTCCTCATATAGAGAGTCTCATGTTATGTCATTTTCATATGCTAGTGGGAATTACTTTTTCATTATTATAAACTTGGCTTGTATATTCCTATGACGGGCTTCCTTAAATGCCCGAGGTCTTGATGAGCAAGAAAGTTGGATGCACACCCCACTTAGCTTCATTTGAGCTTTCATACACTTATATCTCTAGTGCATCATTTGCATGGCAATCCCTACGCCTTGCATTGACATCTATAGATGGGCATTTCCATAGACCGTTGGTATGCCTAGTTGATGTGAGACTATCTTCTCCACTCGTTACCCCTTTAATATCTACCACCATATTCTATTCCACCTAAATGCTATGTCCAATGGCTCACGCTCATGTATTGCGTGAAGAATAAAAAGTTGATGCATATTGAAAAGTACGATCCAATTTCCTGACTTGGACACCGTGGTGCTTGACATTTCTATTAATGTGGTGAAGATGGAGCCATGTCTTGCTAATATAATAAGATGAATGGGGGGTAAACATTCTTTGAGGATCGTATACTTTGAAAGATTGATGTTTTTTTTTCTTATACTTATAAGTATTGCTATGTAAATATTTTTTAATTCATCGTTTCTCAATGAGCTTACATGCATAAGATTACATAATGGATAGCATGTCACATCAAAAATTCTGTTTTTATCATTTACCTACTCGAGGACGAGCAGGAATTAAGCTTGGGGATGCTTGATACGTATCCAATGTATCTATAATTTTTTATTGTTCCATGCTGATATATTATCATTCTAGGATACTTTTTGGGTCTTTATTTACCAATTTATAATATTTTTGAGAAATAATCTATTGACCCAGTGCCTAGTGCGAGTTGCTGTTTTCTGCATGTTTTTCACTTTTCAGGTTTACAGTACCAAACGAAGTCCAATTGCCACGAAACATTTTGATGATTTTTTATGGACCAAAAGAATACATGGAAGCTTCGGGAGGTTGAGGAAGCCGCACGAGGGCACCAATACGCAACCTGATGTGTGCTATACCCCTCGTGGCTCTCCCGACGCCCCCTCTGGCCTATAATTTCTCTAATATTCCAAAACCCCAAGAGGCTGTCCTGATACTCTTTTTACGCTACCACAAGTCTCTGTTCCGTTGCGAGGCCACCTGGAGCTCCGTTCCGGCACCCTGCCGGAGGGGGGATCGATCACGGAGGGCCTCTTGATCAACCTTGTTGCCCTCATGATGATCTGTGAGTAGTTCACCACGGACCTACAGGTCCATAGCTAGTACCTAGATGGCAATCTATCTATCTCTTGATCTTTAATACAATGATCATCACATCTTCGCTTTTATCTATCCGATGTAATCCTATTGTGCGGTGTGTTTGTTGGGATCCGATGAATTGTGGGTTTATGTTTAGATTATTAATGAAAAGTACTTGAGTCACCTCTGAATATTTTCTCCGATGTATCAATGTTCTTTGGCCAAGTAGATTGATCTATCTTCAGTGGGGGAGGTGCGTTGTGGTAGGTTCAACCAAACGAGTTTCTATATCCCAGTGAGAAAGTAGGGGACAAGATGCGTCTTTGTGTTGTTGTTACTAAGGATAACATGATGGGGGTTATTCATATTGCTTGAGTTTACTTTGTTACATCATGTCATCGCTCTCCATGCATTACTCTGTTTGTCATGAACTTAATACGTAGAGAGGCAAGCATAGAAGCGCTCTTGAAGTGGAGTAATAGTAATAGGTGCAGGCAGGAGTCGACCTATTTGTTTATGGACGTGATGCCTATATACACATGATCATTGCTGTGAAAATCGCATAACTATCCGCTTTTCTATCAATTGCCCAATAGTAATTTGTTATCCACTGTATGCTCCCTACATGAGAGATGCCGCTAGGGAAAAGTATGGCCCCCGGGTCTATTCGCTTATAAATTTACGAACGCTACTATTACCTTGCTGCCTTTATTTACTTTTTATTTTATTTTGCAATTTACAATTATCTACAATTATCTACACAACTCATTTGCTTGCAAATAACGAGATCAAGGGGATTGACAACCCTCTTGCCCGCGTTGGGTGCAAGTTGTTTTCTCTTTTGTGTGCAGCCAATGAAGAAGGTTGAGGATTGATATTCCTATTGGTTCGATAAACCTTGGATTCATAACTGAGGGAAATACTTACACACTTTGTGTTGCAATTACCCGTTCCTCTTGACCAAAAACCCAATGCAGATCATAAGTATCAGAAGGGAAATACCTAACCCTGACGGATTAGGACAGGTGCATTAAATGTGTCATGTGGTGTCATGTTGGCGATGCTCCTCGGCAAGGACTGCCTCTCCTTCTCTGTCGTTCGCCCAGCTATCTCCTATTATCTTTCCACTCCACTAGGACGGGTGTCATTAAAGCTGTTGTAATTTCCTGGAGCTTCCATGTGCGCCAACCAAGTCTACCTAACGGCCTGCCCGCTCGACTCCTCATTGATGGTGATGACCATCTCGGCGAAGTGGAGCGGGGGCGTGGTAGCAGGGCCTTGCCGGACGCCACGGCTGTCAGGTCTTCTTTGTCGGCAAGTAGGATTGCCGATGGCTTGGTCTTGTCGCGTTGGATGAAGCATCGCCCGGCAAGGCTTGCCGAGCCGAAGGAGGCTACTGCCTGTGCACAAGTCAGGGCACAAAAGGGCATGTCCTTTAGTGCACCGAAAGAGAGAGACCATCTTCATCCTACACCTCCCATGGATAGATAAACCTTTGGTCATCCACTTGAGGTAAATTTGTTGTTGTCCTACAAAACTCTGCGCTTGTAGGCCCAACACGAGTCTACAAGAATAAAGTTGTGTAGTAGACATCAAGCTTTTCTCTGGCGCCGTTGCTGGGGAAGTAAGTACTTGAAGGTATATCTTTAGATCTTGCAGTTGAATCCTTTAGTTTTTCGTTCTATCACTAGTTTGGTTTATAAAAGAAAACTACAAAAAATAGAATTTACGTTTCCTCATATGCTTCGTATTTATAATGTCTTTCTTGAAAATGATTGATCGAAAAATTGTGTTCAATTGTTAGAAGAAGTATTTAATAAAATATTAGGCATTAAATCCTTGCATCATAAGTATGATTGCAATGTTGTTAGTATGAATTCGTTGAATATCCATGATACTAATGATAATTGCACCAGTCATGATAAAAAAAAGTTTCTTATAAGCATGTCAATTATTGTGGTGAGCATAGATCTTGTAAAAACATGCTAATAAGGGAGGATAGATTTTGTAAGAAGCCTAAATATCAAAGAACATAATGGTTGCTTAAGATGCTAGATGATTATGCTAAGGAGTTATGTTCTCTTCTTCCCGTTACTTGTCAGCTTTGCAATAAAGGTGGTCACTTTAATTTTCAATGTATACAATTTTATTATCGAATTGCGTACAAATATTGTGATGATATGATCACCCTGGAGCATTATAATGAACTTAGTCCGTTTTGGGGATATGAAGAAGTGACACATACAAGTAATTAGTTTGAAGGATTACTTCTCTTGAAAATTCTTGAATTCGATCTAAGGGAAATTTATATGTATTGTGAGGTAAATTGTAATGAGAATGTTTACCTTTCCAATTATATAAAGAAGGGAAAACCAATGGAATATGAAAAGGAACTAATGAAAGGGTAAAGTTCTCCCAATACCATCCTATTGTTTCTTGTGATTAATCTAGTAGTGAGGAGGAGCCTCCTGCCCAACCAATCCTTTCAATAAGAAGCTCAGAAAAAAATACTAAAGCCCACACATAATGTGGTGAAGAAGAAGAGAAGGAAAAGTAGAGGTAAAAAGGTATCTTTAACAAATAATGTTGCTCCTATCATTGTTGAGAATGAATTCAATAGTATTGTGGACAATGATACATTTGATGGCGATATTGTTATGCCTATTACTTGTCATGATAGTTATGATTGGGAAGACAATGATACTCCTTATAATATTGAAAATCCCTTTTGACACCAATTTGGAAAATTATGATAAAAATAATTTTTATACTATTGGTTCTATTCAGACTATTGATGATAAGAGTGATTATGCTAATGATATGTAAACCCATAAGCGTGGGGATGCTATGTTTGATGAGGAGGACATGTTTCAGAATTTATTTGCTACAAATAATGGTTTTCCCAATCTTGGGGATGCAATGTTATATGAAGACGATCTTCTTAGTTCCCCTACTTCCAATGATCAAATTTATTATGATGATTTCACGCCTCCTATTTATGATGATTGCAATATTTATGAAAGTGGGTTTAGAAGAGTGTCAACTTTAGGTGATTATTATCCCCCGATTTTGGAGGGTGGAATCTTATTATAATGATAAAAGTGGATTTGGAGGGGTCATGACTTTATTTAGTGATGATTCCATTTTCTTGGAAGAGGTTTCAATTGATTATGATGAGTACAAAGTTGCTCCTTATGATGATTATTGTGATGATACTTATTTTTATAAAATATAGTGATAATAATTATTATAAACTTGTCATAAATATGAATACCCTTTTAATGAACATTACTCTTTTTATGTGGAAACAATTTATAGTATTCGGGTTTCATATGATACTCCCACTATTATGAATGAGAAATAATTTGCTTATGTGGAGAGTAGTATATTCTATGCTTCTCGGTCATGAAAGGAATGCTTTGTGTGATAGTTATATTGTTGAATTCCTTCATGATGCTCCTGAAAATTATTATGAGGGAGGAACATATGCTTATAGGAATTGCAATAATATGAAGTTTCCTCTCTTTATGTTGAAATTTTGAAGTTGCACTTGTTTTGCCTTCCTATGCTAGTTGATTTTTGCCACAATAAATTGTTTTATTACAAAATCCCTATGCATAGGAAGTGGGTTAGACTTAAATGTTCTTACCATGAGATTCATGATGCTCCCTTGCAAGTTTCCAATACTATTCCTATGTGAGCGTCGTTAAAATCATCATGCCTAGCTAAAAGGCTTTAAAGAAAAGCGCTTGTTGGTAGAAAACCAAACACTTATACTTTATGTTTTTCTGTGTTCACATGATTAAGCTACTAAATTAATCATGATAGTGTGGATAATTGTTGATTTGATTCTGCACAAAAGAAGAAATTTTTGCATCCGGTATATGAATTATGTGATTTTACTAGAGGGTCAAAATATTCTGAAATTTCTAAACAGTATTGCTATGCCAATTCTTTGTGTTGTTCTTATTGTTAATAATTTTCAGAGATACGGAAGTATAGTTTTAATTCAGATCTTCACAGACTGTTCTGTTTTTGACAAATTCTGTTTTGATTGCATAGTTTGCTTTTTTAGTGTTTCCATAGCTTATATTGAGTGATATAACTAATGGGAATGATAGAATATAGTAGGTATTATGTCAGAGCATTTATGAATCTTGTCTTCGTAGTACCTAATTGAATGATCTACTTTATTATACTAAACCATCTCGCGAAGTTCTGCTGAGTTTGGTGTGATTGAAATTTTCAAGTTTTGGGTGAGATACTGTGACGACCCAAGACCAAGACCTCCATTAGTTTGTGTTATGTTCATGTTTGTGATGTTATTTTATTATATTTTGCATCATGCATCATATTCATTATCTTGTGCTCGTGTGTTTTAATTTTCGCTTGTGCTTGCCAACCTTGTGCCCCACTTCAAGTTCATCTCTTGTTCAACTTTCACCTAGAGCATGTGCATTTCCAAATCGCTTTCACCTAAGTCCAAAACCCCTAGTGAACTTTCTTCTTTTCCCTATTCTTGTATTTATTTTGAGTTACCCTTTTACGTCTTCTTTTTTGCTAAAACCTTGCCCATAAACCCTTCATATTGTATCTGGACAGCCTCTCAAGTTTCAACTCATCTAGAGTTCATTTGAATGGGTTTCAAATCCAAACATATTTAATTTAATTATTTATGTTTGGTTTTTTACTTCCGCCATAAATGACCAACTTCTGCCAAAATATCATATTAATTAGGTGGGCTCACCATGTAAAATTCCAGCCCAATAAGCGCTCATAACATGGGTTTCAAAATTCCAACAGTTTGAATAATATTGAAACTTCGTCCAAATTTTTGTCTTCCAAATTTTCTCTGACCAATTTTATTAAATTACCCATGTTTCTATGAGTCCATAAAAATGTATCTCATGTGTCATTGACCCCTCCAACCTGCTCCTTATATTTTCTCTCTAGCTTGTGTTCTATTTAAATATAGAACAAGAAGTAACTAGGGATGGAGAGAAGCCAACCTGGTGCTTAACTACTCACCTTGCAGCCCACAAAGCCCACCAGAGCCGAACCCCCCTCTGTCATCTCCTTTCTCCTGTACGGTAGGACATCTACGAATGCCACGTCGGCTCCCGGGTCGATTTGACGGCCAGAGCTCGCCCTAGGCAGCTATAAAACACATCCTAGACCTAGCCCTAGATCCCATCATTCCATTCCCTTCGTTCCTCCCCTCGCCACCGCCCTAGTAAGCCACCCATGTCGTGCAAATGCTCTACATTACATGACCTGGCCGAGCACAAGCTCGAGCTCGAGGTAGCTCCGTCGCCGCGCCTCCAACCCTCCCACCGCCATGTATAGAACCACCAAAGACCCCTGCATCTCCTACCACGACGCACGCACGTCCATGAGCCCTGGATCGACTCCCTCCTCGACCTATGCTTCATCCTCTTCTCGAACCCTAAGTACACCGCCGTTCAGCACCTCGCTGCTGTCACTCCATCATCTTGGAACACCTCTACATGTGCTGGGGACGCCTGGTGAGCTGATGCTTGTTACAGCCCTTTCCCTTTGTGTAATTCGTCCTGTAGGTGATGCATACATCCTAGAAAGTGTATGATCTCCAAGCTCTCGCCATGGTTAAAGAAACCCCATGCAATTTTAGTTCTTTTCAGTTTCATGCACGCTCCAGGAGCTCCTGCTCGAGCACACACTATAACGACCAAGATGCGGTCCTATCCTTATTTTGGCTTGAGGGCATCGATAGGGATAGAAGCGCATCTCTTCGTTTCGCAAGAATGGATATCGTTACAAGTACATGTAAAGAGGAGATTAGTATATGGAATTGGCTTACACTCGCCACAAGCTAAATCATGATCATCTCAAATACAACAATACATTCAATCACCATATAGAAAAGAAGGGTCCGATAACGGACAAAATCAAACGATAAAAGTGTTTTCTACTATGCAACTTTATTATTGTAGAATTTGTTGGGCCTCCAAGAGCAGAGTTTTGTAGGACAATAGCAATTTTCCCTCAAGTGGATGACCTAAGGTTTATCAATCCGTGGGAGGCGTAGGATGAAGATGGTCTCTCTCAAAAAACCCTGCAATCAAATACAAGAAACCTCTTGTGTCACCAACACACCCAATACAATGGCAAATTGTATAGGTGCACTAGTTTGGCGAAGAGATGGTGATACAAGTGCAATATGGATGGTAGATATATGTTTTTGTAATCTGAAAATATAAAACAGCAAGGTAGCAAGTGTAAAGCAGCGAGCAAAACGGTATATTAATGCTTGGAAACAAGGCCTAGGGTCTGTACTTTCGCTAGTACAATCTCTCACCAATGCTAATTTAATTGGATCACATAACCATCCCTCAATGTGCAACGAAGAATCACTCCAAAGTTCTTATCTAGCGGAGAACCTAAGAAGAAATTGTTTGTAGGGTACGAAACCACCTTAAAGTTATCCTTTCCGATCGATCTATCCAAGAGTTTGTGCTAATATAACACCAAGTTATCCTTTCCGATCGATCTATCTAAGATTTCGTACTAGAATAACATCATATGATACGCTTCAACCAACTCTAATGTCACCTAGATACTCCAATGTCACCACAAGTATCCATGAGTTAATCATACGATACGCATCAAACAATTTCAGATTCATAATACTCAATCCAACACAAAGAACCTCAAATAGTGCCCCAAGATTTCTATCGAAGAACAAGGCATGAAAACATGCAATCAACCCCTATGCGTAGATCCCCAAGGTCATCGGAATCCGCAAGTTGACGCCATAACATATATCAAGTGAATCACTTGAATACCCCAATGTCACTACGGGTATCCGCATGCAAGACATACATCAAGTGCTCTCATATCCATAAAAGTATTCAATCCGATAATAACAAAATCTCAAAGTGAAAACTCAATTGATCACAACAAGATAGTGAGGGGAAAACACCGTATGATCCAACTATATTAACAAAGCCCGTGATACATCAAGATCGTGCCATCTCAAGAACACGAGAGAGAGATTAAACACATAGCTACCGGTACAAACGCTCAGCCCCAAGGTGAATTACTCACACATTATCATGGTGAGAAAGAGAGAGTTGTTGATGGAGAGGTGCAGCCCCAAAGAGATGAAGGCGATGGCGGCCACGGCGCCGGCGACGGGCGACGGCGATGGCGATGGGCGGCGGACCCTTGCCCCCCCTTCTTCCTTGGTCTTGGTGCTGCAATGGAGGAGCCTCTCCACTTCTTGGCGGCTGCCAAGGGAGAGGCAAATTCGTGCCTTTTGGTGTCTCCCCCGAAATTAGGGTTTTTCTCTCCTTATATGTGCCTCTGTGGTGCTCTATGGCCCTTCGATGGATGGACTCTTGAGCCAATGTCTCTTGGGCACCTCTAGAACCTTCCAAGGGACTCCTGACAGCCCTCATGAGTCCTCAAAGTCTTGTCTTGGCCGAATACATCAGATATGGTAAGAGTTGGACTCAATCACGTCATCAATTCTCGTAATCCCGTAATCATATATTTTCCTCCAGTAAAAAGAGTCTACAGATCGCATCCGAACTCCGTTTTGGATGAATTTGGAGTCCAGAATCAATGCCATAAACTTTCCCACACTTTACTAGTATTAGCTTTTTCCATTTGACGCCGTCTTCGAGGGTCAAACTGACGATCTCTAAAAACTGTTCGTGGACAGATTTCAGGAAAGTCAGAGTCCTCCTCCAACAAGGCTCCTTTTGTGTTTTTTAGACAATTTTCAATTAATTCCTGCACATCAAAGTGTGAAAAAAGAACTTGTGCACTTTTGCAACCATTAATAGGTTAGTCCCAATAAATCATAAAACCATAGTAAAAACATAGACAAATATGACATGAATACTTCATAAATTATCGATATGTTGGAGACGTATCAGCATCCCCAAGCTTAATTCCTACTCGGCCTCGAGTAGGTAAATGATAAATGAAATAATTTATGAAGTGTGAATGCTAGCATAGTATATAAGTGTGATCAATGATAATTCCAATTAATTTTTCTAGCATCATAACCAGCAATTTTTCTCATAAAACTCATCATGATAAAGTAGCAACCAATTCACATGTTATTGTTCAAACAATGAATTCTCTTAAAACTTAACAACCTATGTTCTTAGTCACCAAAAAATTGCAATTCAACTTATTCTCAACAAAGTCTAAGTAAGAGCCCCACATACTCAATCATCATATAGTCTTCTATGATTGCTAGTACTCAAAGCATATTTTTAGAACAAATGGCATTCATCGAACACAGAGAAAGATAGGGGATTAATGTTTTGCCTCTCAACTCATTTATCATAGAGATAATTGTCAACAATAATACGTCATGATCAAATATATTTGATTGGATATATATGTTTCGATCTTTCCCCACCACATGATGCTTGTCAACTAATAGACTGAGGTTGGAATAAGAAGTTGACTCAACATGAATAGTAAATAACATGAAAGTAAATATATTGTCCCTTCGCAGAGGGAAGCAGGGATTTGCAAAGGTGCCAGAGCTCAAAGCTTAAATCAGAGATAAATATAATTTTGGGAGGTGCACCCTTCCTGTCAACATTACGACCAAGAGTTATCAATATCTTCCATGTTAAACACATTAGCGGCGGTTCCCAAGCGGTAAAAGTAAAGGTTTACTCCCCCTCCACCAACAAACACACTCCATGGCTAGCCGAATCCACGGGTACCGTCCATACCAACAGCATTCCTGGGGGAGTTTTGTTTAATTATTTGCATTTTTTTATTTTGGGATAGTGAATCCCTATTGCCGCCCCTCTCGTGCAAGGACGAGTGAATAAACACTCATCATGAGAATAACCCGCTTAACATGAGCGGTCCAGGCACACAAAGCATATGTTTATTTGAATGTTTAGAGGTGGCACATGCAAATTTACTTGGAATGGCAGTGAAATACCATATATAGGTAGGTATGGTGGACTGTTATGGAAGAAACATGGCTCAAGGATTTGGATGCACAGGTAGTATCTCTACTTAGTACGAAGTGTTGGCTAGCAAAAGGTTCTAAACAAGCACCACATGTTGGAGGATCCACAACAATATAACTTCTATGCAAATATGCACAACCATAACTCATTACATTGTATTCCTTGTCCAACTTCAACTAATTTGCTCAAGTTTGAAAATAATTAATGGGTATTCACAATCATAGAAGATGTCCAAGATAATAAATTTGTATGTGAAAGTTCTCTTCCTTATACTAATCAGTCACGATTTGCTTGTATGACCAATATTGTGCTTGTCAAGCTTCAAAAAAATTTCACTTTCTAAACCCAATGTGAAGCTACTACTAGGCATGATAGGAACATATAATTTAAACTTCATGGTATTCAATTCATTCAACAATTTACTCATAGGATATAAGTGAAGCACAAGAGTAAATGACATGCTACTCTCAAAAGATATAAGTGAAGATCAATGAGTAGTCAAACAATTAAGTAGATATGTGAGGACTCTCTCTCTTAATGAAGATTTTCAGATCTGAGTATTTTATTCAAACAGCAAACTAAACAAAAAGAGAACTCCAAGAATAGCACACATCATGTGAACGAATAAAAATTTAGGCTCAACATAGGCTAACCAATAGTTGACGAAGAGAGGTGAGATGCGTAGCATCCCCAAGCTTAGATACTTGAGACTTCTTGAAATATTTACTTGGGGTGCCTTGGGAATCCCCAAGCTTGAGCTTTTGTATCTCGGTCAATCCTCTCATATCATGGTTTCACCTATTCTCAAAAACTTCATCCACACAAAACTCGAAAAGAACTCGTGAGATAGGTTAGTACACATAAGAATAAATCAACACTTCATGTACTGCCAAGACAAGTTGCACAATAATTTTCAAACATAATCTACTGTTTACTATCGTTTCCACAATTTATATCTACCCATATAGGCTATGGAAACTATAGGATAAGTAGATAACAAAACTATGACAGCAATCTGTCCAAACAGAACAGCCTGTACCAATTTATTAAACCAGTGCACTTATGTAACTCAAAGAATTATTACAATTTAGGACATGCTAAAGAATTTATATGAAAATACTGTGTAAAAATTTCAGAAACTTTCCACGTTCCAGTAAAATATGAAAATTCAAACACTACAGCAAAAGTTTCTGTTTCTACACAACACGCATCAAAACATGCAATGCAAGCATCCTAAGGCAATTCTTTGAATTTTTTATTGAAAAACAAGATTACAAATAACACCTAACAGAAAATAACAAAATATAATGACGATCCAAGCAAAGCACATATTATGTGACGAATAAAAATATAGCTCTAAGTAAGATATACCGATAATGTTGAAGACGAAAGAGGGGATGCCTTCCGGGGCATCCCCAAGCTTAGACGCTTGAGACTTCCTTGGATATTACCTTGGGGTGCATTGGGCATCCCCAAGATTAGGTTCTTGTCACTCCTTATTCTCCTCATATCGGTATCTCACCCGAAACAAGAAAACTTCAATCACACAAAACTTAACGGAACTTTGTGAGATGGGTTAGTATAATAAATAAATATCATTCACTTAGGTACTGTCAAGACAAGATTCATAATGGTTCTCACATCATACCTACTGTATTCTATCATTCCCATAGTTTATATCACTGAATATAAGCTATGGGAACACTAAAACAAGCAAACTATGCATGCAAAACAGAATCTGTCAAAAACAGAACAGTATGTGAAGATCTGTAGTATAACCATACTTCCCTGTCTCTAAACATTCTGAAAAATTAGGACAACCTGAAGAATTTGTATATAAAAACTGTTCAAAAAGTTTCTGTTTTGGTTCAGCATCAATTCTACTCATCTTGTGAGTCATCCCAAAGGCTTTACTTGGCACTTTATTGAAATAAAAGACACAAAACATGATTACTACAGTAGCTTAATCATGTTAACACACAAAAACAGAAAGTATAAGTGTTGGGTTGTCTCCCAAGAAGCGCTTTTCTTTAAAGCCTTTTAGCTAGGCATGATGCTTTCAATGATGCTCACGTAATAATAATATTTGAAACATGCAAGGGAGCATCATGAAACACATGAAAAGCACATTTAAGTCTAACCCATTTCCTATGCATAGGAATTTTGTGAGCAAACAATTTATGGGAGCAAGAATCAACTAGCATAGGAAGGCAAAACCAGCATAACTTCAAAACTTTGAACACATAGGGAGGAAACTTGATATTATTGCAATTCCAACAAGCATATGTTCCTCCCTCATAATAATTTTCAGTAGGATCATGATGGAATTTCACAATATAACTATCACATAAAGCACTCTTTTCATGATCTACAAGCATAGAAAATTTATTACTCTCCACATAAGCATATTTCTTCTCATTCATAATAGTAGGAGGAAACTCAACAAAATAACTATCATGAGACCCTTGATTGACATAACCATATTCAATATTAAAATCATGATGACAAGTTTCATGGTTACTATCACTCTTTATAGCATACATGTCATCATCATAATAATCATAGATAGGAGGCATGCCATCATCATAATAAATTTGCTCATCAAAACTTGGGGGACTAAAAATATCATCTTCGTGAAACATAGCATCCCCAAGCTTGTGGCTTTGCATATCATTAGCATCATGGATATTCAGAGAATTCATACTAGCAACATTACAATCATGTTCATCATTCAAGGAATTCTCATTAAGTATTTTGATAATTTATTCCTCTACCAATTGAGCACAATTTTCAGAATCCTTATTTTCACGAAAGACATTATAAAGACGAAACAAATGATGCAACCTAAACTCCATTTTTTTGTAGTTTTCTTTTATAAAACCAAACTAGTGAAAAACAACAAACTAAAAGATTTAATTACAAGATCTAAAGATATGCCTTCAAGCACTCACCTCCCCGGCAACGGCGCCAGAAAAGAGCTTGATGTCTACTACGCAACTTTATTCTTGTAGACTTTGTTGGGCCTCCAAGCGCAGAGTTTTGTAGGACAGTGTCAATTTTCCCTCAAGTGGATGACCTAAGGTTTATCAATCCGTGGGACGTGTAGGATGAATATGGTCTCTCTCAAACAACCCTGCAATCCAATACAAGAAATCTCTTGTGTCCCTAGCACAACCAATACAATGGCAATTTGTATAGGTGCACTAGTTCGGCAAAGAGATGTTGATACAAGTGCAATATGGATGGTAGATATAGGTTTTTGTAATCTGAAAATATAAAAATAGCAAGGTAGTCGGTGTAAAACAGCGAGCAAAATGGTATATTAATGCTTGGAAACAAGGGCTTGGTTCCGTACTTTCGCTAGTGCAATCTCTCAACAATGCTAATATAATTGGATCACATAACCATCCCTCAATGTGCAACGAAGAATGTTGGAAATATGCCCTAGAGGCAATAATAAAATGGTTATTATTATATTTCCTTGTTCATAATAATCGTTTATTATCCATGCTATAATTGTATTGATTGGAAACTCAAATACATGTGTGGGTATATAGACAACATTGTGTCCCTAGTATGCCTCTAATAGACTAGCTCGTTGATCAAAGATGGTCAAGGTTTCCTAGCCATAGACATGAGATGTCATTTGATAACGGGATCACATCATTAGGAGAATGATGTGATGGACAAGACCCAAACTATGAACGTAGCATATGATCGTGTCAGTTTATTGCTATTGTTTCTGCATGTCAAAGTATCTGTTCCTATGACCATGAGATGATGCAACTCTCTGACACCGGAGGAATACTTTCTGTGTATCAAACATCGCAACGTAACTGGGTGACTATAAAGATGATCTACAGGTATCTCCGAGGGTGTCTGTTGAGTGGGCATGGATCAAGACTGGGATTTGTTACTCCATGTGACGAAGAGGTATCTCAGGGCCCACTCGGTAATACAACATCAGAACAAGCCTTGCAACCAAAGTGACTAAAGAGTTAGCCACGGGCTCTTGTATTACGGAACGAGTAAAGAGGCTTGCCGGTAACGAGATTGCACTAGGTATGGAGATACCGACGATCGAATCTCAGGCAAGTAACATACCGAAGAACAAAGGAAACAACATACGAGATTAACTGAATCCTTGACATAGAGGTTCAACCGATAAAGATCTTCGTAGAATATGTAGGAACCAATATGGGCATCCAGGTCCCGCTATTGGTTATTGACCGTAGAGGTGTCTCGGTCATCTCTACATAGTTCTCGAACCCGCAGGGTCTGCACACTTAACGTTCAGTGACGTTTCGATAGTATTGAGATATATGTGTTGGTGACCGAAGGTTGTTTGGAGTCCCGGATGAGATCCTAGACGTCACGAGGAGCTCTGGAATGGTCCGGAGGTAAAGATTTATATATAGTAAAGTGGTATTTGGGTTCCGGAAAAGTTTCGGGTATTTCCGGTAGTGTACCGGGAGTGACGAATGGGTTCCGGGGGTCCACCTGGTGGGGCCCACCCACCCCGAGGGCTGGGGAACCGACCCCATAAGGGCCCATATGCCCAAGAGTAAAAAAGGTGGAGATAGGAAGGAATAGGACTCCTTCCTAATATTAATCCACTTCCTAGTAGGAAGTGGATTGGACTCCTCCTTGCCCTGGTTCGGCCGACCCCTAGGGGAAACCCTAGGGCGGCTGCCTCCTCCACCCTCCCTCCTATATATACTAGAGGAATAGAGCCCCCAAAGACACGGCCACGTGCTAGTTCTCTATTCTCTAGTTCCTCTACCAAATAGATTCCGGTAGTGCTTAGGCGAAGCCCTGCCGGGATAACTCCACCACCACCACCACCACGCCGTCGTGCTGTTGGAGATATCATCCACCTCTCCGCCCCTCTTTCTGGATCAAGAAGGCGGAGATCATCATCGAGATGTACGTGTGCCGAACGCGGAGGTGCCATCCGTTCGGCGCCAGATAGGGACGGATCGTGATTGGATCGCGGGACGGCTTGCGATTTGGATTGCGAAGACGTTCGACTACATCAACCGCGTTTCTTAACGCTTCCCGCTTAGCGATCTACAAGGGTACGTAGATCCACTCTCCCTCTCGTAGATGCTCATCACCATGGATAGATCTTGCGTGTGCGTAGGAAATTTTTTGTTTCCCATGCAACGTTCCCCAACAGTGGTATCAGAGCCAGGTTTATGCATAGATGAGATCTCGAGTAGAACACAAAGGAGTTTGTGGGCGTTGATGCTCAGATTGCTTCCTCCCTTGGTCTTTTCTTGATTTAGCGGTAGTGTGGGATGAAGCGGCCCGGACCAACCTTACTCATACGCTTACGAGAGACCGGTTCCATCAACTGACATGTGACTTTGTTGCATAAAGATGGCTGGCGGGTGTCTGTCTCTCCCACTTTAGTTGGATCGGATTCGACAAAGGCGGTCCATGAGAAGGTTGAATAGCAATTTGTGTATCACCGTTGTGGTTTTGCGTAGGTAAGAATCGTTCTTGCTAGATAACCATAGCAGCCACGTAAAACATGCAACAACAATTAGAGGGCGTCTAACTTGTTTTTGCAGGGTATGTTGTGATATGATATGGCCAATGACATGATGAGATATATGTGATGTATGAGATGACCATGTTATGTATAGATAATCACGACTTGCATGTCGATGAGTACGGCAACCGGCAGGAGCCATAGGGTTGTCTTTAATTTATTTTCGCCGTTTTGCTTTACTTTATCGCTATGAGTTAGCAATAGTTGTAGAATCAATAGTTGGTGCGACAACCTCATGGCGACATGTTGATGGAGATCAAGATGATGGAGATCATGGTGTCATGCCGGTGACAATGGAGATCATGTCGGTGCTTTGGAGATGGAGATCAAAAGCACAAGTTCATGGCCATATCATGCCACTTATGATTTGCATGTGATGTTAATCCTTTTATGCATTATATTTTGCTTAGGACGACGGTAGCATTATAAGGTGATCCCTCACTAAAATTTCAAGATAAAATTGTGTTCTCCCCGAGTGTGCACCGTTGCGAAAGTTCGTCGTTTCGAGACACCACGTGATGATCGGGTGTGATAGACTCTACGTTCACATACAATGGGTGCAAGCCAGTGTTGCACATGCGGAACACTCGGGTTAAACTTGATGAGCCTAGCATGTACATACATGGCCTCGGAACACAAGAGACCGAAAGGTCGAATATGAGTCATATAGTAGATATGATCAACATGGAGATGTTCACCATTGAAACCACCTCATCTCACGTGATGATCGGACTTGGGTTGGTGGATTTGGATCATGTCACACTTAGACAACCTGAGGGATGTTGATTTGAGTGAGGAGTTCTTAAGTAATATGATTAATTGAACTCATTATCATGAACATAGTCAAAGTGACTTTGCAAATTATGTTGTAGATCAATAGCTCGCGCTGTAGCTCCCTTGTTTTTATACGTTCCTAGAGAAAATAGAATTGAAAGATGATGGTAGCAATGATGCGGACTAGGTCCGTGATCTGAGGATTGTCCTCAGTTGCTGCACAGAAGGCTTATGTCCTTGATGGGCCGCTCGGTGCGCCACCCCCTCAAGCGTCGTCTATGGGTGTTGAGAACATCAGACAGGCACGTTTTTGATGACTAATTGATAGTTCAGTGCGTCATGCTTTACGGCTTACAATTGAGGCACCAAAGACGTTTTGAACGTCACGGATCATATGAGATGTTCCAAGGGCTGAAATTAGGATTTCAGGCTTGTGCCTGTGTTGAGAAGTATGAGATCTCCAACAAGGTTCTTTGCCTGCAAGATGAAGGAGAATAGCTCAATCGGTGAGCGTGTGCTCGGATTGTCTGGGTGCTACAATCACTTGAATCAAGTGGGAGTTGATCTTCCAGATAAGATAGTGATTGACATAGTTCTCCAAGTCACTGCCACCAAGCTACTAGAGCTTCGTGATAAACTATACCATGCCAGGGATGGAGATGATGATCCCTGAGATATTCGCGATGTTTGACACCACGAAGGTAGAAATCAAGAAGGAGCATCAAGTGTTGATGGTTAGTAAAACCACTAGTTTCGAGAAGGGCAAGGGCAAGGAGGGAAACTTCATGGATGGCAAGCCAGTTGCTACTCCAGTGAAGAAACCCAAGGTTGAACCCTTACCCGAGACTAAGTGCTTCTATTATGAGGAGAGCGGTCGCTGAAGTGTAACAACCCTAGATATTTGGTAGATAAGAAGGCTGGCAACGTCAACAGAAGTATATTTGATATACGTTTTATTCATGTGTACTTTGCTAGTACTCCTAGTAGCACCTGGGTATTAGATACCGGTTCAGTTGCTAAATGTTGGTAACTCAAAATATAAGCTATGGAATGAACAGAGACTAGATAAGGGCGAGGTGACGATGTGGGTTGGAAGTGTTTCCAAGGTTGATGTGATCACCATCGCACGCTCTCTGTACCATCAGTATTAGTGATGAACCTAAATAAATGTTATTTGGTGTTTGCGTTGAGCATGAACGTGATTAGATCGTGTTTATTGCAATACGGTTATTCATTTAAGTTAGAGAATAATGGTTATTCTGTTTACATGAATAATACCTTCAAAGGTCGTGCACCCAATGAGAATGGTTTATTGAATCTCGATCGTAGTAATACACATGTTCATAATATTGATGGCAAAAGATGCAAAGTTAATAATGATAGTACCACATACTTGTGGCACTTTCGCCAAGGTTATATTGGTGTAAAGCGCATGAAGAAACTCCATGCTGATGGATCTTTTGACTCACTCAATTTCGAATCGGTTGAGACATGCGGACCATGCCTCATGCGCAAGATGACTAAGACCCCGTTTTCTAGTATGATGGAGAGGGCAAGTGACTTATTGGAAATGATACATGTTGATGTATGCGGTCCAATGAGTGTTGAAGCGTATGGTGGATATCATTATTTTCTTACCTTCACTGATGATTTGAGTAGATATAGGTATATTTACTTAATGAAACACAAGTCTGAAACATTTGAAAAGTTCAAGCAATTTCAGAGTGAAGTTGAAAGATCATCGTGACAAGAAGATAAAATGTCTACGATATGATCGTGGAGGTGAATATCTAAGTTACGAGTTTGGTATGCAACTTAAGACAATGTGGAAATTGTTTTACAACTCACGCCACCTGGAACACCATAGTGTGATGCTGTGTCCGAACGTCGTAGTCGTGCTCTATTGGATATGGTACGTACTATGATGTCTCTTATCGTTTTGCCACTATCGTTTTTGGGTTATGCATTAGAGCCAACTACGTTCACTTTAAATTAGGGCACCATCTATGTCCGTTGAGATGACACCGTATGAATTTTCGTTTGGCAGAAAGCTAAGCTGTCATTTCTCGGAATTTGGGAATGCGACGCGTATGTCTGATAAGCTCGATCCCAAAGCGGAAAGGTGCATCTTCATAGGATACCCTAAGGAAACAGTTGGGTATACCTTCTATCTAAGATCCAAGGGCAAAGTGTTTGTTGCTAAAAACGGGTCCTTTCTCGAGAAAGAGTTTCTCTCGAAAGAATTGAGTGGGAGGAAGGTAGAACTTGATGAGGTTATTGAACCGTCACTTCAGTCGGATGGTAGCACGACGCAGAAAGATGTTTCTTTGGCGCCTACACCGAATGAAGAGGAAGTTAATGATGATGATCATGACACTTTGGGTCAAGATACTAACGAACCTCGTAGGCCGACAAGAACTCGTACCGCCGCTGAGTGGTACGTCAATCCTATCTTGGAGGTCATGTTGTTAGACAACAGTGAACCTACGAGCTATGAAGAAGCGATGGTGGGCCCGGATTCCAACAAATGGCTAGGAGCCATGAAATCCGAGAAAGGATCCATGTATGAAAACCAAGTATGGACTTTGGTAGACTTGCCCATTGAATGGCAGGCCATTGAGTACAAATGGACCTTTAAGAAGAAGACAGACGCTGATGGTAAATGTCACCATTTATAAAGCTCGACTTGTCGCAAACAAGTTTCCGACAAGTTCAAGGAGTTAACTACGTTGAGACTTTCTCACCCGTAGCGATGCTAAAAGTCTGTTGGAATTATGTTAGCAGTTGCTGCATTTTTTGATTATGAAATCTGGCAGGTGGATGTCAAAACATCGTTTCCTTAACGGTTTCCCTGAGAAAAGGTTGTATGTGATACAACGGGAAGGTTTTGTCAATCCTAAGGATGCTAAAATGTATGCAACCTCCAGCGATCCTTATATGGACTGGAGCAAGCATCTCGGAGTTGGAATATACGCTTTGATGAGGTGATCACAGTTTTTGGGTCTATACAAAGTGTATGAGAAACTTGTATTTACAATAAAGTGAGTGGGAGCACTATAGAATTTCTGATAAGTATATGTGGATGACATATTGTTGATTGGAAATGATGTAGAATTTGTGGAAATCAGAAAGGGTTGTTTGAAAGGAGTTTTTCAAAGGAAAACCTGGAATGAAGCTACTTAAATATTGGGCATCAGGATCTATAGAGATAGATCAAGACGTCTGATAAGACTTTCAATGAGTACATACCTTGACAAGATTTTGAAAGAGTTCAAAATGGATCAGTCAAAGAAAGAGTTCTTGCCTGATTTGTAAGGTGTGGAGTTGAGTGAGACTCAAAGCTCGACCATGGCAGAAGAAAGAGAAAGGACGAAGGTCGTCCCCTATGCCTTATCCATAGGCTCTGTATAGTATGCCATGCTGTGTACTGCACCTGGTGTGTGCCTTGCCATGAGTCTGTCAAGGGGTACAAGAGCGGTCCAGGAGTGGATCACTGGACAACGGTTGTTGGTGTACTAAAGTTTGGGTCTTTAGCACCCCATACTTGTGCACGGGCAGTTGAAGCCATACCAAGCGGCAAGGCCTGCCAGGGGATAGTGGAAGACAAGCTCAAGATTATCAAGGAGTACTTGAGACATTAATCAGAAGACCGAAGGCCGGAGCCCCGGCAAGATCTTGCCGGGATGGCTCACGGCCCCGGCAAGACTCGCACCCGGCAAGGCCTCGCCACCCTGTCACCACTCCAGCGCAGCGGCCAGCTTGTCTTTTAGCTGTTGTCCTCCTGGGTACGTGTCAGGCGCCTGCGGTGGATGGGCTTAAGCGGTGCTGATGGGACGGCCCCTTTTTCCGTCCGCAAGACGCTAAGGGACACCTCAACGGAGCATTAAATGTGTTTGTCCTAAACCGTCAGTGTTAGGTATGATAACACTGTAGCTACTTTTACACCTCATGTATGCACTGTACGCCACTGTTGGTGACCCCTTCGAACGTATAAAAGGAGGCCCAAGGCGTAGCTACAGGGGGGTCTGCTGCTGGCCCATTCTGCATGTGTAGCTGCTGTGTATTGTTCATCACAAGCGCTCCTAGAACCAGGGCTTAAACACATCCAATATATTAAAGCAGGAGTAGGGTTTTACGCTTCTCAGCGGCCCGAACCTGGGTAAAAATCCCTCGCATTGATCGTTAGATCTGCTCTTTGTGCAAACCCTTTCCCTTGCCGAACCGTAAAGGGATCCACGCGATCCCATAGGTGTCATTTCCGACATCTTTGGCGCGCCAGGTAGGGGGAGGAGGTTGCATGAACCTGATCTAACGGTCAGCGCACTAGTTTCTTCATCAGCTTCAGCGCCATGGCTCCCAACAAGAAGGGTTTCACGGCGGTTGGTCCATCCATGTCTGTTGCGCCTGTAGCCACACAGATGGGTGATGGTGTGGACGCGGGCGGAGGAGGCGGAGGTCAGAGCCAAGCGAGCGGCGTCGTTCGCAGCGGCGATGGCCACCCGCGTGCCCCTAGATCTAGGGACGGAGATGTGCTGCCCGTGGGCGGCGTAGCGAATTCCAAGGATGGAAGAGCACCTTCTAAGACACCCACAACGGCGCACTCGCCGCGGCCTTCTCAGGTCGCATGTGATGAACAGCGCCGTGACGTTGATGGTACTAGGCGTCCCCACGGAAAGTCTCCTGAGCATCACCCTCGAGATGCGCGGGACCAGCATGCACGCCGACATGTTGGTGGAAGCGGCGCGCGGTCGCGGGACCATGATGGAGCTCCTTCTAACATGGTTAGGAGTCAGAGCACCTCACGTTCCTCGCACCTGTCACCGCCGCCTACACCAGCAGAAGCACTGGCGCGAGCACAGCTGCTCTTGAATTTTCCACCTGCTGTGGACAAGCTCGACGAGTGGAGTGCTGCTATTCAGAGCCTCGTCGGCCTCGCCAATGATGATAGGCCGCAGCAGGCGGAGCCTTCGCGGCGGCAATCCATCGAGCCGACGCGTGTCGCTGGCGAAAAGACGGGAGGCGCTACCACCACGGTGCACTCTCCTCCGCAGCGGCAACAGCAGTCGCTGACTCGACGGATCGATGCCTGCGAGGACGATTCAACGGCGTCGTCTGATCCGCGAACTCGTCGCGATCAACGTCAAGTTCTTCGGGAACGAGGCAAGAAAGATGCTCGGACTACCATCGAGCGGCGACGGGAAGCGCGCTATCAGGTTGATAAGCGTGCAGGGCCTACTATAGACAAGCCTGCGCCAGGGTATCCTGTCGATCTGCCCTATGAGGTGGGTTGTCCAGCGTTTACTCGTGAGCTGCGGCGAGTCCAGTGGCCCAATTCCCGTACGTTCAAACCAGAGGTCCCAGAGAAGTACGACGGCAAGACACACCCGTCGGAGTTCTTGAGCATCTACACCATTGCGGTGCAGGCTGCCGGGGCTCGCGATGACAAGATACTCGCCAACTACTTCCCGTTGGTGCTTAAGCCCAACGTCAGGTCGTGGTTGATGCATCTGCCAGAGAATTCTATTTCTTCCTGGGCAGATCTATGTCATGAGTTTGTTGGCGCCTTTACAGGAGGCCACCAAGCTCCTGGCCAGGAAAGTGACCTGCATCTCATCCCCCAGAAGGAAGGGGAAACTTTGCGTAAGTACATACAGAGGTTCAGCCGTGTGCACCACAACATTCCAGACGTTCATCCTGCCGCTATTGTCAGCGCGTTCCATCAGAACTTGCGCAACCGCAGGTTGCGCGAAGAGCTGGCGAGGAACAAAGTCAGGGATGTTGCCGAGCTTTATGCTATGGCAGATAAGTGTGCTCGGGCTGAAGAAGGGAGGAGACTCCCCGGCGAAGATGCTGGCGTAGGAGTCGACTCTGAAGACGAAGACGCTGCTGCCCCGGCAAAGAAGGGCCGGCGACGTAACAGAAAGCGCAAGGGCAAGGCCGTGCTTACTGTTGAGGGATCCGGCAACCCCGGCACCGCCAAGAAGGCCAAGGTTGACGACCCTGGCAAGGAGGTTGCCGGGTGCACCTCCTGTCAGGCCTTAGCGGCTGCCGACAAGCCAGAGGGCTCCGGCAAGCAGTACTGCAAGATCCATCGCACCAAGGGCCATGATCTCCAAGATTGCCGGCAAGTCGAGTAGCTTGTCGAGAAGCAGAAAGCTGAATATGAGAGGCGAGACAAGGAGAAGGCCCAGGATGGCGTGGAGGGGTCCGGCAAGAAACGTGGTGGCCGAGGAGGTCGCCGCGGCAAGGCCAAGCAACAGAAGGAGAGGCCCGCTCGAGGCCGCGACAAGCAAGAGGGGGGTGACGATGACAACGAAGAGGACGATGAGTCCAGCGAGCAAGAATTCCAGAAAGCTACAGACATGATGTGCATTGACGGGGGTGCCGCGTTGCATTCTTCCCGCCGCCAACTTAAACAGTGGGCGCGTGAGGTTAATGCGACTGAGCCATCTGTCGGTGCCCAGAAGCCACTGAAATGGTCCAACACGCCTATCATTTTTGACACTGAGGATCACCCTGATCGCATAACTGCGGTCGGGTGTCTGCCATTGTTGGTTTCACCAACGATTCGCAACCTCAAGGTGACGAAAATGATAGTTGACGGTGGGGCCGGCTTGAATTTGATCTCGCCCGAGGTGATCAAAAGGTTGCAAATCCCTGATGAAGATCTCGAGGAAACATGCACGTTTCAAGGGGCTCCAGGGAGGAGCCAGCCGAAGGGTAAGATGACACTTCCAGTAACATTTGGTAGTGATCTGAACTTCAGAACAGAGAAGATTGTTTTCGACGTCGCCAAGATTCCATTGCCATATAATGGGATCCTTGGCCGCCCAGCGTTAGCCCAGTTCATGGCGGCATCGCACTACGCTTACAATGTATTGAAGATGCCCGGGCCGATAAGCGTCATCACTGTCAACTCCGACAAGAAAGACGCGCTTATCTGCACCGACCAGCTTTACCGGGAGGCAGTTGCAGCATCTGCCGCCAAGGCACTTTCTCCTGCCGCTGAAGCTCCCGGGGGGAAGAAGACCGGCAAGACCTCTCGCACTCACTCCGGCAAGCGTGCCTCCTCGGAGTGCTGCGCTCCCGTTGAGGATGTGCCAGAGAGCTCCACCGACAAGAGCAAGAAGTCCAAGGCAGCTCCACCAGAGACCAAGAAGGTGCCCGCCAAGGAGGATGGTACGGGAGGAACTTTCACCATAAGTTCCACCCTCGACAACAAATAGGAAAGAGCGCTCATTGCTTTCCTGTGGGCGAATATCGATGTGTTTGCATGGAAACCATCTGATATCCCCGGTGTTCCCAGGGAAGTAATTGAGCACCACCTTGCTGTTTGTCCTCATGCGCGGCCCGTCAAGCAGAAGGTCAGGAAGTAGGCTTTGGAGCGGCAACAGTTTATTGCTGAGGAAATCAAGAAGTTGGAAGCGGCAGGTTTGGTAAGAGGAGTGCTTCATCCAACATGGTTGGCCAATCCAGTTGTAGTGCGCAAGGCGAATGGAAAATGGAGGCTGTGTATTGACTATACAAACATCAATAAAGCCTGTCCAAAAGATCCTTTTCCCTTGCCGCGCATCGACCAGATTGTGGACTCCACTGCCGGCTGCGATTTGCTTTCATTTCTTGATGCACATTCAGGGTATCATCAGATCTTCATGTCAAAGGAAGACGAAGAGAAGACCGCATTTATCACCCCATGTGGTACGTATTGCTTTTTACGTATGCCTTTCGGGTTGAAAAGTGTTGGTTCAACATTTGCAAGAGCGGTCCAGATTGGTTTTGAGCCCCAGCTACATAGAAATATCGAAGCTTATATGGATGATATAGTGGTCAAAACCAAGGACAAGGCAACACTCATACAAGATTTAGAAGAAACATTTGCAAATCTGCGCAAGATCAATTTGAAGCTCAATCCCGAGAAGTGTGTGTTTGGCGTTCCATCCGGCAAGCTTCTTGGGTTCTTTGTATCTCAACGTGGAATTGAAGCAAATCCCGACAAGATCAAGGCAATTGAGCAAATTGAAGCGCCAAGACGTGTCAAGGATGTGCGTCGTCTTGCCGGCTACGTTGTTGCTTTGAGTAGGTTCATCTCAAAATCTGCTGAGCGCGCCCTGCCCTTTTTCAAAATCTTGAAAAAGGCAGGTCCAATGAAATGGACTCCGGAAGCGGAGGCAGCACTGCAGGATTTGAAGAGGTACCTCTCCTCTCCGCCAGTACTAGTCGCGCCAAAACCACAAGAGCCGTTGCTGCTATATCTAGCGGCAACGAATCAAGTGGTGAGTGCTGTGTTAGTGGCAGAGAGAGAAGTTGATGAAGAAGCAGCAGCAGCGGCAAGACCGCCAAGCGACGAGCTGGGATCTTCCCTGGTAGAGTCTGGTGTTGACAAGGCAGGATCTGCGCAGTCAAATGAGGCAACACAGAAGAAGAAGATGGTGCAGCGCCCAGTTTATTTTGTCAGCTCCCTTTTGCAGGGGGCTAGGTCAAGATATTCTGGTGTGCAAACATTGCTCTTCGGCCTTCATATGGCCTCGAGGAAGCTGCGCCATTACTTTCAGGCACATGAGATCACCGTTGTCACTCGCTTTCCGTTGCACCGGATTTTGAGAAATCCAGATGCCACTGGCAGGATTGTGGAGTGGGCTTTGGAACTGTCAAGTTTTGGTCTCAAGTTTGAAAGTACTTCCACTATTCAGAGCAGAGCTATGGCAGAGTTCATTGCAGAATGGACCCCAACACCAGACGAAGAGATTCCAGAGACAACTCTCCCCGGTAAGGAAACCAATCAAGAGTGGATCATGTATTTTGATGGGGCTTTCTCGCTGCAAGGCGCCGGTGCTGGTGTGCTGCTTGTCGCACCCACCGGAGAGAACCTCAAATATGTGATTCAAATGCATTTTCCCCGGGAGAGATCAACAAATAACACTAAAGAGTATGAATGGCTGCTTGCCGGTCTCAGGATCGCGGCAGACCATGGAATTAGGAAGCTCATCGTCAGAGGTGATTCGCAGCTTGTCGTCAAGCAGGTGAACAAAGATTATTAGAGCCCATTGATGGAAGCTTATGTCGATGAAGTGAGGAAATTGTAAGAGCGTTATGATGGTCTGCAAATGGAGCACGTCCCTCGTGCAGAGAACAGCATTGCTGATGACTTGTCAAAATGCGCTGCCCTTAAGTTACCTGTGGAACCAGGAACTTTTGTGCTCCGATTGACTCAACCATCCGTAACACCATCAATGGGACAAGAGAAAAGGAGGAACTTGAGTTCCGGCAAGTATTTCTCGGCAGAGCTTCCAGAAGCCGCCGGCAAAGAGGTTGCCGGGAGCAACGACAGGCGATGTTCAAGGTTGACATCTTGCCAGAAGAAGTACAGCAACGAAAAGCTAAGTTGCAGAAACTTTAAACAAATTTTTGTTTTGTAAGGTTATTCTCCTTGAACGATTTCGATTTTTGTATGGAAAACCTGCACGCGAAGGAACCTTGACACGATCGGATGCACCCTTACTTTGTTTCGAGTCCGCTCAACAATTTAAGTGGCTGCACTGAGAATGCCAAGGGATCTTGCCGGTAGCGGCACCACCAGCAGGCTGCTAAAGTCCCACACCTAGCGCTCGCGGCAAGGTTGCACGCGCCGGCAAGTTTCCAACAAAGCGTAGGGCATGTACCATACAGAGAGAAATCAGGCGAAAGGAAATAACATATATTCATCCAGAGCATAGCAAGTTATATTACATAATAAATGACACAATTCTAACATAAGGCAAAATTGTCTTTTACATGGAATGGTGGCGGCAACGAGACGTAAAGAAGCTAATCCCGGCGATCGCCTTCAACTCTCTTGACTTGACTTACCCTGTCGACGATGGGTGCGACGAGCTCCTCAAGCGCCTTGACGTCTACATCCTTCGGCAAGCGGTCGAGGACATTGGAGAGGTTGATGCCGGGGTTCCTGTGCACCACTTTGACGAGCACCTTGCAGAGGACGGCCTGGCAGAGTTTGCGCGATTTGCCGGCCAGATGGGTTGTTCGGTTAAAGTGAAGCTGCTCCAGAGCTTCAAGCACACTGTCAAAGAACATGGTCAGCTTGGCGCTTCTGGACACCCTGTCATCAGAAGAATACCTGAAGCCTTGTAGGCCCATGGTGGACAGTTGTGTGGCAAGCTTCTCCACAACGTCGACGAGCTTGTCAGTCCAGACCTGCACACCTGCCACATAGTCATTATGTGAGGCGGCGGCGCTCTTGAACAGGTCCCTCTCATCCTGGAGGTCTTTGATCAGGGTCCTCTCACGAGCCTTGGCGGTCTCAAGAGTCTCCTTTAGCGTGGTCAGCTTTAGCTCCAGATCGGCGATGGATTCTTTGGCTGAGGTGAGCTGCTGGGTCTTCTCGGACATGGCGACCTGTGTCTCCATCAAGCTGTGGAGAGCCTTATCTCTCTCGGCTTCGAGCGTCGAGATCTTCTTGCCGTGGTCCTCAAGATCCGCCTCCAGCCTCTTCGCCTTCTCCTCCAGCAAGTTCTTGGCAGCTTCTGCAACTTCGGCGGCATCGACGTCTTCCTTCAGCTTGCCGGCGTGATCCGTGACCAGAGCTTCGAGCGTCTCCTTGTGCTTCTGCTCCAGCTCCTGGGTCCGCTGCGCGACAGGCTTTTCAATCTCCTCGTCCTTGGCGTGGAGCTTGTCGGCAAGAGTTTTCTCGCGAGCGGTGAGGTCATCGTCATGAGCCTCAACCCCGACACGGAGCTCCCTCAAGTGTGCCTCCTCTGCAGCCTCTCGTTGTTTGGCCTCCTCCTGTGCTTTCTCGACATCGGACTGCTTCATGAGGAGCTCATTACAGCTTTGGCTCAGCTGCTCTTGGCACGTCCTCAGCTCCTAAAAGGCTTCGGCATACCAAGCTTGCGTTTCCTCCACGCGCTTCTGGAGGTCTACTTCCGCTGCTTCGACAACTGCTGCCCTGGAGTTCAGTTTCTCTCTTCGGGTGCGGTGATGCGCTTGGAGCTTCTGGAAGTTGTTGCTCATGGCTTGGAGGAGCTGCTCTTCTTCAGATTTGCTGCTGCTGGTGCGTGGCTCGTCAACGATCTCGAGCCCAGTAGCGGCGATGACGTCTTCGTCAAAGATCTCCCCCTCAGTTGGCACACGGGAGCTTGCCGTGCCTGGAATGTTGACGAACAGATTGTCGCCAACCTTGAGGTACTTGCTTGATGAGGGGGCTTGGGATGTTGACGGCTGATCCTCAACAGCCACCTCACCGGCAGTTGGGGGCTCCGTGGCTGGCGTAGCGCCTGGCGCTCCTGCGGAAGGAATGCCGTCAGTACGGTCACTGGTCTCCTCGCCGGCCTTCTTAGCAGACTCTTTGCTGGCCTCTTTCTGTGCAGCCTTGGCGGCCTCGGAGGCAGCATCCTTGGCGGCCTCAGCGGCGGCATTCTTGGCGGCCTCTTCAGCGGCAATCCTGTCGGCCTTGGCGGCAGCATCCTTGGCAATCTCCTCGATAACAACATCAACGTCCATGCGCTCCGTCGAGGGAAGGTCTGGAGGCCAAGAGAACAAGCAAAATATGACTTAGGAGGAAGTTCAAGAAGACAAAAAGAAAGACAAAGTGACAAGTACTCTGAGGCAAGCGGTTTACCTGTGTCGAGCTGCTGAGAAAGGTTGCCGGTGCCTGTGCTTGCTGGCTCCTCTTCATCGCGGTAAAGCTCGCTTGCCGAAGATTCGTCTCTGGGCGGCGTAGTCGACAGAGGCGGCGCATCAGGGACGGCCCCCATTGGTACTCCTTGTTGTCGCTCCACTCCTACACGCCCGGTGATGTTAGCAGTGAAGATACACACCCCGGCACTTGCCAGCGGAAAATGAGTATAGGACTCACGCTGGGGGCTGCGCCGGGGGCTGCGTCGTGGGCTGGACTCCGGGCTGATGTTAATCAGCTCTGGCGCACTTGAGGTGCTTGCCGGCGGCTCACCGCCCGTTGAAGTCTTTGCCCTCTTCTCTACCCTTTGTGCCAATGTTTCTATTTCATCTCTGCAGAAACAAACCAAAGCAAGACAAATTAGTTAAGCAGAATTGAAATTCAGGGATTAAGAGATGTGATAGGGCACTTACTCTTCTTCTTCGGAGCTAAAGGCAGAGAGGTCGAAGGGGCAGGGGCAGTCCTGGGTCGCTTAGCTGCGGCGGGTTGCTGCGCAGCCCTGCCGGCAGCCCCTTTGCTGGAAGCTTCACTGCTCGAGGAAGGCTGGCGGGCAGAGGCACCAGAGGTGACTTTTCGAAGAGCACGCCTCTTCCTCGGCTCGAGAGCTGGGAACTCCTCTTGCAGTTCGTCCTCAGCTATGTCTTCAGCAGATGTGCCCCCGGCAGCAGTGCCACTCTGCTTCCCGGCAACCTCGCCTTGCCCGGCAAGATTTTCCTCCGAAAGCATTTCGCCTTCACTGGTTTCCCCTTCCAGGAAGCCAGCGCTGCCGGCCTCCGCGGCAAGATTTGCCTCCTCCGCCCTGTTGGCGATGTACGCCACCTCTTCGTCAGTGGTGGGGCGGACAAGGTTTTCTTCTGCGTGGATGGCCCTCTCCGAAAGGTTATCAAAGAATTGTTGTGCCTGCTCTGCGGATGGCTCAATCCAGGTCCCGTCAAGGCTATGAGCGTCAAACGCCGGCATCATGGCGATGATTGAGGCCAGGGCGGAGTTAGTGCACAAAGGAACTATGCTCGCCGGCAGCTTGCCTACCGCATCAGTCCTAAAGAGTTTCTGGTAGAGAGCTGCATGCTGCAGGAACATCAAATTATTGTTCAGCCCAGGACGCAGCCTCATGATGTCTGCCGCGTTCCGGAATTCCCAAGCTGGCCTCCCTTTGTTCTGCAGAGGAGCGATGCGCCGACGAAGGAAATCGGCACCTATCATCTCTACTGAGAGCCCGGCAGCACTGAGGCGGTGAATCCTGGTAGTTGCGATTGTGAGCTTCTCATCGTCAGGATCGAGGGCGCTCCAATCGCTACCGCGCACCATTTTCGTTTGCTGCGGGAAGTAGAAGGACTGGAGTTTTGTCTCTTGAATCCAGCACCACTTGGCCCGCCATTCATCCCACTTCTCGCGGTAGGCCCCGTCTAGGTATACTTCCTTGCTTCCTGGCCGTGGGATCCAAGCGATGGAACCAGAAAGGGCCTCACCCTTTTGGATGCGGGGAATGAAGTAATGGCGGAAAAGGGTTGTGCTAGGGACTACTCCGGAGAAGTTTTCGCAAAGATGAGCAAAAACTGACATACACGTCACGGCATTCGGCGTAAAATCCAAGAGTTGGAACTCGTATGTGAGCATGATGTCGTTGAAGAAATCAGAGAACGGAGGGCAGAGCCCGAAGTAAAAGTAATCGGCAAAGAAGTGATATTTGTCTGGGCCACCCCTAGAAGAACTTGGACTCACGTGGGTGGCGGGATGCGCTTTCCTCTCCTTTGCCCACATGCATTGGTATCGCTCCCTCAGGGCGCTCGCATTGAGCGCCGGGGGGAAGACGGCGTGCTCCTTCCGCATCATCGCCAGCTTGCTCTCCGGGATGGCGGCTTCCACCTCCTTGCCCTTGTTCGTCTTGGGCGGCATGGTGGCTATGGGGGCGGAGGTCGAGGACGGTGAGGGCGTGGAGGCGGCGGATGAATGGAGGGGCTCTGTTTCGGGCTCAAGGAAGAAGACGACGGCGGTTCCCAGATTGGAAAAGACAGGAGGTAAATGAGCAGCGCCTCTGCGGATTCCTTTTTATGGGGGAGGTGCGGGGCAGCCTCTTTACTAATCAATATAATAGCGCTTTTGCGAGTGCGCGGCTGTAACGGCCGCTCTGCCCATGTCTCCCACGTCGCGCATTCAACGCGCGTAGTGGGGGGCGCAGTAAACGGAATGATTACGACAGTTAATCCCTGCCACGCGTGCCCGTGCACTGTTTGGGCCTATCCCAACAACGCCTCGCACCGTGTATGGCCTAGGACCGGGGGCTCCTGTCGGTGTACTAAAGTTTGGGTCTTTAGCACCCCATACTTGTGCACGGGCAGTTGAAGCCATACCAAGCGGCAAGGCCTGCCAGGGGACAGTTGAAGGCAAGCTCAAGATGATCAAGGAGTATTTGAGACAATAATCAGAAGACCGAAGGCCCGGCAAGATCTTGCTGGGATGGCTCATGGCCCCGGCAAGACTCGCACCCGGCAAGGCCTCGCCACCCTGTCACCACTCCAGCGCAGCGGGCAGCTTGTCTTTTAGCTGTTGTCCTCCTGGGTACATGTCAGGCACCTGCGGTGGATGGGCTTAAGCGGTGCTGATGGGACGGCCCCTTTTTCCGTCCCCAAGATGCTAAGGGACACCTCAACGGAGCATTAAATGTGTTTGTCCTAAACCGTCAGTGTTAGGTATGATAACACTGTAGCTACCTTTACACCTCATGTATGCACTGCACGCCACTGTTGGTGACCCCTTCGAACTTATAAAAGGAGGCCCAAGGCGTAGCTACAGGGGGATCTGCTGCTGGCCCGTTCTGCATGTGTAGCTGTTGTGTACTGTTCATCACAAGCGCTCCTAGAACCAGGGCTTAAACACATCCAATATACTAAAGCAGGAGTAGGGTTTTACGCTTCTCAGCGGCCCGAACCTGGGTAAAAATCTCTCGCGTTGATCGTTAGATCTGCTCTTTGTGCAAACCCTTTCCCTTGCCGAACCGTAAAGGGATCCACGCGATCCCATAGGTGTCATTTCCGACAACGGTTAAAATTATCCTTAGTAACTAGAGGAGTAAAGAAATGTTTCTCGGTTATGGAGGTGATAAAGAGTTCGTCGTAAAGGGTTACGTCGTTGCAAGCTTTGACACCTATCCGGATGACTCTGAGTAGCAATCCGAATACGTATAGTGGAGCAACCATTTGGAATAGCTCCAAGTGGAACATGGTAGCATTTGCAGTATGACATAAGGATTTTCAAAGAACACACGGATCTGAATGTTGCAGACCGTTGACTAGAACCTCTCTCACATGCAACACATGATCGAACCCCAGAACTAATTGGGTGTTAGATTCATTACGATGTTAATCACATGGTGATGTGAGCTAGATTATTTACTCTAGCGCAAGTGGGAGACTGTTGGAAATATGCCCTAGAGGCAATAATAAAATGGTTATTATTATATTTCATTGTCCATAATAATCGTTTATTATCCATGCTATAATTGTGTTGATTGGAAACTCAAATACATGTGTGGGTATATAGACAACACTGTGTCCCTAGGATGCCTCTAATAGACTAGCTCGTTGATCAAAGATGGTCAAGGTTTCCTAGCCATAGACATGAGATGTCATTTGATAACGGGATCACATCATTAGGAGAATGATGTGATGGACAAGACCCAAACTATGAACGTAGCATATGATCGTGTCAGTTTATTGCTATTATTTCTGCATGTCAAAGTATCTGTTCCTATGACCATGAGATCATGCAACTCACTTACACCGGAGGAATACCTTGTGTGTATCAAACATCGCAACGTAATTGGGTGACTATAAAGATGCCCTATAGGTATCTCCGAGGGTCTCTGTTGAGTGGGCATGGATCAAGACTGGGATTTGTTACTCCATGTGACGGAGAGGTATCTCAGGACCCACTCGGTAATACAACATCACAACAAGCCTTGCAAGCAAAGTGACTAAAGAGTTACTCATGGGATCTTGTATTACGAAACGAGTAAAGAGACTTACCGGTAACGAGATTGAACTAGGTATGGAGATACCGATGATCGAATCTCGGGCAAGTAACATACCGAAGAACAAAGGAAACAACATACGGGATTAACTGAATCCTTGACATAGAGGTTCAACCGATAAAGATCTTCGTAGAATATGTAGGAACCAATATGGGCATACAGGTCCCACTATTGGTTATTGACCGTAGAGGTGTCTCGGTCATGTCTATATAGTTCTCGAACCCGCAGGGTCTACACACTTAACGTTCGGTGACGTTTCGGTAGTATTGAGATATATGTGTTGGTGACCGAAGGTTGTTCGGAGTCCCAGATGAGATCCCGGACGTCATGAGGAGCTCCGGAATGGTCTGGAGGTAAAGATTTATATATAGGAAAGTGGTACTTGGGTTCCGGAAAAGTTTCGGGTATTTCCGGTAGTGTACCGGGAGTGACGAATGGGTTCCGGGGGTCCACCGGGTGGGGACCACCCACCCCGGGGGCCACATGGGCCCAAGAGGTGGCGCACCAGCCCCTAATGGGCTGGGGAACCAACCCCATAAGGGCCCATATGCCCAAGAGGAAAAAAGGTGGAGATAGGAAGGAATAGGACTCCTTCCTAATATGAATCCACTTCCTAGTAGGAAGTGGATTGGACTCCTCCTTGCCCTGGTTCGTCCGACCCCTAGGGGAAACCCTAGGGAGGCTGCCTCCTCCCCCTTCCCTCCTATATATACTAGAGGAATAGAGCCCGCAAAGACACGACCACGTGCTAGTTCTCTATTCTCTAGTTCCTCCACCAAATAGATTCCGGTAGTGCTTAGGCGAAGCCCTGCCGGGATAACTCCACCACCACCACCACCACCACGGCGTCGTGCTGCTGGAGATCTCATCCACCTCTCCGCCCCCTCTTGCTGGATCAAGAAGGTGGAGATCGTCATCGAGCTGTACGTGTGCTGAACGCGGAGGTGTTGTCCGTTCGGCGCTAGATCGGGACGGATCGTGATTGGATCGCGGGACGGCTTGCGATTTGGATCGCGAAGACATTCGACTACATCAACTGCATTTCTTAATGCTTCCCGCTTAGCGATCTACAAGGGTACGTAGATCCACTCTCCCTCTCGTAGATGCTCATCACCATGGATAGATCTTGCGTGTGCGTAGGAAATTTTTTGTTTCCCATGCAACGTTCCCCAACAAAGAATCACTCCAAAGTTCTTATCTAGAGGAGAACATAAGAATAAATTGTTTGTAGGGTATGAAATCACCTTAAAGTTATCCTTTCCGATCGATCTATCCAAGAGTTCGTACTAAAATAACACCAAGTTATCCTTTCCGATCGATCTATCTAAGACTTCGTCCTAGAATAACACCATATGATACGCATCAACCAACTCTAATGTCACCACAAGTATCCATGAGTTAATTATACGATATGCATCAAACAATTTTAGATTCATAATACTCAATCCAACACAAAGAACCTCAAAGAGTGCCCCAAGATTTGTATCGGAGAACAAGGCATGAAAACGTGCAATCAACCCCTATCCATAGATCCCCAAGGTCATCGGAATCCGCAAGTTGACACCATAACATATATCAAGTGAGTCACTTGAATACCCCAATGTCACTACATGTCGGTGCACGGATGCTCACGATCACCTATGGGACTAGAGGTACCTTGTGGCTCGGCAAGGGGGGTCACATTGCACGAAGAGTGAAGATCATGAGACGGCACAACGATCAGGGGTCAGGCATTTTACCCAGGTTCGGGCGGCTGCTAAGCGTAAAACCCTACTCCTGCTTTTTGGTTGATTGATTGGACGAACACGAAGAACGCAAGGCGTCTAACCCCGGCAAGGGCTGCTGGCGGGGGAAGAGCGGCTGTGCGAGTACAAGCATTCGGGAGTTCCAGTTGCTAACCTTGAGCTAGGTTGCATTGGGCCTCCTTTTATAGTGCAAGGGGTTACCACAGTGGCAAAACATACATTATCCATCGATTAGATAGCTAAGCAGAGCTATCATACCTAACTCTGGCATTTAGGACAAAATGCCATGATTACTTGCCTAGGTAGCGCTTGGGGGTGCATCCCCGACAAGCCCTTGCCCCCGCTTGGCTTGTCGCTGCTTGAGTTCTTGACATGCCGTAGGGCGGGTGTCAACAGGGCGTAACTTGCCTTCCGAAATGTCGCCACGTGCTTAGCGAGAGCTGATTAGCCGCCAGAAGGCTCGACACCGCATCGATTAGTGACAGCTGTAGCGATGCGGTGGAGCGGTGGCTGGTTGGCTCGTGCCTGCCGGGGGGCGGCTTGCCGGGTCTTCTGGAAGGTGCATTCATCTTGGTCCCCGACAGCGTCGGGGACACGCTTGGCGCATCATAGCCCAGGCTTGGGTTGCCGCGCTGAGCTTGCTGGAGCCTTGGTCTTGATTGCTGGCGGGGTTCTCTGCTCTACCGCCTGTGCATAAGTTAGGGGCACTGGGTACCCCTGTACTAGTGCACCGACAGGAGCCCTCGGGACTGGCCCACACGTGCTCGCCAAGTGCCGTTGGGTCAGGCCCAAGTTTCATGCACAGGCACATAATGTGAGGGAGTAACTGCCGATTTATTGGCCAGCACGGACCCACCACCTCAGGCCGTTTCCGCCACGCGCGCCGCATGCATAGCGGGGAGTTAGCGACGGGCGCTCGTGACTTAAAGCCCTGATCGTGGCAGAAACCGCAGCGCCATGGATTGGAGCAATGGGGTGGTTACCTATTCGCCCGTGATCGTGGGTGACGGAATTGGTGGAGATGGGTGGCGACCCTTGGAGTAGAGGAGAGCCATCCCCCACATTCCTCCCTATAAATTGGGGGGTCGCGAGGGGCGATGCTCATCCACCCTTTTCTTCCTCCTTGAGTGCAACCCCACAGAGTTCGCCCTTCTCCTTCTTTGTCTTGAGTTGCGCTCGCCGCTAGTATGCCTATGGGACGAGGGCGTCCTCCGGCCTCCGCCTCAATGGCGAGGCGTTCCCATCGGGATCATGCCACCGCTTCAGCCGCGGAGGCGGCGGGTGGCTTGAGTGCGCGTGGCGGAGGAGCTGGGAGGGGTCGCAGTCGACGCGGAGCCCGTGGTCGGGGGAGGCGGAGCGCTGCTTCACTTCCTCCTCCAATGCCAAACCCTCCTCTTGACGAGATCCATGCTGAGGGAACGATGCTGGAGTTCGTCACCAAGTTGCGTGGCCCCCTCCGAGGTCACCTACGCCACCCTCACCCTTTCGCTAGGGTGATGGAGGTTGACAAGCCGCCCGTCCTGTGGCTGCGGGCGCATGGTTGTTGTAATGGCACCGCGCTGGTTGATGTCGAGTACCCGGAGCGTCGCGTCATGCTTCTCAGGCATGGGTGGAAAACCTTCGCCCGTGCCCATAACCTCATGGAAGGGCACGTCCTCCGCTTCAAGATGATGGAGGCCGACCTGCTCTCCGTCAAGATTTACGGGCGTTCGTGCGCCCGCCTTGGCTGCTGCGAGGAGAGCTCAAGCGATGCTGAAAGCTCCTCCTCGAGCGATAGAGACGAGGAGGACAGTGTCGGTGAAGTTGACGACGATGAGTCCCACGTCGTCAAGTCGGAGTACGACGACCTGGGCTCTGACTAATCGTCGGTCGCACCATCACCGTCATCGCGCTCCTCCTCCTCCTCCCGGCAGAGCGATTTGCCGAGGGTTCCCGGTTGGGGCGCCGCCTCTTCTTCTCAGCTGGACCCCGGCAGGCTCGTGGACGTCGGCTTCGCCTTCCCTCCTGGTGGGGTGGACGTCCGTGCACTGCTGGTCCTGACGGGGTCAGGCTGGGCTTCTGTTGGGGGTCCCCCTCTGCTCTTTTTCTTTTCGTAACTTACCCCTAGGGGAGAAAGCCAAATAAAGAGTTATTAGAAAGAGGTGACTCCTTATGTAATCTTCACCCCATTAGTATCGAAAATGAATGAGAATAGAATGTTATTTTCTTTCCGAAGTACTGTCCCTTTCCTTTCCTTATTTGTACTGCATCAGTATGTTTTGTCTCTACCGCATGGAGCTGCTTGCTGGGTCGTCATTCGAACCACAAGTGCCAGAGTGGGGGGGGGGGGGGGCGCGAGCCCCCGGCAACAGGTTGGCGTTGTTCCTGGGTAGAGCTCCTTGTCGGTATCAGCGCTGTCATCCCTATGAACAAGGACAGGGGGGCGGCTCGTCCCGACAAGGATTTTCTCCACGTGGGTGACTCCACATCCCACAGTAAGGAAGATACTAAGGGTTTCCTTGAGAAAACGAGAAGTACCAAACTGGAAATATGTGATACACTTATCTTTTCCAGGCAGTATCTCCTTTTCAAGCGTGATGGGCCGCCTCCTTTGTTCTCTTGTTTCTTTCCCCTGTTTTCTTGATGGTAAAACATGTAGGGTGAGGACAATAACAAAGATTATGGTCTCATCAAGCATTCTAGCAAATCTTAATAACTTAAAGGTGCTAACATTGCATTCATAAAAATGCGTAATGAGCATGTAAGGATGATGATACGACGCAATGCCTAGCTTTATTACTGTCGCACAGGGTCTTCGCCTGGCTTTGTACAAAGGGTTACATGCAACATCGGCAAGGCTTGTACAAAAGGTGGCTGCCGGGGACTGAGCTCGGCAGCCGCGCCTTACGGGTAGAACTTACGAAGATGCTCAATGTTCTATGAGTTCTGCACCTTGGTGCCATCTTCGGTCTCCAGACGGACTGCGCCAGGTCTGGAGAATCGTACTACCCGGTAAGGGCCTTCCCACTTCGGCGCAAATTGTTTGTACCCTTGGCGGACTGAATGCGCCGAAGGACAAGGTCGCCTACCTCAAGGCTCCGGGCCTGAACTCTGCGGCTATGATAGCGGCGCAGAGCTTGCTGGTAATGTGCAGCACGCACAGCAGCCCGTAGATGGTCTTCCTCAAGGAGCGTGGCATCGTCATGCCGCAGCTGCTGTTGCTCTACTTCATCGTAGGCAAGCACTCGAGGCGACCCGTATATGAGTTCCGTGGGGAGTACTGCTTCCGCCCCATACATTAGGGAGAAGGGTGTCTGGTTGGTAGCTCGATTTGGTGGCATCCTGAGGGACCAAAGAACCACTGGCAGCTCATCGATCCAGCGCTTGCCGCTCTTCCGCAGCTTATCGAAAGTTCTTGTCTTGAGTCCTCGCAGCACTTCAGCGTTCATCCTCTTGACTTGCCCTTTGCTCCTTGGATGAGCAACAGAGGCGAAGGAGACATTGCTTCCAAGGTTTTGGATATATTGCATGAAGGCGCGGCTCGTGAACTGGGTGACGTTGTCGGTGATCACTCTGTTAGGTACTCCAAAATGGCACACCAGCCCTTTCATGAACTTGATAGCTGCTTGTGTTGTCACCTTTCTCACCGGTTCCACCTCAGGCCACTTTGTGAACTTGTCAGTTGCCACGAACAAGAACTCAGAGCCCCCAACAGCACGGGGGAAGGGGCCCAGGATGTCGAGCCCCCAAACCGAGAATGGCCAGGATAGAGGGATTGTTTGCAGGGCTTGCGTTGGTTGATGGATGTTCTTGGAGTGGAACTGGCAAGCTTCACACTTGGTGACCAGTTCAGTAGCGTCCTGGAGGGCAGTGAGCCAATAGAAACCCTACCGGAAAGCTTTTTCGGCAAGGGCTCTTGATCCAATGTGGGAACCACATACTCCTCCGTGAATCTCTGCCAACAGCTTCAGTCCATCCTCCCGGAAAATACACCTTAATTTCACACCGTTCGGTCGTCTTTTGTATAGGGTGTCATCGACAAATTGGTACATACTTGACCGACGGGCTACTCTTTCGGCTTCTTCTTGCTCTTCGGGGAGTTCTCAAGTTTGAAGGAAATGGACTATATGCTGTGCCCAAGTTGGAGCCTGTGGCTTGACAACAAGGACCAAGGGCATCTCCATGCCTCTGGGAGCGCTTGTCTCAACCACTAGACCCAGAGGTCCTGTGGGAGGGAGCTGCTCGTCGACCGGAACGAGATTTTCCTCGGCAGCCTCTCTACCAGCAGCTGTGGGAAGCTCTGCCGGTAAATACTTACCGGAGTTTAGCTTCCTTCTCTTCTTGGACATCGCAGACGGGGACACTGATGGTTGGGTGAGGCGGAGAACAAAGGTTCCTTGTTCCTTAGAAAGCTTCTGCGCAGCGCACTTTGATAGGTGATCAGGAATGCTGTTTTCTGCTCATGGCACATGCTCTGTTTGCAGCCCATCGAAGTGCTCCTCCAACTTCCTCACTTCTTCCACGTAGGCCTCCATCAGCGGGCTCGGATAATCCTTGTTGACCCTCTTTATCACTAGTTGAGAGTCTCCTCGGACAATCAGCCTCTTTATTCTCAACTCTACCACGATTCTGAGCCCGGCAAGGATCCCTTCATACTCAGCTGTATTGTTGGTGGCTTCCTCCCGGGGAAAGTGCATCTGGACGACGTACTTGAGGTGCTCTCCAGTCGGGGCGACGAGGAGCACGCCTGCTCTAGCGCCCTGTAGTGAGAAAACACCGTCACAGTACATGATCCAATCCTTTGGTGCCTCTTTGCCGGGGAGGATTGTCTCCGGAGCTTCATCATCTGGCGTGGGTGTCCATTCTGCAATAAACTCCACCAAGGCTCTACTTTGAATGGTGGAAGTGCTCTCATACTTTAATCCGAAGCTTGACAACTCCAGTGCCCACTCAACTATCCTGCCAGTGGCTTCGGGGTTTCTCAGTATGCGTTGCAACGGGAAACAGGTGACAACTGTTATCTCATGGGCTTGGAAGTAGTGGTGCAGCTTCCTTGAGGCCATGATGAGGCCGAAGATCAGCTTTTGTACTCCGAAGTACCTTGATCGAGCCCCCTGTAGAAGGGAACTGACAAAGTACACGGGCCGCTGCACCATTTTCTTCTTTACCACTTCCTTGGACTCGCTGTCAACCATGAGATACCCTTAACCTGTGTCGAGCTCTGCCGCGGAAGATTCTTTCTCGCTCCCGACAGCATCAGCAGCTGCTGCTGAATCATCATCCACTCCCCGCTGCGCCACCAGCGCTGCACTAACCACTTGATTCGTTGCCGCTAGATATAGCAGCAACGGCTCTTGCGGTTTAGGAGCGACAAAGGTGGGAGCAGAGGATAGGTATTTCTTTAGGTCTTGCAGTGCCGTGTCTGCTTCCGGGATCCATTTCATCGGGCCAGCCTTCTTCAGGATTTTGAAGAACGGCAAGGCGCGCTCAGCGGACATGGAGATGAACCTGCTCAACGCGGCAACACATCCGGTCAGGCGTCTGATATCTTTGATGGTCTTGGGCTCCTGTATCTGCTCGATCGCCTTGATCTTGTCGGGATTGGCTTCTATTCCTCGCTGAGACACGAAGAACCCAAGTAGCTTGCCGGATGGGACACCGAATACACATTTTTCAGGAATGAGTTTCAGGTTGTTCTTGCGCAAGTTTGCGTAAGTTTCTCTCAGATCTTGTATGAGAGTGGCTTCATCCTTGGTCTTGACCACGATGTCATCCATGTATGCTTCCACATTTCTGTGCAGCTGAGGTCCGAAACCAATTTGAACAGCCCTGGCAAAGGTTGAACCAGCTGTCTTTAACCCGAAGGGCATTCGTACAAAGCAGTACGTGCCGCAGGGAGTTATAAATGCGGTCTTCTCCTCATCTTCCTTGTTCATGAATATCAGGTGGTAGCTGGAGTAGGCATCCAAAAAGTAAAGCAAGTCACATCCGGAGGTGGAGTCAACAATTTGATCTATGCGCGGCAAGGGGAAAGGGTCCTTCGGGCAGGCCTTGTTCAAGTCAGTGAAGTCGATGCAAAGCCTCCATTTCCCATTTGCCTTTCGTACCACCACCGGGTTTGCTAACCAGGTTGGATGCAACACTCCTCTGACCAGACCAGCTGCTTCAAGCTTCTTGATTTCCTCGGCAATGAACTGCTGCCGCTCCAAGCCCTATTTCCTAACCTTTTGCTTGACGGGTCGGGCATGGGGGCAGACAGCAAGGTGGTGCTCAATTACCTCCCTGGGAACACCGGGGATGTCAGACGGTTGCCACGCAAACACATCGACATTCTCCCGCGGGAAGGGAACGAGCGTGCTTTCCTATTTGTCAGTAAGGGTAGCACTGATGGTGAAGGTACCACCAGTGCCGTCCTCCCTTGCTAGGACTTTCTTCGTCTCAGGGTAGGCGACCTTGGTCTTCTTGCCCGCGGAACTTTCCGGTAGGTCATCATCAGGTGCCGCACACTCCGAAGAGGCACGCTTCCTGGAGTCCTTGCTGGTGTTCCTGCCAGGCTTCTTCATTTTCCTTGTATCCTTGGCAGGAGCTGGGATTTCTGTGGCTTCAGCTGCTACCGCGTCGCGATACATCTGGTCCACCCAGATAACCGCGTTCTTCTTGTCGGATGGGATGGAAATGACCCCAATGGGCCCTGGCATCTTCAAAGTATTGTAGGCATAGTGGGATGCCGCCATGAACTTTGCCAGAGCTGGGCGACCAAGGATTCTATAGTAGGGTAGTGGGATTTTGGCGACGTCGAATACTATCCTCTCTGTTCAGACATCGGAACGGCGAGGTGGGAGAAGATCTTGGCTTGAGGAAGACTCCGACACGCCCCCTACCTGGCGCGCCAAATGTCGGATTTCGGGCTCCGCAAAACCCTTAAGATTCGAACACAGGGGCGTGTGCGAAGATCCCCTGCAGCCTCGCCCAACCTAGCTCGCTACTCGATGAACACAGCAACGAACTCGCACGATGACGAGGAAGAAGATGAACACGATAGTTCACCCAGGTTCGGGCCACTGCGAAGCGTAATACCCTACTCCTGCTTTGGTGGATTGCCTCTCGAGGAGGTGGGGTGGATGAACTAGTACAGTGTTTTAGAGCCTCATGAAGGCTCCCTTTGAGGTATTCGAGGCCCTCTATGGCTCGGTGATGGATGAGTGGTGGAATGGATTCCTCTCTCTCTCTATGGTGTGGCCTACCCTCTATATATAGCGGTGGCTCGGGTCCTCTTCCCTTATCGCAATGGCAGAAAGGGATCCCACAACGGCCAATTTTGAAGGGGGACAGGAGTACGTGCCCGCCCTGCCCAAAGGCGGTCTTCGCCTGCAAAGTAGCTGTCGACGACGCAGGGATGGGCTTAGCGATGACATCCTCCCTTCGGAGCTGGTGGTTGTGGTCTTGTTGCACCGGAATGGAAACCTTTGGGGGGTGCTTTGGGAACCCGTGTACGTCTCTACTCCCTTTGCACCAAAGGGGAAACTGCGCCGTCTGGCGCGCTAGCACCCGCCTGTCCTTCCTTGCGTCACCCTTGACTTCTGAGGCCGGGCCTTGCATAGAGATCTCCGCCGCTCCGGAGGGGGCCTGAGGAGGCTCGTCCCTTGCTGGTCTTGATGCCGCTCCTCCTCGCGAGCCTAGAGCCCTCGCGAAGGCCTTGTCTTGAGTGGGGCCATGCCCGGCCGTGTCTGGTTGATGAAGTGGGCCATAACCTGGGCCGCAGGCAGGTAGGTCTGGGTACCCCCGTTCCCAGAACGCCGACAGTAGCCCCCGGGCCCAAGGCGCGCTCGAGCCGGCCTCCGGGCAAAGCCTTGAGGGCGGCCCGGAGCGCCGCGGGCCCCAATTGCCTGCGGGCCAGGCTTAGCGCGCGTTGCGCGGTCGATGTCGGGCGTCCTTCGTCCCTTCAACCTCCGCCCGAATCGACAAGAGCCTGACTTCTAGCGCTGGGCCATTATTGCTTTCCTTTCTCACGCACCTGCTCTTGCTCTCTTGGTCTCTAGCTCTAGCAGGCGCCTCCCCAGATCCGGCGCCGCTCCGTCCTCCTCCTTGCTGCTTTGGCCCCGCAAGCTTCCCAATGGCTCCCGCCGGCAAGCAGAAGCCAGAGGCCCAGGGTTCTGCCTGTGCTCCTATCTCGCCGGCGCTCTCGGGGTCCACCATCGCCAAGGACGAGGACCTCGTCCCGGTGCTCCCGTCGACGGCGGATGAGACCAACGAGTATGGGCGGACCTTCATATGGGGCGGCTGCTCTGCGAAGCGGCCCTCGTCCAAGGCGGTCTACCCCTTCTTCCTCCATAGCGTCTTTGCCGGACTCGTCCCGCCCTTCTCCGCGTTCTTCACGGCCATTCTCGACCATTACGGGATCCAGGCCCTTCATCTCCAACCCAACTCCATCTTGCTCTTGTCCGTGTTTGCCTTCTACTGCGAGGCCTTCGTGGGCATGCGGCCTTCGGTGGTCCTCTTCGCCATTTCTCCAGCTTGCGCCTGCACGACAGCCCTCAACGGTCGGCGTGCGTCTCCTTCGTCGCGGTCCAGAGCGGCAACATGCTCTAGAAGGCCGGGAAGAAGGTGGAGAACTTCAGGCACCGCTGGGTCCTCATGGATCTCAAGGACACCAACCCTCGGTTGGATCTGCCGAAAGGGATGCCGGAGAAGACCTCTGCGTGGAGCTCCGCGAAGCTTTCTGACTCCCGGGCCGGGCCCGTCCTGGAGCGCTTCTCTCGCGATATCAGCGCCAAGAAGCTGACTGGGGTGATGATAGTGAAGGAGTTCCTGGCGCAGCGCCTGGCGCCCCTCCAGGCCCATTCTAGGCCCTTGTGGGACTATCAAGGCAGCGGCGACAACCTCAGGCTTCGGTCCGTGTGCATAACCCCCGAGGAGATGAGCAGGGCCGTGGTGACCCTGCTCAACGGCGACCCTGGTGACCTCCCTGAGGCCCACGACCCGCTGTACTGCCGCGACGACGGGGCCGATCTAGTTGCCGTGATGCCTGTCTTGAACGAATTGGTGCTTTTCCCTGAAGAGGGTCTCGGTTCCTCGGTGATGGTGTTCTCCGGCGACACCTCGTGCAGGGAGGACTCAGAGAAGACCGCCGACGGCGGCCCGACAGGGGCGTCTCCCCCGTCGCAGAGCACCCTTCTGTGCGAGCTTGAGGATGACGACGATGTTGGTGAAGTTTCTCCTGCGGGCTCCTCACGCGTCGCCAAGGCCCGCAGTGGGCTTGGGCCGACCCATCGTGCCACACGGTCCGCCTGCGTGTCGACTCCCAGGAAGCGCGGGGTGGAGTCTTCTCCGGTGCGCCCTGCCTCTGCAGGCAAGACAGCTGAAGCGCCAGCCTCGCCCTCGCCCGGGCCGCAACTCGTAGGCGAGGCGGGCGAGGTGGGGCCATGGTGGTCCCCTCGGCGGCCGCCCTCATGGACAGCGTCTCTGCTCCCCCGGGTGGTGGTCCCCTCTCCGCGGGAAGCTTTGGTGCCCCCATCGTTGCTGGAACGGAGAGGAAGAGGAAATGGGTCGACGTTGAGGAGTAAGCGACCTGACTTGGCTTGGCTCGCATGCCTATGGCTTGTGCATTGATGAACTTCCCTTGCTTGGTGACCAGGGATGCCGCTATGCTGAAGATGAGGAAGAAGAAGGCGGGCGTTAAGCCGAAGGCGACTTCTGACGGGCAGCCTACCCCTGCCGACACGCCGTCGCCTGCCGCTGAAGGCGAGGGGGCTCGCGAGGCAGCCTCCCTGGTCGTCTCCATGAAGCCCCCTCAGCCCCCAATGCCTGCAGGCGTGGACGCTCCGGCCCTCGAGGGCGCGGTGGCCCCGATGTCCAGAGGGCCTGCCCCTGAGGGCCAGCCGCCCGCCGATTCGTCCGTGTCCATGGTCGCCGAGTGGCCTCCGGAGCCTCCTGCTCCTCGCGTCATTGCCTCCCCGGGAACGCCCCCTGTGATCGCACAGGGGGCTCCTCTGGAGGGGCCCTTGATGCCTCCGGCGCATGGCCACGACGTCCTGGACGGGGCCTTCGCTGCTATGGGCCAGGTTCGTTGCGCCCTCGGGGGTGCCGACGATCGTCTCGCGATCGGGCGCCTAGAGCTCCTCTCAGGGTGGCTCCAGGCCGACGCCTCCGCCGTGGCGATTTGGGGTCAGGCCGAGGCTGCCGCGGCGAAGAGCGAGAAGGAAGCCGCGGCCGCCCGGGCAGCGCACGAAGAGGCGCTGGTTGAAGCGGCGCCTGTTGCCAAGCGTTGCGAAGAGGTGGAAGCCCGTCTGAAGGCCTTCCATGAGGATCAGGCCAAGCTTGCGGGGCAACTTCGTCAGCGGGAGGAAGACCTCGAGGCCTGCGAGGCCAAGCTTGCCACTCGGGACTCTGAGCTGTCCCAGGTGGCGACCCGCTAGGATGCGGAGCGGGTGCGCCTGGGCGCGCAGGAGAAGGAAATTGCTTCGAAGAAGGCCCTTCTTGACACCAGGGAGGAAACTCTTGCCGCGGCCGAGGAGAAAAAGGCCGCGGAGCTGAGCGCCTTCCCTGCCGTCGAGTTCAAGCTCCGCCAAGCGCTCCATGCCCTTTGCCGGGACGGGTTCACGGAGCCCCTGGCGGTTCCGGAGAGCGGCTTCGCGGTGCTCGCTTCAAAGCTCGTCGAGGCGCTGGAGGGCGCCGTCGTCAAGGTGGAGAGGGTCTTGCAAAGTGAGTGACGCGACCTCTTTTCTGAGGCCGCGACGCGCGTCTTCAGCCATCTTCATCTTCGCGAGCTGGGGTTTGATTTCGACTCCATGATCCGCCCGGTCGCCCCTGAGGTCCGCGTCAGCGCTGTGGCGGCGGTGAAGGGTGCCGCGGAGATGCTGGTGAAGAGGTTCACCCGCGTCACGGTTTCTCCCCCTCCGGATGCTGCTAGGGTCGACGGCGAGGAAGACGACACCAGCGATGTCGACGACGATCCCCCCGAGGGCGGGACGAGCGGTGACGGCGGTTCCTCCTGACTCCTCTCTCCTGCTCCTTCCCTGCAATGCACATCGTGCCTCTCTTCGCCTTGTTTCCTTCTTGCTTGCTGTGATGCTCTGCGTCGGCAGGGCCGGGCCCGCGCATACCTCAACCGTCGTTGGGCCGACCGGATCACCAAGGACGGTCCAAGGGGTGAGGGGCTACGGGTCCAGTTAGGCTCCTGAGTCGCGATGCTCAGGAGTCCCCCTTGACGTGCGAGCAGCCCTCATGAAGGGAACATGGTGGAGATTGGGTTGACTTCAAATTTTCGAACACCTTTAGCGCTCTGAGTCGGCAGGGCCCGGCCCGCGCATACCTCAACCGCCGTTGGGCCGACCGGATCACCAAGGACGGTCCAAGGGGTGAGGGGCTACGGGTCTAGTTAGGCTCCTGAGTCGCGATGCTCATGAGTCCCCCTTGACGTACGATCCCCAGCTTCCTCCTTAAGGGTTTTTGAGCGGTTTTTTGAGCGGTTTTTTGAGCGCTTCGAGCTCTGCGTCGGCAGGGCCCGGCCCACGCATACCTCAACCGCCGTTGGGCCGACCGGATCACCAAGGACGGTCCAAGGGGTGAGGGGCTACGGGTCCAGTTAGGCTCCTGAGTCGCGATGCTCAGGAGTCCCCCTTGATGTACGAGCGGCTCCCATACCTTTCCTCGCCAACTTTTCCGGAGATGGGCGCGTGAAGACCAGGTTCGGCAGACCTGGGAAGGTGGCATGTACCAGGCTTGGCCGGGTAGCAGCACCGTGCAGCCCCCTCACGCGTGCATCCCCGGGGAACGCAGCGAGAAGGGGACCACTAGGGACCTTCCTGAGGTTGGATGCAACTGTTGGGGGCGCCCTCAGTTGTTTATCCCCCCGTGCGGGGCGTGGGGCTTCCACATTGCGTGGGCATAGCCATTGGAGGACCGTGTTGACCGCCAGCACGGGGCTGTGGCTTCCACATTGCATCGGCATAGTCATTGGTGGACCGTGTTGACCGCCAGCATGGGACTGTGGCTTCCACATTGCGTGGGCATAGTCATTGATGGACCGTGTTGACTTCTCCGCCAGCGCTGGGCTGTGGCTGCCACATTGCGTGGGAGGGAACCCCTCCGCGTCCTCGGGGGGCTCCGGGCGTGTACAGCCCATAGAGTTCGTACGCGTTGCTGGCACGGCAGAACTGGGAGGTGTATCTGGGAGCTCGCGAGGGCGCTTTGGCCTCGCGAGTTCCCGACCACAAAGGCGGTTGGCGCTTGGGTCTTCTTGTAGATGGGTTCGTCTGAAGCCCTGCTGACTTCTTCTTCTTCATGAGTGAGGCAGGTTGGGAGTCCTTTTGGCACTCTACGTCTGCAGGTCCCGGTCCCGCACATTTCCCGACCGCCGTAGTGTACGACCGGATCACCAAGGATGCAACTACGAGGTCAGGCCCCGGCACCCTTGACGCCGACCGGATCACCAAGGACGACATCAAGGGGCGAGTGGCTTTATGACCAGTAAGGCTCCTGAGGAGCCCCCTTTGACGCTCAAGCGGCTCTACGTCGGCAGGTCCCAGTCCCGCACATTTCCCTACCGCCATAGTATACGACCGGATCACCAAGGACGCAACTACGGGGCGAGGCCCCAACACCCTTAATGCCGACCAGATCACCAAGGACGACACCAAGGGGCGAGTGGCTATGTGACCGGTAAGGCTCCTGAGGCGCGATGCCCAGGAGCCCCCTTTGACGCTCGAGCGACCCCCATTCCGCCCTGTCTGCCGCTGCCTCAGGAGGCCGTGGGGCCTCCCGAGACTCCATGCTGAGGCGCCGCGCTGCGGCCGGAGCCCCGAGCGGGGTTCGACCGCCTAAGGATGCAAGTCCCTGATGCGACAGGGCCTTGCATCCCAGTTCCGGGGTGCCCCGGGAAGGGCCGTAGCGCACAGCCCCTTGCGAAACACCAACTCAGAAAGGGTGGTGCGACGCATTCACGCCGGCAAGGAGCCATGCAGGTAAGGCAGAACGTTAGGAAACAGACTAGATGCATGAGAAGCTATTGAAATATGCATAAACGAGGCGACTGCAGGGGTGTGCCCCGATCACCTGAGGATAATGTGGCCCGGTGGGCACCCTCAAACAGAGTAAACCAAAAAATTACCTGGCAACAGCCGACAAAAGGTCACCTGGCGGCCATGCCGCTGAAGAGCCGAAGCTGCCGTAGTAGCCTGATCTCTCACCTCCACGAGTGCGACCTTCACGGGTCCGTCGTCTCCCGAGGCTCGGAACCTTTGCTTGGTCCGAGCATCTCCTCCAACTCCTCGCCGCGCCTCGCCAGGCAATGCAAGAGCATGGCTTGGTATAGGCACTGGAACGTGACGCCTGCGTTTGCCAGTCCGATGGGCATGCGGACGTAGGCGTTCGGGTAGACCCATCCATGATCAGCATGCGCTGGCCAGAAGGGGCCCTGGGCCGCGGCACTGTTGAGCGCGAGCGCGTTGACGCAGACGCGCAGCTGGTCGACCGTGCCGATGACGGCGGCTGTGATTGGTGGCGCTGGGCAGTCCCCGCCTTGCACGGCGTGTGCTTCTCGAAGCTCCTCGATCGCTCTGATGACGGACTCTTGCGGGTTCGGCGCCTCGCGCCGTGCTCCCGGCTCGGGCCGACGCGCATCAGACCGCGCCTTCAGGTTGTGCTCGAGCGCCTCTCTTGCTTCACTGGCCAAGCCTGAAGCTCCCCGGGTGGGAACCCCCGGGCCCGACCCAAGAGGGGCGCCGAGCGCGCCTTCCTATGTGATAGGGGGTGGGTCCCCATCCCTGGGCGCAGAGCTCGAGGCCCCAGGATGCCCCGCGGAAGGGAGCTGCTTCTTCTTCTTGCGCGGGTCCTCACGGGGCAGGGCGTCCTCCTCGTCGTCCGAGCGTTCGGCCACTGCAGCGCGGTAAGCACGCTCGAGGGTGCAAACAGCATCCTTCTCATCGCAAGCAATGGTGATGATGCCACCACTCCCTGGCATCTTGAGGACGTTGTAGCCGTGGTGGGTCACCGCCATGAACTTGGCGAGCGTCGGGTACCCGAGGATCGCGTTGTACGGAAGGTGGATGTGCGCGACGTCGAAGACGATGATCTCGGTGTGGTAGTTCTTTCGCCCGCCGAAGGTGACAGGCAGATGCACCTACCCGATGGGTATGGTGGATCTGTCTGTGACCCCCGAGAAGGGCTTGGTTGGCATGAGCTATTCGTACGGTACCTTAAGCGTCTCGAAGGTCTCAATGGAGAGGACATTGAGCCCCGCTCCACTATCGATGAGGGTCTTGGTGACGAGGACGTTGCTGATGGTTGGGGTGCACAGCATGGGGAGCTTGCCGGCCATGGCCGAGCACCTGAGCTGATCCCTCGAGTCGAAGGTGACAGCGGTCTGGGACCAATTGAGGGGGCGCATCACTTCGGGCTTCGGGAGAGCCGCATTCACCTCCCATGCGAATTTCTTGAAGGCGCGGTTTGATGCTGGGGCCTGGGCGCCACCCAGGATACAGGCCACCGCCCTGACTTCCTGGAAGCCCCCAGCCCCATCGTCCTGCCTGTCCTCCTCCTTCCTTCTGGGTGGTGGAGGCAGTGGAGGTAGACCAGCCTCACGAGGGCGGGCCTCGCGAAGGTTACCGCGTCGTGACCCCTCTGGAAGGTCATCGCGCCAGCGGTCCTCACGAGGCTGTTCGCGCCAGCGGTCATCTCGAACCTGATCGCGCCAGCGGTCCTCCTGGGGCTGATCGCGCCACCCCTGACGAGGTTTCCGGTTGTCCCAGCGGCCTCCACCGCGGCCACCGCTGTGGCCGAAGCCTCGGTCAGCCCGTCCAAGGCGCCTGCCGAAGTGCTCGGCACAGATCAGCCCGAGTTCCTGGCAATCGGCGGTGTCGTGGTTGTTGGTGCCATGGAAGACGGAGGTCGGTCTTCCTCCTGGGGGGTGTTCCTCACCCCGGCTGCGCTTCGCCTCAGGTTCGGCCGCAAGCACTACTGGGGCCTTGCACTTCGCCTCCTTGGCCTTGGTCTTCTTCTCTTCTGGCTCCGCCGCCGGAGGCCCGCGGAGCGACAGGCGGCCCTCCTCGGCCTTGGCGCACTTGTTCGCCAGATTGAACATCTCCAGGGCAGAGCACAGTTCGTAATTCATGGCGAGCTCCTCCTTCATCTTGAGGTCAGTGACTCCGTCGGTGAATGCTGAGATGATGGCCTCGTCTGATGCCTTCGGGATTTAGAGGCGCGTGGTCGTGAAGCGTTGTATGAACTTGTGCAGGGTCTCCCCATCCTGCTGCTTGATACGCCGCAGATCGTTCACGGTGGGCGCGCGGTCGCGGGTGCCTTGGAAGTTGGCGATGAAGCGCTTGCGCAGGCCATCCCAGGAGGTGATACACGCATCCGGGAGGTTGAAGAGCCAGGAGAGCGCGCCGCCCTTGAGCGCCATGGGGAACCAACACGCCATGACCTTGTCGTCTCCTCCAGCCGCCCGGATGCTCAGAGAGTAGAGCTGTAGGAACTCGGCTGGATCTGGGGTGCCATCGTAGCGCGGGGGCAGGTCAGGCCTGAACTTGCAGGGCCACGCGGTTGGGTAGAGCTCCGGGGCGATGGCGAGGCACCCCACAGGCTCGACGGGTGCTGCGTGCGTGGGAGGGACCTGGTCTTGACGCTCCTGCGGTGCCACCTCGAGTGGTGCCCGGTCGCGGCCTTGGGACGGCAGCGCGGGGAACGCGCGCGCGTCGACGCGCGGCCGGGGAACCACCTGGCAGCTTACTTCATCTCCCGGCCTCGCCCGTGGTTCGCGAGGCCGGTCGCGGGGGTGCGCTTCCAGCCTGGGCTCGGGGTCAACGTCACGTCACGGAGGTGGAGGCTGCGCGTCTTGTGCCACGTGGTTCGCCAGGGACGGTTGGGGTCGAAGCGAGTAGGAGAGTGCCGAAGCGTCGCCAGTAGCATTGACGAGCTCCGCGATGTGCCGAAGCCAGTCGTCGGGAGCGGGGCGGTAGCGAAGCAGCTCGTTAGCCATGGCGAGTGCGCCCTGGCCGCGCACCGGCCCGGGCCGAACATGGGAGGACGACCCGGAGGCTGGGACAATCAACGGAGTGGCGGAGTGGCCGTCGCGCTGCGCGGTGACCGGCTGGGAGGAGTCTTGCTGCTCGTGGGCGTCGGGGTCCGTGGTGGCATTCGCCACAGGCGAAGGTGACCTGCGTGCACCGGCGTGGCCTACAGGCGCCGTCTGAGCGACACGGGTGGCTCGGCGCTCAGCGCGGGCTTGGCGAGCGTCAGACATCGGAACGGCGAGGTGGGAGAAGATCTTGGCTTGAGGAAGACTCCGACACGCCCCCTACCTGGCGCGCCAAATGTCGGATTTCGGGCTCCGCAAAACCCTTAAGATTCGAACACAGGGGCGTGTGCGAAGATCCCCTGCAGCCTCGCCCAACCTAGCTCGCTACTCGATGAACACAGCAACGAACTCGCACGATGACGAGGAAGAAGATGAACACGACAGTTTACCCAGGTTCGGGCCGCTGCGAAGCATAATACCCTACTCCTGCTTTGGTGGATTGCCTCTCAAGGAGGTGGGGTGGATGAACTAGTACAGTGTTTTAGAGCCTCATGAAGGCTCCCCCTGAGGTATTCGAGGCCCTCTGTGGCTCGGTGATGGATGAGTGGTGGCATGGATTCCTCTCTCTCTCTACGGTGCGGCCTACCCTCTATATCTAGCCACAGAGCTTCAGTTGCTTTCTGGAACTCCCTGTCACTGGAATCCTCATCATCATCCTCATCATCGCTCATATCATCTGTTTCCTTCTTCTCTCGGCCTCTGGCGGGTTTTTCCTTTTGTTGCGGGGTTTTGCCGCGGCGACCACCTCTGCCGCCATGGCCCTTCCCGGCAACACCATCCTGGCCTTTTTCCTTGTCGCATTTCTGATACTCGGCCCTCTGTTTCTCAACAAGTTGCTCGACCTGTCGGCATTCTTGGAGATCATGGCCCTTGGTGCGGTGAATCTTGCAGTACGGCCCGTCGGATTTCCCGGCCTTCTCTGCGGCAGCAGCCTCTCGGCAATCAGCGAACGCGGCAGTTCCCTTGCCGGGGGTTTCGGCTTTTGCCTTTTTGCCGGTACTGAGGTCTCTGAAGCTCTCGACAGCTAGCACTACTTTTCCCTTGCGCTTTTTGTTGCGCTTCCTATTCCTTCCCTTCGGGTCGGGGGCATCGTCGTCGTCATCTGAATCCACTTCGACGCCTGCCTCTTCTCAGGGATGTCACCTTCCTTTTTCAGATCGAGCACACTTATCCGCCAAGGTGTAAAGCTAATTGACGGCCTTGGGGAGCTTGACATTCATCTTTGCTCGCATCCTCCTGTTGCGCACGTTTGAGTGGAACGTGGCAATCACTGCCGCAGGATGGATCTCAGGGATGTTGCGGTGTACTCGGCTGAATCTCTGGATATACTTTCTCAAAGTTTCTCCCTCCTTTTGCGGGAGGACTTGGAGATCGCTGGGTGATACGTCTCCAACGTATCTATAATTTATGAAGTATTCATGCCATGTTTACGATAACTTTATATGATTTTGGTATGCTTTGATTAAAATTAACCCGGACTGACGCTGTTTTCAGCAGAGCTACCGTGGTGTTGTTTTCGTGCAGAAATAAAAGTTCTCGGTATGGGCTGAAAATTTACGGAGAATATTTTTGGAAAATATAAAAGATACTGGAGCAAAAAGATACCAGAGAGGAGTCCCGAGGAGGCCACAAGCCTAGGGGGCGCCCCCACCCTAGGGCGCGCCCCCCTGGCTTGTGGGTCCCTCGAGCACTCCCCTGACGTGATTCCAACGCCAAATACTCCTATAAATCGTGAAACCCCCAGAAAGAAACCAAGATCGGGAGTTCTACCGCCGCAAACCTCTGTAGCCACGAAAAACCAATCGGGAGCCCGTTCCGGCACCCTGTCGGAGGGGAAACCATCACCGGAGGCCATCTTCATCATCCCGGCAGTCTCCATGACGAGGAGGGAGTAGTTCACCCTCGGGGCTGAGGGTATGTACCAGTAGCTATGTATTTGATCTCTCTCTCTCTCTCGTGTTCTTGAGATGACACGATCTTGATGTACCGTGAGCTTTATTAATATAGATGAATCATATGGAGTTTTCCCCTCTCTATCTTCTTGTGATGAATTGAGTTTTCCCTTTGAAGTTTTCTTATCGGATTGAATCTTTAAGGATTTGAGAACACTTGATGTATGTCTTGCGATGGGATATCCATGGTGACTATGGGATGTTCTATTGATCCACTTGATGTATGTTTTGGTGATCAACTTGCGGGTTCCGTGACCTTGGGAATCTATGTATAGGGGTTGGCACATGTTTTCGTCTTGACTCTCCGGTAGAAACTTTGGGGCACTCTTTGAAGTTCTTTGTGTTGGATTGAACATGATGAATCTGAAATTGTGTGATGCATATCGTATAATCAAGCCCATGGGTACTTGTGGTGACATTGGAGTATCTAGGTGACATTAGGGTTTTGGTTGATGTGTGTTTTAGGGTGTTATTTTAGTACGAACTCTAGGGCTGTTCGTGACACTTATAGGGATAGCTCATAAGATTGATCGGAAAAGATAACTTTGAGTTGGTTTCGTACCCTACAATAATTTCTTCGTTTGTTCTCCGCTATTTCTGACTTTGGAGTGAACTCTTTGTCGCACGTGAGGGATTTACATATGATTCAACTATGTTAGTATTGTTGAGAGAACTTGCACTAGTGAAAGTATGAACCCTAGGCCTTGTTTTCAAGCATTGCAATACTGTTTGTGCTCACTTTTGTTACTTGCTACCTTGCTGTTTTTATATTTTGAGATTACAAAAACCTATATCTACCATCCGTATTACACTTGTATCACCATCTCTTTGCCGAACTAGTGCACCTATACAATTTACGACTGTATTGGGTGTGTTGGGGACACAAGAGACTCTTTGTTATTTGGTTGTAGGGTTGTTTGAGAGAGACCATCTTCATCCTACGCCTCCCACGGAATGATAAACCTTAGGTCATCCACTTGAGGGAAATTTGCTACTGTCCTACAAAACTCTGCGCTTGGAGGCCAAACACGAGTCTACAAGAAGAAGGTTGCGTAGTAGACATCAAGCTCTTTTTTGGTGCCGTTGCCGGGGAGGTGAGTGCTTGAAGGTATATCTTTAGATCTTGCAATTGAATCTTTTAGTTTCTTGTTTTTCACTAGTTTGGTTTTATAAAAGAAAACTACAAAAAAATGGAATTGAGGTTGCCTCATATGCTTCATCTTTTTAATGTCTTTCGTGAAAATGATGGAAAGGAAAATTGTGCTCAAGTGTTAGAAGAAGAAGTTATTCAAATGTTTGGCACTAAATCTTTGAGTGATGAGCATGATTGCAATGTTGTTAGTACGAATTCCTTGAATATTCATGATGCTAATGATATGTAAAGTTACAAGCTTGGGGATGCTATGTTTGATGAAGATGATATGTTTAGTCCCCCAAGTTTTGATGAGCAAATTTATTATGATGAAAGCATGCCTCCTATTTATGATGATTATTGTGATGACATGTATGCTATAAAGAATAATGATAACCATGAAACTTTTCATCATGATTTTAATTTTCAATTGGATTATGCTTCACATGATAGTTATTTTGTTGAGTTTGCTCCCACTATTATTGATGAGAAGAAAATTGCTTATGTCGAGAGTGACAAATTTTCTATGCTTGTAGATCATGAAAATAATGCTTTATGTGCTGGTTATATTGTGGAATTCCTTCATTATGCTACTGAAAATTATTATGAGGGAGGAACATATGCTTGTAGGAATTGCAATAATATCAAGTTTCCTCTCTATGTGTTCAAAGTTTTGAAGTTATGCTTGTTTTGCCTTCCTATGCTAGTTGATTATTGCTCCCATAAATTGTTTGCTCAAAAAATCCCTATGCATAGGAAGTGGGTTAGACTTAAATGTGCTTGTCATGAGATTCATGATGCTCTTTTGCATGTTTCAATTATTATCCCTATGTGAGCATCACTGAAATCATCATGCCTAGCTAAAAGGCATTAAAGAAAAGCGCTTGTTGGGAGACAACCCAACACTTTTACCTACTGTTTTGGTGTGTACACATGATTAAGCTACTGTATAATCATGTTTTATAGCTTTTGTTTCAATAAAGTGCCAAGTAAAGCCTTTGGGACGACTCACAAGATGAGTAGAATTGATACTGAACAAAAACAGAAACTTTTGACTCCAGTACAGGAATTTTTATTTTTTACTGGAGCATGATAATGATCTGAAATTTTTACAGAGTCTTGATCTATAAATTCTTCAGGTTTTCCTAATGTTTCAGAATTTTTAGAGACAGGAAGTATGGTTACACTACAGATATTCAAAGACTATTCTGTTTTTGACAGATTCTGTTTTGCATGCATAGTTTGCTTGTTTTAGTGTTTCCATAGCTTATATTTAGTGGTATAAATTATGGGAATGATATAATACAGTAGGTATCATGTGGTAACAAATATGAATCTTGTCTTGACAGTACCTAAGTGAATGATCTATCTTTATTACACTAACCCTTCTCACGAAGTTCCGTTAAGTTTTGTGTGATTGAAGTTTTCAAGTTTTGGGTGAGACACCGATATGAGGAGAACAAGGAGTGACAAGAACCTAAGCTTGGGGGTGCCCCAGGCACCCCCAAGGTAATATCCAAGGAAGACTCAAGCACCTAAGCTTGGGGATACCCCGGAAGGCATCCCATCTGTCGTCTTCAACACTATCGGTATGTCTTACTTGGAGCTATATTTTTATTCGTCACATAATATGAGTTTTGCTTGGAGCCTCATTTTATTTTGTTGTTCTCTGTTAGGTGTTATTTATAATCTTATTTTTCAATAAAAAGTTCCAAGATTGCCTTTGAGGATGCTTGAATTGCATGTTTGATGTGTGCTGTGTATAAACAGAAACTTTTGCTGTAGTGTTTGAATTTTCATATTTTACTGGAACGTGGAAAGTTTCTGAAATTTTTACACAGTATTTTCATATAAATTATTTAGCATGTCCTAAATTTTCATAATTTTGGGAATTACAGAAGTACACTTTGTTCATAAATTGCTACAGACTGTTCTGTTTGGACAGATTGCTGTCATAGTTTTGTTATCTACTTATCCTATAGTTTCCATAGCCTATATTGGTAGATATAAATTGTGGAAACGATAGTAAACAGTAAATGATGTTTGAAAATTATTGAGCAACTTGTCTTCGAAGTACATGAAGTGTTGATTTATTCTTATGTGTACTAACCTATCTCACAAGTTTTTTCGAGTTTTGTGTGGATGAAGTTTTTGAGAATAGGTGAAACCATGATATGAGAGGATTGAAAGAGATACAAAAGCTCAAGCTTGGGGATGCCCAAGGCACCCAAAGTAAATATTTCAAGAAGTCTCAAGCTTCTAAGCTTGGGGATGCTACGGATCCCACCTCTCTTCATCAACAATTATCGGTTAGCCTATGTTGAGCCTAAATTTTTATTCGTTCACATGATGCGTGCTATTCTTGGAGTGCTATTTTTCTTTTGCTTGATGTTTGAATAAAATACTCAGATCTGAAAATATTTATTGAGAGAGGGAGAGTCCTCACATAGCTACTTAATTGTTTGACTACTCATTGATCTTCACTTATACCTTTTTGACGGATGAAATCTTTATGCTCATGTGCTTCATTTAAATTTGTTTGAGCTTGTCAAAAAAGCAATGGCAATATATGAAACTAGTCCCAAAGTGATAGATATCCAAGGAGGATATAATAAAAACTTTCATGAAGATCATGGGACAAATTAAACTTGATTCTTTGTAATAGTTTTGAAACATGATGATAGTAATATGTGAGTCATGTTAGTGAGTAATTATGCTTTAGTATGAATATTGGTTTTAAGGTTTGTGATTCCCTATGCAAGTACGAAAGTCAATAGTTATGCAATGAAGTTACAACCTACTTGTGGTGCATTATTCGGTGTTAGTTATGTTCAATGCTCACTTATGTGAATTTTCGTTTCTTGGTTTGGTTGCTTCCCAATCTATTTGCTAGCCTCCATTTGTACTAAGTAGAAATACTACTTGTACATCCAAAATCCTTAAACCAAGTTTTGCCTTATGAGTCCACCATACCTACCTATATGCGGTATTTCCATGCCGTTCCAAGCAAATTTGTATGTGCCATCTATAAATTTTCAAAATAAATTTTCTCTTTTGTGTGCCCGTACCGCTCATGAAACGGTGGGGAGTATCCAATATTTTTCCATGCTAGGTGTGTTATTCTCACGATATGTGTTGATTCACTATCATTCACGAGAAAGTGGGTGGTATTCGGGATGCCCAGTTCCATGCTCAAAAATCAAATCAAAATATAAAGAAACAAAACTCCCCCAGGATTGTTGTTTGTATGGATGGTACCCGAGGATTCGGCTTGAAGTGGAGTGTGATTGATTGGTGGAGGGGGAGTAAAAACTTTACCATTCTGTTTGGGAATCACCTATAATGTATCTAGCATGGAAAGTATTGTGAGCTACTTTGTCGTTTTCGTTGACTGGAAAAGCATGCCACCCAAAATATATTTTCTCTCTCAATTTAAAACTTTGAGCTCTGGCACCTCTACAAATCCTTACTTCCCTCTGCGAAGGGCCTATCTATTTACTTTATGCAATTTTTATTTTTGCTTTGAGTCTCCATCTTCTCTTATAAGCACCAACTAGGGGGCACTATGATCGTACTTGAGCATTGGGCATAGCTAATATTTGAGTGTGTTTCATGAATGGATCAATGATTGAGCATGATGGGCTAGGGATAACTTTCTTTAGTGTTGATATTTTGAAAAACATGGTTGCTTGTTGACATGCTTGAGTATTGAAGTCATTATGTTAAAACTAGACTATTTCTTTGAATCATTTACAAGTGCAAATGTCCATGCTATACAGAGAAGAAAAGAATATGATGAACATGTTAGGTAGCATTCACACTTCATAAATTATTTCTTTTATCATTTACCTACTCGAGGACGAGCAGGAATTAAGCTTGGGGATGCTGATACGTCTCCAACGTATCTATAATTTATGAAGTATTCATGCCATGTTTACAATAATTTTATATGATTTTGGTATAATTTGATTAGAACTAACCCGGACTGACGCTGTTTTCAGCAGAGCTACCGTTGTGTTGTTTTTGTGCAGAAATAAAAGTTCTCGGAATGGGCTGAAAATTTACGGAGAATATTTTTGGAAAATATAAAAAATACTGGAGCAAAAAGATACCGGAGAGGAGTCCCGAGGAGGCCACAAGCCTAGGGGGCGCCCCCCCCCTAGGGCGTATCCCCCGGGCTTGTGGGTCCCTCGAGCATTCCCCTGACGTGATTCCAACGCCAATACTCCTATAAATCGAGAAACCCCCAGAAAGAAACCTAGATCGGGAGTTCCGCCGCCGTAAGCCTCTGTAGCCACGAAAAACCAATCGGGAGCCCGTTCCGGCACCCTGCCGGAGGGGGAAACCATCACCGGAGGCCATCTTCATCATCCCGGCGGTCTCCATGACGAGGAGGGAGTAGTTCACCCTCGGGGCTGAGGGTATGTACCAGTAGCTATGTGGTTGATCTCTCTCTCTCGTGTTCTTGAGATGACACGATTTTGATGTACCGCGAGCTTTATTAATATAGATGAATCATATGGAGTTTTCCCCTCTCTATCTTCTTGTGATGAATTAAGTTTTCCCTTTGAAGTTTTCTTATCGGATTGAATCTTTAAGGATTTGAGAACACTTGATGTATGTCTTGCGATGGGATATCCGTGGTGACAATGGGATGTTCTATTGATCCGATTGATGTATGTTTTGGTGATCAACTTGCAGGTTCCGTGACCTTGGGAATCTATGCATAGGGGTTGGCACATGTTTTCGTCTTGACTCTCCGGTAGAAACTTTGGGGCACTCTTTGAAGTTCTTTGTGTTGGATTGAACATGATGAATTTGAAATTATGTGATGCATATCGTATAATCAAGCCCATGGGTACTTCTGGTGACATTGGAGTATCTAGGTGACATTAGGGTTTTGGTTGATGTGTGTCTTAAGGTGTTATTTTAGTACGAACTCTAGGGCTGTTCGTGACACTTGTAGGGATAGCTCATAAGATTGATCGGAAAAGATAACTTTGAGGTGGTTTCGTACCCTACAATAATTTCTTCATTTGTTCTCCGCTATTTGTGACTTTGGAGTGAACTCTTTGTCGCACGTGAGGGATTTACATATGATTCAACTACGTTAGTATTGTTGAGAGAACTTGCACTAGTGAAAGTATGAACCCTAGGCCTTGTTTTCAAGCATTGCAATACCGTTTGTGCTTACTTTTGTTACTTGCTACCTTGCTGTTTTAATATTTTCATATTACAAAAACCTATATCTACCATCCATATTACACTTGTATCACCATCTCTTCGCCGAACAAGTGCACCTATACAATTTACCATTGTATTGGTGTCGGTGTACTAAGATTGGGTCCCTTAGTACCCCGTACTTGTGCACGGACAGTTGTAGCCACACCTGCGGCAAGGCCTGCCGGGAGACAACCGAATGCAAGTTCGTAAAGTCGAGGAGGCATCCAAGACAAGGCAATAGTTAGAAGACCGAAGGCAGGAGTCCCGTCAAGATCTTGCCGGGATGGCTCGCAGCCCCGGCAAGGCTCGCACCCTGCAAGCCCTCGTTGCCCTATCATTGCTCCAGTGCGGTCACCAGCTTGTCTTTTAGCTGTTGTCCTCCTGGTAACGTGTCAGGTGCTAGCAGTGGATGGGCTTAAGCGGTGCGATGGGACGGCCCCTTTTTCCATCCCCAAGACACTAAGGGACACCTCAACGGAGCATTAAATGCATTTGTCCTAAGCCGTCAGTGTTATGTATGCACTGTGCGCCACTGTTAGTGACCCCTTCGAACGTATAAAAGGAGTCCCAAGGCGCAGCTACAGGGGGGAGGATCTTTCTGGCCATTCTGCATGTGCAGCGCCTGAGTACTGTAGCGCTCCCAGAACTTGAGCTAGAACACTTCTAATACAACCAAGCAGGAGTAGGGTTTTACGCATCTTTGCGGCCCAAACCTGGGTAAAACCCCCGCGTGTTGATCGCTTGATCTTCTCTTTGCGCAAACCTTCTCCTTGCCGAATCGTAAAGGGGTCTGCTCGATCCCATAGGTGTCGTTTCTCCGACATCTTTGGCGCACCAGGTAGGGGGAATAGGTTGCGTGAACCCGATCTGGTGATCAGCGCACCAGTTTCTTTATCAGCTTCATCGCCATGGCCCCCAAGAGGAAGGGTTTCACGACGGTTGGTCCGTCCATGTCCGCTATCCCCGTGGCTACACGCACGGGCGACGGTGTCGACGCGGGTGGAGGAGGCGGAGGTCCTGAGCTTCCGCGAAGCTCTAGTGATCATAGCGAGGCGGGCGGCGTTGTTCGCGCCGCTAGATCTAGAGACGGAGCTGTGCTGCCAGCGGACGGCGTAGCGAACTCCAGGGATGGAAGGGCACCATCCAAGACACCCACGCCGGCGCATGCGCCGCAGCCTTCTCAGGTCGCAGGCGATGAGCAGCGCCGCGACGTTGGTGGTACTAGGCGTCCCCACGGAAAATCTCCTAAGCATCAACCTCGGGATGTGCGAGACCAACATGCACGTCCACAAGCTGGTGGAAGCGGTGTACGGTCGCGGGGCCGTGACGTAGCTCCTTCCAACATAGTTGGGAGTCAGAGCACCTCACGTTACTCGCACCTGTCGCCGCCGCCTACACGAGCAGAAGCGCTGGCACGTGCACAGCTGCTTCTGAACTTCCCTCCTGCTGCGGACAAGCTCATGGAGAGCTGCCATTCAGAGCCTCGTTGGCCTCGCCAATGAAGATAAGCCACAGCAGGCAGAGCCTTCGTGCCGGCAGTCCATCGAGCCGACGCGTGTCCATGGCGAGAAGACCGGAGGCGGGGGCACCATGGTGCACTCTCCTCCACGGCGGCAACAGCAGTCGCTGATTCGACGGGTCGACACCCGTGATGACGATTCCACGGCGTCGTCTGATCCGCGAACTCTTCCCGATCAACGCCAAGTTCTTCGGGAGCGAGGCAAGGAAGACGCTCGAACTACCATCGAGCGGCGGCGGGAAGCGCGCTATCAGTCTGACAAGCGTGCAGGACCTACTGTAGACAAGCCAGCGCCAGGGTATCCTGTTGATCTACCTTACGAGGTGGGTTGTCCAGCGTTTACCCGTGAGCTGCGGCGAGTCCAGTGGCCCAATACCCGCACGTTCAAGCCCGAGGTCCCGGAGAAGTACGATGGCAAGACCCACCCGTCGGAGTTCCTGAGCATCTACACCATTGCGGTGCAGGCTGCCGGGGCTCGTGACGACAAGATACTCGCCAACTACTTCCTGTTGGTGCTTAAGCCCAACGTCAGGTCGTGGTTGATGCATCTGCCGGAGAACTCCATTTCTTCCTGGGCAGATCTGTGTCATGAGTTTGTTGGCGCCTTTACCGGAGGCCACCAAGCTCCTGGCCAGGAGAGCGATTTGCATCTCATCCCCCAGAAGGAGGGCGAGACCTTGCGCAAGTACATCCAGAGGTTCAGCCGCATACATCACAACATTCCAGACGTTCATCCTGCCGCTGTTATCAGCGCGTTCCATCAGAACATGCGCAACCGCAGGATGCGGGAAGAGCTCGCGATGAACAAGGTCAGGGATGTTGCCGAGCTTTATCCTCTGGCTGACAAGTGTCCTCGAGCTGAAGAAGGGAGGAGGCTCCCCGGCGAGCACGGTGGCGCAGGGGCCGACTCTGAGGATGAAGACGCTGCCGCCCCGGCAAAGAAGGGTCGGCGGCGTAACAGGAAGCGTAAGGGCAAGGCTGTGCTTGCCGTTGAGGGTTCCGGCAACTCCGGCACCGCCAAGAAGGCCAAGGTTGACGACCCCGACAAGGATGTTGCAGGGTGCGCCTCCTGTCAGGCCTTGGCGGTCGCCGACAAGCCAGACGGTTCCGGCAAGCAGTATTGCAAGATCCATCGCACCAAGGGCCATGACCTCCAGGACTGCCGACAAGTTGAGCAGCTTGTCGAGAAGCAGAAAGCTGAGTACGAGAGGCGAGACAAGGAGAAGGCCCAGGACGGTGCGGGTGGGTCCGGCAAGAAGCGCGGCGGCCGAGGAGGTCGCTGCGGCAAGGCCAAGCAACAGAAAGAGAGGCCCGCTCGCGGTCGCGACAAGCCAGAGGGGGGTGACGATGACGTTGAAGAGGACGATGAGTCCAGCGAGCAAGAATTCCAGAAAGCTACGGATGCCATGTGCATTGACGGAGGTGCCTCGTTGCATTCTTCCCACTGCCAACTTAAACAGTGGGCGCGTGAGGTTAATGCGACTGAGCCATCTGTCGGCGCCCGGAAGCCATTGAAATGGTCCAACACGCCTATCATTTTCAACGTTGAGGATCACCCTGATCGTGTAACTGTGGTTGGGTGTTTGCTGTTGTTGGTCTCGCCAACGAATCGCAACCTCAAGGTGACGAAGATGTTAGTTGACGGTGGGGCCGGCCTGAACTTGATCTTGCCCGAAGTGATCAAGAGGTTGCAAATTCCTGATGGAGATCTCGAAGAAACGGGCTCGTTTCAGGGGGTCAATCCAGGAAGGAGTCAGCCCAAGGGAAAGATCACGCTGCCAGTGACATTTGGCAGCGACGTGAATTTCAGGACAGAGAAGATTGTGTTCGACGTCGCCAAGATTCCATTGCCATATAATGGGATCCTTGGCCGTCCAGCACTGGCCAAGTTCATGGCGGCATCACATTACGCCTACAATGTGCTGAAGATGCCCGGGCCGATGAGCGTTATCACTGTCAGTTCCGACAATAAGGACGTGCTTATCTGTACTGACCAACTCTACCGGGAGGCACTTGCAGCATCTGCCGCCAAGGCACTTGCTCCTGCCGCTGAAGCTCCCGGGGGGAAGAAGACCGGCAAGACCTCTCGCGCCCACTCCGGCAAGCGCGCCTCCTCGGAGTCCTGCGCTCCCGTTGAGGATGTGCCAGAGAGCTCCACCGGCAAGAGCAGGAAGTCCAAGGCTGCTCCACCAGAGACCAAAAAGGTGCCCGCCAAGGAGGATGGTACGGGAGGAACTTTCACCATAAGTTCCACCCTTGACGACAAATAGGAAAGCGCACTCGTTGCCTTCCTGCGGGCGAATGTCGATGTGTTTGCATGGCAACCATCTGATATCCCCGGTGTTCCTAGGAAGGTAATTGAGCACCACCTTGCCGTCTGCCCACACGCGCAGCCCGTCAAGCAGAAGGTCAGGAAGCAAGCTTTGGAGCGGCAACGGTTTATTGCCGAAGAAATTAAGAAGTTAGAAGCGGCAGGTTTGGTTAGAGGAGTACTTCATCCAACATGGTTGGCCAATCCAGTTGTAGTGCGCAAGGCGAATGGAAAATGGAGGCTATGTATTGACTATACAGATATCAATAAAGCCTGTCCAAAAGATCCTTTTCCCTTGTCACGCATCGACCAGATTGTGGACTCCACTGCCGGCTGCGACTTACTGTCATTCCTTGACGCCTATTCAGGCTATCATCAGATTTTCATGTCCAAGGAAGACGAAGAGAAGACCGCATTTATCACCCCATGTGGTACGTACTGCTTTTTACGTATGCCTTTCGGGTTGAAAAGTGCTGGTTCTACATTTGCAAGAGCAGTCCAGATTGGTTTTGAGCCCTAGCTACATAGAAATATGGAAGCTTATATGGATGATATAGTGGTAAAGACCAAGGACAAGGCAACACTCATATCAGAATTAGAAGAAACATTCGCGAATCAGCGCAAGATCAACTTGAAGCTCAACCCTGAGAAGTGTGTGTTTGGTGTCCCATCCGGCAAGCTTCTCGGGTTCTTTGTATCCCAGCGTGGAATTGAAGCAAATCCCGACAAGATCAAAGCAATTGAGCAAATCGAAGCGCCAAGACGAGTCAAGGACGTGCGTCGTCTTGTCGGCTGCGTTGCCGCTTTGAGCAGGTTTATCTCCAAATCTGCTGAGCGCGCCCTGCCCTTTTTCAAAATTTTGAAGAAGGCGGGTCCAATGAAATGGACTCCGGAGGCGGAGGCAGCGCTGCAGGATTTAAAGAGGTACCTCTCCTCTCCGCCAGTGCTGGTCGCGCCAAAGCCACAAGAGCCGTTGCTGCTATCTCTAGCGGCAACGAATCAAGTGGTGAGTGCTGCGTTACTGGCTAAGAGAGAAATTGATGAAGAAGCAGCGCCAGTGGCAAGACCGTCAAGCGACAAGCCAGGACCTTCCCCGGCAGAGTCTGGTGCCGACAAGATTGGATCTGCGCAGTCAAGTCAAGCAATACAGAAGAAGAAGATGGTGCAGCGCCCAGTTTATTTTGTCAGCTCCCTTTTGCAGGGGGCTAGGTCAAGATATTCTGGCGTGCAGAAGTTGCTCTTCGGCCTCCTCATGGCCTCGAGGAAGCTGCGCCATTACTTCCAAGCACATGAGATCACCGTTGTCACTCGCTTTCCGTTGCAGCGGATCTTGCGAAACCCAGATGCTACCGGCAGGATTGTGGAGTGGGCTTTGGAGCTGTCAAGCTTTGGTCTCAAGTTTGAAAGCACTTCGACCATCCAGAGCAGAGCCTTGGCGGAGTTCATTGCAGAATGGACCCCAACGCTTGATGAATAAGTTCCAGAGTCAACTCTCCCCGGCAAGGAAACAAATCAAGAGTGGATCATGTATTTTGATGGGGCTTTCTTGCTACAAGGCGCCGGTGCTGGCGTGCTGCTTGTCGCACCCACCGGAGAGCACCTCAAATATGTGATTCAGATGCATTTTCCCCGGGAAAGATCAACAAACAATACTGCCGAGTATGAAGGGCTGCTTGCCGGTCTCAGGATCGCGGCAGACCTTGGAATCAAGAAACTCATTGTCAGGGGTGATTCTCAGCTTGTCGTCAAGCAAGTCAATAAAGATTATCAGAGCCCGTTGATGGAAGCTTATGTAAATGAAGTGAGAAAGTTGGAAGAGCATTTTGACGGCCTGCAAATGGAGGATGTTCCTCGTGCAGAAAACAACATTGCTGATGGCCTGTCAAAATGCGCTGCTCTCAAGTTACCTGTGGAACCAGGAACTTTTGTGCTTCGACTGACTCAACCATCCGTGACACCGTCAATGGGACAAGAGAAAAGAAGAAAGTTGAGTTCCGGAAAGTACTTCCCGGCAGAGCTCCCAGAAGTCGCCGACAAGGAAGTTGCCGGGAACGACGCCAAGCTTGCCGGTGAGCAACAGGCTCTGGCAGGGGCTCAGGCTCTTGCCGTCGAGACGAATGCTCCTGCCAAGCTTGCCGGGGAGCAGCAAGCTCTGGCAGGGTCTCAGGACCTTGTTGTCGAGACAACTTCTCCCGCGGCAGAAGACATGCCTTTAGTCCTTGTTGTCGAGCCCCAAGCTCCAGCATGGGCACAGCACATCGTCCTTTTCCTTCAGACAGGAGAACTCCCCGAAGAGCAGGAAGAAGCGGAAAAAGTATCCCGTCAGTCTAGTATGTACCAGTTCGTGGACAACGTGCTATACAGAAAGAGACCAAACGGTGTGAAATTGAATTGCATTCCTCGGGAGGATGGACTGGAGCTGTTGGCAGAGATTCATGGAGGCATATGTGGCTCCCACATAGGATCAAGAGCGCTTGCCGGCAAGGAATTCCGGCAAGGTTTCTTTTGGCCCACTGCCCTCCAGGATGCAACTATGCTAGTAACCAAGTGTGAAGCATGCCAGTTTCATTCGAAGAAGTTACATCAACCAGCTCAAGCTCTCCAGACAATCCCTCTTTCCTGGCCGTTTTCGGTCTGGGGGCTCGACATATTGGGCCCTTTTCCCCGCGCTACCGGGGGCTTTGAGTACTTGTACGTTGCAATCGACAAGTTCACAAAGTGGCTGAAGTGGAACCAGTGAGAAAGGTGACAGCACAGTCAGCCGTCAAGTTCTTCAAAGGGATAGTTTGTCGTTTTGGTGTGCCTAACAGGATCATCACCGACAACGGCACACAGTTCACGAGCCGCACCTTCATGCAGTATGTCCAAGACCTTGGCGGCAAGATTTGCTTTGCTTCTGTTGCTCACCCAAGGAGCAATGGCCAGGCGGAAAGGGCTAGTGCTGAGGTGTTGCGAGCCCTCAGAACAAGGACTTTCGACAGGCTACGCTAGTGCGGAAGGCGCTGGGTTGATGAGTTGCCGGTGGTTCTTTGGTCAATCAGGATGACACCAAATCGAGCTACCGGTCAGACACCCTTCTCCCTAGTATATGGGGCGGAAGCAGTTCTCCCCACGGAACTCATATAAGGGTCACCTCGAGTGCTCGCCTTTGATGAGCTCGAGCAAGAACAGCTGCGGCAAGATGACGCGTTGCTCCTCGATGAAGATCGTCTTCAGGTTGCTGTGCGAGCTGCACGCTACCAGCAAGCCTAGCGCCGCTATCATAGCCGCAAGGTTCATGCCCGAAGTCTTGAGGAAGGCGACCTTGTTCTTCGGCGCGTTCAGTCAGCCAAGAATTCCAGCAAGTTGACGCCGAAGTGGGAAGGCCCTTATCGGGTAGTACGAGTCACCAGGCCTGGCGCAGTCCGCCTGGAGACCGAGGATGGCGTCCCAGTGAGCAACTCCTGGAATATCGAACATCTTCGTAAGTTCTATCCATAAGGCGCGGCTGCCGGGTCTCTCGGCAACCCCTTTTGTACAAGTCTTGCCGATGAAGCATGTAATCCTTTGTACAAAGCCAGGCGCAGACCCTGTGCGTAGTTGAATAAAGCCTAAGTGTTTTACAATTCTTGTCGTTTCTCATGTTTATTTACGTGCATGTTTGTCTGAGATATTGTATTACTCTTATTTCCAGCAAGTGCTAACGAACCGCCAAGGTTCCATATCTCTATTTTCTCTTTTTTCTTTTTCTCAAAGGACAGAAGGTTCCCTCGCATGCAAGTTTGCCGGGGGGGAAAGATGGTATGGACACCAACAGGCGACGTTCAAGGTTGACATCTTGCCGGAAGAAGTACTGCAACGGAAAGCTAAGTTGCAGAAACTTTAAACAAATTTTTCTGTTTTGTTATTCCCCTTGAACGATTTCAACTTTTGTATGGAAAACCTGCACGCGAAGGAACCTTGTTGTGATTGGTTGCGCCCTTATCCTGTTTCGAGTCCGCTCAACAGTTTAGGTGGCTGCACTGAAAACACCAAGGTCTCTTGCCGGTAGCCGCACCGCCAGCAGGCTGCTAAAGTCCCGCACCTAGCGCTCGCGGCAAAGGTGCGCGCGCCGGCAAGTTTTCCAATCAAGCGTAGGGAAAATACATACGGAAAGAAATTAAACAAGGGGAATAGCATAGCATTCGTCCGGAACATAGCAAGTTATATTACATCAATCTTGCCACAATTCTAACATAAGATAAACTGTTCTTGGCATGGATGGCGGCGAGGAGTAAGGTAGCTTATCCCGGCGATCGCCTTCAACCCTCTTGACTTGGCTTACTCTGTCGATGATGGGCGCGACGAGCTCCTCAAGCGCCTTGACGTCTACATCCTTCGGCAAGCGGTCGAAGACGTTGGAGAGGTTGATGCCGGGGTTCTTGTGCACCACTTTGACGAGCACCTTGCGGAGGACGGCCTGGCAGAGTTTGCGCGACTCGCTGGCCAGATAGGCTGTTCGGTCGGAGTGAAGCTGCTCCAGGGCTTCAAGCAAGCGGTCGAGGAACATGGTCACCTTGGCGCTCGTGGACACCCTGTCGTCAGAAGAATACCTGAAGTCTTGCAGGCCGATGGTGGACAGCTGTGCGGCAAGCTTCTCCGCGACGTCGACAAGCTTTTCAGTCCAGATTTGCACCCCATGCACATAATCGTTATGAGCGGTGGTAGCGCTCTTGAGTAGCTCCCGTTCATAACGGAGATCTTTGATCAGAGCCTTCTCGCGGGTCCTGCTGCTCTCAAGAGTCTCTTCCAGCGTGGACAGCTTCACCTTCAGATCTTCGATGGAGTCGGTGGCAGAGGAAAGCTACTTGGTCTTGTCGGATACGGCAACTTGCGTCTCCATCAAGCTGTGGAGAGCTTTGTCTCTCTCGGTTTCGAGTGTTGAGATCTTCTTGCCGTGGTCCTCGAGATCTGCCTCCAGCTTCTTCACCCTCTCCTCCAGCAAGTTCTTGGCGGCCTCTGCAGCTTCGGCAGCATCGACGGCCTCCTTCAGCTTGCCGGCATGATCCGCGGTCAGAGCTTCGAGTGCCTCCTTGTGCTTTAGCTCCAGATCCTGGGTCTGCTGCGTGACAAGCTTCTCAATCTCCTCGTCCTTGGCGCGGAGCTTGTCGGCAAGGGTCTTCTCGCGGGCGGTGAGGTCATCATCATATGCCTCAAGCCCGACGCGGAGTTCCCTCAAGCGTGCTTCCTCTGTGGCAGCCTGTTGCTTGGCATCCTCCTGTGCCTTCTCCATGTCAGACTGCTTCATGAGGAGGTCGTTCCATCTTTGGCTCAGCTGCTCTTGCCGCGCCCTCAACTCCTGAAAAACTTCAGCAAACCAGGTCTGCGTCTCCTCAACGCGTTTCTGGAGATCTGCTTCCACCTTGTCGGCAACCGCGGCCCTGGAGTCTAATTTCTCCTTCCGGGCGCGGTGGAGTGCTTGGAGCTTCTGGTAGTTGTCGCCCATGGCTTGGAGGAGCTTCTCTTCCTCAGATTTGCTGCTACTGGCGCTCGCTTCATCAACGATCTCGAGCCCGGCAGCGGTGATGGCGTCGTTGTCGAAGATTTCCCCTTCGGTTGGCGCCCTAGTACTTGCCGTGCCTGGAATGCTGACGAACAGGTTGTCGCCGACCTTGAGGTACTTGCTTGACGAGGGAGTTTCGGATGTTGGTGGCTGTTCCTCAACAGCCGCCTCCCCGGTAGCTGGGGGCTCTGTGTCCGGCGTAGCGCCTGGCGCTCCTACGGCAGGGATGCCGTCAGTACGATCACTAGCCTCCTCGCCGGCCCTCTCAACAGATTCCTTGGCGGCCTCTTCCTGTGCAGCCCTAGGAGCTTCGGCGCTGGCATCCTTGGCGGCCTCGGCAGCAGCGTTCTTGGCGGCTTCGGCGGCAGCATTCTTGGCGGTTTCCTCGGCGGCAAGCCTACCGGCCTCGGCGGCAGCATCCCTGGTGGTCTCCTTGATGACAGTGTCAACGTCCATTTGCTCTGTCGAGGGAATGTCTGAAGGCCAAGAAAACAAATCAGAATGAGATTGAAGTAGAAGTTCAAGAAGACAAAAAAAAAGAAAGCCAGAATAACAATTACCTGTGCCAGCATTGGTTGTGCCCGTGCTTGCCGGCTCTTCCTCGTCGCGATAGAGCACGCTAGAGGAAGTCCTTGCCGGCGATCCATCTCTGGGCGGCGTGGTTGACGGAGGCGGCATATCAGGGGTGGCCTCTGATGGTTCTCCTTGTCGCTGCTCTCCTCCTGCACGCCCGGCGATGTCAGCAGTAAAGATGCACACCCCGGCACTTGCCAGCGGGAAGTGAGTAATGGACTCACGCTGGGGGCTGCGCCGGGGGCTGAGTCGAGGACTGCGTCGCGGGCTAGGCCCTGGGCTCATGGAGATCGTCTCTGGCGCACCTGAGGTGCTTGCCGGCGGCTCCTCGCCCGTCGAGGTCTTCGCCCTCTTCTCCATCCTCTGCGCCAGATTTTCCGTATCCCTGCGGAGACAGGCCAAAGCAAGATAAATGAGTTAAGTAAGACAAAAAATTCAGAGATCAAAGGATGCGACAAGATCCTTACTCCTCTTCTTCTTCTCCCGAGCTAAGGGCAGAGAGGTCGAAGTTGACTTCCGTCATCGTAGCCGTGGGAGGAGGTGGAGGGGTGCTCCTGGGCCGCTTGGCTGCGGCAGGCGTAGGTTGCTGATGAGCCTCTTGCCGCTGCATTGCCTTGCCGGCTGCCCCCTTTCCGGGGGCTCCACTGCTCGAGGAAGGCTGGTGGACTGCGGCCCCAGAAGCGGCGCTCCGAAGGACGCGCCTCTTCCTTGGCTCAAGAGTCGGGGCCTCCTCGTGCAGCTCCTCCTCGGCTGTGTCTACGGTAGAAGGGCCCCGGGAAGATGCGCCCCCCTGCTCTCCGACAGTCTCGCCCTGCCCGGCAAGATCCTCATCCGGCAGCGTTTCTCCTCCGCTGGTTCCCCCTTCCACGAAGCCAGCGCTACCGGCCTCCGCGGCAAGATTTGCTTCCTCTGCCCTGCTGGCAATGTATGCCACTTCCTCCTCAGTGGTGGCGCGGACGAGGCCTTCTTCTTCGCGGATGGCCCTCTCCATCAGGTTATCAAAGAATTGCTGCACTTGCTCTTCAGATGGCTCAATCCAAGATCCGTCAAGACTGTGGGCGTCAAACGCCGGCATCATGGTGATGATTGGGCCTAGAGAGGAGTTGTTGCATAGAGGGACTATGCTTGCCGGCAGCTTGCATACCACGTCGCCCCTGAACAGTTTCTGACAGAGAGCTGCGTGCTGCATAAATGTCAGATTGCCATTCAGCCCAGGGCACAGTCTCATGATGTCTGCCGCGTTCTGGAATTGCCAGGCTGGTCTCCCTTTGTTCTGCAAAGGGGCGATGCGCCGGCGAAGGAAATCGGCGCCTATCATCTCTACTGTGAGCCCGGCAGCTCTGAGGCGGTGAATCCTGGTAGTAGCGACGGTGAGCTTCTTGTCGTCAGGATCGAGGGCGCTCCAGTCGTTGCTGCGCACTATCTTCGTCTGCCGTGGCAAGCAGAAAGGTTGGACTTCTGATTTTTCTGTCTCCCGAACCCAACACCATCTGGCCTGCCATTCATCCCACTTCTCGCGGAAGGCCCCGTCTGGGTAGACCTCCTTGGTTCCTGGCCGTGGGATCCAAGCGATGGAACCAGAAAGGGCCTCACCTTTTTGGATGCGGGGAATGAAGTAATGGCGGAAAAGAGCGGTGCTAGGAACTACTCCGGCAAAGTTTTCGCAAAGGTGAGAAAAAACGGACATGCAAGTTACGGCATTCAGTGTGAAATCCAAAAGTTGGAAGCCGTAGGTGAGCATGATGTCATGGAAGAAATCAGAGAAAGGGGGCAGAGTCCGCAGTAGAAATAATCGGCAAAGAAGTGATATTTATTTGGGCCGCCCCTAGGAGAACCTGCACTCACGGCGGTGGCCGGATGCGCTGTCGTCTCTGTCGCCCACATGAACTGATACCGCTCCCTCAGTGCGGCCGCATCAAGCGCCGGGGGGAAGACAACGTGCTACTTCCGCATCTTCGCCATCTTGCTCTCCGAGACGGCGGCATCCACCTCCTTGCCCCTGTTTGCTTTGGGCGGCATGGCGGCTATGGGAGACGGAGGCTGAGGGCGGAGAGGGCGTGGAGGCGGCGGATGAGAGGGGGGAAGCTCTGTTTCGACTAGGAAGAAGACGGCGGCGGTTCCAGATTAGAAGAGACAAGAGGTAAATGAGCAGCGCCTCTGCAGATTCCTTTTTATGGGGAGGACGCGAGGCCGTCTCTTTACTAAAATAATATTGAAACGCTTCGCGAGCGCGCTGCTGCAACGGCCCGCGCTGCGCACGTCCCCCACGTCCCACATTCAATGGGCGTCATGGGCGGCGCAGTTAATGGGATGATTACGGTGGATAAGTCCTGCCACGCGTGCTCGTGCACTGTTTGGGCCTGGCCCAACAACGCCTCGCACCCGTGTATGGCCCAGACCCGGGGGCTCCTATCGGTGTACTAAGATTGGGTCCCTTAGTACCCCGTACTTGTGCACGGACAGTTGTAGCCACACCTGCGGCAAGGCCTGCCGGGAGACAACCGAATGCAAGTTCGTAAAGTCGAGGAGGCATCCAAGACAAGGCAATAGTTAGAAGACCGAAGGCAGGAGCCCCGGCAAGATCTTGTCGGGATGGCTCGCAGCCCCGGCAAGGCTCGCACCCGGCAAGCCCTCGCTGCCCTGTCACCGCTCCATTGCGGTCACCACCTTGTCTTTTAGCTGTTGTCCTCCTGGTAACGTGTCAGGTGCTAGCGGTGGATGGGCTTAAGCGGTGCGATGGGACGGCCCCTTTATCCATCCCCAAAACGCTAAGGGACACTTCAACGGAGCATTAAATGCATTTGTCCTAAGCCGTCAGTGTTAGGTATGATAACACTGTAGTTACTTTTACACCTCATGTATGCACTGTCCGCCACTGTTGGTGACCCCTTCGAACGTATAAAAGGAGGCCCAAGGCGCAGCTACAGGGGGGAGGATCTTTCTGGCCATTCTGCATGCGCAGCGCCTGAGTACTGTAGCGCTCCCAGAACTTGAGCTAGAACACTTCTAATACAACCAAGCAGGAGTAGGGTTTTACGCATCTTTGCGGCCCGAACCTGGGTAAAACCCCCGCGTGTTGATCGCTTGATCTGCTCTTTGCGCAAACCTTCTCCCTGCCAAATCGTAAAGGGGTCTGCTCGAGCCCATCGGTGTCGTTTCTCCGATAATTGGGTGTGTTGGGGACACAAGAGACTCTTTGTTATTTGGTTGCAGGGTTGTTTGAGAGAGACCATCTTCATCCTACGCCTCCCACGGATTTATAAATCTTAGGTCATCCACTTGAGGGAAATTTGCTACTGTCCTACAAAACTCTGCGCTTGGAGGCCCAACACGAGTCTACAAGAAGAAGGTTGCGTAGTAGACATCACTGGGCTGGCCTGGCTCTTGATAACAATCGGTGATGACGCCAACAAGCTCGTTGCACAGATCAGCCCAAGAGGAAATGGAATTCCCCGGCAGGTGCATCAGCCATGATTTCACATTTGGCTTGAGCGCCAAAGGGAAATAGTTGGCGAGCACCTTCTCATCTCTTCTCCCCGCAGCTTGAACAGCTATCGTGTAGATACCCAAGAACTCCGCGGGGTTTAGCTTTCCGTCGTATTTCTCTGGTAGCTCAGGCTTGAAGGCTCGGTTCGACGGCCAGCGGACCCGTCGCAGCTCGCTAGTGAAGGCAGGGCAACCAACCTCGTAAGGAAGGTACCCGCCGACACTGGGCGCGGGGTCACCGACGTCTGGACCGTTGCGCCTGTCGGATTGACGGTGTGCTTCACGGCGTCGCTCGATGGGGATGCGTGCGTCTTCCTTCTGCCGGTCTTCGAGGACACGCCGCTGGTCCCGGCGGTCGTGGGGACCAGACGAGACTATGGATGCCTCGTCGCGGTCGTCAGCATGTGAAGCTAGCTGCAGCTGCCTTTGTGCTTGTTGTCGCGGAGGGGACTTCACCGTTGGAGTGGCCCCTTCTACGCGCTCGCCACCCAAGGCCGCCGCTGTTGTCCGCGTATGTCGCGACGGCTCTGCATGCTGGGTCTTGTTGGCTTCAACGAAGGAAATCAGGCTTTGAATGGTGGCTCTCCATTCATCCATCTTATCAGCTGCTGGCATGAAGTTGACCAGCATCTGGACTCTCGCCATGGCCTCCTTAGTGGTGCCAGGCATGGCAAACGATGCGGACCTTGACGTGGCTCGAATCTTGGTAGGACCAAGAGAAGCTTCGCCGCGTCCTTGATGCCGCGCGCCACTCGCTGGAGCTTTCTGGTGAGTTGTGGGCCGATCCTGAGGAGCTGCGGCTCCGCTGAGTGCCCCGTCTCACTCTGCTCGAGGCACACGCCCAACAGTCTCGCTGCCGACGGGTGTGGCTGGAGGGTCATGGCTCGCACCGGACTGGGCGCCGCTGACGTGGCCTCGGCCATCCACGCGGCGGGGAGGTGATGAACGGGCGTTCCCTCTGCCCATGGTGTCGAGGCCGAGCTGGCCATGTTGTTGTTGTAGTTGCTCCCCTCCGGCGCCTCCCGCTCCATCCCTGGTCGTGAGAGGGTGGACAGGGGCGCCGCCTGCGCCGACCGCGTCGTCCATGATGCCGCCTCGGCCGCAGCCGCCGTGACACCTACGGCGCCGGCGGCCGCGTGTGAGGGAGCCTTCGAGGATGAGGGATGCGCAGCTGCACTGGATTTCTTATTTGGAGCCATTGTTGAAGAAGATGACGATGAAGACTGATCCGCCGTTCATGAACTTGGGTTCGCGCAAATGATGCATGCCCCCATCCTGGCGCGCCAAAGATGTCGGTGCACGGATGCTCATGATCACCTATGGGACCAAAGGTCCCTTGTGTTTCGGCAAGGGGGGTCACGTTGCACGAAGAGCGAAGATCATGAGACAGCGCAATGATCAGGGGTTAGGCATTTTACCCAGGTCCGGGCCGCTGCTAAGCGTAAAACCCTACTCCTGATTTTTTTTGGATTGATAGGAGGAAGACGAAGAACGCAAGGCGTCTAACCTCGGCAAGGGCTGCTGCCGGGGGAAGAGTGGTTGTGCGAGTACAAGCATTCGGGGGTTCTAGTTGCTAACCTTGAGCTAGGTTGCCTTGGGCCTCCTTTTATAGTGCAAGCGGTTACCACAGTGGCAAAACAGACATTATCCATCGATCAGATAGCTAAGTAGAGCTATCATACCTAACTCTGGCATTTAGGACAAAATGCCATGATTACTTGCGTAGGTGGCGCTTGGGGGTCCATCCCCGGCAAGCCCTTGCCACCGCTTGGCTGGTCGCTGCTTGAGATCTTGACACGCCGCAGGGCGGGTGTCTACCGGGCATAACTTGCCTTCGGGAATATCGCCACGTGCTTAGCGAGAGCTGATTAGCCGCCTGAAGGCTCAACATCGCATCGATAAGTGACAGTCGTAGCGATGCAGTGGAGCGGTGGCTGGTTGGCTTGTGCCTGCCGGGGGGCGGCTTGCCGGGTCTTCTAGAAGGTGCATTCGTCTTGGTCCCCGGTAGCATCGGGGACACGCTTGGCGCGTCACAGCCCAGGCTTGGGTTGCCGCGCTGAACTTGTTGGAGCCTTGGTCTTGATTGCTGGCGGGGTTCTCTGCTCTACCGCCTGTGCATAAGTTAGGGGCACTGGGTACCCCTATACTAGTGCATCGACACTACGGGTATCCGCATGCAAGACATACATCCAGTGCTCTCATATCCATAAAAGTATTCAATCCAATAATAACAAAATCTCAAAGTGAAAACTCAATTCATCACAACAAGATAGAGAGGTGAAAACACCATATGATCCAACTATATTAACAAAGCCCGTGATACATCAAGATCGTGCCATCTCAAGAACACGAGAGAGAGATTAAACACATAGCTACCGGTACAAACCCTCAGCCCAAGGTGGATTACTCACACATTATCATGGTGAGAAAGAGGGAGTTGTTGATGGAGAGGTGCAGCCCCAAAGAGATGGAGGCGATGGCAGCCACGACACCGGCGCCGGGCGGCGGCCCCTTGCCCCCCCCCCTTCTTCCTTGGTCTTGGTGCTGCAATGGAGGATACTCTCCCCGTCTTGGCGGCTGCGAAGGGAGAGGCAAATTCGTGCCTCTTGGTGGCTCCCTCGAAATTAGGGTTTTTCTCTCCTTATATGTGTCTCGGTGGTGCTTTATAGCCCTCCGATGGATGGACCCTTGATCCAATGTCTCTTGGGCACATCTATAACCTTCCTAGGGACTCCTCACAGCCCTCATGACTCCTCAAAGTCGTGGCTTGGCCGAACACATCAGATATGGTAAGAGTTAGACTCAATCACGTAATCAATTCTCGTAATCCCGTGATCAGATATTTTCCTCTAGTAAAACGAGTCTACGGATCACATCCGAACTCCGTTTTGGACGAATTTGGAGTCCAGAATCAATGCCATAAACTTTTTCCATTTGATGCCGTCTTCGAGGGTCAAACTGACGATTGATACGTCTCCAACTTAAAGATAATTTATGAAATATTCATGCGATGATTGCCTATGTTTACAATACTTTTATATGGTTTTGATACACTTTACATGATTTATTTAGAACTAACCCGGACTGATGCTGTTTTCAGCAGAATTACCGTGGTGTTCTTTTTGTGCAGAAAATGAAAGTTCTCGGAATCGCCGGAAAGTTTTTGGTGATTTGTTCTGGACCAAATAAGCAATATTGGAGCGAAGAACCACTGGAGAAGAGCCACGAGGTGGGCACAACCCACCAGGGCGTGCCAGAGGGCCCAGGCGTGCCCTGGTGTCTTGTGCCCTCCTTGTGGCCCATCTTGGCGTGAAACCAACGCCCAAAAAATATATAGAAACCATCAAAAATAACCCTAGGCTGTCCGTTCCGCCGCCGCAACTCTTTGTATCGATGAAAAACCAATCTAGAGGCATTTCAGTACCCTGCCGGAGAGGACAGATCATCTCCGGTGGCCATCTTCATCATCCCGGCGGAGGCCATGATGAGGAGGGAGTTCTCCACCCTCGGGACTGAGGGTATGCACCAGTAGCTATGTGCTCAATCTATCTCTCTCTCTCTCGTGTTCTTGAGATGTCATGATCTTGATGTATCACGGGCTTTGTTAATATAGTAGGATCATATGATGTGTTTCCCTCTCTATCTAGTTGTGATGAATTGAGTTTTCCCTTTGAGATTTCGTTACCGGATTGAATACTTTTATGGATTTGAGAACACTTGATATATGTCTTGCATGCGGATACCCGTGGTCACAATGGGGTGTTCTATTGATTCACTTGATATATGTTTTGGTACTCAACTTGCGGATTCCCGTGGTGACATTGGGGTAATCTATGCATAGGGGTTGATACACGTTCTTGTCCTACTTTCTCCAATAGAAATCTTGGGGCACCCTTTGAGGTTCTTTGTGTGGATTGAGTATTATGACTCTGAAATTGTTTGATGCGTATTGTATAATTAACTCCTGGATACTTGTGGTGGCATTGGAGTATCTAGGTGACACTAGAGTTGGTTGATGCGTATCATATGGTGTTATTCTAGTATGAACTCTTGAATAGATCGATCGAAAAGAATAACTTTAAGGTGCTTTCGTACCCTGCAAACAATTTCTTCTTATGTTCTCCGCTAGATAAGAACTTTGGAGTGGTTCTTCGTTGCACGCTGAGGGATGGTTATGTGATCCAATTATATTAGTATTGTTGAGAGATTGCACTAGCGGAAGTATGGACCCTAGGCCTTGTTTTCAAGCATTGCAACACCGTTTGTGCTCGCTTTTGTTACTTGCTACCTTGCTGTTTTTATATTTTCAGATTACAAAAACCTATATCTACCATCCATATTGCACTTGTATCACCATCTCTTCGCCGAACAAGTGCACTGATATGTCTCCAATGTATCTATAATTTTTTCTTGTTCCATGATGTTATATTATCATTCTTAGATGTTTTACAATCATATTATTACAACTTTATATCATTTTTTGGGACTAACCTATTGACATAGTGCCAAAGTGCCAGTTGCTGTTTTTGCTTGTTTTTTACTTCACAGAAAATTAGTACCAAACAAAGATGAAATGCTGCGGGGATTTTTGTGGATTTTTTACGGAGCAGAAGAAACCAGATGGGCCAAAGAACACCAGAAGAGGGGGCCCAGGGTGGCCAGCCCCCACCAGGGCGCGCCAGAGGCCCCCTGGCGCGGCCTAGTGGGTGTTGGGCACCTCCGGCACCCCCTCAACCGACTATCGTGCCTATAAATTTCTAGGAAATCCAAAAACCCTAGGGGGGTCGACGAAACACAATTCCAGCCATCGCAAGTTCCAGAACCGCGAGATCCAATCTAAACACCATCACGGAGGGGTTCATCTTCCTCATAGGTGCCTCTCCGATGATGCGTGAGTAGTCCACCATAGACCTATGGGTCCGTAGGTGGTAGCTAGATGGCTTCTTCTCTCTCTCTTATGATTCTCAATACAATGGTCTTTTGGAGATCTATTTGATGTAAACTTTTGCGGTGTGTTTGTTGGGATCCGATGAATTTTGAGTTCATGATCAGTTTCTATCCATGAATATTATTTGAGTCTTCTTTGATCTCTTATATGCATGATTACTTATAGCCTCGTATTTCTTCTTCGAATATTTGGTTTAGTTAGGCCAACTAGATCGATTTTTCTTGCCATGGGAAGAGGTGCTTTGTGATGGCTTCGATCTTGCGATGTTCTTTCCCAGTGACAGAAGGGGCAGCAAGACACGCATGTATCGTTGCTATTAAGGTTAACAAGATGGGGTATATTCCTACATGAATAGTTCTTGTCTACATCATGTCATCGTTCTTATTGCATTACTCCGTTTTTCCATGAACTTAATACACTAGATGCATGCTGGATAGCGGTCGATGTGTGGAGTAATAGAGGTAGATGTAGGTAGGAGTCGGTCTATCTATCTTGGACGTGAAGCCTATATAATGATCATCGCCTTGGATATCGTCATGACTATTCAATTTTCTATCAATTGCCCAACAGTAATTTGTTCACCCACCGTGCGCTATACTCATGAGAGAAGCCACTAGTGAACCCTATGGCCCCCGAGTTTACTTTTCCATCATATTGCTTTCCGATCTACGTTTTTTGCAATCTTTGTTTTGAAATCAACAAAACCAAAAACCCAAAAATATATTGTTGCATATTTACTCTTTTTATTTGTGTTGTTGAGAGATCTATCTCTCCTATCTATCACTACCTAATCTACCTTATTACCGTAGAGAGATTGACAACCTCTCTTTCGCGTCGGGTTGCAAGTATTTGTTTTTTGTGTGAAGGTGCTGCTTATTGGGTGGTGGTGATCCTCCTACTGATTCGATAACCTTGGTTTCATAACTGAGGGAAATACTTACCGTCGCTGTGCTGCATCATCCCTTCCTCTTTGGGGAAATACCGACGCAGTCCAAGCCACGTCAAGGGAATTTCTGGCGCCGTTGCCGGGGAGGAAGCAGTCTCTTCTGCGTGCCTACCGTGGGCGCCGAGGGGACTCCGCCATCATGTACCAGGTTCCTAATCACCAATCTCATCTCCTTGCAATTACATTATTTGCCATTTGCCTCTCGTTTTCCTCTCCCCCACTTCACCAATTTGCCGTTTTATTCGCCCTCTTTATCGTTTGCCCTTTTTCTTGCCGGATCTCTTCCTTGCTTGTAATCTTGTTTGCGTAGTCATGATGACTCAAAAGAACACCTAGTTGTGTGATTTTTCCAATACTAATAACAATGATTTTATTAGTACGCCTATTGCTCCTCCCGCCACTAGTGCGGATGTCGCGTCCCATCTAAACACTTTCGTTGAATTGTGTGATATGAAAAATAAAAAATATGTGGACAATGATATTGTCAAGTTGAAACTATTTCCTTTTTCTTTGCGGGATCGTGCAAAAATTTGGTTTTCATCTTTGCCTCGCAATAGTATCGATTCTTGGAATAAGTGCAAGGATGCTTTTATCACTAAGTATTTTCCTCCCGCGAAAATTATTTCCCTTAGGACGCAAATCACGAATTTTAAGCAACTTGAGCTTGAACATGTTGCCCAATCTTGGGAAAGAATGAAGTTGATGATAATAAATTGTCCTACAAATGGTTTGAATCTTTGGATGATCATACAAAAAATTTATGCGGGATTGAATTTTGTCTCTAGAAATCTTTTAGATTCCGCCACGGGTGGTACTTTTATGGAGATTACTTTGGGTGAAGCCACCAAATTGCTAGATAATATCATGGCTAATTATTCTCAATGGCATAACGAAAGAGCACCTACTAGTAAAAAAGTTAACTCGGTAGAGGAAATTAGTACTTTGAGTGAAAAAGTTGATGCTTTGATGGAATTGGTTGCTAGTAAAAATGCTCCTACTGATCTTAATGATGTGCCTTTGTCTACTTTGATTGAGCAAAATAGTGAATCCGTAGATGTGAATTTTGTCTTGCGCAACAATTTCAATAACAATGCTTATAGAGGTAATTTTAATCCTAGGCCTTTTCCTGGAAATTCCTGAAATAATTATGGTAATTCCTATGGTAATTCTTCTTACAATAATAATAGGAACACCTCTGATCTTGAGAGTAATATTGAAGAATTTATCAATGCGCAAAAGGCTTTCCATACTACGATAGAAGAAAAGTTGAATAAGATTGATGATATGTCTAGAAGCATTGATATAATTTCTCATGATGTTGAAAATCTCAAGTTGAAAGCTTTTGTGCCTAATATTGATCAATCTATTAAATCTTTATATGTCTCTATGGATGAAAGTAAGAAAAGAACCGCTATGCTTAGAGCTAAAAGAGAAATCTTAGAAAAATTGTCTTCTAGTGATTGCCGTTCTAAAAGTGATGAAGATCTTAAAGTGATTGGTGTTTCTTCTATTGATTCCCTATTTAGTAGTATTAAAATTGATAATGAAGGGACTGAAGTAGAGTCAACTTTATCTAGAAGGCGTCCCAATAATTTGGAGGGTGAAAATCTTGATGAAAATTTTGATGAAATTGGGTTTGAAGAGGTCAAAACTTTAACTAGTTTTGTGCCCACTATCTTGGATTGCAAAAATTTTAATTATGATAGCTGCTCTTTGATTGAATGTATTTATTTGTTGCAGTCTATGTTGAATTCACCCTATGCTTATGAGCAAAATAAAGCTTTTACTAAACATATCGTTGATGCCATGATGAAATCTTTTGAAGAAAAGTTGGAGTTGGAGATTTCTATTCCAAGAAAATTACATGATGAGTGGGAACCTACCATTAAGGTCAAGATTAAAAATTATGAATGCTTTGCTTTGTGTGATTTGGGTGCTAGTGTTTCCACAATTCCGAAATCTCTATGTGATGTGCTTGGTCTTACCAACATTGAAGAATGGTCTCTTAATTTGCACTTGGTGGATTCTAATATTAAAAAGCCTTTGGGAAGAACTAATGATGTTCTTATTATTGCAAATAGTAATTATGTGCCCATTGATTTTATTGTGCTTGATATTGATTGCAATCCGTCTTGTCCCATTATACTTGGTAGACCGTTTTTACGCACTATAGGTGCCGTGATTGATATGAAAGAAGGCAATATTCGTTTTCAATTTCCCTTGAAAAATGGTATGGAACACTTCCCTAGAACAATAATTAAGCCACCATATGAATCAATCATGAGGGCATCCTATGGATCCAAAACCAAAGATGACAATACTTGAATCTATCCAATATGCCTAACTAGGGGCGTAAAACGATAGCGCTTGTTGGGAGGAAACCCAATGAATAAATAAATGTTTGCTTTTTCCTTTTTTGAGTGTTGACACAATTATTCCTCTGTTATGATTGTGTTTTTATGGTTTATTTAGTGTTTGTGCCAAGTAGAACCGTTAGGATGATTCATAGGATGAGTAGAAGTGATGCTGAATCTGAAACAGAAACTTTGCGTCCAGTATATGAATTTATATTTTTTTCTGGAATGTGATCTTGAGCTGAAATTTTAACACAGTGTTGCTATAAAAATTCCTTACGTTTTCCTAATTTTTCAGAATTTGTAAAGTTACAGAAGTATGGGTATGGTACAGATTACTACAGACTGTTCTGTTTGAAACAGATTCTGTTTTCGTTCCATTGTGTGCTTGTTTTGATGAATCTATGGGTTATATTGAAGGGTATGAGCCATGGTAAAGTTAAAATACAGTAGGTATAATGCAATTATAAAATTTTAATGGGTTTACAATAGTACCAAAAGTAGTGATTTGCTTTCTTATACTAACGGATCTCACGAAGATTTTCTTGAGTTTTGTGTGATTGAAGTTTTCAAGTTTTGGGTGAGATCACGATGGATGAAGGAATAAGGAGTAGCAAAAGCCTAGGCTTGGGGATGCTACCGCACCCCCAAGATATATCCAAAGAGTAACAAGAAACTAACCTTGGGGATGCCCCCAAGTGGCATCCCCTCTTTCTTCTAACGACCATCGGTATTTTACTTGGAGCTATATTTTTATTCATCACATATCATGCGTTTTGCTTGGAGCGTCTTGTATCTTTGCTTGCTTTGTTTTTTAGTTTCTCCTTTGTATCCTTGCTGTACACACCTATTTGAGAGAGCCACAATCATGCTATGATTTGTTAGAATTGCTCTATGTGCTTCACTTAAACTTTTTGAGCTATAGAAATTGCTCTAATGCTTCACTTATATCTTTTTGAGCACGGCGTGCTTGGAAAATTTTGTAGAAATACTCTCATGATTCACTTAGATTAATTTGAGAGTTAGTAAAATTTTGAAGAAATCCTCTCATGCTTCACTTATACCTTTTTGAGAGATGAAATCTTTATGCTCATGTGCTTCACTTAAATTTGTTTGAGCTTGCCAAAAAGCAATGGAAATATATGAAACTACTCCCAAAGTGATAGACATCCAAGGAGGATATAATAAAAACTTTCATGAAGATCATTGGAAAAATTAAACTTGATTCCTTGTAATAGTTTTGAAATATGATGATAGTAATATGTGAGTCATGTTAGTGAGTAATTATGCTTAGTAGGAATATTGGTGTTAAGGTTTGTGATTCCCTATGCATGCACGAAAGTCAATAGTTATGCAATGAAGTTACATCCTACTTGTGTTCCATTATTCGGTGTTAGTTATGTTCAATGCTCACTTATGTTATTTTTCGTTTGTTGGTTTGGTTGCTTCCCAGTCTTTTTGCTAGCCTTCATTTGTACTAAGTAGAAATACTACTTGTGCATCCAAAATCCTTAAACCAAGTTTTGCCTTATGAGTCCACCATACCTACCTATATGCGGTATTTCCATGCCGTTCCAAGCAAATTTGTATGTGCCATCTCTAAATTTTCAATAAATTTTCTCTTTTGTGTCCCGTACCGCTCATGAAACGGTGGGGAGTGTCCAATATTTTTCCATGCTAGATGTGTTATTCTCAAGATCAGTGTTTATTCACTTGTCATTGCACGAGAGTGCGGCGGTAATAGGGATGCACATTCACGAAATGAAAAAGAAAAAAATATTTACTTTATGTTGTCAAATAATAAATTCCTTGGAAAGTGTTGTTATGGAAGGCAACCGTGGATACGGCCCGCCATGGAAAGTGAAAGTTTGGTGGAAAAAGGAATAAACTTTATTTTCTGTTTGGGAACCGCCTATGATATATCTAGCATGGAAAGTATTGTGAGCTACTTTGTCGTTTTTGTTGACAGGAAAAGCATGCCACCCAAAATATTGTTCTCTCTCAATTTAAAACTTTGAGCTCTGGCACCTCTACAAATCCCTACTTCCCTCTGCGAAGGGCATATCTATTTACTTTATGCAATTTTTATTTTTGCTTTGAGTCTCCATCTTCTCTTATAAGCACAAACTAGGGGGCACTATGATCGTACTTGAGCATTGGGCATAGCTAATATTTGAGTGTGTTTCATGAATGGATCAATGATTGAGCATGATGGGCTAGGGATAACTTTCTTTAGTGTTGATATTTTAAAAGACATGGTTGCTTGTTGACATACTTGAGTATTGAAGTCATTATGTTAAACTAGACTATTCCTTTGAATCATTTACAAGTCCAAATGTCCATGCTATACAAAGAAGAAAAGAATATGATGAACATGTTAGGCAGCATTCCACATCAAAAATTCTGGTTTTATCATTTACCTACTCGAGGACGAGTAGGAATTAAGCTAGGGGATGCTGATACGTCTCCAACGTATCTATAATTTTTGCTTGTTCCATGCTGTTATATTATCATTCTTGGATGTTTTACAATCATTTTATTACAACTTTGTATCATTTTTTGGGACTAACCTATTGACATAGTGCCAAAGTGCCAGTTGCTGTTTTTGCTTGTTTTCTACTTCGTAGAAAATCAGTACCAAACAGAGATGAAATGTTGCGGGGATTTTTGTGGAGTTTTTACAGACCAGAAGAAACCAGATGGGCCAAAGAACACCAGAAGAGGGGGCCCAGGGTGGCCAGCCCCCACAAGGGCACGCCAGAGGCCCCCTGGCGCGGCCTGGTGGGTGCTGGGCACCTCCGGCACCCCCTCAACCGACTATCGTGCCTATAAATTCCCTGGAAATCCAAAAACCCAAGGAGAGTCGACGAAACACAATTCCATCCACCGCAAGTTCCAGAACCGCGAGATCGAATCTAAACACCATCACAGAGGGGTTCATCTTCCTCATAGGTGCCTCTCCGATGATGCGTGAGTAGTCCACTATAGACCTACGGGTCCGTAGGCAGTAGCTAGATGGCTTCTTCTCTCTCTCTTATGATTCTAAATACAATGGTCTCTTGGAGATCTATTTGATGTAAACTTTTGCGGTGTGTTTGTTGGGATCCTATGAATTTTGAGTTCATGATCAGTTTCTATCCATGAATATTATTTGAGTCTTCTTTGATCTCTTATATGCATGACTACTTATAGCCTCGCATTTCTGCTTCGAATCTTTGGTTTAGTTAGGCCAACTAGATCGATTTTTCTTGCCATGGGAAGAGGTGCTTTGTGATGGGTTCGATCTTGCGGTGTTCTTTCCCAGTGACAGAAGGGGCAACAAGACACGCATGTATCGTTGCTATTAAGGATAACAAGATGGGGTCTATTCCTACATGAATAGAGCTTGTCTACATCATGTCATCTTTCTTATTGCATTACTCCATTTTTCCATGAACTTAATACACTAGATGCATGCTGGATAGCGGTCGATGTGTGGAGTAATAGAGGTAGATGCAGGAAGGAGTCGGTCTATCTATCTTGGACGTGATGCCTATATAATGATCATCGCCTTGGATATCGTCATGACTATTCGATTTTCTATCAATTGGCCAACAATAATTTGTTCACCCACCGTGCGCTATACTCATGAGAGAAGCAACTAGTGAACCCTACGGCCCCCGGGTCTATTTTTCTAACATATTGCTTTCCGATCTACGTTTTTTGCAATCTTTGTTTTCAGATCTACAAAACCAAAAAACCAGAAATATATTGCCGCATATTTACTCTTTTTATTTGTGTTCTTGAGAGATCTATCTCTCCTATCTATCACTACCTAATCTATCTTATTACCGTAGAGAGATTAACAACCTCTCTTTCGCGTCGGGTTGCAAGTATTTGTTGTTTGTGTGCAGGTGCTGCTTATTGGGTGGTGGTGATCCTCCTACTGTTTCGATAACCTTGGTTTCATAACTGAGGGAAATACTTACCGTCGTTGTGCTGCATCATCCCTTCCTCTTTGGGGAAATACCGACTCAGTCCAAGCCACGTCATGCACCTATACAATTTGCCATTATATTGGGTGTGTTGGGGACACAAGAGATTTCTTGTATTTGATTGCAGGGTTGTTTGAGAGAGACCATATTCATTCTACACCTCTCACAGATTGATAAACCTTAGGTCATCCACTTGAGGGAAAATTGCTACTGTCCTACAAAACTCTGCGCTTGGAGGTCCAACAAAGTCTACAAGAATAAAGTTGCGTAGTTGACATCAAGCTCTTTTCTGGCGCCATTGCCGGGGAGGTGAGTGCTTGAAGGTATATCTTTGGATCTTGCAATTAAATCTTTTAGTTTCTTGTTTTTCACTAGTTTGGTTTTATAAAAGAAAACTACAAAAAATGGAGTTTAGGTTGCATCATTTGTTTCGTCTTTATAATGTCTTTCGTGAAAATAAGGATTCCGTAAATTGTGCTCAATTGGTAGAGTAAGTAATTATGAAAATACGCAATGAGAATTCCTTGAATGATGAGCATGATTGCAATGTTGTTAGTATGAATTCTATGAATATCCAAAATACTAATGATGATTGCACTAGTCATGATAAAAATGTTTCTTATAAGCATGTCAATTTTTGTGGAGTGCATAAAGTTTGTGAAGACGTGCCTTATAGGGATGATAGATTTTGCAAGAAGCATAAACATGATAGAACCAACTTTTTGCTCAAGGTGATAGATGAATTTGCTACAAAATTATGTTCTCTTTGTCCTATTACTTGTGAGCTTTGCAATAAAGTTGGTCATCTTAATTTCCAATGCAAACTTTTTCATGATCAAATCATGGCCAAATATTGTAATGACTTGATCACCCTTGAACTTTATGATGAGATTTCTCTATTTTTGGGGAGTAAAGAATTGACACATAAAAATAGTTGGTTTGAAGTATTCACTCTCACGGACGACATTGAAACTAATCTAAAAAATATCTATACGTTTTGCATGGTAAATTGCAATGAGAATGCTTATATTGCCAACTATAGAAAGATGGGAAAACCAATAGAATATAAAAGGAATACTAATGAAAGGGTAAAGAATTCCACTTTCCCTCCTATTGTCTCTCATGATGTAATAGGTGATGAGGAGGAGCTCCCTATTCAACCAATCTCATCAATAAGAAGCTCGAAGAAATTAATTAAACCCACACATGATGTGGTGAAGAAGAAGAAAAGAAGAAAGAGTAGAGGTAAAAAGGTATCTCTTCCAAATGATGTTGTTCCTATTATTGTTGTGCCTCACGAGGATGAATCAAAAATAATTGTGGAAGATAATACACTTGATGATTATTTTGTTATGCCAATTGCTTGTTGTGATGACTATGATTGGGAAGATAATGATACTACTTATAATCTTGAAAATCTTTTTGGCACCAACTTGGTAAATTATGATGATAATAATTGTTATACTATTGGTGCTATTCATACTATTAATGATGAGAGTGATTATGCTTATGATATGCCAAACCACAAGCTTGGGGATGCTATGCTTAACGAAGATGATCTTTTTAGTTCCCCTACTTTGAATGATCAAATTTGTTATGATGATTGCATGCCTCCTATTTATGATGATTGCAATATTTATGAAAGTGGGTTTGAAAGAGTGTCAACTTTAGATAATTATTATCCCACTATTTTGGAGGGTGTGGAATTTTATTATAATGATAAAAGTGGATTTGGAGAGGTCATGACTTTATTTAGTAATGATTCCACTATTTCGGAAGAGGTTTCACTTGACTATGATGAGAATAAATTTGCTACTTATGATGATACTTATGTTATAAAAAGTAGTGATAATTATTGTCATGATTTTGGATATCCTTTTACTGAACATTACTATTTTAATGTGGAAACAATTTATAGTATTCAAGTTTCATTTGATGCTCCCACTTTTATGAATGAAAAGAAAATTGCTTATGTGGAGAGTAATAATTTTTCTATATTTGTGGATCATGAAAATAATGCTTTATGTGATAGTTATATTGTGAAATTTATTCATGATGCTACTGAAAATTATTATGAGGGAGGAACATATGCTTGTAGGAATTTCAATAACATCAAGTTTCCTCTCTATGTGTTCAAAGTTTTTAAGTTATGCTTGTTTTGCCTTCCTATGCTAGTTGATTCTTGCTCCCATAAATTCTTTGCTCACAAAATCCCTATGCATAGAAAGTGGCTTAGACTCTAATGTTCTTGTCATATGTTTCATGATGCTCCCATGCATGTTTCAAATACTATTCTTATGTGAGCATCATTGAAATCATCATGCCTAGCTAAAAGGCAATAAAGAAAAGTGCTTGTTGGGAGATAACCCAACACTTTTAATTTATGTTTTTGTGTGTTCACATGATTACTCTACTGTATTAATCATGTTTTGTGTCTTTTATTTCGATAAAGTGCCAAGTAAAGCCTTTGGGATGACTCACAAGATGAGTAGAATTAATGCTGAACCAAAACAGAAACTTTTGACTCCAGTACAGGAATTTTCATTTTTTACTGGAGCGTGATAATGATGTGCAATTTTTACAGAGTCTTGAAGTACAAATTATTCAGGTTTTCTTAATTTTTTAGAATTTTTAGGGACAGGGAAGTATATTTATACTACAGGTCTTCACAGACTGTTCTCTTTTTGACAGATTCTGTTTTGCATGCATAGTTTGCTTGTTTTAGTGTTTCCATAGCTTATATTTAGTGGTATAAATTATGGGAATGATAGAATACATTAGGTATCATTTGGGAACAATTATGAATCTTTTCTTGACAGTACCTAAGTGAGTGACCTTTATTTATTCTACTAACCCATCTCACGAAGTTCCGTTAAGTTTTGTGTGATTGAAGTTTTCAAGTTTTGGGTTAGACACCGATATGAGGAGAATAAGGAGTGACAAGAACCTAAGCTTGGGGATGCCCAAGGCACCCCCAAGGTAATATCGATGGAAGACTCAAGCTCCTAAGCTTGGGGATGCCTCGAAAGGCATCCCCTCTTTCGTCTTCAACACTATCGGTATATCTTACTTAGAGCTATATTTTTATTCGTCACATAATATGAGTTTTGCTTGGAGCGGCATTATATTTTGTTATTTTCTGTTAGGTGTTATTTATAATCTTGTTTTTCAATAAAAAGTTCCAAGAATTGTCTTAGGATGCTTGCATTGCATGTTTTGATGTGTGCTGTGTAAAAACATAAAATTTTGCTGTAGTGTTTGAATTTTCATATTTTACTGGAACATGGAAAGATTCTGAAATGTATACACAGTATTGACATATAAATTCTTTAGCTTGTCCTAAATATTCATAATTTTTTGAGTTACAGAAGTGCACTGGTTTAATAAATTTCTACAGACTGTTCCGTTTGGACATTTTGATGTCATAGTTTTGTTATCTACTTATCCCATAGTTTCCATAGTCTATATTGGTAGATATAAATTGTGTAAACGATAGTAAACAGTAGATGATGTTTAAAAATTATTGTGCAACTTGTCTTGGCAGTACATGAAGTGTTGATTTGTTTTGATGTGTACTAACCTATCTCACGAGTTCTTTTCAAGTTTTGTGTGGATGTAGTTTTTGAGAATAGGTGAAACCATGATATGAGAGGATTGAACGAGATACAAAAGCTCAAGTTTGGGGATGCCCAAGTCACCCCAAGTAAATATGTCAAGAAGGTTCAAGCATCTAAGCTTGAGGATGCTACGCATCCCACCTCTCTTCGTCAACTATCGGTTAGCCTATGTTGAGCCTAAATTTTTATTCGTTCACATGATGCGTGCTATTCTTGGAGTTCTATTTTTGTTTAGTTTGTTGTTTGAATAAAATACTCAGATCTGAAAATCTTCATTAAGAGAGAGAGTCCTGACATAGCTACTTAATTGTTTGACTACTCATTGATCTTCACTTATATCTTTTGAGAGTAGCTTGTCATTTACTCTTGTGGTTCACTTATATCCTAAGAGTAAATTGTGAATGAATGAAATATCATAAATCTGAAATTATCAATGTGCTTTATGCTTAGTAGTAGCTTCACATCTGGTTTATAAAGTAAAATGTATTGAAGTTTGACAATCACAATATTGGTCATACAAGCAATTCGTGAATGATTAGTATAAGGAAGAGAACTTTCACATACAAATATATTATCTTGGACATATTCTATGATTGTGAATACCCATTAATTATTTTCAAATTTGAGCAAATTAGTTGAAGTTGGACAAGGAAGATAACGTAATCAGTTATGGTTGTGTATATTTGCATAGAAGTTATATTGTTATGGATCCTCCAACATGTGGTGCTTGTTTAGAACCTTTTGCTAGCCAACACTTCATACTAAGTAGAGATACTACTTGTGCATCCAAATCCTTGAGCCAAGTTTCTTCCATAAGTGTCCACCATACCTACCTATATGCGGTATTACTCTACCGTTCCAAGTAAATTTGCATGTGCCACCTCTAAACATTCAAATGAGCATCTGTTTTGTGTGCCTGGACCACTCATGGAGCGACAGGGGGCAGTCAGTATCTTCCATGTTAAGCGGGTTATTCTCATGATGAGTGTTTATTCACTCGTCCTTGCACGAGAGGGGCGGTAATAGGGATTCCCAGTCCCGAAATAAAAAAATGCAAATAGTTAAACAAAACTCCCCCAGGAATGTTGTTGGTATGGACGGTACCCGTGGATTCGGCTAGCCATGGAGTGTGTTTGTTGGTGAAGGGGGAGTAAACCTTTACTTTTACCGCTTGGGAACCTCCACTAATGTGTTTAACATGGAAGATATTGAGAACTCTTGGTCATAACGTTGACAGGAAGGGTGCAACTCCCAAAATTATATTTATCTTTGTTTTTAAACACTGAGCTCTGGCACCTTTGCAAATCCCTGCTTCCCTCTGCCAAGGGACAATCTATTTACTTTCTTGTTACTTACTTTCATGTTGAGTCAAATTCTTATTCCAACCTCAATCTAATAGTTGGCAAGCATCATGTGGTGGGGAAAGATCTAGGCACATATGGCCAGTCAAATATATTTGATCATGACTTATTATTGTTGACAATTATCTCTATGATAAATGAGTTGGGAGGCGAAGCATTAAGCCCCTATCTTTCTCTGTGTTCGACGGATGCCATTTGTTCTAAAAATATGCTTTGAGTACTAGCAATCATAGAAGACTATATGATGATTGAGTATGTGGAGCTCTTACTTAGACTTTGTTGAGACTAAGTTGAATTGCAATTGTTTGGTGACTAAGAACATATGCTATTAAGTTTCAAGAGAATTCATTATTTGAACCATGACATGTGAATTGATTGCTCTATCATGATGATTTTTATGAGAAAAAGTTGCTGGTTATGATGCTAGAAATTTGTCTGAAATTATGAAAGATCAAACTTATATATTATGCTCGCATTCACACTTCATAAATTAGTTCTTTTATCATTTACCTACTCGAGGACGAGTAGGAATTAAGCTTGGGGATGCTGATACGTCTCCAACGTATCGATAATTTATGAAGTATTCATGCGATGATTGCCTATGTTTACAATACTTTTATATGGTTTTGATGCACTTTACATGATTTATTTAGAACTAACCCGGAATGACGCTGTTTTCAGCAGAATGACCGTGGTGTTGTTTTTGTGCAGAAAATGAAATTCTCGGAATCGCCCGAGACTTTTTGGTGATTTTTTCTGGACCAAATAAGCAATATTGGAGCGAAGAACCATCGGAGAAGAACCACGAGGTGGGCACAACCCTGGTGTCTTGTGCCCTCCTCGTGGCCCATCTTGGCGTGAAACCGACACCCAAAAATCCTATAAATATAGAAACCATCAGAAATAACCCTAGACTCTCCGTTCCGCTGCTACAACTCTCTGTATCGACGAAAAACCAATCTGGAGGCGTTCTAGTACCATGCCGGAGAGGGTAGATCATCTCCGGTGGCCATCTTCATCATCCCGGCGGAGGCCATGATGAGGAGGGAGTAGTCCACCCTCGGGGCTGAGGGTATGTACCAGTAGCTATGTGTTCAATCTCTCTTTCTCGTGTTCTTGAGATGTCATGATCTTGATGTATCACGGGCTTTGTTAAATAGTCGGATCATATGATGTGTTTCCCTCTCTATCTAGTTGTGATGAATTGAGTTTTCCCTTTGAGATTTCGTTACCGGATTGAATACTTTTATGGATTTGAGAACACTTGATATATGTCTTGCATGAGGATACCCATGGTGACAATGGGGTGTTCTATTGATTCACTTGATATATGTTTTGGTACTCAACTTATGGATTCCCGCAGTGACATTGGGGTAATCTATGCATAGGGGTTGATACACGTTCTTGTCCTACTTTCTCCGATAGAAATCTTGGGGCACTCTTTGAGGTTCTTTGTGTGGATTGAGTATTATGAATCTAAAATTGTTTGATGTGTATTGTATAATTTACTCATGGATACTTGTGGTGACATTGGAGTATCTAGGTGACATTAGAGTTGGTTCATGCGTATCATATGGTGTTATTCTAGTATGAACTCTTGAATAGATCGATCGGAAAGAATAACTTTAAGGTGGTTTCATACCCTACAAACAATTTCTTCTTATGTTCTCCGCTAGATAAGAACTTTGGAGTGATTCTTCATTGCACGTTGAGGGATGGTTATGTGATCCAATTATATTAGCATTGTTGAGAAATTGCACTAGCAAAATAACGGACCCTAGGCCTTGTTTTCAAGCATTGCAACACCGTTTGTGCTCACTTTTGTTACTTGCTACCTTGCTGTTTTTATATTTTCAGATTACAAAAACCTATATCTACCACCCATATTGCACTGGTATCACCATCTCTTTGCCGAACTAGTGCGCCTATACAATTTGCCTTTGTATTGGGTGTGTTTGGGACACAAGAGATTTCTTGTATTTGATTGCAGGGTTGTTTGGGAGAGACCATCTTCATCCTACACCTCCCACGGATTGATAAACCTTAGGTCATCCACTTGAGGGAAAATTGCTATTGTCCTACAAAACTCTGCGCTTGGAGGCCCAACAAAGTCTACAAGAATAAAGTTGCATAGTAGACATCAACGATCTCTAAAAACTATTCGTGGACAGTTTTCAGGAATGTCAGAGTCCTCCTCCAACAAGGCTCCTGTTGTGTTTTTTCAACAATTTTCAAAGTGTGAAACAAGAACTTGTGCACTTTTGCAACCATTAATAGGTTAATCCCAATAAATCATAAAACCATAGTAAAAACATAGACAAATATGACATGAATACTTCATAAATTATCGATACGTTGGAGACGTATCAAATAGCGACATCCATCCTTGCTAATCCCAGGCTGCCGGCCTGGAACCCATCCTATGATCGATGAAGAAGAAGGAGAACTCCAAATCAAACAAGCATCGCTCTCACGTCAAAGCATCCCATTACCTGTACCTACAACTGTGTTGTAGTAATCTGTGAGCCACAAGGACTCAGTAATCTCATTTCCAAGGGTATCAAAGAATAGAAAAACTTAATGGGTGAGATATGGTTAAGTGGTGAGGCTACAACAAGCACTAAGCATTTGTTTGAGTGGCTAACTTACGAGTACAAGAATAAGAAGAGTGATCTATGCATAAACGTACGTGAACTAGTAATGATGAAGAAGTGATCCTGAACACCTACTTATGAGTCAAACATAACTGCACCGTGTCCCCTTCTTGGTTCAAACCTCACAAGAAGAGATTGTCATGGTTACGCACACGGTTGGTGTATTTTAATTGGGTTTGCTTCAAGTTTTCTATTACCGGAAGTTAAACAATTTCCAAGTTGCCACATAACCGCGGGCACGGCTCTCAGAAAGATTTAACCCTACAGGGGTGCTCCAACTCATCCGTCACAAACTAGCCACAAGCTACGTGGAAAACCTCAACTTGGAGATAGCCCAAAGTATCCTTGGAATCCCAATGCACAAGATATTTCGTAAAAGTTAAAAAAATCCAACAAGGCCTCCCAACGTGTCGACGATCCCTATAGGTGCCGCGTATCTCGTTCTCAAGACACGGCGGATGAGCTACGCGTACAGTGGCCTGATAGAAATCTCCCGAGTTGCCAGAGTTGGCCCTGCATAGTGCTCTGTTTTGGACCAACACTCATGAGGAGCACTGGCCTGGGTTGTTGATTAATTATCCACGGGTTAATTACTCCCTATCCAGGTTTATTAGTTATTAGGCAAATGTAGTACCAAAGTTGGCCTTTGCAAAAAGAGGTTTAATCTGACGAACTATCAAGGGGGTCTCCATAACAACCCCAAGCATGTTAGGAGCGCTCAATATGGAACATAACACCGTACTCAGAAACTAAGGCGACAAGAGTGGAACAAAACACCAAGCAAAAGGCCAAGCCTCCCACCCTTTACAAGTGTATAGATGCATTAAATTAAATAGCAAGAATATTGTGATATCCCAAGATATCCATGTTATCACATGGAACCAACTACACCTACAACTAGCAACGTTATAAGAAGGGGCTGAGCAAGCGGTAACATAGCCAAACAATGGTTTGCTGGGATGTGGAATGTTAGAGGCTTATCATGGCATTTTGGGAGTCTTGACAAACAAATGGTAGGTTGCGAGACATAGCGATAGAAACGAGACAACTAGCATGGCAATGATAGTAGTTGTATCCAAGGAAATGGTCATCTTGCCTGAGATCCCGCTTGGAAGAAGAACGAATCCGTGAAGTAGACGAGCGGGCGTAGTCGAACGAATCCTCACACTCCGAAACGCTTTCGGAACTCTATCGAGAAGAAGCAATCCAGAAACAAGAAAATGACACTATAAACACCACAACATATTCATGATGCACAAACAAGGATGATGCATGTTCATTCAAATATGCATGGCATGGCAAACACGACACTCAACTACTACACATTAAGTGAAGTTCAATATCCAACGGGTTGCATATTGACGAAACTCCACGTTTGAATCATTTGGTTCACTCTCATTTATTTACACAACAAGTTTAAATGTTTATTAAACATGTCAAAAGGTGAATCATAAACAACTATATCATCTAGGCATTTTTAATGAGGCCGGAAACAACATATAGCATTTCTGAAACGTCCCCATATGTGATTTTCAAAATTGGTCCAGATCTGAACTAAACATATTTTAATTTATTAAACATCAAAATAAAGTACACCATGTTAATCTACATATTTTCTAGTCAAGTTACATATGTGGATCACTTTAATCGGAGCTACGGTTATTTAGTTATGAAATAAACCATTTTAACATGGCATTTATGCAAATTTAAGCAAAACAACAACTTTAAACATTTTTATCATGGATGATAGTTGGATATTGTGAAACTACATTGAATTCTAAGCATTTTAGATATTAATTCATTTTAATCCGGTGCACAGTTATTTAATTATCAAAATATACAAAATACAACATTATGCTGAAATTTGAGCAACTCTAAATGTGGGGGGAAAACAGCAGGAGAAATAGGGCTAGGCACTGGGACACATGTGTCATAGGCAGATAGGCAAAAAAATAGAGAAGGGTGCATGGGTTTCGATCCCAAAACCTCACGGGTGGATGCGGGCTGTGCTAGCCAGCTTGGCTAATGGCTGCTAGAGAAATATATTGGAATTCAACCTTACAATAACAATCCATAGGCGGGGTGCAGATGTATGTGAAAAAAGAAAAAGATGCAGGGCGCCTGAGATTTGAACCCGACACCTCCCGGTTGCAAACAAGTGCCATTACCAATGCGCTAAGGTTGCATTTGTGAAACATGAGGAGGCCTTGGCTACTTGAATGGGTACAGGATAGGACGAGCTTTTGTCATGGGTTACCGGAGATGCTTGCCGGTGGGGATGGCGAGCGATGTGACGGCGGTTGCCGCTAAACTACAGCGGCGGGCGCGCGGGTATAGGTGCAAGTGCAGCGCGTGCAAGCGGAGCATCTAAGGGAGGAGTTCGTGCGTGTAGGGCCGCGTGCATTGAGCTGGAGCTCCTTGGCCATTGCGGGACGCGCGGCGAGGAGGCGAGCAAGAAGGATGATGGGCAGAGGATGCGGGGCGTGCGTGCAGGTGCGGATATGTGTGCATGTACATGGCCTGCGGGAGCACCGAAGGCCGCACAGGGACCCAAGGTAGGAGCTTTGCTTGCAGCCATGGTCGTTCCTGGCGGACGTACGCTGAGCTTTCAGAACGGTGACCTACGACGTTATAAAATTCAGTGCACGAGAGAGGGGAGGTGCATATCATCACCGTGGGGGTGCTGCTGGAGTCATACGGGGTCGACGATGATCGGAAACGGTGGAGAAGGCGCTGACCATGGCGGAAGGTTCTCGGTCCGAGATGAAGATGGCGAAGGGGACGTCATGGAAGAAGCTACGTGGGCCGTGTGGACGCGGGCGGACGTCGAGGAGGTCACCCTCGCGTCTATGAACGGAGGAGGAAGGTTGTGGTCAGGCCGGGCTCGAGCTCGAGCTCGGCACGGCTATGGCGTCGGCAGGGCACGCGGGATTCCTACCTGGCGGCGGCAGGGGCGTGAGAGGGACGCAATGGAGAGAGGAGGAGGACTAGGTAACCGGGGCATGCTTTATAGGCCGAGGTGAAGCTCCTCCGGCCGTCAAATCGAGACATGCATCGACGCGGCGGTGCTGGATGCGCTGCCGTACAGGAAAGAAGAAGAACAGAGCGCTCTTGCTGGTGGGCTTGGTGGGTTGAAAGTTTGTTTGGTGGGCCTTCTCACTCTCTCTTCAAGTTCTTCTTTCTTTCTTTTATTTCTTTTACATAAACTTTGTAAAGAAAGAAAACAATGGTTATAGTTTGAATTCCAACAAGAGAGATATTTTCCCGGAGCCAGAAAAATATGGACGATTTGATAAAGTTGGTTTTGGGATTTTTACATAATATAAATTTAAACAAGTTTGAATTAAATTCAAGCTTTCCAAAATTTTAAACCTAACCAAACCAACCCCAAATGGGATGAAATTTTGGAGGGTCACCCTACATAATAGATATGATTTATGGGACCAATAGAAACATTTATTTGAGCAATTAAATTAGGTCTCAAATAAACAAAATGAATAGGGAAAGAAACGTAGTTGCACTAAAAGGAATTTGAAAACTTGGATGAATCAAGTTGAAGTTGAGCATGGGGCGTAATGATACGTCTCCAACGTATCGATAATTTATGAAGTATTCATGCCATATTCATCTATTTTTACAAAACTTTTATATGGTTTCTATGCACATTATATGATTTATTTAGAACTAACCCGGACTGACGCTGTTTTCAGCAGAATTACCGTGGTGTTGTCTTTGTGCAGAAAATGAAAGTTCTCCGAATCGCCCGAAACTTTTTGGTGATTTTTTTGACCAAATAAGAAATATTGGAGCGAAGAACCACCAGAGAAGAGCCACGAGGTGGGCACAACCCACCAGGGCGCGCTAGAGGGCTCAGGCGCGCCCTGGTGTATCGTGCCCTCCTCGTGGCCCATCTTGGCGTGAAACCGACGCCCAAAAATCCTATAAATATAGAAACCATCAGAAATAACCCTAGACTCACCGCTCCGCCGGCGCAACTCTCTGTATCGACGAAAAACCAATCTGGAGGCGTTCCAGTACACTGCCGGAGAGGGGAATCCATCTCCGGTGGCCATCTTCATCATCCCGGCGGAGGCCATGACGAGGAGGGAGTAGTCCACCCTCGGGGCTGAGGGTATGTACCAGTAGCTATGTGTTCAATCTCTCTCTCTCGTGTTCTTGAGATGTCATGATCTTGATGTATCATGGGCTTTGTTAATATAGTTGGATCATATGATGTGTTTCCCTCTCTATCTAGTTGTGATGAATTGAGTTTTCCCTTTGAGAATTTGTTACCGGATTGAATACTTTTATGGATTTGAGAACACTTGATATATGTCTTGCATGCGGATACCCGTGGTGACAATGGGGTGTTCTATTGATTCACTTGATATATGTTTTGGTACTCAACTTGCGGATTCCCGCGGCGACATTGGGGTAATCTATGCATAGGGTTGATACACGTTCTTGTCCTCGTTTCCCCGATAGAAATCTTGGGGCACTCTTTGAGGTTCTTTGTGTGGATTGAGTATTACGAATCTGAAATTGTTTGATGCGTATCGTATAATTAACTCATGGATACTTGTGGTGACATTGGATTATCTAGGTGACATTAGAGTTGGTTGATGCGTATCATATGGTGTTATTCTAGTACGAACTCTTAGATAGATCGAACGGAAAGGATAACTTGATGTTATCTTAGTACGAACTCTTGAATAGATCGATCAGAAAGAATAACTTTAAGGTGGTTTCATACCCTACAAACAATTTCTTCTTATGTTCTCCACTAGATAAGAACTTTGGAGTGATTCTTCGTTGCACCTTGAGGGATGGTTATGTGATCCAGTTATATTAGCATTGTTGAGAGATTGCACTAGCTAAAGTACGGACCCTAGGCCTTGTTTTCAAGCATTACAATACCGTTTGTGCTCACTTTTGTTACTTGCTACCTTGCTTTTTTTATATTTTCAGATTACAAAAACCTATATCTACCATCCATATTGCACTTGTATCACCATCTCTTCGCCGAACTAGTGCACCTATACAATTTGGCATTGTATTGGGTGTGTTGGGGACACAAGAGATTTCTTGTATTTGATTGCAAGGTTGTTTGAGAGAGACCATCTTCATCCTACACCTCCCACAGATTGATAAACCTTAGGTCATCCACTTGAGGGAAAATTGCTACTGTCCTACAAAACTCGGCGCTTGATGGCCCAAAAAAGACTACAAGAATAAAGTTGTGTAGTAGACAGCAAGCTCTTTTCTGGCGCCGTTGCCGAGGAGGTGAGTGCTTGAAGGTATATCTTTAGATCTTCCAATTAAATCTTTTAGTTTCTTGTTTTCACTAGTTTGGTTTTATAAAAGAAAACTACTAAAAAAATGTAGTTTAGGTTGCATCATTTGTTTCGTCTTTATCATGTCTTTCGTGAAAATAAGGATTCAGAAAATTGTGCTCAATTGGTAGAGGAATAAATTATGAAAATACTTAATGAGAATTCCTTGAATGATGAGCATGATTGCAATGTTGCTATTATGAATTCTCTGAATATCCATGATGCTAATGATATGCAAAGCCACAAGCTTGGGATGCTATGTTTGATGAAGATGACATTTTTAGTCCCCCAAGTTTTGATGAGCAAATTTATTATGATGATGACATGCCTCCTATCTATGATGATTATGATGATGACATGTATGCTATAAAGAGTGATAGTAACCATGAAACTTGTCATCGTGATTTTAATATTGAATGTGGTTATGTCAATCAAGTGTCTTATGATAGTTATTTTGTTGAGTTTTCTCCCACTACTTTGAATGAGAAGAATTTTGCTTGTGTGGGTAGTAATAAGAATTCTATGCTTGTGCATCATGAAAAGAATGATTTATGTGATAGTTATATTATTGAATTCCATCATGATGATACTGAAAATTATTATGAGGGAGGAACATTTGCTTGTTGGAATTGCAATATTATCAAGTTTCCTCTCTATGTATTCAAAGTTTTAAAGATATGCTTGTTTTGCCTTCCTATGCTAGTTGATTATTGCTCCCATAAATTGTTTTCTCACAAAACCCCTATGCATAGGAAGTGGGTTAGACTTAAATGTGCTTGTCATGAGATTCATGATGCTCTCTTACATGTTTCAAATACTATTCCAATGCGAGCATCATTGAAATCATCATGCCTAGCTAAAAGGCATTAAAGAAAAGCACTTGTTGGAGACAAACCAACACTTTTACTTTATGTTTTTGTGTTTTCACATGATTAATCTACTGTAGTAATCATGTTTTGTGTCTTTTATTTCAATAAAGTTCCAAGCAAAGCCTTTGGGATGACTCACAAGATGAGTAGAATTGATGCTGAACCAAAACAGAAACTTTTGACTCCAGTACAGGAATTTTCATTTTTTACCGGAGCGTGATAATGATCTGAAAGTTTTACATAGTCTTCACATACATATTCTTCAGGTTGTCCTAATTGTTCAGAATTTTGAGAGATAGGGAAGTATGGATATACTACAGATCTTCACAGACTCTTCTGTTTTTGACAGATTCTGTTTTGCATGCATAGTTTGCTTGTTTTAGTGTTCCCATAGCTTATATTCAGTGATATAAATTATGGGAATGGTAGAATACAGTAGGTATAATGTGGTAACAATTATGAATCTTGTCTTGATTGTACCTAAGTGAATGATCTTTATCTATTATACTAACCCATCTCATGAAGTTCCGTTAAGTTTTGTGTGATTGAAGTTTTCAAGTTTTGGGTGAGATACCGATCTGAGGAGAATAAGGAGTGACAAGAACCTAAGCTTGGGGATGCCCAAGGCACCCCCAAGGTATTAAATATCCATGCATTAAAATAAATCATATCCTATATGTAAAATGCTTAGAATTTTGTGTAGAATAAGATTTTCCAACTTTCATCCATGTTAAAAATATTTAAAAAGGTTGTTTGCCACTATTTGCCTAATGTCATGCTAAACGGTTTGTCTCATATCTATTTAACCGTAGCTCCGATTTAAATGATCCACATATGTAAATTGCTTAGAAAAACGTGTAGAATAACATGGTGTACTTTATTTCCCTATTTAATAAATATAAAACATGTCTTAGAGAGATCTGGACCAAATTCTAAATTTGCATATGGGGTCGTTTTTGAAATACTATAAGTTGTTTCCGACCTCATTTAAAATGCCTAGATGATGTAGTTGTTTATGCTTCACATTTTGCCATGTTTAACAACATTTAAACTTGTTGTGTAAATAATCGAGAGGGCATTAAATAATTCGAATGTGGGGTTTCATCAATATGCAACTCGTGGCACATTGAGCTTCATTTAATTTGTAATGTTTGATTGTTGCATCTTGCCATGACATGCCTATTAAAACCGGACATGCATCACACTTATTTGCGCATCATGTCATGAATATGTTTTGGTGTTTACTGTGTCATTTGTTTGTTTCTGGATTGCTTCTTCTCGATAGAGTTCCAAAACCGATTTGGAGCATGAGGATTCGTTCGACTACGCCCGTTCATCTACTTCACGGATTCGTTCTTCTTCCAAGTGGGAACTCAGGCAAGATGATCATTTCCATGGATACCACTACTATCATTGCCATGCTAGTTGTTGTCGGAATCGGGGATCCGGGTACCCAAGGAAATTTGAACTCTGGGGTGTGCAAGTTTTCTAGCCCTACTCTACCTCGCGACCTCACAGCGACTCTCTGGCGTGCTCGAGCTAAGGAAGAAGAGCAGTAGACACGACAGTTTACCCAGGTTCACGCCACCTTGAGGTGTAAAACCCCACTCCGGCTTGGCTAGATTGCTTAAGGGTGAGAGCGAGTACAAGGGTGAGTCTTGCCTAACTGAGTTTTCGTCCCCATCTACGGTTGTCGCCTGCCCTCTCTTATACTGGCCCTGATCCTCTTCCCTCGAAAATACCCGGCAGGAAAGGGTCACCACAATGGCTAGTTTGAAGGGGGAAAGGGCTACAGCTTATCCTGACAAAAGCAGTCTCCGCCTGCTAAAGCCTGCTGCCGTGACGCACTAGTGGGCTCGGGTATGACCTCCGTCCTGACGAGCCCCCGACCTCGATCTTCTTTCACCAAACAGGAAACCTTTGGGGGTCACTATGGGAGCGGGCGAGCCGGCCTATCCCCCAACACAGAAGAGGAAACCCTCCTCATCTGTGGCTCCTGGCACGACTCCTGGCACCGCTTGGCAGGGCGCGCGTCGCCCACGTGAAGGTGCGGGACCGCTCGTCCCCGTCGAGTCATCCTAGATCAGTCCCCTCTACAGAGGTTCCAGGGCCAGCCTCGAGAAGCGACCTCGCGGGGGAGGGGGCTTCACGAGGCCCTTGATGATGTTTGTTGACGTACGACTCGCGAGGCGGGGACCCTCGCGAGGGTTTTGCTCACGAAGTCCAGCGATGGGCCACGGTGGGCCCTTGGCATGCGCCATGTTCTGGGCCGCAGGCAGACGGTCCTGGGTACCCCTAGTCCCAGGGGCCCAACAGTAGCCCTCGGGCCCGCGACATGCATGATTCTGCCAGTTGGAGGGGCGAAACATCATGGGCCCCAACTACCTGCAGACCAGGTGCGACGCATGGCGCACGACAGGGCGAGCAACGCCTCCACTTCCCCACGACGTCCCGGGGAATGCGCTCCTACATAGAAAACCGCCATGCGTGTCGAGCGAAGCCATCATTGCTTGCCTTCTTCCATACGCCTCCCTTCTACGCTGCTCCTCCTTCCTTGCGCGCGTGCCATTTCCCTCTCCCCTCCTCTCTCCATGGCTGAAAAGAAGAGCACCAAGGGTGCCAGAGCGCAGGCGGGGCCGTCTGCACCGCTCTCCTCCCCTAAAAGTGGTGGGAGTGGACGTCAAAGGCCAAACTTGTCGCGGGCGCTGGGCTGTTGGCAATGAGTAAGTGCATCGGCCTCCCCACTTTCCTCTGCATGTCGTGCTTAGGGCCTGTGAACCTGATCGTTGATCTCCTCAGGGCGCCCGCACTTTAAAGGCAGAGGGGTACCTATCCTGAGGCACCCTCTCGCACGCTGCTTGCTGGGGAGGCCTCAACCCCGTGCCCAGCTTGGCGGGGCCTGGAGGGGCCGCTAACCAGCCCGAAACCACGACAGAGCTCCGGGGGGGTGCGTTTGCCACCACCGCACGCGCTCCCCAGGAGGCCGCCCGCGAAGCGCAGCTGGCTCGTAGGGAGGCGGCCCTCCGTGAACGGGAGGCCGACTGAACCTCCTTCGACCAAGATGCGGAGCGCGAACGCCTCGAGACCATGGAGGGTCAGGTCCTTGCCCTCGTGGGCAAGGGGGACACCGAGGCGGAGCTGGTGTCGCTGCAGGCCCAAGTCGGCGAAGCCGCCGACTCCGTGCGGAGGGCCAAGGACGATGAGGCCCTGGCACGGATGATGGAGGCGTAGCGTGCCAGGCAGTTCTTGGGCCTTGCCCAGCATGGTGGCGGCGCGCTCCGCCGCTTCGTCGAGGACGTCCCGGAGTTGCCCCACACGGACAGCGATGGAGGCTACCCCAACTTCTTCCTCAAGGTGGTGGAGGCGCTGGAGTTGGTCGTCTCCAAGGTGGATGAGGACATCGAGTCAGGCGCCCGCGATCTCCTGGACTGCGCGCTGACGCGCATCTTCTCCAACATCTACCACCTCGACTCTGCTTTCGACTTCTCCTGCATGGTGGAGCCGGTGCCCGCGGAGTTCCAGGGCCCCCGCAGGGACGAGGTGCGCAGACACCTGGAGTCCATGGTCGACTGGTTCGTTCAGGTTGCGACCTCCGAAGAGAGCGGCGGCCTTGACACAGGCCTATCAAGTAGCCATGGCGAAGACGGCGCCTCGTCTGCCCGAGTTTTTATATTTCCTTCCTGTTGCATCATGAACCATCTGGCCCTGTGGGGGCTTGAAGATGTTTGTGGGATGCTTTTGCTTTAAGTAGTAGTTGCTTTATTATGTTTGACGCGTTCTTGCTCCTTCTGCGAGCCCTCTATTTTTCTTTGCATTGCCCTTCTGCCTGTGGTCGCTGGGATCCAGCCCCCGACTGAGCCTCGGTCGCCGCTGGTATGACAGATCACGATGCTTGGACAAAACGAGGAGGCGAAGAGCCTCGGGAGCTAGTGAAGGCCCCCGAGGCGAGATGCTCGAGGGCCCCCCTTCGATGTGAAAGCGCCACGTGTGAGGGAAAACGATGTCCATGGTGAGGCTGCCGCAAGGGGGTTCTCATACTTAATTCCATGCAACGCCAACAAGTTGGTACTTGCCGGACATGCCTTGTGAGACCCCTCGAGCAGTCCACCCCGAGGGGGGAATTTTGCATGCAAGACGCTTTCTTTCAAATGATGCATGCTCGCTGGCTTGTGCTTCGGGGTCACGTGAGGAGACCAGACACCGAGGGCCTCTGTGGGGTGACGTGCGCGGGGGTAGGCCCGCAGACTAGGGTCTAGCCCCTTCGGTTTTTCAGCGCTGTTGGGGCTGACCTAAGCATAGGCACCGTGTCTAGCCCCCACTCGCGTGTGGCCCAAGGGGGAGCTGGCGAGCGCGTGCCGCGGAAACAGGCTAGCGGCTGTCGTGCCAGGGCCGTCTTGCCCTGAGGTCTGCGTGGCCCGCGGGGGCTCTCTTAGGTTACTTCTCCACCAACGCAGAGCATGGGGCATCCACTTGGGCGGGGGCATGATCATAGTTTGATCTATCCGCCAGCGCGGAGCACGGGGCTTCCACTTGGGCGTGGGCATGGTCGCGATTCACCCGTTCCATCAACGCGGAGCATGGGGCTTCCACTTGGGCGTGGGCATAGTCGCGATTCGACCGTTCCGCTAGTGCGGAGCATGGGGCTTCCACTTGGGCGTGGGCATGGTCGCGATTGGAACGTTCCGCCAGCGCGGAGCATGTGGCTTCCACTTGGGCGTGGGCAGGAGTCCTCCCGAGGCCAGGGGCGGCACATCGGGACGCTCCGGGGCATGTACAGCCCCACCTCATTATTACGTGAGAGGGTCACGGACGGCGCTTGCGGAGGTGTCGGATGCTTCGGGCACGGGGCACGAGAGCTCCCTCTCCGGTCCCCAAGGGGTTCGCGCCTAGCCCTTGACGCGGCTGCGCGCTCAATTACCCCGTGACATGGGGGCGACGCGCGCCAGATGGCCGCTGATACATGGCGCCCGAGGTGATGGAGCACCAAGCTGGTAGCCATACGAGCTAGGCCGCACCCCCACTCGCTCGCTGGCGACGGTTCCGTGAGAGGGCGAGACACCAAGGACCTCTGTGAGGTGACGTGCGTAGGGACAGGCACGCGAGCCAGAGCTCGATCACGTGGATTTATTAGCACTGTAGGGACGGGCCCGAGCACAGACGCCATGTCCAGTCCCCCTAAAGGGACAGCCGAGGGAGTGGCCGCGAGTGTGCGGCGGTTTCTGATAGTAGCGTCGAACACAAGGCTTAAGTAAATGCCATAAGTTCCATAAAAGATAACCAAATTTGCTACATAACCTAAAAGTGGGGGGGGGGGCTACAGGGGCGAACCCTTGTCGTCCCGAGGATACTACAGCCGATGGGCGCCCTCAATTCGAACAAACCAGAAAGTCACCTGGAGATTATGTTGCTAAGGAAGTGTGAGGCTGCTCGGCGGAGCGTGCCGAAGGGGTTCGTCGAGGGCCTCACAGGACTTAGCTGCGCCCCTGGCTGAGGCGTTGGATGTACCCGCGCAGGGTCTCTCCAGGATGCTACATCACGCGCCGCGGGTCGTTACCGGGGAGGGGGCGATCGTGCGCCCCCTGAAGTTGGCGACGAACTGCTCGCAGAGCTCGCTCCACGAAGAGATCGACTCCTCGGGCAGGTTCATGAGCCAGAATCAAGTGCAACCCTTGAGAACCATGGGGAAACAGTTTGCCATGACCTTGTCGTTACCATCCGCCGCCTCGATGCTCAGCGTGTAGAGCCGAAGGAACTCCGTGGGGTCGGGGATACCATTGTAGCGCGGGGGCAACTAGGGCTCGAACTTGGCAGGCCAAACCACCCGGCGCAGCTCGCGAGTGAAGGCCCGATAGCCAGTGCTACTCGAGAGGGTGCCGCGCATTAGGGCGGCCTGGTTCTGGCGCCCGGCCGCTGTGTCATCCAGGGCGATCCGGTCCTGGCGTTGGTGCTGCATTCCTTGCATGTCTCGGTCTTTGGCAGGCAACAACTGCTTTTTCCTTGGGGGTGTGGCAGCTTCGCGAGGCTGAGTGCCTCCTTCGTCACCCGAATGCGCAACCGCGACAGCTCTGCAGGCACGCTCAATGGAACAAGCTGCGTCCCTCTCGTCGCAGGTGATAGTGATGACGCCGTTGTAGCCAGGCATCTTGAGGATGTTGTAGCCATAGTGGACCACTGCCATGAATTTGGCTAGCGCCTGGTACCCTAGGATTGCATTGTACGGGAGGCCAATGTGCGCCACGTCAAAGTCGATGAGCTCGGTGCGGTAGTTGTCGCGCCTGCTGAAGGTGACGGGGAGGCGGACCTGCCCCAGGGGAATGGTGGAGCCACCAGTCACCTCAGAGAATGGCTTGGTAGGCGTCAGCTAGTTGTGGAGCGCCCGGAGCTTCTCGAAGGTTTCGATAGAGAGCACGTTCAGGTCGGCGCCTCCATCAATGAGGGTCTTGGTGACCGAGACGTTGCTGACGATGGGAGTGCACAACATGGGGAGCTCGCACACGGCAGCTGTGGATTTGAGGTTGTACCTAGATTCAAAGGAGATGACGTACTGTGTCCACTTGAGGGGCCGTGCGGCCTCCGGCCTCGGGAGGGCGGCACTCGCCTCGCAGGAGATCCGCTTGAATAGGTGGTTCGTCACAGGGCATAAGCCCCACCGAGGATACAGGCTATCGCGCGAGGCCCGCGATAGCCCACAGCCCCCCTGTCGCGCTAGTTGTGGTCGTTCCTTCTGGGTGGCGGTGGCAGTGGAAGAGCAGCGTTGTCCTGAAGGCGCGTCTCGTGAGGCTGTTCCTGCCAGCCTTGGTGGGGGTTGCCATTGCGGTTGTCACACCTCCCACTGTAGCAGCCACCCCTCTGGCCGGCGCCGCGGTTTATGCTGTCTGGACGCCTGTCGACGCGCTCGCCATCGGGGGGCTTGAGCGCCCGACAGTCTTCGGTATTGTGGGTGCGCACATTGTGGTAGGCATAGAATGAGTGACGGGCCCCCTTGGGCACAACATGGTCGCCGTCGCGTCCCAACTCAAGCTCCACCACTGGGACTTGGAGGAGGAAGACGAGGACGCGGGGCTAGTCACGCGGGTGCACACCATGCTGAGGCTCGGCTGGGTCTCTACGCATGGGCGGTGGCGGGGGCGCTCCGCGCGCCTTGCCCCCAGCGCGACACGGTGGAGGGTGGGGTAGGCGAGAGGGTGCTAGGGCTCCTCTTGCGATGGCAACGAGCTCGGCGATGTGGTCCAGCTAGGCGTCATAGCCACCGTCCGCCAGACAGTGATGAAGCAGCTCGCTCGACATGAGTAGCGCGTCTTGCTCGTTCATGTGCTTGGGGCGGGCTTGAGGGGAACTAACCTATTAACCTAGTGCCCAGTGCCATTTGTTGTTTTTTGCTTGTTTATAGATTTTCAGAAAATCCATACCAAACAAAGTCCAAACGCGACAAAACTTTTGGACAATTTTTTTGGAACGTCAGAGACCCCCGAAGCTTCATCGGAGGATCCGAAGACCCACAAGGAGGTGACAAGGCAACACAGCACACCCACGGGGTGGCCGCACCGGGATACCTTGTGGGCCGCTCGTAACTCCGTTTCGCGTGATTCCAACGCAAAACCCTATAAATCCCAAAACCCCCATAAATAAACCTAGTACTTCCGCTCCGCTGCCGCAAGCCTCTATTCCTAAGTGATCTCATCTAGAGCCCTTTTCCGGCACCGTGCCGCAGGGGAAATCATCACCGGGGGCCATCTTCGTCATCCCGGAGGTTTCTATGTCGAGGAGGGAGTAGTTCACCCTTAGGGCTGAGGGTATGTACCAGTAGCTATGTGTTTAATGTCTCTATCTCATGTTTTTTTCTTAATGTGGCACGATCTTGATGTACCACGAGCTTTGCTAATATAGTTGGATCATATGGTGTTCTTCCCTCTCTATCTTTATGTGATGAATTGAGTCTTTTCCCTTTGAGATCTCATTATGTTGGATTGAATGATTTGGATTTGAGAACACTTAATATATTTCTTGCATGTGGATACCCATGGTGACAATGGGTGTTCTATCGAGTCATTTGATATATGTTTTGGTTATCAACTTACGGATCCCCGTGGTGACATAGGGGTGATCTAGGCACATAGGTTGATGGACGTTCTCGTCCTACTTTCTCTGATAGAAATCTTGGTGTACTCTTTGATGTTCTTTGTGTGGATTGAACATTATGAATCTGAAACTGTTTAGTGTATCTAGTCCGAACTCTAGGGCTATTTGTGACACCTATAGAGATGGCTCAATAGGTTGATTGGAAAGATAACTATTTAGTACGAAATCTAGGTCTGTTTGTGACACCTATGGGGATGGCTCAATAGATTGAGCGAAATGATAATTTGAGGTGGTTTTACTACCTACTACAATTTCTTCTTATGTTCTCTGCTAACAGGAACTTCAGAGTGATTGTTTGTTGCACGTTGAGGGATAGCTATATGATTCAATTATTCTAGCATTGTTGAGAGATTGCACTAGTGAAAGTACGAACCCTAGGACTTGTTTCCAAGCATTGATATACTGTTTTGCTTGTTGTTTGCCACTTGTTACCTTGCTGTTTTTATTTATTCAGATTACAAAAACCTATTTCTACTTTCCATACTACACTTCTAGCACCGAACTAGTGCACCTATACAATTTACCATTGTATTTGGTGTGTTGGGGACACAACAGATTTTTTGTATTTGATTGAAGGGTTGTTTGAGAGAGACCATCTTCATCCTACACCTCCCATGGATTGATAAGCCTAAGGCCATCCACTTGAGGGAAATTTGTTGTTGTCCTACAAAACTCTGTGCTTGGAGGCCCAACACGAGTCTACAAGAGTAAAGTTGTGTAGTAGACATCAGCCTCCTCTTGAGCAAACGGAGTTGTGGTTCATGGTGGTGGAGGCACCTGGGCCTAGCTCGAGGACTTTGTTTTCTTAGTCTTTAGCTTGTTGGCAGGTGGAGGAACAGTTCTTTCCGAAGTCATTCTCTTTCTAGCTTCGGCCTCGGCCGCCTTTGTCTTCTTGCTCGCAGCAGCAAGAGAAGGAGTTGGATCTATTGAGCCATAATAGTTAGGTCGGAAGATTATCTTCGGCAGCTCTTGGCTTGTGGGGGCAGGCTGGCTTGAAGACATTAAAGCCTACTTTGTTTTTGACAAAAGCTTCACGTCAAGGGCAGGTTGTCCAAGTGCTTTCCTATTCGGCATCTCGTTATGGGCTTGCACCCTCTTCTCAGATTTCTTCTTGAGACGCGCAAGGGCACCACGAATGTCTTCACGGCGCTTCTGCAATTCATCTTTCAAATCTTCCATCATTTGCTTGTAGCCTTGAATTTCCTTGGTGCCAATCTTGGCAACATGTTTCTTGAAGAGGGCATTCCCATGGCAAATCTTTTCACGCTGCTGAACAACCCTTTGTGTAACAGTCATCTCCTCATTCACCAATCCTTGAAAGGTGACCCTCATTCCAATGAAAACCTGAAGTGTTGGGATGGATGGATCAACAAACCATTCAATAATAATGTTATGAAGAATTTCAAGATCAAACAGAGGCAACTCTTGAAGACGTTTAGACTCTTCTTCATTCCGCTTGATGATGTTTGCAAGGGTGTCGGAGTCAAACTGATCATCAGAGAGATCAATGATGTCATCGCCATCCATCAAGGTGACAGATGGCTTCGCTCCACTGGCAAGAGGTTCCTTTCTCCTTGTCTTCGGAGAATTGTGAGATGCATGCTCAGTATGCACACTTGTTTTAGGAGGTGTATCTTGAGCAAGCCTTGATCTTAATGCCTTTAGGGTAGCAGGCACATGCTTTGAAGATTTTGGCTCTTTAGGCTCCAAAGCCTTTCTTTTTCTCTTCGGCTTCAAATCAGAAGTAGCAGCTTCATCATGAGCCTCTTCAGCATGAGCAGCCCTGGCTGCCTCTTCTTGAGCCTGATGCTCCAGACAAGATTCATAGCGAGGCCAAATTTTTGTGACATTGGGGTTGGCCAGCCTGGTGCCATCAGGTCTTGGAGCTGGAGGGCCAAAGTCGAAGTCTATGCCCATGTTCGTTTTATTGAGCTCAGCTGAATACTTTCCAAAAAGATAATTCGTTTCATAGAACCCATCCTTATGACTTCATTGAATGCTGGATGGGTCGGTGATACGTCTCCAACGTATCTATAATTTTTTATTGTTCCATGCTATTATATTATCATTCTAGGACACTTTTTGAGTAATTATTTAGCAATTTATATTATTTTTGAGCACTAACCTATTGACCCAGTGCCCAGTGTCAGTTCCTATTTTTTGTTTTGCAGAAATTCCATATCAAACGAAGTCCAAACTCGATAAAAAATTACGGTGATTTTTTTGGAATATATGTGAATTTTGGGAGTCGGAATCAATGCAAGGCGGTGCCCGAGGGAGGCACAAGCCAACAGGGCGCGGCCTGGGGGGCGCCCAGATGGCTTGTGCCTCCCCCTTAAGTCAGTTGATGCTCTCCTCCCGCCACAAGAAAGATATTTTCGCGATAAAAATCCCCTAAAAATTTCAGCACGATCGGAGTTACGGATCTCCGGATATTTAAGAAACGGTGAAGGGTTCAGAAACCAGTGACGAAAACAGAAGAGAAACGGAGAGAGAGATCCAATCTCGGAGGGGCTCCCGCCCTTCGGGAGCCATTGCAGCCATGGACCAGATGGGAAACCCTCCTCCCACATAGGGAGGAGGTCAAGAAAGAAGACGAAGGAGGGGGCTCTCTCCCCCTCTCTCCCGGTGGCGCCGGAGCGCCGCCGGGGCATCCATCGTGACGACGATCTACACCAACAACTTCGCCGCCGTCATCACCAACCCTTCTCCATCAACACCGCCGTGATGCTCACCACCGGGAGTGCGTAATTCCTTTGTAGGCTTGCTGGACGGTGGTGGGATTGGATGAGATTGATCATGTAATAGAGTTAAGTTTCATAGGGCTTGATCCCTAGTATCCACTATGTTCTTAGATTGATGTTGTTATGACTTTGCTATGCTTAAAGCTTGTCACTTGGGCCCGAGTGCCATGATTTCAGATCTGAAAATATTATGGTTTCACGAATATAAGATTGATTTGGATCCTATCTTGCAAGTTATATGCACCTATTACGTGTCTTTATTCGTATACCCCAAGGTGACAATAATTGGGATTCTTTTCGTTGATTGCCGTAGTTTGACGAGTTCATGTATTCACCATGTGTTAATGCTTTGTTCCTGTTCTCTATTAAAAGGAGGCCTTAATATCCCTTAGTTTCCAATAGGACCCCGCTGCCACAGGAGGGTAGGACAAAAGATGTCATGCAAGTTCTTATCGCAAGCACGTATGACTATATACGGAATATATGCCTACATTACATTGATGAATTGGAGCTAGTTCTGTGTCGCCCTAGTGTGTAACTGTTATATGATCAATGTCATCCAAATCATTATCCATCACCGATCCACATGCCTATGCTTTACATATACTGAATATTGCAAAATTATCTATTACACTTACTAAGTACTTCTAGTTTTATTCCCGCAAAGTAGTTTCATACTTGTTCTAGATGAAGTAAGCGTTAGCATACGTAGAGTTGTATCGGTGGCCGATAGAACTTGAGAGAATATTAATTCAACCTTTAGCTCCTCATTGGGTTTGACACTCTTACTTATCGAAAAAGGCTACAAATGATCCCCTACACTTGTGGGTTATCAAGACCTTTTTCGGGCGCCGTTGCCGGGGAGCAATAGCATAGTGGTTGATATTTTCGTGTGTGTGATTGTTTGCTTTATCACTAAGTAATTTTTATTTTCTGTTTTTAGTTGTTTTATTTTCTGTTATTAGTTGTTTTATATCTTTAGTTATGGATATGGAACACGAAACACCAAAAAAATTAGATGTACTTGTTACTCATGGAGATGGGGAACCTCCTAAAACCCTCGATGCTCGTTATGTGAAACGCGTTAATGACTCCTTTGATGATCCTGAGAAATCCCCATTGAACTTTATAATGGGAGACACGTTGGATCAACGTGAGTACTTTAGGGATTATCGCTTATCTCAAAAAGGGAAACACTTATGGGATCAAATTACAATATTGCGTTTGTTTGCTTGGGATGCATGTTTGAGATGTGATTCTATTTGTTGCTCTGAGTTAGAGGTTCTACACCTTCCCTTTCAATGTTTATTTAATGATAATGAAACCTTGGCTTCTTATTCTAATGGTATATATGATTACTATGATGTGGAACGAATAGAAGAATTTGTTACTTTTAAGGGTGCTTTTGAAGTTGCCTCTTTGATTGAAAAGTGTGATGATGTTTCTTACAAATCTGAAAATCTTGCCATACTTAAATATTTCTATGATAATTATGAATTCAATGCTGATATTATTGAATTTATTGAGAGAATGACCGCTGCCTTGGAAGATATTAATATTTTGCCGGAATCTATGGAAGAAGAAATTGCTGAAATTGTGAGCTCATTAGATGAAAAAGATGAGGAGGAGAGCGAAGACAAAAGGAGGAAGAATGGATTAGCTACCTGTGCCCACCTTCTAATGAAAGTAACTCTTCAACTCATACATTGTTTAATTTCCCTTCGTGCTTACCAAAGGATGAATGTTATGATGAATGCTATGATCCCTTGGATTCGTTTGAAATATCCCTTTTTGATGAACTTGATGCTTGCTATGCTTGTGGCCATGATGCCAATATGAATTATGCTTATGGAGATGAACTTGCTATAGTTCCTTATGTTAAGCATGAAATTGTTACTATTGCACCCACACATGATAGTCCTATTATCTTTTTGAATTCTCCCAACTACACTATATCGGAGAAGTTTGCGCTTATTAAGGATTATATTGATGGGTTGCATTTTACTATAACACATGATGATTTTGATGAATATAATATGCATGTGCTTGCTGCTCCTACTTGCAATTATTATGAGAGAGTAACCAAATATTCACCTATCTATGTTTCCAATACGATAAAATTACAAGAAACTACTTATGCTATGAATTGGCCTTTACTTTGTGTGAATGAATTATTCTTGTATGACATGCCAATGCATAGGAAGAGAGTTACACTTCGTTGTTACATGATATATATTAATTTGTGCTCACTATTAAATTACAAATCATTGTTAATTAAAATTGGCTTTGATATACCTTGGGATCTGGGTGGATCAATTACTTGAGCACTATATGCCTAGCTTAATGGCTTTAAAGAAAGCGCTGCCAGGGAGACAACCCGGAAGTTTTAGAGAGTCATTTATTTCTATTGTGTGTTTTTAAAATAATTAAAAACAAAAAAATAATAAAGTGGGGAACTTAAAACCTTTTCAAAAAGAGAAGTGAAAGTGAGAAAGATGAGCACCGTTGAAGTGGGGGACGTCCTTGAACTTTTGTTAATGCCCATGGAAACTTTGTGAATCTTGATTACAACAACTTTTCAAAAAACAATATCCCCTTGTACAAATCCATTGTATTATAAAAATAATGTGCCAAGAATTACCTTTAGGATGGTTGAATTGTTTGTTTGATATGTCCTGTGTAAAAACAGAAACTTTTACTGTAGTGTTTGAATTTTCATATTTTACTGGAGCATGAAAAAATTCTAAATTTTTTACACAGCACTGCTATGATTTTTTTTATTATGTCCTAATATTTTAGAATTGTTTTAGTTACATAAGTATGGTAACCAAACAGATCTTTACAAACTGTCCTCTTTTTGACAGATTGCTGTTATAGTTGCTTTGCGTGCTTATCTTTGAATTCTTGTTGAGCCTCATTGACTTGGGAGCCATAGAATTGTGATAGCATACAGTGGGTAATGTTAGATTATAATTATGTAATAATTTTATGGCAGGACATGATGAGATTTGATGATTATGTACGAACGTTTCTAATGAAAGTTCTGTCAAGTTTTGTGTGGATGAAGTGTTCGAAGATCGAGGAGGTATCGATATGAGAAGAATAAGGAGAGACAAGAGTTCAAGCTTGGGGATGCCCAAGTCACCCCAAGTAAATATTCAAGGAGACTCAAGCATCTAAGCTTGGGGATGCCCCGGAAGGCATCTCATCTTTCTTCTTCAACAACTATCAGTATGTTTCGGTTTTTGTTTTGTTCACATGATATGTGTAAATTCTTGGAGCGTCATGTGCCTTTTATTTTCCTTTAAGCAATGCACCATGCTGGTATGGGAAAGTCCATGGTTGATTTATATAATGCTCTTTGCACTTCACTTATATATTTTGAGTATGGCTTTATAGAATGCTTCATGTGCTTCACTTATATCATTCGAGGTTGGATGCCTGTTTCTCTACATATAGAAAACCGTTATTTGTAGAATGCTCTTTTGCTTCACTTATATTTATTAGATCATGTCCAGGTCTTTTGTAGAAAGAATTAAACTCTTATTCTTCACTTATATTTGTTTGAGAGTTAATAAATAGAGATGGTAATGTGCATGGGTTATAAGACTAGTCCAAAGATAATAGGTATTCAAGGAGTTATAATCAAAACCTTCATGTAGCACATTAAAGAGAAATTGTGGGTTAATGATATTGATGTGGTAATGCGAAAGAGTATGAGTGCATCATTGTTGATTCATAGAAGTGTCGATATTAAGAGGTGTTAACTTCTTGTTTGTCTAAATATTAAATAGGCATGGTGAGGATGTGTGAGCATTTTTATTCCTCGTTAAAATCCTAGTGTTGTTTCGGGTCGGAGGCACGCGATGGTTAACTCCTCCCAACCTCCTCCCTCGGGGCATGCGAGTAGTACTTTGATTTGTGATAAAACTAATAAAACTTTTCAATAAGTATATGAGTTCTTTATGACTAATGTGAAACCATGGACATACGCAATCTCACCTATTCATATTTTGCTAGCCTCTTCGGTACAGTGACTTGCCCATTCTCACCTCAAGGATCGGTGCAACTTTCGCTGGTGCATCCAAACCCCGTGACATGATACGCTCTGTTGCACAAAAGCCTCATAATATCTTCCTCAAAACAGACACCATACCTACCTATCATGGCATTTCCATAGCAATTCCGAGATATATTGCCATGCAACTTCCACCGTCACTTCAGATGACTTGTATTTCCAGTGTCATATTGCTTTGCCTGATCGTAAGATAACTAGCATGATATTTACATGGCTTATCCATTTTTTGATATCTTTTGCTATGCTAGATCATTGCACATCCTGGTACACTGCCAGAGGCATTCATATAGAGTGATATCATCCAATCAGTTTCCCATATCGAGTTGTAAGTAAATAAAAGTGTGATGATCATAATTATTAGAGCATTGTCCCAGTGAGGAATGAATGATGGAGATGATGATTCTCCCACAAGTCGATATGAGACTCCGGACGAAAAAAATAAAGATGGGGGAGGCCAAATGTGCCCACCATCCATTCAAAAAAATGAAAAAGAATGAAAAAGAATGAAAAAATGAGAGAAAATGATAGAAGGGACTTTGCTACTATCCTTTACCACACTTGTGCCTCAAAGTGGCACCATGTTATTCATATAGAGAGTCTCATGTTTTGTCACTTCCATATGCTAGTGGGAATTTTTCATTATAGAACTTGGCTTGTATACTCCGATAACGGGCGTCCTCAAATGCGCGTGAGGTCTTCATGAGCAAGCAAGTTGGAAGCACAACCACTTAGCTTTAGTCGAGCTTTCATACACTTATAGCTCTAGTGCATCCGTTGCATGGCAATCCCTACTCCTCCCATTGATATCTATTGATGGACATATCCATAGCCCGTTGATATGCCGAGTTGATGCGAGACTTTCTTCTCCACTTTTTTTTGACTATAAACAATAGGGTAAAACCCCACTGCAATTTTTTAATTTAATTTTTATAGTTTGTATTAGGCCTTCTCTTGTTTCTTCTTATTTTTCAGTAGCTTATATATATATATATATATAGTTATTTTCTTCTTTTCTCCACTTTTACCCCTTTGAAACCTACCACCACATTCTATTCCACCTATATGCTATGTCCATGGTTCACGCTCATGTATTGCGTGAAGAATAAAAAGTTGATGCATACTGAAAAAGTATGATCCAATTGCCTGACTTGGACACCATGGTGCTTTTGTATTAATGTGGTGAAGATGGAGCCATGCTTTGCTAATATAATAAGATGAATGGGGGTAAACATTCTTTGAGGATCGTATACTTTGAAAGATTGATGATTTTGTTGCTTGTTCTTATAAGTATTACTATGTTAATGTTTGTTAATTAATCATTTCTCAATGAGCATACATGCAAAAGATTACATATTGGGTAGCATGTCACATCAAAAATTCTGTTTTTATCATTTACCTACTCGAGGACGAGCAGAAATTAAGTTTGGGGATGCTTGATACGTCTCCAACGTATCTATAATTTTTGATTGTTCCATGCTATTATATTATCATTCTAGGATAATTTTTGAGTAATTATTTACCAATTTATATTATTTTTGAGCACTAACCTATTGACCCAGTGCCCAGTGCCAGTTCTTGTTTTTTGTGTGTTTTTAGTTTTGCAGAAATTCCATATCAAACGAAGTCCAAACGCGATAAAAATTTACGGATATTTTTTTGGAATATATGTGAATTTTGGGAGTCGGATTCAATGCAAGGAGGTGCCCGAGGAAGGCACAAGACAACAGGGCGCAGCCTGGGGGCGGGTTGCGCCCTGATGGCTTGTGCCTCCCCCCTTAAGTCAGTTAATGCTCTCCTTCCGCTGCAAGAAAGATATTTTTGCGATAAAAATCCCCTCAAAATTTCAGCCCAATCGGAGTTACGGATCTTCGGATATTAAGAAATGGTGAAGGGGTCAAAAACCAGTGGCGAAAACGGAAGAGAAACGGAGAGATATCCAATATCGGAGGGGCTCCTGCCCTCCGGGAGCCATGGCAGCCATGGAACAGAGGGGAAACCCTCCTCCCACCTAGGGAGGAGGTTAAGGAATAAGAAGAAGGATGGGGGGGGTCTCTCCCCCTCTCTCCCGGTGGCGTCGGAGCGCCGCCGGGGCATCCATCGTGATGGCGATCTACACAAACAACTTCGCCACCGTCATCACCAACCCTTCTCCATCAACACCGCCATGATTCTCACTACTGGGAGTGCATAATTCCTTTGTAGGCTTGCTTGAAGGTGAAGGGATTGGATGAGGTTGATCATGTAATCGAGTTACGTTTGACAGGGCTTGATCCCTAGTATCCACTATGTTCTGAGATTGATGTTGCTATGACTTTGCTATGCTTAATGCTTGTCACTAGGGCCCTGGTGCCATGATTTCAGATCTGAACATATTATGTTTTCACGAATATAAGATTGATTTGGATCCTATCTTGCATGTTATATGCACCTATTACGTGTCCTGATTCGCATACCCCAAGGTGACAATAATTGGGATTCTTTCTGTTGATTGTCGTAGTTTGAGGAGTTCATGTATTCACCATCTGTTAATGCTTTGTTTTGTTTCTCTATTAAAAAGAGGCCTTAATATCCCTTAGTTTCCAATAGGACCCCGCTGCCACGGGAGGGTAGGACAACGATGTCATGCAAGTTCTTATCGCAAGCACGTATGACTATATACGGAATACATGCCTACATTACATTGATGAATTGGAGCTAGTTCTATCTCACCCTAGTGTGTAACTGTTATATGATCAATGTCATCCAAATCATTATCCATCACGGATCCACATGCCTACGCTTTACATATACTGAATCTTGCAAAATTATCTATTACACTTACTAAGTACTTCTAGTTTTATTCCCGCAAAGTAGTTTCGTACTTGTTCTAGGTGAAGTAAGCGTTAGCGTACGTAGAGTTGTATCAGTGGCCGATAGAACTTGAGAGAATATTAATTGTACCTTTAGCTCATCATTGGGTTCGACACTCTTACTTATTGAAAAAGGCTACAAACGATCCCCTACACTTGTGGGTTATCAGTCGGTGTCTTCAAGCATAACGTATCTAACCATTATTGGTACCGTAACGTGCTATACAAACGGTTTTTACCCCTTTCCGCGACGCAGTTCCAAACCGTCGCCTTGCCTGTGTGGGCGATAGGGGGGCCATCCCACACGACACCGAAACATCATCTGCGATGATGTGAGCGCCTGTTGACGATTCGCCTAACGTAAACGTATGCGAAGTCGTAGCCTATCCCACACGCCACACTTGGATGTTACGTTTGTGATCAACCACACATCCGAGACGATGGCACAGATATATTCATGTGCGAAATATGGATATCACAAACATTTAATCCCATGATATATTTGCGATAGTTACATTATGACACACAGTCCAAAAAATTTAACTCTGTGCGATGGCTCCATGTCGGAGAAAGGACACCTATGGGATCGCGAGGATCCCTTTACGATTCGGCAAGGGAAAGGGTTTGCACAAAGAGCAGATCTAACGATCAACACGAAGAATTTTACCCAGGTTCGGGCCGCTAAGAAGCGTAAAACCCTACTCCTGCTTTAGTATATTGGATGTGTTTTAAGCCCTGGTTCTAGGAGCGCTTGTGATGAACAGTACACAGTAGCTACGCGTGCAGAACGGGCCAGAGAAGATCCCCCTGTAGCTACGCCCTGGGCCTCCTTTTATACGTTCGAAGGGGTCACCACAGTGGTGTACAACGCATACATGAGGTGTAAAAGTAGCTACAGTGTTATCATACCTAACACTGACGGTTTAGGACAAACACATTTAATGCTCCGTTGAGGTGTCCCTTAGCATCTTGGGGATGGAAAAAGGGGCCGTCCCATCAGCACCGCTTAAGCCCAACGCCGTTAGCGTCCTGACACGCATCCAGGAGGACAACAGCTAAAAGACAAGATGGTCGCTGCGCTGGAGTAGTGACAGGGTGGCGAGGTCTTGCCGGGCGCGAGTCTTGCCGGGGCCGCGAGCCATCCCGGCAAGACCTTGCCGGGGCTCCGGCCTTCGGTCTTCAGTCTTTTGATTATTTGCTTGAATGCTTTCTTGATAGCTTCGTACTTGCATCCAGCTGCTTCCCGGCAGGCCTTGCCGCTGGTGTGGCTACAACTGCCCGTGCACAAGTATGGGGTACTAAAGGAAGTATGGGGTACTAAAGGACCCAAACTTTAGTACACCGATAGGAGCCCCCGGGCCTAGGCCATACATGAGTGCGGGGCGTTGTTGGGCTAGGACCAAACAGTGCACGGGCACGCGTGGCAGGAGTTAACTACTGTAATCATTCCGTTTACTGCGCTCCCCCACGACGCACATTGAATGCGAGACGTGGGAGACGTGCGTGGGGCGGCCGTAATTGTAGCGCGCTCGCAAAAGCATTTTTTCCGCGCCTTCCCCATAAAAAGGAATCCGTAGAGGCACCGCTCATTTACCTCCTGTTTTTTCCATCTAGGAACCGCCGTCGTCTTCTTCCTCGAGCTCGAAACAGAGTCCCTCCCACTCATCCGCCGCCTCCACGCCATCACCGTCCTCGGCCTCCGCCCCCATAGCCACCATGCCGCCCAAGACGAGCAAGGGCAAGGAGGTGGAAGCCGCCGTCCCGGAGAGCAAGCTGGTGAAGATGCGGAAGGACCACGGCGTCTTCCCCCCGGCGCTTGATACGAGCGCACTTAAGGAGCGGTACCAGTGCATGTGGGCGAAGGAGACAACGGCGCATCCTGCGACTCTCGTGAGCCCAGGTTCTTCCAGGGGTGGCCCAAAAAATATCACTTCTTCGCCGATTACTTTTACTGCGGGCTCTGTCCCCCATTCTCTGATTTCTTCAACGACATCATGCTCACATACGGCTTCCAACTCTTGGACTTTATGCCGAATGCCGTGACGTGTATGTCAGTTTTCGCTCATGTTTGCGAAAACTTCGCTAGAGTAGTCCCTAGTACAGCCCTTTTCCGCCATCACTTCATTCCCCGCATCCAAAATGGTGAGGCCCTTTCTGGTTCCATCGCTTGGATCCCATGGCCAGGAAGCAAGGAAGTATACCAAAACGGGGCCTACCGCGAGAAGTGGGATGAATGGCGGGCCAAGTGGTGCTGGATTCAAGAGACAAAGCTCCAGCCCTTCTGCTTGCCTCGGCAAACGAAGATGGTGCGCGGCAGCGACTGGAGCGCCCTCGATCCTGCTGATGAGAAGCTCACAATCGCAACTACCAGGATTTACTGCCTTAGAGCTGCCGGCCTCTCAATAGAGATGATAGGTGCCGATTTCCTTCGCCGGCACATCGCTCCTCTGCAGAACAAAGGGAGGCTAGCTTGGGAATTCCGGAACGCGGCAGACATCATGAGGCTGCGCCCTGGGCTGAACAATAATCTGACATTTCTGCAGCATGCAGCTCTCTGCCAGAAACTCTTTAGGACTGATACGGTAAGCAGGCTGCCGGTAAGCATAGTCCCCTTGTGCAATAACTCTGCTCTGGCCTCAATCATCGCCATGATGCCGGTGTTTGACGCTCATAGCCTTGACGGGACCTGGATCGAGCCATCCGCAGAACAGGCACAACAATTCTTTGATAACCTGTCGGAGAGGGCCATCCACGCAGAAGAAAACCTTGTCCGCCCCACCACTGACGAAGAGGTGGCGTACATCGCCAGCAGGGCAGAGGAGGCAAATCTTGCCACGGAGGCCGGCAGCGCTCGCTTCGTGGAAGGGGAAACCAGCGAAGGCGAAGTGCTGTCGGAGGAAAATCTTGCCGGGCAGGGCGAGGTTGCTGGGAAGCAGAGTGGCACTGCTGCCAGGGGCACATCTGCTGAAGACATAGCTGAGGAGGAACTGCACGAGGACCCCCCAGCTCTCGAGCCGAGGAAGAGGCGTGCTCTTCGAAAAGTCACCTCTGGTGCCTCTGCCCGCCAGCCTTCCTTGAGCGGTGAAGCCTCCGGCAAAGGGGCTGCCGGCAAGGCTGCGCAGCAACCCGCCGCGGCTAAGCGACCCAGGACTGCTCCTTCCCCTCCTCACCCAGACGCCGCGGCGGAAGTCGACTTCGACCTCTCTGCCTTTAGCTCCGAAGAAGAAGAGTAAGAGCCCTATCACATCTCTTAATCCCTGAATTTCAATTCTGCTTAACTAATTTGTTTTGCCTTGGCCTGTTACCGCAGTGATACGGAAACGTTGGCGCAAAGGATGTCAAAGAGGGCAAGGACTTCGACGGGCGATGAACCACCGGCAAGCACCTCCAGTGCGCCAGAATTGATCAACATCAGTCCGGAGACCAGCCCACGACGTAGTCCCCGACTCAGCCCCCAGCGTGAGCCCATTACTCACTTCCCGCTGGCAAGTGCCGGGGTGTGCATCTTTTCTACTGACATCACTGGGCGTGTAGGAGGGGAGCGGCAACAAGGAGTACCAACAGAGGCCGTCCCTGATATGCTGCCTCCATCAACTACGCTGCCTAGAGATGAATCTTCGGCAAAGGATTCCTCTAGCGAGCTCTACCGCCATGAAGAGGAGCCGGCAAGCACGGGCACCGGCAACCTTCCTCCGCAGCCCAGCACAGGTAAACCCTTTACCTCAGAGCACTTGTCATTCTGTTTCACTTTTTTGTCTTCTTGAACTTCCACCTCAGCTTCATCTTGATCCTTTCCTTGGTTTCCAGATCTCCCCCCGACGAAACAGATGGATATTGATACTGTTATCGAGGAGACCGCCAAGGATGCTGCTGCCGAAGCCGACAAAGTCGCCGCTGAGGAGGCCGGCAAGAATGTTGCCGCCGAAGATGCTGCCGCCCAGGCCGCCAAGGCCGCAAAGGAAGAGGCCACCAAGAGGTCTGCTGAGAGGGCCAGTGAGGAGACCAGTGACCGTACTGACGGCATTCCTGCCGCAGGAGCGCCAGGCGCTACGCCGGCCACGGAACCCCCGGCTGCTGGTGAAACGGCTGTCGAGGACCAGCCGTCAACATCTGAAGCCCCCACATCGAGCAGATACATCAAGGTTGGCGACAACCTGTTCGTCAGCATTCCAGGCACGGCAAGCATCGGGGTGCCAACTGAAGGGGAAGTCTTCGACGAGGAAGTCATCGCTGCTGCCGGGCTCGAAATTGTGGATGAACCAAGCGCCAGCAGTAGCAAATCTGAAGAAGAACGGCTCCTCCAGGCCATGAGCGACAACTACCAGAAGCTTCAAACACTCTACCGCACCCGGAAGGACAAGCTGGATTCCAGGGCAGCAGTTGTTGAAGCAGCAGAGGCAGATCTCCAGAAGCACATTAAGGAGACCCAAACTTGGTATGCTGAAGCCTTTCAGGATCTGAGGTCGAATCAAGAGCAGCTGAGCCAAAGCTGGAACGAGCTTCTCCTGAAGTAGTCCGATCTTGAGAAGGCACAGGAGGAGGCCAAACAACAGGCCGCTGCAGAGGAAGCACGCTTAAGAGAGCTCCGCGTCGGGCTTGAGGCTCATGACGATGACCTCACTGCTCGCGAGAAAGCACTTGCCGACAAGCTCCGCAGCAAGGATGAAGAAATCGAAAAGCTTGTCGCGTTGCGGACCCAGGAGCTAGAGCAGAAGCACAAGGAGACGCTCGAAGCTCTGACCACAGATCACGCTGGCAAGCTGAAGGAAGCCATCAACGCTGCCGAAGCTGCAGAGGCCGCCAAGAACTTGCTGGAGGAGAAGGTGAAGAGGCTGGAAACAGATCTTGAAGGTCACGGCAAGGAGCTTTCGACACTCAAGACTGAGAGAGAGAAAACTCTTCACAGCTTGATGGAGATGCAGGTCACCATATCCGACAAGACCAAGCAGCTCTCCTTAGCCACTGACTCCATTGAAGATCTGAAGGTGAAGCTGTCCACACTGGAAGAGACTCTTGAGAGCAGCAGGACTCGCGAGAAGGCTCTGATCAAAGATCTCCGTAATGAACAGGAGCTGCTCAAGAGCGCCGCTGCCACCCACAACGACTATGTGTCAGGCATGCAAATCTGGACTGAACGCCTTATTGAGGTTGCGGAAAGGCTTGCCGCGCAACTGTCCACCATGGGCTTGCAGGGCTTCGACTACTCTTCCGACGACAGGGTGTCTACGAGCGCCAAGCTGACCATGTTCTTCGACCGCATGACTGACGCCCTGGAGCTGCTCCAGTCTGACAGAGCAACCCATCTGGCCAACGAGTCCTGCAAGCTCTGTCGGGCCGTCCTCCGCAAGGTGCTCGTCAAAGTGGTGCACAAGAACCCCGGCATCAACCTCTCCAACGTCCTCGACCACTTGCCGAAGGATGTAGACGTCAAGGCACTTGAGGAGCTTGTCGCGCCCATCGTCGACAGGGTAAGCCAAGTCAAGATGGTTGAAGGCGATCGCCGGGATTAGCTGCCTTACTTCTCATTGCCGCCACCATTCCATGCTAAAGACAATTTTGCTTTATGTTAGAATCGCAGCATTTATCTATGTAATATAACTTGCTATGCTCTGGACGAATGTATGTTATTTCCTCTGTCTGATTTCTTTCTGTATGGTACAAGCCCTACGCTTTGTTGGGAACTTGCCGGCGCGCACAACCTTGCCGCGAGCGCTAGGTGTGGGACTTTAGTAGCCTGCTGGAGGTGCCGCTACCGGCAAGATCCCTTGGCATTCTCAGTGCAGCCACTTAAATTGTTGAGCGTACTCGAAACAAAGTAAGGGCGCATCCGATCTTGCCAAGGTTCCTTCGCGTGCAGGTTTTCCATACAAAAATCGAAATCGTTCAAGGAGAATAACCTTACAAAACAAAAATTTGTTCAAAGTTTCTGCAACTTAGCTTTTCGTTGTTGTACTTCTTCCGGCAAGATGTCAACCTTGAACGTCGCCTGTCGGTATCCATACCATCCTCCCCCCCCCCCCCCCGGCAAACTTGCATGCGACGGAACCTTCTGTCCTTTGAGAAAAAGAAAGAAGAGAAAATAGAGATATGGAACCTTAGCGGTTCGTTAACGCTTACCGGGAGCAAGTGTAATACAATATCTCAGATAAACATGCATATAGATAGACATGGAAATCGACAAGAATCGTAAAACACTTAATCTTATTTAACTACGCACAGGATCTACGCCTGGCTTTGTACAAAGGATTACATGCTTCAGCGGCAAGACTTGTACAAAAGGTGGTTGCCGGGGGACCCGTCAACCGTGCCCTACAGATAGAACTTACGAAGATGTTCGATATTCCAGGAGTTGCTCACCGGAACGCCATCTTCGGTCTCCAGGCGGACTTGTTGGAATTCTTGGCCGACTGAACGCGCCGAAGAACAAGGTCGCCTTCCTCAAGACTTCGGGCATGGACCTTGCGGCTATGGTAGCGGCGCAAAGCATGCTGGTAGCGTGCAGCTCACACAGCAGCCTGAAGACGATCTTCCTCAAGGAGCACAGCGTCATCTTGCCGCAGCTGCTCTTGCTCGAGCTCATCATAAGCGAGCACTCGAGGTGACCCGTATATGAGTTCCGTGGGGAGAACTGCTTCCGCCCCGTATACTAGGGAGAAGGGTGTCTGGCCGGTGGCTCGATTTGGTGTCGTTCTGATTGACAAAAGAACTGCCGGCAACTCATCAATCCAGCGCCTTCCGCACTTGCGCAGCTTGTCGTAAGTTCTTGTCTTGAGGCCTCGCAACACTTCAGCATTTGCCCTTTCTGCTTGACCGTTGCTCCTTGGATGAGCAAGAGAAGCAAAACAGATCTTGCCGCCAAGGTCTTGGACATACTGCATGAAGGTGTGGCTTGTGAACTGTGTGCCGTTGTCGGTGATGATCCTGTTTGGTACCCCAAAACGGCAAACTATTCCCTTGAAGAACTTGACGGCTGACTGTGCTGTCACCTTCCTCAGTGCTTCCACTTCCGGCCACTTTGTGAACTTGTCGATAGCGACGTACAAGTACTCAAAGCCCCCGACAGCACGGGGGAAAGGGCCCAAAATGTCGAGCCCCCAGACCGAAAAAGGCCAGGAGAGAGGGATTGTCTGAAGAGCCTGAGCTGGCTGATGCAATTTCTTCGAATGAAACTGGCACGCTTCACACTTGGTTACTAGTGCGGTTGCATCCTGGAGAGCAGTGGGCCAAAAGAAACCTTGCCGGAATGCCCTACCAACAAGAGCTCTTGATCCTATGTGAGAACCACATATGCCTCCATGTATCTCCGCCAACAGCTCCAGTCCATCCTCCCGAGAAATGCACTTCAATTTCACACCGTTAGGTCTCTTTCTGTACAGCACGTTATCCACAAACTGGTACATACTAGACCGACGGGCTACTTTCTCCGCTTCTTCCTGTTCTTCGCGAAGCTCTCCTGTCTGAAGGAAATGGACGATGTGATGTGCCCATGCTGGAGCCTGAGGCTCGACAACAAGGACTAAAGTCATGTCTTCTGCCGCGGGAGCATCTGTCTCTACAGCAAAGACTCGAAGTCCTGCCAGAGTCTGTTGCTCCCCGGCAAGCTTGGCGGGAGCGGTTGTCTCCACGGCAAGAGCCTGAGGCCCTGCCGGAGCCTGTCGCTCACCGGCAAGCTTGGCGTCGTTCCCGGTAACTCCTTTGCCGGCGGCCTCTGGGAGCTCTGCCGGAAAATACTTGCCGAAACTCAACTTCCTCCTTTTCTCTTGTCCCATTGATGGTGTTACGGATGGTTGAGTCAACCGAAGCACAAAAGTTCCTGGTTCCACATGCAACTTAAGGGCAGCGCGCTTTGACAAGTCTTCAGCAATGATGTTTTCCGCACGTGGAACGTGCTCTGTTTGCAGACCGTCAAAGCGCCCTTCCAACTTTCTCACCTCATCTACGTAAGCTTCCATCAACGGGCTCTGGTAATCTTTATTGACTTGCTTAACAACAAGCTGTGAATCACCTCTGACGATGAGCTTCCTGATTCCAAGGTCTACCACGATCCTGAGACCGGCAAGCAGCCCTTCGTACTCTGCAGTATTGTTCGTCGACCTTTCCTGGGGAAAATGCATCTGAATTACATGCTTGAGGTGCTCTCCGGTGGGTGCGATAAGCAGCACGCCAACACCGGCGCCTTGCTGCGAGAAATCCCCATCGACATACATAATCCATTCTTGATTTGTTTCCTTGCCGGGGAGGGTTGACTCCGGAATCTCTTCGTCTGGCGTTGGTGTCCATTCCGCAATGAACTCTGCCAAGGCTCTGCTCTGAATGGTTGAAGTACTCTCAAACTTAAGACCAAAGCTTGACAATTCCAACGCCCACTCCACAATCCTGCCGGTTGCATCTGGATTTCGCAAGATCCGCTGCAATGGAAAGCGAGTGACGATGGTAATCTCATGTGCTTGGAAGTAATGGCGCAGCTTCCTCGAGGCCATAAGAAGGCCGAAATGCAACTTCTGCAGGCCAGAATATCTTGACCTAGCCCCCTACAAAAGGGAGCTGACAAAATAAACTGGGCGCTACACCATCTTCTTCTTTTGTGTTGGTTTACTTGACTGCGTAAATCCTGTCTTGTCGGCGCCAGACTCTGCCGGGGAGGACCCTAGCTTGCCGCATGGCGGTCCTGCCGCTGTCATTGCTTCTTCATCTGCTTCTCTCTCTGCCACTAAGGCAACACTCACCACTTGATTCGTTGCCGCTAGGTATAGCAGCAATGGCTCTTGCGGTCTAGGCGCGACTAGTCTTGGCGGAGAGGAGAGGTATTTCTTGAAATCCTACAGTGCTGCCTCCGCTTCCGGAGTCCATTTCATCGGACCCGCCTTCTTCAAGATTTTGAAAAAGGGCAGGGCGCGCTCAGCAGACTTTGAGATGAACCTACTCGAAGCAGCAACGCAGCCGGCAAGACAACGCACATCCTTGACACGTCTTGGCGCTTCAATTTGCTCAATTGCTTTGATCTTGTCGGGATTTGCTTCGATTCCACGTTGAGATACAAAGAACCCGAGAAGCTTGCCGGATGGGACACCAAACACACACTTCTCAGGGTTGAGCTTCAAGTTGATCTTATGCATATTTGCAAATGTTTCTTCTAAATCTGATATAAGCGTCGCCTTGTCCTTGGTTTTGACCACTATGTCGTCCATATAAGCTTCCATATTTCTATGTAGCTGGGGCTCAAAACCAATCTGGACTGCTCTTGCAAATGTAGAACCAACACTTTTCAACCGGAAAGGCATACGCAAAAAGCAATACGTACCACATGGGGTGATAAATGCGGTCTTCTCTTCGTCTTCCTTGGCCATGAAAATCTGATGATACCCTGAATAGGCGTCAAGGAATGACAACAAATCGCAGCCGGCGGTGGAGTCCACAATCTGGTCGATGCGCGGCAAGGGAAAAGGATCTTTTGGACAGGCTTTATTGATGTCTGTATAATCAATACATAGCCTCCATTTTCCATTCGCCTTGCGCACTACAACCGGATTGGCCAACCATGTTGGATGAAGTACTCCTCTTACTAAACCTGCCGCTTCCAACTTCTTAATTTCTTCGGCAATAAATTGTTGCTGCTCCAAAGCCTGCTTCCTGACCTTCTGCTTGATGGGCCGCGCGTGTGGACAGACAGCAAGGTGGTGCTCAATCACCTCCCTGGGAACACCGGGGATATCAAATGGTTGCCATGCAAACACATCGACATTCACCCGCAGGAAGGCAACGAGCGCGCTTTCCTATTTGTTGTCGAGGGTGGAACTTATGGTGAAACTTCCTCCCGTACCATCCTCCTTGGCGGGCACCTTCTTGGTCCCTGGTGGAGCTGCCTTGGACTTCTTGCTCTTGCCGGTGGAGCTCTCTGGCACATCCTCAACAGGAGTGCAGCACTCCGTGGAGGTGCGCTTGCCGAAGTGTGTGCGAGAGGTCCTGCCAGTCTTCTCCCCCCCGGGAGCTTCAGCGGCAGGAGCAAGTGCCTTGGCGGCAGATGCTGCAACTGCCTCCCGGTAAAGTTGGTCGGTGCAGATAAGCGCGTCCTTCTTGTCGGAGTTGACAGTAATGACGCTCATCGGCCCGGGCATCTTCAATACATTGTAAGCATAATGCGATGCCGCCATGAACTTGGCCAACGCTGGACGGCCAAGGATCCCATTATATGGTAATGGAATCTTGGCGACGTCGAAGACAATCTTCTCTGTCCTGAAGTTCAGGTCGCTACCAAATGTCACCGGTAGCGTGATCTTACCCTTAGGTTGACACCTTCCCGGATTGACCCCTTGAAACGTGCCCGTTTCCTCGAGATCTTCATCAGGAATTTGCAACCTTTTGAGCACCTCGGGTGAGATCAAGTTCAAACCGGCCCCACCGTCAACTAACATTTTTGTCACTTTGAGGTTGCGAATCGTTGGCAAAACCAACAACGGAAGACACCTGACCGCAGTTATGCGATCAGGGTGATCCTCAGCGTAAAAAATGATAGGCGTGTTGGACCACTTCAATGGCTTCCGGGCATCGACAGATGGCTCTGTCGCATTAATCTCGCGCGCCCACTGTTTAAGTTGGCGGCGTGAAGAATGCAACGAGGCGTCCCCGTCAATGCACATCATGTCTGTAGCTTTTTGGAATTCTTGCTCACTGGACTCGTCGTCCTCGTCGTTATCATCGTCACCCCCCTCTTGCTTGTCGCGGCCTCGAGCGGGCCTCTCCTTTTGTTGCTTGGCCTTGCCGTGGCGACCTCCTCGGCCACCGCGCTTCTTGCCGGACCCCTCCGCACCATCCTGGCCCTTCTCCTTGTCTCGCCTTTCATATTCAGCCTTCTGCTTTTCGACAAGCTGTTCAACCTGTCGGCAGTCCTGGAGGTCATGGCCCTTGGTGCGATGGATCTTGCAGTACTGCTTGACAGGAGGCGCACCCGGCAACATCCTTGCCGGGGCCATCAACCTTGGCCTTCTTGGTGGTGTCGGGGTTGCCGGATCCCTCGACGGCAAGCACGGCCTTGCCCTTGCGCTTCCTATTATGCCGCTGGCCTTTCTTTGCCGGGGCGGCGGCGTCTTCGTCTTCGGAATCGACTCCTGCGCCAGCATCCTCGCCGGGGAGTCTCCTCCCTTCTTCAGCTCGAGCACATTTATCAGCCAGAGCATAAAGCTCGGCAACATCCCTGACCTTGTTCATCTCCAGCTCTTCGCGCATCCGGCGGTTGCACACATTTTGATGGAACGCGCTGACAACAGCAGCAGGATGAACGTCTGGAATGTTGTGATGTACTCGGCTGAATCTCTGTATGTACTTGCGCAAAGTTTCACCTTCTTTCTAGGGGATCAGATGCAAATCACTTTCCTGGCCAGGAGCTTGGTGGCCTCCGGTAAAGGCGCCAACAAACTCATGACACAGATCTGCCCAGGAAGAAATGGAATTCTCCGGCAGATGCATCAACCACAACCTGACATTGGGCTTAAGCACCAACGGGAAGTAGTTGGCGAGTATCTTATCGTCGCGAGCCCCGGCAGCTTGCACCGCAATGGTGTAGATGCTCAAGAACTCCGACGGGTGAGTCTTGCCGTCGTACTTCTCCGGGACCTCTGGTTTGAACGTATGGGAATTGGGCCACTGGACTCGCCGAAGCTCGCGGGTAAACGCTGGAACACCTACCTCATAGGGTAGATCGACAGGATACCCCGGCGCAGGCTTGTCTACAGTGGGCCCTGCGCGCTTATCAGACTGATAGCGTGCTTCCCGCCGCCGCTTGATGGTAGTCCGAGCGTCTTCCTTGCCTTGTTCCCGAAGAACTTGATGTTGATCACGACGAGTTCGTGGATCGGACGACGCCGTTGAATCATCATCACGGGTGTCGATCCGTCGAGTCGGCGACCGCTGTTGCCGCCGTGGAGGCGAGTGCACCATGGTGGTACCGCCTCCGGTCTTTTCGCTACCTGCGCGTGTCGGCTCGATGGACTGCCGCCGTGAAGGCCCTGCCTGCTGCGGTCTGTCATCGTTTGCAAGGCCAACGAGGCTCTGAATAGCAACTCTCCACTCGTCGAGCTTGTCCGCAGCAGGAGGAAAATTCAGGAGCAGCTGTGCTCGCGCCAGTGCCTCTGCTGGCATAGGCGGCGGCGACAGATGCGAGGAACGTGATGTGCTCTGACTCCTAACCGTGTTAGAAGGAGCTCCATCACGGTCCCGCGACCGCGCGCCGCTTCCACCAATATGTTGGCGTGCATGCTGGTCCCGCGCATCTCGTGAGTGATGCTCAGGAGACTTTCCGTGGGGACGCCTAGTACCACCAACATCGCGGCGTTGTTCATCGCGCGCAACCTGAGAAGGCCGCGGCGCATGCTCCGGCGTGGGTGTCTTAGAAGGCGCCCTTCCATCCTTGGAGTTTGCTATGCCGCCCGCAGGCAGCACAGCTCCGTCCCTAGATCTAGGGGCGCGCGGGTGGCCGTCGCCGCTGCGAACGACGCCGCTCGCTTGGCTCTGACCACCAGAACGTCGTGGAGGCTCAGGACCTACGCCTCCTCCGCCCGCGTCGACACCGTCGCCCGTGCGGGTAGCCATAGGCGCGGCGGACGTGGATGGACCAACCGCCATGAAACCCTTCTTCTTGGGGGCCATGACGATGAAGCTGATGAAGAAACTGGTGCACTGATCACTAGACCAGGTTCATGCAACCTTTTCCCCTACCTGGCGCGCCAAAGATGTCGGAGAAACGACACCTATGGGATCGCGAGGATCCCTTTACGATTCGGCAAGGGAAAGGGTTTGCACAAAGAGCAGTTCTAACGATCAACACAAAGAATTTTACCCAGGTTCGGGCCGCTGAGAAGCGTAAAACCCTACTCCTGCTTTAGTATATTGGATGTGTTTTAAGCCCTGGTTCTAGGAGCGCTTGTGATGAACAGTACATAGCAGCTACGCGTGCAGAACGGGCCAAAGAAGATCCCCCTATAGCTATGCCCTGGGCCTCCTTTTATACGTTCGAAGGGGTCACCACAGTGGCGTACATCGCATACATGAGGTGTAAAAGTAGCTACAGTGTTATCATACCTAACACTGACGGTTTAGGACAAACACATTTAATGCTCCGTTGAGGTGTCCCTTAGCATCTTGGGGACGGAAAAAGGGGCCGTCCCATCAGCACCGCTTAAGCCCAACGCCGTTAGCGTCCTGACACGCATCCAGGAGGACAACAGCTAAAAGACAAGCTGGTCGCTGCGCTGGAGTAGTGATAGGGTGGCGAGGTCTTGCCGGGCGCGAGTCTTGCCGGGGCCGCGAGCCATCCCGGCAAGACCTTGCCGGGGCTCCGGCCTCCGGTCTTCAGTCTTTTGATTATTTGGTTGAATGCTTTCTTGATAGCTTCGTACTTGCGTTCAGCTGCTTCCCGGCAGGCCTTGCCGCTGGTGTGGCTACAACTGCCCGTGCACAAGTATGGGGTACTAAAGGACCCAAACTTTAGTACACCGACACTCCACTATCGCCAACGTTCAAATATAATAATCGTGTGTGATAGTTATTCGGATTGTACACGTGCTTCGTATGTCAACCATCTTCTTATCTTCCTACATTACACACGCATGCATGTTTGGAACCGTTTGTGCTATTGACGATAATCGCACACGGGTACGACGTGCAAACGCGTGTGTGACAGTGCGCACATCCCACACGCGCAAAATATGCGACCGTGTGTTGTTAAGCTGATAATCACACACGCTATTCTTCAAACAATCATGTGTGATATATGACACCATCACACACGGTTTAATCGTTCTAACTGTGTGCGCTGTAATTTATTACCTAATAGCTTATTTTCATTAATTTATTATTAGAATTGGAAATTTCAAAATTTTAATTATGAAATGTGGATTTCACATCCATCAATACAGATCCTAATTACAATGGTTCAACAGCCAATGCATAAATCAAAAGCTCAGTACATGTTCGATGGTTACATAGTTCGGCAGAAGATTAAATATGATGAACCACAATATATAGTATTAGAGGCGGTAAAGGTGAATAGAGAATTGTAAGTGCTTTTGGCTGTCGACGGTGTTGAAGAAGCGGAATATCCATAATGTGCCCTCCTCCATGCCAAAGGTGCGCACAACTTTTGTGCAACCCATTGTGATGATCGCACGTCCATCCTTCACCGCCTTCAGGAAGACTTCTAGACCATTATCATGGTAGCATGAATTATATACTATAACCTTCATTGCCTCCACTTCATTCAGGTAGTTTGCCAGGTAATCTTGAGTAAATTCCTTCGGGAACCACTGAAAAGAGACAACTTTCAGGTATTCATGTCTAATAGAGTAACTTGTTCTGGGCAAGAAAAGAAGGCTACAGATTACTTACCATCCTAAAGTTCACTGTTGTCTTGGATAAAGTATAAATAAAGATCTTAATTCCAATCATATTTCACTTCTGCCTAACATTTTTTTTCTTAGTTTCCTCACTTGATGCTTGTTCATGTTTATCTCATTGCCCCATATGCAAAGGGGGTCGAAGTGTGGATCAGTACAGCTGACATATGTACCTACAACCAACAAATAAATGTTAGGACCTAAGCTGCAATTGCACAAATGATGTAAAATATTATAAGACAATGGGATGTGATTAACCTCGATGGTAAACAACAGCATCGCGCATTGTAGCCCTACATAAGCACATAGAAAGGCGTGTTAAATACAACAAGGTTTACATCCACCAAAAATAGCAAATGCTAATTAAACGATAGTACCTCCGGTGATATTTTCAATGCGAAGAGTAGCACGGTAGCAAAGGAACATGTATTGGTGAAATTAAACTCGACAGTTCATACTTGAACAACAATGTGCATTACTGAAATAAACAACGGACATGTTAACTTCAGAGTACAGACAACCTAACATAGTCATTAAAACGTGTACAAGTGAAACTGAAATTGACATAGTTAAACATCACGAGCCAGGGCTGCTAGAGCAGAAAATTGCCCAGTTATCTAGAAAAAGGTACGGAAAATAGCCAAGATGTGTTAGGCGTGTTTAGTACGACAAACTTAACACATCAACCGTACAAAACATACCCATTGCAACTGGTATTGGTAAAATTGAACTGGACAGTTCATAGTTGGTAAATCCTGAGGGGTAGTTGCTGGGGCACTTCATCTCGGCCAAAGCCCGCACAAAGTCGGCGGCGTGGTGTTCCTACTGGTCACTGCGTGGATCAGTACCGCTAACATATGTACCTACAAGCAACAAGTAAATGTTAGAAGCTAAACTGCAATTGAACAAATGATGTAAAATACTATAAGATATTGGGATGTGACTAACCTCGACTGTAAACAACATCATCGTGCATTGTGACACTGCGTAAGTACATGGAAAGGCATGTCAACTACAACAGGGTTAACATCCACCAAAAATATCTAATGGTAATTGAAGGACAACATCTCCGGTGATATCTTTATTGCGAAGAGTAGCACGGTACCAAGTGGACAGCGTAAAAAATAGATATAACTATTCACTATAGCAGGCTTAACAACAACCTAGCATAGCCATTGTAAGTTTGTAACTAGTATTGGTGAAATTGAACAAGACAGCTCATACTTGAACAACACAGTGCGCATAACTGAAATGAACAACGGACGTGTTAAATATAGAGTACAAACAACCTAACATGGCGATTTAAACTTGTACCGTTGAAACTGAAATTGACACGGTTAAACATTGCAACTGGTATTGGTAAAAATGAACTGGACAGTTCATACTTGGTAAATCCCGAGGGGTAGTTGCTCGGGCATTTCATCTCGACTAGAGCCCGTCCAAAGTCGGCGACGAGGTGTTCCTACGGATCGAAGCATGGATCAGTACCACTATAGTATGTACGTGTACAAACAACAAGTAAGTGTTAGAAGCATGGGGCACATCATCTCGGCCACAGCACGCATGATATGGGGCACGCCCGTGTGCGTCGATCTTTCACGAATTGAAGGGGGGTTTCACGAAGAACACGAAGAACACGAGAGGAAATCACAAAATCAAGGACAACCTTCGATTACACATCCACTAGAAACACACGAGTACACGAGACACAAGATCCACAATCAACGTAAGGAGACACGTAACCGGTAGTCTCCTCACTCCAAAGGAGGAGGTCTTGAATCCCTTAGGATCTTCCCTTAGAGGGGCCTTGGCATCACTTGGATCTTCTCTCAATGGAGGTCAACCTCCGTGGGAGAAGTAAGTAATGGAGCTAAGCTCAACCAAAAGGTATTTGCTAAACAAAGCTAACCCTAGAGAAAGGATGGGGTGGAGTTTATATAGTCCTAGGCGAAAGAGGGGTACCTGGGCCAAGGCCCGTGGTCCTGTGCGCAGACAGGGTCCGGATGTCCGGACGGGGTCGGACGTCCGACGACTCAAGACGGTCCGGACGTCCGGAGGAGGCCAGACTTCCGAGTGCTCAGTGCGGGTGGGTCTTGGCCGGATTTCCGGGAGCTATCGGACGTCCGGGGCTCAGTCGTCCGGAGGCTCCGGTCTTTCGATGTTTCGGCTCTGGGTAGCTGGCGTCGGCTTTCCGGGATGGCTCGGATGTCCGGGCGCTGGAGCATGTCGGTCGTCCTGGCGGTGACGGTCATCCGTGGGCTGTAGAGTCCTACAGGTCTTCGGGCGGGGTCGGCCTCCAGGCGTCGGAGGTCCGTGGTGTGTCGGTCGTCCGAGGCCGGCCGGTCGTCCGAGGGCTGGGACTTGTCCGCAGCTCCTTCCTTGTCCTTCCAAGCTTGAAGCCCTTCTTGCTGGCTTCCCTGTTTCACGTCCGAGCACCTGAGTATATAGAGGACTTCCGTCTAAGGTAGTGACCATCTCTCGAGTGGATCAAACGGAGATTGAGCAAGGAGAGATGTCACCTCAGATTCCAAGGCACGTGCACGGGCTCTTTTCATGGGACCACTTGGTTTTTTATGGAGTTGGTTTCATGGGGATGATAGTGGGATGCTCCGCATCATCTCCCCCCCCCCTTTGGGAAGATCCATCCACGGATCAAGATCTTCAGCGCCATGAAAAGGGGATAGATCCGTGACATTGAAGGTGTCACTCACATTGTACTTGTCGCGTGGGATGTCGATCTTGTAGGCATTGTTATTGTAGCATGCCAACACCTTGAAGGGGCCGTCGGCTCGAGGGAGTAGCTTGGACTTGCGTTCGTTGGGGAAGCGGTCCTTGCGGAGGTGTAGCCACACAAGATCACCGGGCTTGAACACCATCGGGTGCTTGTTGAGGTTGCGCTTCTTGGTGACGCGTTCCACTTGACGTTCGATAGTGCGCCTTGTATCTTCATGCATTTTCTTGATGTAGCTTTCCCTTGCACTTGCATGCATGTTGACGCGCTCTTGGAGTGGAAGAGGAAGGATATCCAATGGGGACAAAGCGTTGAAGCCGTAGACCACTTCGAACGGAGACTTGCTGGTGGTGGAGTGACTTGTGCGATTGTAGGCGTACTCGGCGATGGGGAGGCATTCTTCCCTTTCCTTGATGTTCTTCTTGATCAACACGCGGAGTAGAGTAGATAACGTCTGGTTCGTCACCTCTGTTTGTCCATCGGTTTGAGGGTGATATGCCGAAGAGAATAGAAGCTTGATTCCGAGCTTGGCGCATAGGGTCTTCCAAAAGTATCTCAAGAACTTGACGTCGCGATCCGAGACAATGGTCTTGGGGACGCCATGTAGTCGTAAGATGTCCCTACAAAAGAGATTTGCAATATGTGAAGCATCGTCTATCTTGTGACATGGAATGAAATGAGCCATCTTGGAAAAGCGGTCCACAACGACAAAAACGGAATCATGGCCATTTTTAGTTCGTGGCAAACCAAGCACAAAATCCATACTAATGTCTGATGTCAACTACGCAACCTTCTTCTTGTAGACTCGTGTTGGGCCTCCAAGCGCAGAGTTTTGTTGGACAGTAGCAAATTTCCCTCAAATGGATGACCTAAGGTTTATCAATCCGTGGGAGGCGTAGGATGAAGATGGTCTTTCTCAAACAACCCTGCAACCAAATAACAAGGAGTCTCTTGTGTCCCCAACACACCCAATACAATGGTAAATTGTATAGGTGCACTAGTTCAGCGAAGAGATGGTGATACAAGTGTAATATGGATGGTAGATATAGGTTTTTGTAATCTGAAAATATAAAAACAGCAAGGTAGTAAGTAACAAAAGTGAGCAAAAACGGTATTGCAATGCTTGAAAACAAGGCCTAGGGTTCATACTTTCACTAGTGCAAGTTCTCTCAACAATACTAACATAGTTGAATCATATGTAAATCCCTCACTTGCGACAAAGAGTTCACTCCAAAGTCACAAATAGCGGAGAACAAACGAAGAAATTATTGTAGGGTACGAAACCACCTCAAAGTTATCTTTTCCGATCAATCTTATGAGCTATCCCTATAAGTGTCACGAACAGCCCTAGAGTTCGTACTAAAATAACACCTTAAGATACACATCAACCAAAACCCTAATGTCACCTAGATACTCCAATGTCACCACAAGTACCCATGGGCTTGATTATACGATATGCATCACACAATTTCAGATTCATCATGTTCAATCCAACACAAAGAACTTCAAAGAGTGCCCCAAAGTTTCTACCGGAGAGTCAAGACGAAAACATGTGCCAACCCCTATGCATAGATTCCCAAGGTCACGGAACCCGCAAGTTGATCACCAAAACATACATCAAGTGGATCAATAGAACATCCCATTGTCACCACGGATATCCCATCGCAAGACATACATCAAGTGTTCTCAAATCCTTAAAGATTCAATCCGATAAGAAAACTTCAAAGGGAAAACTCAATTCATCACAAGAAGATAGAGAGGGGAAAACTCCATATGATTCATCTATATTAATAAAGCTCGCAGTACATCAAGATCGTGTCATCTCAAGAACACGAGAGAGAGAGAGAGAGATCAAACACATAGCTACTGGTACATACCCTCAGCCCCGAGGGTGAACTACTCCCTCCTCGTCATGGAGACCACCGGGATGATGAAGATGGCCTCCGGTGATGGTTTCCCCCTCCGGCAGGGTGCCGGAACGGGCTCCCGATTGGTTTTTTGTGGCTCTGGAGGCTTGCGGCGGCGGAACTCCTGATCTAGGTTTCTTTCTGGGGGTTTTGGTATTTATAAGAGTTTTTGGCATTGGTCCCACGTCCAGAAGGTTCCCGAGGAAGTCACAAGCCAGGGGGCGCGCCCTAGGGGGGGCGCGCCCCCCAGGCTTGTGGCCTCCTCGGTCACTTCCTGGCCCAGCTTTTTGCTCCAGTATTTTTTATATTTTCCAAAAATATTATCCGTAAATTTTCAGCCCATTCCGAGAACTTTTATTTCTGCACAAAAAACAACACCATGGTAGCTCTGCTGAAAACAGCGTCAGTCCGGGTTAGTTCTAATAAAATCATACCAAAATCATATAGAATTATTGTAAACATGGCATGAATACTTCATAAATTATAGATACGCTGGAGACGTATCAGCATCCCCAAGCTTAATTCCTGCTTGTCCTCGAGTAGGTAAATGATAAAAGAAATAATTTATGAAGTGTGAATGCTGCCTAACATGTTCATCATATTCTTTTCTTCTTTGTATAGCATGGACATTTGGACTTGTAAATGATTCAAAGCAATAGTCTAGTTTTAACATAATGACTTCAATACTCAAGCATGTCAACAAGCAACTATGTCTTTCAAAATATCAACACTAAAGAAAGTTATCCCTAGCCCATCATGCTCAATCATTGATCCATTCATGAAACACACTCAAATATTAGCTATGCCCAATGCTCAAGTATGATCATAGTGCCCCTAGTTGGTGCTTATAAGAGAAGATGGAGACTCAAAGCAAAAATAAAAATAGCATAAAGTAAATAGATAGGCCCTTTGCAGAGGGAAGTAGGGATTTGTAGAGGTGCCAGAGCTCAAGGTTTAAATTGAGAGAGAAAAATATTTTGAGTGGCATGCTTTTCCAGTCAATGAAAATGACAAAGTAGCTCACAATACTTTCCATGCTAGATACATTATAGGCGGTTCCCAAAAAGAATGGTAAAGTTTTTACTCCCCCTCCACCAATCAATCACACTCCACGGCGAGCCGAATCCATGGGTACCGTCCATACAAACAACAATCCTGGGGGAGTTTTGTTTCATTATATTTTGATTTGAATTTTGAGCATGGAACTGGGCATCCCGAATACCAGCCACTTTCTCATGAATGATAGTGAATCAACACATATCGTGAGAATAACACACCTAGCATGGAAAAATATTGGATACTCCCCACCGTTTCATGAGCGGTATGGGCACACAAAAGAGAAAATTTATTTTGAAAATATAGAGATGGCACAGACAAATTTGCTTGGAACGGCATGGAAATACTACATATAGGTAGGTATGGTGGACTCATAAGGCAAAACTTGGTTTAAGGATTTTGGATGCACAAGTAGTATTTCTACTTAGTACAAATGGAGGCTAGCAAATAGATTGGGAAGCAACCAAACCAAGAAACGAAAATTCACATAAGTGAGCATTGAACATAACTAACACCGAATAATGCACCACAAGTAGGATGTAACTTCATTGCATAACTATTGACTTTCGTACTTGCATAGGGAATCACAAACCTTAACACCAATATTCCTACTAAAGCATAATTACTCACTAACATGACTCACATATTACTATCATCATGTTTCAAAACTATTACAAAGAATCAAGTTTAATTTGTCCCATGATCTTCATGAAAGTTTTTATTATATCCTCCTTGGATATCTATCACTTTGGGACTAGTTTCATATATTGTTATTGCTTTTTCGACAATCTCAAACAAATTTAAATGAAGCACATGAGCATAAAGATTTCATCCCTCAAAAAGGTATAAGTGAAGCATGAGAGGAAATGACAAGCTACTCTCAAAAGATATAAGTGAAGATCAATGAGTAGTCAAACAATTAAGTAGCTATGTGAGGACTCTCTCTCTCTCTCAATAAATTTTTTCAGATCTGAGTATTTTATTCAAACAGCAAACTAAAAAAAATAGAACTCCAAGAATAGCACGCATCATGTGAACGAATAAAAATTTAGGCTCAACATAGGCTAACCGATAGTTGACGAAGAGAGGTGGGATGCGTAGCATCCCCAAGCTTAGATGCTTGAGACTTCTTGAAATATTTACTTGGGGTGCCTTGGGCATCCCCAAGCTTGAGCTTTTGTATCTCGTTCAATCCTCTCATATCATGGTTTCACCTATTCTCAAAAACATCTTCCACACAAAACTTGAAAAGAACTCGTGAGATAGGTTAGTACACATAATAATAAATCAACTCTTTATGTACTGCCAAGACAAGTTGCATAATAATTTTCAAACATCATTTACTGTTTACTATCATTTCCACAATTTATATCTACCAATATAGGCTATGGAAACTATAGGATAAGTGGATAACGAAACTATGACAGCAATATGTCCAAACAGAACAGTCTGTAGCAATCTATTAAACCAGTGTACTTCTGTAACTCAAAAAATTATGAAAATTTAGGACATGCTATAAAATTTATATGACAGCATTGTGTAAAAATTTCAGAAACGTTCCACGTTCCAATAAAATATGAAAATTCAAACACTACAGCAAAAGTTTCTGTTTTTACACAGCACACTTCAAAACATGCAATGCAAGCATCCTAAGACAATTCTTGGAACTTTTTATTGAAAAACAAGATTATAAATAACACCTAACAGAAAACAACAAAATAATATGATGCTCCAAGCAAAACTCATATTATGTGACGAATAAAAATATAGCTCCAAGTAAGATATACCGATAATGTTGAAGACGAAAGAGGGGATGCCTTCCGGGGCATCCCCAAGCTTAGGCGCTTGAGTCTTCCTTGGATATTACCTTGGGGTTTCCTTGGGCATCCCCAAGCTTAGGTTCTTGTCACTCCTTATTGTCCTCATATCGGTGTCTCACCCAAAACTTGAAAACTTCAATCACACAAAACTTAACGGAACTTCGTGAGATGGGTTAGTATAGTAAATATAAATCATTCACTTAGGTACTGTCAAGACAAGATTCATAATTGTTCCCACATGATACCTACTGTATTCTATCATTCCCATAATTTATACCGCTAAATATAAGCTATGGAAACACTAAAACAAGCAAACTATGCATGCAAAACAGAATCTGTCAAAAACAGAACAGTCTGTGAAGATCTGTAGTGTAACCATACTTCCCTGTCTCTAAAAATTCTGAAAAATTAGGAAAATCTGAACAATTTGTATATCAATCATGTGTAAAAGATTCAGATCAAAAGCACGTTCCAGTGAATTTAAACAATTCCTGGACTGAGAGCAAAAGTTTCTGTTTTTGCACAAAATCAAGTCAACTATCATCCACACTATCCCAAAGGCTTTACTTGGCACTTTATTGAAATAAAAGACACAAAACATGATTACTACAGTAGCTTAATCATGTGAACACACTAAAACAGAAAGTAAAAGTGTTGGGTTGTCTCCCAACAAGCGTTTTTCTTTAATGCCTTTTAGCTAGGCATGATGATTTCAATGATGCTCACATAGGAATAATAATTGAAACATGCAAAAGAACATCATGAATCTCATGACAAGCACATTTAAGTCTAACACACTTCCTATGCATAGGGATTTTTTGAGAAAACAATTTATGGGAGCAAGAATCAACTAGAATAGGAAGGCAAAACAAGCATAACTTCAAAACTTTGAACACATAGAGAGGAAACTTGATATTATTGCAATTCCTACAAGCATATGTTCCTCCCTCATAATAATTTTCAGTAGCATCATGAAGGAATTTCACAATATAACCAGCACATAAAGCATTCTTTTCATGATCTACAAGCATCGAAATTTTACTACTCACCACATAAGGAAATTTATTCTCATCAATAGTAGTGGGAGCAAACTCAACAAAATAACTATCATGTGAAGCATAATCCAATTGAAAATTAAAATCATGATGACAAGTTTCATGGTTATCATTATTCTTTATAGCATACATGTCATCACAATAATCATCATAAATAGGAGGCATGCTTTCATCATAATAAATTTGCTCATCAAAACTTGGGGGACTAAACATATCTTCTTCATCAAACATAGCCTCCCCAAGCTTGTAGCTTTGCATATCATTAGAATCAAGAATATTCAAGGAATTCATACTAACAACATTGCAATCATGCTCATCATACAAAGATTTAGTGCCAAACATTTTGATAACTTCTTCTTCTAGCACTTGAGCACAATTTTCCTTTCCATCATTTTCACGAAAGACATTAAAAAGATGAAGCATATGAGGCAACCTCAATTCCATATATTTTTGTAGTTTTCTTTTATAAAACCAAACTAGTGAAAAACAAGAAACTAAAAGATTCAATTGCAAGATCTAAAGATATACCTTCAAGCACTCACCTCCCCGGCAACGGCGCCAGAAAAGAGCTTCGTTGATGGGATGTGAGTGCCGCTTACCTAGCCTCCCCGGCAATGGCGCCAGAAAAGATCTTGATGTCTACTACGCAACCTTCTTCTTGTAGACTCGTTATGGGCCTCCAAGCGCAGAGTTTTGTAGGACAGTAGCAAATTTCCCTCAAGTGGATGACCTAACGTTTATCAATCCGTGGGAGGCGTAGGATGAAGATGGTCTCTCTCAAACAACCCTGCAACCAAATAACAAGGAGTCTCTTGTGTCCCCAACACACCCAATACAATGGTAAATTGTATAGGTGCACTAGTTCGGCGAAGAGATGGTGATACAAGTGTAATATGGATGGTAGATATAGGTTTTTGTAATCTGAAAATATAAAAACAGCAAGGTAGTAAGTAACAAAAGTGAGCAAAAACGGTATTGCAATGCTTGAAAACAAGGCCTAGGGTTCATACTTTCACTAGTGCAAGTTCTCTCAACAATACTAACATAGTTGAATCATATGTAAATCCATCACGTGCGACAAAGAGTTCACTCCAAAGTCACAAATAGCGGAGAACAAACGAAGAAATTATTGTAGGGTACGAAACCACCTCAAAGTTATCTTTTCCGATCAATCTTATGAGCTATCCCTATAAGTGTCACGAACAGCCCTAGAGTTCGTACTAAAATAACACCTTAAGATACACATCAACCAAAACCCTAATGTCACCTAGATACTCCAATGTCACCACAAGTACCCATGGGCTTGATTATACGATATGCATCACACAATTTCAGATTCATCATGTTCAATCCAACACAAAGAACTTCAAAGAGTGCCCCAAAGTTTGTACCGGAGAGTCAAGACAAAAACATGTGCCAACCCCTATGCATAGATTCCCAAGGTCAGGGAACCCGCAAGTTGATCACCAAAACATACATCAAATGGATCAATAGAACATCCCATTGTCACCACGGATATCCCATCGCAAGACATACATCAAGTGTTCTCAAATCCTTAAAGATTCAATCCGATAAGACAACTTCAAAGGGAAAACTCAATTCATCACAAGAAGATAGAGAGGGGAAAACTCCATATGATTCATCTATATTAATAAAGCTCGCGGTACATCAAGATCGTGTCATCTCAAGAACACGAGAGAGAGAGAGATCAAACACATAGCTACTGGTACATACCCTCAGCCCTGAGGGTGAACTACTCCCTCCTCGTCATGGAGACCGCCGGGATGATGAAGATGGCCTCCGGTGATGGTTTCCCCCTCTGGCAGGGTGCCGGAACGGGCTCCCGATTGGTTTTTCGTGGCTCTGGAGGCTTGTGGCGGCGGAATTCCCGGTCTAGGTTTCTTTCTGGGGGTTTTGGTATTTATAAGAGTTTTTGGCGTTGGTCCCATGTCCAGAAGGTTCCCGAGGAAGTCACAAGCCAGGGGGGCGCGCCCTAGGGGGGGGGGCGCCCCCCAAGCTTGTGGCCTCCTTGGTCACTTCCTGACCCAGCTTTTTGCTCCAGTATTTTTTATATTTTCCAAAAATATTCTCCGTAAATGTTCAGCCCATTCCAAGAACTTTTATTTCTGCACAAAAAACAACACCACGGTAGCTCTGCTGAAAACAGCGTCAGTCCGGGTTAGTTCTAATAAAATCATACCAAAATCATATAGAATTATTGTAAACATGGCATGAATACTTCATAAATTATAGATACGTTGGAGACGTATCAATGTTTTCCCATGGTTGGAAAGGTATAGGGAGAGGCATGTAAAGACCATGGGATTGAGCTTTTGACTTAGCTTTGCGGCATGTAGAACATCGGTTGGTGAAGCGTGCAACATCACGAAACATCTTGGGCCAAAAGTACTTGTTGGATAGTGTGGCATACGTCTTGTCGCGTCCAAAGTGACCCATAAGTCCTCCACCATGAACCTCTTGCAAAAGCAACAAACGAAGAGAAGACTCGGGTATACAAAGTTTGTTAGCACGCATAAGATAGCCATCTTTCATATAGTAGTTCTCCCAACAAGTTTTCACTTGAAATTTAGTATATGGAGTAGCAAAAGAAACATCATGCTCATACAAGTCTTTGATATGCTAAAAACCAACAATATTCAACTCAAATTGAGTAACTAGCATGCATTTGCGGGAAAGGGCATCCGCAACAAATGTATTTGATGACATAAGGTAAAGACTCAATAAATTCACTCCATTTAGCATGTCATTTGTTCAACTTAGTTTGACCCTTTAAGTACTTAAGAGTTTCATGGTCGGTATGGATAACAAACTCATGAGGTCGCAAATAATGTTCCCACACATGTAAAACTCTCACCAAAGCATACAATTCTTTGTCATATATGGGGTAGTTAAGTTGTGCGTCGGAAAGTTTCTCGCTAAAGTACGCTATTGGCCTCTTTTCTTGCATAAGCACACCACCTATTCCATTACCACTAGCATCACAATGCACTTCAAATGTTTTATCAAGGTTGGGTAAAGCAAGCAAAGGTGCACGAGTTGGCAAATTTTGAAGTTCATGGAATGCGGTGTCTTGGGAAATACCCCAAATTAATGGTGCGTTCTTCTTGCTCAAAGTGTGTAGCGGATATGTAGTAGTGCTAAAGTCCTTGACAAAACGGTGGTAGAAACGGGCTAGTCGTAGGAAACTACACACTTGTTGCAAATTCGTTGGTGTGGGCCATGTTTTAATAGCATCAATCTTAGTTTCATCTACATGAACGCCCTTAGAAGATACTGCAAATCCTAGGAAAACTACCTTCTCAACACCAAATGTGCATTTCTCCATGTTTGCATAGAGTTGTGCTTTCCTAAGGATTTGCAAAACATCACGAACGTGGGTAGCATGCTCCTCAAGAGACTTGCTAGAGACAAGAATGTCATAAAAATAGACCACAACACAATATCCTATGCTTCGGATAAGCCCATGGGCATAACCAACCATTCATAGAGACCAAATTTAGTCTTGAATGTAGTTTTCCACTCATCACCCTCTTGTATGCGAATTTGGTAGTAACCACTTTTTAAGTCAATCTTAGAAAATATAGTGGCACCACTAAGTTCATCTAGCATATCATCTAAGCGAGGAATGGGATGACAGTATCGAATGGTGATAGCATTGATAGGACGACAATCGGAACACATGCGCGTACTACCATCTTGCTTAGGCACTAGTATCACCGGAACCGCACAAGGACTCAAACTCTCACGTACATGCCCTTTATCTAGGAGTTTTTGGACTTGCCTTTGAATCTCTTTTGTTTCTTCGGGGTTGACGCGGTAGGGAGCCTTGTTAGGAAGCGGTGCTCCGGGGATGACGTCGATGCGGTATTCGATCCCTCATTTTAGCGGTAGTCCCAGAGGTAGCTTATCAGGGAAAACATCTTTGAATTCCTTCAACAATTTAGATAACACAAGAGGAAGATGTTGTGAAGGGTTAGTCCGAAGCACGTCATCTTTGCACACAAGTACATAGTGAAGAACGGTCGATGGGCTCTCACTCACATCCCTCAAATCTCTTTTGGTGTCTAAAAGAACTATATCTCTCATGTCCCTCATCGTGGAGTCGTTCATTTTTGGCTTGTGTCACTCACTCTCTTTGAGGTGGATCACTCTCTCACTTTTATCTCCACGATGGGATGAAGCTTGTTTGTTGGCGATGACTTGACTTGGAGACATTGGTCAGAGTACATACTGCTTGCCCTTCATTTTGAAGCTATATTGATTTGTCCGACCGTTGTGTGTGACGCCACGGTCAAATTCCCAAGGTCTACCAAGTAGGAGGTGGCAAATGGACATTGGAACCACATCACACTCCAAAGTGTCTTCATAAGCGCTATCTTGAAGGAAACTTCCACGGTATGGTCGACTTGGAGGGTGCCAGAATCACTTAGCCATTGGACCTTGTAGGGGCGAGGGTGCTTTTTCTTGACCAATTGTGGCTTGGCACAAAGGTCCTCACTTGCCAAGTTGTGGCAACTCCCGCCGTCGATGATGACCTTGACGAATTTTCCTTGGATGCCCGCCTTGGTGTGGAAGATGTGGCAACGTTGGTCCTCGTCTTCCTGTTGTTGGAGCGTCAAAACCATGGAAACAATGAGAGCGGGGCTCGAATCGTTGTCACAAAAGATTTGTGAATCTTCATCTTCATTCACTTGGCGATGTATTGCCACTTGCTCCAAAGCTTGCACTCGTCGTCACTCATAGAGTCATAGGTGCCATCGTCGAGTAGAACCATATTGCATTTGGTTGGACATTCGAAGGTCTTGTGGCCTCGGCCTTGGCACGTGAAACACTTGATGGAGCTTGTCTTTGTGGTAGCACCCGGTGTTGGAGTAGAGGATGAAGCTCTCGGCTTGTAGGTGCTTGAGGTTGGTCAGCTTGACGAAGTCGTCTTGTCTTTGTAGCTTGACTTGTAGCCGGTAGGTGTTGTAGATTTCTTAGTCGAAGGTGTTGTTGTCGTAGTAGCTTGAGCACTTGAGCCGTAGGTCTTGGAGGAGAACTTGGAGTACTTGTGGTCATCTTGCACTTGCCGTTCTGCCTAGGTTGCTTGATGCACAAGTTTGAGAAGGTTGGAGTACGGTTGAAGTCGGCTATATTCTTGACTTGGTAGTTGAGGCCATTCAAGAAGCGTGCCATTGTTTGCTCATCATCTTCCTTGACATTGGCTCGGATCATAGCGATTTACATCTCTTGGTAGTACTCTTCTACCGACTTGGTCCCTTGCTTGAGTTGTTGAAGTTTCTTGAAAAGATCCCGGTTGTAGTGTGTAGGCACAAAACGAGCTCGCATGAGATCCTTCATTTGGGCCCAAGTGTTGATAGGAGGCTCGCCTGTTTCTCTTCTCCACTCAAACACTTGTTCCCACCAACTAAGGACGTAGTCTTGGAACTCGAGTGAAGCCATGGCTATCTTCTTCTCTTCATCATAATTGTGGAGGCGAAAGATCTTGTCAACCTTGAGGGCCCATGACAAGTAGTCTTCGGGATCATTTCTTCCGGAAAACTTTGGCATTGTGAACTTGAGCTTGCCGAAGCGTTGTTCATCATTGTGGTGGTGATGCCGAAATCCTTGTCTTGGATGTGGATCCTAATTTTCATTGCCTTGAGCGTGTTGATGTTGATCTTGTCCTTGCTCGTCTTCATGGTCGGGTTCGTCGCGATGATCTTAAGGACGGCGACGAGGTGGACGCACTCAGTTGCACCTTTCTTGGTGCTCCTCTTGACGATTGGCTTCTTCTTGTCGTTGTCGACGGAGTTCGTCTTGTCGTTCTTGGTGAAGTGCTTCTTGCTCAAGATGTGCTTGACGGTTGCGTTCCTCCAATGCGCGAGTAGCATCACGTAGTGCTTGTTGGGCTTCCAGCGCTTGTTTTTTGCATTGACGTAGTTCTTCTTCACGGCGTTGTTGTTGGCGTTCTTGTTCCAATGCCTCTTGTTCTTGATGTGGCATCGAGCACGCTCGCGAAGTCGATCTTGTAGTCCATTCCCATGGAAGGGATTGTCCGAAGCTTGATGTTGGTGGCCTTGGTGCGAGCTTGGACCGGAGCGGTCATCTCGATGGTGAGAACGTGCTCGAGGTGGACTCTCGCCGGAAGAGTATTCCGGAGAGTGACGACTTGAGTCGTGCCTCCTTGACGATGTTGATGTGGAAGATGCGCGCTTGACCATCAAGGCGCGAATTTCCTTCATTTGGCTTGAGACCTTGGTGTCAAGGTATTCACGAACGTCGGTGGCGAGGTGCTCGATGCGGTCTTTCAAAGTGTCATGCGATTGGCGCATTGCCTTTTGCGCTCCAAAGAATTGCATCTTGGTGACGAAGGTGGTATCGTCGTCCGCTTGTTCCTCAAACGTCGGGTTGTGGATGCTTGACCTATCCATAACAACACTCAAGTAGATATAAGTGCATGAGTGAGAAGACAATACCAATTACCGTTTCAAAAGTTGAATGTGGATCAAGATCACTCAATGTGCAAGTATGGAAATAGTATAATTGGTACCGAAGATCGTCCTTCTCACACCTACACAAAATAAGGCTTATGGAGTATCTTAGTTAGGATAGTGGCACAAATTTCAAGCAATCCGAAAGATAAGATTCAATAAAGTTGAAAGAGATTCGTAAAATTCGCAAATTAGACAATGTAGATCAATAGCAATGTGTATACACGGAAACGCACACACGGAAGAAAATCGGGGTCGTGCAACCAAGGATGAGCCAAAATGTGGAGTCCACGGAAAATGCTCTCGTTGCACAACACTAGAGAGACGGTAGCACGATTGCTCCAATGGGCATGATGCGCACTTGTGCACAACCTAAAAGGAACCAAACGTGTCGTCTACCTATGCCCGACTTGCTATGTGTGTATGTGGCACGTGGCACTCGCTCAAGTGATCCAAGATGATCAAGTATGGTATGCTAAGCTTGCGATGCTATTGCTCTTTTGCTTTTTGCTCTTGCTTAAAAGCTTTGCTTCTCTTTTCTTTTGCAATGATGTTTTGTATGGACACAATGCGGGATGTGCACACCAAGATAGCAATTATGTATGCGGGTACTATGTTGTAACAGAAAAGATGATACTAAGATATATGCACGCAAATGAAGCTATGCGGAGTATGTATCACTAAAGTGCACAAGTAGCGTAGCCCGACAATACTCAATGGCTAGTCTCGATAGGCAAGTAACGCAAATAGGCTCGAGGTAACAAGGCAATGGCAATGGCAAGGATAATCGAAGAGAGTCGTCGCGGTTACCGCCCTTGCTTACGGTGTGGTTTGAACAAAGAGGTGGTTGCGACGATCCGGGGTGATGATGAGCGGCGATGTCGATGAAGAACCACTCCTAATTAGGCAAAACACCTAAGGAAGTGGCGAGTCTCGTGACTCAAAATCTCAAATGCAAGGGTTGCGGAAGAAATGATGGAGGAACAATGCAGAAGAAATGGCGAAGAAACAAAAAAATTCGGGGAAAACTTCAGTTTCGACAGGGTTGGCCGGACGTCCGGAGGTGGCCGGTCGTCCGTAGGCGGCCGGATGTCTGTAGCCTGTGGGCTGGACCAGTTCACTAGGGAGCGAAGAACTCGAAAAAGGAAGAAAAAATTGGGCAAAATTGCGGTGATTTTGCTGATGAAATTTATAGGGATGGTGGGGGAAAGGTAGATCCACTAGTCCACAACGAAATCCACGGATCAAAATCAACAAAATCTCCTCAAATCAAACGAATCCAAGAAATTTGGTAGGGCTATTTTTGTGGCGATTTTTGAAATTTGGTCAAAACGAAACAAAATTGGCTAGAAAACGAAGAGGGGGAACTCCAAATTCGTGAGAAACGTGGCTCTAATACCAATATGATATGGGGCACGCCCGTGTGCGTTAATCTTTCACGAATTGGAGGGGGATTTCACGAAGAACACTAGAGGAAATCACAAACTCAAGGACAACCTTCGATTACACATCCACTAGAAACACACGAGTACACGAGACACAAGATCCACAATCAATATAAGGATACACGTAACCAGTAGTCTCCTCACTCCAAAGGAGGAGGTCTTGAATCCCTTAGGATCTTCTCTTAGAGGGGCCTTGGCATCACTTGGATCTTCTCTCAATGGAGGTCAATCTCCGTGGGAGAAGTAAGTAATGGAGCTAAGCTCAACAAAAAGGTATTTGCTAAACAAAGCTAACCCTAGAGAAAGGAGGGGGTGGAGTTTATATAGTCCTAGGCGAAAGAGGGGGGGCCTGGGCCAAGGACCGTGGTCCTGTGCGCAGACAGGGTCCAGACGTCCGAACGGGGTCGGACGTCCGGAGGAGGCCGGACTTCCGAGCGTTCAGTGCGGGTTCGTCTTGGCCGGATTTCTAGGAGCTGTTGAACATCCGGGGCTCGGTCGTCCGGAGGCTCCGATCTTCCGACGTTTCGGCTCTGGGTAGCTCGCGTCGGCTTTCCGGGATGGCATGGACATCCGGGCGCTGGAGCATGTCGGTCGTCCGGGCGGTGACGGTCGTCCGTGGGCTGTAGAGTCATGCGGGTCTTCGGGCAGGGTCGGCCTCCAGGCGTCAGACGTCCATGGTGTGTCGGTCGTCCGAGGCCGGCCGGTCGTCTGAGGGCTGGGAGTTGTCCGCAGCTCCTCCCTTGTCCTTCCAAGCTTGACGCCCTTCGTGTTTCACATTCGAGCACCTGAGTATACAGAGAACTTCCATCTAAGGTAGTGACCATGTCTCGAGTGGATCAAACGGAGATTGAGCAAGTAGAGATGTCACCTCGGATTCCAAGGCGCGTGCACGGGCTCTTGTCATGGGACCACTTGGGGGTTGGTTTGATGGAGTTGGTTTCATGGGGATGATGGTGGGATGCTCCACATCCCCGCACCAAGTTGGCAGCATCGGCAGAAGGTGTTCCTTTGGGTCAGCATGCATAGCGGCCACCGCGCCATCGACCGCCATGATTAGCTCCTCGACCTCCGCATCATATGTGGTTGGGCTTACGCGGGGATGCTCGGTGATAGGGGGTGGGGATGTGGAGGCATGAGGGTGGTTCACAGGCTCCATCTGACCCATCGGGCCGGGGCGATGATGGAGACTGGAGGTTACCTCACTAGATCGACGAGCGAGACTAGGGAAGAACGTAGATTTGGTTGCATCGGCAGCAGCAGCAGTTTGGGCTGTAGGGAGAGGGGCGCTGGGGGGATAGGGTGAAATGTGATGGGTGGGTATGGGGTCGGAGGAATAACTTCTGAAATCGCGGGCCTACTGAAAATTTGGTGACGAAACTCGAACCTTACGGGGGGGCGAACACGCAACGCAGACGAAGCGCATCAAATGCCCATGTGCGAGAAAAGAGAAAATTAGTGATCCCACGTCGAAAAAATTACAAGTCTTCTCTCTCTCGTGCCATCGGACGTTTTGCAAACGGTTCATTATAAGAAAACGTTTCCGGTTAAAGCTGTATTTTTGGAAAACTGATAGTATCAGATAGTACATGATACTTTGCTTGGTCTTCAAATATTTTCCAAAGCATACTGGTGTCGTATAACGACACCACACCAGGCATGTTTTTAGGCATGTTTTCCTTTACTAGAGTTAAAAAACCAATAAACGACACATATGTGGCTGCCTCTTCGCACACATATCCTTTAAATTTCTATTAATTTCCTATAGAATACATGAAAATTTATTCAATGACACAATTATGATTTTTCGAACCCTTTTTAACACCTTTTCTTGTAAAGAATGTTCGAACTTGGATTATAGGCAAGAAATGCCTAGAAAGTCCATGTAAAAGACTAAATATAGAAAACGAGCCCGGAAAAAATGTAAAATTTGAACACGGTGCGTTGTAGTGGGTATGTTTGTCGTAGAAAATAAATCAAGGAGAAACGACCAAGGAATTATGGGCCCCCTTCAAAATATGGCAATTTCCATCCCAAAACCACGAAAGTACCTAGGTGATGGTTCGATATATGAATAGTGTGTATGACGCCATTAGCCAAACCTTCTCAAATGTTTGACACATCATATTGAGGTCATGCCAAGGCACCACACAGGGTATCAAATTCTTTCGGCATGTTTTCCATTTTTTCTAGAGTTAAAAACCCAATAAAGGACCATATATATGTGACTACCTCTTCCCACTTATATCATTTAATTTTCTATTAGTTTTCTCGTGGAATACATGAAAAGTTATTCAACGTCATGGTTATGAGCAATCGAGCTTGAATCATGAGTAGTACATGCCTAGAGAGTGCACATAAAAGCCTAAATATAGTAAACTATCCCGGAAAAACGTCAAATTTGAATACGGTGCATTGTAGTGGGTATGTTGATCGTTGAATATAAATAAAGGAGAAAGGATAGAGGAAATATAGGTTCGCATTTAGAACATGTCAATCTCCATCAAAAAACCATGAAACTTCATACGTGATGGTCCGATATATGAAGAGTGCATATGTGTAACATCCAAATTTTACTAAATTAGGATGTTAATAGAATCATCATATTGCATATCATGTTTTATTGCATTTTGGAGTTATGATGTTCAAATATTTTTTCACTCAACAAAAATAAAAGAGAGAGGATAACGTGACTTCCTCAAAAATCTAATGAGTGGGAAAATATTGAATTATTATTTGATGTTTTTAAAGTTGCATTGAAAATTATTTTATTGATCGAAGTTAAATTTATTGCATAAGAAAAATAATTTTCAGAAAGATCTAGGGTGGACAAAATGTTCACTATTTTCTGTATATTCTATAATGATTTATAAAACTATTTTGGTAGTTTTATATTTTTACTTGGGGTGTGTTTTAGATCTCGAAGTGTTTTCTATAAAAAAATAGAAACTCACGCACGCACACAGCGGCCCAGCCAGGTCGGCCGGCCCAGCCAGGCAGAGCAGACAGCCAGGCCGAGCCAGACCGCTCGCTCGCCCCAGCCCTTCCTAGCGCTCGCTTGCCTCGCCTCGCCTCCCTGTCGCTCTCATCTCTCCCTCTCTCTCACGTACCTGGCAGGTGGGGCCCGACGCAACCGTCGTCCCCAACCTCCAGCGCACAGCACATGATAGAGTCACGCAAGTGCTCCCGCAACGGCCGGGTGAAGCTCTCGGGATAGAGCTTATCCCGCAACCCGCAGCCCTCCTAGCCCGCCTATAAAAGGCCCTCGACCCCTTGCCCCATTTAGCCGACCCGCACCTCCTCTCACCACTCGCAGCCGTCGTTCCGTCCATTTGCATCTCACTGCCCGGAGTTTCTTCGCCGGAGAACTATGCAGCCAGAGAGCCACCCCGCCTTCGTTGCTTCCCCGAGTGTTTTCGCATATTCTTGACATTTTCTTGTTACCCCTAGGTCCACCGTTCGGCCGCCTCAACAACCCAAGCCGCCGGAGTTCACCCGGAGCACCGGAGCTCCGCCACCTCCTCCCGCTCCGGCCGGCCGCCGCCGCCACCCCGCGCCACCACCACCTTCCGCCCGCCCCCGTCGAGCCGCACCCGCCCGCCTACCTCGCCCGCACCGGAGCCCACCGAAGCCGCTGCCCCGTCCGACCCCGAGCACCTCGGTCGCCTTCCTTGACATCGTGCTCGCTGTAAGCCCCACCCCTCGCTCATTTCGGTACATAGATTAGAATAGTTTTTTTATTTAGATCGAACCGGTAGGATAGATCAAGATTGGTTTTTTACTATATTTTCAAACCGGTACGCGGTTAACCGTGGTTTTATTTTAAAAACAACCGGACCGGTTTTATTTAGTTTAGATGATTTGCGGACGTCCACCGCATAGTGTCCGCAGCGAACGCTGCTCAGCCATCCAAAGGCCGCCACGTGGCAAAGGCTTTTCAGCTGTAGTTTTTTTCCCAGATTTGTTTTAAATTTTCGAACACCCATAACTTTTTAACCGTAGATCCGAACGAGATGAAACCAGAGGCCAATTTTTCGTCCCGAATAGCTCTATCCAGAGAACCTATCATTGCAAACTTTTGCAAGTTAAAATTTGAATTTATTTATGATTTTAATTCCAACTCTATTAGGCCATATCTCCTAAACGGTATATCCGTTTGAATTAATTCTTTTTGCACTTCGTCACACAAGACAAATCCTATGCCATGATTCATTGTCATAATATTTTTTCACTCAATTAGTTTCTATCCATGATAAATTTTTACTAGTATGCCTTGTAGGAACACTAGTGCACATCACGATTTTGAACCATATTTTCACACCTTGGTTTCATACTTAGAAATTGTATGCTAGTTAAGTGTGTTGGATTTTATTTGGCTTTCGCAAATGTTTTTGTTGCATGTTACTTTGGATTGCATGAATGTTTATTTATGTGTTTGTATTTTACTTTTGCGATAGATTGTCCGGAGTGCGAAGCAGAGTACTACCACTCTCTAGAACTTCACGCCCAGCACCAAGGCAAGTTTACATCTTGATCATATATGTTTTTACTATGTTTTATATATGCACGTTGTCCTTTGTTGTAGGATTGCATGGTAGGAATTTATGTCGTATGGCTATGCTTTGCACGCAGTACTTCATTTGAGGTAGGTCTAAACCATGCAAACTTTGTCGCCACCCTGTTATATTACAATGCTTCGCCAAAGTAGACGTGGATTGGGGAGTGTTATCATCTTGAGATATGATTGACAAAGTAGTAATCAGGACCAAGACTTTAATGAACTACCTGGGTGGAAATTGGTTTGAATGGTGGCGAAGTACAGTGGGAGCATTCATGGGAATCCATGGGTGTGCACACTAGTGGTCCGTCTACCCAGGTTCAAAGGGATCAACCTTGTTTTCTTGTGTAGAAGCTTCCGTGTGCAGCCACAAGCCTATATGGGCTCTAGCTTAGTTGAGTAGATAGTATGACCTCTTCCGGGATAGGCTAGCAGATGTAGATGATGTAGGTGTACCGGCCTATCCGTGGGTTAGGGGGAATGCTTTTGAAAGACTATGTCTCGATCTTCCAATCAAGGAGGTAGTCGAGTCTTATGGGGAAAAGTGTGCAACCTCTGCAGAGTGTCAATCTAATCGATTAGCCATGTGCCCGATTAGGGACAATTTGAGCTTTTAGTAGTGGAAATGTAGGGAGATCTTATCACTTGTAAATTAACCAACTGGATATTGGCACAACTTTGGGAATGTATTGAGTTGGGGTTTCCATCTTAGTCTTATGATATTTGTAGAGATAGAATAAATTTTGATAGGGAAAAACTAGCTTTATGCAAAATTAAACTTAGAGCTTTCCACCAGCCAAATTGCATATACAAGTAGGCTCATTACACTCTTATGACGTGACTTTCCAGTACATTCCATGTACTGACCTACACGGCTGCAACCTATCATGTTGCAGATTTGTCCGACGAGGAATAAGGTGCGATAGGTCGTTGTTTTGCACTCAGCTTTTCCTCGTGGAATTGATGGACTCGTTACACTTCTTTGCTTCCGCGGTATTTTTTTTATTTGGCCTTAGGCCACATTATTGTAATAAGTATTTTCTTCCTGGACTATCGATGTAATAAAGATGTGTGTTATTTTCTGTTATTTCATCGAGTATTGTGTGTGCTAGCAAGTCGATCCAGGGACTAGCACAGTAAGCAAAGAGACTCTGATCCTTACCGGGCCGGGTCACTACAAGATGGTATTAGAGCACACGTTGACTATAGGACGCGACCCTAGAAAATGGAAAGCCATAGGATGAAAACCCTATTTTACAACTCTTTTATATCACCTCCTTTGGTGTTATACTTTTCCCTGCTATATTACTAATTTATCCCCTCTTTCAAACTGTAGATGTCGACCGCCATCGTTGAGTTTGCTCAGCCCGACGTGACCATCCCCTTCGGAAGGCAGCTGGTTAATGTCATAGGTCATCTGTGCATTGCACTGCCCACCTTCACCGAAACCTTCACGGCCACTCTACCTGAGGAGATGCGCTGGAGGATTGACGTCCACATTCCAGGATGAACATTTGGAGACGCCACCGAGCCGATCGACTTCTACGTGGATGTAGAGTCATGGGGCATTGGCAAGGGGATCGCCGCCCTCTTTGCACTTGGGCGCATCCGGGAGGAATACCGCGAGGATCTCAGGAGGACTAACTATGCCATGTACGCACGCCGTGACTCGGATGGGGATGTGGTGCGCACCAGGGAGGACGACACCATCACATCACACATTGAGGACCTAGAAGAGCTCATCAGTAGGATGAAGGAAGAGATGGGACTCATGTTGGACATATGCCCTAGAGGCAATCATGTGATGATTTTGTTTTCTATCTATTCATGAGTATTTTGTATTGTCCTTGAACATCATCAGTGATATGTATCAATAAGTATGTGACTTATTTGTGAGACTATATATTGTATGATGATTGTTCTAATAGTCCCTAGTTGTTAAGGTTATGCGGACACATATCCTTTACTAGTATATGATTCATTTGATGACTACATTTCACAAGTCATGTGCATAGAGATGCTAAACTCATAGTATGGACTCAGGGATTGAGATCACCCAGTCGGACAGGCCCACTTTGAGACACAGCGAGATAATGTCATCTGTTAGTCTCAAGTACAATGTATATGCCATGTCCTAGACCTGATGTCCTCGCATCTTTTCAGGATGAGGATCGACTTACTTAGGGTCTATAAAATGCTACTCCGTAACTGGGTAGTTATAAAGGTAGCTTTCGGGTGAGTCGTGAGACATGCCGCTAGACATGGTTAACCAAGATGGGATTTGCCCCTCCATGAGGAGAGATATTCTCAGGGCCCTCTCGTGTGATCAGATTCAGAAAGCATGGTCATGCGACATGGGTTAAGTGTTAACCCAATTCGGGAATCTGCATCACGGTTTCAAGAAGAGTTGTCGAGCTACCACAAGGGTGACAAGTACTCGCCTTGAGCTCTACGACCTTTATCATGAGGCAAAAGGAATGTTGTATATGACGTATTGTCGATGTTCGTCTACTGACTTTGCGCATACATTGGAGTTGGCACGTTCTGCTAGGAGCCGCTACCGACTATCGACTCGGGTCGTGTCCATGTGTACGTGAACCTATAGGGTCGCACACTTAAGGGATTGCAGCCCATTCAGATTGGATCCGAATGGAAATGGGACTAGACTCGTCATGGGCCTCAAGTGTTGAGCCCACCTCGGAGGTCTATATAAAGGGGAGTGGGCGCACCTTTCAGGGTTGATCCCTTTTCTCCCGTCCAGCCAGCGCCACTCCCCATGCCACCATGTCGTGCGATCGGACCTAGCAGTCCGCCGCCCGACACTGCCCCCGTACGTGTGGATACCTTGGATGCATCGCATCTGCTGTGCTTGGACGAACCGTTCGAGGGATCTGTGACGAACCGTTTGAGGGATCGGCGAGGAGCTGTTCGTGGGAGATCACTACTCGTGGGAGATCGGCAATAGGAGGAGGAGACGAATTGGCTGATCGACTACACGCATCACCAACTCTACTTCCGTTGTGGTGACTGTGCGTCTAGTGGTAAACCCGATCCCGTGATCTATTTCCAGCAGCATGTTCTTGGTTGCGCGGTAGAAAAAAATTATTTGGCGCTAGCTTAGCGTACTGCGTGTTCCAATAGTGGTATCAGAGCCATAGCTGTGTGGTGATAGATTTGGTGATTTGCATATGAGATATGTAGATCGGTTCAGGTGCGGGTCGATGAGATCAGTCGTGCACGTCAGTGTTGAAGGTTGGTTTCGTGATCTTGCTTCCGGGATCGTGCTGCAGAGGTCATGACACGAATTACCCCTACCGGTCGGTTTTGGCCATCGGGGTAGACAGTGGAACGTAAATCCAGATGCAGCACGTGAAGATCAATGAGATTGATCGAACCAGAGCAAAGATCGACACCGTGGAAATGTGATTTCCGCAGTGCTGAAATCTGTTGGAGCAGTCACTGTAAAACGGGCATAACTTTTGCATACGGACTCTGTTTTAGCTCCACGACTTGTCAAACTGAACAACACGAAAAGATGCATTCGACCTTCAACCACTTTGTCATTTTTGGCGAAATTTTCGAGGTCAAAATCCTCTTGGAAAATAGAGTTTCAGACGGTTTTATTTTTGGCGGTAGAACATCTGACTTGTTTTTTCAGGGAATGCTTGTGATTTGGTATAGCCCATGAATGTTGCTTGTAAATTGTTAAATCACGACTTCCGTGTCGTGAGTGCGGCAACCGGCTGGAGCCATATGGTTGTCCCATTATTGTATTAATGACATGTGTGTCAACATGAGATGACTTGCAATGTAACTTACTCTCATAGCTATTAGTTTGTAATAGCATAGTATCTTATGTAACATTTGGCGGTTGACACCATGTGTGGAGATGGAGATCACCCCAAGGGCAACCATGCATGGAGATGGAGATCGCCATGGGCATGCAGCGCACGTGGAGATGGAGAACACCATGCGTTGATGAAAGGGGCTATACCATATCACCCATATATATACTGCATGTGAAAATTTATCCCTTTTATGTGCAATTCTTTTGCATGATAGATGTTTTAAGTAGGGTGATCCCTCAAAGAATGTCAAGTAAAGTTGCCTCCCCAATGCGGTGGGCCTATAAAATTAGGGTCCTGGTAATTCTCCTTAATGTGGTGTGTTTGTGTCGGACACTTACGAGCGAAGCATTGGTTAACTTGTCGTGGCTATCAAAACAGTTTTGGGCCTCGAGGCATAAGAGTTGGCGTGGCATGAGATGTCCCCAACAAACAAGAGTCGTATAGAGATACGATTAGCAAGTGTTACTTACCGAGTGATCTAGTTTTCTAGCGGTGATGCAAAAGCTCACTAGTTGGCATGTGGATCTTGGATCTTGAATCGCTAAGAATCAACGGATGGATGTTGATTTTAGTGGGAGTAATTTTCTTATTACAATGTTTAATTTGAATTACTCTTTATGAATACATGTCTTAGTGTTTTGCATATTTCTGTTGTAGATCAATGGCACCACCTGCTCAACCCAGTTTTTCGTTGAAATCAATCCTAGAAAAGGATAAACTAAATGGAACAAACTTTACCACCTGGTATAGAAATCTGAGAATTGTTCTCAGGCATGTTAAAAAGGAAGATGTTCTAGAGGAACCCCTTCCAGAGGAACCTGCCGAGAATGCTAATGCCACAACCAGGAATGCCCACCAGAAACTCGTTGATGAGTCAAACGAGATCAGCTGCCTCATGCTGGCTTCTACGGAGCCCGATCTGCAGCAGCATTTTGAAAACATTGAGCCTTTCGATATGATCGAGAACCCCAAGAGCATGTTTCAGATGCAGGCAAGGACCGAAAGGTTCAACGTCGGGCGATCCTTGATGGATTGTAAGCTGAAAGAGGGTGATCCACTAAGCCCGCATGTGATCAAGATGATCGGATGCATGCAAGCTTTGGATCGGTTAGGCTTCCCACTTGGGGACGAATTGTCCACGGATACAATTCTGGCTTCTCTTCCGACTAGCTATGGGGCGTTCATCTCGAACTTCCATATGCACGGCATGGAAAAGAAGCTCATTGAATTGCATGGGATGCTTAAAGTGGCAGAGCAGGATATCAAGAAACGCACGCATCAAGTGTTGATGGTGCAGAACACGGCAAAGTTCAAGAAGAGTTAGTCCAAGAAAAATACTAAGGCAAAGGGCAAGGAGGCAACTCCTACTGTCGCTGCCGCGCCCAAGTCCAGACCAAACACGGGGACCGTTTGCTTTCACTGCAAGGAAACTGGTCACTGGAAGAGGAACTGCAGCAAGTGGCTTGCACAGACAGGCAATAAGACTGGAAGTGTGACTTCTTCTTCAGGTAGACTTGTTGTATATGTTATAGACATTTTTCTTGCTGATATTTCTAGTAGCTCTTGGGTATAGGATACCGGGTCGGTTGTTCACATATGCAACTCGATGCAAGGTTTAAGAAGGACTAGGAATGTTGCAAGAGGAGAAGTTGACATACGCGTCGGGAATAAAGCAAGAGTTGCTGCATTAGCCGTCCGCACCATGCAACTTAATTTACCTTCAGGATTTGTAATGGAACTTGATAATTGTTATTATGTTCCTGCATTAAGTCAAAACATTATTTTGGCCTCATGTTTGATGAGGCAAGGTTATGAATTCAGTATTAAGGACAATGGTTGTTCTGTTTACTTGAATAAAATGTTTAATGGTTTTGCGCCTGTTGTGAACGGGTTATTTATATTAGATCTTGAAGGTGAATTGGTCTATAACATAAATGTCAAGAGGCATAAGCCTAACGAGATAAATCCGACTTACATCTGGCATTGTTGACTAGGACACATTAGTCAAAGTTGCATGAAGAAGCTCCATGATGATGGAATTCTGACTTCATTTGATTTTGAATCATTTGAGACATGTGAGTCATGCCTACTCGGCAAGATGACTAAGACTCCTTTTGCAAAGAGTTGTGAGAGGGCGTCTGAGCTATTGGAACTTGTACATGGTGATGTATGTGGAGCAATGAGCACGACAGCTAGAGGTGGTTTCCAATACTTCTTGACTTTTACCAACGACTTTAGTAGATATGGATATGTCTACTTGATGAGGCACAAGTCAGAAACTTTTGAAAAGTTCAAGGAGTTTCAGAATGAAGTGGAAAATCAACTCGGCAAGACAATCAAGCTTCTACGATCTGATCGTGGCGGTGAGTATATGAGCGAGGAGTTTGATGATCATCTGAAGAACCGTGGAATAGTTCCACAACTCACTCCTCCGGGTATGCCACAGAGAAATGGTGTGCCGGAATGGAGAAATCGGACTCTGTTTTACATGGTCCAATCGATGATGAGTTAGTTGGTTTTACCCATGTCATTTTGGGGATACGCTCTAGAAACCACAGCTTTCACACTAAACAGGGTACCATCAAAGTCCGTAGATAAGACACCATATGAGATATGGACTGCAAAGAGTCATAGCTTGTCTTTTCTAAAGATTTGGGGTTGTGAAGCATATGTCAAGCGACTCCAGTCAGACTAGCTCACACCCAAGTCGGACAAGTGCATATTCGTGCTTTATCCGACGGAAACCTTGGGATATTTCTTCTACAACCGTGAAGAGGGCAAAGTGTTTGTCTCTCGACATGGAATTTTCCTTGAGAAAGAGTTTCTCAATCGGAAGGCTAGTGGGAGGTCGGTCCGACTCGAAGAAATTCGAGAGCCACACGGGGACGTTTCGACAGGTGATTCCATCACGACGGAGTTAGTCAGGGAACCCGTAATGCAATCGGTGCCGGTTCCACGTAGGTCAGAAAGGTTGCGCAATATGCACGACTGCAATGTGTTGTTCTTGGAGAACAACAAACCGACCATGTATGCGGAAGCGATGGTGAGCCCTGATTCTGAGTTATGGCTTGAGGCCATGAGATCCGAATTAAAGTCCATGGATGACAATCAGGTTTGGAACTTGGTTGATCAGCCAGATGGCATTCGAGCCATTGAGTGCAAATGGATCTTTAAGAGAAAACTGATATGGATGGAAATGTTACAGTCCATAATGCTCGACTTGTCGCTAAATGTTATCGACAAGTTCAAGGAGTTGACTACGGTGAGACTTATTCACCGGTAGCGATGCCTAAATCAATTCGGATCATTCTTGCTATAGCTGCATATTTCGACTATGAGATATGGCAGATGGATGTCAAAACGGCTTTCCCTAATGGAAATTTAACTGAGGATGTGTATATGACATAGCCCGAGGGTTTTGTTGATCCAAAGAATGTTGGCATGGTATGCAAGCTTCAGAGATCCATTTATCGATCGAGGTAAGCATCTCGGAATTGGAACATTCATTTTAATGAAGCGGTCAAAGAGTTTGGTTTCATCAAGAACGACTATGATCATTGTGTATTCAAGAACTTCAGTGGGAGCTCAGTAGCATTTCTGATCCTGTATGTGGATGGCATATTGTTGATTTGAAATGATGTTCAAATGCTTGAATCTATCAAGGACTCATTGAAAAATAGTTTTTCGATGAAAGACTTGGGAGAAGCAGCTTATATTCTGGGAATCAAGATCTATAGAGATAGATCGAGAAGGCTTATTGGATTAAGCCAAAGTACGTATATAGACAAGGTGTTGAAGCGGTTCAACATGCAAGATGCCAAGAAAGGGTTCTTGCCCTTGTCACATGGCATTAGTCTTAGGAAGACTCAGAGTCCCTCGACTCCTGATGAGCAAAGACGCATGGATGGGATTCCGTATGCTTCGGCTGTCGGGTCCATCATGTATGCTATGGTATGTACTCGTCTCGATGTTAGCTTTGGTCTAAGTGTAGTAGGCAGATGCCAGGCTGATCCAGGTGAGAGTCACTGGACAGGGGTAAAGAATATCATTAAATACTTGAGAAGGACAAAGGATATGTTCCTGGTTTATGGAGGTGAGGATGAGCTCGTTGTAAAGAGTTACACTTATGCTAGTTTGCAAATCGATAGGGATGATAGTCGATCGCAATCTGGGTCTATGTTCATTCTGAACGGAGGAGCGGTGAGCTGGAGGAGTGACAAGCAAGATACGGTAGCTGATTCTACAGCGGAGGCTGAGTACATTGCGGCTTCTGAAGCTGCAAAAGAAGGTGTTTGGGTGAAGAATTTTTTTTCTGATCTTGGAGTGGTTCAGGACTCGTCCAATCCGTTGGACCTCTATTGTGATAATAGTGGTGCTATCGCACAAGTCAAGGAACCACGGAACCATCATAAAACCCAACACATACTCAGGCGTTTTAACCTCATTCGCGACATTGTTGAGAGAGGCGATGTAAACATATGCAAGATACACATGGATGCAAATGTTGCTGATCCATTAATGAAGCCTCTCCCGCAGTCGAAGCATGAGATGCAAATGAGTTACATGGGCATACGATGCCTGGATGATTGACTCTAGTGCAAGTAGGAGAATGTTGGAGATATGCCCTAGAGGAAATCATGTGATGATTTTGTTTCCTATGTATTCATGAGTATTTTGTATTATCCTTGAACATCATCAGTGATATGTATCAATACGTATGTGACTTATTTGTGAGACTATATATTGTATGATGATTGTTCTAATAGTCCCTAGCTGTTAAGGTTATGCAGACACATATCCTTTACTAGTATACGATTCAGTTGATGGCTACGTTTCACAAGTCATGTGCATAGAGATGCTAAACTGATAGTATGGACTCAGGGATTGAGATCACCGAGTCAGACACACCCACTTTGAGACACAGCGAGATAATGTCATCTGTTAGTCTCAATTACAATGTATATGCCGTGTCCTAGACCTGATGTCCTCGCATGTTCTCAGGATGAGGATCGACTTACTTAGGGTCTATCAAACCCTACTCCATAACTCGGTAGTTATAAAGTTAGCTTTCGGGTGAGGTGTGAGACATGCCGCGAGACATGGTTAACCAAGATGTGATTTGCCCCTCCATGAGGATTGATATTCTCTGGGCCCTCTCGTGTGATCAGATTCAGAAAGCATGGCCATGCGACATGGGTTAAGTGTTAACCCAGTTCGGGAATCTGCATCATGGTTTCGAGAAGAGTTGTCGAGATACCACAAGGGTGACAGGTACTCGCCTTGAGCTCAACAACCTATATCATGAGGCAAAAGTAATGTTGTATATGACGTATTGTCGAGGTTCGTCTAACTATTTTGCGCACACATGGGAGTTGGCACGTTCTGCTAGGAGCCGCTACCGACTATCGACTCGGGTCGTGTCCATGTGTATGTGAACCTATAGGGTCGCACACTTAAGGGATAGCAGCCCATTCGGATTGGATCCGAATGGAAAATGGGACTAGACTCGTCGTGGGCCTCAGTGTTGAGCCCACCTCGAAGGTCTATATAAAGGGGAGTGGGCGCACCTTTCAGGGTTGATCCCTTTTCTCCCGTCGACAGCCACCGCCACTCCCCACGCCACCATGCCGTGCGATCGGACCTAGCAGTCCGCCGCCCCCGTACGTGTGGATACCTTGGAGGCATCGCGTCTGTGGTGCTTGGACGAACCATTCGAGGGATCCACGAGGAGCTGTTTGTGGGAGAACAGTACTCGTGGGAGATCGGCTACAGGAGGAGGAGAAGAATCGACTGATCGACTACACGCATCACCAACTCTACTTTCGCTGCGGTGACTGCGCGTCTAGTGGTAAACCTGATCCCGTCATCTATTTCCAGCACCATGTTCTTGGGTGCGCGGTAGAAAAAATTATTTGGCGCTAGCATAGCGTACCGCGTGTTCCAATAACTCAGCCTTATCACCACCCACAACCTGGTGACCCGCAAGGCCGAGCTGGAAGAAGAGCTCCAGAACGCTCGCGCAGAACACGAGGTGGAGCTCGATGCACTGCAGGATAAGTTCGACGACTTGAAGCTTCAGCTAGAGGAAGCCGAGGAAAAGCTTGATAACAGGGATAATCTCCAGGAGGACTACTCTTACGGGTGCTACGTCAGTCAGGACAAGGACTATGAGGACGATGATGAGGAGATACAGAGTGATGCAGCTGGAGCTGATATCAACATGATAGATCTGACTTCCGATGAGGAGTAGATTTAGACCACCATGAGAGATTAGGATTCGATATTTGATTAGTAATTTGATTTGATTTATTTGTGGGACCTTGTCAAATCTTGTGAAAATTGGCTTGCCTTAAATTTGTTTCGTGTGAACTCTTTTGTATTGAAAATTGAATTGTAGTGATTTGGAATTTATTGCCATCATTTGCATATGGGTAGTGTTTCTCCCTTATGCCTAATTCTCTATGTCTCATCTATTCAAACCCAGCAGATGCCACCAAGGCAGGACCCTTCCGGGAGTGGCTCAGGGATTGATATCCCACCCGCCTTGGAACAGTTACTTCGGACCCAGAAGCAGATGATGCAGCTGTTGATGCAGAATATGAACCAGAACAACAACAACCCGCCTCCACCGCCACCTCCACCTCCATCACCAATTGACAGCCTTACCCGTTTTCTGAGGCTGAATCCTCCAATCTTCACGAGTAGCCCAGAGCCGATTGTAGTAGATGAATGGCTTCGCAACATGGGTAGAAAGATGGCCACAGTAGGATGCACTGATCAGGAGAAGGTGAGCTTTGCCTCTCACCAACTGGATGGACCAGTAGCTTCGTGGTGGGAGAACTACACTGCCACGTACCCCATGGAGAATGTGACTTGGGCTCAGTTCCAGCAGGCGTTCCGTGCTGATCATGTTTCAGTTGGAGCTATGGCTCTCAAGAAGATGGAGTTCCGTAACTTGCGCCAGGGGGGTCGCACAGTGTCAGAGTATGTGGATGACTTTAGCAGGTTGTCGCGTTATGCTCCAGGTGACGTGGCTACCGATGCAGCTAAACAATAGAAGTTTCTGGAGGGACTGAACGATTAGCTAGGAGTTCAGTTGATGGTAGCGACTTTTGATAACTATCAAGAGTTGGTTGACAAGGCTACCACTCTGGAGGGCAAGTATCAACAGATGGAAAACCGCGAGAGGAAATATGGTCAAGGCAAGTTTTAGTCTGGAGCTCAGTAGAAGCCTCGCTCCGCACCTTTCTCAGGATAATTTGGTTCAGGACCCAGTAAGTTTGGAGGGCACAACCATCATAACCATGGTGGTCATTCTCAGCATGGAGGCAATGGCAAAACCACAATGGACATAAGAATGGCAATGGGAATGGGGGAAACAGGAATCACCATCATCCCAAACCTGCTACCCAAGTGAGGAAGGATCTAAGTCACATCACCTGCTTCAAGTGCAAGAAGACGGGGCACTACTCCAACGAATGTCCCGAGCTGCAGAATGGGAATGGCAATGGAAGTTCTGGAGGCAAGAAGCCCAATCCTTTAACTAAGAGGCATGTGAATTAGCACTAAACTTATGAAAAGTATCGGTTTCCATAAAATATTTAACACAATCAAACTCAAGTTTTATACCTGACTCTTTACCTTCGTCGAGCTCCCAATCTTCAGAGTTGCATTTAATTATTTCCAGAAGATCCCATTTGAATTCAATAGTTCTCTTCGTGTAGGAACCAATGGAAGAACAATCGAGTATTAATTGATCATCATAAGAAACCCGAGCATAAATTTTTTGCAGACTTATTTCTCTTGAGAGATCATTGTTGGGGCAAATGTGCATCATAAATTTAAGCCTCCCCAAGCTTGAGCGATGCTTTCTCCTTCACAAGGCAAAAAATTATATATATAATTCCGATCAGTATGAACTAGATGCATAGGATAAAACTTGTGGTGAAATTCCAGCTTCAACCGGTTCCAGTCCCATGTTCCAGCACCATCCAATAGCCTATACCAAATCAATGCTTTTCCCTCCAAAGATAAAGGGAAAACCTTCTTCTTGACTTTATCCTCAGATAAACCTGCAAGCTTAAATAATCCACATATCTCATCCATATATATCAAGTGCAAATTAGGATGAGTTGTTTGTGGGAACCCCGACTCATGAGTCGTGATCACCGAATGCACATGTACAGTAATCCCAGAGATCAATGCTCACTTAACACACAGAAGCTGAATAACAAGAGTCTTACATACATACATACCGTCTTACACAAATAATGACCATCATGGTCAAGTCTTACACAGATAGGGCCATGAAGGCCAAACAACAAACATAAACTCGTAGCGGAAATCTTGAAAGATGGCGTAGACCCATGCCATCTGCCTTAACCCTACAGGCATTCTGACTGGGAAGCGTCCTAATTCGCATGTTCGTCAACGATGTAATCTTCACCATGTTCCTGCTCTTCCATGCCTGGCCAATTAAATAACCAGTGGCAAGCCAGTGAGTACTTTGAATGTACTTGCAAGCAACCCATGTTTTTGAACAAGGTTTTACAATGCACGATATAGCACTAAGTAGGTAATTTTGCAGAAAGCTAATTTTTGGAATGCAATGACATGTCCAATCATCTTGTAAGCATGCATCATAAGGTCACAGGTATCCATATGAATAGGTTACAGATATCAATATAAACAAGGTTTAAACATCACATGTTCAATCGTCACGTCAAGTAATCTGACTCAACCGGAGTATCTTCCTTTTTCCACACACACACAGTTTTGTAAACAATGGACGTAGCCCAAGAGTGGTCATCCAACTGTCCTTGACGGTGGACACGGCTATTCGAATAGTTTTACACTCTGCAGAGGTTGCACACTTTACCCACAAGACCCGGGAAACTTCCGTGTCAAGCCACGACTCGCGGTATCTTGCCTACCCGGGGTAATTACCCGAACAATGCCTTTCCCCTGACGATACTAAACAAAGAGTCCACTCGTTGGCACACACCCCGCATGATGTACATCACAAGTATCATCCATGAAGGGACCAACGGTGTGCCCAATGTTTGTAAAAATGGCCCATGGTCGCCCTACCTGGCACGACCCCGTATCGAGAGAGTAACTCTGGCTCTCTCGCCACTAGTAATGTGGGCTCTCTGCTAGCATCGACCAAAGTAATCAACAAAGCCCCGTCCCATAAGGGGTATCATGGTTGTATATGTAAGGTTGGAGTAACGGTCGCAACTTAAACCAATCCGTTTTTGAAACAACACACTCACTTGCCTCGATGCACCACTTCTTTTTCAAGAGGCCACCTAGCTCAACATCTCCCTCAGGCATTAGTGTCACCCGACGAGGTTTTCGGAAAGTCCTTGAAAGTACTTTTGTTTCCATCACCATGCATATTCCCGTCCCACTTTGCGTAGCAACTATTTAGCAACCTATCTACTTCCCACCCACACAACTCTAAGCAGGAGATAGAGTGATGTCATGCAAGTATCAACGAGGAAAGTAACGGAGGCAACCCATAAAGGTGGTCACCATAATCATCATGATTCTCATACATCAATATTAAGTGCTATATGACATGCATAAAAAGGTTTCTTAGACATGGTCAAAGGTCTGCTTGCCTAGCTCAATAAAGTCCTCGGGGTCTTCAAATGCCTCTGGTCCAGGTCCTTCGTCAACTTTGTAATCTAACATCGCAAGTAACGGCACACAATAGGACAATAGCACAAAACAGGAAAATAAAAACACTCAAAAAAATGTCAAACCATTTTTATAAAATACTAGGGTGAAAACTAAAAATAAAAAAGTATTGGTTTCTGGTTTTGGAGTGTTAAAAGTGCTAAAAAGCATTTTAGTAGTGGTTTCGAATATTCAAATCGGGGTTTTAAATAAAAACAGTGCAAAAATGATTTTCAAAAGGTTGCACAAGCGGCATCATTAAATAGCACAGAGTATTACAAGATTTGTGGAGTTGGAATTACTGGATTTGTATCAATATTTGGACTTGTAGGATTTTTTGTAAAAATCTACAGAAAAGAAAAAGAAAAAGGCCAGCAGACTGGCCGGGCCAGACCTGCCGGCTGTTAGGCCGGCCTGAAGCCGTACCAACCCAGGCGAACCAGTGCGCGCGTGCGCGCCCGCGTTCAAACCTGAGGGCTGGGGCCCAAAGGCCAGCGACAGAGAGAGGAGGGAGAGGGAGGTGAGGATGACATGCGGGGCCCGCCCATTATCTTCAACCTCGCGACAGGGAGGCCGGCGAGCTCACATGCGAGGTTTCCGGCCACGGCGAGAGGAGCTGAGGGCAGGAACAGATTCAGCGTCGAGCCGCCATTCCTATGGAGGTGGAGATGGTCACCGGGGTGGCCTGGGTCACCGACGACGAGAAGCCCGCGACGGAGGAGCTTCGGGAGAGGGTGTCGTCGATGGTTTCTGCAGCAATCCACACGGGAGAAGGAAGGGAACGTGTCAGGGAGGTGAGAGAGGCTCAAAGGAGGATGAAACGGTGTCAGGGAGGGGCTATACCCAGAGATCTCCGGTGAGCTGACGCGACGGACCCCGAGCTCGATCTCGAGCTCGGAGGCTCCTGGAGAAAAAATGGTGGAGAAGGCGGTCGATTGGGAGTAGGAGGGGTCGAATGGAGGAAGAGAGATGCCCGAGGGGGCTTTATATAGCAGGGGCGCCGGTGCACCATGGACAGAGGGCTCGGCCTCCGCGGCAACGGCTCTGGTGACCGCTAGAGGAGGAGGGAGCGTGCCTGGGGTGTTTTTGGGGGTCGTCCACGACCAGAGGGGGAGAAGAGAGAGAGAGAGCGGGGAGCGTGCGCGTGCGGGGCCAAGGATTGGACGAACGGGGCGGCAATGGCGCGCTTGAGAGGAGCCGTTGGAGGGAGAGAGAGAGAGAGAAGGGGGTCGGAAGTCCAGCGTGTTGCAGATGCCAAGGCGCCTCGACTGGCGTGAGGGGAAGGCCCGAGGTCGCCAGAGCATGGGCAGGGCGCGAGGTCAAACCTCGGTCGTCCTGTAGCGCGCTCCAAAGCATGCTTTTGGCCGGCATGGAAGGACTTTTGCGCGCTCTGGCATGCCCACTTGCGTCTAGGAGTTGCAGGGAAGAGTAAACAAATGGGGAGGAGCCTTGGATGCTCTGGGAATGGCTGATAGAGGCGAAGTTGTCCCTGTCTTTCGATGAGATGTGGCCATCGTTTATGGTACAGTCGACTTTGACAATCCGACTACGAGCGTGCGAGGATGTCGCGCCTTAGCAATCGCTAAACCAACTCCGAGAGGTTATTGACCATGCCGGAGCATGATCAACCTGACCACGAGGGTCTATTTCCTACACGCAAACAAAGAATAAGCAAGAAACTAAGATTGCAATCCGGATATTGTGAATATAAGAGGAAAGCTTTATTTATGAAAGTGGGGTTCTGTGACGCCTTTGTCTGGTCATGGAACACAAACGAAGAACGCGAAGTTGCAGCTATTGCGAACTTTTAATCCACACAAAACCCAAGTCTAAAACGACGCCCTAAGGGCTGTATATATGGGGGAATAGAGGGGGATTTCGTGGCCCCTTGGAGGAGGTGGTTTGAAACCAGCCCTAACTAAGTTTCCCCACACATACGGACTCTAAAAACAGCCTATAATATGGTATTTCAAAATTACATGGGCCTGGCCCAAAAATAAGGTGACGCAACACCTATAATAGCCTATGGACGAAATTTATGGAGTGACATGTTGTATATTTCGTCCAAGCCTCCAAGCACACCTTATGGTGGCTTCAAAGTGCGAAAATCACCACCGGAAAGTCCATTGTTCCTTCCCGCGCGCGCACCTTCTTCTCCATGCTTGATCCCACTCCAATGGCCATCCTTCTTGTCCATGCTAGGTCCTTCATTCATAAGTAAAACAAAAGTATCTAATTTAGGCAGCATCATATGTTCATGAACATTAGAAGGATTTCCAAGAAACGAAAGTACCTGATAATTTAGTTGGCATGCGCGGGCTCTAGTAACTGGTCCAATATGTGTAGCTGGTGGGGATGTGGGTGTAACATTAGTAGGGATGTTCTCATCATCCTCCCCTTCTTGAACTGAAGTCGTCCTCGACGGAAGCTCATCATCCTCACCCAAATAAGGCTTCAAATCAGCAATGTTAAAAGTGGGACTAACCCCAAAATCTACAGGCAGCTCAAGTTTATGTGCATTATCATTTATTTTCTCTAACACCTTAAAAGGACTATCAGCACGTGGCATTAGCTTTGACTTGCGCAATTCAGGTGTAACGACCAAGATGCGATCATATCCTTATTTTGGCTCGAGGACCTCGACAGGGATAGAAGCGCATCTTGTCGTTTTGCAAGAATGGATATCATTACAAGTACATGTAAAGAAGAGATGACTATATGGAATTGGCTTAGACTCGCCACAAGCTAAATCATGATCACATCAATACAACAACATATTGAATCATCATACATAAGAGCAGGGTCCGACTACGGACGAAATCAAACGATAAAAGCGACATCCATCCTTGCTATCCCAGGCTGCCGCCTGGAACCCATCCTAGATCGATGAAGAAGAAGAAGAACTCCAAATCAAAAAAGTATCGCTCTCACGTCAAAGCATCGCATTACCTGTACCTGCAACTGTTGTTGTAGTAATCTGTGAGCCACAGGGACTCAGCAATCTCATTTCCAAGGGTATCAAGACTAGCAAAGCTTAATGGGTCAGGTATGGTTAGGTGGTGAGGCTGCAGCAAGCACTAAGCATTTATTTGAGTGGCTAACTTACGAGTACAAGAATAAGGGGGGGGGGGTGATTGTCGCATAAACGGACGTGAACTAGTAATGATCACTAAGTGATCCTGAACCCCTACTTACGTCAAACATAACCCCACCGTGTTCTCTTTCGGAGCAGGCCTCACGAGAAGAGACGGTCACGGTTATGCACACGATTGGTGTATTTTATTAGAGTTTACTTCAAGTTTTCTATGACCGGGGGTTAAACAAATTTCCAAGTTGCCACATAACCACGGGCACGGCTCTCATGAAAGATTTAACCCTGCAGGGGTGCTCCAACTCATCCATCACAAACTAACCACAAGCTGCACCGAAAAACCTCAACCTCGAGATAGCACAAGGTATCCTTAGAGCCGGTACACAAGACTTTCGAGAAAGGTAAAAAAAATCCAACAAGGCGGCTTGACGTGTCGACCATCCCGATAGGAGCCGCGTATCTTGTTCTCAGGACACGGCGGATGAGCTAAGCGTACAGTAACTGACGTCCCGAGTTGCCCCAGGTAGCCTGCACGGTGCTCTAGTTTGGACCAGCACCAACATCACTGGCCCCCTGTATTATGTTGAATAACGAACCTCGGGTAGCGCTAACTCCCTATGCGTCAAATTAATTATCAGTATTATTATGTTGGGCAAATGTAGTACCAATGTTGGGCCTTGCCAGAAAAGAGTTATCCTAAAACGAATTATCAAGGGGGTCCCCATAACAACCCCGAGCATGTTAGGGGTGCTCAATATGGTACATAACACCGGTACACAAGTAGCTAGGGCGGCAAAAGTGGAACAAAACACCGAGCAAAAGGCCAAGCCTTCCACCTTTTACCAAGTATATATGTGCATTAAATTAAATAGCAATAATATTGTGATAGGTCAAAAATATCCATGTTGAGCATTGAAACAACTTGCACCTGCAACTAGCAACGCTATAAGAAGGGTTGAGCAAGCGGTAACCTAGCCAAACAATGGTTTGCTGGGATGTGGAGGGGTTAGAGGCTTATCATGGCATTTGGGGAGGCTTCAAAAACAAGTGGTAGGAAGTGAGACATAGCGATAGAAACGAGACGACTAGCATGGCAATGATAGTAGTGGTATCCAGGGAAATGGTCATCTTGCCTCAGATCCCGCTTGGAAGAAGAACGAATCCGCGTAGTCAAACGAATCCTCACACTCCGAATGCTTTCGGAACTCTATCGGGAAGAAGCAATCCAGAAACAACAATCAACACATGGTAAACACCACAACATATGCATGACATGATGCGCAAACAAATATGATGCATGTCCGGTTTAATTATGCAAGACATGGCAAGATGCAACAATCAACACTACAAATTAAGTGAAGTTCAATATGCAACGAGTTGCATATTGATGAAACTCCACATTCGAATTATTTAGTTCACTCTCATTTAGGTACCCATCAACATTAAATGTTTTTTAAGATGGGTGGTCATGGCATAAGGTGAAGATGGAATTAAAGCAATTTTAAATGGAGAGGGAGAACATACATACAAGAAAATAATGACTCCACATATTAAGAGAAATGTGGTTAAGGTTGTTTTAACTAAACAATCATTTTAAATGTTGTTAATTCATGGCAAGAGGTGAAGCATACAAGACTACATCATCTAGGCATTTTAAATGAGGCCGGAAGGAACATATAGCATCTCCACATTGACTCCACATGCCAATTATTAATTTGGTCCAGATCTGTCCTAAGCATATTTTATATTTATTTAACAGTGAAATAAAGTGCACCACATGATTCTACACATTTTTCTAGTCAAGTTTCATATGTAAAACATTTGCATCGGAGTTACGGTTATTTAGTTATGAAATAAACCGTCTTAGCAAGTCATTAGGCAATTTTTTTAATGCAACATCATGTTAAATGTTTTTTAACATGCATGAGAATGACATGATCAATCAGTGCAATTTGAAGAACACATTGGCATATAATATGCTATAGAGCACTTGTCGCCATGACGGAAAGAATTGGGTGACACGGCGACGAAAACGAAAACAGTGCCACGATAACGTTCCGGTTCCGGCAACCCGTCGAGATGTCGATGCAAAAGAAAGTGTGGCCGTGCGCGTGTCATGCCAAATATGATGGAATGATCCCGGTTACCGGGTTCCCTTGTGCCAGTGGCATGAAAATGGAGGTACCCGCAACTAACATGGCATGTACGAAATGAACAAGGTGAGATCTCATACAAAAATGCATTCGTCCACGGGCGGTCGTCTCGGCGTTATACCTACGAAGCGTGCGTTTCGGGGCGGATCGAGTTCATCGAGGGAAGTAGATGTTCATGGTTGTAGTGGAAGTAGTGGTACACGTGTCGAAGATGAACTTGATGAATCCGAGGTCCTCATGGCGACGGTAGTGGTACACGAGTTGTCGTCGGTCTTCGCGAGTCGTTGACGTCATGGTACACGCGAAGTAGTTGAACACTTGTTGGAGAGGATCTTGACAAATCCGATATCTTCGGGGTTCAATGGTAGGGGTACTTGGCGCGTCATCGCGGCACTTGGCGAAATTCCCATGTTCGATGGTCGATGGACTTGTGACAGGAAACATCCGAGAGGTCGTGGTGGTCTTGGCAGCAACAACAACAGCAATCAGAGGTGAGCGAAGGCAGGGTCTTGGTGCAGGAACTGGCGTTGGGACAGGCCAGCGGTTGGACCGGCTTGACGCATGAGGAGGCTGTAATAGGGCGCGGTCAACACACGGGCTGGTATTGGGGTCGTCGTTCTCCCTTGTCCACACCCGATGCAGAAAACAGCACCGTCGACAGAAGGGACTTGGCGGCCTCGATAGGGAACGGGGGCGGCAGCTTGAGGGCGCGACGGCTTGAGGCGATGGCGAGGAGCGGGACGGCCGGGGACAGGCGGATCCGATCGGGGCCGGCGGGCTTGGAGCCTCTGAGCGGCGAGCTGCACAACATTGTGCGAGGCGGAGGAGAAGCCGTCCATGGCGGCGAGCAACGGCGGGACGAGGCCGTGGCAGATGGGCAGGCGCGGCGCGGCGTGGGATCTCCGATGGTGAGATATGATGACAGGGAGGTAGCAGGCGAGGTCCGGCGCTCAGGGATGGTCGCGGGGCTCCTGCCCATGTCGGGTCCGGGCAAAGGTTGCTGCTTGATCCCTGCAAATGGCGTCCATGGCTGGAATCCCTGCAAATGGCATCCATGACAAACGAGAGAAGGAAGGCAGGGCAAGAAAGGAGAGGTCACATGGCAGCTCCGGTCCATCTACTTCTTGCTGATGGAGGGGATGCACCGGAGGGTCCGGTGGCCGGCCGGTGGGTGCATGGGGGCGAGCGGGCGGAGACTTGGGCTGCTGCTCGCTCCTGGTGGGTGGGTAGTCCGACGGCTCGGTTGGGCATCTGGGTGCTGGACGCGAGTGCCTACGGGCGGAGCTCGGCCTCAGGGAACTAGAGGAGGCGCGGTGGTTGGCTGCGCACGGAAATGGAGGCAAGGGTGGCGGCGGCTGAGGGGATGGATGGGACGGGAGGCCTAGGTTGTAGGGTTAGGCTATTATATACCGATGTGGGATTCCGCTAGGGGCTATGTAAACCCTCCGATTTGATTGGACGGTCGAGGAAAAGACTAGGAGAGTCCAAATAATAAAATGCAGATGGTTTCGGGTATTACGGGGATGTTCCGGACCCAGTGGTCACGACCGTCAGGTTCGGGTCCGGGTGGTGGAGTTTTTGGACTAGGTTGCAAGCGGATCGGTGCACTGTGCAGAGAGGCTATGCAGAGATGAGAGGGAAAATGGGCAGCCCGGCATCAGGTTTTAAAATGAAAAGGTCCGACGATTTGACCAGCTATAGTGCCGCTATAGTTATTCGTTGGACTATCAAACGACCTCCGAATTTGACGAAATTTGGTAGGCGGTCTACCTACAATATAACAAGACCGCACACCAAGTTTCGACCCAATCTGAGAATATTTTAGACACGCTTTTAAAAACAATATTTTGTAATGCCGCGGGCGCGTGCGTGTGTGGTTGGTCTTGAAACGGTGGACGACACGAACGGAGAGAACCGGCAACTACGAACGGATGCATGTTTTGAAAACTGACGGCAACGGAGTGCCGATACAATGCAGATGATGTGAATGATGCAATGATGAATGCGACAACCAAACGAATCACACGACGACAATGGAATAAAAGGAGAATCTTTTGGAGCATCGGTCTCGGGTAGTTACATCAGGAAACCGATCCTTACGCAAATGTAACCAAACAAGATCTCCAGGCGCAAAGACAACATGTTTTCTACCCTTATCTCCAGCAAGTTTATATTTAGCATTGATACGCTCAGTTTTCTCTTTAGTTAACTCATGCATCTTTAATATCAATTCAGCACGTTCTTTAGCATCAAAATTAACCTTCTCCGAAGATGGAAGAGGCAACAAATCAATAGGTGCACGAGGCAAGAAACCATACACTACTTCAAAAGGGCACATCTTAGTAGTAGAATGCAGTGAACGATTATAAGCAAATTCAATATGAGGCAAGCATTCTTCCCTCATTTTCAGGTTATTCTTCAAAATAGCCCTAAGCATAGTAGACAATGATCTATTCACTACTTCAGTTTGTCCATCAGTTTGGGGGTGACATGTAGTACTAAAAAGCAGTTTAGTCCCCAACTTAGCCCATAAACATCTCCAAAAGTGGCTAAGAAATTTAGCATCATGATCTGAAACAATTGTATTTGGCACACCATGCAAGCGGATAATTTCACGAAAGAACAAATCAGTAACATTAGCAGCAACTTCACTTTTATGACATGGTATAAAATGTGCCATTTTCGAAAATCTATCCACGACAACAAATATGCTATCCCGCCAATTCTTTGGTCGAGGTAAACCTAAAACAAAGTCCATAGATATATCCTCCCAAGGAACACTAGGTACAGGCAAAGGTATATATAAACCATGAGGATTGAGTCGTGACTTAGCTTTTTGACATGTAGTGCAGCAAGCAACAAAACGCTCAACATCCCGTCTCATCTTTGGCCAAAAGAAATGTGTAGCATGTACGTCCTCTGTCTTCTTCATGCCAAAGTGTCCCATTAATCCTCCTCCATGCGCCTCCTGTAACAACAAAAGACGAATGGAGCTAGCTGGAATGCATAGCTTGTTAGCACGGAACACAAATCCATCATTAATGATGAATTTGTTCCATGTTCTCCCTTCTTTACAATTCTCCAACACATCTTTAAATTCAGCATCATGCACATATTGATCTTTGATGGTCTCCAAACCAAATATTTTAAAGTCAAGTTGTGAAAGCATAGTATAACGACGAGACAATGCATCAGCAATAACATTTTCTTTACCCTTCTTGTGTTTAATGACATAAGGGAAAGTCTCAATGAATTCAACCCATTTAGCATGTCTACGGTTCAGTTTTGCTTGACTTTTAATATGTTTCAAAGATTCATGATCAAAATGTATAACAAATTCTTTGGGCCATAAATAATGTTGCCATGTTTCCAAAGTCCGAACAAGAGCATATAATTCCTTATCATAACTAGAATAATTCAGACTAGGCCCACTCAATTTTTCAGAAAAGTATGCAACAGGTTTACTATCTTGTAATAACACACCTCCTAATCCAATTCCACTAGCATCACATTCAAGCTCAAAAGTCTTATTAAAATCAGGAAGTTGGAGTAATGGAGCATGTGTTAACTTATCTTTCAATACCGTGAAGGCTTATTCCCGTGCGGTACCCCAAACAAAAGGCACATCCTTCTTTGTAAGCTCATTTAGAGGTGAAGCAATGGTGCTGAAATCCCTCACAAAACGCCTATAGAAACGAGCGAGTCCAAGAAAACTCCTCACTTGTGTGACCGTTTTGGGCTGCGGCCAACTCTCAATAGCTTCAATCTTGGCTTTATCAACTTCAATTCCCTGTGGAGTAACAACATAGCCAAGAAAAGATACTCGGTCGGTGCAAAAGGTGCACTTCCCAATGTTACCAAAAAAACGTGCATCACGTAGAGCAATAAAAACAGCACGTAAACGTTCCAAATGTTCCTCCAAAGATCTACTATAAATCAGTATATCATCAAAATAGACTACCACAAATCGTCCAATGAAAGCACGTAAAACCTCGTTCATTAATCTCATGAAAGTGCTAGGTGCATTAGTTAACCCAAAAGGCATGAATAACCACTCATATAATCCAAAGTTAGTTTTAAATGTTGTTTTCCATTCATCTCCCAATTTCGTACGAATTTGATGGTATCCACTATGCAAATCAACTTTGGAGAAAAATGTAGAGCCACTCAATTCATCAAGCATATCATCTAGCCTAGGAATAGGATGACGATAATGAATAGTAATATTATTAATGCCTCTACAATCAACACACATATGCGATGTACATCCTTTTTAGGCACTAGAATAATAGGAACATCACAAGGACTAAGGGATTCGCGTATATAAACTTTGTCGAGCAGCTCCTGTACTTGATGCATAATCTCCTTCGTCTCCTCTGGATTGGTACGGTATGGCGCATGGTTGGGCAGCGATGCACTGGGAATTAAGTCAATCTAATGCTCAATCCCTCGAATAGGTGGTAATCCCGGTGGCACGTCTTGCGGAAAGACGTCAGCGAACTCCTGCAAAATGTTAGCGACAGCAGGAGGCAAAGAGGGAGGCATGCTCTCGAATGAAAATAATACCTCTTTGCATACAAAAGGATATCAAAAAAATGTAATGACATCCAAATCAGTAATATCAGATTTAGTGGCAAGTAAACAACCACTCTTTAGTTTTATTTCAGAAACAACACTAGATGATTGTTTATTAGGCTTATTATGTTGCTCAAATTCCTTTGCCACTATCTGATTTTCACTCTCAGTTTGCTTCTGTTTTGCTTTACTAGCTCTAGCAATGTCGTCTTTCATAATATGTTCGGGAGACATAGGAAGCAAATTTATATTTTTATCCTTATGAATAAGAGTATACTGATTTTTCCTACCATGGTGTATAGAATTTTTATCAAATTGCCATGGTCTACCAAGTAAAACGGAGCATGCTTGCATGGGTACCACATCACAATAAACATAATCAGAATATGTAGCAATGCTAAAGTAAACATGAACATTACGTGTTACCTTAACCTTGCCTCTGTTGTTGAACCATTGGATGTAATAAGGATGAGGATGTGGTCTGGTTCTTAGAGACAGCTTCTCCACCATCTCCATGCTAGCCAAGTTGTTGCAACTCCCTCCATCGATGATGACGCGAACAGAACGCTCCTTCATAACTCCTTTTGTATGGAACAAGTTGTGCCTCTAATTTTGCTCAGCCTGTGTAAGCTGCACACTCAGAACATGTTGAGCAACTAAACTTTCATACCTGTCAGCATAGTCAGCAGCCATGTAGTGTGTCTCTTGTTCAGTATCCTTGGCACCCTGTTCTTCACTTGCAATAAGAGCCAAAGTCTCCTCATCAGAATCATTAGCGGAGTCGTATCCACCATCCTCTGTCACAATCATTACATGCTTGGATAGGCATTCCCTCACATAGTGACCTCCACCCTTGCAACGACGACATATAACCTCATGTGTTTGCCCTGTGGATGCAATGGATGAAGAAGAGCTCTGTGCAGGCCCGGAAGGTGTGCTCTTCGCGGAGGGTGGCGCAGATGCCCGTTTCCTGGTATCTCGGTTGGAGTTGGAGGCTGAAGTAGGCGGTGCTGAAGCAAGACATGTGGAAGTAGAGGAGGCACGTGGTGTCCATGATGAAGTGCGACCTGCAGAAAAATTAGTTCTCGCCAATGCCTGTCGATCCTGCACTTCACGTTCAGCTTTGCAAGCAAGATGAAATAAATGAGTGATAGTGTTATACTCCTTATACTCTAGAATAGTCTAAATCACTCTATTTAATCCACCCATAAAACGTGCAAGCATAGCTTCATTCTCCTCAACAATACCGCATCTAATCATGCCAGTTTGTAATTCCTGATAATAGTCCTCTACAAAAAAAATTCCTAGTCTTAAACGCTGCAAATTTTGAAGCAATTCACGTTGATAATATGGTGGAACCCAACGATTATGCATAGCAGCTTTCAAAGCAGCCCAAGTAGTTGGGATATTAGCATGATGTATTCTACAATGTTCAGACCACCAAACACAAGCAAAACTAGTGAATGAACAAACAGCAGCAGCAACACGTCTATCCTCAGGAAACTGTAAGCATGTAAAACGTTGTTATGTTTCTAACTCCCAAGTAAGATATATATCAGGAACATATCTACCATCAAATGTAGGAATATTCAATTTTAGTTTAGGGAGATGGTCATGATCCCATACCTGAGGGGGTGGTGCAGGCCTACCGTTGCGATTGTAGCAATGTGGATGACCTGGTGCTTGTGGTGGTGGTTGCCCCTGGGGCTGAATTGGAGCAACCTCTCCCTCATCATCGTAAGCACCGTCATAATCCTCAGCATAATCCTCATTCTGCTCAACGACAGTAGCAACAAAAGCCGCAACAGTAGCAGCACTAGCAACAGCCCCAGAATTTTGGCCTTGGGCGAGAGGCACACGTCGCGCTCGTCTCTCAAAAGGCACGCCCTGTTGATGTTGTTGTTGGACAGGGATGTTAGCTGCAGCTGGTGGTGGTAGACAAGCAAGCACCTCATTGAACTTGGCGTCCAGCTTGGTGTCAAAAGTCTTCTCCAAACCATCTAGCTTCTCCACGGCCTCTTCAAGGCTGGTCACGAAGTCTTGTACCTGGTCAGCCATCATTTGCTGCAATTTGTCATGAAGCTCCTTGTTGGTCATAACCTCCCATTCGACCTCGTCAGCTTGTGATCCTGGCATGGTTAGCAGCAATAGGAACACACAAGGATATGAACCTACAGACTACTAGGAAGTGGTGGTGGTGGTGGTGTGTGACAAATCCGTCAAGGGAATCTCAATTTCTTACCAGTTCTTACCCAGCAGCAGGTGGTGATCGACAACCGTTGTAGTCAAAACTCTCAAAGCTTGGATAGAGCGATTGCCAGGTGGTGTCAAACACACGACGTAGATGTATGTGGAGCTAGGAAGGCTTATAATATGGTAGCAAAAAGGGGCCAGCAATAATGAATTTAGAGATGCAAAGTTGAATAAACGCTCAACGACGGTACTGTGCTGGTCCTAGGCTAGACCATACTAGAGACGCGAGCCTAGAACACCAACAAAATCACGACGCTAGACGTAATCAAGGGAAGAGCACACTCTGATTTTTTTTCGTTTTTTGGCACCTCTTTTTTCTTTGGCGCTCTTTTTTTTGCTCAGAAAATCACTATAATTGCGAGTGTCTCAAAACTCTTCCCGAGACGTATAAATAGGATAGGCACAAAAAAAACTTGACAATTTTTTTTTGGGAGCGATTCGGGAGTGCGACGACCAAAAATTGCGACAAAAAATCACTATGATGGCGAGTGTCTCAAAACGCTCCGAAAAGCCTAAAAATAGGAGAGGGAAAATATTTTCACCCCCCCCGAAATTTTGGCCGAAAAACTGCTCTGAAAGCGGTGCCGGACTCTTTTTTTCCGAGACCTACTCAGGCAAGGAAACACGAAACCAAAAACAAAGGGATCTCGAAATCAACCCTAATGTGGGATGGACTCGGATTGGTGGTGAATATGTGGTGGTATATATGTATACGGATTGATGGCAGATATATGATGGTGGTATATGGACTCGGATTGGTGGCGGATATGTGGTGGTATATATGGCAACGGCGATGATGGTAGTGTGGTGGTGGTATATGGAAGAGGCGATGAAGATGATGTGGTGGCGGCGTGACAAACTGTGAAAAGAACTCGAAACTCTAAAGAGCTAGACGCTAAGACCAGCAACTTGACATGACGATGGAACCGCAAATTCAGCAAAGCAAATATGGAATAGAAAATTGCAAAGGCTCAGATTGGTTCGGATATGATGATCTAACCCTAATTTTTTGTGTGGCTTTTTCGTGGACTGTAGGTATGAAGAACAGATGCAATCTAAATAATGAATAACTGGTAAAATCTCAGCGAGCAACCAGGAAATCTGTACCACTTGATAGAGGCGAAGTTGTCTCTGTCTTTCAATGAGATGTGGCAATCATTTATGGTAGAGTCGACTTTGACGATCCGACTACGAGCGTGCGAGGACGTCGTGCCTTAGCAATTGCTAAACCAACTCCGAGAGGATATTGACCACGCCGGAGCACGATCAAACTGACCACGAGGGTCTATTTCCTGCACACAAACGAAGAACAATCAAGAAACTAAGATTGCAATCTGGATATTGCGAATATAAGAGGAAAGCTTTATTGATGAAAGTGGGGTTCTGAGACGCCTTTGTCTGGTCGTGGAACACAAACGAAGAACGCGAAGTTGCGGCTATGGCGAACTTTTAATCTAAACAAAACCCAAGTCTAAAACGACGCCCTAAGGGCTGTATATATGGGGGAATAGTGGGGTTTCGTGGCCCCTTGGAGGAGGGGTTCGAAACCAGCCCTAACTCAGTTTCCCCACACATATGGACTCTAAAAACAGCCTATAATAAGGTATTTCGAAATTACATGGGCCTGGCCCGAAAATAAGGTGACGCAGCACCTATAATAGCCTATGGACGAAATTTATGAAGTGGCATGTTGTATATTTCGTCCAAGCCTCCAAGCACTCCTTATGGTGGATTCAAAGTGCGAAAATCACCACCGGAAAGTCCACTGTTCCTTCCCGCGCGCGCACCTTCTTCTCCATGCTTGATCCCGCTCCAATGGCCATCCTTCTTGTCCATGCTAGGTCCTTCATTCATAAGTAAAACAAAAGTATCTAATTTAGGCAGCATCATATGTTCATGAACATTCGAAGGATTTCCAAGAAACGAAAGTACCTGATAATTTAGTTGGCGTGTGCGGGCTCTAGTAACTGGTCCAATATGTGTAGCTGGTGGAGATGTGGGTGTAACATTAATAGGGATGTCCTCATCAATGGCCATGCATGAGATAGAGCAGAGAGAGATGGAAATGGAGCTGTCTAGAGAGGGGGAGAGGGGTTTTCACCCATGCAATCATGCATCTGGGCGCTAGGAAAGTTACTGGAGTTGTGGAGGGGCTTGCTAGAGCTGTGGTAAAAAGTGAGGTTCAAGGAGAACAAGTTAAGAGGTGGAAACATTAGTTTTTAAAATTGACCAGAAGGTGGTTGTTGCTGGTTTAGACAAGTAAAAAGATTATGCTTGCCATGAGATCTAACAGGGTCAAACGATGGATATAAATAAGAGTGATCATTAGGTTTGATCCCATTTGAGAAAAGTTGACAATGGAAACTTTATAAACCCTAGAAATGGGCAGAAACGGATTTTCTTAGATCAAATCATGCCAATATATTCTCCTTAATGCACCACTTTGTGTGGTGGCATCATTTGGGGATTAGAGCATGTCCACAAAGTTTGAGATAAAAATAAGAAACTTGATAATGTAAAGATGCTCAAGTTTGGATCTGGACAGAGAGGGTTTTGGGATATTTTGGTAAACCAAAACAATTGGGATGAGACTTTGCAAGATCATCACACATAGCATGTGTGGCTTGCTATAATTTTGCTGGATTTATTTGAGAATATTTCCTATAGAAATATTTCAAATGCTTGAAATATGCACAAAGGGTTTTGGAGGGTTTCGTCCAATATTTTGAACATGACCATGTGTTGAAATAGCAAATAGCAAATAGCAAATAAGCACACAATACTTTTTCATGGGTCCAAATTTTATAAAATCATTGCATAGCAAAGTGGTACAAACACAGTGTGTGACAGACCTACCCCCTTACAAGAATCTCGTCCCCGAGATTCCTAGGCTAGGCGCTAAAAAGATAAGGGAACTCGGATCTAAGATAGTCTTCACACTCCCATGTTGCTGCTACTTCAGTGTGGTTGCTCCATTGGACCTTGAAATACTTGATGGTGCGGCTCTGGGTGCCACATTCAGCTTCAACCAAGATGCAAACTAGTCTCTCACGATAAGTGAGGTCTGACTGAAGGTCGATGGCTTGATGATCGATGTCCTTGTAGAGGTCGGGGCGGTTGGGAACTTGGAGACACTTCCGAAGTTGCGACACATGGAATACGTTGTGCATATCGGATAGCTCAGAAGGTAGCTCTAGCTGGTAGGCAACTTCTCCTCGCCTATCAATGATCTTGAAGGGGCCGATATACCTTGGTGCGAGCTTTCCCTTGACGTGGAAGCGCTTGGTTCCCTTGAGGGGTGTGACTCGGAGATAGACATAGTCCCCAGCACGGAAACTCATGTCTCGGCGATGTGAGTCAGCGTAGCTCTTCTGTCTTGATTTGGCTGTCTCTAGACGCTCTGTAACAAGTTGGACTTGCTCTTCTGCTTCACGGAGGATATCTGGTCCAAAGACTAGTCATTCTCCGGTTTCTGATCAGTTGAGGGGAGTGCGGCACTTGCGTCCATATAGCACCTCAAACTATGCCATCTGCAGACTGGACTAATAGTTGCTATTGTAGGAGAACTCGGCGAATGGTAGGCAATCTTCCCACTTGGTTGCATACGCCACAACACAAGCATGAAGCATATCTTCAAGTATTTGATTCACCTGTTCCGTCTGTCCTCCGGTCTGAGGGTGAAAAGCAGTGTTGAAGGATGACTTGGTTCCCATAGCTTCTTGGAATCTATTCCAGAATCTCGAGGTGAACTGGGTTCCTCTGTCTGAGGCTCACAATCCGGTAGATGTAGAGGTTGGCTAGCTGGTTCCCATTGTAGGTGGTCCTGACGGGAATGAAGTGGGCTACCTTGGTCAGGTTATCGACAATGACCCAAATAGAGTCATGTCCCTTGCTTGACCTGGGCAAACCGGTGATGAAGTCCATCCCGACATAGTCCCACTTCCATTCAGGCACTTTGAGAGGTTGTAACAATCCAGCGGGTCACTGATGCTCAGCTTTGACTCTCTGGCCTAGGTCACACTTAGCGACAAAAGTGGATATCTCTCTTTTCATGCCATGCCACTAGAATCTTGCTTTGAGGTCTTGGTACATCTTGGTTCCTCCAGGATGGATGGAGTACGGAGTGTCATGAGCTTCTTGCAAGATCAAGTCCTTGAGCTCAACTTTGTTGGGTACGCAAATGCGATTCCCAAACCATACAACTCCTTGTTCATCCACTGAGAATCCTGGGGCCTTGCCTGCCTTGATCTTCCTCTTGATGCCTTCAATACTCTCATGTCCCTTCTGAGCTTCCTTAATATCATTCATCAAGGTAGGCCTTGCTTCGAGGTTGGCTAGGAATCCAGGTGCTACTAGTTCCAAGCCAAAGCTTTCAAGCTCTTCATATAGGGCGGGTAGCATTCCCTTAATCATAGCATTCAGGGAACAAGAATTTCTACTTATGGCGTCTGCTACCACGTTAGCCTTTCCAGGGTGATATTGAACACCGAGGTCGTAGTCCTTGATCAACTCCAACCATCTTCGCTGCCTCATGTTCAATTCCTTTTGATTGAAAATATACTTCAAACTCTTATGGTCTGTGTATATCTCACATCGCTTACCTAGAAGGTAATGTCGCCATGTCTTCAAGGCATGAACTACTCCTGCCAACTCAAGATCATGAGTACCATAGTTCGACTCATGAGGGCGTAGCTGTCTGGATAAATATGCTACGACTGTGCCTTCCTGCATCAGAACACTTCCAAGCTCGGTTCTCGATGCATCACAATATATCAAAAACTCCTTGTGATTATCGGGAGTGGACAAAACTGGGGCTGTCGTCAATCTCTTCTTGAGCTCTTGGAAACTTTCCTTGCACTTCAGCATCCACTCGAACTTCTTGTCCTTCTTTAAGAGCCGAGTCATGGGCCTAGAAATGCTCGAGAATCCTTCAATGAATTTGCGGTAATATCCCGCGAGTTCGAGGAAGCTCCTGACTTCCTTCACATTGCTTGGGGACTGCCATTCAGTCACGGCTACAATCTTGGCAGGATCCACTGACAATCCTTCTGCTGTCAACACATGACCCAAGAATCCAACTTCGTGCAACCAAAACTTGCACTAGCTGAATTTGGCAAAAAGATGTTGCTCTCGAAGCTTATCTAGGACCATTCTCAAATGTCGCGCATGCTCTTCTTCAGATTTGGAAAATATGAGTATGTCATCGATGAAGACGACAACAAACTTTTCCAAGTCCTCCATGAAAACTTTGTTCATGAGGTACATGAAGTAGGCAGGGGCATTAGTTAACCCAAATGACATGATCGTGTACTCGTACAGGTCATGCCGGGTTACGAACACCGTCTTCAGAATGTCTTGGGGTCTGATCTTTAGTTGGTAGTACCCAGACCTAAGGTCAATCTTGGAGAACACCTTGGCTCCATTCACCTGATCGAACACGTCCTCAATCTTGGGGAGAAGGTACTTGTTCTTGATTGTGACTTCATTGAGAGATTGATAATCGACACAAAGTCGAATAGTACCGTCCCTTTTTTCCACAAACAGAACATGTGATCCCCAAGGGGAGGCACTAGGGCGAATAAATCCTTTCCTGAGCTGCTCTGCCAGTTGCTTCTTCAATTCAGCCAACTCTTCGGATCCCATTCTATAGGGCTTCTTATAGATAGGTCCTGCTCCGGGCATTAGCACAATGATGAACTCAATGTCGCGGTCAGGAGGCATTCTGGGCAGCTCATCAGGAAATACATCAGGGTATCCACATACCACTGGCACTTGGTCCATCTCAACTCCTGACAGGCAATTTGATTGAGCAGCTTGAGTGGAGGGAGGGTTTGGGACATACTTGACTTCAACTCCTTGGCTGTTGGTCATGGTAACAGTCCTCCTGGCACACTCTAACAAACCTTGGTGCTTGGTTAACCAATTCATGCCAAGGATCACATCCAAACCTTGCGAATCCAAAACTATGAGGTCTGCTAGGAAGTCTACCCCGTTGATGTTATTTTCAACTCTTTTACATCCTGCCTTCGTCCTTAAAACTGCACCCGGGGTTTTTACCATCATCTGACTACTCAGAGGTGTAGGTTTCATGCCACTCTCTAGTGCAAATTTTTGGGTAACAAAAGAATGTGAAGCTCCACAATCAAACCGTATGGTTGTTGGGGTTGAGCTGGCAAGGAACGTACCTAGTATGACGTCCGGGTCTTCCTGGGCTTCCTCGGCGGTGACGTGATTCATGATATGTCTCCAACGTATCTATAATTTTCGCTTGTTCCATGCTGTTATATTATCATTCTTGGATGTTTTACAATCATTTCATAACAACTTTATATCATTTTTTGGGACTAACCTATTGACATAGTGCCAAAATGCCAGTTGTTGTTTTTGCTTGTTTTTTACTTTGCAGAATATCAATACCAAACGGAGTCCAATCGCGACGAAACTTTTTGGAGATTTTTTTTGACCAGAAGACACCCAGTGGGCCAAAGAAGTGCCAGAGAGGAGGGCCGTAGAGACTACAACCCACCAGGGCGCGCCCTGATGGGTTGTGCCCTCCAGGGGGCCCTCTCCACCGCCTTTGATGCCTATAAATTCCCAAATATTCCAAAAACCATAGGGGAGTCGACGAAACACAATTCCAGCCGCCGCAAGTTCCAGAAGCTCGAGATCCAATCTAAACACCATCACGGAGGGGTTCATCTTCTTCATAGGTGCCTCTCCGATGATGCGTGAGTAGTCCACCATAGACCTACGGGTCTTTAGCCAGTAGCTAGATGGCTTCCTCTCTCTCTCTCTTATGATTTTGAATACACTGGTCTCTTGGAGATCTATTTGATGTAAACTTTTGCGGTGTGTTTGTTGGGATCCGATGAATTTTGAGTTCATGATCAGTTTCTATCCATGAATATTATTTGAGTCTTCTTTGATCTCTTATATGCATTATTACTAATAGCCTCATATTTCTTCTTCGAATCTTTGGTTTAGTTAGGCCGACTAGATCATTTTTTCTTGCAATGGGAAGAGGTGCTTTGTGATGGGTTCGATCTTGCGGTGTCCTTTCCCAGTGACAAAAGGGGCAGCAAGGCACGCATGTATCGTTGCCATTAAGGATAACAAGATGGGGTCTATTCCTACATGAATATATCTTGTCTACATCATGTCATCATTCTTATTGCATTACTCCGTTTTTCCATGAACTTAATACACTAGATGCATGCTGGATAGCGGTCGATGTGTGGAGTAATAGTGGTAGATGCAGGCGGGAGTCGGTCTACTTATCTTGGACATGATGCCTATATAATGAGCATCGCCTTGGATATCGTCATGATTATTTGATCTTCTATCAATTGCCCAACAGTAATTTGTTCACCCACCGTGTGCTATACTCATGAGAGAAGCCACTTTTGAAACCTACGGCCCCCGGCTCTACTTTTCCAACATATTGCTTTCCGATCTATCTTTTTGCCACTTTGTTTTCAGATCTACAAAACCAAAAATACAAAAACATATTGCTGCACTTTTTATTTGCTCTTCTTATTTTGTGTTCTTGAGAGATCTATCTCTCCTATCTATCACTACCTAATCTACCTTTTTACCGTAGACAGATTGACAACCTCTCTTTTGCGTCGGGTTGCAAGTATTTGTTGTTTGTGTGCAGGTGCTACTTATTGGGTGGTGGTGATCCTCCTACTGGTTCAATAACCTTGGTTTCATAACTGAGGGAAATACTTACCGTCGTTGTGCTGCATCATCCCTTCCTCTTTAGGGAAATACCAACGCAGTCTCAAGCCACGTCAAAGGAATTTCTGGCGCCGTTGCCTGGGAGGAAGCGGTCTCTTCTATGTGCCTATCTAAGGCGCCGAGGACACTCCATCATCATCTACCAGGTTCCTAATCACAAATCCCATCTCCTTGCAATTACATTATTTTCCATTTGCCTCTCGTTTTCCTCTCCCCCACTTCACCAATTTTCCGTTTTATTCGCCCTATTTTTCGTTTGCCTTTTTCTCGCCGGATCTCTTCTTTCCTTGCAATCTTGTTTGCGTAGTCACGATGGTTCAAGAAAACACCAAGTTGTGTGATTTTTCCAATACTAATAACAATGATTTTATTAGTACTCCGATTGCTCCTCCCGCCACTAGTGCGGAGTCTTGTGATATTAATGCCGCTTTGTTGAATCTTGTCATGAAAGATCAATTTTCCGGTAATCCTAATGAGGATGCCGCGTCCCATCTAAACACGTTCGTAGAATTGTGTGATATGCAAAAGAAAAAAGATGTGGACAATGATATTGTGAAGTTGAAATTATTTCCTTTTTCCTTGCGGGATCGTGCAAAAATTTGGTTTTCCTCTTTGCCTCGCAATAGTATCGATTCTTGGAATAAGTGCAAGGATGCTTTTATTAATAAGTATTTGCCCCCCGCGAAATTTATTTACCTTAGGACGCAAATCATGAATTTTAAGCAACTTGATCATGAACATGTTGCACAATCTTGAGAAAGAATGAAGTTGATGCTAAGAAATTGTCCTACTCATGGTTTAAATCTTTGGATGATCATACAAAAAATTTATGCGGGATTGAATTTTGTCTCTAGAAATCTTTTAGATTCCGCCGAGGGTGTTACTTTTATGGAAATTACTTTGGGTGAAGCTACTAAATTGCTAGACAGTATTATGGCTAATTATTCTCAATGCCATACCGAAAGAGCACCTACAAGTAAAAAAGTTAATTCGGTTGAAGAAATTAGTACTTTGAGTGGTAAGGTTGATGCTTTGATGTAATTGGTTGCTAGTAAAAATGCTCCTATTGATCTTAATGATATGCCTTTGTCTACTTTGATTGAGCAAAATAGTGATTCCGTAGATGTGAACTGTCGGCGTTCTGGGAACGGGAGTACCCAGACCTGCCTGCATGCGACCCATCGCGTGGCCCACCACGATGGCCCGGTACGGCCTGGCGACAAACCCCCCAGGACAAGACCCTCATGAGGGCCCCGACCTCGCGAAGAGAACAACACCAAGACCCTCAGGGGAGCGGCCTCCCCAGGTTGCCTCCCGAGGAGCGGAGATTCCTATGCAGTGCCCGGCCTCAAGAGGCTGCGATGACGTGAGCCATGACGACCCAGCCAGGCGAGCCCCAGCGGGCGCAGCGGGGACAGTTTCCCCTTTGGTGCTAAGGAGGCAAGGACGTACGCGGGTTCCGGAGGGACCCCCCCAAAGGTTTCCCTTCCGGTGTAACAAGACCAAGACCACGGGCTCGGCAGGGCAGATGTCACCAACGAGCCCACCTCTGCGTCATGCCAGGAGCTTTGCAGGCGAAGACCACCTTTAGTCAGGATAAGCTGTTCCTCCTGTCCCCTTTCAAATTTGGCCGTTGTGGGATCTCTTCCTGCCTGTGCGATAAGGGAAGAGGACCCTGGCCACTATAAATAGAGACTAGCCTCCACCGTAGAAAAGGACCGGATCCATCCTTACTCGAGTGCCCTCACGAGGTCGCTCACCACTGTACTAGTTCATCACCGAACCTCCCCGTGAGGCCAATCCACCCAAAGTAGGAGTAGGGTTTTACACCGCAAGGTGGCCTGAACCTGGGTAAATCTTCGTGTTCATCTTCTCGTGCTCTCGCGTGTGTTCGGCAGGGTCTAGTTGGGGGCGACAGGCTTGTGGTTTGAGCTGGTTGGGATCTCCGCACACGCCCCAGAGTTCGAACCTTCTTGGGTCTGCGGAGCCCTGAATCCGACATTTGGCGCGCCAGGTAGGGGTCAAACCGACGGCCTTCCGCTTAGGAAATGGAGACAGGCAGGTCTGAGTTCGTCTGCCTGCGGTGGGCCACGCCCTGGGCCGCAGACAGGCAGGTCTGAGTTCATCCCGGGCTCTCCTCAGGGGGTCTTGTTGGACCGTCGAGCGACCCCTGGCGATGGCTGCCCGCTCGAACCTCGCGACGCTGACGTCCTGAGGAGGCACGGGCCGCGCCTGCTCCGGGCTCTCAGGGGCGGCCTCAAGAGCCCGACTCTCCCTCTTCCACGTCATCTTCCTTTTTCGTAGCGTCGTGCCGGCCCCGAGAGTGCACGGGGGGTAGGTCATCGGCGCCGGAGCCAAGTCTTACGAGTAACGATCCTCGGGAGCCCGTCTTTTTCTTTTACTTCTCGTGGCGGGTTCCTGCGTCGCGAGGTGCAGCTGGGGCGCCGGGGCAGCTTGGTGGCCTTGCCGAGGGGGCCTCTTCCTTGCGGACCAGGCAGCTTCACAGCTTCGAGAGGCGCCCACCGCTCGCGAAGCTCCTGGGGTGGCGAGGAGTCGGGGCCTCCGGAGGTGCTTCCTCAGGGCCCCGCCTTCCGCGAAGGTGCCGAAAAGTGCTTTACGTAGAGTTAGAATTCTTTGATAACGAGTCGAATCATGACTTCCCTTCCCCTGGTCGTCTTCCTACCAGCAACCATTTTGGTCGGAGCCCCCGAGCGAGGGCCGACCACCGCTGGTATGTCGGGTCATAATGCCTGGCAAGACCAGGGGATGAGCGCTCCTGAGGAAACATGCGCCTACCGGCCTGTGCTTGTAGTAACTTGTTAGAACCCTGTGATTTCCTTTGGCACCCTATTTCCTTCCTACTTTCTTTTGTGCTCTGCATCGGCAGGGCCCAATCCCGCGCATACCTCGACCGCCGTTGGGGCGTCCGGATTGCCAGGATGAGACCAAGGGGCGAGGGGCTACGTGACAAGTGAGGCCCCTGGGTCGCGATGCCCAGGGGTCCCCCTTGACGTGTGAGCAGCGGGGGCCTGAGGCAATTTGTGCCTGTCGGCTCGCTCGAGAGCGCCGCACGAGGATTAGAGCGCCAAAGCTTTGGCGAGGTGAACACCGTGCCCAGCCCCCGCTCGCGAGGTGCGAGAGAGAGAAGGCTGGTAGGTGCTAAATTTTCAAAGCCAAGACTGCAAAACGAGAAACACTGCAAAGGAGAAAAATCCCCTCCCCTTTTTCAAACAAAGACGCGAAAGCTTCAAATTTCATTCCAAAAGAAGGCAAATTCGGTTGACAAAACAGAGCAAATAACAGCCGCGTCCGGCACCTAACAGCTAGTCTTCGTCTTCCCCCAGCGCGGAGCATAGGGCTTCCACTAGGCATGGGCATAGTCATTGGGGGACCGTGTCGTCCACCAGCGCGGAGCATGGGTCTTCCACTTGGGTGTGGGTGGGAATCCCTCCATGTCCTCGGGAGGCAACCCACTCATTATTACGTGAGAGTGTCAGGTTGTAGATAGCTGGGCAAACACCCAAGCACAAGGCTCAGGAGTTCCCAACTCAGTTCCTGAGTCACCCCGCGCCTTTCGGCGTGGTTCCGCGCCCCTACGGCCCAAACATGGGTGCATTGCTCCCCGCGTGACCGCGGGATTGCTCTCCCGTGGCCCAAACATGAGCGCAACGCACCCCGCGCGACCGTAGGAGTATTGTGTCGATGTAGCCGCCTCGGGAGGCGCCAGGGCACCTGCCAAGACGCAGCCCGGAGGGCTCGTGGGGCCTTGCCTCCTGAGGATTGTGCCGGAGCACCCCGAGCCGTGGGGCGCGTGGGGCCCTCTCGAGCGTGACATGATTGGCGCGGAGCGTGGAGCGTGACACGATTGGCATGGGGCGCTTGCCGCGCGTGGCCCGCGCCTCTTGTGTCCTGCCGATCTCCTAGGCGACGATTCCTGTTACCCGGGCGCCGGCACCGCGTTCCCTGCTCGCGAGGGCGCCGTCTTGCGACGGGCCCCCACACGCCCCCGGGCGCCCTCTCCGTTGCATCGACCGAGCCAGGTGCTTCTACAGCGGAAGCCCCCGGGCTCAACCTGAAGAGGAGCGCCGGGAGTGGCCCCCCTACGCCGAGGGGTGGAGGTGCCTGTGGCGAGTACGAGACTCGCGGCGCCGATGCCTGCCACAGCGCTGCTCGGAACGTATGCTTCCACGCAAGGGCCTTGGTCTCCCTCTGGCCCTTCGCCGCGTGCTTCGTAGTTGAAGCTTCCCCTGGGCAACAGGGCGACGCCGTCCTGGGTGCGCGGCCCACGAACCCGCCTGCGCCGAGCCTCTGCCCGAAGTTGGCCTGCTCTGCCTCCGTCGCGAGGTTGGCCGCGTCCATCTTGGCGAGGGTTGTTTTCGTGTGTATCCTCCACGCCTCCGCCTTGATGACCTCCAGGTTCGGTGGCTTGTGTTGCCCGGTCCCTGCGTCGGTTGGCGCGCCCACGCCAAGAAAGCCCGGGCAGTCGGTGATCCGCCGGGTCGTAGGCGCGCGTGTTGTGGCGAGCGCGGAGCATCCCGCCACCTCCTTCGTGCGTGGCTTCGCCGGGCCCGGGCAGTGGCCCGAACCTGGTCACTAGGACCCTAAGGAGAAGGAGTACAGCCTGGGTCGTACCTTGCTCGGGCTCCTCGGGTTGGGGGCCGGGCGCGTCGTCGCGCGATGGTGGAAACGGCTCGCCGGCCGAGCCCCCCCGCTTCTTGCGCCAGTGGTCGGAGAGGGAGGTACGGAACTAAGGCCCTTCTCGCGACAGCGACAAGCTCGGCGATGTGGTCGGCTCAGGCGTCGTAGCCCCCGTGCGTCGGGCGATGGCGAAGAGCTCGCTTGCCATGAGCAGTGCGTGCTGCGCATTTAGGTCTCCCACGTGGGCACAGGCTGAGGAGGACCATGCGGGAGATACGGCGGGGCGGGCGCTCCGCCGCAGAGGGGGGCGCGCGTGGCCCGGCGGCGCATGGGTGGCGCGAGCGGTGACGGTGGTGGCGACGACGCTGGTGGCCTGGTAACAGCCGTCCAGCGCTGAGCCCCCGGAGCATGTGTGTTGAGAGCTGGACATGGGGTTGATGAAGCGGGAGTCGTCGGAACCGAAGGACGTCGGCGCACCCCCTACCTGGCGCGCCAAATGTCGGAATTAGGGCTCCGCAGACCCAAGAAAGGTTCGAACACAAGGGTGCGCTCGCCCTCCGATCCCACTCGGCTAGCAGCTACACAACCTCGCCTTGCAGAAGATGCATGAGAGCGCAAGAAGATGAACAGAACGATTTACCCAGGTTCGGGCCACCTTGCGGTGTAAAACCCTACTCCTGCTTTGGGTGGATTGGCCTCACGAGGAGGTTCGGTGATGAACTTGTACAGTGGTGAGCAAACTCGCGAGGGCTCTTGGGTGAAGATGGATCCGGCCCTCCTCTACGGCGGAGGCTAGTCCCTATTGATAGTGGCCTGGGTCCTCTTCCCTTATCGCATTGGCGAGAAGGGATCCCACAACGGCCGAAAATTTGAAAGGGGACAGGAGGTACAACTTATCCTAACTAAAGGTGGTCTTCGCGTGCAAAGTTCCTGGCGTGACGCAGAGGTTGGATTGGTGATGACATCCTCCCTGCCGAGCTCGTGGTCTTGGTCTTGTTGCACCGGAATGGAAACCTTTGGGGAATTCTTTGGGAACCCACGTTCGTCCTTGCCCCCTTAGCACGAAAGAGGAAACTGTCTCTACTGCGCCCGCTGGCGCCCGCCTGCCCTGATCATCATGGCTCACGTCATCGCAGCCTCCTGAGGCTGGGCACTGCATAGGAATTTCTGCTCATCGGGAGGCAGCCTGGGGAGACCGCTCCTCTGGAGGTCTTGGCATCGTTCTCCTCGCGAGGGTCTTGTCTTGTGGGGTTCGTCGCCAGGCCGTACCGGGCCATCGCGCAGGGCCACGCCCTGGGCCGCAGGCAGGCAGGTCTGGGTACCCCCGATGCCAAAACGCCGGCAGTCTCCGTTTCCAGGCAGGCAATGCCCAGCCTGGAGACATGGGCGTGTGTTCCACCCTCTGTCTCCAGGCAGGCAGCGCCTGACCTGATGACGTGGATGAGTGCTCCGGCTTCTGTACCCAGGCACCCTGGCGAGGTGCGCCGGGGTGACGCGCTGGGAGCTGACCTCGCGCATAGCGAGAGGGTCCGGCACCGGGCCCTGTCCGCACCGCAAGGATTCACGGCGCTACCACGGCGATGGCGCCCGCCTCTAGGCCCTCAGGAGCCGGAGGCTTCGAGGGACGGGATCCGTGCCCCAGAGGCCTGGAGCGCCCTACGCCCCCCAGGCTCCAACCGTGACACTATCACATAATAATGAGTGGGCTGTATACGCCCGGGGTCCCCTGAGGACGCGGAGGGGCCCCCACCCACGACCAAGTGGAAGACCCATGCACCGCGCTGGCGGACGACACGGTCCCCCAATGTCTATGCCGACGCCTAGTGGAAGCCCTATGCTCCGCGCTGGGGGAAGACGAAGACTAGCTGTTAGGTGCCGGACGCGGCTGTTCTTTGCTCTCTTTTGTAAACCAAATTTGCCGTCTTTTGGAATGAAACTTGAAGCTTTCGCGTCTTTGCTTGAAAAAGGGGTGGGGATTTTTCTCCGTTGCTGTGTTTCTCGTTTTGCAGTCTTGGCTTTAAAAATTTAGCACCTGCCAGTTTTCCCTCTCTCGCGCCCCGCGAGTGGGGGCTAGGCACGGTGTGCACCTCGCCAAAGCTTTGGCGCTCTAGTCCTCGCACGGCGCTCTCGAGCGAGCCTACAGGCGCAAGGTGCCTTAGGCCCCCGCTGCTCGCACATCAAGGGGGACCCTTAGGCATCGCGACCCAGGGACCTCACTAGTCACGTAGCCCCTCGCCCCTTGGTCTCGTCCTGGTGATCCGGACGCCCCAACGGCGGTCGAGGTATGCGCGGGATTGGGCCCTGCCTACGCAGAGCACAAAAGCAAGCAGGAAGGAAACAGGGCGCAAAGGAAATCACAAGATTCAAACAAGTTATTACAAGCACAGGCCGGCAGGTGCATGTTGCCTCAGGCCCCCGGCCTCAGGAGCGCTCATCCCCTGGCCTTGCCAGGCATTGCGATCGGCCCTCACTCGGGGGCTCCAACCAAAATGGTTGCTGGAAGGAAGATGACCAGGGGAAGGGAAGTCATGATTTGCCTCGTTATCAAGGAATTCTAACTTTGTGTGAAGCGCTTTTCAGCACCTTTGCGGAAGGCGGGGCCCTGAGGAAGCGCCTCCGAAGGCCCTGACTCCTCGCCACCCCAGGAGCCTCGCGAGCCGTGGGCGCCTCTTGAAGCTGCGAAGCTGCCTGGTCCGCAAGGAAGAGGCCCCCTCGGCGAGACCTCCAAGCTGCACCTCGCGACGCAGGAACCCGCCATGAGCACGCCAAGCTAAGTTACCCTAATCACGACAAGCAGGAGCTTTCCACTGGTGGCAACACAAACGCCAAAGTACGGGATAGAAACAAAACGCTAACGTAAAGGCGCAAGCGCCATAGTTCATTACACACCCCCTCGGGGCCCTTCGTGATTCTTGATGCAGGAAGTAAAAATAAAGCCAGCAAAAGATGGCCTCCCGAGGGCCGCTACTCCTGAGGCCTGGCTCCGGCGCCGCCCGAGCTCAGTCGGAGTCCTCCTCCTCCTTGACAGTGGCACGGCGGCATGGCGGCTCGGCGGCCTCCGGGGTAAAGCCACGGCGCCGCGGGGGCTCGCCGCCCTCTTTGGTCTGGGCCCACCGATGCGGCGGCTCGTCGTAGTCGTCGCCGCTCGAGCTTCCCTCGGAGGAGGCGTCGCTGCCGTTGGAGGTGCCGCGTCCGTCGCCAAGGGCAAGCTCACCGCCGAGGGCGCCGCCGCCGCGATGATCACCGTCGGTGGAGAAGTGGTCGCTGTCGTCGCCGTCGCCCTCCGGGAAGCACCCCAAGCGCCTACCATCTTCCCCAAAGATCTTGACGAAGAGCGTCGCCACCCCGTCATAATTGAAGTGGAGGGTACACCTCCCCTGCAGGCCGCAGGCGCGGGCGAACGTCTGCCACCCGCAGTTCAGGAACACGTAGCCCGCCGAGGTGACTTCGACCTCCACCCAGGAGGCTGTGCCGCAGCAACCATCGGCCTGCAGCCATAGGCCGGCAGGCCCTCTGGCTGGCAGCGCTCCTGCAAATAAGCGCATGAGCTAGAGCCAAGTGCTGGCCGGCCGCTCCTCCCACACCACGAACTCCTGGACCGCGTCAGCCGAGTGAGATTGCGCGCGGGGCGGCCGGGCGCCAGCCGCGAGCCTCCCTCCTCGGCTGCGAGCGCCACGGCTGCCGCTGCCGCCTACGCGGGAGGGAGCCTTCCCGCGGCTGCCGGAGGCAACACCGGCCCACACCAGAGTGGGCCCGCGTCCTCGAGGGGCCACCGCCAGCGTCGTGGTGTACTTGCGGGGACGACCACGACCCCTCTTGGGCGGCGGCGAGCCCGGTCCCTCCAGGCGACCTTTCCCTTTCTCAGCAGCAGAGAACCTCCTCACAGGTGTCATGGTCGTGGGAGTGGAGCATTGGAGCCGAGAGGCGAGATAAAAAAGACGGGCTAGGGGGACTCTGCCCCCCTCGCCTACTTATAGTTGATTGGAGGCCAACCAGCGTCCCTCCGCGTTCCGCGCAATGATGGCCCCGCAGCACGTGCCAGCCCTTGTCAGTTGGGGCGGTTACCGAGGTGTCGTGGGGAAGTAGAGGCGTCGGCGCCTTGTCGTGCGCCATGCGTCAAGCCTGGCCCGCATGCGATGGGGGCCCGCGGCGCTTCGGCCTTCCTTCCTTGGCTTCGCCCCGAAGCCGGGCCGAGTGCGCCTTGGGCCCGGTGGCTACTGTTGGCATTCTGGGAATGGGGGTACCCAGACTTGCCTGCCTGCGACCCAGCGCGTGGCCCACCACGATGGCCCGGTACGGCCTGGCGACAACCCCCCCAGGACAAGACCCTCGTGAGGGTTCCGACCTCGCGAGGAGAACAACACCAAGACCCTCAGGGGAGCGGCCTCCCCAGGTTGCCTCCCGAGGAGCGGAGATTCCTATGCAGTGCCCGGCCTCAGGAGGCTGTGATGACGTGAGCCATGATGACCCAGCCAGGCAGGCGCCAGCGGGCGCAGCGGGGACAGTTTCCCCTTTCGTTCTAAAGAGGCAAGGACGTACGCGGGTTCCCGAGGGACCCCCCCCCCATAGGTTTCCCTTCCGGTGTAACAAGACCAAGACCACGGGCTCGGCAGGGTGGATGTCACCAACGAGCCCACCTCTGCGTCATGCCAGGAGATTTGCAGGCGAAGACCACCTTTAGTCAGGATAAGATGTACCTCCTGTCCCCTTTCAAATTTGGCCATTGTGGGATCCCTTCCCGTCTGTGAGATAAGGGAAGAGGACCCTGGCCACTATAAATAGGGACTAGCCTCCACCGTAGAGAAGGACCAGATCCATCTTTACCCGAGTGCCCTCGCGAGGTCACTCACCACTGTACAAGTTCATCACCGAACCTCCCCGTGAGGCCAATCCACCCAAAGAAGGAGTAGGGTTTTACACCGCAAGGTGGCCCGAACCAGGGGTAAATCTCCATGTTCATCTTCTCGCGCTCTTGCGCTTCTTCGATAGGGTCTAGTTGTGGGGCGACATGCTTGAGGTTTGAGCTGGTTGGGATCTTCGCACACGCCCCAGAGTTCGAACCTTCTTGGGTCCGCGGAGCCCTGAATCCGACATGAACTTTGTCTCGCGAAACAATTTCAATAACAATGCTTATAGAGGTAATTTTAATCCTAGGCCTTTTCCTGGAAATTCCTCTAATAATTATGGTAATTCCTCTTACAATAATAATAGGAACACCTCTGGTCTTGAGAGTAATATTAAAGAATTTATCAATGCGCAAAAGGCTTTCAATACTACGAGAAAAGAAAAGTTGAATAAGATTGACGATATGTCTAGAAGCATTGATAGAATTTCTCATGATGTTGAAAATCTCAAGTTGAAAGCTTTTGTGCCTAAGATTGATGAATCTATTAAATCTTTATATGTCTCTCTGGATGAAAGTAAGAAAAGAACCGCTATGCTTAGAGCTAACAGAGAAATCTTAGAAAAGTCGTTTTCTAGTGATTGCCTTCATAAAAAAGATGTAGATCTTAAAGTGATTGGTGTTTCTACTATTGATTCCTTGTTTAGTAATATTAAAATTGATAATAAAGGGACTGAAGTAGAGTCAATTTTAGCTAGAGGGCGTCCCAATATTTGGAGGGTGAAAATCTTGATGAAATTTTTGATAAAAGTGGGTTTGAAGAGGTCAAAACTTTAACTAGTGATGTACCCACTATTTTGGATTGCAAAGACTTTAATTATGATAGTTGCTCCTTGATTGAATGTATTTCTTTGCTACAATCCATTTTGAATTCACCCCGTGCTTATGAGCAAAATAAAGCTTTTACTAAACATATCGTTGATGCCATGATGAAATCTTTTGAAGAGATGTTGGAGTTGGAGATTTCTATTCCTAGAAAATTGCATGATGAGTGGGAACCTACCATTAAGGTCAAGATTAAAAATTATGAGTGCTTTGCTTTATGTGATTTGGGTGCTAGGGTTTCCACGATTCCGAAATCTTTATGTGATGTGCTTGGTCTTACCAACATTAAAGAATGCTCTCTTAATTTGCACTTGGCGGATTCTACTATTAAAAAACCTTTGGGAAGAATTAATGATGTTCTTATTCTTCCAAATAGGAACTATGTGCCCATAGATTTTATTGTTCTTGATATTGATTGCAATCTGTCTTGTCCCATTATACTTGGTAGACCGTTTTTACGCACAATAGGTGTCGTGATTGATATGAAAGAAGGCAATATTCGTTTTCAATTTCCACTAAGAAAGGGTATGGAACACTTCCCTAGAACAAGAATTAAGCCACCATATGAATCAATCATAAGGGCATCCTATGGATCCAAAACCAAAGATGATAATACTTGAATCTATGCGTTATGCCTAGCTAGGGGCATAAAACGATAGCACTTGTTGGGAGGCAACCCAATGAATAAATTTGTTTTTTCTTTTTTCCTTTCTGTTTTTGAGTGTTGACACAATTATGCCTCTGTTATGATTGTGTTTTATGGTTTATTTAGTGTTTTCTCCAAGTAGAACCTTTAGGATGATTGATAAGATGAGTAGAAGTGATGCTGAATCTGAAACAGAAACTTTGCGTCCAGTATTTGAATTTTAATGTTTCGCTGGAACATGATCTTGAGCTGAAATTTTAACACAGTGTTTCCATACAAATTATTTACGTTTTTATAATTTTTCAGAATTTTTAGATTTACAGAAGTATGGTTAGAGTACAGATTGCTACAGACTGTTCTGTTTGAGACAGATTCTGTTTTCGTTGCATTGTGTGCTTGTTTTGATGAATCTACGGTTTGTATTGGGGGGTATAAGCCATGGTAAAGTTAAAATACAGTAGGTATAATGAAATACCAAAATATTAATGGTTTTGCAATAGCACCTAAAGTAGTGATTTGCTTTATTATACTAATGGATCTCACGAAGATTTTGTTGAGTTTTGTGTGATTGAAGTTTTCAAGTTTTGGGTGAGATCACGGTGGATGAAGGAATAAGGAGTGATAAAATCCTAAGCATGGGGATGCTACCGCACCCCCAAGATATATCCAAAGAGTAAGAAGCAACTAAGCTTGGGGATGCCCCCGAGTGGCATCCCCTCTTTCTTCTAACAACCATAGGTATTTTACTTGGAGCTATATTTTTATTCGTCACATATCATGAGTTTTGCTTGGAGCGTCTTGTATCTTTGCTTGCTTTGCTTGTTACGTTTTCCTTTGTATCCTTGCTGTGCACACCTATTTGGGAGAGCCAAAATTATGCTATGATTTGTTAGAATTGCTCTCTATGCTTCACTTAAACTTTTTGAGCAATAGAACTGCTCTAGTGCTTCACTTATATCTTTTTGAGACCGGTGTGCTTGGAAATTTTTGTACAAATACTCTCATGCCTCACTTAGATTAATTTGAGAGTTAGTAAATTTTGAAGAAATCCACTCATGCTTCACTTATACCTTTTTGAGAGATGAAATTTTTATGCTCATGTTCTTCACTTAGATTTGTTTGAGCTTGTCAAAAAAGCAATGGCAATATATGAAACTAGTCCCAAAGTGATAGATATCCATGGAGGATATAATAAAAACTTTCATGAAGATCATTGGGGAAATTAAACTTGATTCCTTGTAATAGTTTTGAAACATGATGATAGTAATATGTGAGTCATGTTAGTGAGTAATTATGCTTGAGTAGGAATATTGGTGTTAAGGTTTGTGATTCCCGATGCAAGTACGAAAGTCAATAGTTATGCAATGAAATTACATCCTACTTGTGGTGCATTATTCGGTGTTAGTTATGCTCAATGCTCACTTATGTGAATTTTCGTTTCTTGGTTTGGTTGCTTCTCAATCTATTTGCTATCCTCCATTTGTACTAAGTAGAAATACTACTTGTGCATCCAAAATCCTTAAACCAAGTTTTGCCTTATGAGTCCACCATACCTACCTATATGCGGTATTTCCATGCCGTTCCAAGTAAATTTGTATGTGCCATCTCTAAATTTTCAAAATAAATTTTCTCTTTTGTGTGCTCGTACCGCTCATGAAACGGTGGGGCGTGTCCAGTATTTTTCCATGCTAGATGTGTTATCCTCAAGATGAGTGTGTATTCACTTGTCATTGCACGAGAGTGCGGCGGTAATAGGGATGCCCATTCCCGAAATGAAAAAAAGAAAAAAAATATTTACTTTGTGTTGTCAAATAATAAATTCCTTGGAAAGTGTTGGTATGGAAGGCAGCCGTGGATACGGCCCGCCATGGAATGTGAAAGTTTGGTGGAAAAAGGAATAAACTTTATTTTCTGTTTGGGAACCGCCTATGATATATCTAGCATGGAAAGTATTGTGAGCTACTTTGTCATTTTCGTTGACAGGAAAAGCATGCCACCCAAAATATTTTTCTCTCTCAATTTAAAACTTTGAGCTCTGGCACCTCTACAAATCCCTACTTCCCTCTACGAAGGGCCTACCTACTTACTTTATGCAATTTTTATTTTTACTTTGAGTCTCCATCTTCTCTTATAAGCACCAACTAGGGGGCACTATGATCGTACTTGAGCATTGGGTATAGCTAATATTTGAGTGTGTTTCATGAATGGATCAATGATTGAACATGATGGGCTAGGGATAACTTTCTTTAGTGTTGATATTTTGAAAGACATGGTTGCTTGTAAGCATGCTTGAGTATTAAAGTCTTTGTGTCAAAACTAGACTATTGCTTTGAACCATCTAGAGGTCCAAATGTCCATGCTACAAAAGAAAAGAATATGTGATGAACATGATAGGCAGCATTCCACATCAAAAATTCTGTTTTTATCATTTACCTACTCGAGGACGAGTAGGAATTAAGGTTGGGGGTGTTGATACGTCTCCAACGTATCTATCATTTTTGCTTGTTCCATGCTGTTATATTATCATTCTTGGATGTTTTACAATCATTTTATAACAACTTTATATCATTTTTTGGGACTAACCTATTGACATAGTGCCAAAGTGCCAGTTGCCGTTTTTGCTTGTTTTTTACTTTGCAGAATATCAATACCAAACGGAGTCCAATCACGACGAAACTTTTTGGAGATTTTTTTTTGGACCAGATGACACCCAGTGGGCCAAAGAAGTGCCAGAGAGGTGGGCCGTGGAGAGCACAACCCACCAGGGCGTGCCAGGGGGCCCCCGACGCGACCTGATGGGTTGTGCCCTCCATGGGCCCCCTCTCCACCACCTCTGATGCCTATAAATTCCCAAATATTCCAAAAACCCCAGGGGAGTCAATGAAACACAATTCCAGCCGCCACAAGTGCCAGAACCTCGAGATCCAATCTAAACACCATCACGGAGGGGTTCACCTTCTTCATAGGTGCCTCTCCGATGATGCGTGAGTAGACCACCATAGACCTACGGGTCCGTAGGCAGTAGCTAGATGGATTCGTCTCTCTCTCTCTTATGATTTTCAATACAGTGGTCTCTTGGAGATCTATTTGATGTAAACTTTTGCGGTGTGTTTGTTGGGATCCGATGAATTTTGAGTTCATGATCAGTTTCTATCCATGAATATTATTTGAGTCTTCTTTGATCTCTTATATGCATGATTACTTATATCCTCGTATTTCTTCTTTGAATCTTTGGTTTAGTTAGGCCGACTAGATTGATTTTTCTTGCCATGGGAAAGGTGCTTTGTGATGGGTTCGATCTGTGGTGTCCTTTCCCAGTGACAGAAGGGGCAGCAAGGCACGCATGTATCGTTGCCATTAAGGATAACAAGATGGGGTCTATTCCTACATGAATAGATCTTGTCTACATCATGTCATCGTTCTTATTGCATTACTCCATTTTTCCATGAACTTAATACACTAGATGCATGCTAGATAGCGGTTGATGTGTGGAGTAATAGTGGTAGATGCAGGCTGTTGTAGGTCTACTTATCTTGGACGTGATGCCTATATAATGATCATCGCCTTGGATATCGTCATAATTATTTGATCTTCTATCAATTGCCCAACAGTAATTTGTTCACCCACCGGGTGCTATAATCATAAGAGAAGCCACTAGTGAAACCTACGACCCCCGGGTCTACTTTTCCAACATATTGCTTTCCGATCTATCTTTTTGCCTCTTTGTTTTCAGATCTACAAAACCAAAAATACAAAAACATATTGCTTCACTTTTTATTTGCTCTTCTTATTTTGTGTTCTTGAGAGATCTATCTCTCCTATCTATCACTACCTAATCTATCTTTTTACCGTAGAGAGATTGACAACCTCTCTTTCACGTCGGGTTGCAAGTATTTGTTGTTTGTTTGCAGGTGCTGCTTATTGGGTGGTGGTGATCCTCCTACTGGTTCGATAACCTTGGTTTCATAACTGAGGGAAATACTTACCGTCACTGTGCTGCATTATCCCTTCCTCTTTGGGGAAATATCGACGCAGTCTCAAGCCACGTCAATTCACATGACCCTTGCCATTGTTGGGCTGGTTGTGGAGAGCTTGGTTCCTTGGTGGCGCTCCACGGCCTTGACCTTGGTTTGGCGCATTGGGGCACGGTGCATATGGCTTCTTGTTAGGGCACTGCCTAGAGATGTGCCCTGGCTGACCACATCCAAAGTAAGTGACTTGTCCTGAGTTGTTATTGTTTTTGCCACCATTGTTGTTATTGGTGTTGTTGTAAACTGGTCTGGGATTGGCATAGTGCTAAGGCTGGTAGCTCGGACGAGGTGCAGGAGGTCTAGCCTGCTGAGGCTGATAGGTTGGCTTGGCTAGGGCTGGCTGCCATGAGTGAGGCTTCTGGTTGCTGGAACTACCCTTACTGATCATCTTGCGCTTGCGAGTGTCTTCCATGGCACGACGCTTGTCTTCGAGCATGAGAGCCTTTTTCACCAGCTTGAAGAAGGTCCGCTAGTCGCATACAATGAGCTGATACTACAGGGCTTGCTCGAGTCCTTCCATGAAGCGTTCCATCTTTCTGGCCTCAGTGTTGACATCTTCAGGGGCATACCTCGACGGCAGGTTGAACTTCTGCATATACTCCTTGACAGATCCACTTCCTTGCTTCAGTGCTCGAAATTCTTTCTTCTTGATAGCCATGATCCCAGAAGGAATGTGGGCCGTGCGGAATCCTTCCTTGAAATCAGCCCAGGTGATCACACGATCGCCTTGCATGACCTTGAATCCATCCCACCAAACTCTGGCGGTACCTCCGAGGCAGTGAGAAGCATAAAGAACCTTCTTGCGATCCTCATTGCAGTTGATCAATGCAAGGAGGTCCTCGATGGTGCGGATCCAGTCATTGGCATCCAGAGGTTCAGAAGTCTCGGTGAAGGTTGGGGGCGAATTCCTCATGAACTCCGATAGAGTGGAGCGGCCTGATACGTCTCCAACGTATCAATAATTTTTTATTGTTCCATGCTGATATATTATCATTCTAGGACATTTTTTGGGTATTTATATACCAATTTATAATATTTTTGAGCACTAACATATTGACCCGGTGCCCAGTGCCACTTCGTGTTTTCTGCGTGTTTTTGCCTTTTCAGAGTTACGATACCAAATGGAGTCCAATTGCCACAAAACTTTTTGGTGATTTTTTCTGGACCCGTACAAGACTTAGAAGCTTCGGAGGAGGGCCATGAGATGCACCAGGGGCCAACAAGCCATCTAGCCGCGCCCCCAGGGGCGTGGCCAAATATGTTGTGGCCCCCTGGAGTGTCTCCCGACGTCGTTCTCTGGCCTATAAATTCACATCTACCCTAAAAACACTAGAAGCGCTCCCGAAACACTTTTTCCGCTACCGCAAGTCTCTGTTTCGATAGGAGGCCATCTACACATCCGTTCGGACACCCTACATGAGGGGAGATCGATCACGGAGGGCCTCTTCATCAACCTTGCTGCCCTCACCATGATGTGTGAATAGTTCACCACGGACCTACGGGTCCGTAGGTGGTACCTAGATGGCAATCTCTCTCTATCTCTTGATATTCAATACAATGTTCATCGCATCTTTGCCTTGATCTATCCGATGTAATCCCTTTGTATGGTGTGTTTGTTGGGATCTGATGAATTGTGAGTTTATGTTCAGATTATTCATGAAAATTATTTGAGTCAAACCTGATTACTATGATTCTTATTTGCATGATCATCATAGCTTCGTAATGCTTTCCGATCTATTGAGATAGTTTGGCCAACTAGATTGATTATTCTTCGGTGGGAGTGGTGCATTGTAGGAGGTTCAACCTAATGAGTTTCTATATCCCAGTGATAGAAGGTGACAAGTTGCGTCTTTGTGTTGTTGTTACTAAGGATAAAACGATGGGGTTTATTCATATTAGTTGAGTTTACTTTGTCTACATCATGTCATCATTCTCCAAGCATTACTCCGTTTGTCATGAACTTAATACGTAGAGAGGCAAGCATAGAAGCACTCTTGAAGTGGATTAATAGTAGTAGGTGCAGGCAGGAGTCGGCCTATTAGCTTATGGACGTGATGCCTATATACACATGATCATTGCCGTGAACATCGCATAATTATTCGCTTTTCTATCAATTGCCCAACAATAATTTGTTTACCCACCGTATGCTTTTATTATGAGAGATGCCACTAGAGAACTCTACGGCCCTCAGGTCTATTCACTTATAAATTCACAAGTGCTATCATTACCTTGTTGTTATTTATTACCTTTTATTTTATTTTGCACTTTACTATTATCTACAATTATTTACACAACTCACTTGCTTGCAAATAACGAGATCAAGGGGTTTGACAACCCTCTTGCCAGCGTTGGGTGCAAGTCGTTTGTTCTTTTGTGTGCAGCCACTGAACACGGTTGAGGATTGGTATTCCTATTGGTTAGATAAACCTTGGTTTCAGAACTGAGGGAAATACTTACCCACTTTGTGTTGCGATTACCCGTTCCTCTTCACGGAAAACCCAACGCATATCACGAGTATCAGGAAGGATTTCTAGCGCCGTTGCCGGGGAATACCATCACCAACTATCAAGTAACTATGCACAAAATTTCATTCACTTGTTCTTCTTTTTATTTGCTGTTATATTTAGTTTGTCTCATAAAAATCAAAAAACACAAAAATATTTACCTTTGCTAGTTACAAGTTTGCTTCTAGTTTGCTTTACTTGCTAGTTCACTTGTCTTTCTTGTTTTGCTAGTCCGGTCACCATGTCTCAAGACACTACTAAGTTGTGTGATTTCTCAAATACTAATAATAATTATTTTATTAGTACTCCTATACCACCGGCCACTAGTGCGGAGGCATTTGATATTAATGCTGCATTGCTCAATCTTGTCATGAAAGATCAATTTTCGGGAAGCCCCAATGAGGATCCCGCATCACATCTTAATACCTTTGTTGAATTATGTGATATGCAAAGGAAAAAGGATATGGATAATGATATTGTGAAATTATAATTATTTCCTTTTTCACTAAGAGACAAAGCTAAAGCATGGTTTTCATCTCTACCTCGTAATAGTATTGGAACGTGGGATAAGTGTAAAGATGCTTTTATTGCCAAGTATTTTCCTCCTGCTAAGATTATCGCCCTTAGAAATCAAATAATGAATTTTAAACAGCAAGATCAAGAACATGTTGCTCAATCTTGGGAGAGAATGAAATTTATGATAAGAAATTGTCCAACCCATGGCTTAAACTTGTGGATGATTATCCAAAATTTCTATGTTGGACTAAACTTTGTGTCTAGAAATCTTCTAGATTCTGCCGCAGGTGGTACCTTCATGGATGTGACCTTAGGAGAGGCCACAAAACTTCTGGACAACATTATGACAAATTATTCTCAATGGCATACCGAAAGAGCTCCAACTGGTAAGAAGGTAAATTCTGTTGAAGAAATCGCTACTTTAAGTGAAAAAGTGGATGCTCTTATGAATATGGTTGCTAATAAAAATGCTAATGTTGATCCAAATGATATGCCTTTGTATACTTTGATTGAGCAAAATAATGATGCTATTTATGTGAAATTCATCTCGCGAAATAATTTCAACAACAAAGCTTGTAGAGGAAATTTCAATGCTAGACAGTATCCCGGTAATTCCTCTAACAACTATGGAAATTCTTATGGTAATTCATATGGAAATGATTCTACAAATTCTAATAGGATACCTTCTGATCTTCAGAACACAATTAAGGAATTTATTCATTCTCAAAAGGTTTTCAACACTACGGTAGAAGAAAAGTTGCATATGATTGATACTTTGGCTAAAAACATGGCTAGAATTGCTCTTGATGTTGAAACTCTTAAAAATAAGTCTTTGCCACCCAAGCATGATTTTAATGAGACTATTAAATCTATCCAATTATCTATTAATGAAATTAAGGAGAGGACCGCTAAGTTGAGAGCTAAGCAAGAATTCTTAGAAAAAGCTCTTCCACCCGGTTTTTACCGGAACCATGATGAAGATCTTAAAATGATTGGTGTTTATCCTATTGAATCTTTGTTTACATCTCTGAATATAAATGATAAGGGGACTGGAGATGAGTCAACTTTAGTTAAGGAGCGTCCCGTTTGCTTGGAGGGTGATGATTCTAATGCTAAAACTGAAAAAGGTAGGTTTGGAGAGGTCAAAACTTTAACTAGTGATGTGCCCACTATCTTCGATTACAAGGACTTTAATTATGATAAATGCTCTTTAGTAGAATGTATTTCCTTCCTGCAATCCATTATTATCTCACCCAATGCTTATGAACAAAACAGAGCTTTTACCGAACATATAGTAGAAGCTATGATAAAAGCTTATGATGAGAAACTTGAGCTTGAGATTTCTATTCCTAGAAATTTGCATGATGAGTAGTTACCTATTATAAAAATAAAGATAAATAAATATTAATTCAATGCTTTGTGTGACCTTGGTGCTAGTGTTTCAACCATACCAAAACCTTTATGTGATGTGCTTGGTCTCACTAATATTGAAGAGTGTTCCCTAAACTTGCATCTTGCGGATTCTACATCAAGAAACCTTTAGATAGAATTAATGATGTTCTTATTATTGCAAACAAAAAATATGTGCCTGTAAATTTCCTTGTGCTTGATATTGATTGCAATCCTTCTTGTCCCATAATACTTGGAAGGCCATTTTTACGAACTATAGGTGCAATTATCGATATGAAAGAGGGAAATATAAGATTCCAATTCCCATTAAAGAAAGGGATGGAACACTTCCCTAGGAAGAAAATTAAACCACCTTATGAATCAATCATGAGAGCTACCTACGGGTTGAGTGTCAAAGATGACAACACTTGAAACTATGCATTATGCTTAGCTAGGGGCATAAAACAATAGCGCTTGTTGGGAGGCAACCCAATATGTTTCTTTATTTTTGTTTTTACTTTCTGTTTTTGTGTGATAACATGATTTTTGCCTCTGTAATGATTGTATTTTTATGTTTTAAGTAGTGTTTGTGCCAAGTAAAGCCTTTGGGATGACTCACAAGATGAGTAGAAACGATGCTGAATCTGAAACAGAAACTTTGACTCCAGTGCAGGAATTGTCATTTTGTACTGGAGCGTGATAATGATCTGAAATTTTAACACAATATTGATATACAAATTATTTAAGTTTTCCTAATTATTCAAAAAAATTAAAGTTGCAAAAGTATGGCCTCTTTACAGATTTCTACAGACTGTTCTGTTTTAAACAGATTCTGTTTTGCTTGCATAGTTTGCTTGTTTTGATTATGCCATGGACTATATCAGGGGGTGTAAGCCATGGGGAAGTTAGAATACAGTACCTATTATGAAAAAATGAATTTGAATCAATTTATCACAGTACCTCAAGTATACAATATGTTTTTTATACTAACGGATCTCACGAATTTTTGTTGAGTTTTGTGTGATTGAAATTTTCAAGTTTTGGGTGTGATCACGATGGACTATGGAATAAGGAGTAGCAAGATCCCATGCTTGGGGATGCCCAAGTCACCCCAAGTATAATTCTAAGGATACCCAAGCATCTAAGCTTGGGGATGCCCCGGAAGGCATCCCCGGGGCATCCCCTCTTTCGTCTCAATCCATCGGTATGTCACTTGGAGCTATATTTTTATTCATCACATGATATGTGTTTTGCTTGGAGCGTCGTTTGTTTTTGTTTGCTTTTACTTTCAGTTTGTCACAATCATAATTTTCTGGACACACCTTTTTGAGAGAGACACACCTTCATGATAATTTGCTAGAATACTCTATGTGCTTCACTTATATCTTTTGAGCTAGGCAGTTGCTCTAGTACGTCACTTATATCTTTTTGAGCACGGTGGCGTGCAGATTTTATAGAAATAATATGCTCTCATTCTTCACTTATATTTGTTTGAGATCTGAGTAATAGTGAAGGTAATTTGCATGGGTCATAAGACTAGTCCAAGAATATTAGGTATTCAATGAATGATAATCAAAACCATCGTGTAGCACATATAGAGAATTTGTGGGTTAATGACATTGATGTTGTAATATGAAAAAGTTGTGAGTCCAAAATTGTTGATTCGTAGAAGTGTAGAGATTAAGAGGTGTTAACTTGTTATTCATCTAAAAATTAAAGAGGCATGGTGATGATGTGTGAGCATTTATATTCCTCGTTGAAATCCTAGTGTTGTTTTGAGTCGGGGCGCACGATGGTTAACTCCTACCAACCTCCTCCATCGGGGCATGCGAGGAGTACTTTGATTTGTGATAAAACTAATAAAACTTTACAATAAGTGATACATCACCAACGTATCTATAATTTTTGCTTGTTCCATGCTATTATATTATCATTCTTGGATGTTTTACAATCATTTTATAACAACTTTATATCATTTTTTTGGACTAACCTATTGACATAGTGCCAAAGTGCCAGTTGTTGTTTTGCTTGTTTTTTACTTCGTAGAATATCAGTACCAAACGGAGTCCAATCATGACGAAACTTTTTGGAGATTTTTTCTGGACCAGAAGACACCCAATGGGCCAAAAAAGAGCCAGGAAGGTGGGCTGTGGAGAGCACAACCCACCAGGGCGCGCCAGAAGGCCCCCAGCGCGCCCTGATGGGTTGTGCCCTCCATGGGGCTCTAACGCCCAAGCTGCGGTCCTATCCCTATTAAGGCACGAGGGCCTCGACGGGGATAGAAGCGCATCTAGTCGTTTCGTAAGTACAATAAACATTGCATACATGTAGGAAGAGATGAGTATATAAGTTGGCTTACACTCGCCACAAGCTATCTTACAAGTCCACACAAATTATTCATACATCATCCAGAAGACAGGGTCCGGCTACGGACGAAATCAAACGATAAAAAGAAGCAATGATAAACTGCCTTGCTGTCCCATGATCACCACCATGAAGCTCCCTACTCATCAGGATACGTAACATATGTACGCCTACGTTCTTCATCATACTCCCACTGGAGCTGCGAAAAATCATCTGGCACATGCTCGTCAACACCTGTACCTGTATTGTTGTAATCTGTGAGCCCGAGGGACTCAGCAATCTCATAACCCGGGTACCTAAACTATGTAAGCCATTGGGTGAGGAAAGGTTAAGTGGTGAGGCTGCAACAAGCACTAAGCATGTATTTGGTGGCTAACTTACGGGAACATGAATGTAAATCTGGTGGCCTACGCATGACGGTCGTAATCTTGCATGATCACTAAGTGATCCTGAACACCTACTTACGTCAGACATAACCCCACCGTGTTCTCTCTCGGTTCATTTTCACGAGCAGAGACAGTCACGGTTACGCACACGGTTGGTGTATTTTATTTGAGTTTACTTCAAGTTTACTATAACTGGGTGTTAAACAAATTTCCAAGTTGCCACGTAACCGCGGGCACGGCTTTCCGAAAGATTTGATCCTGCAGGGGTGCTCCAACTCATCCATCACAAACTAACCACACGCCGCGGGAATAACCTCGACCACGAATCCCGTGATTTCCTAGGCAATTCCGTTGGAAAACCTCAACCTCGAGATAGCCTGAAGTATTATCGGAATTCCTCACGCAAGACATTCGAGAAAGGTGAAACAAGTCCAGCAAGACCGCCCGACATGTCGACGAACCCGATAGGAGCCGCGTATCTCGTTCTCAGGACACGACCGGATGAACGCAGCGTACGGTGGCCTGATAGACATCTCCCGAGTTGCCCCGGGTTGACCCCGCACACGACTCTAGTTTGGACCAACACTCATGAGGAGCACTGGCCCGGGTTGTTGATTAATTATCCACGGGGTAGCTATGCCCTATGCAATTTTATTAAGTTGTTTAGGAAATGTAGTACCAAAGTTGGGTCTTCCTAGACAAGTTTTAATCTAAAACGAATGGTCAAGGGAGACCCCATAACAACCTCGAGCATGTTAGGAGCACAGAATATGGAACATAACACCGGTACTCGGAACTAGTGCGGAAAAAGTGGAACAAAACACCGGGGAAAAGGCCAAGCTTCCACCGTTGCCAGATATATATGTGCATTAATTTAAATAACAATAAATAAGATGATATCTCCAGATATCCATGTTGGCACATGGAAAAGCTTGCACCTGCAACTAGCAACGCTATAGGATAAGGGATGAGCAGCGGTAACGTAGCCAATCAATGTTTTGCTAGGAGGTGGAGGGGTTAGAGGCTTTCATGGCAATTTAGGAGGCTGACAGTTTAAGTGGTAGGTAACGAAACATAACGGTAGAAGCGAGACATCTAGCATAGCAAAAATAGTGTCGGGATCCGGCTATGATCATCTTGCCTGTTGGGTCTTCAGAGGGACAAAGAGCTGGGTCCTCGTAGTTGTACTCTTCGGGATCCTCGTACTCAGACTCGACACTCGCGTCTACCCAAAGAGAAACAACACCAAATTAACATAGAAACGAAGTGCAATGCGCAACCAAAGATGATGCATGACCAAATTGAAGTATTTAGCATGGCAACCTAAACTAGTCATGTTTCTCATGCAATTATTAAGTTCTTTAGTATTCTGGACAGAACCTCCATATTAGTTATTTGAACATGCATGATCATGGCAAATATGAATGCCTCATGCAAAATCGATGCAAATAAATATGTAGAACGTCGCAAACGGAGTAACGTAGCTCACGGTACACTCCCGGCAAGGTACGAACGTTAACGGAGGCAAAAACAAAGATGAGGGAGGTCATGGGCTATTCCTTGGTATTCCAAAGATGCCACTGGATTGGAAAGGAAAATCTAGCTAGAATAGAGCAAAAAATCAAGCAAAACAATGGAGTATAGCTCCCACAAGACACAAAACAATCCTACACACACAATCTGTCCATAAACAACAACATGTCATCTTGTAACACACATATCTAGAGCTACAGCAAGTATCAAATCACAACCAAGGCATGAGCATGAAGTATACAGCATGCACAACAATTCATCTATCTACAGCAACATGAGAGGAAGCATGGATCAATGACAATGAAGCTCACAAGATGGCATGTTTAATCAGTTTTTTTGGGACTTAGTGAAAATTCTAGTTTTACAGAATCTGAGTTAACATGATAGCATCTTGACAGCAACTTTTATATATGCTACAGGAACTTTCATGGCATGAAAATTAACAGGGTGATAGAGGGCAACATGTACTTCCATAAATTACTTTATGGCAACATCAGAAAATGCATGTAGGCTACCATCTTCACAATATGACATATTGAAAATAGCAGATTCACAGACTTAGTGAAATTTACAAGAGGCAAACATGACACTTGTTAACAGGATGGCATGTTGACAGCAAGTTTTCTATAAGATGCAATGGTCTAATCCACAAGATTTTGGCACACACCTACAGAGGATGAAAAAGACAACAAGGTATGCCATTGTGCCAACTCCAAAGGAGCAACATATACATGGGAATAATCTAGGTAACTTGGCAACAAAATAACAGATTTCAACACTTAGAAATATTTGGGCATGAGAAAACAGAATTTTAGTGGCATGTTGACATCAAGAATGCCACCCATGTAATGATCTATCATGGCATGCAAAAATACCAGGGGCTAGCACAAACACAAATGAGCATATTTCATGTTGGCAAGTTTACCATATATTACAAGGATTAAATGTGAAAAAAACAAAATGGCATATGATCACAAAGTAACATTTTTGCAAACATGCTCAAATGATAAAACTAATACCACCATTGGATTCACTGGATTTTTCTACCCCAAAATCATATATCACAAGCATATATTACAGTAGGAACTCATGTCAAAAACTCAATTGCACAAAACATTACCTAAGCTATAACCTAGGATATGCCAGATTTGGCATATCCGAAAATAGAAAAAAAAACAGCAAAGCACAGCAGTGCTAGGGGTACCCAGGGCTGGCTAGCCACAGCCACTGACTGGTGGACCCTTGTGTCAAGTGAGCGGAAGAGAGACTGATGTGTGGCCCCGGTTGTCATACATACCTATGAAATAAAAACCCAAAACCCAAACCATAAACAACAACATGGCATCTTGTAACACACATATCTAGAGCTACAGCAAGTATCAAATCACAACCAAGGCATGAGCATGAAGTATACAGCATGCACAACAATTCATCTATCTACAGCAACATGAGAGGAAGCATGGATCAATGACAATGAAGCTCACAAGATGGCATGTTTAATCAGTTTTTTTGGGACTTGTGAAAATTCTAATTTTACAGAATCTGAGTTAACATGATAGCATCTTGACAGCAACTTTTATATATGCTACAGGAACTTTCATGGCATGAAAATTAACAGGGTGATAGAGGGCAACATGTACTTCCGTAAATTATTTTATGGCAACATCAGAAAATGCATGTAGGCTACCATCCTCACAATATGACATATTGAAAATAGCAGATTCACAGACTTAGTGAAATTTACAAGAGGCAAACATGACACTTGTTAACAGGATGGCATGTTGACAGCAAGTTTTCTATAAGATGCAATGGTCTAATCCACAAGATTTTGGCACACATCTACAGAGGATGACAAACACAACAAGGTATGCCATTGTGCCAACTCCAAAGGAGCAACATATACATGGGAATCATCTAGGTAACATGGCAACAAAATAACAGATTTCAACACTTAGAAATATTTGGGCATGAGAAAACAGAATTTTAGTGCCATGTTGACATCAAGAATGCCACCCATGTAATGATCTATCATGGCATGCAAAAATATCATGGGCTAGCACAAACACAAATGAGCATATTTCATGTTGGCAAGTTTACCATATATTGCAAGGATTAAATGTGAAAAAAACAAAATGGCATATGATCACAAAGTAACATTTTTGCAAGCATGCTCAAATGATAAACTAATACCACCATTGGATTCACTGGATTTTTCTACCCCAAAATCATATATCACAAGCATATATTACAGTAGGAACTCATGTCAAAAACTCAATTGCACAAAACATTACCTAAGCTATAACCTAGGGTATGCCAGATTTGGCATATCCGAAAATAGAAAAAAAACAGCAAAGCACAGCAGTGCTAGGGGTACCCAGGGCTGGCTAGCCACTGCCACTGACTGGTGGACCCTTGTGTCAAGTGAGAGGAAGAGAGACTGACGTGTGGCCCCGGTTGTCATACATACCTATGAAATAAAAACCCAAAACCCAAATAGCGCGAGGGCGGGGTTCGAACCCACGACCTCCCGCACACTGGCGGGGGCGCTGACCACTGGGCTACGGAGTCGCTCATAGCGAAAGAGGGACTTGGCTCCAGATGAAGCAAGAAGACCAAGCCTTCCTCTCCAATGCGCACGTCGGCTTCTAGCTGGTTGCAGGAACAAACAACAGTGGCTACCAAGCTCCAGCGGGGGGTGCTAGACTAGGAGGCGGTGCCGGTGCGCGAGCCGCGAAGCAACGGAGGGGCATAAGCGCTCGCGCGGCTGTACGCGGGCAGGAGCTTGAGCTCCTCGGCCATGGCGGCCCAACTCTCCGGCGAGCTACCATGTGATGCGGGAGGCGCTGGAGTAGCTGCAGGAGCACGCGGGGCTGCACGCAATTGCCATATACACGAGGGACAACGACATGGCTTGAGGGAAGCAAGAAAAAAATGCAAAAAAAATAGTACGCATACACTGCAACTACGTCCAGAGGACGGAGGATACGACGTTGGCACACACATAATGATGTGCACGCGATGCAAACAACGATGCGGACGACCGGAATGGAAGAAGGGGGATACCTCCCCTACCTAGGACATGGAGATGAGGTCCGAACCACAACAGGGTGACGGCGGCGAGTCGGCGAAGCCCGGCACGTTCCTGATCCGAGATGCGGGGGAAGAAGACAACGTTGCCGAGGAAGATCCAGCGTCCCAGGCGTTGCACGCGCGGTCGAGGGAGATGCAGGGGCCCGCGGCGCTCCTATCCACAGCGGACGAGGGGAGTTCGAAGGCGAGAAGGAGGCTAGCCCGAGCTCGAGCCCTTGCTTGCTCGGGTCATGGCGGCAGCATCGTCAGCGGGAGCGTGGAGGAACTTACCGGCGGCGGAGAGGGAAGGAGAGGGTCGAAATGCAGGGAGGAGGTCTAGGGCTAGCTCCTGGATGTCATTTATAGGGCTCTAGGGCTGCCGTCGGCCGTCAAATCGTCGAGCTCGTCGACGTGGCGTTCCTGGATTTGTGCCGTACAGGAGAACGAAGGTTCAGTGGCTGGCTGGGCTGCCGCTAGAGAGCTGGGCCAAGGCTGGTTGCCGGGCCGCTAGGGGAAGAAGAGGCCCAGGTGAGGCTGAACCTCTCTTTCTCACCGGGAAAACAAAGATTTTTCTTTTTTAAATAATAGCAACACAAAACAAAATGCCAGGGCAGTTGTGAAACGATGTTAGAGAACAAAAAAATAGATTTGCACTCACAAAATTATGGCCTGATTTATAAAAATAGTTTCAGTATTTTTAGAGCAAACAAAATAAATCACATATAATTATTATTGGGACCTGTTTTGCAAGGATACAAAAGACAAATATTTTCAAACATGATTGAGAGCTACTCAACAAATCTTATCATATTATTTGGAAGTAGAGCAACATTTTTATTGACATGAACCGGCAAGTGAATCCACCACATATTGCAACATTAAAATAAGAAGAGGTGGGCAAGGTTTTTTGAGAAATAGTGGAGAGGCCTTCACAACAAACTTTTGCACACCACACCACAACACACACACACTCACAACAACTTCACCACATCACAAGCATGACAAGCAAACATGATGCACTTATGGTATGTTGATGAGATGATATGATGCCATGATGCTAATTGACATGAAGCAATTATTATTACTAAAACCACATGAGACACAACATGAAGGTCCACATGGAAAATTACAAGATGGCAAGGATGCACTTGGGCTGTTACAACTCTCCCCCACTACATGAGGATCTCATCCCGAGATCTAGGAACGGAAGAATTCGGGAAATTCAGAACGGAGATGGTCTTCTCGTTCCCAAGTGGCTTCTTTGTCAGAGTGATGCGACCACTTCACCTTAAGAAACTTGATTGACTTGTTGCGGGTCTTACGCTCAGTCTCTTCAAGGATAGCAACTGGATGCTCGTGATAGGATAGGTCTGCTTGGAGATCAATGTCTTGGATATCAACGGTGTGCTCGGGAGTCTTGAAACACTTCCGGAGGTGAGAGACGTGAAACACATCATGCACATTTGAGAAATTGGGAGGAAGCTCGAGTTGGTAGGCAAGGTGACCCCTCTTGCCCACAATCTTGAAAGGACCCACAAAGCGTGGAGCAAGCTTCCCTTGGATGCAAAAGCGTTGAGTGCGCTTCATCGGGGACACTCTGAGATAGACAAAATCATCGATCTGGAAGGTCATGTCACGATGCTTGCTATCATAATAGCTCTTCTGACGAGATTGAGATGCTTTGAGATTTTCACAAATGACACGACACATTTCTTCTACTTCAATGATCATGTCATTACCAAGGATTTGATGCTCACCAGTTTCAGACCAATTGAGCGGGGTGCGGCACTTCCTGCCATAGAGAATCTCGAAAGGAGCCTTGCCAAAACTTGCTTGGAATCTATTGTTGTATGAGAACTCAGCAAACGGGAGGCAATCTTCCCACTTCATGCCAAAAGAAATCACACAAGCTCTGAGCATATCTTCGTGGATTTGATTGACTCTCCCAACTTGACCACTAGTCTAAGGATGGAAAGCTGTACTGAAACGGAGATTGGTCCCCATTGCAGTCTGGAAGGAATCCCAAAACTTGGAAGTGAAGATGCTTCCACGATCTGAGGATATGAGCTGAGGAATACCATGCAAAGAAACTATCCTTGAAGTGTACAGCTCTGCCAGCTGAGCTATCGAGATAGATTCTTTGACCGGGAGGAAGTGGGCAACTTTGGTGAGCTTGTCGCTGACCATGAAGATGGCATCATTTCCTCTCTTGGACTTAGGAAACCCAGTGACGAAATCCATTTCAACATGATCGAATATCCACTCTGGGATGGGCAAAGGCTGAAGGAGGCCTACTGGACATTGATGTTCCGCCTTCACTTTGCGACAAACATCACACTCGTTCACAAACTGAGCAATCTCATGTTTCATACGAGTCCACCAGAAGGTTTGCTTGAGGTCCTGATACATTTTTGGAACTTCCTGGATGAATTGAGAGGAGGGAATTATGTGCTTCATCCATGATAACCTTCCTGAGATCACCTTTTGGAACCACCAGACGGTCCTCGAAGAACAAGGTATCTTTGTCATCAACACGGAAGCACTTATACTTTGGAATGCTCTTGGCCACACCTTTCTTCACTTTGTTCACCATAGCATCAAGAAGCTGAGCTTGGTGAATCTGATCTTCTAGAGTCAGAGAGACTTGAAGATTGGCAAGAAATCCTTGAGGAACAACTTGGAGATTGAGCTTGCGGAAAGCTTCATAGAGATCGGGTTGGAGAGGCTTGAGAATGAGACTGTTGCAGTACGCCTTTCTGCTCAGCGCGTCTGCAATGACATTTGCCTTTCCAGGAGTATATTCAATGCTCAGATTGTACTCCTCAATCATTTCCACGCAACGTGTTTGCCGAAGATTGAGATTCGGTTGAGTGAAAATGTACTTCAAACTCTTGTGGTCGGTGAACACCTCAACTGGTCTTCCCAACAATAGATGTCTCCATATCATCAGGGCATGAACAACTGTCGCCAACTCAAGATCATGAGTGGGGTAGTTCTTCTCGCTAGGCTTCAGCTGCCACAAGGTATAAGCCACAACCTTCTTATCTTGCATGAGAACACCACCAAGACCTTGAAGGGAAGCATCACAGAACACTTGGAAAGGCTTGGATTGCTCGGGAGGAACAAGAACTGGAGCTGAAGTCAGCTTCTCCATGAGTGTATTGAACGCCACATCACACTCAGGAGTCCACACATACTTGACATTCTTCGGAAGGAGGTTAGACAGAGGCTTAGGAATTTGAGAGAAGTTCTCGACGAATCTTCTGCATTAACTTGCAAGCCCGAGGAAGCTTCGAATCTGCTTGACATTCTAAGGAGGCTCCCACTTCACAATGGCCTCAACTTTCTCAGGGTGCACTTTAATGCCCTCGGCAGAGATGACATGCCCAAGGCACACCACTTCATTGAGCCAAAACTCACACTTGGAGAACTTATCATAGAACCGATGCTCTCTTAGCTTGTCAAGCACAAGCCGGAGATGCTCTGCATGCTCTTCTTCGGTCTCCGAGAAAACAAGAATGTCATCCAAATACACCAAGACAAACTCATTCTTGAAAGGAGAGAATATGAAGTTAATCATTCTGGAGAAGGTCGGAGGCGCATTTGCTAGACCAAAGGACATGACGGTGTACTCATAAGAGCCAAAACTCATCCTGAAAGCAGTCTTTGAAATATCTTCTTCACGAATACGGATTTGATGATAGCCCATACGGAGATCTAACTTCGAGAAAACCTTGGCACCTTTCAATTGCTCAAACAACTCATTGATGTTGGGAAGTGGATACTTGTTCCGGATTGTCTTCTTATTCAATGGACAGTAATCGACACATAGTCAGTCTGTGCCATCCTTCTTCTTGACAAACAGAACACCACAACCCCAAGGTGAAGAACTTGGTCTGATCAAACCCAGACGCTCTTGTTCATCTAGCTGCTTTTTCAATTCTTTCAGATCTTCGGGGCCAAGCTTATAAGGACGCTTGCACACCAGTTCAGTTCCGGGCTCGAGTTCAATCACAAACTCCACTGGCCCATGAGGAGGCATTCCTGGTAATTCTTCTGGAAAGACATCTTCATACTCCGAGACAACGGGAATTTGAGAAATGGCAGAAATCTCACCCTTCTCATTGAGAGAAAAGAGACAAATCGTGTCATCGCGAGCAGCGAAAATGATCACATCTTCAGAAGGATGAGTCAATTGGACTTCTCTGGCTTTACAATCAACATAATCCTTGTTCATCGCCAGAAAATCCATGCCAAGAATAAGATCAATATTGGAATTGCCGAGCACAATTGGAGAGGCCAGAAAGGAATAGGTGCCCATTTTGATAGAGACATCCGGAACAATGCGGTTGGAGTTCAACATTTTACCAGGAGAAACAACAGACAAGGGCCTAGGCAAATCTTGATAATCGAACTCATGCTTGACGAAGAATGGCTTTGACATGAAACAATGCATTGCACCAGTGTCAAACAAAACTTTTGCAGGAATAGAATTAACCAAGAGATTACCCATTATCACTTGAGAAGAATCCTCTGCTTCTGCTACATTGACCATGTTCACTCTTGCTGACTTGGGATTGTGCTTCACCATAGCACTGCCTGGGGGCCTGATAGGAGGAGGAGGCGGAAGACACCGCTGGTTGGTGCACTTGTTGGAGTAGTGGCCCTTCTGACCACACTTGTGACACGTAACCTCTGAGAGCGGATGGAAGTTTCCTGGAGGAGGAGCATTTGCTGACTTGGGAGCCCAAGGCCTCTACTGAAAACCTAGGTTGGGTGGGTGGGAAGGTCCACGACCACCGTGCTGCTTCTGCTGTTGAGGAGGACGAAACGGAGGAGGAGGAGGAACCCAATACTTCTGATGCTTAGGAAAAATCTGAGAGCTGGACGAAGAAGAGTTGGAGTCCCTGAATCACTTCCTTGAGTTCTCCAACCTGAGCTGAACTGCCTCGAACTTTAGAGCCAAGTTGTAGAACTGATCAAACACATGAGGCTCATGAAGGGAGAGAGCAAGCTGAAGATCTTCTCTGAGGCCACCTCTGAACCGATAAATCTTGGACTTCTCATCGGGAACATCTTGCTTAGCATAGCGGGCCAGATTCTGAAACTCGGAGTTGTACTGATAGACAAACATGCTCCCCTGCTTCAGGTTCCTAAACTTCTCACGCATACCCTCGACAAAGCTCGTCGGTATATGATGGTTTCTGAAGTCACGACAGAAATCATCCCAAGAGACTGCACGACCACCTCTGGAGTCCTTGTACTGCTGCCACAATCTCCTGCCTGACCCTTAAGCTGGAAAGTCGCAAACTTGACATAGTCATCAGGCCTGACATTGCTGCACTCAAAATGCTTGTTCATGTCACGGAGCCAATTGTCCGCATCAAGAGGTAGATCACAGCAAGTGAAGGACTTGGGCTGATTTGCGAGGAACTGGTTCAGAGTTACAAACTGCGGCTGATTATAAAAATTCCCTTGATGACCTTGTTGTCCCTGCTCCCTTTCCTGTAGCAACCTGAGCAACATATGAGTGTTGGCATTGGTTGCGGCCATCACAGCTTGCCAAGCTTCTGGAGGTGGAGGTGGGGGTGGTGGAGGATCAGACTTTTCTCCTTCACGACCCTGATTCCCACGAGTTGCTGGAGCCATCCTGAAGATGGACAAGACATCAGCACACCATTGACAAAGATGATTGAAATAAGCTGAATCAAATGGCTTGAAAGAAATTGCAACGGGATATCATCAATTGCATTTAAAATACAAATAGTAAGAAAGCCTTCTACAGGATCGTGATAACATCATTAGATCATGAAGCCACTTCAAATAACACAACAAGTATTGAGCTAGGGGTATGCTCGGAACAAATATATAGCCACCATACATCTATCAGAACAGGATCCTAGGTAACTACTGGAAATCCCACCTAAGAACTTCCGAAATCTTGGTTATGCAATTGGGTACACGGATACACGGAGTTTTTATCCATCACTCAACTCCTAGCAGTAATACTACTCTCCGGTGTATCACATCCCTCAACACACAAGCAAAGATCTTGGAAACTCATCCACCTCAGACCCTCGTAATCACAACGATACTAAAGATGGCAGTACATGTGGTCCCGCTCCCCAGTACTGGGTGCCGCCACACTCTTTGCACCACGAATAGTATTGAAGCAATTTTGAGCATCCGCGTTCTTAAGTACTAAGGAAACTGAACGATAACGATGTGTCAAGAATCCCCTGGAGCTCTACTCCCCGGGTCCAATCCATACGTACGGGAGGCACCAAGAACAGAATTCCCATCACATCGGTATCATAGAGGCTCCAAAATACTCGCGTGATCCTAAAAAAAAATTGAGCGAGAAGAGGTGTAGAATTAAAATTCCTAAGTCGTGATTCCTCACCAGAGTATAGAAGAGGAGTAAAAGAATCATACTCTCCGATATAACTAGACTCAAAATAGTTTTTCACTAGACTCGACTTGGCCAAGTTCGATCAAGCAAGGGGCTCCTATGGTCGGTATGGCTCTGATTACCAACTTGTAACGCCCAAGATGCGGTCCTATCCCTATTAAGGCACGAGGGCCTCGACGGGGATAGAAGCGCATCTAGTCATTTCGCAAGTACAGTAAACATTGCATACATGTAGGAAGAGATGAGTATATGAGTTGGCTTACACTCGCCACAAGCTATCTTACAAGTCCACACAAATTATTCATACATTATCCAGAAGACAGGTTCCGGCTACGAACGAAATCAAACGATAAAAAGAAGCAATGATAAACTGCCTTGCTATCCCAGGATCACCACCACGAAGCTCCCTACTCATCAGGATACGTAACATACGTACGCCTACGTTCTTCATCATACTCCCACTGGAGCTGCGACAAATCATCTGGCACGTACTCGTCAACACCTGTACATGTATTGTTGTAATCTGTGAGCCACAGGGACTCACCAATCTCATAACCCGGGTACCGAAACTATGTAAGCCATTGGGTGAGAAAAGTTTAAGTGGTGAGGCTGCAGCAAGAATTAAGCATGTATTTGGTGGCTAACTTACGGGAACATGAATGTAAATCTGGTGGCCTACGCATGACGGTCGTAATCTTGCATGATCACTAAGTGATCCTGAACACCTACTTACGTCAGACATAACCCCACCGTGTTCTCTCTCGGTTCATGTTCACGAGCAGAGACAGTCAAGGTTACGCACACGGTTGGTGTATTTTATTTGAGTTTACTTCGTTTACTATAACCGGGTGTTAAACAAATTTCCAAGTTGCCACATAACCGCGGGCACGACTTTCCGAGCGATTTAACCTTGCAGGGGTGCTCCAACTCATCCATCACAAACTAACCACACGCCGCGGGAATAACCTCGACCACGAATCCCGTGATTTCCTAGGCAATTCCGTTGGAAAACCTCAACCTCGAGATAGCCTGAAGTATTATCGTAATTCCTCATGCAAGACATTCGAGAATGGTGAAACAAGTTCAGCAAGACCGCCCGACATGTCGACGAACCCGATAGGAGCCATGTATCTCATTCTCAGGACACAACCGGATGAACGCAGCGTACGGTGGCCTGATAGACATCTCCCGAGTTGCCCCGGGTTGGCCCCGCACACGACTCTAGTTTGGACCAACACTCATGAGGAGCACTGGCCCGGGTTGTTGATTAATTATCCACGGGGTAGCTATGCCCTATGCAATTTTATTAAGTTGTTTAGCAAATGTAGTACCAAAGTTGGGTCTTGCCAGACAAGTTTTAATCCAAAACGAATGGTCAAGGGGGTCCCCATAACAACCCCGAGCATGTTAGGAGCACAAAATATGGAACATAACACCGGTACTCGGAACTAGTGCAGCAAAAGTGGAACAAAACACCGGGCAAAAGGCCAAGCCTTCCACCGTTGCCAGCTATATATGTGCATTAATTTAAATAACAATAAATAAGATGATATCTCCAGATATCCATGTTGGCACATGGAAAATCTTGCACCTGCAACTAGCAACGCTATAGGATAAGGGCTGAGCTGCGGTAACGTAGCCAATCAATGTTTTGCTAGGAGGTGGAGGGGTTAGAGGCTTTCATGGAAATTTAGGAGGCTGACAGTTTAAGTGGTAGGTAACGAAACATAACGGTGGAAGCGAGACATCTAGCATAGCAAAAATAGTGTTGGGATCCGGGTATGATCATCTTGCCTGTTGGGTCTTCAGAGGGACAAAGAGCTGGGTCCTTGTAGTTGTACTCTCTGGGATCCTCGTACTCAGGCTCGACACTCGCGTCTACCCAAAGAGAAACAACACCAAATAAACATACAAACGAAGTGCAATACGCAACCAAAGATGATACATGACCAAATTGAAGTATTTAGCATGGCAACCTAAACTAGTCATGTTTGTCATGCAATTATTAAGTTCTTTAGTATTATGGACAGAACCTCCATATTAGTTATTTGAACATGCATGATCATGGCAAATATGAATGCTTCATGCAAAATTCATGCAAATGCATATGTAGAACGTCGCAAACGGAGTAACGTAGCTCATGGTACACTCCCAGCAAGGTACGAACATTAATGGAGACAAAAACAAAGATAAGGGAGGTCTTGGGCTATTCCTTGGTATTCCAAAGATGCCACTGGATTGGAAATGAAAATCTAGCTACAATAGAGCTAAAAATCAAGCAAAACAATGGAGTATAGCTCCCACAAGACACAAAACAATCCTACACACACAATCTGTCCATAAACAGCAACATGTCATCTTGTAACACACATATCCAGAGCTACATCAAGTATCAAATCACAACCAAGGCATGAGCATGAAGTATACAGCATGCACAACAATTCATCTATCTACGGCAACATGAGAGGAAGCATGGATCAATGACAATGAAGCTCACAAGATGGCATGTTTAATCAGGTTTTTTGGGACTTAGTGAAAATTCTAGTTTTACAGAATCTGAGTTAACATGATAGCATCTTGCAGCAACTTTTATATATGCTATAGGAACTTTCATGCCATGAAAATTAACAGGGTGATAGAGGGCAACATGTACTTCCATAAATTACTGTATGGTAACATCAGAAAATGCATGTATCAATGGCTACCATCCTCACAATATGACATATTGAAAATAGCAGATTCACAGACAGTGAAATTTACAAGAGGCAAACATGACACTTGTTAACAGGATGGCATGTTGACAGCAAGTTTTATATAAGATGCAATGGTCTAATCCACAAGATCTTGGCACACATCTATAGAGGATGACAAACACAACAAGGTATGCCATTGTGCCAACTCCAAAGGAGCAACATATACATGGGAATCATCTAGGTAACATGGCAACAAAATAACAGATTTCAACACTTTGAAATATTTGGGCATGAGAAAACAGAATTTTAGTGGCATGTTGACATCAAGAATGCCACCCATGTAATGATCTATCATGGCATGCAAAAATACTAGGGGCTAGCACAAACACAAATGAGCATATTTCATGTTGGCAAGTTTACCATATATTGCAAGAATTAAATCACGTGAAAACAACAAAATGGCATATGATCACAAAGTAACATTTTTGCAAACATGCTCAAATGATAAAACTAATACCACCATTGGATTCACTGGATTTTTCTACCCCAAAATCATATATCACAATCATATATTACAGTAGGAACTCATGTCAAAAACTCAATTGCACAAAACATTGCCTAAGGTATAACCTAGGATATGCCAGATTTGGCATATCCGAAAATAGGAAAAAAAACAGCAAAGCATAGCAGTGCTAGGGGTACCCAGGGCTAGCTAGCCACTGCCACTAACTGGTGGACCCTTGTGTCACGTGAGCGGAAGAGAGACTGACGTGTGGCCCCGGTTGTCATACATACCTATGAAATAAAACCCAAAACCCATGTAATGATCTATCATGGCATGCAAAAATACTAGGGGCTAGCACAAACACAAATGAGCATATTTCATGTTGGCAAGTTTACCATATATTGCAAGAATTAAATCACGTGGAAACATCAAAATGGCATATGATCACAAAGTAACATTTTTGCAAACATGCTCAAATGATAACTAATACCACCATTGGATTCACTGGATTTTTCTACCCCAAAATCATATATCACAATCATATATTACAGTAGGAACTCATGTCAAAAACTCAATTGCACAAAACATTGCCTAAGGTATAACCTAGGATATGCCAGATTTGGCATATCCGAAAATAGGAAAAAAAAACTCAATTGCACAAAACATTGCCTAAGGTATAACCTAGGATATGCCAGATTTGGCATATCCGAAAATAGGAAAAAAAAACAGCAAAGCACAGCAGTGCTAGGGGTACCCAGGGCTGGCTAGCCACTGCCACTAACTGGTGGACCCTTGTGTCACGTGAGTGGAAGAGAGACTGACGTGTGGCCCCGGTTGTCATACATACCTATGAAATAAAACCCAAAACCCAAATAGTGCGTCGGCGGGGTTCGAACCCAGGACCTACCGCACACTGACGGGGGCGCTGACCACTGGGCTACAGATCCGCTCATAGCAAAAGAGGGACTTGGCTCCAGATGAAGCAAGAAGACCGAGCCTTCCTCTGCAATGCGCACGTCAGCTTCTAGATGGCTGCAGGAACAAACAACAGTGGCTACCAAGCTCTAGCGGGGGTGCGAGACTAGGAGGCGGTGCCGGTGCACGAGCCGCGAAGAAACGGAGGGGCATAAGCGCTCGCGCGGCTGTACGCGGGCAGGAGCTTGAGCTCCTCGGCCATGGCGGCCCGACTCTCCGGCGAGCTACCATGCGATGTGGGAGGCGCTGGAGCAGCTGCAGGCGCACGCGGGGCTGCACGCAATTGCCATATACACGAGGGACAACGACATGGCACGATGGAAGCAAGAACAAAACACATTAAAAAAAGTACGCACACACTACAACTACGGCCAGAGGACGGAGGACACGATGTTAGCACGGACATAACGATGCGCACGTGATGCAAACAACGATGCGGATGACCGGAATGGAAGAAGGGGGATACCTCCCCTACCTAGGACATGGAGATGAGGTCCGAACCACAACAGGGTGACGGCGGCGAGTCCGCGAAGCCTGGCACGTTCCTGCTCCGAGACGCGGGGGAAGAAGTTGACGTTGCCGAGGAAGATCCGGCGTCCCAGGCATTGCACGCGCGGTCGAGGGAGATGCAGGGGCCCGCGGCGTTCCTATCCACAGCGGCCGAGGGGAGTTCGAAGGCGAGAAAGAGGCTAGCCCGAGCTCGAGCCCTTGCTCGCTCGGGTCATGGCGGATGCAGCGTCGACGGGAGCATGGAGGAACTTACCGGTGGCGGAGAGGGAAAGAGAGGGTCGGAATGGAGGGAAGTGGTCTAGGGCTAGCTCCTGGACGTCTTTTATAGGGTTCTAGGGCTGCCGTCGGCGGTCAAATCGTCGAGCTGGTCGACGTGGCATTCCTCGATGAGCGCCGTACAAGAGAACGAAGGTTCAGTGGCTGGCTGGGCTGCCGCTAGAGAGCTGGGCCAAGGCGGGTTGCTGGGTCGCTAGGGGAAGAAGAGGCCCAGGTGAGGCTGAACCTCCCTTTCTCATCGGGAAAATAAGGTTTTTCTTTTTTAAATAACAGCAACACAAAAAAAAATGTCAGGGCAGCTGGGAAACGATGTTAGAGAACAAAAAAATAGATTTGCACTCAGAAAATTATGCCCTGATTTATAAAAATAGTTTTAGTATTTTTAGAGCAAACAAAATATATCACATATAATTATTATTGGGACCTGTTTTGCATGGATACAAAAGACAAATATTTTCAAATATGATTGAGAGCTACTCAACAAATCTTATCATATTATTTGGAAGTAGAGCAACATTTTTATTGACATGAACAGGCAAGTGAATCCACCACATATTGCAATATTGAAATAAGAAGAGGTGGGCAAGGTTTTTTGAGAAATAGTGGAGAGGCCTTCACAACAAACTTTTGCACACCACACCACAACACACACTCACAACAACTTCACCACATCACAAGCATGACAAGCAAACATGATGCACTTATGGTATGATGATGAGATGATATGATGCCATGATGCTAAATGATATGAAGCAATTATGATGAGGACATCAATACCATTGTTACACCCATAGCCCCTGCTGCTATACATACTGGACCAATTACTAGAGCTCGCGCACGTCAATTGAATTACCAGGTACTTTCGTTTCTTGGGAATCCTTCTAATGTTCATGAACATATGATGCTGCCTAAATTAGATACTTTTGTTTTACTTATGAATGAAGGACCTAGCATGGACAAGAAGGATGGCCATTGGAGCGGGATCAAGCCTGGAGGAGAAGGTGTGCACGCGGGAAAGAACAATGGAGTATCCAGAAGTGATTTTCGCACTTTGAAGCCACCATAAGGAGAGTATGAAGGCTTGGACGAAATATACAAGATGCCACTTCATAAATTTCATCCATAGGCAAATATAGGTGCTGCGTCACCTTATTTTTGGGCCAGGCCCATGTAATTTCAAAATACCACTTATTAGGCTGTTTTTAGAGTCCATATGTGTGGGGAAACGGAGTTAGGGCTGGTTTCGGACCCCTCCTCCAAGGGGCCACGAAATCCCCCTCTATTTCCCCATATATACAGCACTTAGGGCATCGTTTTAGACTTGGGTTTTGTTTAGATTGAAAGTTCGCCATAGCTGCAACTTCGCGTTTTTCGTTTATGTTCCACGACCAGACAAAGGCGTCACAGAACCCCACTTTCATCAATAAAGCTTTCCTCTTGTATTCGCAATATCCAGATTGCAATCTTAGTATCTTGCTTGTTCTTCGTTTGCTTGTAGGAAACAGACCCTCGTGGTCAGGTTGATCATGCTCTGGCGTGGTCAATAACCTCTCGGAGTTGGTTTAGCGATTGCTAAGGCGCGACGTCCTCGCACGTTCGTAGTCGGATCGTCAAAGTCTACTCCACAAAAAACGATAGCCACCATCTCATCGAAAGACAGGGACAACTTCACCTCTATCAAATTATTATTACTCAAACAACATGAGGCACAACATGAAGGTCCACATAGAAAATTACAAGATGGCAAGGATGCACTTGGGCTGTTACAAGGGCCCCTCTCCATCGCCTCTGATGCCTATAAATTCCCAAATATTCCGAAAACCCAAGGGGAGTCGACGAAACACAATTCCAGCCTCCGCAAGTTCCAGAACCTCGAGATCCAATCTAAACATCATCACGGAGGGGTTCATCTTCTTCATAGGTGCCTCTCCGATGATGTGTGAGTAGTCCACCATAGACCTACGGGTCCGTAGGTAGTAGCTAGATGGCTTCCTCTCTCTCTCTCTCTCTCTCTTATGATTCTCAATACAATGGTCTCTTGGAGATCTATTTGATGTAAACTTATGCGGTGTGTTTGTTGGGATCCGATGAATTTTGAGTTCATGATCAGTTTCTATCCATGAATATTATTTGAGTCTTCTTTGATCTCTTATATGCATGATTACTTATAGCCTCGTATTTCTTCTTCGAATCTTTGGTTTAGTTAGGCCAACTAGATCGATTTTTCTTGCCATGGGAAGAGGTGCTTTGTGATGGGTTTGATCTTGCGGTGTCCTTTCCCAGTGAGAGAAGGGGCAGCAAGGCACACATGTATCGTTGCCCTTAAGGATAACAAGATGGGGTATATTCCTACATGAATAGATCTTGTCTACATCATGTCATCGTTCTTATTGCATTACTGCATTTTTCCATGAACTTAATACACTAGATGCATGCTGGATAGCGGTCGATGTGTGGAGTAATAGTGGTAGATGCAGGCAGGAGTCGGTCTACCTATCTTGGACGTGATGCCTATATAATGATCATCGCCTTGGACATCGTCATGATTATTTGATCTTCTATCAATTGCCCAACAATAATTTGTTCACCCACCATGCGCTATACTCATGAGAGAAGCCACTAGTGAATCCTACGGCCCCCGGGTCTACTTTTCCAACATATTGCTTTCCGATCTATCTTTTTGCCTCTTTGTTTTCAGATCTAGAAAACCAAAAATCCAAAAACTTATTGCTGCACTTTTTTATTTGCTCTTCTTATTTTGTGTTCTTGAGAGATCTATCTCTCCTATCTATCACTACCTAATCTATCTTTTTACCATAGAGAGATTGACAACCTCTCTTTCGCATCGGGTTGCAAGTATTTGTTATTTGTGTGCATGTGCTGCTTATTGGGTAGTGGTGATCCTCCTACTGGTTCGATAACCTTGGTTTCATAACTGAGGGAAGTACTTACCGTCGCTGTGCGGCATCATCCCTTCCTCTTTGGGGAAATACCGACGCAGTCTCAAGCGACGTCAATAAGTATGTGAGTTCTTTATGACTAATGTGACACCATGGACATACGCATCTTCAGTAGGTATAATGCAATAATAAAATATGAATGGGTTTGCAATAGCACCTAAAGTAGTGATTTGCTTTATTACACTAACGGATCTCACGAAGATTTTGTTGAGTTTTGTGTGATTGAAGTTTTCAAGTTTTGGGGGAGCTCACGATGGATGAAGGAATAAGGAGTGATAAGAGCCTAAGCTTGGGGATGCTACCGCACCCCCAAGATATATCCAAAGAGGAACAAGAAACTAAGCTTGGGGATGCCCCCAAGTGGCATCCCCTCTTTCTTCTAACGACCATTGGTATTTTACTTGGAGCTATATTTTTATTCGTCACATATCATGAGTTTTGCTTGCTTTTCTTGTTAGTTTTTCATTTGTATCCTTGCAGTACACACCTATTTGGGAGAGCCAAAATTATGCTATGATTTGTTAGAATTGCTCTCTATGCTTCACTTAAACTTTTTGAGCTATAGAATTTCCCTAGTGCTTCACTTATATCTTTCTGAGCACGGTGTGCTTGGAATTTTTTTAGAAATACTCTCATGCTTCACTTAGATTAAATTGAGAGTTAGTAGTTTTGAAGAAATCCTCTCATGCTTCACTTATACCTTTTTGAAAGATGAAATCTTTATGCTCATGTGCTTCACTTAAATTTGTTTGAGCTTGTCAAAAAAGCAATGGCAATATATGAAACTAGTCCCAAAGTGATAGATATCCAAGGAGGATATAATAAAAACTTTCATGAAGATCATTGGACAAATTAAACTTGATTCCTTGTAATAGTTTTAAAACATGATGATAGTAATATGTGAGTCATGTTAGTGAGTAACTATGCTTTAGTAGGAATATTGCTGTTAAGGTTTTTGATTCCCTATGCAAGTATGAAAGTCGATATTTATGGTGCATTATTCGGTGTTAGTTATGCTCAATGCTCACTTATGTGAATTTTTGTTTCTTGGTTTGGTTGCTTCTCAATCTATTTGCTAGCCTCCATTTGTACTAAGTACAAATACTACTTGTGCATCCAAAATCCTTAAACCAAGTTTTGCATAATGAGTCCACCATACCTACCTATATGTAGTATTTCCATGCTGTTCCAAGCAAATTTGTATGTGCCATCTCTAAATTTTCAAAATAAATTTTCTCTTTTGTGTGCTCGTACCGCTCATGAAACAGTGGGGAGTGTCCAATATTTTTCCATGCTAGATGTGTTATTCTCAAGATGAGTGTTTATTCACTTGTCATTGCACGAGAGTGCGGCAGTAATAGGGATGCCCATTCCCGAAATGAAAAAGAAAACAATATTTACTTTATGTTGTCAAATTATAAATTCCTTGGAAAGTGTTGGTATGGAAGGCAACCGTGGATACGGCCCGCCATGGAAAGTGAAAGTTTGGTGGAAAAAGGAATAAACTTTATTTTTTGTTTGGGAGCCGCCTATGATATATCTAGCATGGAAAGTATTGTGAGCTACTTTGTCGTTTTCGTTGACAGGAAAAGCATGCCACCCAAAATATTTTTCTCTCTCAATTTAAAACTTTGAGTTCTGGCACCTCTACAAATCCCTACTTCCCTCTGCGAAGGGCCTATCTATTTACTTTATGCAATTTTTATTTTTACTTTGAGTCTCCATCTTCTCTTATAAAGCACCAACTAGGGGGCGTTATGATCGTACTTGAGCATTGGGTATAGCTAATATTTGAGTGTGTTTCATGAATGGATCAATGATTGAGCATGATGGGCTAGGGATAACTTTCTTTAGTGTTGACATTTTGAAAGACATGGTTACTTGTTGGCATGCTTGAGTATTGAAGTCATTATGTTAAAACTAGACTATTGATTTGATTCATTTACAAGTCCAAATGTCCATGCTATACAAAAGAAAAAAGAGATGAACATCTTAGGCAGCATTCCAAATCAAATATTCCGTTTTTATCATTTACCTACTCGAGGACGAGTAGGAATTAAGCTTGGGGATGCTGATACGTCTCCAACGTATCTATAATTTTTGCTTGTTCCATGTTGTTATCTTATCATTCTTGGATGTTTTACAATCATTTTCTAACAACTTTATATCATGTTTTGGGACTAACCTATTGAAATAGTGCCAAAGTGCCAGTTGATGTTTTTGCTTGTTTTTTACTTCGCAGAATATCAGTACCAAATGGAGTCCAATCGCGATGAAACTTTTTGGAGATTTTTTCTTGACCAGAAGACACCCCGTGGGCCAAAAAAGAGCCTAGAAGGTGGGTTGTGGAGAGCACAACCCACCAGGGCGCGCCAGGGGGCCCCCGGCGCGCCCTGATGGGTTGTGCCCTCCACGGGGCCCCTCTCCACCGCCTCTGATGCCTATAAATTCCCAAATATTCCAAAAACCCTAGGGGAGTCGATGAAACACAATTCCAGCCGCCGCAAGTTCCAGAACCTCGAGATCCAATCTAAACACCATCACGGAGGGGTTCATCTTCTTCATAGGTGCCTCTCCGATGATGCGTGAGTAGTCCACCATAGACCTACGGGTCCGTAGGCAGTAGCTAGATGGCTTCCTCTCTCTCTCTTATGATTCTCAATACAATGGTCTCTTGGAGATCTATTTGATGTAAACTTTTGCGGTGTGTTGTTGGGATCCGATGAATTTTGAGTTCATGATCAGTTTCTATCCATGAATATTATTTGAGTCTTCTTTGATCTCTTATATGCATGATTACTTATAGCCTCGTATTTCTTCTTCGAATCTTTGGTTTAGTTAGGCCAACTAGATCGCTTTTTCTTGCCATGGGAAGAGGTGCTTTGTGATGGGTTCGATCTTGCGGTGTCCTTTCCCAGTGACAGATGGGGCAGCAAGGCACGTATGTATCGTTGCCATTAAGGATAACAAGATGGGGTCTATTCCTACATGAATAGATCTTGTCTACATCATGTCATCGTTCTTATTGCATTACTCCGTTTTTCCATGAACTTAATACACTAGATGCATGCTGGATAGCGGTCGATGTGTGGAGTAATAGTGGTAGATGCAGGCAGGAGTCGGTCTACTTATCTTAGACGTGATGCCTATATAATGATCATCGCCTTGGATATCGTCATGATTATTTGATCTTCTATCAATTGCCCGACAGTAATTTGTTCACCCACCGTGCGCTATACTCATGAGAGAAGGCACTAGTGAATCCTACGGCACCCGGGTCTACTTTTCCAACATATTGCTTTCCGATCTATCTTTTTGCCTCTTTGTCTTCAGATCTACAAAACCAAAAATCCAAAATCATATGGCTGCACTTTTTATTTGCTCTTCTTATTTTGTGTTCTTGAGAGATCTATCTCTCCTATCTATCACTACCTAATCTATCTTTTTACCGTAGAGAGATTGACAACCTCTCTTTCGCGTCGGGTTGCAAGTATTTGTTATTTGTGTGCAGGTGCTGCTTATTGGGTGGTGGTGATCCTCCTACTGGTTCGATAACCTTGGTTTCATAACAGAGGGAAATACTTACCGTCGCTGTGCTGCATCATCCCTTCCTCTTTGGGGAAATACCGACGCAGTCTCAAGCCACGTCAATAAGTATGTGAGTTCTTTATGACTAATGTGACACCATGGACATACGCATCTTCACCTTCTCATATTTGCTAGCCTCTTCGGTACCGTGCATAGCCCATTCTCACCTCGAGGATCGGTGCAAATATTCGTCGGTGCATCCAAACCCCGTGACATGATACGCTCTGTTGCACATAAGCCTAATTATATCTTCCTCAAAACCGCCAGCATACCTACCTATTATGGCATTTTCATAGCCATTCCGAGATATATTGCTGTGCAATTTCCATCGTCACTTCACATGACTAGTTTGTTCATCGTCATATTGCTTTGCATGATCATATAGAGCTGACATAGTATTTGTGGCAAAGCCACCTTCATAATGTTTTTGATACATGTCACGCTAGATCATTGCACATCCTGGTACACTGCCAGAGGCATTCATACTGAGTCATATCTTCCTATTAGTTCTTCATGTTGAGTTGTACGTAAATAAAAGTGTGATGATCATCATTATTAGAGCATTGTCCCAGTGAGGAAAGGATGATGGAGACTATGATTCCCCCACAAGCCGGGATGAGACTCCGGACGAAAAATGAAATAAAAATGGGGGAGGCCAAATGAGCCCACCATATAAAAAAAGAGAAAATGGGGGAGGCAAAATGAAAAAAATCCCACCATATAAAAAATGAGAGAAAAGAGAGAAGGGACTTTGCTACTATCCTTTACCACACTTGTGCCTCAAAGTGGCACCATGTTCTTCATATAGAGAGTCTCCTATGTTGACACTTCCATATGCTAGTGGGAATTACCTTTTCATATAATAAACTGGGCTTCCTCAAGTGCCCGAGGTCTTCATGAGCAAGCAAGTTTGATGCACACCCCAGTCAGCTTTAGTTGAGCTTTCATACACTTATAGCTCTAGTGCAGCATTTGCATGGCAATCCCTATTCCTCGCATTGATATCTATCGATGAGCATCTCCATAGCTTGTTGGTACGCCTAGTTGATGCGAGACTATCTTCTCCACTTTTTATCCCTTTGATACCTACCACCACATTCTATTCCACCTATATGCTATGTCCAATAGTTCACGCTCATGTATTGCGTGAAGAATAAAAAGTTGATGCATATTGAAAAAGTACGATCCAATTGCCTGACTTGGACACCGTGGTGCTTAACATTTGTATCTATGTGGTGAAGACGGAGTCATGCCTTGCTAATATAATAAGATGAATAGAGGTAAAACATACTTTTAGCACTGTATACTTTGACAAATTAATGATTTTGTTTATTATACTTATAAATATTACTATGTTGCTGTTTGTTAATTCATCATTTCTCAATGAGCATAAATACCAAAGATTACATAATGGGTAGCATGTCAAATCAAAAATTCTGTTTTTATCATTTACCTACTCGAGGACGAGCAGGAATTAAGCTTGGGGGTGCTGATACGTCTCCAACGTATCTATATTTCTAGGATACTTTTTGGGTATTTATTTACGAATTTATAATATTTTTGAGCACTAACCTATTGACCCAGTGCCGAGTGCCAGTTCTTGTTTTCTGCGTGTTTTTACCTTTTCAGAGTTACAATACCAAAAGGAGTCCAATTTCCACGAAACTTTTTGGTGATTTTTTCTGGACCAATACAAGACCTAGAAGCTTCGGAGGAGGGCCAAGAGATGCACCAAGGGCCCACAAGCCATTTGGCCGCGCCCCCGGGGGGGCGCGGCCAGATATTTTGTGGCCCCTGGAGCATCTCCCGACGTCGTTCTCTGGCCTATAAATTCACATCTACCCTAAAAACACTAGAAGCGCTCTCGAAACACTTTTTCCACCGCCACAAGTATCTGTTACGATGGGAGGCCATCTACACCTCCGTTCCGGCACCCTGCCGGAGGGGAGATCGATCACGGAAGGCCTCTTCATCAACCCTGTTGCCCTCACCATGATGTGTGAGTAGTTCGCCACAGACCTACGGGTCCGTAGGTAGTACCTAGATGGCAATCTCTCTCTCTTGATCTTCAATACAATGTTCATCGCATCTTTGCCTTGATCTATCCCATGTAATCCCTTTGTATGGTGTGTTTGTTGGGATCCGATGAATTGTGAGTTTATGTTCAGATTATTCATGAAAAGTATTTGAGTCAAACCTGATTACTATGATTCTTATTTGCATGATCATCATATCTTCGTAATGCACTCTGATCTATTGAGATAGTTTGGCCAACTAGATTGATATTTCTTCAGTGGGAGTGGTGCGTTATAGTAGGTTCAACCTGACGAGTTTCTATATCCCAGTGATAGAAGGGGACAAGTTCTGTCTTTGTGTTGTTGCTACTAAGGATAAAATGATGGGCTTTATTCATATTAGTTGAGTTTACTTTGTCTACATCATGTCATCGTTCTCCAAGTATTACTCCGTTTGTCATGAACTTAATACATAGAGAGGCAAGCATAGAAGCGCTCTTGAAGTGGAGTAATAGTAGTAGGTGCAGGCAGGAGTCGGCCTATTTGCTTATGGACGTGATGCCTATATACACATGATCATTGCCGTGAACATCGCATAATTATTCGCTTTTCTATCAATTGCCCAATAGTAATTTTTTTACCCATCGTATGCTTTGCTTATGAGAGATGCCACTAGAGAACTCTATGGCCCCCGGGTCTATTCACTTATAAATTCACAAACGCTATCATTACCTTGCTGTTATTTATTACCTTTTATTTTATTTTGCACTTTACTATTATCTACAATTATCTACACAACTCACTTGCTTGCAAATTACGAGATCAAGGGGATTGACAACCCTCTTGCCGGTGTTGGGTGCAAGTTGTTTGTTCTTTTGTGTGCAGCCGCTGAAGACGGTTGAGGATTGGTATTCCTATTGGTTCGATAAACCTTGGTTTCATAACTAAGGGAAATACTTACCCACTTTGTGTTGCGATTACCCATTGCTCTTCACGGAAAACCCAACGCAGATCACGAGTATCATGGCCATTACTGTTCCTTCCTTGCTGCTGGTTGTTCACATGGGCCTAAGCCATCTGCTGCATAGCAGCGGAGTTGGCTTGACGTTCCTCAGAGAGAACTTGGAGAAACTGGGCTATGGTCATGTTATCTGGCGGAGGTGGTGGCGGAGGGATATCTCCATGTGCCTGCTCCTGTTGAGCTCCAGTTTCAGCAGATTCGCCAACCGCTTGTTGTTGGCTGGAGTCGGTAGCGTTGGGGTTGGGGAAGGTGCTAGTGCGGGTAGCGGTCACCATCCTGTTTGGAGCGGCCAAGTCAAATACCTAGGATATACATTATAAAAGCAAGGATAGAGGAGATGCGCCTAAGGGGGTTGGTGCAGTGCAAGTTGATTAAACAGAGGTCGAAAGACCAAACACATAATATTAAGATAAGGTAGGCGATGGAGTCGCTTACATGTTGCCTAAGGCAAAAGCGCGACTTGCATCGGGACACAAACAACAAAAAAAAAAACAAGCACACATGGTTTCATATGAACCATTACACGGACTCAACTTTGCATGAGGGATACATGACTTATCCTACCCTAGGGGCTCTCGGAATCAAGTGGTGGAGTGCTTGGTCTCGTACTCACGCTCCTCAAGATCTTCCTCCTTGTCATCATCTGTACGGGCGTTGTCTCCGGTAGAGGGGTCGGAGGATGAGGAGGTACATCCTGACGACGCTTCGCCGGTGGTGCGGCGAAGAGCTCACGGTAGTCCTTCGCACTCATGCAACGACGACATGTGGGTGCATCTCTGGCTGGGGCTACTCCTCTATATGCGATAGCTGGTCATTCCTCGGGGGCTCCATCCTTCTTGATCCTGTCTGGCTTTGCCTTGGCTTGAAGAAGTAGCTCTTAGGTGTGGTGAAGTTCCTTGCGGAGCTTCACGGACTCCTTGATCAGGTTATGAGCCAGACTGTCGGCGGAGAGGCTGAAGTAGGTCTGGAATATGAGTGATGTCCCATCCTCCTTGGACGGAACCAACGTCCAACTCTCGCCAATATCATCCTTCCTGAAAGGTAGGTAGCGAGTAGCTGGCTCATCAGCCATCCCTGGGATGATGTCTCGAAGGTGGATGAGTGCCTTGCGTGCAGCTGTCTCGACTGCAAATGACAAGGTCTCCATCTGCGGTCCTTCAAAGAACCAACTCGTCATGGAGTCATTTGCATTCACGACCACGTCAATGTGGTGCTCCTTCATGACGGCATCAACCCAGTGCTCATGGTAGAGGAAAACGGGAGGTCGGCGAAACTGGCACTTCTCCGGGTTGTCCCCAAGGAGTAGGGGAGAGCTGGATGCTAGGAGGTCCATGGGTACGACGGCCATCTACAAAGGTTTAAGGGGAGGGGAGTCAGTAAAGTTTGAAACGAGACTAGGAGAGATAAGAAGTGCAGAAATCCTAAGTATAGATACTAAGTGTAGTTTTTGAAAGGGTTTTTGTCCTAACTAACGTCCATGCTAACTAAGGCTTAATACAGTCAGGATGGCTCTGATACTAGCTCTGTGGGGACCCCGACTCATGAGTCGTGATCACCGAATGCACGTGTACAGTGATCTCAGAGATCAATGCTCACTGAACACACAGAAGCTGAATAACAAGAGTCTTACATCCATACATACCGTCTTACACAAATAATGAACATCATGGTCAAGTCTTACATAGATAGGGCCATGAAGGCCAAACAACAAACATAAACTCGCAGCAGAAATCTTGAAAGATAGCATAGACCCATGTCATCTGCCTTAACCCTACAGGCATTCTGATTGGGAAGCGTCCTAATTCGCATGTCAGTCACCGGTGTAATCTTCACCATGTTCCTGCTCTTCCATGCCTGGCCAATTATATAACCAGTGGCAAGCCAATGAGTACTTTGAATGTACTCGCAAGCAACCCATGTTTTGGAACAAGGTTTGACAATGCACGATAGAGTACTAAGTAGGTAATTTTGCAGACAACTAATTTTTGGAATGCAATGACATGTCCTATCATCTTGTAAGCATGCATCATAAGGTCACAGGTATCCATATGAACAGGTTACAGATATCCATATAAACAAGGTTTGAACATACCATGCTCAATCGTCACGTCGAGTCATCCGACTCAACCCAAGTATCTTCCTTTTCCACACAAACATAGTTTTGTAAACAATGGACGGAGCCCCAGAGCGGTCATCCAACTATCCTTGACCGTTGACATGGCTATTCGAATAGTTTTACACTCTGTAGAGGTTGCACACTTTACCCAGAAGACTCGGGAAACTTCCGTGTCAAGCCACGACTCGCGGTATCTTGCATAACCGAGGTAAGTACCCAAACAATGCCTTTCCCCTGACGATACTAAACAAAGAGTCCACTCGTCGGCACACAACCCGCATGATGTACATCACAAGTATCATCCATGAAGGGACCAACGGTGTGCCCTGTGTCTGTAAAAACAGTCCATGGTCGCCCTACCTAGCACGACCCCGTATCGAGAGAGTAACTCTGACTCTCTCGCCACTAGTAATGCGGGCTCTCTGCTAGCATCGACCAAAGTAATTAACAAAGCCCCGTCCCATAAGGGGTATCGTGGTTGTACATGTAAGGTTGGAGTAACGGTTGCAACTTAAACCAATCCTTTTTCGAAACAACACACTCACTTGCCTCGATGCACCACTTCTTTATCAAGAGGCCACATAGCTCAACATCTCCCTCGGGCATTAGTGTCACCCGACGAGGTTTTTGGAAAGTCCTTGAAAGTACTTTTGTTTCCATAACCATGCATATTCCTGTCCCACTTTGCGTAGCAACTATTTAGCAACCTATCTACTTCCCACCCACACAACTCTAAGCAGAAGATAGAGTCATGTCATGCAAGTATCAACAAGGAAAGTAACGGAGGCAACACATAAAGGTGGTCACCATAATCATCATGATTCCGATATCAATATTAAGTGTTATATGACATGCATAAAAAGGTTTCTTAGACATGGTCAAAAGGCTGCTTCCCTGGCTCAACAAAGTCCTCGGTGTCTTCAAATGCCTCTGGTCCAGATCCTTCTTCAACTTCGTAATCTAACGTCGCAAGTGACGGAAAACAATAAGACAATAGCACAAAACAGGAAAATAAAAGCACTCAGAAAAATGTCAAACCATTTTTGTAAAATACTAGGGTGAAAACAATAAATACGGAAATTACAGGTTTCTGGTTTTGGAATGTTAAAAGTGGTGAAAAGCATTTTAGTAGTGGTTTTAAATATTCAAATCAGGGTTTTAAATAAAAACAGTGCAAAAATTATTTTCAAAAGGTTGCACAAGTGGCATCATTAAATAGCACAGAATATAACAATATTTGTGATGTTGGAATTACTGGATTTGGAACAATATTTGGGCTTGTAGGATATTTTGCAAAAATCTATATAAAAGAAAAAGAAAAAGGCCAGCAGACTGGCTGGGCCAGATCTGCCGGCTGCTGGGCCGGCCTGAAGCCGCACCAACTCAGGCGAACCGGTGCGCGCGCACCCGCGTTCAAACATGAGGGCTGGGACCCGAAGGCCAGCGACAGGTAGAGGAGTGGTAGGGAGGTGAGGATGACAGGCGGGGCCCGCCCATCATCTTCAACTTCGCCATAGGGAGGCTGGCAAACTCACCGGCGAGGTTTCCAGCCACGCCGATGGTTTCTGCGGCAATCCATAAGGGAGAATGAAGGGAACGCGTCAGGGAGGTAAGAGACGCTCAAAGTAGGAGGAAACGGGGCCGGAGAGGGGCTGTACCTAGAGATCTCTGGTGAGCCGACGCGGTGGACCCCGAGATCGATCTCGAGCTCGAGAGCTCCTGGATAATAATGGGTGGAGTAGGGGGTCGATTGAGAGCAGGAGGGGGTCGAAGGGAGGAAGAGAGAGGCCCGAGGGGGCTTTATATAGCGGGGGCGCCGGTGCACCATGGACAGAGGGTTCGGCCTCCGAGACAACAGCTCTGGTGACCGCTAGAGGAGGAGGGAGCGTGCCTGGGGTGCTCGTGGGGGTCGTCCATGACCAGAGGGGGGAAGACAGAGAGCGAGGAGTGTGCGCGTGTGGGGCTAGAGATTGGCCCAACGGCGTGGCAATGGCGCGCGTGAGAGGAGCCATTGGAGGGAGAGAGACAGAAGGGGGCCGACAGTCAAGCGTGTTGCGGACACCAAGGTACCTCGACTGGCGCGAGGGGAAGGCCCTAGGTCGCCAGGGCATGGGCAGGGCGCGAGGTCAAACCTCGGCCGTCCTGTAGTGTGCTCCAAAGCGTGCTTTTGGCCGGCATGGCAGGACTTTTGAACGCTCTGGCGTGCCCACTTGTGTCTAGGAGTTGCAGGGGTAAGTACACAAATGGGGAGGAGCCTTGGATGCTCTGGGAATGGCCATGAGTGAGAGAGAGCAGAGAGAGATGGAAATGGAGCTGTCCAGAGAGGGGGAGAGGGGTTTTAACCCATCCAATCATGCATATGGGCGCCAGGAAAGTTACTGGAGGTGGGGAGGGGCTTGCTAGAGCTGTGGAAAAAAGTGAGGCTCAAGGAGAACAAGTTAAGAGGTGGAAACAGTAGTTTTTAAAATTGACCAAAAGGTGCTTGTTGCTTGTTTGGGAAAGTAAAAAGATTCTACTTGCCATGAGATTTAACAGGGTCAATTGATGGGTATAAATGAGAGTAATCACAAGGTTTGATCCCATTTGAGAAAAATTGACAATGGGAACTTTATAAACCCTAGAAATGGGCAGAAACTGATTTTCTTAGATCCAATCATGCTAATCTATTCTCCTAAAAGCACCACTCAGTGTGGTGGCATCATTTGGGGATTAGAGCATGTCCACAAAGTTTGAGATCAAAATAAGAAACTTGACAATGTAAAGTTGCTCAAGTTTGGATCTGGAACGAGAGGGTTTTGGGATATTTTGGTGAACCAAAACAATTGGTATTGAGATGAAACTTTGCAAGATCATCACACAAAGCATGTCTCACTTGCTAGAATTTTCCTGGATTTATTTGAGAATATTTCCTATAGAAATATTTCAAATGCTTGAAATAGGACGAAAGGGTTTTGGAGGGTTTTGTCCAATATTTTGAACATGACCATGTGTTGAAACTCATATATATGGAAAATATCTGTCCACTGAGTTTCCCTAAATTTTATCAAATATTTTGAAAGCATAGAAATAATTTTCCCCTGGAAAAGACCATTTCTGGCCTTAAGAAAAGGCCTTTAAATAAATTATGAAAATAATCTGTAAAAATACTATTTGGTGGTTTTGGGAAGTCTTATGTATGGTAGGTTCGAAATAAAGTCTTTGGGGTAGAACATTCACCCTAATTTTAGGACTTGTAGTACAAACCTCAATTCAGGGTTTTTTAAAAACTTAAATTGAATAAATGCTTTTTGGCCAAAATAATATTTTATAAAAATAGTTTTAGGTCCTATACACATGGCATAGTCATTGGGCAATGGTTTGTATCAAGGAAATGAGTTCTTGAGAGAATAGGAATCTTTGGGAATTAAAACACAAACAAGCACTCCAGCAAATAGCAAGCAATGCAATTTTGCATAACCACACAAATGTTTTAAATGGGTCCAAATTTTATAAAATCATAGCATAGCAAAGTGGTATAAACACAGGGTGTGACATTGTTCCATCTCCTGCATAAGGATTAGCTAGCAGTTTTTCAAACATACCCGAAGGAATCTCATAATAAATATTTTCAGTAGGTTCAGTAGGTTGAGGGGAAACTTTTTCCACTTCTGGTAGGGGTGAAGATACCCCAAACAGGCCCTTCAAAGGATTATTACCCATAGTGACAAGCAACGGTAAATTTCAGCACGTACCGAAAATGTTTCCTTACCAATTTCCACTCACCAAAGGCGCTTCACTCCCCGGCAACGGTGCCAGAAAAGGGTCTTGATGACCCACAAGTATAGGGGATCAATTGTAGTCCTTTCGATAAGTAAGAGTGTCAAACCCAACGAGGAGCAAAAGGAAATGATAAGCAGTTTTCAGCAAGGTATTCTCTAGAAGTGTTGTAAGTAATAGTGATAGATAGTTTTGTAGCAAGGTAATTCGTAACATGTGATAAGCAGGAAAGTAACAAGTGTGCAGCAAGGTAGCCCAATCCTTTTTATAGCAAAGGAAAGGTCTGATGGTACTCTTATATGAAGTAAAGCGCTCTCGAGGACACATGGGAATTTCTGTCTAGTCATGTTCATCATGTTGAGTTGATTCGTGTTTGTTACTTTGATAATTTGATATGTGGGTGGACCGGTGCTTAGGTGTTGTTATTACTTGAACAAACAACCTACTTATGATTACCCCCTCATGCAAGCATCCGCAACTACGAAATAAGAATTAAGATAAATCTAACCATAGCATGAAACATGTGGATCCAAATCAACCCCTTATGAAATAACACATAAAGTAGGGTTTAAGCTTCTGTCACTCTAGCAACCCATAATCTACTAATTACTCCACAATGCCTTACCTTAGGCCCAAAATATGGTGAAGTTTCATGTAGTCGACGTTCACATGACACCACTAAAGGAAGCAATGCATACAAATCATCAAAATATCAAACGAATACCATGTTCACCTGATTACTTATAACAAGACTTCTCCGATGTCCTCGAGAACAAAAGTATCTTCACACAAATCATCACTATGTTCAATAACACAGGTTTAATAATTATGATGAAGGATTTGAACATATTATCTTCCACCAAATAAACCAACAAGCATCAACTACAAGATGTAATCAACACTACTAGCAACCCCCAGGTACCAATCTGACGTTTTGAGACAAAGAGTGAATACAAGAGATGAACTAGGGTTTGAGATGAGATAGTGCTGGTGAAGATGTTGATGAATATTGGTCCTCCCATGAAGGAGGAAGCGTTGGTGATGACGAGGGCTTCGATTTCCCCCTCCCGGAGAGAAGTTTCCCCGGCAGAATCTCTCTGCCGGAGAGAAAAAGGGTCTCTGCCTAGGTTTTCGTCTCAAGACGGTGGCGCTTCGTCCCAAAAGTATCCTCCTAATTTTTTCTAGGTCAAAACACATCATATAGCAGAAGAGGGGGGCAGAGGCCGCCTGTGGGCCTGCCAAGCCATCAGGGCGCGCCGAGGGGGGTGGGCGCGCCCTGTTGGCTTGGCTCACACAGGTGGCCCCCCTCTGGCACTTCTTTGCTCCATAAATTCAGATATATTCCACAAAAAATCGTCCTGAAGTTTCAGGTCATTTGGGGTCCAAAGAATTTTCAGCCTTTTTCTTGGTTTTCAGGTCCATAATTCCAGTTTCCGGCAATTTCCCTCTTTGTGATGTACCTTGTAAATTAAGAGATAAAAGGTATTCGAATAGTATCATGAAATCAAATAGTGGCCAAGAATAATATAAATATCAATAAGAAATCATGATGCAAAATGGACGTGTCAGTGGGTGGTAAGGCCGCCCACTGTTGTAGGGCGACGACCGATATGGGCTGCCACAGATGTGTCACGGTGGCCACTAGAGCGACCTCTGGCTATGGAATGGACTCTTGTCAATGTTTGCACACTGGGTTGTTGGCAGCGGAGAGTACACTTTCAGTGCCCACCAGCCTATCCTTCGAGCGTGAGATGTTATCCTCGAGCTCCACTGTCGTGTGGAGTATTTATACGTCTCCAACATATCTATAATTTTTGATTGTTCCATGCTGATATATTATCATTCTAGGATATTTTTTGGGTCTTTATTTACCAATTTATAATATTTTTTGCACTAACCTATTGACCCAGTGCCCAGTGCCAGTTACTGTTTTCTGCATGTTTTTTGCTTTTCAGGTTTACAGTACCAAACGAAGTCCAATTGCCACAAAACTTTTTGATGATTTTTTCTGGACCAAAAGAAGACCAGGAAGCTTCGGAAGGAGGCCGGGGGTCTCACGAGGGCCGCACAAGCCAACAGGGCGCGCCCTAGGGGGGCCGCACCCTGATGGCTTGTGCCTCCCTCGGTTGCCCCCTGACGCCCTTCTCTGGCCTATAAATTCTCTTTCACCCTAAAAATATAAGAGGCAGTCCCGAAACCCTTTTTCTGCCGCTGCAAGTGTGTGTTATGTCGTGAGGCCATCTGGAGCTCCGTTTTGGCACCCTGCCGGAGGGGGGATCTGTCACGGAGGGCCTCATCATCAACCTTGCTGCCCTCGTGATGATGTGTGAGTAGTTCACTACAGACCTACGGGTCCATATCTAGTACCTAGATGGCAATCTCTCTCTCTCTCTTATGATCTTCAATACAATGATCATCGCATCTTCGCTTTGATCTATCCGATGTAATCCTATTGTGCGGTGTGTTTGTTGGGATCCGATGAATTGTGGGTTTATGTTCAGATTATTCATGAAAAGTATTTGAGATGCCTCTGAATTATATTATCTCTTATGTGCATGATCATTATATCTTCGTAATGCTCTCCGATCTATTGATCTGCTTTGGCCAAGTAGATCGATATTTCATCGGTGGGAGTGGTGCGTTGTGGTAGGTTCAACCTGGCGAGTTTCTATATCCCAGTGACAAAGTAGGGGACAAGATGGGTCTTTGTGTTGTTGCTACTAAGGATAAACCGATAGGGTTCATTCATATTGTTTGAGTTTACTTTGTCTACATCATGTCATAGTTCTCCAAGCATTACTCTGCTTTACTTAATACTCTAGATGCATGCTGGATAGCGGTCGATGAGTGGAGTAATAGTAATAGGTGCAGGCAGGAGTCGGCCTATTTGCTTATGGACGTGATGCCTATATATACATGATCATTGCCGTGAAAATCGCATAACTATCCGCTTTTCTATGAATTGCCCAACAGTAATTTGTTTACCCACCGTATGCTGACTACATGAGAGATGTCGCTAGGGAACACTATGCCCCCCGGGTCTATTCACTTATATATTCACAAACGCTATATTTACCTTGTTGCCTTTATTTAATTTTTATTTATTTAGCAATTTATATTTATCAACAATTATCTACACAACTCATTTGCTTGCAAATAACGAGATCAAGGGGATTGACAACCCTCTTGCCTGCGTTGGGTGCAAATCGTTTGTTCATTTGTGTGCAGCCGCTGAAGACGGTTGAGGATTGATATTCCTATTGGTTCGATAAACCTTGGTTTCATAACTGAGGGAACTATTTATCCGCTTTGTGCTGTAATTAATCATTCCTCTTCATGAAAAACCCCACGCAGATCACAAGTATCAGGAAGGATTTCTGGCATCGTTTCCAGGGAGTATCATAATCAACTACCAAGTAACTTCACACAAATTTTCATTCACTTGTTCTTCTTTTTATTTGCCGTTATATTTAGCTTTTCTCATAAAAATCAAAAATACAAAAATATTTATCTTTGCTTATTACTAGTTTACTTCTTCGCTTGCTAGTTTACTTGTCTTGCTTGTTACTTTGCTTGCTCGGTCACCATGTCTCAAGATAGATTCCACAATATTTCTTTTTACCAAAGAATGTCGAAAATAGAGAATTCTATGAAAACTTTCATGATTTCACAATATGAGCATAATAGATCCTTCTTCTCTGAAATTAAGGAACATTCAATGTTGCTTGATGCTATTAGTAAACAACTTGATGAGGTTAATAAGTAAGTGTCTAATCTCCAATCAAAATTTGCTCAAACTGAAGAGTTGCTAGGAAAAATCTCCGATAAGCAAACCACTCTAGTGAATAGGATGGACGCTAAACCGGAATCTTTACCCATCAGAAATCATGATGAAGATCTTAAAATGATTGGTGTTTCTCCTATTGAATCTTTAATTACTTCTCTGAATATAAATGATAAAGGGACTGGAGATGAGTCAACTTTAATAGAGGAGCGTCCCATTTGCTTGAACAGTGATGATTTTTGATGCTAAAACTAAAAAATGTGGGTTTGGAGAGGTCAAAACTTTAACTAGTAATGCACCCACTATCTTGGATTACAAGGACTTTAATTATGATAATTTCTATTTAGTATAATGTATTTCCTTGTTGCAATCTGTTATTAGCTCACCCAATGCTTATGAACAAAACAAAGCTTTTACCGAACACATAGTAGAAGCTATGATAAGAGCTTATGATGAGAAACATGAACTTGAAGTTTCTATTTCTAGAAAATTGCATGATGAGTGGGTACCTACTATCAAAATAAAGATCAATAAATATGAATGCAATGCTTTGTGTGACCTTGGTGCTAGTGTTTCAACTATTCCTAAAACTCTTTGTGATGTGTACTCGGTCTCACTAATATTGAAGATTGTTCCCTCAACTTGCATCTTGCGGATTCTACCATCAAGAAACCTTTAGGTAGAATTAATGATGTCCTTATTATTGCAAATAAAAATTATGTTCCTGTAGATTTTATTGTGCTTGATATAGATTGCAACCCTTCTTGTCCCATAATACTTGGAAGGCCTTTCTTATGAACTATAGGTGCAATTATTGATATAAAAGAGGGAAACATAAGGTTCCAATTCCCATTAAATAAAGGGATGGAACACTTCCCTAGAAAGAGAATTAAACCACCTTATGAATCAATTATGAGAGCTACTTATGGGTGGAGTGTCTAAGATGACAAAAATCTTGAAACTATGCATTATGCCTAGCTAGGGGCATAAAACAATAGCGCTTGTTGGGAGGCAACCCAATAGTTATCTTTAAAACATTTCTTAGAACTTTCTGTTTATTTTTAATAAAATGATTATTTCCTCTGTAATGATTATGTTTTTGTCCTTAAATTGGTGTTTGTGCCAAGTAAAGCCTTTGGGATGACTCACAAGATGAGTAGAATCGATGTTGACACAAAACAGAAACTTATGACTCCAGTACAGGAATTTTTATTTCTTTCTGGAGAGTGATAATGATCTGAAATTTTTACAAATTGTTAAACTTATGGCTTATGACTCGAGTATAGACAAATTTTCGAGGTTCTACAGATTGCTACAGATTGTTCTGTTTTAGACAGATTATGTTTTTGCTTGCATAGTTGCTTATTTTGATTAAACTATGGATTGCATCGGGGGGTATAAGCCATCGAGAAGTTAGAATATAGTACCTATTATTCATTTATGAAATTTGAATCAATTTACAACAGTACTTAAAGTATGCAATATGTTTCTTATACTAACGGGTCTCACGAGGTTTTGTTGAGTTTTGTGTGATTGAAGTTTTCAAGTTTTGGGTGTTATCTTGATGGGCAAAGGAATAAGGAGTAGCAAGAGCCTAAGCTTGGGGATGCCCAAGGCACCCCAAAGTAATATTTTAAAAGAGACTCAAGCGTTTAAGCTTGGGGATGCCCCAGAAGGCATCCCCTCTTTCGTCTCAAATCCATCGGCATGTCACTTGAAGCTATATTTTTATTCGTCACATGATATGAGTTTTGCTTGGAGCGTCATTTGCTTTTATTTGCTTTTACTTTCAGTTTGCCACAATCATGGTTTGCTGGAAATACCTATTTAAGAGAGACACACCTTCATCATAATTTGTTAGAATACTCTATGTGCTTCACTTATATCTTTTGAGCTTAGTAGTTGCTCCGGTACTTCACTTATATCTTTTTGAGCACGGTGGCGTGTAGATTTTAAAGAAATGATTTCACTCTCGTTCTTCACTTATATTTGTTTGAGTGTTAATAAATAGTAACGGTAATTTGCATGGGTCATACAGAGTAGTCCAAAAATATTAGGTATTCAAAGAGTGATAATCAAAACCATCATGTAGCACATAGAAAGAAATTGTGGGTTAATAATATTGATGTAGTAATATGAAATAGGTGTGAGTTCATAATTGTTAAACCGTAGAAGTGTCGATATTAAGAGGGGTTGACCTTTTTGTTCATCTAAAAATTAAAGAGGCATGGTGATGATGTGTGAGCATTTCTATTCCTCGTTGAAATCCTAGTCTTGTTTCGGGTCGGAAGCGCGCGATGGTTAACTCCTACCAACCTCTTCCCTCGGGGCATGCGATTTGTACTTTGATTTATGATAAACTAATAAAACTTTGCAGTAAGTATATGAGTTCTTTATGACTAATGTGAAACCATGGATATACGCAATCTCACCTTTTCAGAATTTGCTAGCCTCTTCGGTACCGTGCATAGCCCATTCTCACCTCGAGGATGGGTGCAACTTTCGCCGGTGCATCCAAACCCCATGACATGACATGCTCTATTGCACATAAGCCTTATTATATCTTCCTCAAAACAGCCACCATACCTACCTATCATGGCATTTCCATAGCCATTCCGAGATATATTGCCATGCAATTTCCATCGTCACTTCACATGACTAGTTTGTTCATCATCATATTGCTTTGCATGATCATATAGAGCTGACATAGTATTTGTGGCAAAGCCACCTTCATAATGTTTTTTATACATGTCACGCTAGATCATTGCACATCCTGGTACACTACCATAGGCATTCATACAGAGTCATGTCTTCATATCAGTTCTCCATGTTGAGTTGTAAGTAAATAAAAGTGTGATGATCATCATTATTAGAGCATTGTCCCAGTGAGGAAAGAATGATGGAGATGATGATTCTCCCATAAGTCGAGATGAGACTCCGGACGAAAATAAAGATGGGGGAGGCCAAATGAGCCCACCATGCATTCAAAAATAATGAGAGAAAATGAGAGAAGGGACTTTGCTACTATCCTTTACCACACTTGTGCCTCAAAGTCTCATGATATATCACTTTCATATGCTAGTGGGAATTACCTATTCATTATTTCAAACTTGGCTTGTATATTCCTACGATGGGCTTCCTCAAATGCCCGAGGTCTTCATGAGCAAGCAAGTTGGATGCAGACCCCACTTAGCTTCATTTGGGCTTTCATACACTTATAGCTCTAGTGCATCATTTGCATGGCAATCCCTACTCCTTGAACTGACATCTATCGATGGGCATCTCCATAGCCCATTGGTACGCCTAGTTGATGCGAGAATATCTTCTCCACTTCCTACCCATTTGATATCTACCACATACTCTATTCCATTTAAATGCTATGTCCAATGGCTCACTATCATGTATTGCGTGAAGAATAAAAAGTTGATGCATATCGAAAAAGTACGAACCAATTGCCTGACTTGGACACCGTGGTGCTTAACATTTGTATTAATGTGGTGAAGATGGAGCCATGCCTTGCTAATACAATAAGATGAATGGGGTGTAAACATTTCTTAAGAATCGTATACTTTTAGGACTTAACAATTCTGTTTCTTACACTTTGAATATTTCTATGTTAATATTTGTTGATTCATCTTTTCTCAATGAGCATACCTGAATAAGATTACATAGTGGATAGCATGTCACATCAAAAATTCTGTTTTTATCATTTACCTACTTGAGGACGAGCAAGAATTAAGCTTGGGGATGCTTGATACGTCTCCAATGTATCTATATTTTTTGATTGTTCCATGTTGATATATTATCATTCTAGGATACTTTTTGGGTCTTTATTTACCAATTTATAATATTTTTGAGCACTAACCTATTGACCCAGTGCCCAGTGCCAGTTGCTATCACTACTACAGGATGCTGCTAACGCGACACATCAATCAGAGACCCTTCAACGAAACTGTGTGCGATCCATCAATCACAAACGGTATAGTTCAAGCTCCGCCTCCAATGAGGAAAACCGTACGCGATGAAGGAACGAGCAAATACGGTTCAAAAAAAGTTGCGTGTGTGATGCGTTGCATACAATTTGTTATTATGAACTGTTTGTGATTATGAAAGATAACAGAAACGGTTAAGAAACTATATACGTGTGCATAGTGCGGCATACAGTTCACTCGGACAAACTGTTTGCGTTGATCCAGCAGAACACAAATGAGTTAGCCTAAGAAGGCGTGTGTGATACCCGGCAAATAGTTCATTCATAAGAATTGTGTGTGAAGACCAATAATAACCCAAACGGTTCATCCTGACAACCGTTTGTCTTGTGGGTACCCGGCAAATAGTTCATTCATCAGACATGTGTGGGAAGACCAATAATAACCCAAACGATTCATCCTGACTACCTGTGTGTGTTGTGGGCACACGATTGCTGCTAATAATTGTATGAGATGTGATTTGCTCTGTTTGCACAACATCTATATGCTCCGTCTACGGAACACCAACATTATTGTTGCTTAACCAACTTGAACATACAGTTCCATAAGTGACTACACAACACATGTACATTCCTCAATATAAATTTACAAGAAGTATACGATCGCCAAATCATACTGTTCTTCTGACGACGTTGCCGACACTACTGCTCTGCTTCTGGCTATCCCTCGCCGTCTGCAGGAAGGAGGCACTTCCTCATGTCAATGATCCTCATGTACATCTCATAGCTGGTGTACACGTCCTTGGCCGCGTACTTGATGTGTTCTTCATGCAGTTCGTCCACCCAGGCCGCGTGCCAGGCAGTCTTGTCTTTGCGGCACTCAGCCTTCATGTCTCTGTAGTAGGGGTCGATGATGGCTGCGGCGAGGTCAACCAAGGAGTCCTTCTGCTTCTTCTTCTCGCCCCCCCAGACCCTGTACTGACCTTGGATGTTGACAAGCTTCTGGCAGGACAAGCCCGATGTATTTACCTTCGTCTCTTCCACCGTTGCGAACCTATAGTCGGGGCTGTTGACAAACCTAGCGAAACGCTCGCAAGGCCTTGTGGCCAGGCAGTAGTGGTAGACGAGCACGTGATGGCGCACGCACAACTGGGCGACGACAACCTTCTGATCATGCCCGGCACGACCGCCGGTATACTCGAGGTCGAAGCCGACCACTTTGTACTTGTCATCCTCAGCAAGCAGCTGCTCCAACATGTTGATGGAGTTCACCACCATGACCGGGTCGTTGGTGTACACCTCCGAGAGGTCAGTCTTCCTGCTGTGTGTGTCCACTTTGACAATAGTGGCGAACTGCTGATCGGCGCCGACAGCCGTCATTGCATCCACACGGGAAGGTTGAAGCGATGAAGAGATGTGCATCCTCTCTATATTATTTGCCGTCGTGGGTGTGCGTCTTGGGTTGTGTGGCGCGATCGGAAGGTGGAAGAGACGAAGGTAAATGGCCACATCAACCGCATGCCAGTTTTTGCAGCGCCTAACTACATTGTGGCGCCGGGAGCGGCGCAACCGCTAGCATATGGCTCCCCGAACGTGCCTGATCGTTCTCGCGTGGACGCCAGCAGAGCGGCCGGGCGCGCACGGATGCGAGCACAGCGCGCTGAGGCCGCATCAACCACCTCATGCGTACATTCATTCGCGGCGGTGCATACAGAACGACCGTTTGCTTTGTAATAAAATGCAAATGGTTGTTTATTAATAACCGTCTGCGTACTTGTCATTTCTCCCACCTCCGTCCGGTCTTGTCACCGCGTTGCCGCACGAGGATTCCGGTGCACGCTTCGGGAGCGCGCAAGTTTCCCGCCCGGCGCGCCGAAATGACCGTTCCCGCGATGCTTCGGGTGCGCACAACGTTTCTTTTGGGCTTCCCGTTCCCGCGAAACCGCGCAGGAACGCGCGCAAGCTTCCCGTTCCCGCGCATGAATGCGTGCAAGCTTCCCGCCCGGCTCGCCTTGGCCGCCTGCTTTATAAACCCTCACGGCCGGCCTGTCCACATCACATTCATCCCCTCTCTGCCCGTAGCTTCCCAAGTTTGCTTCTCCCCCAATCGCCAATGGCACCTGTCCGTCGTCGTCGCTCCGCTACCCCGCCAGAGGGTAGCTCCAGCTGGGAGGCTGCACCACGTTGGCGGCGCAGTTACCGGAAGCGTGTAGTGCGTGTGGCGTCCTTGTTGGCTGTGCGCACGGCACCCACCACACGCTCCTCCACATTTTCCTGAAGGCAGCTACTGCCGGCGACCGTCGTCGCCCCCACCCCATCGCTGGCCGCCGTTTTTGCCACCCCACCAGCTGCCTCCTTGGCCGCCACCACACAAGCGTCTGCCTTGGCAGCCACCCCACGGTCAGCCGCCAGGGCCATCACCCGCTCCGCCACCGTGGCCCGAAGGAGGGAGGAGGAGGCCGCCGCCGAAGCTCAACCGCTCGGCTTTTGCGTCAGTGGCCTAGCGCGCTACATCAACTTCCTACATGAGGAGGAGGAGCGCCAGGTCGAGCACGCACAGAGGCTCACCGTCGCCGTGTCCCCAGCAGACGCCGCAGCTATGGCGCGGAATGAGGAGATCTACGCCGAGTCCCGTCGCTTCGAGGAGGCGCGTCAGGAGCGGCGGAGGGCAGCAGCGGTAGCCGACGAATTCGACTCCTCCAGCTCGTCGGTAGGCTTCTCCTCCTCTGCCTCTTACTAAACGCGCTCGGCAGAGGAGAAGGCTGCTGGCAGTAGCATGAAGCCACTCCGGAGAAGTATTTATGGGCTATTTTGTTCAGTTCATCTAACTATATATATGGTTGAACTGTACCACGTACTTTAAATTAGCTAGTATATATAGTTGAACTAGCTATTTCAGTACGTGGTTGGCAACAAATGGGGAAAAGTTTGTTCGATTCAACTATCTATGAATGAAATCTATGTTTACTGAATTTCAGTTGCAAAATTGCACCGTAATAGTGATTTTGTTCATCCAAAATTGGACAAATCTCAGTGTTTCCAATTTGACAAATGAAAATTTACCCAATATGACAGATTCGAATCTTAGCTAACTCCTGCTGCCAACGCATCGATCGGTGTTTACATGGGGTGCTTAGTGTATTAAATGTCTTAGAAACTCAAGTCCACAATGCATTGTACTCTAAACCCTAAGGTCCCTTCATTTAATGATTTAGCAACTAAACTCTTGCATGGATTGGTGAGTTTCTTTCATTTAAGTGTTTTGCCAACGTTCACACGCCTGGCATTGTTTCTTCATGTGGTCAGCAAACTCATATCTCTCCTTAATTACCTCCCCACATCAGATTTTTTTTGCATACATGGCATGGCAACCTCAGCAGTTAGCAACAGTAGAAGTTGTAGCACCGGGAAGGGCACACGGGTCATCATTCACAACCGTTTGCGATGACGCAACGAAAAAATTCCTTCGCGCCAGATTTTCGCTTGGCTTAGTAGGGAAGAAAAATTTCCCTCGGTTTGCATACGGGTATTCAGTTTGAAATGTCTTTGACGACTGGCAAAGGACACGCCACCCCGATGAGCATGCACAGGCCACTGCTCGCACGCCACCCATGTACTCAAACACCTGTCCGCACGCTACCTCCTTGTCAATACAGATAGCGACACGTGGCCCGCACATAAGGTCTGTAGAACATCCACGAATTATAAATAATACGCCCGTTTGCGTGATATCATGGTGATTAGCATAAGCAAGAAGAATGCAAATACCTTCAAGTCTAGCGACGGGGGCATCGGTCTCACCGTAGTCCATACCTTCTACTTGCGTATATCCTTGGGCTACGAGATGTGCCTTGTTGCGTACAACTTGACCATCTTCATCTTTCTTGTTCCGAAACACCCATTTGGTTCCGATGATGTTGTGCTCGTCCTTGGGCTTCTCCACGAGTGTCCACACTTCGTTCCTCTCGAAGTTGTGAAGCTCTTCATGCATGGCATTCACCCAATCCGGGTCTTCAAGAGCTTGTTCTACCTTCAAGGGTTCAATGCTAGAGATGAAAGAATAATGCTCACAAAAATTTGCTAAGCGAGTTTCAGAGCGAGTGATTCTCCCGGTTTGTATGTCACCAAAGATTTGGTTTAGAGGATGGTTCTTGGTCACTCTTGCTCGAACTCGGGGTAGCTTCGGCTTGTTGGATGGTGGAGCTTCTTCTTCATCATCATCTCCTTCATCTTCGTTGTTGTTAAAGGTGTCGTTTCCTTGAGGTGGTGGTGAAGGAGGTTGTGGTGGATCTTCATGATGTACTTCCTCCTCTTTATCTTGTCGTGTACCACTTGTGGATGCCTCCATGTCGTGTTGAGGTTCACCTTGACGTGAAGTAGGGGCTTCCACTTGAGTTGACGAAGTACTTTACTTCACCTCCATGGGACGAATCTTGCCGATGGACAAGTCTTGGATAGCTTCCGAAGGATCCTTATCTCCTACATCATTTGGCAATTGTTCGACTTGCGAACCATTAGTTTCATCAAACTTCACATCTACCGTCTCTTCAACTTTTCGAGTGAAGTTGTTGTAGACACGGTAAGTGTGAGAGTTCGATCCGTAACCGAGTAGGAAACCTTCATGAGATTTAGGAGCAAATTTAGTACGACGATGCTTATCAAGAATGTACCACCTTGAGCCGAATACCCTAAAGTATCCAACTTGGGGTTTGTTACCGGTGAGTAGCTCGTATGCCATTTTACTGAGAAGCTTGTGAAGATAGAGTCGGTTTGTGGCATGACATGCTGTTTCCACGGCCTCTGCCCAAAAGTGTCTTGGCGTCTTGTATTCGTCAAGCATCGTTCTTCCATATCAATAAGAGTTCGGTTCTTCCTCTCAACAACTCCATTTTGTTGAGGCGTGTACGTAGCCGAGAACTCATGTGAAACACCTTCTTCGTCAAGAAAGGTATCTACATGGGTGTTCTTGAACTCCGATCCGTTATCGCTCCGAACCTTCTTGATCTTCACTTCAAACTGATTTTGCGCTTTGCGAGCGAAGTTCTTGAAGATCTTTTGTACCTGCGACTTATCATCAAGAAAGAATACCCACGTAAATCTGGAAAAATCATCAACTATAACTAGACCATAGGAATTTCCACCGAGGCTCTTGTAAGCATTGGGACCAAAAAGATCCATGTGAAGTAACTCGAGTGGTCTCCTAGTAGTCATGATATTCTTTGCGGGATGACTTCCACCTACTTGCTTTCTGGCTTGACAAGCACTGCAAAGTCTATCTTTGTCAAAGATAACATCTTTAACACCAAGTATATGATCACCTTTGATAAGCTTGTCTAGATTACGCGTGCCAACATGTCCTAGTCTTCTATGCCAAAGCCAACCTTTAGAAGATTTTGGAATAAGACAAGTACGAGGTTTGGATCTCTTAGTGAAATCGACAATATATAGATCACCTCTACGGAAATCGGTAAAGACAATGTTATGATTATCTTGACGAAACACTTGGCAATCTACTTTTGTGAATAGCACATTAAAACCAAAGTCGGCAAGTCTAGATACGGAAAGAAGATTGTAGCCAAGGGATTCAACAAGCATGACGTTTTGAATAGAGCTATCATGGGATATGGCCACCTTACCAAGACCGAGTACCTTACCCTTGGAGTTGTCTCCAAAAGTTACATACCTTCGCAGTCCATGGTTTGGTGTGATCTCTTCAAACATCTCTCTATCTCCGGTCATATGATCGGTGCATCCACTATCAAGAATCCACTCTTTTCCTCTGGACATGTAATCCTTGAAGTTTGCCATGAGACTTAGATTCTTCATGATCTTCTCATGCTCGATGTCGAACAACTCATCTTCATCATAGTAGCCATGTTCCACATTGTCATAATCAAGTGGGAAATCCTCGTCACAAGGAACAAGAGATTCGTTAGGGTTGTGATCATGACAATGTTCAAAATTATGAATTCGAATGGCTTCTACAATGATGTTGTTGATAGTTATGACATCACCTTTAGCACGCATGAGGTCTCTAAGATCAAATAGATAGTCATCAAACTTGGGATCACTAGGCATCATTTTGTGAAAGATGATAGTTTTGTGAAGAATTTCATCAAGATTACTCAATGAATAACTTGGATATCGTTTCTCCAAGTCATTCCACAAAGTATAGGCACATTCAAAATTCTTCATTTGATTAAGCACAATCCTAGGCAATCCTCTAACGATAAGATTAACAGTTCTAAGATTGCATAACATATCAATTTCCTCTTCATGTGTGGGATGTAAAGGAGCAATGGGAGCCACATAGGGGTTCTTAATATACTTGCTCAAATGAAATTCATTGAATAGCTCAAGCATCTTATATTTCCATTGACTATAGTACTCCCCATCAAGAATAGGCACTCTACAACTCAAACTTCCCACGCTACACACATCCATCTTCCTCCACGGTGATGAAACCGAAGCAATGAAGACCAAAGCTCTGATACCAATTGAGGGATCACTAGAAGTGTGTGTCTAGAGGGGGGGTGAATAGACTACTTGCAGGAATTTAAAACCTAACCTTTTCCCAAGTTAATTGGTTGGCAGATTTTAACAATTATAGCAAGTCTAGCATACCCTACACATGCAAGTCAACAAGTATGGCAGCGGAAAGTAAAGACATTGCACAAGGAAGTAAGGAGTTGAGATAGGGAGATCAAACGCATGAGGGACACGAAGATTTTTCCTGTGGTTCCGATATGTGGTGCTATCGTACGTCCACGTTTATGGAGTCTTCAACCCACGGAGGGTAACGGTCGCGAGAGTCCACGGAGGGCTCCACCCATAAGGGTCCACAAAGTAGCAACCTTGACTATTCCATAACCGCTTCCGTCCACGAAGGACTAGCCTCACTATGGGTAGATCTTCACGAAGTAGGCGATCTCCTTGCCCTTACAAACTTCTTGGTTCAACTCCACAACACGAAGTAGGAGGGTCCCAAGCGACACCTAACCAATCTAGGAGGCACCACCCTCCAAAAGGTAATAGGCTCGGTAATGTCGATGAACTCCTTGCTCTTGTGATTCAAGATGATAGACTCCTCAACACACAATCACTCTCTCACAGATTTGGCTATGGTGGAAGAGATTGATTTGGTGGAAAGCAACTTGGGGAGGCTAGATATCAAGATTCATATGGTAGTAATGGAATAGCTTGATCTCAACACATGAGTAGGTGGCTCTCTCTCAGAAAATTGGATGGGGCAAGTATGGAATAGTTCTGAGTGCTTCTCTTTCGAGTGGCTGGTGGTGAAGGGGTATATATAGGCATCCCCAAAAATTCAACCGTTACACCTAAAGTGACCAACTCGGTGACACCGAAGTGTAAAACTCGGTGGTACCGAAGTGACCAAAAGGCAGTAACTTTTGAATCTCGGTGAGACCGATACATAACTCTCGGTGGTACCGATTACGTGACCAACGGTCAGATTGCACAACTCGATGACGCCGATCCAAAAAACTCGGTAAGACCGATTTTATGAAACGAGGTAACAGAAAGTTGGAAAGCTGAACTCGGTGGCACCGATGCAGAATCGGTTGCACCGAATGGCTAGGGTTTGGCATGTGTCTGTTTGAGTTTGGGAATCGGTGGGACCGAGTGGGAATTGTTGGTAGTACCGATTTTCAAGATAGGCTTGGACAGACTTTTGTGGAGGAGTTTGTGGGTGTTTTTGGTGACTATCACTTGTGCACGTGGAGCATCTTGTTCACCAACAATACCTTACCCCCTTTTAATAGTATTGGCTTTCCTATGGACTCAAAGTGATTTCTCACAAAGTAAAATTTAGAGTCCTCTTGCTTGAAGCTTTGCCAATCCATTTCCTTGCATCTAGGGGTTACTCCTCACAATCCTTTTTGCCAACCCATCTCTCTCTATGGACTTTGACCTGAAATACACTAGGTAGAAGTATTAGTCCAAGAGACAATGTATGTTGTCATGAATTATCAAAACCACCAAGGGAGCATGTTGTGCTTTCAACATTAAACGACTAGAAAACTCAATTAATGTGTTAAACAGGTCTCATGAACCCTGGAAAAATCCACAGTTTAGCATGACTCTCAGAAAGTTGCTCTATGGGTGACTCCAGAAATAAATGCAGGCCACAAGAGACAACGAATGTTGTTTCACACATAAAATGTGAACTTTCCCTATCGGAACACACGACTTTCTTGTGAGAACCTTCGGTTTGTAAGAGGCTTTGTGCCAAAACTTGTCCAAAATTGGGCAATTTTTATTACCACAACACACACAATAGGGCAATTGATGGCACCATGCCCAAATTTCATGAATTTCTGTCGAGGTTTGCTTTTACATGAATTTAAAAATTAAGTTTCCAGATGTTTGCGGTCGAGCCTCGTGCCATAGATATATATGTTCGAAATTCATTCCCATTTATTGTGTGGGACCTAAACATGCAGCCAGTGAAACGTATATGGTTTTTCGACATATTTTCATGAGCTGGACCGTGCAGTTATTGTAGTTCAAATTTGAATTATATATATGCACATTAATTGAATGCCTACAAAACTCAATTAATTAATGTACTTACAAGGCCAAACGAACTCTGTAAGACTCCATTGATTCGCACGACACATTCACGTTACTCTATGGAGACTATAGAAATAAATTCAAGGCGAGAAGCGACATCAGATGTTGTTTCGCACATGAATTGTGAACTGTCCCTACCGGAACCACATGCCTTCTTGTGAGAATCTTCGGTTTGTAAGAGGTTTGTGCCAAAACTTGTCCCGAACTAGGCATTGTTTTTACCACAGCACACATGCGCCATGACATCACACCATGCCAAGTTTCATGAATTTCTCACGATATTTGGAATTACTGGAATTTGAAAACATGGCTTATCAAAGTCTATGGCCGAGCCAAAATACCGTGAGGTTTGGAATTCGTTTAATTTCCATTTCTTGCATGGGACCAAAACATGTATCCAGTGACAAATAGTTGATTTTCAACCCATTCAGGTGCCCTCTAGTATGTGCTTAATAAAGTGCAGTTCAAATTTGAACTATGCACATGAAATGTCCAAAAACCTCTTTAAATGTTTTAAAGGGCCTAAACATCCCTGAATTATTCCATATTTAACACACAGTCCGATAGTTGCAAGTTCACTGCAGACAAATGTTATTGCCATCCAAACACCTTCAATTGCCAATGTAACTTCATTTTTAGTCTCAAAGCAGTTTGAAAATCAAATACATCGCAAACAGTTCTTGATCATGAAATGTGGGTGATGTGGTATGAAAATATCTTGGGCCAATCCTCATATATGGCTTAGGCCGGAAGCTTGAGTCCACCGCCGGCGCGTCAAACACACAGTCACACTTGTTCTCCAAGGCCACTGTACTGTTCAAGCGTCGCCGGTGAAAGATGGGGACGTGGATCCATGTCGTGAGGGAAACTTCGGTGACCCAATCCGGCACGAGCGCGGCTGCATCATCCATGAACGCGCTCACAACATCCATGAGCGTGGCCGCACTCTCCGACAGGGCGGCTGCGACCACCGAAAGGGCAGCTGCTGCATCTGAGATGGCGACCGGGATAGCAAATGGCGAGAACGGCATAGCAGCTGTCCGTTCCTTAGCGGCCGCCCACACCTATGTCGATGTCGCCCATGCCCAGCTCGTGGCGGTCACCGCACAAATAGCAGCGACCTTCTCCGACAACGGTCGGCAACCTACGTCCGAAGAGTTGGAAATCACCGAGAGCGCTCGGGCAGCCGTTCGTTCGTCGGCAGCCTCCCTTGCCAAGATGAAGGCCGTTAATGCCCGGACAGTAGCCGGCCACGCCAAACTCGTGGCGGCCTTTTCCAAAGAGGTGGCGGATGCGGACGGCGAGATGCTTGCAGAGTATGTGGCGATGGATGCCATGGAGCCCCTTCCCCTGGAGGTCGTCGAGCGCGAGCTGGTCATGGAGGATGCGACGGAGATCGGTGAGCGTCAGGCGGAACATTAGTCGTTGTTTAGAGCGCTGGTCTTTTGTTAGAGTAATGTTTTGGTCAACCAGTTCTGTTTAATTGCTCGATTAAGTAAGTGCGGGCTGTGGTGTAGGCTCTTTTGCGCAGTACCCAAATTAGCAATTGATGTTAAATTACGCGACGACGTGGATGACCACTGTAAGTAGGGAAATTCGGACCAAAAATTTGCCGCCATATCCCCATTCCATCTTCCAATTGAAAATGAAATTGAAGTTCATCACACACATTTTTTTGGAATGAACCGTGTGCAATGTAGTACCCAATCTTACGTCCGAAGCTTGGAGACAAACATTCGCAGGTCCAAGTTCATCACACACGGGGTATATCACAGGCTTCGTTTGTGATGTGTTGATATCGAGAACTATTCTAACAAAATTGCACGTTCAAGTTCATCACACATGGTGTATAAACCAGGCTTCGTTTGTGATGTTTTGATATCGCACATGGTTCCGAATAAGGGACTGTGTCCGATGGTGCTTTCTGCGCCAGTTTTTCGCTGAACCGAATGAAAATTTTGTGCTGCCGCGGAAATATCTACCTCCCTCGCCCCCGGTACCAATCAATAGCCACATTTCCCCCTTTTCCTCTACCTTTCCTAGTTCAAACCTTCATTGCTTGCTTGCAGTGCCGCCTCCTCGCCGGCGACACTCCTTCCTGCTGCTCGGCCTCGTCCATCTAATCAGGTAATCCACACCTCCCCAATACCGCCTCACCCTCTCCTCCTCCATCCCACATGGCCCGACCGCCGGCGTGACACCTTCTACCCAAATCACCGCCCCATCCTCCAAATAATCGCCGCCGAAAGCCATGGTGCACGCAGTATAGCCAGGATCTCAAAGAGCATTTGGCTGCGGAGAAGCAAATCGCGGCTGCACGCACAGATGAGGCAGCTATGGCTTCCATCGTGGCTGACGCTGCCACGTGGTTGGCTGCTATAAGTGACAGCTCGTGGTCTTTTTTCGAGGGCACCGCCGGTGCGTTCGACAAAGAATTCGTTGTGTTTTCTCAGCGTGCCCGTCTTACCTCAACTCCAGAGCCGGCATGTTGGTGCTGGGGCAGGATCAGGCCATTCACCACTACAAGGGGTGCACCCATGGTGTGGAGGCCTTGCCCTCTTCCAAGTTGACGGAGCCCATCATCATCGATATCTCTGACGATGAGGAATAGCTTGTTTTTCTTAGCTTTATCACTTAGGACCTATGTTCACCTAGCTACGCCGGTTAAGCACGTTTCGTTTAGCTGTTGCCTGTGCCGCTATTGCCTTTCATTTAGAAATTCTAGTGAAATGTCCAATGTAATGCTACAGCAACCTGACCTTCTAGTATGTTCTATTGTGCAATGTGGTGCTTAGTTAACTGTTTCGTTCATTTGTTGTGGTGATCATTTAACTATTTAATTCAATTCTGAAATGTGATGTACGATTGTTGTTGGTACAATTTTGTATTGTTATGCATGTGACGAATAAATCGAATTTAGCTGTACTAAATACATGTGCAACATATAGAATTGCTACATTTCCTAGTTCTTAGCGCTTGGTTTAGATAACTGGATTTTCAATGTGGCTCGAACTAATCTGTTGGATCCGCAATGTGTTTATTTTCCATTAACATATTTCAGTGATAGTATGCCAAATATCACTTGTAACCTGATCAATATTTGTCTTAAATATGTTGCATGGGGAAACAATGGGGGACACTGAAGATTATCATCGAGGTTTGCACATCCATGGTCGTTTGGCTAATAGCACATTATTGTGCAATTGCAGAAACCATTGTAATATGAATGTTTTTATTAATAATTTGTTCTTGCACATGTAGGTCCTGCTGTAAGAGGTTTAGACCCACTGTTCGACCCTTTTTGCATGTGGGGAAATGAGGTGTCCTTGAATATCAGTCAAATCAAGAAACTCAGAAAGATCGTTAAGATAAAGAAACTAGCTACGAAAAACAACAAGATGTTTGTCTGCACAATGAAAAAGACATCAGTCAACTATAGGATAGTACCATCTCTTTCACCTTGTCCTTTTCCCTTTGCGCCATTTCAATGTTTAGAAAAGATATTTATGCGTATGTTTGTTTTCAGTCCTTCTCAAGGCAGTTCATCGATGATTACGTCTCAAACCACCTGTATGATCAAGAGGCGATGAAGGTATTCATACAGCACCCATGGTATAATCTTGAAGTCTTCCTTAAGAGGACGAAGGATGGGCGGGCAATCATCCACATGCACTGGCCTAAAGTTGCCAGGACCTTCAACATCATTGAAGGCTCAGTATTCGCTGTCCGCTTTAACAATTTTCTAGATGAGATTCATCTGTCTATTTACCGTCTATGATGATACTTAATTTCCAAAGGTTTTAGATGTTGCATTTGAAACTTTGTCTTGTTGTGCAATTGAGTAGCTAGGCAGTATATGCCTATATGAGGTTGTACCCTGATGTAATTCAATTATGAAATCCTGGTTGCCGTACTACGAATAAGAAATATATTCTGTGGTTGATATGAAATGTTAATTTCGATTACTAAATGGATTATACATAATCGATCAATCAGGCAGATTATTGGGGTTCCCATTGCAGACGGTTTCTAAGACAAAACCGTGGGCGATGACATGAACAAACCCACACGATTTCTAGAAAGTTGGCGTGTTGGATCGTTGAGCAATCACACACGAATTCTGGTCGATAACTGTGTGCGTTAGGACACCCAATCACAAACGTTTTCACATAGCTAGTGTGTGTGAAGGGCAGCCCAATGCCAAATAGTTTCTTCTAGACACCGTGAGTGATGTTCTGAGTAATGCAAATGACAGAATAATAACTATCGTGTGTGATGATCACACCTATCACAAACGATGTTATGCAGAAAATTGTGTGTGATCTGCAATACGAACGGAAACGTACCCTTGGGATTCCCTGTGTGGGATGCTAAGTCATCTCACACGTCTTCCCCAATATGTCTGTTTGTGATGGTCCTTCCAATCGCAAACGATATATTTTTTCCCATCGTGTGCGACCAGGTGCAGGCATCGCCGACGGGTTTTGCCTGTCGTGTGGGATAGCCCCCCCCCTATCGCCCACACATGCAAGGCGACGGTTTAAGACTACGTCACGGAAAGGGGCTAAAAACAGTTTGTATAGCACGTGGCTGCACTAGTGTATTTTCTGCATGTTTTTTGCTTTTCAGGTTTACAGTACCAAATGAAGTCCAATTGCCATGAAACTTTTTGTTGATTTTTTATGGACCAAAAGAAGACCTGGAAGCTTCGGAAGGAGGCCGGGGGCCGCACGAGGACCGCACAAGCCAACAGGGCGTGCCCGAGGGGGGTCGCGCCCTGATGGCTTGTGCCTCCCTCGGTTGCCTCCCAATGCCCCTCTCTGGCCTATAAATTCTCTTTCACCCTAAAAATAACAGAGGCAGTCCCGAAACCCTTTTTCCGCCGCCAAAAGTCTTTGTTCCGTTGCGAGGCCATCTAGAGCTCCGTTCCGGCACCCTGCCGGAGGGGGGATCTATCACGGAGGGCCCCTTCATCAACCTTGCTACCCTCATGATGATGTGTGAGTACTTCACCACAGACCTACGGGCCCATAGCTAGTAGCTAGATGGCAATCTCTCTCTCTTATAATCTTCAATACAATGATCATCGCATCTTCGCTTTGATCTATCCGATGTAATCCTATTGTGCGGTGTATTTGTTGGGATCCGATGAATTGTGGGTTTATGTTCAGATTATTCATGAAAAGTATTTGAGATGCCTCTGAATTATATTATCTCTTATGTGCATGATCATTACAGCTTTGTAATGCTCTCCGATCTATTGATCTGCTTTGGCCAAGTAGATTGATATTTCATCGGCGGGAGTGGTGCGTTGTGGTAGGTTCAACCTGGCGAGTCACTATATCCCACTGGCAAAGTAGGGGACAAGATGCGTCTTTGTGTTGTTGCTACTAAGGATAAAACGATGGGGTTCATTCATATTGTTTGAGTTTACTTTGTCTACATCATGTCATCGTTCTCCAAGAATTACTCTGTTTTACTTAATACTCTAGATGCATACTGGATAGCGGTCGATGAGTGGAGTAATAGTAATAGGTGTAGGCAGGAGTCGACATATTTGCTTATGGACGTGATGCCTATATATACATGATCACTGCCGTGAAAATCGCATAACTATCCGCTTTTCTATCAATTGCCCAACAGTAATTTGTTTACCCACCGTATGCTGCCTACATGAGAGATGTCGCTAGGGAACACTATGGCCCTCAGGTCTATTCACTTATATATTCGCAAATGCTATATTTACCTTGCTGCATTTATTTACTTTTTATTTATTTTGCAATTTATATTTATCAACAATTATCTACACAACTCATTTGCTTGCAAATAACGAGATCGAGGGGATTGACAACCCTCTTGCCCGCGTTGGGTGCAAGTCGTTTGTTCATTTGTGTGTAGCCGCTGAAGACAGTTGAGGATTGATATCCTATTGGTTCAATAAACCTTGGTTTCATAACTAAGGGAAATACTTATCCGCATTGTGCTGCAATATCCCATTCCTCTTCACGGAAAACCCAACGCAGATCACAAGTATCAAGTATGTGGGTGAGGTCGGGCAGGAGCTTGGGATCTCCTGGTGTTTTCTATGCCGGTCAGCCTAATGTTGCCGCCTCCTGGAGGCCGCGGGCTGGAGTAGAGATAATTACGAAGCTATAATGATCATGCAAATAAGAATCTTAATATTCAGAGCTGACTCCAATACTTTTCATGAATAATCTGAACATAAACCCACAATTCATCGGATCCCAACAAACACACCGCACAATAGGATTACATCGGATAGATCAAAGTGAAGATGCGATGATCATTGTATTGAAGATCAAGAGATAGAGAGATTGCCATCTAGGTACTAGCTATGGACCCGTAGGTCTGTGGTGAACTACTCACACATCATCATGAGGGCATCAAGGTTGAGGAAGAGGCCCTCCGTGATCGATCCACTCTCCGGCAGGGTGCCAGAACGGAGCTCCAGATGGCCTCGCGATGGAACAGAGACTTGCGGCGGCGTAAAAAGGGTTTCAGGACTGCCTCCAGGGTTTTTATGATATATGAGAATTTATAGGCGAGAGAACGAGGTCGGGGGAGCAGCCAGGGGCCCACAAGCCATCGGGGCGCCCCCCCCCCCAGAGCATGCCCTGTTGGCTTGTGGGGTCCTGGTGTGGCCCCCAGCCTTCTTCCGAATCTCCCAGGTCTTTTTTTGGTCTAGAAAAATCATCAAAAAGTTTCGTGGCAATTTGACTTCATTTGGTACTGTAAACCTAAGAAGTGAAAAACATGCAGAAAACGGCAAGCACTGGACACTGGGTCAATAGGTTAGTGCTCAAAAATATTATAAATTGGTAAATAAAGACCAAAAAAGTATCCTAGAATGATAATATATCAGCATGGAACAATCAAAAATTATAGATACGTTGGAGACGTATCAAGCATCCCCAAGCTTAATTCCTGCTCGTCCTCGAGTAGGTAAATGATAAAAACGGAATTTTTGATGTGACATGCTACCCATTATGTAATCTTTTGCATGCACGCTCATTGAGAAATGATGAATTAACAAATATTAACATAGCAATACTTATAAGTATAAGAAACAAAATCATCAATTTTTCAAAGTATACAATCCTCAAAGAATGTTTATCCCCCATTCATCTTATTATATTACCAAGGCATGGCTCCATCTTTACCACATTAATACAAATGTCAAGCACCACGGTGTCCAAGTCAGGCAATTGGATCGTACTTTTCAATATGCATCAACTTTTTTATTCATCACGCAATACATGAGCATGAGCCATTGGACATAGCATTTAGGTGGATAGAATATGGTGGTAGATATCAAAGGGGCAAAAAGTGGAGAAGATAGTCTCACATCAACTAGGCGTACCAACGGGCTATGGAGATGCCCGTCGATAGATGTCAATGCAAGGAGTAGGGATTGCCATGCAAATGATGCACTAGAGCTATAAGTGTATGAAAGCTCAAATGAAGCTAAGTGGGGTGTGCATCCAACTTGCTTGCTCATGATGACCTCGGGCATTTGAGGAAGCCCATCATAGGAATATAAAATCCAAGTTTATAATAATGAAAAATTAATCCCCACTAGCATATGAAAATGACATAACATGAGACTCTCTATATGAGGAACAAGGTGCCACTTTGAGGCACAAGTGTGGTAAAAGATAGTAGCAAAGTCCCTTCTCTCATTTTCTCTCATTCATTTTTTTTCATTTTTTTATTCAGAATGGTGGGCTCATTTGGCCTCCCCCATTTTTATTTCCTCACTATAAAAATGCTCTAACAATGATGATCATCACACTTTCATTTACTTACAACTCAATATGAAGAAATGATAGAGAGATATGACTCTATATGAATGCCTCTGGCAGTGTACCACGATGTGCAAAGATCTAGCATTACATGTATCAAAAATATGATGAACGGTGGCTTTGCCACAAATACTATGTCTGCTCTATATGATCATGCAAAGCAATATGATGATGAACGAACTAGTCATGTGAAGTGACGATGGAAATTGCATGGCAATATATCTCGGAATGGCTATGAAAATGCCAGGATAGGTAGGTATGGTGGCTCTTTTGAGGAAGATATAATGAGGCTTATCTGCAACAGAGTGTATCATGTCATGGGGTTTGGATGTACCGGCGAAAGTTGCACCGATCCTCAAGGTGAGAATAGGAAATGGACGGTACCGAAGAGGCTAGCAAATATGAGGAGGTGAGATTGCGTATGTCCATGGTTTCACATTAGTCATACAGAACTCATATACTTATTGCAAAGTTTTATTAGTTTTATCACAAATCAAAGTACTACTTGCATGCCCCGAGGGAATAGGTTGGTAGGAGTTAACTATCGCGCGCCTCCGACCCGAAACAACACTAGAATTTCAACGATGAATAGAAATTCTCACACATCATCACCATGCCTCTTTAATTTTTAGATGAACAAGAAGTTAACCTCTCTTAATATCGACACATCTACGAATCAATAATTATGAACTCACACCTTTTTCATATTACCACATCAATATCATTAACCCAAAATTTCTCTATATGTGCTACATGATGGTTTTAATTATCACTCATTGAATACCTAATATTTTTGGACTAGTCTTATGACCCATGCAAATTACCGTCACTATTTATTACCTCCCAAACAAATATAAGTGAAGAGCAAGAGCGAAATTATTTCTATAAAATCTACAGGCCACCGTGCTGAAAAAGATATAAGTGAAGTAGTAGAACAACTATTAAGCTCAAAAGATATAAGTGAAGCACATAGAGTATTCTAAAAAATTATGATGAAGGTGTGTCTCTCTCAAATAGGTGTGTCCAGAAAATTATGATTGTGGTAAACTGAAAGCAAAAGCAAACAAAAACAAACGACGCTCCAAGCAAAACTCATATCATGTGATGAATAAAAATGTAGCTCCAAGTGACATACCGATGGATTGAGACGAAAGAGGGGATGCCCTCCGGGGCATCCCCAAGCTTAGATGCTTGAGTCTTCCTTAGAATATAACCTTGGGGTTCCTTGGGCATCCCCAAGCTTAAGCTCTTGCCACTCCTTATTCCTTTGTCCATCACGATAACACCCAAAACTTGAAAGCTTCAATCACACAAAACTCAACAAAACTTCATGAGATTCGTTAGTATAAGCAACATATTGAATACTTTAGGTACTACTATAAATTGATTCTTATTTCATAATTGTATAATAGGTATTGTATTATAACTTCTCCATGGCTTATACCACCCGATACAATCCATAGCATAATCAAAACAAGCAAACTATGCAAGCAAAAACAGAATTTGTCTTAAACAGAATAGTCTGTAGCAATCTGTAGAGAACCTATACTTCTGTAACTCTAAAAATTCTGAAACATTAGGAAAACCTCGAAAATTTATATAGAAATACTTTGTAGAAAATTCAGATCATTATCATGCATCAGTAAAAAATTAAAATTCCTGTACTGGAGTTAAAAGTTTTTGTTTGTTTCAGCATCGATTCTACTCATCTTGTGAGTCATCCCAGAGGCTTTACTTGGCACAAAAACTAATTAAAACATAAAAACATAATAATTACATAGGAAATAAACATGTTATAAAAAACAAACAGAAAGCAAAAAATAAAAAATAAAGATAACTATTGGGTTGCCTCCCAACAAGCGCTATTGTTTTATGGCCCTAGCTAGGCATAATGCATTGTTTCAAGTGTTGTCATCTTTGGCATCAAGCTCCTCAATAATACAACTATGGATAATCGGGACAATAGGAGTCTTGGAAATATGATCTTTTATTAGGTTTATAAAGTTGGGATGAACACTAATCATTTTTAGGTCTTCGTTTCATTTGGTAGGAGGTGTACTAATGCTCTTAGGAATATATATGAACTTGGGGCTTTTGTTTCGAGAGGTACTAGCATTAGTTTTAGGAGGTGTGAAAGCGGAACCTAGTTTGTCAATGACCTCCTCCATTTTATCAATTATAATCAAACCTTGTTCTATCCTCTCATCAATAATAGTGTCCTTTTCTTTTAAAGCATTCAAAGTCATTCCTACCCGTGACCCGAATTGAGTGATATGATTATGAAGTTTTTTATCTAACTCCTCAATTGGTTCATTCGTGACCATTTTCTTTTCAATAGCATCAAGCCTTTGCATACCATGTTCCAAGGTCAAACTAGTTTCATTAACGATAACAGGTGGTGTCACAACGAGATTTTCAATTGCGTTATAGGCATCCAAGGTGTGACACATTAAGAAGATCCCACCAGTGATGGTGTCAAGGACAAACCTATACCAAGTTGTCGCGCCAACATAAAAATTGTGAAGCAAGGTAGTAGTGGATACTTTTTAGTTGATTTATTTTCAGCGAAGCAAATCCTATACCATGCATCTTTCAAACTTTCTCCTCCCCTTTGTTTAAAATTGACTACATCATTACTGGGAGTAACGCGAGTAGAAGAAGAACTAGCCATGACTTCAAACAAGAAAACTAGTAACAGGCAAAGATAAATATTTTTGTATTTTTGATTTTTATGAAACAAACTAAATATAACAGCAAATAAAAAGATAAAAAAGTGAATGATAATTTGTGTGAAGTTACTTGATAGTTGGTGATCATATTCACCGGCAACGGCGCCAAAAATCCTTCCTGATACTTGTGATCTGCGTTGGGTTTTCCGTGAAGAGGAACGGGTAATGTAGCACAAAGTGGGTAAGTATTTCCCTCAGTTATGAAACCAAGGTTTATCGAACCAATAGGAATATCAATCCTCAACCATCTTCAACGGCTGCACCCAAAAGAGAAAACAACTTGCACCCAACGCGGGCAAGAGGGTTGGCAATCCCCTTTATCTCGTTATTTGCAAGCAAATGAGTTGTGTAGATAATTGTAAATAAAATAAAAGATAAATAATGGCAGCAAGGTAATAGTAGAGTTTGTAAATTTATAAGTGAATAGAACAGGGGGCCATTGTTTTCTCTGGCGGCATCTCTCATGTAGGAAGCATACGGTGGGTAACAAATTACCGTTGGGCAATTGATAGAAAAGCGGATAGTTATGAGATTTTCATGGCAATGATGATGTGTATATAGGGATCACGTCCATAAACAAATAGGCCGACTCCTGCCTGCACCTATTACTATTACTCCACTCATCGATCGCTATCCAGCATGCATCTAGAGTACTAAGTAAAACAGAGTAATGCATGGAGAACAATGACATGATGTAGACAAAGTAAACTCAAACAATATGAATAAACCCCATCGTGTTATCCTTAGTAGCAAAAACACAAAGACGTGTCTTGTCCCTTTTTGTCACTGGGATATAGAGCACCGCCAGATTGAACCTACTACAACGCACCCCCCCCACTGAAGATAGATCAATCTACTTGGCCAATGCACATCGATAGATCGGAGAGAATTACGAAGCTATAATGATCATGCAAATAAGAATCTTAATATTCTGAGGTGACTCAAATAATTTTCATGAATAATCTGAACATAAACCCACAATTCATCGGATCCCAACAAACACACCGCACAATAGGATTACATCGGATAGATCAAAGCAAAGATGCGATGATCATTATATTGAAGATCAAGAGATAGAGAGATTGCCATATAGGTACTAGCTATGGACCCGTAGGTCCGTGGTGAACTACTCACACATCATCATGAGGGCAGCAAGGTTGATGAAGAGGCCCTCCGTGATCGAGCCCCCCTCCGGCAGGTTGCCAAAACGGAGCTCCAGATGGTCTCACGATAGAACAGAGACTTGCGGTGGCGTAAAAAGGGTTTCGAGACTGCCTCCAGGGTTTTTACGATATATGAGAATTTATAGGCCAGAGAACGAGGTCAGGAGAGCAGCCAGGGGCCCACAAGCCATCAGGGCGTGCCCTGTTGGCTTGTGGGGCCCTGGTGTGGCCCCCAGCCTTCTTCTGAATCTCCCACGTCTTCTTTTGGTCCAGAAAAAATCATCAAAAAGTTTCATGGCAATTGGACTTTGTTTGGTACTGTAAACCTGAGAAGTGAAAAACATGTAGAAAACATCAACTGGCACTGGGCAGTGGGTCAATAGGTTAGTGCTCAAAAATATTATAAATTGGTAAATAAAGACCCAAAAAGTATCCTAGAATGATAATATATCAGCATGGAACAATCAATAATTATAGATACGTTGGAGATGTATCAAGGTGGAGGGGTATATATGGGCATCTCCAAAAATCTAAACGTTACAACATTATTGCCCAACTCGGTGAAGCCTGAGTAAAAACTCGGTTGCACCGACGAGTGCAAAATGTGGCAACTTTCGGCTCTTCGGTGAGACCGATATATAAATCTCGGTGGTACCGATATGGGTGACTTAGGCAGTTTCCAAATCTCAGAGAGACCGATTTTCAAAACTCGGAAATTATGATTCTTAAAAATAGGATACCAGAGAGTTGGTCACTGGTTTCGCTTGCACTGAAGTGGAATGTTGGTGGCACCGAGACTAGTGGTAGGGTTTAGACAGAGATTTTGTGGGAGAATTTCATGTGTATTTTTGGTGGCTAATCTCTAAGCACTTGAGCAACCAGATCATCATAGAAACCTCATCCCCTTTTAATAGTATTGGCTTTCCTATGGACTCAAAAGTGATTTCTCACAAAATGTAAAATGTAGAGTCTTCAAGCTTGTTGCCAATAGATGTTCCTTGCATCTAGGGGATCTCCTCACAATCCTTTTGCCAATCCATTCATTGAACTTTCCAAAAATAAACTTGGTGGAAACATTAGTCCAATGAAATATATGTTGTTATTAATTACCAAAAGCACCTAGGGAGAAGTTGTGCTTTCAAGCATACAAAAATATCGTCCTTAAAATCTCCGCACGGTTTGAAGGACTGGAATTGCACCACATCTCCAGATAAAGCAATATAGCTGTCGATGTCCTTGCCCGCATGGGCACCAAGCGTGACCCCGTCCCTAAGAACACCTTTTTGGAATGGCTCTTCAAGCCTTCTGTGGTATGGAAGGACGAGGACAAGGACGCTAGGGCCAACGGCCCGGAGCAGATAATCCCTCCTGTCATCGAACCAGACGAACAAGTCATCGACGGCTCGAGACCGGAAGAAACGCCTTTGGCTCATGAAGTCATGGCATTAATCGCACCATGGACCGAGCCCTTCCTCGCCTACCTTCTCCGCCAAGAACTCCTCGATGACCAAACTGAGGCAAGATGCATAATTCAGCGATCCAAGGCCTACAAGGTCCATGAGGGTGAACTATACAAGAAAAGCACCACCGGAGTCCTCCAACGGTGCATATCCGAAGAAGAAGGAAAACAACTCCTGGCCGAGATTCACGCAGCCATGGGCAGCCACCACGCAGCAGCTCAGGCCTTGGTAAGCAAGGCCTTTCGAGTTGGATTCTTCTGGTCCACTGCTCGCACAGATGCCCAAACGCTTGTCCAACATTGCATTGGCTGCCAGCTCTTTGCAAATCAAAGCCACATGCCCCCAACGGCTCTTCGGACGATAATGATCACCTGGCCTTTCGCGGTCTGGGGGCTAGACATGGTCGGGCCACTTAAAGGGGGGACTAAGAAAAAGAAATATCTATTGGTCATGGTCGACAAATTCACCAAGTGGATTGAAGGGAAACAAGTAGCCTCAGCTAAGTCTGGATCGGTCATCAACTTTATATCCGGTGTCGTGCACCGTTATGGCGTCCCCCACGGTATAATAGCAGACAATGGATCCAATTTCACGGCCCAGGAAGTAAAGGACTGGTGCGCCAACATAGGCACCAAGCTTGATTACACCTCGGTATATCACCCACAGACCAACGGACAGGTCGAACAGGCCAATGGTCATATTATGAGTGGCATCAAACCATGATTGGTCCGTTCGTTAAAAGAATCTAACTGCCATTGGGTGGAGGATCTCGACTCCGTATTGTGGGGTCTGCGCACCACCCTAAACCGATCAACGGGATACATGCCATTTTTCATGGTGTACGGGGCAGAAGCAGTCCTCCCCTACGACCTCATCCATGACGCGCCTAGATTGCGCATGTACAAAGAGAAGGAGGCCGAGTTGGATCGGCAGGACGACCTAGACACCCTGGAAGAAGAGCGCGACATAGCTCGGGCCCGCTCTACCTTTTATCAATATCAAGCACGGCGCTACCTGATACGTCTCCAACGTATCTATAATTTTTGCTTGTTCCATGCTGTTATATTATCATTCTTGGATATTTTACAATCATTTTATCGCAACTTTATGTCATTTTTCGGGACTAACCTATTGACATAGTGCCAAAGTGCCAGTTGCTGTTTTTGCTTGTTTTTTACTTCACAGAATATCAGTACCAAACGGAGTCCAATCGCGGTGAAACTGTTTCGAGAATTATTTTGGACCAGAAGAAGGCTAGTGGGCAAAATAAGTAACCAGGAGGGAGCCCAGGCCGCCCACAACCCACCAGGCACACCAGGGGCCCCGGGCATGCCCTGATGGGTTGTGGCCGCCTCGGGAACCCCCTCCACTGCCTCTGAGCTCTATAAATACCCAAATATTCCAGACACCCTAGAGGAGTCGACGAAAAATACATCCAGTCACCGCAAGTTCTAGAACCGCGAGATCCAATCTAACACCATCACGGAGGGGTTCATCATCCTCATTGGTGCCTCTCTGATGATGCGTGAGTAGTCCACCATAGACCTGTGGGTACGTAGGCAGTAGCTAAATGGCTTCCTCTCTCTCTCTTTTGATTCTCAATACAATGGTCTCTTGGAGATCTATTTGATTTAAACTTTTTGCGGTGTGTTTGTTGGGATCCGATGAATTTTGAGTTCATGATCAGTTTCTATCCATGAATATTATTTGAGTCTTCTTTGATATCTTATATGCATGATTACTTATAGCCTCATATTTGTTCTTTGAATATTTGGTTTAGTTAGGCCAACTAGATCGATTTTTCTTGCCATGGGAAGAGGTGCTTTGTGATGGGTTCGATCTTGCGGTGTCCTCTCCCAGTGACAGAAGGGGCAGCAAGGCACGCATGTATCGTTGCCATTAAGGATAACAATATGGGGTCTATTCCTACGTGAATAGAACTTGTCTACATCATGTCACCATTCTTATTGCATTACTCCATTTTTCCATGAACTTAATACACTAGATGCATGCTGGATAGCGGTCGATGTGTGGTGTAATAGTAGTAGATGCAGAATCGTGTCGGTCTACTAATCTTGGACGTGATGCCTATATAATGATCATTGCCTTGGATATCGTCATGATTATTTGATCGTCTATCAATTGCCCAACAGTAATTTGTTCACCCACCGTGTGCTATACACATGAGAGAAGCCACTAGTGAAACCTATGGCCCCCGGGTCTACTTTTCCAACATATTACTTTCCGATCTATCTTTTTGCCGCTTTTGTTTTCAGATCTATTATTCCGAAAACCCAAAAATACCTTGCTGCACTTTTTATTTGCCTCTTTTATTTTGTGTTCTTGAGAGATCTATCTATCCAATCTATCATATCAAAATCTATCTTTTTACCGTGGAGAGATTGACAACCTCTCTTTCACGTCGGGTTGCAAGTATTTGTTCTTTGTGTGCAGGTGTTGTTTACATAGTGTTGCGTGATCCTCCTACTGGTTCGATACCTTGGTTTCATAACTAAGGGAAATACTTACCGTCGCTATGATGCATCATCCCTTCCTCTTTGGGGAAATACCGATGCAGTCTCTAGCCACGTCAAAGGAATTTTTGGCGCCGTTTCCGGGAACGAAGCAGTCTCTTCAACGTACCAATCTCTGGCGCCGAGGAGACACCATCAACATCTATCAGGTTCCTAATCACAACTCTCATCTCCTTGCAATTACATTATTTCCCATGTTCCTCTCGTTTTCCTCTCCCCCACTTCACCAAATTTGTCGTTTTATTCGCCCTCTTTTTCGTTTGCCGTTTTCTCTTCAGATCTCTTGCTTGCTTGCAATCTTGTTTGCATAGTCACAATGACTCTAGAAAAAACTAAATTGTGTGATTTTTCCAATACTAATAATAATGATTTTATTAGTACTCTGATTGCTCCTCCCGCCACTAGTGCGGAGTCTTGTGATATTAATGCCGCTTTGTTGAATCTTGTCATGAAAGATCAATTTGCCGGTACTCCTAATGAGGATGCCGCATCCCATCTAAACACATTCGTAGAATTGTGTGATATGCAGAAGAAAAAAGATGTGGACAATGATATAGTGATGTTGAAATTATATCCTTTCTCCTTGCAGGATTGTGCAAAAATTTGGTTTTCTTCTTTGCCTCGCAATAGTATCGATTCTTGGAATAAATGCAAGGATGCTTTTATTACTAAGTATTTTCCGCCCGCGAAAATTATTTCCCGAAGGACTCAAATCATGAATTTTAAGCAACTTGAGCAAGAACATGTTGCACAATCTTGGGAAAGAATTAAATTGATGCTAAGAAATTTTCCTACTCATGGTTTAAATCTTTGGATGATCATACAAAAAAATTATGTGGGATTGAATTTTGTCTCTAGAAATCTTTTAGATTCCGCTGTGGGTGGTACATTCAAGGAAATTACTTTCGGTGAAGCTACTAAATTGCTAGATAATATTATGGCAAATTATTCACAATGGCATACTGAAAGAGCACCTACTAGTAGAAAAGTCAATTCGGTTGAAGAAATTAGTACTTTGAGTGACACAGTTGATGCTTTAATGAAGTTGGTTGCTAGTAAAAATGCTCCTATTGATCTTAATGATGTGCCTTTGTCTACTTTGATTGAGCAAAATGGTGATTCCGTAGATGTGAACATTGTCTCGCGAAACAATTAACAATGCTTATAGAGGTAATTTTAATCCTAGGCCTTTTCCTGGAAATTCCTCTAATAATTATGGTAATTCCAATGGTAATTATTCTTACAATAATAATAGGAACCCCTCTTATCTTGAGAGTAATATTAAATAATTTATCAATGCTCAAAAGGTTTTCAATACTACGATTGAAGAAAAGTTGAATAAGATTGATGATATGTCTAGAAGCATTGATAGAATTTCTCACGATGTAGAAAGTCTCAAGTTGAAAGATTTTGCCCCTAAGATTGATGAATCAATTAAAGCTTTATATGTTTCTATGGTTGAAAGTAAGAAAAGAACTGCTATGCTTAGAGCTAAAAGAGAATTCGTAGAAAAAGCGTTTTCTAGTGATTGCCTTCATAAAAATGATGAAGATCTTAAGGTGATTGGTGTTTCTTCTATTGATTCCTTGTTTAGTAATATTAAAATTGATGATAAAGGGACTTAAGTAGAGTCAACTTTGGCTAGAAGGCGTCCCAACAATTTGGAGGGAGAAAATCTTGATGAAAAAATTGATGAAAGTGGGTTTGAAGAGGTAAAAACTTTAACTAGTGATGTACCCATTATTTTGGATTGTAAAGACTTTAAGTATGATAGTTTCTACTTGATTGATTGTATTTGTTTGCTGCAATCCATGTTGAATTCACCCCATGCTTATGAACAAAATAAAGCTTTTACTAAACATATCGTTGATGCTATGATGAAATCTTTTGAAGAAAAGTTGGAGTTAGAGATTTCTATTCCTAGAAAATTACATGATGAGTGGGAACCTACCATTAATGTCAAGATTAAAAATTATGAGTGCTTTGCTTTATGTGATTTGGGTGCTAGAGTTTCCACGATTCCGAAATCTCTATATGATGTGCTTGGTTTTACCAATATTGAAGAATGTTCTCATAATATGCATTTGGCGGATTCTACTATTAAAAAACCTTTGGGAAGAATTAATGATGTTCTTATTCTTGCAAATAGGAACTATGTGCCCATGGATTTTATTGTTCTTGATATTGATTGCAATCCGTCTTGTCCCATCATACTTGGTAGATCGTTTTTACGCACTATAGGTGCCGTGATTGATATGAAAGAAGGCAATATTAAATTTCAGTTTCCACTAAGAAAGGGTATGGAACACTTCCCTAGAACAAGAATTAAGCCACAATATTAATCAATCATGAGAGCATCCTATGGAGCAAAAACCAAAGATGACAATACTTGAATCCATGCTTTATGCCGAGCTAGGGGCGTAAAACGATAGCGCTTGTTGGGAGGAAACCCAATGAATAAATTTATTTTCATCTATTTCTTTCTGTTTTTGAGTTTTTACACAATAATGTCTCTGTTATTATTGTGTTTTTTATGTTTTATTTAGTTTTTGTGCCAAATAAAGCATTTAGGATGATTCATAAGATGAGTAGAAACAATACTGAATCTGAAACAGAAACTTTGCCTCCAGTGCGCGAATTTTGATTTTTTACTGAAGCATGATAATGAGCTGAAATTTTAACACAGTGTTTCCATACAAATTCTTTACATTTTCCTAATGTTGCATAATTTTTCGAGTTTCATAAGTATGGTTAGAGTACATATTACTACAGACTGTTCTGTTTAAGACAGATTCTGTTTTCTTTGCATTGTGTGCTTGTTTTGATGAATCTATGGTTTGTATTGAAGGGTGTAAGCCATGGTAAAGCTAAAATACAGTAGGTATAATGCAATAATAAAATTTGAATGAGTTTGCAACAGTACTTAAAGTGGTGATTTACTTTATTATACTAACAGATCTCACGAAGATTTTGTTGAGTTTTTTGTGATTGAAGTTTTCATGTTTTGGGTGAGATCACGATGCATGAAGGAACAAGGAGTGAAAATAGCCTAAGCTTGGGGATTCTACAGCACCCCCAAGATATATCCAAATATAAACAAGCAACTAAGCTTGGGGATGGCCTGAGTGGCATCCCCTCTTTCTTCTAACGACCATCGGTATTTTACTTGGAGCTATATTTTTATTCGTCACATATCATAAGTTTTGCTTGGAGCGTCTTGTATTATTTGAGTCTTTGCTTGCTTTGATTTTTATGTTGTCACTATTATCTTTGCTGGACACACCTATTTGAGAGAGCCAAAATTATGCTATGATTTGTTAGAATTGTTCTATATGCTTCACTTAAAAAAATTGAGCTATGGAATTGCTCTAGTGCTTCACTTATATCTTTTTGAGCACGGTGTTCTTTGAAATTTTGAAGAAATACTCTCATTCTTCACTTAGATTAATTTGAGAGTTTGTAAATTTTGAAGAGATCCTCTCATGCTTCACTTCTATTATTTTGAGAGATGAAACTTTTATGCTCATGTTCTTCACTTAAATTTGTTTGAGCTTGTCAAAAGCAATGGCAATATATGAAACTAGTCCCAAAGTGATAGATATTCAAGAGGGATATAATAAAAACTTTCATCAAGATCATTGGTCAAATTAAACTTGATTCCTTGTAATAGTTTTGAGACATGATGATAGTGATATGTGAGTCATGTTAGTGAGTAATTATGCTTTAGTAAGAATATTGGTGTTAAGGTTTGTGATTCCCTATGCAAGTACGAAAGTCAGTAGTTATGCAATGAAATTACATCCTACTTATGGTGCATTATTCGGTGTTAGTTATGCTCAATGCCTGTTTATGTGAATTTTCTTTTCTTGGTTGGTTTCTTCTCAATCTATTTGCTAGCCTCCACTTGTACTAAGTAGAAATACTACTTGTGCATCCAAAATCCTTAAACCCGGTTTTGCCTTATGAGTCTACCATACCTACCTATATGCGGTATTTCCATGTCGTTCTAAGCAAATTTATATGTGCCATCTCTAATTTTCAAAATAATTTTCCTTTTTGTGTGCTCGTACCGCTCATGAAATGGTAGGGGGTGTCTAATATTTTTCCATGCTAGATGTGTTATTCTCAAGATGAGTGTTTATTCACTTGTCATTGCATGAGAGTACGGCGGTAATAGGGATGCCCAGTCCCAAAATGAAAAAAAAGAAATTTACTTTATGTTGTCAAATAATAAATTCCTTGGAAAGTGTTGGTATGGAAGGCAACCGTGGATACGGCTAGCCATGGATTGTGAAAGAATGGTGGAAAAAGGAATAAACTTTACTTTATGTTTGGGAACCTCATATGATATATCTAGCATGGAAAGTATTGTGAACTACTTTGTCGTTTTCGTTGAGAGGAAAGGCATGCCACTCAAAATATTTTTCTCTCTCAATTTAAACTTTGAGCTCTGGCACCTCTACAAATCCCTACTTCCCTCTGCGAAGGGCCTATCTATTTACATTATGCAATTTTTATTTTTTATTTGAGTCTCCATCTTCTCTTATAAAGCACCAACTAGGGGGCACTTTGATCTTACTTGTGCATTGGGTGTAGTTAATATTTGAGTGTGTTTCATGAATGGATCAATGATTGAGCATGATGCAGGCCTAGGGATAACTTTCTTTAGTGTTGATATTTTGAAAGACATGGTTGCTTGTTGGCATGCTTGAGTATTCAAGTCTTTATGTCAAAACTAGACTATTGCTTTGAACCATCTAGAAGTCCAAATGTCCATGCTACAAAAGAAAACAATATGTGATGAACATGATAGGCAGCATTCCACATCAAAAATTCTGTTTTTATCATTTACCTACTCGAGGACGAGTAGGAATTAACCTTGGGGATGCGGATACGTCTCCAACGTATCTATAATTTTTGCTTGCTCGATGTTGTTATATTATCATTCTTGGATGTTTTACAATCAATTTATAGCAACTTTATATCATTTTTTCGGACTAACCTATTGACATAGTGCCAAAGTGCCATTTGCTGTTTTTGCTTGTTTTTTACTTCATAGTATATCAGTACCAAATGGAGTCCAATCGCGATGAATTTTTTTGGAGAATTGTTTTGGACCAGAAGAAGGCCAGTGGGCCAAAGAAGTGACCAGGAGGGAGCCCGGGCCGCCCACAACCCAACAGGGCGCACCAGGGGCCCCGGGTGCACCCTGATGGGTTGTGGCCGCCTCGGGAACCCCCTCCACCGCCTCTGAGCTCTATAAATACCCAAATATTCCATACACCCTAGAGGAGTCGATGAAAATACATCCAGCCGCCGCAAGTTCCAGAACCGCGAGATCCAATCTAACACCATCATAGAGGGGTTCATCATCCTCATTGGTGCCTCTCCGATGATGCGTGAGTAGTCCACCATAGACCTACGGGTCCGTAGGCAGTAGCTAGATGGCTTCCTCTCTCTCTCTCTTTTGATTCTCAATACAAGGGTCTCTTAGAGATCTATTTGATGTAAACTTTTTGCGGTGTGTTTGTTGGGATCCGATGAATTTTGAGTTCATGATCAGTTTCTATGCATGAATATTATTTGAGTCTTCTTTGATCTCTTATATGCATGATTACTTATAGCCTCATATTTGTTCTTCGAATCTTTGGTTTAGTTAGGCCAACTAGATCGATTTTTCTTGCCAGGGGAAGAGGTGCTTTGTGATGGGTTCGATCTTGCGGTGTCCTCTCCCAGTGACAGAAGAGGCAGCGAGGCACGCATGTATCGTTGCTATTAAGGATAACAAGATGGGGTCTATTCATACATGAATAGATCTTGTCTACATCATGTCACCGTTCTTATTGCATTACTCCGTTTTTCCATGAACTTAATACACTAGATGCATGCTGGATAGCGGTCGATGTGTGGAGTAATAGTAGTAGATGCAGAATCGTTTCGGTCTACTAATCTTGGACGTGATGCCTATATAATGATCATCACCTTGGATATCGTCCTGATTATTTGATCTTCTATCAATTGCCCAACAGTAATTTGTTCACCCACCGTGTGCTATACTCATGAGAGAAGCCACTAGTGAAACCTGCGGCCCCCGGGTCTACTTTTCCAACATATTGCTTTCCGATCTATCTTTTTGTCGCTTTTGTTTTCAGGTCTATTATTCCAAAAACCCAAAAATACCTTGCTGCACTTTTTATTTGCCTCTTTTATTTTGTGTTCTTGAGATATCTATCTATCCAATCTATCACAACCTAATCTATCTTTTTACAGTGGAGAGATTGACAACCTCTCTTTCGCGTCGGGTTGCAAGTATTTGTTCTTTGTGTGCAGGTGATGTTTACATAGTGTTGCGTGATCCTCCTACTGGTTCGATACCTTGGTTTCATAACTGAGGGAAATACTTACCGTCGCTGTGCTGCATCATCCCTTCCTCTTTGGGGAAATACCGACACAGTCTCAAGCCACGTCACTACCAGAGTAGGGAAGTTCGAGCGAAGGCATACAATGTAGGCGAGCTTGTTTTAAGCCTCCCGAAGAAGAAGAAGAAGACAAACTCTCGCTCAAGTGGGAGGGTCCTTTCATAATCGAGGAAGTACTCATAGGAGGAGCATACCGCCTTCGCAACCCATCAGACAATCGTACTGAAGCGAACCCATGGAACACAGCTCGTCTTCGGGGCTTCAACGGCTAGACTGGTGTCGTCACCCTCACTAGTCTTTCCCTTTACTTTTCCCCTTTTTTTTACTCTTTTCGATCGACTAGCCCTTCCCAGGTTTTGTTTGGATAAACCAAGCTATGTTATCTTCGGCATACATCTTCAAATGTACTACCCAGTTACACCTGGGGGCTTCTTAACGAAGCCGATCAATAAAATTTTCGTGCACCTCTTTGTCTCTATCGCGTGTGCACCCTTCCAGTATCGTTGTTAACCCACTATATGCACCAAATTTGACTTAAGATTTGGCCAAGCTAGGTTGCCTTGCTCCTATGCTTACCCTCTACGTCCCCGATTGTTCGGCTAGGGGGTAAAGGGAGCACCTCTGTGATTGTTACGGCTGGGTCACCCGGGTACGTACCTCAGACGGGTGAAGCCGAAAGCTAGCATTCTTAGGAAGACAATTGGTCGGCCACGAAGGAAGTGAAAATACTTTGTTATCATCGCCAAAGCCCGGGGTTGTTTTCCTGAAGTGGCCATCACCCGCATACCACGGGTTTCCGGTTATAACGTCTACGGCTAACGTGGCAACCCGAAGAAAGGAACCCCTAGAGGAATTATTTTCTTCGGAAGATGTTTCTTATGTTAAATACTAATATAACATAACTCCTCGTGCATGTTCTGTCTATTCACACCAAATGGCCGAATTTCCTGGTTCTCCGAAGTGATTTTCTAAGTTACATAGTATGAAACACTCCCTCGACCACTGGCGGGGGAGGTCGAAGCCGATGGCCGGTTAAAGACAACGTTTACAGCATGAAGGGAGCATGTTTGATGTAAAGTACATAGCTACATAGAATCAAACACCTGGCTACTGGTCAAGACCATCTATCATGGCCTCAAGCACGCAGTCTTCTTGCAAGATACGAGCGGCGGGCATCACTTGGTCATACACCAAATGAAGTGGCACCTCTCGACCATCCGGTCCTACCGGCCCGACTTGGGCTAAATGCTCTGGGTCGAGTTTGGTAAAACGGATCTTCACCATCGCCCATGCTTCCCGTGCTCCTTCTCGACAGGCCGATGTCTTCCATAGCTCAAAGCACCATCGAGATCCTTTAAATCGATCAGCCAGCTCGGCCATCCCTTCCGAAGGCGTCTCGGTTGGCCATAGCGCCTTCACCATGCTCTTCATAGCTTTCCGGCTCGCTCATGCACGATGGATAGCTCCTTTAGCAGGTTCCCTCTGAATGAGCTGACCTCTTCCTCGGGGCACCCGGTTAGGAGACCTACAAAGAAATGCGGCGTATCTTTTTACATTAGAGTAATAATTGCACGTCAATGAAATTGAAACATAAAATTTCACTCACTGAACATGCCGCATTTTAACCTCTGGTTCTCCTCCTGAGCTTGGGCCAGTTGAGTTTTTAACCTCTCAATTTCTCCGGTCTATCTTTAGTTTTGTTCTTTGAGCTCGTTTTTTTCCTAAATACTCTGGGTCAGTACCCGGTGGCTAGCTTCGTGCTGCAATTTGGCGTACCTTTGAGCTTCTCTGACCACATCCAGATCTGGCCCGCTATAAGGCAGTCTTTCATTAGAAAAGGTGCCACAAACAAATTGGCATGTTAAAACCTTCCTCACTCACCGTGGGCCTCCCTGGTGAACTCTTTAACCTCCTCCAGTTCGGCCTTCGCAGCCGCTAACTGTGTTAGATTTGACTCAAGGTCCTCGGACAGCTTTTTGTTTTGCTCCCTAGAAGCCTACATCATGTCACCGCAATATTCAGACCCTTAATTCGGCCTTCCCGACCAAATTAAGGCTCGGGGGCTAATAGGTTAAGATTTGTGTCCGGTTGTCAAAACCACTCACTCACCTGCACGTTGGTTGACATAAGGTCCGCGGCTCCTTTGAGTCCTGCTTGTGCGGCTCCAAGATATGCGTCCACCGAATTAAGGGCATTAAACTCATGTTCGAAAAACATGGAGTGACGCAGTGACTCCTTCCGTCGTCGGGGGTTCATCACACTTTCGACTTCAGAATTGGTAATCGATACTTCCTCGGGATCCTTGGGAAGCTGGTCTGCGGCAGGGATCTCCGCATTTATTCTGGCCCTTGCCGATGACCTTGGTCTAGGATTACTACATGACACTTCTCTGACGTCCTCGGACGAAGGGGGTTGTATGCGCCTCCTACAGACCACGGCAAGTATTATAAGTAAATATGGCGGCTATAGCCATAACCGAATCATGGGTTCAATATATTACCTCTTGCCCGGGGGCACGGTCGAGGTAGCCCCCATGCCCGCCGCACGCTGGGGAACTCTACCGATGTTCGGTACGGACAGGGCTAGCGCCGTTCTCGCTGGTGTCCAGCGCATGGTGCGACGTCCCTTGGGAGTAGGAGTCAGCGTACTCGGAACGACGGGAGGCGAGCGCCTTTTTCAGGAAGGAGCCTTCTTGTCACTTACGGTAGAGGAAGGGAGCGGCCGAGGGTGATCGGCTAAAACGGCAACCTTGGAGCGGTCAAGGCTCTCCTGATAAAAAAAACCGTCCTCAAAGTTGACCGCCGTATCCAGATCATCATGGAATCCTGGGTCATCGTTGTAGGAGTAATTCTCCAGTTGAGGAGAAGGGCAGTTGACGGACTCGATCCAGCTCCTCCAGCTCTGTTCGTAAAGATAAAAGGATTGATCAACAAAGGAGGTCATAACATCCGGACTATGGAAGTAAAATTAAAATGACCCATTCAATAAGATTATGGCTTGTTGGGTACTGGGCCCCTCGTGTGGCCCCTGGTCATCTTCCGAAGCTTCCAGGTCTTTATTTGGTCCAGAAAAAATCATAAAAAAAATTCGGGTCAATTGGACTTCATTTGGTACAGTAAACCTGACAAGCGAAAAACATGCAGAAAATAAGAACTGACACTTGGCACTGGGTCAATAGGTTAGTGCTCAAGAATAATATAAATTGGTAAATAAGTAACCCAAAAGTATCCTAGAATGATAATATTATAGCATGGAACAATCAAAAATTATAGATACGTTGGAGACGTATCAGCATCCCCAAGCTTAATTTATGCTCGTCCTTGAGTAGGTAGATGATAAAAATAGAATTTTTGATGTGACATGCTACCCAATATGTAATATTTTGCATGTATGATCAATGATAAATGATGAATTATCAAACATCAACATAGAAATATTTATAAGCATAAGAAACACAATCATCAATCTTTCAGAGTATACGATCCTCAAAGAATTTTCACCCCTGTTTATTGTCATACTTGAAAGGCATGGCTCCGTCCTCACCACATTAGTACAAATGTTAAGCACCACGGTGTCCAAGTCAGGCAATTGGATCATACTTTTTCAAAGCGCATCAACTTTTTATTCTTCACGCAATACATGAGCGCGAACCATGGACATAACATAAGGTGGAATAGAATATGGTGGTAGATATCAAAGGGGTAAACAGTTGAGAGGAAAGTCTCGCATCAACTAGGCGTATCAACGAGCTATGGATATGCCCATCGATAGATATCAATACGAGGAGTAGGGATTGCCATGCAAACATGATGCACTAGAGCTATAAGTGTATGAAAGCTCAACTGAAGCTAAGTGGGTGTGTATCCAACTTGCTTGCTCATGAAGACCTCGAGATTTTGAGGATGCTCGTCATCGGAATATACAAGCCTAGTTCTAATAATGAAAAATTCCCACTAGCATATGAAAGTGAAGAAGCATGAGACTCTCTATATGAAGAACATGGTGCCACTTTGAGGAACAAGTGTGGTAAAGGATAGTAGCAAAGTCCCTTCAATCATTTTTCTCTCTATTTTTTTAATGGTGGGCTCATCTGGCCTCCCCCATTATTTATTTCCTCACTGGGACAATGCTCTAATAATGATCATCACACTTTTATTTACTTACAACTCGGTATTTCAACTTTATATGAAGAACTATGAAGCAATATGACTCAATATGAATGCCTCTCGCAGTGTACCACGATGTGCAATGATCTAGCATGACATGTATCAAAAATATGATAAACGGTGGCTTTGCCACAAATACTATGTCAGCTCTATATGATCATGCAAAGCAATATGTAGATGAATGAACTAGTCATATGATATGATGATGGAAGTTGCATGGCAATATATGTCGGAATGGCTATGGAAATGCCATAACATGTAGGTATGGTGGCTTTTTTGAGGAAGATAATAGGAGGTTTATTTGTGATAGAGCGTATCATATCACGGGGTTTGGATGCACCGGCTAGGTTTGCATCGATCCTCGAGATGAGAATGGGCGATGCATGGTACCGAAGAGGCTAGCAAAATATGAGAAGGTGAGATTGCGTATGTCCACGGATTCGCATTAGTCATAAATAACTCACGTACGTATTGCAAAGTTTTAATAGTCTTATCGTGAATCAAAGCACTACTCGCATGCCCCTGGGGAGGAGGTTGGGAGGAGTTAACCATCGCGCGCCTGCGAACCGAAACAACACTAGGATTTCAATGAGGAATAAAAATGCTCACACATCCTCACCATGCCTTTTACCAATACTTAGACAAACGGAAAGTTAACACCTCTCCGATGCTCCTACGAACCGACAACCATGTACTCATACCCTTTTCACATTACCACATTAATATCATTAAGTCAAAACTTCTCTTTTAAGTGATACATGAAGGTTTGGATTATCTCTCATTGAATACCTATTAATTTTTGGACTAATTCTATAACCCATGAAATTACCATCGATTTTTCTAACTCTCAAACAAATGTAAGTGAAGAACGAGAGTGCAATTATTTCTATAAAATCTACACGTCGCCGTGCTCAAAAGAAGATATAAGTGAAGTACTAGAGCAACTGTCTAGCTCAAAAGATATAGGTGAAGCACGAAGAGTATTCTAAAAAATCATGGTAAAAATGTGTCTCTCTCAAATAGGTGTGTCCAGAAAACAATGATTGTGGCAAACAAAAACAAAAACAAGCAAAAACAAACGACCCTCCAAGCAAAACTCATATCATGTGATGAATAAAAATATAGCTCCAAGTGACATACCGATGATTTGGAACGAAAGAAGGGATGCCTTCTCGGGGCATCCCCAAGCTTAGACGCTTGAGTATTACTAGAATATTTCCTTGGGGTGCCTTGGGCATCCCCAAGCTTAGGCTCTTGCTGCTCCTTATTCTTCGTCATCGTGATAACACCCAAAACTGGAAAACTTCAATCACACATAACTTAAAAAAACTTTGTGAGATCTGTTAGTATAAGCAACATATCAAACTTTAGGTACTATTATAAATTGATTCATATTTCATTATTGCATGATAAGTATTGTATTCTAACTTGTCCATGGCTTATACCCCCCCGATACAATCAATAGCCTCATCAAAACAAGCAAACTATGCAAGCAAAAATAGAACCTGTCTAAAACAGAACAATATGTAAAGATCTATAGACAGGTATACTTCTGTAACTCTATAAATTATGAAAAATTAGGAAAACCTGAAGAATTTGTATAGCAACACTGTGCAAAAATTTCAGATTATTATCATGCTCCAGTAAAAAATGAAAATTCCTGTACTGGAGTCAAAAGTTTATGTTTAGTTTCAGCATCGATTCTACTCATATTGTGAGTCATCCCAATGGCTTTACTTGGCACAAACACTAATTAAAACACAAAAACACAATCGTTACAAAGGCAATAATAATGCTATCACACCAAGACATAAAGTAAAAAGCAAAAATAAAGATAATTGTTGGCTTGCCTCCCAACAAGCGCTATTGTTTTATGCCCCTAGCTAGGCATAATGCATGATATCAAGTGTTGTCATCTTTGACATCCAGGTCCTTAATAACACAATGATTGTTAGGAACAATAGGAGGCTTGAAAATAGGGTCCTTTATTAGGTTTATAAAGTTGGAGTGCACACTAATCATTTTGAGATCTTCGTTTCTTTTGCTAGGTGGAGTACTAATGCTCTTACGAATATAGATGAACTTGGTGTTTTTATTTCGGGAAGTACTAGCAATTGCTTTCGAAGGAGCAAAAGCGGAGCCCACTTTATCAATGACTTCCTGCACTTTATCAATCATATTTAAGCTTTGTTCTACCCTCTCATCAATAGTTGTGTCCTTCTCCTTTATAGTTTTCAAAGTCATTCCTACCCGTTACCCAAATTGAGTGAGATGGTTATGAATTTTTTTATCTAGCTCCTCAATTTGTTCACTAGTAATCATTTTCTTTTCAGCATCAAGCCTTTGCATAACATGTTCCAAGGTCAAAATAGTTTCATTAATGATAATAGGTGGTGCTCCTACAAGGTTTTAAATACCATTATAAGCATCCAAAGTGTGACACATTAAGAAATTACCACTGGTAATGGTGTCAATAACAAATCTATACCAAGTCGTCACACCCGCATAAAAATTGTGAAGCAAGGTAGTGGTGGATTGCTTATGAGTTGAATTATTTTGAGCATTGCAAATCCTATACCAAGCATATTTTACATTTTCTCCTCCCCTTTGTTTAAAATTGAAAACTTCATTCTCGGGAGCAAACTAAATAGAAGAAGAACTAGCCATGGTAATATGCGAAACAAGCAAACTAGCAAACTAGTAAAGTAAAAAAATGTATTTTTTATTTTTTTTGAAATAAGCAAAATATAACAGCAAAAAAGTAGAACAAGTGAATTATAATTTGTGCAAAGTTACTTGATAGTAGATTGGTGATACTCCCTAGCAACGGCGCCAGAAATCCTTCCTGATGTGTGTGATCTGCGTTGGCTTTTTCGTGAAGAGGAACAGGTTATTGCGGCACAAACGAGTAAGTATTTCCCCTATTTAAGAACCAAGGTGTATAGAACCAATAGGAGTAATACGCAACCATCGTCTTCAATGACTGCACACAAAAGAGCAAACACTTGTACCCAACGCGGGCAAGAGGGTTGTCAATCCCCTTGGACTCGTTATTTGCAAGCAAGTGAAACAAGAATATAGTAGTCGACAATTGTAAAATAAAATAAAAGATAATAAAGGAACGAGGTATTGAAAACTTTTTGTAAATTATAAGTGAGAATACCCAGGGGCATCTCTCATGTAGGAAACATATGGTGGGTAAAAAAAATACTGTTGGGCAACTGATAGAAAAGCGAATAATTATGTTCATATTCACGGCAATGAGCATGTGTATATAGGCATCACGTCCATAAACAAATAGGCCGACTCCTGTCTGCACCTATTACTATTAATCCACTCATCGACCGCTATCTAGCATGCATCTAGAGTATTAAGTAAAACAGAGTAATGCTTGGAGAAAGATGACATGATGTAGACAAAGTAAACACAATCAATATGAATGAACCCCACCGTTTTATCCTTAGTAGCAACAACACAAAGACATATCTGGTCCCCATCTGTCACTGGGATATAGAAACCCGTCAGGTTGAACCTACCACAACGCACCCCTCTCACTGAAGAAAGATCAATCTACTTGGCCTTTGGTGGTAATAGGTTTTCTCGTCTCACACGGTTGTGGCGTTTCTCAGGCACCTTTACGGATCTCCCGAGGAGTGTAGCGGACGCGGCCAAGCACTTTGCGACTCGGGATGGGGATGCGGAACAGAGACTGTTCTGGGCGCAATTTCAGACCCCCGAGCCGTGTCCCCTTCTCAGATATCAAATGAAGCAGCTAATTGAACTGCATAGGATGGCGGAGCCAGCGTTGAAGGACCTCTGCATTCGGCTGTGGCCTGTGGAGCCACTACCGAGCAGCTATTTTGGCCTGGTGCAGAAGCTTTGCGACGCCTCATCCCGAATTAAGGTCCTGAAGCACTCCGTATGCATTGAGGGAGCTTAGATGTCCTTTGCGAGGACCATGATGCATTGGCCAGGGATGAAGCCATTCGAGATGGCTACCATGCCCCCGCCTCCTGGGAAGGAGCATAGGCACCCCGCGCTTTACTTCACTGCTGCGATGGAGGGTGCTCGGTCGATAGAGACCCAATGTCCCAAGGATGTAATTTACGAATGAGCACATTATTGTATGCTCAAAGAATATTTCGTATTATAATGCGCCTGCACGGTTTATCATGCTTTTAAGATTTGAATTATTTTGACTCCTGTGTGGCCGTTTGGAACTGAAAGTTGACAGTCGTTGGCTTTAGCCCCCATGTAAATATTACAATGGGTGTTCCAACCTCCACAACTTTACCCTTAGCCAAAATATCGGAGCCAGAAGGCGGTGGTGCAAGAGGGGGGAACAAGGCAATCTGACTATGCGGCTTTAGTGCTTTCACTTAGCCATAGCAGCTTGACTACGGGGGCTAGTTACTAGCCCCTAGTGTTTTGTGATATTCGGATATACCGATGTTTAGAACCATTACCATACGGTTTGTGAAGGTACAAACCCCTCGTATGACATGGAAGAACCTCTATCAAGTTTGAGTTTGACACTTGTGCTCAGATCGCAGACCGGTTCTCGCTTATTATGACGGTCGGTTTTCGGCTTTCTCCACTGAGGTACTTGACCAGGCGAGCTGGAAGTACAATCGCAGTGGTTCTCCCTTTACCCTTTTAGCCGAACGAGCGGAACGTAAGAGGGTAAACACAGGAGCCGGGCAATCCAACCTTTAACCCAAGACATAATTCGGAACCGATTCATATAATGCAATATCCGAGACGCCGGACATATAGAGAGTAATGTCGGGATGATGTTTGGGGTGGGTTTTGTAGTCAAGCCCCCGGTCTATTAGCCGGTTGCATCTAACATGTACCGAGCATTTTTGTTTTTCCAAGGCGGGGAGTGGGAAACACTTTTATAAAATGCCATAAACAGACCGTAGAAGATGATCTTTATATATGATGAGTTTTTACAATTCATACTGCGGAAACAACTGTTACACATATTTTGTTTAAAGACAAGCTTCTACAAAGGCAAGGTTTACTCAGGGTCCTCGATGGGTGGCTTGATTGCCTCGACGTGTCCCAGTATGCCTCTGATGTGGGGTGCTCCTTTAAAGGTGGTACCCATCGACGAATGGACCTTTGAGGGAGGTGCTTGAAAAGTCGCCATAACATGTGTGAGCTTGGTGCTTGCAAGGTCCTGGAGGGTGCCTGTTGTGTTACCGTAGTTTGGTCGAGACGACCACTTGGTTTTGATGGTGTGCCCCCCCAGCTGCCCATGGTATTTTAAGCGCAAAATTGTGCCTTCTAGGTACGTACCTTACGGGTAGCGGGGCCGTGCTTTGGGGGGCATATCCCTATTTGGGTTGAGCAGGGAATTGTTCCGGGAGATCGGGTCGAGCTCGGGCTTGCTTGTTCACCTGTCGCATCTGAAGTCGGATTGGGGCTTCGGCGCCTCGACGCCGGACTGGAATTCGGCTGCTAATGCCACTGTGTGTTCCTCAGTCCAGAGGGAGCGCTCCATATTGCCGTTGACAGTGATGACCCCCTTGGGTCCGGGCATCTTGAGCTTCAAGTATGCGTAGTGGGGAACAGCATTAAAGCGAGCGAACGCTGTACGGCCGAGCAGTGCATGGTAGCCGCTGCGGAAAGGGACAATATCGAAGATCAAGTCTTCGCTGCGAAAGTTGTCGGGCGAGCCGAACACTACTTCCAGCGTCACGGTACCCGAGCAGCGTGCTTCGACACCAGGGATGACTCCTTTGAAGGTAGTGCTGCTGGGTTTGATCCTTGAGGGGTCGATACCCATCTTTTTCACATGTCTGAGTAAATCAGATTAAGGCTACTTCCTCCGTCCATAAGGACTCTAGTGAGGTGGTACCCATCGATGATGGGATCTAATACAAGGGCCTCCGAGCCTCCGTGACGGATACTCGTCGGGTGATCCCGACGGCCGAAGGTGATTGGGCAAGCCGACCATGGGTTGAACTTCGGGGCTATGGGCTCTACGGCATAGACCTCCCGAAGGGCGCGTTTCCTCTCCGTTTTGGTATATGTGTGACATATATCATGTTCACAGTTCTTACCGCGAGGCTCTTTGTCATCCTCGCTGCGCGGGCCCTTGCTCTACTCCTCAGCTGCAAGCTTGCCGGCTTGTTTGAATACCCCCAACAGTGTCTGTTGGTGTGAGTGGCTGGCTTGTCTTGGGTGCCGTGGATCTAGCAGGGCCTATCCGTAATTTTGTCCAAGGCGGTGGGTCCGTCTCTATTCCCTTTAGAGGGCTTCTTCCGCTGTCCGGATTTAGAGTTGCGGAAATCATCATTAACGGCCGTATCCTCTGTGTCGCCGTTGCTATGCCGCGTTTGTTTCTATTGTGCCTTGGCTTCCCGTTACCATCCCAAACTTCGGAGGTGCCGGGGTCTTCGGGGTTGTGGCTTCGATGAGCTAGCCAATTGTCTTCGCCCGCGCAAAAGCGGGTCATAAGTGAGGTGAGGGCAAACATTGTTCTTGGCTTATCCTGGCCAAGCTGACGAGCTATCCATTCGTCCCAGATATTGTGTCTGAACGAGGCTATTGCCTCGGCGTCCGGACAATCAAGATCTGATTCTTCTTGGTCAGGAATCGATTCCAGAATTGCCTGGCCGATTCGTTGGCTTTCTGGACGACATTGCTTAGGTCGGAGGAGTCCGGGGGCCAGACATAGGTGCCTTGGAAGTTAGATCGGAAGGCGTCCTCGACCTCTTCCCAACTCCCAATGGAGTTTTTGGGGAGACTGTTTAACCAGTGCCGAGCTGGTCCTTTGAGTTTGAGTGGTAGGTACTTGATAGCATGGAGATCATCGCCTCTGGCCATATGGATGTGGAGAAGGAAGTCCTCGATCCACACGGCCGGGTCCGTCGTCTCATCATATGGTTCGATCTTTACGGGTTTAAACCCTTCGGGGAACTGGTGCTGCATAACCTCGTCTGTGAAACATAGTGGGTGAGCGGCGCCTCTAATCCGGGCTATGTCACGCTGGAAGTCGACTGTTGTCTGGGCCCGGTATTGTTCCCGGCCTCTGTGGTTGCGGTCGAGCCACAATTGGTACCCATAGCGGGGGAGTATCCTCTAGATCTGTAAATGGATCTAGTGTGACCTGCTCTATAGTCTAGGTCCTGTCGTGGATCATATCGATTCCCAGGCTTTGCCGGCCCCTTTCCTCTCCTACGAGGTGACGTGGGCCGGTACTCGGCGTCTCCAGCCGCCCTGTCTCGTCCTCGAGGGGGGCGGTTCGGCTGATCGTACTGAGTGCGCCTGGGAGACTCGGGTTCGAGGTCTTCATCGTTGAATTGCGGCACTAGGCGCTGGCGCGCGTAGCTCTTGTGTTGTTCTTGCCGCTCAGTGTCGAACCCTTCTTCGGCTGCAAGCACTTTCGTCCATCTGTTGTTGATGGTAGCTTGTTCGGCGTTGAGCTCCTACTGGTTTGCCTTTAGGCTCTGGGTGGTGGCTATGACCTGCCGCCTGAATCGTTGACGTGGCTTCAGACTGCGTCGGTATTTCCCCAAAGAGGAAGGGATGATGCAGCACAGCGACGGTAAGTGTTTCCCTCAGTTATGAATCCAAGGTATCGAACCAGTAGGAGGATCACCACCACTACGTAAACAGCACCTGCACACAAAGAACAGATACATGCAACCCGACGCGAAAGAGAGGTTGTCAATCTCTCTATGGTAAAAAGATAGATTAGGATATGATAGATTGGAGAGATAGATCGCTCAAGAACACAAAATAAAAAGGGCAAATAAAAAGTGCAGCAATGTATTTTTGGTTTATTGGAATAATAGGTCTGAAAACAAAAACGGCAAAAAGATAGATCGGAAAACAATATGTTGGAAAAGTAGACCCGGGGCCGTAGGTTTCACTAGTGGCTTCTCTCATGAGTATAGCACACGGTGGGTGAACAAATTACTGTTGGGCAATTGATAGAAGATCAAATAATCATGACGATATCCAAGGCGATGATCATTATATAGGCATCACGTCCAAGATTAGTAGACCGACTCCTGCCTGCATCTACTACTATTACTCCACACATCGACCGCTATCCAACATGCATCTAGTGTATTAAGTTCATGGGAAAATAGAGTAATGCAATAAGAACGGTGAAATGATATAGACAAGATCTATTCATGTAGGAATATACCCCATCTTGTTATCCTTAATAGCAATGATACATGCCTCGCTGCCTCTTCTGTCACTGGGAGAGGACACCGCAAGATCGAACCCATCACAAAGCACCTCTTCCCATGGCAAGAAAAATCGATCTAGTTGGCCTAACTAAACCAAAGATTGGAAGAATAAATACGAGGCTATAAGTAATCATGCATATAAGAGATCAAAGAAGACTCAAATAATATTCATGGATAGAAACTGATCATGAACTCAAAATTCATCGGATCCCAACAAACACACCGCAAAAGTTTACATCAAATTGATGTCCAAGAGACCATTGTGTTGAGAATCAAAAGAGAGAGAGGAAGCCATCTAGCTACTGCCTACGGACCCGTAGGTCTATGGTGGAATACTCACGCATCATCGGAGAGGCACCAATGAGGATGATGAACCCCTCCGTGATGGTGTTAGATTGGATCTCGTGGTTCTGGAACTTGCGGCGGCTAGATGTGTTTTTCGTTGACTCCCTTAGGGTTTCTGGAATATTTGGGAATTTATAGGCGTCAGAGGCGGTGGAGAGGGGTCCCGAGGAGGGCACAACCCATCAGGGCGCGCCCTGGGCCCCTAGCGCACCCTGGTGGGTTGTGGTCTCCTCGACCCTCCCCTCTAGCACTTCTTTGGCCCACTGGATATCTTCTGGCCCAAAAAAAAATCTCCAAAAAGTTTTGTCGCGATTGGACTCCGTTTGGTACTCATATTCCGCGAAGTAAAAAAACAAGCAAAATAGCAACTGGCACTTTGGCACTATGTCAATAGGTTAGTCCCAAAAAATGATATAAAGTTGCTATAAAGTGATTGTAGAACATCCAAGAATGATAATATAACAGCATGGAACAAGCAAAAATTATAGATACGTTGGAGACGTATAAGCATCCCCAAGCTCAATTCCTAATCGTCCTCGAGTAGGTAAATGATAAAAACAGAATTTTTGATGTGGAATGTTGCCTAACATGTTCATCACATATTATTTTCTTTTGTAGCATGGACATTTGGACTTTTAGATGATTCAAAGCAATAGTCTAGTTTTGACATAATGACATCAATACTCAAGCATGCAACAAGCAACCATGTCTTTCAAAATATCAACACTAAAGAAAGTTATCCCTAGCCCATTATGCTCAATCATTGATCCATTCATGAAACACACTCAAATATTAGCTACATCCAATGCTCAAGTACGATCATGGTGCCCCCTAGTTGGTATTTTATAAGAGAAGATGGAGACTCAAATAAAAATAAAAATTGCATAAAGTAAATAGATAGGCTCTTCCCAGAGGGAAGTAGGGATTTGTAGAGGTGCCAGAGCTCAAAGTTTAAATTGAGAGAAAGAAAAATATTTTGAGTGGCATGCCTTTCCTATCAACGAAAACGACAAAGTAGTTCACAATACTTTCCATGCTAGATATATCATAGGCGGTTCCCAAACATAAAGTAAAGTTTATTCCTTTTTCCACCATTCTTTCACAATCCATGGCTGGCCGTATCCACGGTTGCCTTCCATACCAACACTTTCCAAGGAATTTATTATCTGAAAACATAAAGTAATTTTTTTTTCTTTTTTCATTTCAGGAATGGGCATCCCTATTACCGCCGTACTCTCGTGCAATGACAAGTGAATAAACACTCATCTTGAGAATAACACATCTAGCATGGAAAAATATTGGACACCCCCTACCGTTTCATGAGCAGTACGAGCACACAAAAAGGAAATTTATTTTGAAAATTAGAGATGGCACATACAAATTTGCTTAGAACAGCATGGAAATACCGCATATAGGTAGGTTGAGAAGAGACCAACCAAGAAACGAAAATTCTCATAAGCGAGCATTGAGCATAACTAACACCGAATAATGCACCATAAGTAGGATGTAATTTCATTTCATAACTATTGTCTTTCGTACTTGCATAGAGAATCACAAACCTTAACACCAATATTCCTACTAAAACATAATTACTCACTAACATGACTCACATATTACTATCATCATGTCTCAAAACTATTACAAGGAATCAAGTTTAATTTGTCCAATGATCTTCATGAAAGTTTTTACTATATCCTCCTTAGATATCTATCACTTTGGGACTAGTTTAATATATTGCCATTGCTTTTGATAAGCTCAAACAAATTTAAGTGAAGCACATGAGCATAGAGATTTCATCTCTCAAAATAGTATAAGTGAAGCATGAGAGGATATCTTCAAAATTTACTAATTCTCAAATTAATCTAAGCCAAGCATGAGAGTATTTCTACAAAAATTTCCAAGCAGACCGTGCTCAAAAATATATAAGTAAAGCACTAGAGCAATTCCATAGCTCAAAAAGTTTGAGTGAAGCATCTAGAGCAATTCTAACAAATCATAGCATAATTTTGGCTCTCTCAACTAGGTGTCTCCAGCAAGGATACAAGTGACAAACTAAAAAGCAAAGAAACTAAAGGCTCAAATGATACAAGACGCTCCAAGCAAAACTCATGATATGTGACGAATAAAAATATAGCTCCAAGTAAAATACCGGTGGTCGTTAGAAGAAAGAGGGGATGCCACTCGGGGCATACCCAAGCTTAGTTGCTTGTTTCTCTGTGGATATATCTCGGGGATGCTGTAACATCCCCAAGCTTAGGCTCTTTTCACTCCTTATTCCTTCATCCATCGTGATCTCACCCAAAACTTGAAAACTTCAATCACACAAAACTCAACAAAATCTTCATGAGATCCGTTAGTATAATAAAGAAAATCACTACTTTAAGTACTGTTGCAAACCCATTCATATTTTATTATTGCATTATACCTACTGTATTTTAAATTTACCATGGATCATACCCTTCAATACAACCCATAGATTCATCAAAACAAGCACACAATGCAGTGAAAACAGAATCTGTCTTAAACAGAACAGTCTATAGTAATATGTAGTCTAACCATACTTCTGTAACTCTAAAAATTATGAAACATTAGGACAACGTAAAGAATTTGTATAGCAACACTGTGTTCAAATTTCAGCTCAATATCACGCTCCAGTAAAAAATCAAAATTCGAACACTGGAGGCAAAGTTTCTGTTTCAGATTCAGCATTGCTTCTACTCATCTTATGAATCATCCTAAAGGTTTTACTTGGCACAAATACTAAATAAAACATAAAAACACAATCATAACAGAGGAATAATTGTGTCAACCCTCAAAAACAGAAAGAAAAAGACGAAAATAAATTTATTTATTGGGTTGCCACCCAAAAAGTGCTATCGTTTTACGCCCCTAGCTAGGCATAACGCATAGATTCAAGTATTGTCATCTTTGGTTTTGGCTCGATAGGAAGCTCTCATGATTGATTCATATGGTAGATTAATTGTTGTTCTAGGGAAGTGTTCCATGCCCATTCTTAGTGGAAACTGAAATCTAACATTTCCTTCTTTCATATCAATCACGGCACCTATAGTGCGTAAAAATGGTCTACCAAGTATAAGGGGACAAGACGGATTGCAATCAATATCAAGAACAATAAAATCTATGGGCACATAATTCCTATTTGCAAGAATAAGAACATCATTAATTCTTCCCAAAGGCTTTTTAATAATAGAATCCGCTAAGTGCAAATTAAGAGAACACTCTTCAATATTGGTGAGACCAAGCACATCACATAAAGATTTCGGAATTGTGGAAACACTAGCACCCAAATCACATAAAGCAAAGCACTCATAATTTTAAATATTAAACTTAATAGTAGGTTCCCACTCATCATGTAATTTTCTAGGAATATAAATCTCCAACTCCAACTTTTCTTCAAAAGATTTCATCATGGCATCAACGATATGTTTAGTGAAAGCTTTATTTTGTTCATAAGCATGGGGTGAATTCAACTTGGATTGCAGCAAAGAAATACATCCAATCAAGGAGCAACTATCATAATTAAAGTCTTTGCAATCGAAAATAGTGGGCACATCACTAGTTCAAGTTTTGACCTCTTCAAACCCACTTTCATTAAAATTTTAATCAAGATTTTCACCCTCCAAATTATTGGGACGCCTTCTATCTAAAGTTGACTCTACTTCAATCACTTTATCATCAATTTTAATATTACTAAACAAGGAATCAATAGAAGAAACGCCAATTACTTTAAGATCTTCATCATTTTTCTGAAGGCAATCACTAGAAAACGAGTTTTGTAAGAATTCTCTTCTAGCTCTAAGCATAGCGGTTGTTTTCTTACTTTCATCCATAGAGACATATAAAGCTTTAATTGATTCATCAATCTTAGGCACAAAAGCTTTCAACTTGATATTTTCCACATCATGAGAAATTCTATCAATGCTTCTAGACATATCATCAATCTTATTCAACTTTTCTTCTATCGTAGTATTGAAAACCTTTTGCACATTGATAAATTATTTAATATTACTCTCAAGATCAGAGGTGTTCCTATTATTATTGTAAGAAGAATTACCATCAGAATTTCCATAATTATAAGAGGAATTTCCAGGAAAATGCCTAGGATTAAAATTACCTCTATAAGCATTGTTATTGAAATTGTTTCGCGAGACAAAGTTCACATATACGGAATCACTATTTTGCTCAATCAAAGTAGACAAAGGAACATCATTAAGATCGATAGGAGCATTTTGACTAGCAACCAACTTCATTAAAGCATCAACCTTATCACTCAAAGTACTAATTTCTTCAACCGAATTAACCTTTTTGCTAGTAGGTGCTCTTTTTCGGTATGCCATTGTGAATAATTTGCCATAATATTATCTAGCAATTTAGTAGCTTCACCCAAAGTCATTTCCACAAAAGTACCACCCGCGGCGGAATCTAAAAGATTTCTACAGACAAAATTCAATCCCGCATAAAAATTTTGTATGATCATCCAAAGATTTAAACCATGAGTAGGACAATTTCTTAGCATCAATTTCATTCTTTCCCAAGATTGTGCAACATGTTCATGCTCAAGTTGCTTAAAATTCATGATTTGTGTCCTAAGGGAAATAATTTTTGCGGGCAGAAGATACTTAGTGATAAAAGCATCCTTGCACTTATTCCAAGAATCGATACTATTGCGAGGCAAAGAGGAAAACCAAATTTTTGCATGATCCCGGAAGGAAAAAGGAAATAATTTCAACTTCACTATATCATTGTCCACATCGTTTTTCTTTTGCATATCACACAATTCTACGAATGTGTTTAGATGGGATGCGGCATCCTCATTAGGAGTACCGGCAAATTGATCTTTCATGACAAGATTCAACAAAGCGGCATAAATATCACAAGACTCCGCACTAGTGGCGGGAGGAGCAATAGGAGTACTAATAAAATCATTGTTATTAGAATTGGAAAAATCACACAACTTGGTGTTTTCTTGAGTCATTGTGACTATGCAAACAAGATTGCAAGCAAGCAAAAGATCTGACGAGAAAAAGGCAAAGGAAAAAGTAGGTGAATAAAATGGCAAATTTGGTGATGTGGGGGAGAGGAAAACGAGAGGCAAATGGAAAATAATGTAATTGCAAGGAGATGAGATTTGTGATTAGGAACCAGGTAGATGATGATGGTGTCTCCTCGGCGCCAGAGATTGGCACGTAGAAGAAACCGCTTCCTCCCCGGCAACGGCGCCAGAAATTCCTTTGACATGGCTTGAGACTGCGTCGGTATTTCCCCAAAGAGGAAGGGATGATGCAGCACAGCGACGGTAAGTATTTCCCTCAGTTATGAAACCAAGGTATCGAACCAGTAGGAGGATCACCACCACTACGTAAACAGCACCTGCACACAAAGAACAAATACTTGCAACCCGACGCAAAAGAGAGGTTGCCAATCTCTCTACGGTAAAAAGATAGATTAGGATATGATAGATTGGAGAGATAGATCTCTCAAGAACACAAAATAAAAAGGGCAAATAAAAAGTACAGCAAGGTATTTTTGGTTTTTTCGAATAATGGATCTGTAAACAAAAACGGCAAAAAGATAGATCGGAAAGCAATATGTTGGAAAAGTAGACCCCGGGGGCGTAGGTTTCACTAGCGGCTTCTCTCATGAGTATAGCACACGATGGGTGAACAAATTACTGTTGGGCAATTGATAGAAGATCAAATAATCATGATGATATCCAAGGTGATGATCATTATATAGGCATCACGTCCAAGATTAGCAGACCGACTCTTGCCTGCATCTACTATTATTACTCCACACATCGACCGCTATCCATCATGCATCTAGTGTATTAAGTTCATGGGAAAACGGAGTAATGCAATAAGAACGGTGACATGATGTAGACAAGATCTATTCATGTAGGAATAGACCCCATCTAGTTGTCCTTAATAGCAACGATACATTCGTGCCTCGCTGCCCCTTCTGTCACTGGGAGAGGACACCGCAAGATCGAACCCATCACAAAGCACCTCTTCCCATGGCAAGAAAAATCGATCTAGTTGGCCTAACTAAACCGAAGATTCGAAGAAGAAATATGAGGCTATAAGTAATCATGCATATAAGAGATCAAAGAAGACTCAAATAATATTCATGGATAGAAACTGATCATGAACTCAAAATTCATCGGATCCCAACAAACACACCGCAAAAGTTTACATCAAATAGATCTCCAAGAGACCATAGTATTGAGAATCAAAAGAGAGAGAGCCAGCCATCTAGCTACTGCCTACGGACCCGTAGGTCTATGGTGGACTACTCATGCATCATCGGAGAGGCACCAATGAGGATGATGAACCCCTCCGTGATGATGTTAGATTGGATCTCATGGTTCTGGAACTTGCGGCGGCTGGATGTGTTTTTCGTCGACTCTCTTAGGGTTTCTGGAATATTTGGGAATTTATAGGCGTGAGAGGCGGTGGAGAGGGGTCCCGAGGAGGGCACAACCCATCAGGGCGCGCCCTAGGCCCCTGGCGAGCCCTGGTGGGTTGTGGTCTCCTCGACCCTCCCCTCTGGCACTTCTTTGGCCCACTGGATATATTCTGGCCCAAAAACTATCTCCAAAAAGTTTCGTCGCGATTGGACTCCGTTTGGTACTGATATGCTGCGAAGTAAAAAACAAGCAAAAATAGCAACTGGCACTTTGGCACTATGTCAATAGGTTAGTCCCGAAAAATGATATAAAGTTGCTATAAAGTTAGTGTAAAACATCCAAGAATCACTACTGCAGGCTGTTGCTAACGCGACACTGCAATCAGAGACCCTTCGACGAAACTGTGTGCGATGCATGAATCGCAAACGTTATAGTTCAACCTCTGTCGCTAATGGCACGAACTGAGTACGAAGGCGGATCCATCAAATACGATTCAGAAAGTCGTTGCGTGTGCGATCTACGGCAGATAGTTTGTTCTTATGGACCATTTGTGATTTGATAAGATAACAGAAACGGTTACACAGATCCAGATGTGTGCGATGGTGGGCACACAGTTCATCACTACAAACAGTGTGCGATAATATAGCAGAACACAAACGATTCAGTATAACAAGATGTGTGTGAAGTACGGCATACAGTTCACTCGGATAAACTGTGTGCGCTGATACAGCAGAACACAAATGATTCGGCATTATAAGATATGTGTGATATACAGCAAACAGGTGAGTAATGAGAATCGTGTGCGAACACCAGATATAACACAGACGATTGGTGCTAATAACTTGTGTGTGTTGTGGGGAAACGTTTGCTGGTATACAACTGTCAGCGATTGATGAAATCATCACCGACGGGTTTCGTAGTTTTGTCCGTGTGTACTGTGATTTGCTCTGTCGGAGAAACGACACCTATGGGATCGAGCAGACACCTTTACGATTCGGCAGGGAGAAGGTTTGCACAAAGAGCAGATCAAGCAATCAACATGCGGGGGTTTTACCCAGGTTCGGGCCGCAAAGATGCATCAAACCCTACTCCTGCTTGGTTGTATTAGAAGTGTTCTAGCTCAAGTTCTGGGAGCGATATAGTACTCAGGTGCTGCGCATGCAGAATGGCCAGAAAAGATCCCCCCCGTAGCTACGCCTTTGGCCTCCTTTTATACCTTCGAAGGGGTCACCAACAGTGGCGTACAGGGCATACATGAGGTGTAAAAGTAACTACAGTGTTAACATACCTAACATTGACGGCTTAGGACAAATGCATTTAATGCTCCGTTGAGGTGTCCCTTAGCGTCTTGGGGATGGAAAAAGGAGCCATCCCATCGCACCGCTTAAGCCCATCCACCGCTAGCACCTGACACGTTACCAGGAGGACAACAGCTAAAAGACAAGCTGGTGACCGCACTGGAGCGGTGACAGGGCAGCGAGGGCTTGCCGGTTGCGAGCCTTGCCAGGGCCGCGAGCCATCCCGGCAAGGTCTTGCCAGGGCTCCTGCCTTCGGTCTTCTGACTATTGCCTTGGATGCTTTCTTACCCTGGCAAAGGGCCTTGCCGGGGAATTCGGTCCTTCCTCCAAGTTTAGTAGCAAAGAGGCTTGCCGGGGGGGGGGGGGGGCTGGCACGCACCTGGCATGGTCTTGCCGGCCCTAGGAATCCTGCCGCGGTCGCCCGCGCACAAGTCAGGGTAATAGATACCCTGGATCTTAGTACACCGACAGGAGCCCCCGGGCCTGGGCCACACATGCGCGCACGGCGCTGTTGGGTTAGGCCCAAAATAGTGCGCGGGCACACGCGGCCGCAGTTTTCGCAATGATGACGTTTGATGGCTTTTCCCACGACGCATAGCAACTGCAGGTCTTGGGAGTAATGAGGCGAAACGGTGCGTCTTCTTTTCTCGGGAAGGGAAGCGACGAATAGTGCGGCGCTTGTCTGCCTTCACTATTAACGCCTTGGGTCGCACTCCAGACTTAATCGCGTCTTGGGTGACGCGTGCTGTTTAGGATTACGAAGAGTCGGCCTCCCTCCTCCTCTAACACACAGCCCTATAAAAGGGAGGTGAGGGAAGAAGGAGAATGCCGCTCATCCACAATCCTCCATCTTCTCCTGCTGCTCAGTGCTTCTCTCTTCTGTCTTTCGCCACTTCCTTCCGACGCGCTGCCCCAAGATGGTGAGGGGACGTGGCCGTGCCCGGGGTTCCCTCAGCGCTATGAGGAGTAGCCCCCGGACTCTGGCACGCATGGTGGTGACAGTGGCGGGCTCAAGCTCTCGCGGCAAGGCAGCGTCCCGAGGCCGCGCGAGGACGACCCCGATGGGGCATGGCGGTCGCAGTAGTGTGCCTCTCCCACAGCCCCGCGTGGGGATCCATGCAGGGGAGGAGGTGCAGGAGTTCGTCGTGGTCCTTCTTCGCCGGCTCCGGAGTTGGCTACGCCTCCCTGACCCTTTTGCAAGGGCCATGGAGAGCAGCCGGCCTCGCGGCCTATGGCTCTGAGCAGACGGCTGCAGCAACGGCCCTTGGTGGGTGGCGGTCGACTTCTCCCCTGGAAGCACCATGTTCCTGACGAGGGGATGGAAGTCGTTCGCCCGTTCCCGGGGCCTCGCCCCTGGGCAGCTGCTTCACTTCAAGTTCGACGGCTTCGCCACCCTCTCCGTGAAGTTCTTCGGGGCAACTGGCATCCGCCTGGAATGCTGCGCTGAAAGTTCGAGCGGCAGCGACTCCGGTTCCTCCAGTGACAGCGACGACGAGGACAGCGTCTTCGGTATGAAGCACGAGGACTCCGACTAGGCACGCCTGGCATTATAGTTAAGTCCTGGCGTTCTATCCGCGAGACCTCGTTCCGGATCAGCCGCCGCGTCGTAGTGGTAGATCTCCTTTCATGTATCAGATTGCACCCAATGTAATCCCGTGAATGTTTGAGAAGAAATGTGCTGGGTACCAATCTTTTAAAACTCCTTGGCTCTTGTGTGCGTTTTGCTTCCCGCTGTCCCCTGACAAGCATCTTGCCGGTAGAGCTCTCTGGCACGCCCTCAACGGGAGCGCAGCACTCCGAAGAGGTGCGCTTGCCGGAGTGTGTGCTAGAGGTCTTGCTGGGCCTTGAGCTTGCCGGTGATGCGCAGACCTGTTCATAGCCGCTCCTTCTGCCTGGAGGCCGTGGCTTGCCGGGGAGCTCTTTGGCACGCCCTCAACAGGAGCGCAGCACTCCGAAGAGGTGCGCTCGCCGGAGTGTGTGCCAGAGGTCTTTCCGGGCCTTGGGCTTGTCGGCAATGTCGGTAGACAGAGCAGGATGGTGACAAGAATCGCGAGCTCAAAAGGGAGCGTCGCGCTGTGCGATGAAGAGCCAGCCCCCGGGCTTCCCCGTAAAAGATACCACGGGTGCGATGCTCGATCCATACACCCATCCTTGCCGTCGCTGCCATCCACTGCGGATGCCTCACCGCCATCTTGTCGACCTCCAGCACGGCGTCCCTGGCTCTCCCGACTGCCGGAAGTGAAGTACTTTTCCGCGTACGTGTTGCTGCAATGGCACACATAAGAGAGTAATTTAGTTTAGTCAGACCAACCTTTATGTACGCAACACATGCTTCTTTATGCTAGATGAATGTTTGCTCTCCTCTTGATTAAGCCCTTCCTCCCACACATCTTATATCCTACGTTGTTCGGAAACCTTGCTGGCGCACACACTTGCCGCGAGCGCTAGGTGCGGGACTTTAGCAGCCTGCTGGTAGTGCCGCTACCGGCAAGGCGCCTTGCCGGGCCAGAACGCAGCTGCTAAGTTTGCCAAGCGGACTCGAGGCGAAACTAGAGTGCGGGCTAACCACGGCAAAGTTCCTCCGCGTGCAGATTGATGTACAAGGACGGAAAAATCAATCAAGACAACCCACGCTTGCCGGATGACTTTCCGGTGCGCACGCCCCAGTCGGTAGAGCTCAAGGAACGGGTCCTTAGCAGCTTGTCGGGGACGCCGCCTCCCGGAAAGGTTAACCTTCCTGATGCTTGTGCAGCCGCTCAAGTTTTCGAACAGACTCGAGACGACTCGGGGCGCTACTGGCTCTGGGAAGGCTCCTTCGCGTGTTGGTTTAAGGAGCGAATGAAGATAGCAAAAGAAGCATGATTGCCACAAATCTTCGAAACTTATCTTTTCTGCCGTTCGTCTCGAGCGAGGCTGCGCTCGCGGTGGTGGCCGGTGGCTCTCAAGAAGGTTATTCTCTAGGGCGCTGCCAGCCCCCGAGCTTCGCCTTCCATGCCTCAATGACGACGCCGCTCGCCTGGCTATGATCGCCAGAGCGTCGCGGAAGCTCAGAACCTCCGCCTCCTCCACCCACGTCAACACCGTCGCCCGTGCGCGTAGGCACAGGCGCGGCGGACGTGGATGGTCCAACCGCTGTGAAGCCCTTCCTCTTGGGGGTCATGGCGATGAAGCTGATGAAGAAAGTGGCGCGCTGATCACCAGATCGGGTTCACGCAACCTCCTTCCCCTACCTGGCGCGCCAGAGATGTCGGAGAAACGACACCTATAGGATCGAGCAAACCCCTTTACGATTCGGCAGGGAGAAGGTTTGCACAAAGAGCAGATCAAGCAATCAACACGCTGGGGTTTTACCCAGGTTCGGGCCGCAAAGATGCGTAAAACCCTACTCCTGCTTGGTTGTATTAGAAGTGTTCTAGCTCAAGTTCTGGGAGCGCTACAGTACTCAGGTGCTGCCCATGCAGAATGGCCAGAAAAGATCCCCCCCCCCCGTAGCTACGCCTTGGGCCTCCTTTTATACCTTCGAAGGGGTCGCCAACAATGGCGTACAGGGCATACATGAGGTGTAAAAGTAACTACAGTGTTATCATACCTAACACTGACGGCTTAGGACAAATGCATTTAATGCTCCGTTGAGGTGTCCCTTAGCGTCTTGGGGATGGAAAAAAGAGCCGTCCCATCGCACCGCTTAAGCCCATCCACCGCTAGCACCTCACACGTTACCAGGAGGACAACAGCTAAAAGACAAGCTGGTGACCGCACTGGAGCGGTGACAGGGCAGCGAGGGCTTGCCGGGTGCGAGCCTTGCCGGGGCTGCGAGCCATCCCGGCAAGGTCTTGCCGGGGCTCCTGCCTTCGGTCTTCTGACTATTGCCTTGGATGCTTTCTTACCCCGGCAAAGGGCCTTGCCGGGGAATTCGGTCCTTCCTCCAAGTTTAGTAGCAAAGAGGCTTGCCGGGGGGGGGGGCTGGCACGCACCTGGCAGGGTCTTGCCGGCCCCAGGAATCCTGCCGCGGTCGCCCGCGCACAAGTCAGGGTAATAGATACCCTGGATCTTAGTACACCGACATGCTCTGTCTGCACAACATCTATGTTGCCTACACAAACGGTTGCACAGATCAAGATGTGTGCGGCAGACGGCATAACGTGCGCTCGGATGAAATGTGCGAGCCAAAATAACACAAACAATTGGGCGTAACAAGATGTGTGTGATGCCCAGCAAACAGGTCAGTAATCTAAATTGTGTGGAAAGACAGAAAGTAACACAGACAGATAATAACACAGAAGATTCGTGGTAATAAGCACCTGATTCAGAAAGTGATAGCACAAATTATCGTTTGCACTCCTACATAATCGACTAAAGAACATAATAGCGACATTACATATCAGCAAGGTTCAGAAAACAGCAAAATGGAAACAGCTACTCGTCGTCATTGTTGCGGGGCTGGCCTGTTGGTTTGCCTTAGTAGAAATATCTTCTGCACTCATGCAACATCCTCTCTATGGAAGTAGGATCCGCTTTCGGGTTGGCATTGACCATGTTCTTGAACGCTTCATAGGCCCGGACTTTCCTCTGCTCATACCCCATCATGGTAGCTCCGGTATCATGGAAAATCCCGTCCACGGCGAACTGCATGCGTACGGCCCTCTTACGATGGAGATATTCAAAGCGGTCGTAAACAACATAGTCAAGAGCTACGCGCTGTGCTAGAGCGGTAGGAGACTGCAGTAAGGAGGATGCTGCCCTTACCGAGGCCAAATCTACGCGAGGCAGCAAGGCAACGTCGGACTGGTCAGCGCATGATGCTCTTCCGAAGGCCACAGCCGCGCGTTTCGCGTACAGAACCGCGCTTGCCAGCAACCGATATGATATAACATCCAGCTCTTCCTCTTTATCCACCAAGGCCTCCGGACCCTCAGTAGCGCGTACCGCCGCCAAGGCCTCCAGACCCTCAGCAGGGCGTACCGCCGCCAAGGCCTCCAGACCCTCAGCAGCGCGTACCGCCGCCAAGGCCTCCGAACCCTCAGCAGCGTGTACCGCCGCCAAGGCCTCCGGACCCTCAACAGCACGTACCTGCCTCAACCGCGTGCTCCAACGTGGCGGGGTCTCAGCAGCGCGTACCGCCGCCAAGGCCTCCGGACCCTAAGCAGCGCGTACCTGCCTCGACCGCGCGCACCTCTGCAGCGGGGTCCTCCGCGCGGATGACATGTCTAATGTTGAGGATTTTGTGGAGACGAGGACAGTGGGGAGTATAAGAGACAGATTTGGGGGTGCAAGATGGGAAAGAGAAGGTGGAGAGCGAAGACTGGTGATATTAATTTATGACCCTATACACGATTGCATACAGTTGCTATATGTGTTCCGTGTGCGATTATGTGTGCAAGGAAAAGAACTCAAGAACTGTGAAAATGCTTCCCGCGCAAGCGCACGCGCCAGCCACAACGGTAAATTATAAAATCCCCAACCCCCTTGGCAGCAGCTAGCTATAAATAACCACAGCGATGGCCGGCAGCGGCGAGTCAATGATCCCCTAGCTAGTTGCCACACCCACCATCAAACCCCCAATGGCCGACGACAGGATGGAGTTGGGCGATGGAGCAATCGAGGCTGCGTGCGCGATGGTCGGCTTGTGGATCGACGGCCATGCCGCTACCTCTCCCGACGACAGCCAGAGGAGGCAGGAATCACGACATGAGCAAGCCAAGAAGTTAGCCACGGTCGTCTTGAAAGCAGCTAGCGATCGCCGAAAGGCGATATTGCGGACTCGTCGCAGAGTGTGCCGGATGGTGCGGGCGACGGAGCAGGAACCGCGACGCCGCAAGGACAACTATGTCAGTGGCCACCGCACGAGGCGCAGGCTTATGTCCCAGATGGAGGAGGACGCAGCTCCAGATGCCGGGGGAGGACAAGCGGCCGTTGCTACAGAATTGGCGATGGTCAGGGTCTCGTCGGCCGCCGTCGTCGAGGTTGACCCTACCTCGGTCGATCAAGGGGTAGGTCATCGACTTGGCGACCTCCTGTCCTCCTCAGCCAAGGAACGACACAATATCGATGGACGATGGTAGCTGCCGTGCTGGGTCGGCGTTAGGAGCAGTAGCACTTTTGTGCGCGCGCAGTTCATATGTATTATATTGATGTAAAATTAATAGCGAGCTAATGTTTTGTAAATTAATCCGCCAACTATGCATTTTACCAATTTGAGCATGTAAATGCTCGATTGAATTGCTAATGCCTGATTTGTGCTTGCACTGTGGACACTACGGTTGCATTCGTCGACGGCAGCTGGCTGCGACAGGCGCTCGTCGAGCTCGATGATTTGGTCGGGCCGAGGTCAAGAACGAGCAAGTATACAACAATGCGAATGAGGAAGAAGGGGGAGAGGGTCGGGGACTCGCGGTAGAGGGTCCTCGTGGGAAATGGTTTGTAAACATGAACCATGTGTGATTACTATCATTAAAGAATCTAGTGTATGTACGAACTAAAACCCAACTACAGTAGACGGGTGTTACGGCAGAAGTTTGGATTGCCGTTCGATCACAGTGCATCCTATGGTGCGCACGCGCGATCCGTGTGGCTGGTGTTCTGGCCAATCAGAACACACCGCAGAATGGGGTGAACGCACACGGCATTCGCAAAGTAACTGTTTACCCAAACAAATTTCAAAGTTTCAAGGGAAACCCATATTTCCTTGGTCGTTTAGCCATTATTATTTTTCTACTATCAACATACCCACTGCAATTCAACATGTCCAAAATTCACATTCTTTCAGGCTCGTTTACCATATTTAGTCTTTTTGTCTACTTTTCTAGGCATTTACTGCTTATAATTCAAGTTCGAACGTTTTATACATGAAAAAGGTGTTCAAAACATGTTATCTCGTGTGGTGCCCAGGCATGACCTGAATATGATTCGGTAGAAAACTGAGGAGGTATGGATAATGTCGTGATAGACTCTTCATAAACCGGACCATCACCTATGGAGTTTCATGGTTCGGGGAGCGAAATCACCATGTTTTCAAGGGGAACCCATATTTCCTTGGTCCTTTCAACTAGATTTATATTATACGATCAACATACCCACTAGAATGCACCATGTCCAGATTTCACAATTTCCACGCTCATTTATCGTATTTGATCCCTTTTGTGTACTCTCTAGGTCATTTGTGTTTATAATTCAGGTTAGAACGTTGTGTACATGAAAAGGCGTTCAAAAAGGACTCGAAAATTCATAATTGTGTCGTTGGATAAGTTTTCATGTATTTTATAGGAAACTAATACAATTTTAGAGTATATATGTGGGGAGAGGCAACCAGAGATGTGTCGTTTAATTTATTTGTTTTGGAACTATAGAAAAAATGGAAAACCTGCCTGAAGCACATGTTATCTCGTCTGGTTCCCAGGCATGACCTCAATATGATTCGGTACAAATTTGAGGAGGTATGGATAATGTCGTGATAGACACTCTTCATAAACCGGACCATCACCTATGGAGTTTCATGGTTCGGGGAGCGAAAATTGTCATGTTTTCAAGGGGAACCCATACTTTTTCCTTGGTCCTTTCAACTAGATTTATTTTATACAATCAACATACGCACTAGAATGCGCCATGTCCAAATTTCACAATTTTCAGGCCCGTTTATCTTATTTGGTCCCATTTTATGTACTTTGTAGCTCATGTGTGCTTATAATTCAGGTTAGAACGTTCTGTACATGAAAAGGTGTTCAAAAAGGACTCGAAATTTCATAATTGTGTCGTTGAATAAGTTTTCATGTATTTTATAGGAAACTAATACAATTTTAAAGGGTATGTGTGGGAAGAGGCAACCAGAGATATGTCATTTATTTATTTTGTAACTCTAGAAAAATGGAAAACATGCCTGAAGAACATGTTATCTCGTGTGGTGCCCGGGCATGATAACCTCAATATGATTCGGTAAAAAATTGAGGAGGTATGGATAATGTCATGATAGACACTCTTCAACCGGACCATCACCTATATAGTTTCATGGTTCGGGAGCGAAAATCGCCATGTTTTCAAGGGGAACCCATATTTTTCCTTGGTCCTTTGAACTAGTTTTATTTTACACGATCAACATGCCCACTAGAATGCAGCATGTCCAAATTTCACAATGTTCATGCTCGTTTATCGTATTTGGTCCCTTTTGTGTACTTTCTAGATCCTTTGTGCTCATAATTAAGGTTAGAACGTTTTGCACTTGAAAAGACGTTCAAAATGGACTAGAAAATTCGTAATTATGTCGTTGAATAAGTTTTCATGTATTTAATAGGAAATTAATACAGTTTTAAAGGATATATATGTGTGGGAAGAGGCAACCATAGATGTGTCGTTTATTTATTTTGTAACTCTAGAAAAATGGAAAACATGCTTGAAGAACATGTTATCTCCTGTGGTGCCCGGGCATGACCTCAATATGATTCGGTAAAATTTTGAGGAGGTATGGATAATGTCGTGATAGACACTCTTCATAAACCGGACCATCACCTATGGAGTTTCATGGTCCGGGAGCGAAAATTGCCATGTTTTCAAGGGGAACCCATATTTTTCCTTGGTCCTTTCAACTAGATTTATTTTATACGATCAACATGCCCACTAGAATGCACCCTGTCCAAATTTCACAATATTCATGCTTGTTCATCATATTTGGTCCCTTTTTTGCACTTTCTAGGTCATTTGTGCTTATAATTCAGGTTAGGACGTTCTGTACATGAAAATGCGTTCAAAAAGGACTCAAAAATTCGTAATCGTGTCGTTGGATAAGTTTTCATGTATTTTGTAGGAAACTAATACAATTTTAAAGGATATGTGTGGGAAGACGCAACCAGAGATGTGTCGTTTATTTATTTTGCATCTCTAGAAAAATGGAAAACATGCTTGAAGAACATGTTATCTCGTGTGGTGCCCGAAAATGACCACAATATGATTCGGTAAAAAATTTAGGAGGTATGGATAATGTCGTGATAGAGACTCTTCATAAACCGGATCATCACCTATGGAGTTTCATGGTTCCGGGAGCGAAAATCGCCATGTTTTCAAGGGGAACCCATATTTTCTTGGTCCTTTCAACTTGATTTATTTTCTACGATCAACATACCCACTAGAATGCACCATGTCCAAATTTCACAATTTTCAGGCTCATTTATCGTATTTAGTCCTTTTTTGTGTATTTTCTCGGCCTTTTATGTTTTTAATACATCTTTCATGGCAAACGTTTTCTTACAACAAACCGTTTGCAAAGCGTCCGATGGCACGAGAGAGAGAGAAGACTTGAATTTTTCCCGACGCGGGATCACCAATTTTCTCTTTTATCGCACACGGGAATTTGATGCGCTTCGTCTGCGTTGCGTGTTCCCCCCGTAAGGTTCGAGTTTCGCCGCCAAATTTTCAATAGGCGCGCGATTTCAGTAGTTATTCCTCCCACCCCATATCAACCCATAACATTTCCCCCTATCCCCACCCCCTCCTCCCCCCCCCCCCGCTCTAACTGCAGCCCAGACTGCCGCAGCCGCCGCAACCAAATCTATGTTCTGCACCAGTCTCGCTCGTCGATCTAGTGAGGTAACCTTCGATCTCTATCTCCGCCCCGGCCCGATAGCTCAGATGGAGCATGCGAACCACCCTCACGCATCCACATCCCCACCCCCTATCGCCGAGCATCCCCGCATAAGCCCAACCACATATCACGCAGAGGCCGAGGAGCTGGTCATGGAGGTCGATGACGCGGTGAACGCTATGCGTGCCGACCCGGAGGAACACCTCGCCGCCGACGCCGCCAACGTGGTGCGGGCTCTGGCCTTGATGAAATCCCCAAGCAACTACCCCCCGGGACCTACCAAGTATGAACTGTCGAGTTCATTTTTACGAATACCAGTATAACAATGTTTAACCATGTCAATTTCAGTTTCAACAGTACACGTTTAGATTGCCATGTTAGGTTTCCGTTTTTCATTTCAGTTATGCGCAGTGTGTTGTTCAAGTATGAACTGTCCAGTTCAATTTTACCAATACCACCTACAAACTTACAATGCCTATGCTAGGTTGCTATTAAGCCTGCTGTAGTGAACAGTTATATCCATTATTTACGCTGTCCATTCGGTACCGTGCTACTCTTCGCAAAGAAGATATCACTGGAGATGATGTCCTTCAGTTACCGTTATATATTTTTGGTGCATGTTAACCCTGTTGTAGTTGACATGCCTTTCCTTGTACCTACGCAGTTCCATAATGCACGACGATGTTGTTTACCGTCGAGGTTAGTCACATCCCAATATCTTATAGTACTTTACATCATTTGTTCAGTTGCAGTTTAGCTTCTAACATTTACTTGTTGCTTGTAGGTACATATGTTAGGGGTAGTGATCCACGCTGTGACCAGCAGGAACACCTAACCACCGACTTTATGCGGGCTCTGGCCGAGTTGAAGTACCCCAGCAACTACACCTCAGGATTTACCAAGTATGAACTGGCTCCTGATGTTTAAATGTGTCAATTTCTGTTTCACTGGTACAAGTTTTAATGACTATGTAAGGTTGTCTGAACTCTGAAGTTAACACATCCAGTTTAATTTCACCAATACATGTCCCTTTGTTACCGCGCTACTCCTCGCAATGAAAATATCACCGGAGATATTGTAGTTTAGTTAACATTTGCTATTTTTGGTGGATGTTAACCCTGTTGTATTTAACACGCCTTTCTATGTGCTTATGTAGGGCTACGATGCGCGATGCTGTTGTTTACCATCGAAGTTAGCCACCTCCCATTTTCTTATAGTATTTTACATCATCTGTGCAATTGCAGCTTGTGTTCTAACATTGATTTGTTGCTTGTAGGTACATATATCAGCGGTACTGATTCACGCTTCGACCCCCTTTGCATATGGGGCAATGAGATAACCATGAACAAGCATCAAGTGAGGAAACTAAGAAAAAATGTTGGGCAGAAGAGACATCTGATTGGAATTAAACTCTTTATTTATACTTTATCCAAGACATCAGTGAGCTTTAGGATGGTAAGTAATCTGTTGCCTTCTTTTCCAGCCCAGAACAAGTTACTCTATTAGACATGAATACCTGAAAGTTCTCTCTTTTCAGTGGTTTCCAAAGGAATTTACTCAAGATTACCTAGCAAACTACCTGACCAATGTGGAGGCAATGAAGGTTATAGTATATAATTCATGCTACCATGATAACGGTCTAGAAGTCTTCCTGAAGGCGGTGAAGGATGGACGGGCGATCATCACAAGGGGTTGGACAAAAGTTGTGCGCACCTTTGGCATGGAGGAGGGCACATTATGGGTATTCCGCTTCTTCAACACCATCGACAGCCAAAAGCATTTACAATTCTCTCTTCACCTTTACCGCCTCTAGTACTATATATTGTGGTTCATCATATTTAATCGTCTACCGAACTATGTAACCATGGAACATGTACTAAGCTTTTGATTTATGCATTGGTTGTTGAACCATTGTAATCAGGGTATGTATTGATGGATGTGAAATCCACATCTCATAATTAAAATTTTGAAATTTCCAAATCTAATAATAAATTAACGAAAATAAGCTATTAGGTACTAAATTACAGCGCACACAGCTAGAATGACTAAACCGTGTGCGATGGTGTCATATGTCACACACGATTGTTTGAATAATAGTGTGTGTGATTATTAGCTTTACAACACACGGTCGCATATTTTGCGCATGTGGGATGCGCGCACTGTCACACACGCGTTTGCACGCCGTAGCTGTGTGCGCTTGCCGTTAATAGCACAAACGGTTACGAACCTGCGTGCGTGTGTAATGTAGGACGATCAAGAGACGGTTGACATACGTTTCGCGTGTGCGATCCGAAAAAGTATCGCACATGAATATATCTGTGCCATCGTCTCGGATGTGTGCTTGACCACAAACGTAGCATCAAAGTGTGGCTTGTGGGATAGGCTACGACTTCGCATACATTTATGTTAGGCGGATCGTCAGCAGGCGCTCGCACCATCGCAGACGATGTTTCCGTGTCGTGTGGGATGGACCCCCCCCCCTATCGTCCACACATGCAAGGCGACGGTTTTGTACTATGTCACAGAAATGGGTTAAAACCCATTTGTATAGCACCTAACGGTACCAGTGAATGATAATATAACAGCATGGAACAAGCACAAATTATAGATACGTTGGAGACGTATCAATCGTTCTTGATCCTCAGGGTTTCCGGGGATGGTAAAGTCTTTGGCTTCGAGGCTTTCCTCCTCCTCAGTGCGGGGGAGGTAGTTATCGTCCTCGGAATCATTAAGGTCCTCAGTGTCGTGTGGATCCTCTAGCCTCTCCGGGTCCTCAAGCGGTTCCTCGGGGGCTTCAAGGTCGCCGAGGTCTTCCGGGGTGTCGATTTCCCCGGTGCGTACGATGGCTTCCCTTCCCTTGTTCGTCTTGGATCATTTGCGTTGTTTCCGGCGTCTTGACGGCGCTTCGCCAGATTTGTCGCCGTTCTTCTTGGGGGTGTGGTTGTCCCTATCATCAGGGGTGTCCACCTTATAGACACTGGTACCGTTAGGTGCTATACAAACCGTTTTAACCCCTTTCCGCGACGTAGTACAAAACCGTCGCCTTGCATGTGTGGGCAATAGGGGGTCAATCCCACACGACACGGAAACATCGTCTGCGATGGTGCGAGCGCCTGCTGACGATTCGCCTAACGTAAACGTATGCGAAGTCGTAGCCTATCCCACATGCCACACTTTGATGCTACGTTTGTGGTTAGCACACATTCGAGACGATGGCACAGATATATTCGTGTGCGACACTTTTTCGGATCGCACACGCGAAACGTATGTCAACCGTCTCTTGATCGTCCTACATTACACACGTACGCAGGTTCGTAACCGTTTGTGCTATTAATGGCAAGTGCACACAGTTACGGCGTGCAAATGCGTGTGTGACAGTGCGCGCATCCCACACGCGCAAAATATGCTACCGTGTGTTGTAAAGCTGATAATCACACACACTATTATTCAAACAATCGTGTGTGACATATGACACCATCGCACACGGTTTAATCGTTCTAGCTGTGTGCGCTGTAATTTAGTACCTAATAGCTTATTTTCGTTAATTTATTATTAGATTTGGAAATTTCAAATTTTTAATTATGAAATGTAGATTTCACATCCATCAATACATACCCTGATTACAATGGTTCAACAGCCAATGCATAAATCAAAAGCTCAGTACATGTTCCATGGTTACATAGTTCGGTAGAAGATTAAATATGATGAACCACAATATATAGTACTAGAGGCGGTCAAGGTGAAGAGAGAATTGTAAATGCTTTTCGCTGTCGATGGTGTTAAAGAAGCGAAATACCCATAATGTGCCCTCCTTCATGCCAAAGGTGCACACAACTTTTGTCCAACCCCTTGTGATGATCGCCCGTCCATCCTTCACCGCCTTCAGGAAGACTTCTAGACCGTTATCATGGTAGCATGAATTATATACTATAACCATCGTTGCCTCCACATCGGTCAGGTAGTTTGCTAGGTAATCTTGAGTAAATTCCTTTGGAAACCACTGAAAAGAGACAACTTTCAGGTATTCATGTCTAATAGAGTAACTTGTTCTGGGATGGAAAAGAAGGCAACAGATTACTTACCATCCTAAAGCTCACTGATGTCTTGGATAAAGTATAAATAAAGAGTTCAATTCCAATCAGATGTCTCTTCTTCCTAACAATTTTTCTTAGTTTCCTCACTTGATGCTTGTTCATGGTTATCTCATTGCCCCATATGCAAAGGGGGTCGAAGCGTGAATCAGTACCGCTGATATATGTACCTCCAAGCAACAAATCAATGTTAGAACACAAGCTGCAATTGCACAGATGATGTAAAATATTATAAGAATATGGGAGGTGACTAACCTCGATGGTAAACAACATCGACGTGCATTATGGAACTGTGTAGGTACAAGGAAAGGCATGTCAACTACAACAGGGTTAACATGCACCAAAAATATATAACGGTAATTGAAGGACATCATCTCCAGTGATATCTTCTTTGCGAAGAGTAGCACGGTACCGAATGGACAGCGTAAATAATGGATATAACCGTTCACTACAGCAGGCTTAACAACAACCTAGCATAGGCATTGTAAGTTTGTAACTGGTATTGGTAAAATTGAACTGGACAGTTCATACTTGAACAACACACTGCGCATAACTGAAATGAACAACGAAAACCTAACATGGCAATCTAAACGTGTACTATTGAAACTGAAATTGACACGGTTAAACATTGCTATACTGGTATTCATAAAAATGAACTCGACAGTTCATACTTGGTAGGTCCCGGGGGATAGTTGCTTGGGGATCTCATCAAGGCCAGAGCCCGCACCACGTTGGCGGCGTCGGCGGCGAGGTGTTCCTCCGAGTCGGCACGCATAACGTTCATCGCGTCATTGACCGCCATGACCAGCTCCTCGGCCTCCGCGTGATATGCGGTCGGGCTTACGCGGGGATGCTCGGTGATAGGGGGTGGGGATGTGGAGGCATGAGGCTGGTTCGCATGCTCCATCTGAGCTATTGGGCCGGGGCGGAGATGGAGATCGGAGGTTACCTCACTAGATCGACGAGCGAGACTGGTGCAGAACATAGATTTGGTTGCGGCGGCGGTTTGGGCTGCAGTTAGAGCAGGGGGAGAGGGGGGGGCAGTGGGGATAGGGGGGAAATGTTATGGGTTGATATGGGGTGGGAGGAATAACTACTGAAATCGCGCGCCTATTGAAAATTTGGCGGCGAAACTCGAACCTTACGGGGGGAACACGCAACGCAGACGAAGCACCTCAAATACTCGTGTGCGATAAAAGAGAAAATTGGTGATCCCGCATCGGAAAAAATTCAAGTCTTCTCTCTCTCTCTATCGTGCCATCGGACGCTTTGCAAACGGTTTGTTGTAAGAAAACGTTTGCCATTAAAGATGTATTTAAACATAAAAGGCCTAGAAAATACACAAGAAAAGGACTAAATATGATAAACGAGCTTGAAAATTGTGAAATTTGGACATTGTGCATTCTAGTGAGTATGTTGATCGTAGAAAATAAATGAAGTTGAAAGGACCAAGAAAATATGGGTTCCCCTTGAAAACATGGCGATTTCTGCTCCCGGAACCATGAAACTCCATAGGTGATGATCCGGTTAATGAAGAGTGTCTATCACGACATTATCCATACCTCCTCAATTTTTTACCGAATCATAATGTGGTCATGCCCAGGCACCACAAGAGATAACATGTTCTTCAAGCATGTTTTCCATTTTTCTAGAAATGCAAAATAAATAAACGACACATCTCTGGTTGCCTCTTCCCACACATATCCTTTAAAATTTTATTAGTTTCCTACAAAATACATTAAAACTTATCCAACGATACAATTACGAATTTTTGAGTCCTTTTTGAACGCATTTTCATGTACAGAACGTTCTAACCTGAATTATAAGCACAAATGACCTAGAAAGTACACAAAAGGGACCAAATACGATGAACGAGCATGAATATTGTGAAATTTAGACATGGTGCATTCTAGTGGGCATGTTGATCGTATAAAATAAATCTAGTTGAAAGGACCAAGGAAAAATATGGGTTCCCCTTGAAAACATGGCGATTTTCGCTCCCGGAGCATGAAACTCTATAGGTGATGGTCCGGTTTATGAAGAGTGTCTATACGACACTATCCATACCTCCTCAAAATTTTACCAAATCATATTGAGGTCATGGCCGGGCACCATAGGAGATAACATGTTCTTCAAGCATATTTTCCATTTTTCTAGAGTTACAAAATAAATAAACGACACATCTATGGTTGCCTCTTCCCACACATATATATCCTTTAAAACTGTATTAATTTCCTATTAAATACATGAAAACTTATTCAACGACATAATTACGAATTTTCTACTCCTTTTTGAACGCATTTTCACGTGCAAAACGTTCTAAGATTAATTATAAGCACAAAGGACCTAGAAAGTACACAAAAGGGACCAAATATGATAAACGAGCATGAACATTGTGAAGTTTGGACATGCTGCATTCTAGTGGGCATGTTGATCATGTAAAATAAATCTAGTTCAAAGGACCAAGGAAAAATATGGGTTCCCCTTGAATACATGGCGATTTTCGCTCCCGAACCATGAAACTCCATAGGTGATGGTCCGGTTGAAGAGTGTCTACCACGACATTATCCATACCTCCTTAATTTTTTACCGAATCATATTGACGTCATCATGCCCGGGCACCACACGAGATAACATGTTCTTCAGGCATGTTTTCCATTTTTCTAGAGTTACAAAATAAATAAACGACACATCTATGGTTGCCTCTTCCCACACATATATATCCTTTAAAACTGTATTAATTTCCTATTAAATACATGAAAACTTATTCAACGACATAATTACGAATTTTCTACTCCTTTTTGAACGCATTTTCACGTGCAAAACGTTCTAAGATTAATTATAAGCACAAAGGACGTAGAAAGTACACAAAAGGGACCAAATATGATAAACGAGCATGAACATTGTGAAGTTTGGACATGCTGCATTCTAGTGGGCATGTTGATCGTGTAAAATAAATCTAGTTCAAAGGACCAAGGAAAAATATGGGTTCCCCTTGAATACATGGCGATTTTCGCTCCCGAACCATGAAACTCCATAGCTGATGGTCCGGTTGAAGAGTGTCTACCACGACATTATCCATACCTCCTTAATTTTTTACCGAATCATATTGACGTCATCATGCCCGGGCACCACACGAGATAACATGTTCTTCAGGCATGTTTTCCATTTTTCTAGAGTTACAAAATAAATAAACGACATATCTCTGGTTGCCTCTTCCCACACATATCCTTTTAAATTGTAATAGTTTCCTATAAAATACATGAAAACTTATTCAACGACACAATTACGAATTTTTTAGTCCTTTTTGAACGCCTTTTCATGTACAGAACATTCTAACCTGAATTATAAGCACACATGAACTACAAAGTACATAAAATGGGACCAAATACGATAAACGGGCCTGAAAATTGTGAAATTTGGGCATGACGCATTCTAGTGCGTATGTTGATCATATAAAATAAATCTTGTTGAAAGGACCAAGGAAAAAGTATGGGCTACCCTTGAAAACATGGCAATTTTCGCTCCCCGAACCATGAAACTCCATAGGTGATGGTCCGGTTTATGAAGAGTGTCTATCACGACATTATCCATACCTCCTCAAATTTGTACCGAATCATATTGAGGTCATGCCCGGGAACCACACGAGATAACATGTGCTTCAGGCATGTTTTCCAATTTTTTTTCTATAGTTCCAAAACAAATAAATTAAACGACACATCTCTGGTTGCCTCTCCCCACACATATCCTCTAAAATTGTATTAGTTTCCTATAAAATACATGAAAACTTATCCAACGACACAATTATGAATTTTTGAGTCCTTTTTGAATGCCTTTTCATGTACACAACGTTCTAACCTGAATTATAAATACAAATAACCTAGAGAGTACACAAAAGGGACCAAATACGATAAATGAGCATGGAAATTGTGAAATCTAGACATGGTGCATTCTAGTGGGCATGTTGATCGTATAATATAAATCTAGTTGAAAGGACCAAGCAAATATGGGTTCCCCTTGAAAACATGGTGATTTCGCTCCCCGAACCATGAAACTCCATAGGTGATGGTCCGGTTTATGAAGAGTCTATCACGACATTATCCATACCTCCTCAATTTTCTACCGAATCATATTGAGGTCATGCCTGGGCATCACACGAGATAACATGTTTTGAACACCTTTTTCATGTATAAAACGTTCGAACTTGAATTATAAGCACTAAATGCCTAGAAAAGTACACAAAAAAGACTAAATATGGTAAACGAGCCTGAAAGAATGTGAATTTTGGACACGTTGAATTGCAATGGGTATGTTGATAGTAGAAAAATAATAATGGATAAACGACCAAGGAAATATGGGTTTCCCTTGAAACTTTGATATTTGTTTGGGCAAACAGTTACTTTGTGAATGCCGTGTGTGTTCACCCCATTCTGCGGTGTTTTCTGATTGGCCAGAACACCAGCCACACGGATCGCACATGCGCACCATAGGATGCACCGCGATCGAACGGCAATCCAAACTTCTCCCGTCACACCCGTGTACTGTAGTTGGGATTTTAGTTCGTACATGCACTAGATTCTTTAATGACAGTAATCACACACGGTTCATGTTTACGAACCGTTTCCTACGAGGACCCTCTACCACGAGTCCCCGACCCTCTCCCCCTTCTTCCTCATTCTCATTGTTGTATACTTGCTCGTTCTCGACCTCGGCCCGACCAAATCATCGAGCTCGACGAGCGCCTGTCGCAGCCGGCTGCCGCTGACGAATGCAACCGTAGTGTCCACAGTGCAAGCACAAATCAGGCATTAGTAATTCAATCGAGCATTTACATGCTCAAATTGGTACAATGCATAGTTGGCGGAGTAATTTACAAAACATTAGCTCACTATTAATTTTACATCAATATAATACATATGAACTGCGCGCGCACAAAAGTGCCACTGCTCCTAATGCCGACCCAGCACGCACAACTGCCATCGTCCATCGATATCGTGTCGTTCCTTGGCTCAGGAGGACAGGAGGTCACCAAGTCGATGACCTACACCTTGATCGACCGAGGAAGGGTCAGCCTCGACGACGGCGGCCGACGAGACCCTGACCATCGCCAATTCTGCAGCAACGGCCGCTTGTCCTCCCCCGGCGTCCGGAGCTGCGTCCTCCTCCATCTGGGACATAAGCATGCGCCTCATGCGGTGGCCACTGACACAGTTCTCCTTGCGGCATCGCAGTTCCTGCTCCGCCATCCGCACCATCTGGCGCACTCTGCGCCGAGCCCGCAATATCGCCCGCTGGCGATCGCTAGCTGCTTTCAAGACGACCGTGGCTAACTTCTTGGCTTGCTCATGTCATGATTCATGCCTCCTCTGGCTGTCGTCGGGAGAGGTAGCGGCATGGCCGTGGATCCTCAAGCCGAGCATCACGCACGCATCCTCGATTTCGCCGTCGCCCAACTCCATCCTGTCGCCGGCCATTAGGGGTTTGATGGTGTGTGTGGTAACTAGCTAGGGGATCATTGACTCGCCGCCGCCGGCCATCGCTGTGGTTATTTATAGCTAGCTGCTGCCAAGGGGTTAGGGATTTTATAATTTACCACTGTGGCTGGCGCGTGCGCTTGCGCGGGAAGCATTTTCACAGTTCTTGAGTTCTTTTCCGTGCACACATAATCGCACATGGAACACATATAGCAACTGTATGCAATCATGTATAGGGTCATAAATTAATATCACCACTCTTCGCTCTCCACCGTCTCTTTCCCCTCTCGCACCCCCCAAATATGTCTCTTCTTCTCCCCACTGTCCTCGCCTCCACAAAATCCTCAACATTAGGCATGTCATCCGCGCGGAGGACCCCGCTGCGGAGGAGCGCGCGGTCGAGGCAGGTACGCGCTGCTGAGTGTCCGGAGGCCTTGGCGGCGGTACGTGCTGCTGAGACCCCGCCGCAGAGGAGCGCGCGGTTGAGGCAGGTATGCGCTGCTGAGGGTCGGGAGGCCTTGGCGGCGGTACGTGCTGCTGAGGGTCCGGAGGCCTTGGCGGCGGTATGCGCTGCTGAGGGTCCGGAGGCCTTGGTGGAGGTACGCGCTGCTGAGGGTCCGGAGGCCTTGGCGGCGGTACGCGCTGCTGAGGGTCCGGGGGCCTTGGCGGATAAAGAGGAAGAGCTGGATGTTATATTAGATCAATTGCTGGCAAGCGCGGTTCTGTACGCGGAACGAGCGGCTGTGGCCTTCGGAAGAGCATCATGCGCTGACCAGTCCGCCGTTTCCTTGCCGCCTCGCGTGGATTTGGCCTCCGTAAGGGCAGCAGCCTACTTACTGCAGTCTCCTATCGCTCTAGCACAGCGTGCAGCTCTTGACTATGTTGTTTACGACCACTTTGAATATCTCCGTCGTAAGAGGGCCGTACGCATGCAGTTCGCCGTGGACGGGATTTTCCATGATACCGGAGCTACCGTGATGGGGTATGAGCAGAGGAAAGTCTGGGCCTATGAAGCGTTCAAGAACATGGTCAATGCCAACCCGAAAGCAGGTCCTACTTCCATAGAGAGGATGTTGCATGAGTACAGAAGATATTTCTACTAAGGCGGACCAACAGGCCAGCCCCGCAACAACGACGACGAGTAGCTGTTTCCATTTTGCCGTTTTCTGAACCTTGCTGATATGTAATGTCGCTATTATGTTCTTTAGTCGATTATGTAGGACTGCGAACGATAATTTGTGCTATCACTTTCTGAATCATGTGCTTATTACCACCAATCGTCTGTGTTATTATTTGTTTGTGTTATTTTCTGTCTTTCCACACAATTTAGATTACTAACCTGTTTGTTGGGCATCACACACATCTTGTTACGCCCAATTGTTTGTGTTATTTTGGCTTGCACATTTCATCCGAGTGCACGGTATGCCGTCTGCTGCACACATCTTGATCTGTGCAACCATTTGTGTAGGCAGCATAGATGTTGTGCAGACAGAGCAAATCACAGTACACACGAACAAAACTACGAAACCCGTCGGTGATGATTTCATCAATCGCTGACAGTTGTATACCAGCAAACGTTTCCCCACAAGACACATAGGTTATTAGCACCAATCGTCTGTGTTATATCTGGTGTTCGCACACGATTCTCATTACTCACCTGTTTGCTGTATATCGCACACATCTTGTTATGTCGAATCGTTTGTGTTCTATTGTATCAGCGCACACAGTTTATCCGAGTGAACTGTATGCCGTACTTCGCACACATCTTGTTATACTGAATCGTTTCTGTTCTGCTATATTATCGCACAGAGTTTGTAGTGATGAACTGTGTGCCCACTATTGCACATGTCTGGATCTGTGTAACCGTTTCTGTTATCTTATCTAATCACAAACTGTCCATAAGAACAAACTGTCTGCCGTAGATCACACACGCAACGACTTTTTGAATCGTATTTGATGGATCTGCCTTCGCACACAGTTCGTGCCATTAGCAACGGAGGTTGAACTATAACGTTTGTGATTCATGCATCGCACACAGTTTCGTCGAAGGGTCTCTGATTGCAGTGTCGCGTTAGCAGCATCCTGCAGTAGTGAGACATCGTAGGTGGAGGTCCACCGCCTAGTAGTGATAGGGGCGGGGACGCCGATCTCTTCATCCACGTCTTCTGCCTCCTTGGAGGCGTAGTCCAACATGTCGGTTAAATCTTCGATTGTGGCTATTAAGTGGGTGGTGGGTGGGCTGTAAAATTCCTCGTAACCGGCCTCTAGATCGACCTGAACATGGGTCGAGGTCGGGTCATCCATGATTGTCATTGACTGGATCCGGTCCAGAGCCTCGTTCAACCACGGGAGGTCAACCGGATCAGCCTCCCAAGGGCCCTCGGAGCTAAACTACAGGGCTTCTTCGCGATGGGAGTGTTCGACAAGGACCGAACCCTGGTACTCAGGTGCTATCAGCGGATCCGAGCTCAAGGCTGGTCCTCCGACGGGGATATATCTGAGGGTTGGGACGGATAGAGGGCCCGAAGTTAAAGCTTCATGGTTTTCAGGCACGTCTGACGAAACCGAGGGCTCAGCACGAAACAGATCGCCACGGGAGTCGACGGTGAACTCTAGGTTCCCGGACCTGATCTCTTGACCGTGAGCGAAATTTCCGATCTGGCCAAGATGGCCGATTGAGTCAGCATGTAGCACAATGCTGCCGAACGTGAAGGTCTGTCCAGGGATGAAGGTGTCCTCATTACAGACCTGTTCGCTGATGATTAGGCGAGCCATCGATCCTATGGTGATCTCACAGCGGAACTCTCAATGAAAGCACCAATGTCGGTCCTGAATTATGAATCTAGGATCGACGGTTAACAGGGGACGAAGGAGACGATATTTACCCAGGTTCGGGCCCTCGTGAGGAGGTAAAACCCTACGTCCTTCTTGATTATATTGATGAGTATGATGGTTACAGAGTTGATCTACCTCGAGATCAAATGAGCTAAACCCTAGATGAGTTGACGTGTCCCTCTACGAACTAAGCCTCTTGGTTTATATAGACACCAGGGGTACCTAGGGTTACACATGGTAGGTTTCCATCCGGGCATAGATACGCCCATTCCTTCTCTCTAGACTTGGAGGTCACGTCAAGTCTTCGGAGCCTCCCCTTCCGAACATGGGATTATCCTATAGTTCGGCCTTCCTGCAATTGCCACAGAGCGGCCCACCGAGGCAGCCCACCGGAGGTGAACCAATAGCCCGAGGACCCCTTAGTCTCGGACTCCCTCAATACTCATCTAGGGTTTAGTTCATCTGATCTCGTGGTAGATCGACTCTGTAATTGTCATACACACATCAATACAATCAAGCAGGGCGTAGGGTTTTACCTCCTCGAGAGGCCCGAACCTGGGTAAACACTGTCCCTTCGTCATCATGTTCCCCAGCAATCCAAGATCCACAGCTCGGGACCCCCTACCCGAGATTTGCCAGTTTTGACATATACAGGTATCCAGGGAAATGATCATCTTGCTTGAGATCTCGCATGGAAGAGGAACGAATCCGTGAAGAAAACGAAACAACGTAGTCGAACGGATCCTCACACTCCGAAAGGCTTTCGGAACTCTAGCGAGGAGAAGAAAATACGGAAACAAACAAATGCCATGGTAAACACCACAACATATACATGATATGATGCACAATCAAGTATGATGCATATCGGGTTTAAATAGGTATGGCATGGCAAGATGCAACAATCACACTAAAAATTAAGTGAAGTTCAATATGCAACGAGCTGCATATTGAGGAAACTCCATGTTTGAATCATTTACTTCACTCTCGTTTATTTACATGGCAAGTTTAAATGTTTTTAAAAATGACAAAAGGTGAAGCATAGAAAACTACATCATCTAGGCATTTTAAATGAGGCCGAAAACAGCATATAGTATTTCTGAAACGACCCCATATGTATATTTTAAGTTTGGTACAGATCTGCCTATCACATATTTTATATTTGTTAAATAGGAAAATAAATTGCACCATGTTATTCTACACGTTTTTCTAATCAAGTTACATATATAGTTCATTTAATTCGGAGCTACGGCTATTTAGTTATGAGACAAACCGCGTAGCAAGTCATTAGGCAATTTTTAATGCAACATCATGTTAAATGTTTTTAACATGCATGAGGATGACATGATCACATCGATGCAATTTTAATAAATTATGAACATATAGTATGATATGGGATTTTCTCGCCATGACGGAAATAAATGGGAGCCACGGCGACGAAAACGAAAACGGTGCCACGACAACATTTCGGTCCGGTAATCCATTGAGATACCGGTGCAAAAGAACTGTGGGCGTGAGCGTTTCATGCAAAAGATGGTGGGGTGATCCCGATAACCGGGTTCCCACGTGTCGGTGGCATGGCAAACAAGGAAATGTGCACGACTCATTTCGGACACGGTGCAAACATGGGCATCTCATACGAAACATGCATTCGTCCAAGGGTGGTTGTCTCATCGGTTATACCTTCGAAGCGTGCGGACGAGGCGAAAAGGGTTCGATGCGGCATAGCGTAAGTAGCGGTACACGTTTTGTGGTCGTACGCATTCCTTAGTCGAGGACGTCATGGACGTAGTGGTACATGTGGTCTTCGACAATGGTCGTTGTCATGGGAGTAAGACTGACAGTAGTACAGGGGGTACGTATGAGTAAGGGCGGAGCCTAGCGACGGCACAAGTTTAACACTCGGATGTACGAGTTCAGGCCCCACTCGGAAGTGGTAAATACCCTACATCTTGAGCCCGGAGGCTTAGTGTTTGCTTATGGGGGGTGTCTGATTACAGGGAGTTCGTAACCCTCGCTCTGCCGCCAGGGGGTGGCTTATATAGAGTGCGCCACCACCTGACGAGCGCCATTACTAGGGTAATTAATGACGGTAACTACTGGAGTTACTAGAAACTGCTGCTTTAACTAGGAGCGTTACAGGTAACGTCGGCTTCACAGAACTTTATGTAAGTTAAGTCCCTCGAACAATGTGGTTCCTACGTCGCCTCTGCTTCCTCTCGTCCGAGTGCCGAAGCCTGGCCGACTGACTATTGACGGCCGAGTGACTTCCAAGGATCCGAGTGACTTCCAAGGATCTGAATGCTAAAGTAGTCTAGTGACTTCCATGGACATGTAGGACCCCATGTGGGCCCTAGATGTCAGGTCCATGACCCTACCTTCGGTAGGTGACCTCATCAGTAGCCCCGAATCGGTTGAGGTTTGGGAGCAAGTGACCAACGTGACGTGACGGCGTCGGCGTCTCGGAGACGCCGGGAAACGAGTCGGATCGTTTCTTACCCGGCTTTAAAACCATAACCAATTCAGGTTGAATTGATCCAGAATGACCCAAACAGCCCGACTGTTCGAGCCACTGGGCTAGAGTCGAATTCGCTCTTGGGAGAAACAACCCAAAGACTTGAGAGTATGATTGTCAAAACTTCGACTGGTAATGCTAGAAAACCGCTGACCTTTCGGGTATTCCTATGACAGTTGGAAATTCATCCGAGAGCTCGATGGCTCTTCTTCGCACACTCGGCGGGTTTTGGCACGTCAGAACGCACCAGTAGGCTCGGAGCCCATTCGGACCAAGTCGTGGCGAAATCTCCGCTGATTTCGAAATCGTGGGAAGCGCCCGCGCGCGCGTGGGCAGTTGCATCACAGAAGTGGGGAAAGTGGATGCGGCGCCTCGATTTCTGTGCCGCAAGTAACGCCACGCATCCCCGAAACGCTGCCCCAGAGATTTTGCGAATCTTTCGCCGCCTGTTGATTGCGCGGTGCCCGCTGATCTGACAGTTGTGAATTCGTCGAGACGAGGTATAAGAATTGACCGGGGGGAGAGAGAGATAACTCCCATTCCCCACCCCCTCGATTTCTCCACTGTTCCGCTGAGAGCTCCACCTGTGCTGCAGCTCCGCCGACTCGTCGCCCCAATTTGCTGGAGATGACGAGGAGCAAAACTGCAAAGGCCGAGAAGGCGAAGAAGGCGTCGCGCGGATCCTCTTCGAGTGTGGGCACTCTAGCGGGGTTCATCCAAGGCGACTGGATGCCGCCACGGACCACCGTCAGCCGGCTGATGGAGCTGGACAGCCAGGGCCTCCTGGTCGCTGGGCGAGGTCGAGCCAGTGTCGTATGGGGATGAACAGGTCCTCCTCACGACCCACATCGACCGACGTTTCTCCTTACCTCCCCATCCATTCTTCCGCTCCTTCTTGGATTTCTACAGAGCTCAGCTCCACCACCTTCCCCCCAACGCCATTTCTTATTTGGCGGCCTTCGTTTCCCTTTGCGAAAATTTCCTCGGTTGTCATCCTCACTGGGGGCTATTCAAGCATCTGTTCACATGCCGAGTGATGACTGTAAAGAAATCTGCTGATGCCGGGGGAAAGACGAACGTAGCTCGGTTGTGCGGAGGTTTAGCATCCAACTGAGGGGGAAGGGTAGTTTTCCACAAATGAATTTTCATGACACGGTCAAGGGTTGGCAAGGAACTTGCTTTTACTACCAGGACGTCCCAGTCGGCGAAGGTCAATCGGGTCTCCCACTGTATTTGCCTGAGCACATTCGGCGGCTTCCCAAACTGATTGTGGCCAAGGAAGATAAAATCGAAGTAGGCATTCTCGTAATTGCATTAGTAGCCTTAGTGAATCAAGGCGTCAATGGTCTCGACCTGTTGGAGGTCTTCTTCCACAGAAGAATCCGGCCGATGTAGGCCAGAGCCCACCCCATGTGGTTGTACTCGGGGCCGAGTGACCCCACACGTACGCACCCGGAGGAACTCAGCGCCGAAGCCGTGGATAACAAGCTCAAGGCTATCACTCCGACCCGTGACAACCCCAAGGGGACGAGGTGGGTGCCTCCGTTCTAGGCTGAGAATCCATCGAATGAGGTGTTGTCATTGTTTTCCGAATGATTATGGTGTTTGCTGGCAAAAACCTTGGCTGACATAAATTTCACTCGGTAGGCCTTCACGAGAATCGTGAAGTTGATACCCGCTCTCAACCACGCCCCTGCTAACGTGATGAGCGACAACGAGCGCCATGAGGGCTCAGACGGGCAAGAGGAGTACTGATGTCTACTACGCAACTTTATTCTTGTAGACTCGTGTTGGGCCTCAGAGCGCAGAGTTTTGTAGGACAGTAGCAATTTTCCCTCAAGTGGATGACCTAAGGTTTATCAATCCGTGGGAGGTGTAGGATGAAGATGGTCTCTCTCAAACAACCATGCAATCAAATACAAGAAATCTCTTGTGTCCTCAACACACCCAATACAATGGCAAATTTTAGATCTATCATATTCAATCCAACGCAAAGAACTTCAAGGAGCACCCCAAGATTTCTATCGGAGAACATGGTATGAAAATGTGCAATCAACCCCTATGCATAGATCCCCTAGGTCACCGGAATCCGCAAGCTGATGCCTCAACATATATCAAGTGAATCAATAGAATACCCCAATGTCACTACGGGTATCCCACGCAAGACGTACATCAAGTGTTCTCAAACCATAATATTCAATCCAACATAACGAGATCTCAAAGGTAAAGATTCAATTCATCACAACAAGATAGCAAGGGAATAACATCATATGATCCGACTATATTAACAAAGCCCGTGATACATCAAGATCGTGCCATCTCAAGAACACGAGAGAGAGAGATTGAACACATAGCTACTGGTACATACCGTCAGCCCCGAGGGTGGACTACTCCCTCCTCATCATGGCCTCCATCGGGATGATGAAGATGGCCACCGGTGATGGTTTCTCCTCTCCGGCAGGGTACTGGAACGCCTCTAGATTGGTTTTTCGTCGATATAGAGAGTTGCGGTGGCGGAACGAGGAGTCTCACTTTATTTCTGGGGTTTCTGGTATTTATGGGATTTTTCAGCATTGGAATCGCGCCAAACGGAGCTATGAGGGCCCGCAGAAGCCATCTGGCCGCACCCCTAGGGGGGCACGGCCGGTTGCGTGGTGGCCTTCTGGTCCCCCCCCCCCCTCCGGCAGTTCTTCGCTCCAATATTGCTTATTTGGTCCAGAAAAGAACACCAAAAATTTTCGGGCGATTCCGAGAACTTTCATTTTCTGCACAAAAACAACACCACGGTAATTCTGCTGAAAACAGCGTCAGTCCGGGTTAGTTCTAAATAAATCATATAAAGTGAATCAAAACCATATAAAAGTATTGTAAACATAGGTGAATATGGCATGAATACTTCATAAATTATCGATACGTTGGAGACGTATCAAGTACGTGGACAACAGCGAGAGCGGCGAAGAGGAGGAGGAAGAGGACTCGGACCTAGGAGACGAGGCCGAATCCTCTCCATTAGAGGAGGTTCTACCCGAGCCCCTCTTCAAGGCGCGCCAGGATCCTGGGGTCCATGGTTGCAACACCAAAGGGCCGGGTGCCGCCAAGTCCTCAGCACCTATCCTTTCCACTCGGAGCTCGAAGCGCGAGCATGGCGAGCTCGCTCCGTCACCCGAGAAGACCGCCAAGCAGCCGAAGGTCACTGTCAACAAACCTCAGAAGGCTGTTTTGCCGAAGACCAAAATGAACGTGCTAGTGGACTTGGTGTAAGTATATTTGCATCGATTGCTATTTCAATTATTTGACCGAGTGGTGTGATGTTTCGAGTGGCTTCATTGCAGAGGTGATACTTCAACTGCTTCGTTGGAGAAGGACAAAGCTGATGTTGACGCTACATCTTCAAAAGGTATTCTTCGACTTCATTCGAACATGATCTTTGAACTATGTGTTTCTCTTTTGAGCTTACTCCCGAATGATCTTCGAGTGTTTACAGAACCGCGAGAAGTGATACAACTTGACATGGATGATAAGGTCAACCCACCGAATCCTTCCGCTGACACAAACGTCGTGATGCGGGATGCTTTGCCTACTAAGGCGTCTGCACCAGTTCGGGGAACTTCTTCGAGGGACGGAACCGCACTCGGGTCTCCTCTGCCAACTCCTCCCACGGCTACCATCTTCAGACTACACCACGTCCCGGAGGACCAGGTGGGAGCGAGCAAGGAAGCGCTGATCCAGCTGAAGTTGTTGAACAACAGGCTGAAAGAGGCCTACGACGCCAGCGAGGCTCTATAGAAGAACGTGCGAGTAAGTACTCTTGTAAGTACCATCTTCAGTCAAAATTTTTGTCTTGTATGTAGTTCCTTGAGGTCCCGAGTGGGTTTGCATCGGGGGCACACCCACTGGGTGTTCTCTGATTCCAGTGGGAGCACACCAAGCACACCCACTGGGTGTAGTCCCCGAGACTGCCATCGACTGAAGCAGTCGGCGGGAATCTTAGAGTCCGTGTGACGTTTGTAGAAACGAGTATAGTGATACTTGTCGAAGAGGATGCGGTGATGGTCCATGGACTAGAGCCTCTCGACGTTAACCGTCGAGGTGCAGAACCTGTTACTCTTCAGTGGGGGCACGCTGAGCGCACCTACTGGGTGTAGTCCCCGAGACTGTTGCCGACTGAAGCAGTCGGCGGGAGTCTTAGAGTCCGAATGGTACTTGCGGTAATACCTCATCTCGAGTGAAGCGATACTTGTCGAAGAGGATGCGGTGATAGTCCATGGACCAGAGCCTTTCGACGTTGACCTTCGGGGTGTAGAACGTGTTGCTGAGTTTGTCGAAGTACCTCATCCTGAGTGAGGAGGACCTCTCTCCAAATGGGTAGAACCTGTTACTGGGTTATTGGAAGTACCTCATCCCCAGTAGGTAGAACCTATTATTGAGCTTGTGGAAGTACCTCATCCCAAGTGAGGAGGACCTCTCTATGAATGGGTAGAACCTATTACTGAGTTTGTGGAAATACCTCATCCTTAGTATAATTCCAGTGGGGGCGCGCTGAGCGCACCCACTGGGTGTAGTCCCCGAGACTGTCGTCGACTAAAGCACTCGGTGGGAGTCTTAGAGTCTTGTAGGTCAATAGAATGAACCTTTATCTTGAATTCGATTGTTGTCGTTGATGTTTCGTCGTTTTCTGTTGGCAGAGAGTTTACGAGCTCGGGACCCACTACAATGCCATAGAGAAGGAGGTGCAGGACCGGCGCCTCAGCCTTGAGGCCGAGAAGATCAAGAGCGCGCGTCTGGAGCAAGAGAAACGATCACGCGGAGGTAAGCGCTTTCTGCCCGACTGCTTTAGAACTTGTTCTTTTTCCCTGTCCGACTGAAAGTACTTTATCAGATGTATGTAGTGAAAATCTTCAACTTACTAAGAGACTCTGGGCTACCATTTTTATAGACACCATAAAGGAGGCCCTGGAGAAGAAAGACAGCGAGCTGGCGTCTGCCCAGAAGAAGGCCAGTCGGAAGATGAAAGAGGCCAAGGACAAAATGAAGTCTCTCGAGAAGTGGGAGGAGGAGACGAAGACGCTGGAGGCTGTTGCCAAGAGGTCTACACAGGAGGCTATTGAGGCCGAGACGAAGTTGAAGCGGGTTTCATCCAAGAGACTCGAGTTGGAGAAGTTCATTGAGGACTTCGGCAACCAGATGAATGGGAAGCTCAAAGGTATGTCAATGACCCGAATGCATTTCAAGTTGATTTGATTCTTCACTTGTCCTCTAATAACTCCCTTTTCTTCATCCATTCAACAAAGTTCTGCGTGGATGCCGAAGAAGAAACTTTCAAGATTAAGAAGGAGCTAGATCCGACTGCGGGCATCCTTCATGACAACTCGGCTCTTGCTCTGCTCTGACTGGATGAGCGTATCGGGGAGGTGACTATCTTCCTCAACTGTCTGCGTACTGCTGTCAAGGAAATTAACCGAGAAGTCGCCCCCGAAGAGGACTTCTCAAATGACTTAGACGCCCTCATCAACCGGCTGCAAGACATCCCACACCGAGTGCAATCGTGGAATAAATCCGCGGCTCGTGCTGGCGCCAACTTCGCCCTCTCCCTCGTCCGCGTGCATTGCAAGGGCGTGGATGAGGAGAAGTTGAAGTCACTGAAGGTTGTCAACAGGAAGAATGCCAAGATTGAAGACTTCATGGAGACATTCCTTGCAGCTACCACTCGGACTGCAGACTTCATCGACCTCGACACCTTCACAGACACAGCAGCTCTGACCACAGCCGAGTGATCCTCGGATAAAAAACTTCAAGTGATATTTGCCTCGGTATGCCGAGTGGTTTATGTAACCGTACATTCGCCGTGACTTAGTGACCACAACTATCTGCACCTTTGCTTTGAATTATATGCAGTTTGATTGCCTTTATTCGACTATTCGAGCACTTGGCTCAGCTCTCGAGTGCGGAGGGTATCCTCACTCGGAGTGGTTTTTGAATTAGACGATTTCTGGATCGCAGCTAAGTCCCCAAGTGTGGACGATGTCCTCACTCAGAGTTGTTTTTGACTTAGACGATTTCTGGACCGCGGCTAAGTCCTAGAGAGCGGATGATGGCCTCACTCAGAGTTGTTTTTGACTTAGACGATTTCTGGATCGCGGCTAAGGCCCCCGAGTGTGGACGATGTCCTCACTCAGAGTTGTTTTTGACTTAGAGGATTTCTGGATCGCGGCTAAGTACCAGAGTGCGGATGAGGTCCTCACTCGGAGTGGTTTTTAACTTAGACAAAAACAGGTTTGCAGCTAAGCCCCCGAGTGTAGACGAGATCCTCACTCGAAGTAGTTATTAACTTAGGTGATTACAGGATCACAGCTAAGCCCTCGAGTGTGGATGATGTCCTCACTTGAAGTGGTTTTTATCTTAGGCGAAATCAGGCTCGCAGCTAAGCCCCCGAGTGTGGACGATGTCCTCACTCAGAGTAGTTATTACCTTACGCGATTACTGGATCACAGCTAAGCCCCCGAGTGTGGACGATATCCTCACTCGGAGTAGTTATTAACTTAGGCGATTACTGGATCGCAACTAAGCCCCTAAGTGTGGACGATGTCCTCACTCGGAGTATGTCGTTGTTTTGTCACGGCAGATGCCCGAAGGCTTAGGTTCGAGGCCAACGCCATGGAAGTGGACTCAAAGGGGTTAAACGGGACAAAGGACACGAGTTTACCCAGGTTCGGCCCCTCACGGTGGAGGTAAAAGCCTACGTCCTGCTTATGCTATATTAACTGGTGTATCGATTACAAGGGGCGGCTTGCTTGCCCTAGCTCTCGACTGCTTGGTCTCTCTCGCCGTAAGGCTTGTCTGTCTGTCTTAACCTGTCTAACACGCCGCAGGGGCTCACCTTTATATACATAGGTCGAGGCCCTGGGCTTACACGAGTCCAGGTCGGGTTATACAACGTAACTGATCCTGGTTCCAACTCCTTAGTCTTACAGAACAAGTCATCTTATGGCGGCTTACATCTTCTGGCCCATGAGTCGCCTCATGCCTCTTGGGCCTTGACCTCAGCCCATCTGGCAAGCCGCCATATGGCCTGGTCTTCATGTCTTGTCTTCCTCTTGGCCCACTTGGTAACCCGCCATGTGGCTTGGTCTCCGTCTTCTGGCCCACCTTATGGGTCTTGACTATGAACCACCAAGCTGGTGACCGGGTCTTCAGTGAATCGCCAAGTCCTGGCCAGGTTATACTCCGGCCGGGTTATATCGCGGGGTTATATCCCTGACATTAGCCCCCAGGTTAGCTTGAATTTATTCATGCTAAGCTCGAGCCGTCTTCTCAATCGTCTTGCTTGTCAGTGTCCTTCGAAGTAAAATTCTGGGAATATAACACCCATATGGCATTGAGTCGGCCTCCAATACTCTCGGCGGGTTATCACCGCCGGGTTATAATATTTGAATCGCCGGGTCATGTAATGTTGGTGATGCCGGGTCAGATAACCAGACTCCAGCTGACTTTGATAACTCTTTTCAACTTTTTTGACATATACATATTACCTGTAGCCCCCATGCTCCAAGTGTATCCATGATGACTTGGCGCTTTGCAATAATATCTTTGACTGTGCAGCCCCCAAGTACCAGGTTGTCTCGCCTGCAGCAGCCTGGGACTTATAACTGTCTTATACCTTATAAAGCTTCAACTGGTGTAGCCCCCAAGAGCCGGCTCTTCAGCATGTGATGGGCCGGGTCTTCAATGAGAACCTTATAATCTGCTTGAACAGCTGAATACTGTAGCCCCCAAGTGCCGGGTCGCATGCCTGCGGCGACTTGGGACTTCAGAGAATTTGATCTGGGCGGTGTAGCCCCCAAGTGCTGTGACGCATGCTTGCAGCGACATGGGACTTGTGTACTTGATATAAACCGGATTTGAATAATGTAGCCCCCAAGTGCCGGGTTGTCTGCCTGCGGCGACTCGGGACTGTATAAGAGTAACATGATTCCTTGACCGGTTATGAATAATGAAATCCCTGCTCGTGGTTGCGGTGCAACCCGGCAAATATATGCTTGAGAAATCCATGAATGCTGTAGTATACTACATAGCACTGGTTGAAGAAATCCAAGAGCCGGTCGATCTAGATAACCCGGCATTATAATCAATAGGACGGCTCTTCAAGAATAGCCAGCCATGTCGGCTATTTAGTGTCTTTATTATGCTTGCAGAGGTTACGGTGTAACCCGGTATGGCGGGCGGCTTGAAACTCAGGCTTTATCTTGTAAAGACTTAGGCATGATTGCCACTCATGTGCCGGCTCTCACATGGCACAGATTCGTCGTTTTAACCTTAACCAGCTCAGGGTCTTATTGCGAGATTAATTGTCAAGAGACAACTTCAGGGTCTCTAAAGATTGACTGTTTAAGAGTACAACAATTTATAAAACCGACTCTTTTGACAAGTTCAGTGTCTTATAGATTGACTGTCAAAGAGAGGTAAATCATAATCCGGCTCTTGACAGTTCAGGGTCATATAGATTGACCGTCAAGAGACGTAAATCATAAGCCGGCTCTTGACAGTTCAGGGTCATATAGATTGACTGTCAAAGAGACGTAAATCATAAGCCGGCTCTTGATAGTTCAGGGTCATATAGATTGACTGTCAAAGAGAGGTAAATCATAATCCGGCTCTTGACAGTTCAGGGTCATATAGATTGACCGTCAAGAGACGTAAATCATAAGCCGGCTCTTGACAGTTCAGGGTCATATAGATTGACTGTCAAAGAGACGTAAATCATAAGCCGGCTCTTGACAGTTCAGGGTCATATAGATTGACTGTCAAAGAGAGGTAAATCATAATCCGGCTCTTGACAGTTTAGGGTCATATAGATTGACCGTCAAGAGACGTAAATCTATATGACCCTGAACTGTCGTGGTTTTGTCATGGCAGATGCCCGAAGGCTTAGGTTCGAGGCCAACGCCATGGAAGTGGACTCAAAGGGGTTAAACGGGACAAAGCACACGAGTTTACCCAGGTTCGGCCCCTCACGGTGGAGGTAAAAGCCTACGTCCTGCTTATGCTATATTAACTGGTGTATCGATTACAAGGGGCGGCTTGCTTGCCCTAGCTCTCGACTGCTTGGTCTCTCTCGCCGTAAGGCTTGTCTGTCTATCTTAACCTGTCTAACACGCCGCAGGGGCTCACCTTTATATACATAGGTCGAGGCCCTGGGCTTACACGAGTCCGGGTCGGGTTATACAACGTAACCGATCCTGGTTCCAACTCCTTAGTCTTACAGAACAAGTCATCTTATGGCGGCTTACATCTTCTGGCCCATGAGTTGCCTCATGCCTCTTGGGCCTTGACCTCAGCCCATCTGGCAAGCTGCCATATGGCCTGGTCTTCATGTCTTGTCTTCCTCTTGGCCCACTTGGTAACCCGCCATGTGGCTTGGTCTCCGTCTTCTGGCCCACCTTATGGGTCTTGACTATGAACCGCCAAGCTGGTGACCGGGTCTTCAGTGAATCGCCAAGTCCTGGCCGGGTTATACTCCGGCCGGGTTATATCGCGGGGTTATATCCCTGACAGAGTAGGTATTAACTTAGGCGATTACTGGATCGCAGCTAAGCCCCCGAGTGTGGACGATGTCCTCATTCGGAGTGGTTTTTAACTTAGGCGAAATCAGGTTCGCAGCTAAGCCCCTGAGTGTGGATGATGTCCTCACTCGGAGTTGTTTTTAACTTAGGCGAAATCAGGTTCGCGACTAAGTCCATCCACGCAACCACTGGGGGTGAGGAAAGCGAAATAAGTGAAAAGTTTTAATGAAGAGTAGGAAAAGTAAAGACTTTTATTCATCAAATTCACTTGGCAGCTCATGACAGGAATGACGGAGTGTTTTGCAGTTTAAGTGTAGAAGTTGCGGAGCAGGTCCACGTTCCACATCCGGGGCTCTTCCGCTTCGGTGGTGAAGTTATACAACCGATAAGCTCCGTTGTTCAGGACTTTGGAGATCGCGAAAGGCCCTTGCCATGGAGGTGCCAGCTTGTGTGGATTTTGTTGTTCTAGTCGGAGGACAAGGTTGCCTTCCTGGAAAGCACGCCCTCGGACCTGTCTGTCGTAGTGACGCCTCAGGTCTTGCTGATAAAGCGTCAATCTGACTAGATCTAGCTCTCTCTCCTCTTCCAAGAGATCTAGACCGTCTTGACGTGCTGCTTCTGCTTCAGCTTCATTATAAAATTCCACTCGGGGAGCATTGTGGCGTACGTCACTCGGCAAGATGGCTTCAGATCCGTATACCATGAAGAATGGAGTGCGCTTGGTCGAGCGATTCGGAGTCGTCCTAATGCCCCATAGGACAGACGGTAGCTCTTCGACCCAGGCTCCTGCAGCGTACTCCAAGTCCCTCATCAGCCGGGGCTTCAATCCTTGTAAAATCATCCCGTTCGCTCGCTCCGCTTGTCCATTTTACTGCGGATGAGCCATAAAGGCATAGTTGACCCGAGTTCCTTAGGAGTAGCAAAACTCATGGAATTCAGCCGAGTCGATTTTTTTTCATTGTCGGTGATGATATCGGGGAATTCCGAATCTGAAGATAATCTGCCGAATGAAACTGGCAGCAGTCGATGCATCCAAGCTTTTGATGGGCTTCACTTCGACCCACTTGGTGAACTTATCCATCGCTACCAGAAGGTGGGTAAACCCACTCAACCCGGTACATAGTGGGCCGACCATATCGAGACCCCACATGGCAAACGGGCAGGTGAGCGGAATGGTCTTCAGCGCGGATGCAGATTTGTGCGTCTGATTCTTATAGAACTGACACCCAACACAGAGGTCGACCAAGTCCTTCGCTGCTACATTGGCTTAGGTCCAATAAAAACACACACGGAACGCTTTCGCGACCAACGTCCGAGAGGAGCATGATGGCCGCAGGTTCCCGAGTGAATCTCGTGCAAGATCTGCAGCCCTTCCTCTGGGGAAATGCATTTCTGTGTTACACATGTAGTGCTTTTCTTGTATAACTATTCTCCCATCACTTCAAAGGATTTGGATTGCCGGACGATCCGTCGAGGCTCCTTTTCGTCTTCAGGGAGCTCTTGCCGGAGCAAGTATGCTAAGTAAGGTTGGGTCCACTTGGGAGTGATTACCAACATCTCGTGGACGAGATCCACCACAGATGGAATGACAACTTCAGTCGGATTCGAGTGTCCAACTGCTTGCGGGGTCTCCTCGGTGAAAGGGTCCTCTTTGGCTGAGGCAGAGCGCAGGTGCTCAAGGAATATGCCTTTCGGCACGACCCGCCGAGTCGAGTCGATCTTAGCTAGGTCGTCAACCGCCTGGTTCTTCGCTCGGGGGATGTGATGTAGCTCCCAGCCTTCAAAATTCTTCTCCAATTTCCCGACTGCATTGCAGTACCCGGTCATGGCCGGACTCCGGATATCCCATTCCTTCATCACTTGATTGACAACGACGTCCGAATCACCGAATATCATCAGACGTCGGATACCAAGCGAGATGGCGATTCGGAGCCCGTACAGGAGGGCTTCATACCCGGCCTCATTGTTAGACGAATCGAAGTGGATTTGAAGGACGTAACTCAATTGGTCTCCCCTGGGGGAGACGAGAACCACTCCGACACCGGATCCTTGGAGCATCTTGAATCCATCAAAAAACATGGTCCAGTGTTTGGGGATACTTAGGGTTGTTGTTCCTGTTCTATCCACTCGGCCCAAAAGTCCACAAGTGCTTGAGACTTGATTGCCTTCTTGGCTTCAAACTTGATCTCCAACGGGAGGAGCTCAATCGCCCACTTTGCTACTCGGCCCGTGCCATCTCTGTTGTGCGGGATTTCCGACAGGGGGGCATCGCTGATAACTGTGATCGAGTGCTCTTGGAAGTAATGAGCCAACTTCTTAACAGTGAGGTAAATACCATAAACCAACTTCTGGTAGTGTGGATACCTTTGCTTGGAAGGAGTCATGTAACAGCCCGAGACCGACGCTCCAGAAGATTCCTGTTTTATTCCATTGTCGTCGTGTGTTTCGTCTGGTTGTCGCATTCATCATCGCATCATTCGCATCATCAACATTGCATCGACACTCCATTGTCAGCATTTTTTCAAACATGCAACCATTATTAGAAGCCGGTTCTCTCCGTTCGTGTCGCCGACCGTTTCGAGACCAACCGCACACGAACGCGCCCACGACATCATAAAATATTGTTTTTCAAAGTGCGCATAAATATTCTCGGAATGGGTTGAGCATTGGCGCGTGGTCTTAATTTATTGTAGGTAGACCGCCTATCAAATTTCGTCGCAATCGGAGTCCGCTTGATACTCGAACGGTCGACAGTAGCGGTACCATCATCGGTTTAATTGTCGGGCGTTTTCAGTTTTAAAACTTGTCGCCGTGCTGCACATGTTCCCTCTCTCCTCAGCACAAACACCCCTACACAGCCCATCTAGAACCACCTAGTGCCTAGCCATTGCCGGAGCCATTCGATTTCGATCGGAGGGTCGAAAATCGGACTAAAACCTCCTAGCCCTAGCCCCCTTGCTATATATAGACCCCCTAGTCCACTTTTGGACATCCCTAGACAATAACTAGCCCTAAACCTACCCTGACCTCCTCCAACGCAGTCAGCCGCCGCCTCCATCGTTTTCCGCATCGGCCGAACCCACCGGCGCCACTTGTTGCCACCAAAAAACCCTTGCGCCGCCACCTGAGATGCCCTCGGCCAACCGCGTGCTGCCACTCGTCCCCCCAGCAACTACCACCACCGCAGGCCCGCCCGAGCCCGCATCTAGCCCTCACGGGCCCAACCGAGCCTTGCTGCTGCCCGCAGGCCCGCGCGCCACTGCCCCTGCACCTCCCGAGCTGCTCGCTCGCGCCTCGCCTCGCCGTCGCGTTAGGTCGCCATCGGCGCTCCCCACCACCGCCGGCGAGCTGCCGCCGGACCTCCGCCTCCGCCTGCGTGCGCCCCGTAGGGCCTCGCTGCCATCGTCCGTGTGCCGCCCCACCGCCTGTAGCTGCGCCGAAGCCGCTACTGCCTCGCGCGCTCGGAGCTCGGCGCCGGTTGCCCTCGCGCCCGCAAGACCTCGACGCCGGCCTTCCCCATCCACTTCCAGCCAGATCTGGCGCCTCCCTTCCAGGATCCGCGCGCCGCGCCCATTCCCCGCCGGTGGCCAGCCTCCTCCACGCCGAAGTCCCTGTGCCACTCCGCCACCGCGCCACGTTGACTTCGCCGGGAAGAGCAGTGCTCACGATCCAGCCGGTCGGGGACGACGCCCCGCTCGCTCCCTGTCGCGTGGGCAATGCCCCCAGGCCCAGTCGAGGCCCAGTCCCTCCCCTCCACCGACCGTGCCTCGAAACCCATGGGTGAGAACCCCCCAGCCAGCCTTTTTTTTAATCCATGTAGTTGTCCAAAAAAACATCATATTGCCATATGTTTTGGCATAATTGATTGTGCCACATTTTTGTACATTAAACCATGCATATTATATATGATTTTGGGGTAGAAAAATCCATTGAATCCATCTGTGCAATTAGTTTTGTCATTTGAGGAAGTTTGTGTGCATGTTATTTTCGCGGTGATGCCCTTTTGTTATTTTCGCGTGATTTAATCCTTGCATCATATGAATTATTGTTGAACATGAGATATGCCCTTTGACATGTCCACTAGCCTCTGGTCTTTTGTTTGCCATGAAAATCCATGCTTAGGTGTTATTTTCTTGTTGCCAACATGCCATAAAAATGTGATGTTTTGAGGGATCTAAATAATTCTAAGTCTGAAACTGTTATTTTGTTGTCATCTTGCCATGTGATTTGCTATTGATCTAGGAGTCTTTTGTGGTTGCTCCAAAGGGGTCTTTTGTCAAGCATGTTGTGGTCTACCAGGTTGTGCCTTTTGTTGCCATGTATAGGTTTAGCATCATAGTTATTTCTGCTGTCCAATAGGTTAATCTGATGTAAACTGCAGCACATGTCTAGTCTAATTTTCACTAAGTCTGAGAATCTGTTTTCTTTATAATTCAATGTTGTGTCGATGCTAGCCATGATTCTATGCATAATTAGACCTTGCCACCATGAAATGATTTGTAGTGCATCATGCCCTCTACCATGCTGTAAAATTTCATGTCATTCTATGACCTGTAGCATATAGATTTAGTGTTGTCAATATGCCATCAGGTTAACACTGGTTGTGAAAAACTGTTATTTTCACCAAGTCCTAATCTGCTATATTTTATTGCCATGTTGTGAGCTTCCTACCATGTGTTCCATGATTCTTTTGAGTATGATATGTGAAGATGAAATAAAGTGTGTGTTATATGCTACTGCCCCATGCTTAGCTTGTGCATTTTAGAATATTGTAGCTTGTTGTTTTCATGTGTGCAATATGCTATGTTGCTATTTGGGACAGATTTGAAATAAAAACTTGTATTGGTGATTGTGGTTGAAACGTAGCTCCGTTTTGGGCATGCCATATATGAATCTAGCCTAGAATTGCATGTGGTATCATGTTATCATGTTGCATCCTTGTTTTGAAGTGCTTGTGGTTGTCATTTTCATGCATTTGCATTCACGACATGTTCTTCTTGTGTGTGTTGTAACTTCTAGACCGTAGCTCCGTTTCGTATGATCCATATATATAAATCGACTAGAATGACGTGTAGAATCACATGGAGCACTTTATTTTGCTGTTTAACAATATAAAATATGCTTAGTACAGATCTGGACAGAATTCATAATTTGCATATGAGGTGGTTTTGGAAATGCTATAAGTTGTTTCCGTCCCCATTTAAAACGCATAGATAGTGTAGTTTCATTGTGCTTCACCTCTTGACATGTTGAACAACATTTAAACTTGCCATGTAAATAAACGAGAGTGAATTAAATAATTCGAAAGTGGAGTTCGTCAATATGAAACTCGTAGCATATTGAGCTTCACTTAATGTGTAGTATTTGTTTGTTGTGATTGCCATGCCTGGCATAATTAAACCGGACAGGCATCATGTTTGTTTGCGCATCATGTCAAGCATATATTGTGATGTTGATCATGTGTTGATTGTTGTTTCCGGATTGCTTCTTCTCGATAGAGTTCCGAAAGCGTTCGGAGTGTGAGGATTCGTTCGACTACGTTGGGTCGTCTTCTTCATGGATTCGTTCTTCTTCCAAGCGGGATCTCAGGCAAGATGATCATTTCCCTGGATACCATTACTATCATTGCCATGCTAGATGTCTCGTTTCTATCGCTTGTCTCGCTACCTACCACCTGTTTGTCAAGCCTCCTAAAATGCCATGATAAGCCTCTAACCCCTCCACAACCCAACAACCATTGTTTGGCTATGTTACCGCTTGCTCAGCCCTTCTTATAGCATTGCTAGTTGTAGGTGCAAGCTCTTTCCATGTGCAACATGGATATTTTGTTATATCACAATATTATTGCTATTTAATTTTAATGCACATATATACTTGGTAAAAGGTGGAAGGCTTGGCCTTTTGCTCGGTGTTTTGTTCCACTTTTGCCGCCCTAGTTACTTGTGTACCGGTGTTATGTTCCATATTTTGCGCTCCTAACATGCTCGGGGTTGTTATCGGGACCCCCTGGATTTTTGTTTTAGGATAAACCTTGTCTGGCAAGGCCCAACATTGCTACTACATTTGCCTAATAACTAATGAACCTGCATAGGGAGTAATTAACCCGAGGATCTTTAGTCAACAACCCGGGCCAGTGCTCCTCATGAGTGTTGGTCCCAAATAGAGCCACTTGCGGGGCCACCCGGGGCAACTCGGGGGATTTCTATCCGGCCACCGTACGTACTGCTTATCCGGTCGTGTCCTGAGAACGAGATACGCGGCTCCTATCGGGTTCGCCGACACGTCGGGCGGCCTTGCTAGACTTGTTTTACCTTTCTCAAATGTCTTGCACAAGGGATTCCTATAATACTTCGGGCTATCTCGAGGTTGAGGTTTTCCAATGGAATTTCCTAGGAAATCACGGGATTCGTGGTCGAGGTTATTCCCACGGCGTGTGGTTAGTTTGTGATGGATGAGTTGGAGCACCCCTGCAGGGTTAAATCTTTCAAAAAGCCATGCCCGCGGTTACGTGGCAACTTGGAAACTTTGTTTAACACCCGGTCATAGCAAACTTGAAGTAAACTCAAATAAAATACACCAACCGTGTGCGTAACCGTGACTGTCTCTTCTCGTGAATTCCTGATCCGAGAGAGAACACGGTGGGGTTATGTTTGACCGTAAGTAGGTGTTCAGGATCACTTAGTGATCATTACTAGTTCACGCCCATTTATTCGACAATCATCCCCCTTTATTCTTATACTCATAAGTTAGCCACTCAAATAAATGCTTAGTGCTTGCTGCAGCCTCACCACTCAACTTTACCTCACGCATTAAGCTTTAATAGTCTTGATACCCTTGGAAATGAGATTGCTGAGTCCCTGTGGCTCACAGATTACTACAACAACAGTTGCAGGTACAGGTAAAGCGATGCGTTGACGTGAGAGCGATGTTTCGTTTGATTTGGAGTTCTTCTTCTTCTTCTTCATCGATCATAGGATGGGTTCCAGGCGGCAGCCTGAGATAGCAAGGATGGATGTCATTTTATCGTTTATTTTCGTCCGTAGTCGGACCCTGCTCTTCTGTATGATATTTGGATATGTTGTTGTATTGATGTGATATTGATGTAGCTTGTGGCGAGTGTAAGCCAATTCCATATACTCATCTCTTCTTTACATGTACTTGTAATGATATCCATTCTTGCGAAACGACGAGATGCGCTTCTATCCCTGTCGAGGTCCTCGTGCCAAAATAAGGATAGGATCGCATCTTGGGCGTTACAAGTTGGTATCAGAGCCTTACCGACCTAGGAGCCCCCTTGATTGATCGAACTTGGCCGAGTCGAGTCTTGTAAAAACTGTTTTGAGTCTAGTTATATATCGGAGAGTGGGATTCTTTTTACTCCTCTTCTATGCCCTGGTGAGGAATTACGACTTAGGAATTTTAATTCTTCCCCTCTTCACACTCAAATTTATTTTAGGATCACGTGGGAATTTTGGAACCTCTATGATGTCGATGTGACCGGAACTCTGTTCTTGGTGCCTCCCGTACGTATGGATTGGACCCGGGGAGTTGAGCTCCAAGGGGTTCTTGACACATCGCTATCGTTCAGTTTCATTAGTATATATCTCAGGACGCGGATGTTCGAAATTGCTTCAATAATATTCGTGGTGCGAAGAGTGTGGCGGCACCCAGTACTGGGAGCGGGATCACATGTACTTCCATGTTTAGTATCGTTGTGATTGCGAGGGTCTAAGGTAGATGAGTTTCCGAGGTTTCTCTAGTTTTGTGTTGACGGATGTGATACACGGTGGGTAGTATTATTGCTAGGAGTTGAGTGATTTATTCAGTAATTTATCCGTGTATCCGTTGGACCAGATTGCATAACCAGAAAGATTTCGGAAGTTCTCAGGTGGGAATTCAAGTAGTTACCTAGGATTATCCTTCCAGCAAATGCAATGGATTATGTATTTGTTTCCGGCTTAATTTGCAAGCCTCATCCTTTGTCTTGTTGGAATATGGTAATTCGAGTTGCTTCGATGTCAAGTGGTGATTTCATATCTTTCCCAAGTGGTGTTCTCATATTCCTATGGGAGTGCTAATTCCTTTTGCTCAATCAAATTGTCATGTCAAGTCTTTTCCATCCGGAGTGCTTCTCTTCAAGATGATTCATCCCTCTCCAATATTTGCAAGATCAATCCTCATATTCCTTTCCGGAATTCGTCCCATCTGTCTCAAGTTGTCTTTGTTTTTCCCCACCCTCCCGCCCTTTTTCTTCAATGATTAAATTCTCATCAAGTGCCTTTTCTATTCATGTGATGCTTCCGCTATCTTTTTCTTCCATTTTGTATCCGGTGATTCGTTTTGAAGATGCTCAAGTGCTTAAGTTCATCATTTCTTAGTCTTCATATTTGTTTGTTTTTCTAGTGGATTCAAGCCTTCGGTGCTCATCTTATCCTTTTCATTCTCTAAATGCTCTCCCATGTCAGAAGTTCTTATCAATCCTCTCTTGTTTGTTCATCCCCCTCTCTGTTCTATCCGGAGTGCTAAAGAATTCTAAGAAGATTTGTGTTTCCATTCATATCCTCTTAAATTATTTCGAGGTTCTCACCTCATCAAGTTCTTAATTTGCACCGGTGCAAGCTCTCTTTCTAAGCAATCATTTCTTTGGTGTTTTCTTTGTGTGGGCCCATAACCCACAGATTTTTTCCCAGGATTTTACCTGGCTCTTCTAATCTTTTCGAATATCCCAAGTTCTTTTTCAAATATGACGTAAGAATGATTGTCATCGGTCATATTCCCTCTCGAAGATCGCTTCTAAATCATTTTCATCGCTGCCTCAACATTTCCTTATTCATTATTCCGGAGTGTTTCAGTAATTCACGATGTTGTTTCTCGTCATCATTCTCAGCATTGAAGACCGAAGGAGTGTTTCTCTTAAATGTCATTCCATTCTCTTGAAGATTCATGGTTTCAGCTTCGTGCAATCCTCTCAAATTGTTTTCGATCATGAAAAATTCTTTTCATATCTATCCGGAGCATTTCAGAGTTATTTTCATTTCTTAATTCTCCAAAGGCCATCATTTCAGAAGATTTCTTCGTTCTCAGCTTTCAGCTTTCGTTCTCAAATTCTTCAAAATCGTTGTCTCTTTGTTCGTATCTCAAGTATTCCGGTGCTTTGTTCAAGTTTTCTGTTAGGTGGATCGTGCTCTCTTCATTCTCATGGTTTCCATTCATTCGAAGTATCCTCATTCATTTCAAATTCGTACCAGTGTTTCGGTCAAGACTTCTTCAAGCTTGTTTTTCTCCCTATTCAATCATTTCAAGAAGAATAAGTGTTATGCCAAATCCATTGCTTGTCATCAATTGAACTTGATGAAGGATAAGCATAACATAATTCTTATTCTTGTTTCATTGAGAGGTGATTCTATTTCTTCTTCCGGAGTTGTGCATGATATCAAATTCTCAATTCTAAGTTGTTCATTTTCTTTCCAAAGCTCATGCTTTCTCAAGTATCTCTTTGTGAAGCTTCATCTAAATCCTTGCAAGTTAATAGTCTTATTCTTTTCAACCTTCAGTTCTTTTGATCATCCTTTTGTATATGGAGGCTCTTCATGGTGGTTCTTCAAGGATTCAATTCTTTCTCAAAGTATTCTTTGATATTCTGTTGGAGGAGCTCAAGTACTCCTTGTCTTGCATTTCATAGTGCAATTCCTTCTCCCTTATCTTTTGTGATGGTGTTATAGCATTCTTGGTTCATGAGGAGTCTTGAAGAGAACTTATCAAGAGTGAGATAATTAAACCCATCATTTTCTTCCTTGGATTTATCTAGGATTAGATTTCACCTAAAGCCTTTCCTAAGGATTGATGCTATTTGCGGTGTTTATCAAGATCCAAGTTCTCTATGTATCCTCTTGGTGAAAGAAGTTTTGCATATCTTGTGGCTCCCAATCAATCAATTGTTGGTTTAGTGGTCGGTTATCACCTCATAATTTTGAGATGTTTCCATAAGCCCACAACAAGCTTATTCTTTCGCTTCTTGTTTTTCCAACAACTCCGTTCAATCCTTCCTTGTAAGATGCTTGTCAATTCAATTGTGGTAGAAGTTGTCATTTTCTTCTCCGTTCTTTTCTTTCCAACGATCTAGTTTCTGTTCTTTTGTTCTGGTGGCATTGTGATGTTGCTCTCTTTGAATCATCGTCTCGTTTTATCAAGATCATGTTCTTCCCTTGCTTGTCCATTTAACCGATGTGTTGTGTCCTCTTTTCAAATTCTTTCCATCTTATCAAGTTTTCTTCTCTTTTCTACCGAAGTGCTGCCCCAATTTCTTTTGGAATTCTTGTTGTTCCTCGTGCCATTCTTCATCTCTTTTCGACCTCGAAGTTTTGTTGGTTTCGCTCATTTGTCAAAGAAGCAACTAAGTTTTACCTCTTCTCTTTCTCTTCCCCTTCTCATCCTAAGATCTTGGGTCAAGATCTCTTGTAAGTGGAGGAGAGTTGTAACAGCCCGAGACCGGCGCTCCAGAAGATTCCCGTTTTATTCCATTGTTGTCGTGTGTTTCGTCTGGTTGTCGCATTCATCATCGCATCATTCGCATCATCAGCATTGCATCGACACTCCATTGACAGCATTTTTTGAAACTTGCATTCGTTATTAGTAGCCGGTTCTCTCCTTTCGTGTCGCCGACCGATTCGAGACCAACCACACACGCGCGCGCCCGTGACATCATAAAATATTGTTTTTCAAAGTGCGCATAAATATTCTCGGAATGGGTCGAGCGTTGGCGTGCGGTCTTAATTTATTGTAGGTAGACCGCCTATCAAATTTCGTCGCAATCGGAGTCCGCTTGATACCCGAACGGTCGACAGTAGCGTTACCATCATCGGTTTAATTGTCGGGCGTTTTCGGTTTTAAAACTTGTCGTCGGGCCGCACATGTTCCCTCTCTCCTCAGCCCAAACACCCCTACACAGCCCATTTAGACCCACCTAGTGCCTAGCCATCGCCGGAGCCATTCGAATTCGATCGGAGGGTCGAAAATCAGACTACAATCCCCCTAACCCTAGCCCTCTTGCTATATATAAACCCCCTAGTCCATTTTTGGACATCCCTAGACAAAACCTAGCCCTAAACCTACCCTGACCTCCTCCCATGCAGCCAGCCGCCGCCTCCATCATTTTCCGCGCCGGCCGAACCCACCGTCGCCACTTGTCGCCGCCAAAAAAACCCTGCGCCGCCACCTGAGATGCCCTCGGCCAACCGCGCGCTGCCACGCGTCCCCGCAGCGCCTCCCACCACCGCAGGCCCGCCCGGGCCCGCATCTGGCCCTCCTGGGCCCAACCGAGCCCCGCTGCTGCCCGCAGGCCCGCGCGCCGCTGCCCCCGCACCGCCCTAGCTGCTCGCTCGCGCCTCGCCTCGCCGCCGCGTCAGGTCGCCGTCGGCGCTCCCCGCCACCGCCGGCGAGCTGCCGCCGGACCTCCGCCTCCGCCTGCGTGTGCCCCGCAGGGCCTCGCTGTCATAGTCTGTGTGCTGCCCCGCTGCCTGTAGCTGCGTCGGAGCCGCTGCTGCCTCGTGTGCTCGGAGCTCGGCGTCGGTTGCCCTCGCGCCTGCAAGACCTCGACACCGGCCTTCCCCGCCCGCTTCCGGCCAGATCTGGCGCCTCCCGTCCAGGATCCGCGCAGCGCGCCCGTTCCCCGCCGGCGGCCAGCCTCCTCTGTGCCGAAGTCCCCGTGCCACTCCGCCGCCACGCCGCGTTGACTTCGCCGGGAGGAGCAGTGCTCACGATCCACCCGGATCGGGGACGACGCCCTGCTCGCTCCTTGTCGCGTGGACCGGTGCCACCAGGCCCAACCAAGGCCCAGTCCCTCCCCTCCACCGACCGGGCCTCGAAGCCCATGGGTGAGAACCCCCCCTCCCCGCCAGCCAGCCTTCTTTTTAAATCCCTGTAGTTGTCCGAAAAAACATCATATTGCCATATGTTTTGGCATAATTGATTGTGCCACATTTTTGTACATTAAACCATGCATATTATATATGATTTTGGGGTAGAAAAATCCATTGAATCCATCTGTGCAATTAGTTTTGTCATTTGAGGAAGTTTGTGTGCATGTTATTTTCGCGGTGATGCCCTTTTGTTACTTTCATGTGATTCAATCCTTGCATCATATGAATTATTGTTGAACATGAGATATGCCCTTTGACATGTGCACTAGCCCCTGGTCTTTTGTTTGCCATGATAATCCAAGCTTAGGTGTTATTTTCTTGTTGCCAACATGCCATAAAAATGTGCTGTTTTGAGGGGTCTAAATAATTCTAAGTCTGAAACTGTTATTTTGTTGTCATGTTGCCATGTGAATTGCTATTGATCTAGGAGTCTTTTGTGGTTGCTCCAAAGGGGTCTTTTGTCAAGCATGTCGTGGTCTACCAGGTTGTGCCTTTTGTTACCATGTATAGGTTTTGCATCATAGTTATTTATGTTGTCCAATAGGTCAATCTGATGTAAACTGCGACACATGTCTAGTCTAATTTTCACTAAGTCTGAGAATCTGTTTAATTCATAATTCCATGTTGTGTCGATGCTAGCCATGATTCTATGCATAATTAGACCTTGCCACCATGACATGATTTGTAGTGCATCATGCCCTCTACCATGCTGTAAAATTTCATGTCATTCTATGACCTGTAGCATATAGATTTAGTGTTGTCAATATGCCATCAGGTTAACACTGGTTGTGAAGAACTGTTATTTTCACTAAGTCCTAATCTGCTATATTTTATTGCCATGTTGTGAGCTTCCTACCATGTGTTCCATGATTCTTTTGAGTATGATATGTGAAGATGAAATGAATTGTGTGTTAGATGCTAGTGCCCCATGCTTAGCTTGTGCATTTTAGAATCTTGTAGCTTGTTGTTTTCATGTGTGCAATATGCTATGTTGCTGTTTGGGGCAGATTTGAAATAAAAACTTGTATTGGTGATTGTGGTTGAAACGTAGCTCCGTTTTGGGCATGCCATATTTGAATCTTGCCTAGAATTGCATGTAGTATCATGTTATCATGTTGCATCCTTGTTTTGAAGTGCTTGTGGTTGTCATTGTCATGCATTTGCATTCATGACATGTTCTTCTTGTGTGTGTCGTAACTTCTAGACCGTAGCTCCGTTTCGTATGATCCATATATGTAAATCGACTAGAATGACGTGTAGACTCACGTGGAGCACTTTATTTTGCTGTTTAACAATATAAAATATGCTTAGTACAGATCTGGACAGAATTCATAATTTGCATATGAGGTGGTTTTGGAAATTCTATAAGTTGTTTCCGTCCTCATTTAAAATGCATAGATAGTGTAGTTTCATTGTGCTTCACCTCTTGCCATGTTGAAAAAGATTTAAACTTGCCATGTAAATAAACGAGAGTGAACTAAATAATTTGAAAGTGGAGTTCGTCAATATGGAACTCGTAGCATATTGAGCTTCACTTAATGTGTAGTATTTGTTTGTTGTGATTGCCATGCCTTGCATAATTAAACCGGACAGGCATCATGTTTGTTTGCGCATCATGTCATGCATATGTTGTGGTGTTGATCATGTGTTGATTGTTGTTTCCGGATTGCTTCTTCTCAATAGAGTTCCGAAAGCGTTCGGAGTGTGAGGATTCGTTCGACTACGTTGGCTCGTCTTCTTCATTGATTCGTTCTTCTTCCAAGCGGGATCTCAGGCAAGATGATCATTTCCCTGGATACCATTACTATCATTGCCATGCTAGATGTCTCGTTTCTATCGCTTGTCTCGCTACCTACCATTTGTTTTTCAAGCCTCCTAAAATGCCATGATAAACCTCTAACCCAACCACAACCCAGCAACCATTGTTTGGCTATGTTACCGCTTGCTCAGCCCTTCTTATAGCGTTGCTAGTTGCAGGTGCAAGCTCTTTCCATGTGCAACATGGATATTTTGTTATATCACAATATTATTGCTATTTAATTTTAATGCACATATATACTTGGTAAAGGGTGGAAGGCTTGGCCTTTTGCTCGGTGTTTTGGTCCACTTTTGCCGCCCTAGTTACTTGTGTACCGGTGTTATGTTCCATATTTTGTGCTCCTAACATGCTCGGGGTTGTTATGGGGACCCCCTGGATTTTCGTTTTAGGATAAAACTTGTCTGGCAAGGCCCAACATTGGTGATACATTTGCCTAATAACTAATAAACCCGCATAGGGAGTAATTAACCCGAGGATCTTTAATCAACAACCCAGGGCAGTGCTCCTCATGAGTGTTGATCCAAAATAGAGCCACTTGCAGGGCCACCCGGGGCAACTCGGGGGATTTCTATCCGTCCACCGTACGTACTACTCATCCGGTCGTATCCTAAGAACGAGATACGCGGCTCCTATTTGGTTCGCCGACACGTCGGGCGGCCTTGCTGGACTTGTTTTACCTTTCTCGAATGTCTTACACGAGGAATTCCGATAATACTTCGGGCTATCTCGAGGTTTAGGTTTTCCAATGGAATTTCCTAGGAAATCGCGGGATTCGTGGTCTAGGTTATTCCCACGGCGTGTGGTTAGTTTGTGATGGATGAGTTGGAGCACCCCTGCAGGGTTAAATCTTTCGGAAAGCCGTGCACGCGGTTACGTGGCAACTTGGAAACTTTGTTTAACACCCGGTCATAGCAAACTTGAAGTAAACTCAAATAAAATACACCAACCGTGTGCGTAACCGTGACTGTCTCTTCTCGTGAATTTCTGATCCGAGAGAGAACACGGTGGGGTTATGTTTGACCGTAAGTAGGTGTTCAGGATCACTTAGTGATCATTACTAGTTCACGCCCGTTTATTCGACAATCATCCCCCTTTATTCTTATACTCGTAAGTTAGCCACTCAAATAAATGCTTAGTGCTTGCTGCAGCCTCACCACTCAACCTTACCTCACCCATTAAGCTTTAATAGTCTTGATATCCTTGGAAATGAGATTGCTGAGTCCCTGTGGCTCACAGATTACTACAACAATAGTTGCAGGTACAGGTAAAGCGATGCGTTGACGTGAGAGCGATGTTTTTTTTGATTTGGAGTTCTTCTTCTTCATCGATCATAGGATGGGTTCCAGGCGGCAGCCTGGGATAGCAAGGATGGATGTCTTTTTATCGTTTGTTTTTGTCCGTAGTCGGACCCGGCCCTTCAGTATGATATTTGGATATGTTGTTGTATTGATGTGATATTGATGTAGCTTGTGGCGAGTGTAAGCCAATTCCATATACTCATCTCTTCTTTACATGTACTTGTAATGATATCCATTCTTGCGAAACGATGAGATGTACTTCTATCCCTGTCGAGGTCCTCGTGCCAAAATAAGGATAGGATCGCATCTTGGGCATTACAAGTCAAGACTTCTGAGATGTAATAGACGGGTCTTTGTACTTTGAATGATTTTCCCGATTGCTCGCGCTCCACAGTGAGGACAAAACTGACCACTTGGCTGGTAGCCGTGATGTACAAGAGCAAAGGCTCTCAGCTGCTCGGAGCAGCTAACATCGGTTGTGTGGAAAGCAAGGCCTTGATCTCATCGAATGCAGCTTGCGCTTCGGGAGTCCACTCAAAGCTATCAGACATCTTCATGAATCGGTAAAGAGGCAGTGCCTTCTCACCGAGTCGAGAGATGAATCTACTCAGGGCTGCAAGGCGCCCTGTGAGCATTTGCACGTCGTGCAGACGTACTGGTTTCTTCATTTGCACAGTGGCGCCGAATTTGTCAGGACTGGCATCGATTCCCCGTTCGGAAACGAGAAAACTGAGTAGCTTACCTGATGGCACTTTGAATGTGCATTTTGTAGGATTAAGCTTTATCTGAAAGCGCCATAGATTCGCGAAGGTTTCGGCGAGGTATGCTAGGAGGTCAGAACCTTTCCTGGACTTGACCACGATGTCATCCATATACGCCTCCATGTTCCGACTAATTTGCTTTTGCCAGCATTTTTGGATCATGCGCATAAAGGTTGACCCTGCATTCTTGAGACCGAATGGCATAGTGATATAGCAGAAACACCCGAATGGGGTGATGAAGGTTGTTTTTATTTCATCTGGTCCATACACTCGAATTTGGTGGTACCCGAAGTACGCATCTAGGAACGACAGGCGTTCACATCCGACAGTGGAATCTACTATCTGATCTATGAGGAGAAGGGGAAAATGATGGCAGCCCGATTGAGGTGCTTGAAGTCGATGCACATCCGGAGGGATTTGTCCTTCTTGGGCACCAACACTGGGTTGGCGAGCCACTCGAAATGGTACACCTCGTGAATGAACTCGACAGCTAGGAGCCGAGCGATTTCTTCACCAATCGCCTTGCGCTTCTCGACGGAGGATCGACGCAAGTCCTCCTTGACCGGTTTGATATTCGGATCAACTCGGAGTCGGTGATCAGCCAGTCCCATGGGAACTCCCGGCATGTCAGATGGCTTCCACGCGAATATATCCTAGTTCTCACGGAGGTATTGGATGAGCTCAGCTTCCTATTTTCCGCCGAGTGTCATCAAAATGTTCGCAGGAGCGGCACTCAGATCGTTCGGCTGAATGTGAACTTGATTGGTCTCACCGGCCGACTAGAAAGCTGGTTCCGTTGCCAGCCGTTTGGACTTGAGCAAATCCGCAGTGTCCACCACCTTCTTGTACCCGTCGAGTTCGACCGCGAGTACTTGCTCGTTAGCAATTTTGGAGCCCTACTGGAGGCACTCCTCGACGACTATCCGATCGCCGGTCACCATGATCACTCCTTTCGTCCCGGGCATCTTAAGTTTAAGATACACGTAACATGGATGGGCCATGAAACGTGCGTAGGTGGGCCTACCCAGAATGGCATGATAGGCGCTGCGAAAGTCCACCACTTCGAACGTCAGGCGTTCCTTTTGGAAACTTTTCTCGCCTCCGAACACGACGTCCAGAGCGATTTGGCCGAGTGACTCATCCCTCTTCCCAGGGATGACCCCGTGGAAATGCATGTTGCTCTTGCTCAGTCAGGACATCGGAATGTCCATTGCCCTAAGCGTGTTAGCATAGATTATGTTGAGCCCGGTGCTTCCATCCATCAGAACTTTCCGCAGTCGGACTCCATTGACGGACGGGTAAACAACCAGCGCGTGCCTCCCAGGGATGGCTATGTGGGCTGGATGATCCAACTGGTCGAAGATAACGGGGGTCTTTGCCCAGTCGGAGCTGCCATGTTTACCTCCCGATTGACGACCTTCAACCGACTCTTGCTTTCGACGTCAACAAAAATCATGTTGAGGACCTTGTCGATGTTCGGATACTCGGGAGCATCCTCGCCTTCCTCGTCGTCGTCCTTCTCTGCTGAGGTCTCTCTACCCATCTCTTGCTTGAGCATTTGGCACTCCCGAGTCATGTGCTTTGGGTAGATCACATTGCCCTCCTCATATTTTTAAGTATGGACAACACAGGGTTGATCCAATACCTTAGTTTTGTACTCAGGCTTCTTCTTATTAGCCCATTCCTTCTTCTTCTTCGGCTTAGGCTTCCCCTGGCCAGGAACCGCCGCAACTTCTGCCTTTCCCGAAGGGTCAGCTTTCCGTTTCTGCTTTTTGCCAACATTTCTTCTCGATTGAGGGGTGTCGCTGGCTCGCCCTTTGCCGCTTCATAGGCGGTCTTTGATACGTCTCCAATGTATCTATAATGTTTGCTTGTTCCATGCTGTTATATTATCATTCTTGGATGTTTTACAATCCTTTTATTACAACTTTATATCATTTTTTGGGACTAACCTATTGACATAGTGCCAAAGTGCCAGTTGCTGTTTTTGCTTGTTTTTTACTTCGTGGAAAATCAGTACCAAACGGAGACAAAACGTTGCGGGTATTTTTGTGGATTTTTTAAGGACCAGAAGAAAGAAGATGGGCCAAAGAACACCAGAATAGGGGGGCCAGGGTGGCCAGCCCCCACCAAGGCACGCCAGAGGCCCCCTGGCGCGGCCTGGTGGGTGCTGGGCACCTCGGGCACCCCCTCAACCGACTATTGTGCCTATAAATTCCCTAGAAATCCAAAAACCCTAGAGGAGTCGACGAAACACAATTCCAGCCGCCGCAAGTTCCAGAACCACGAGATCCAATCTAAACACCATCACGGAGGGGTTCATCTTCCTCATAGGTGCCTCTCCGATGATGCGTGAGTAGTCCACCATAGACCTACGGGTCCGTAGGCAGTAGCTAGATGGCTTCTTCTCTCTCTCTCTTATGATTCTCAATACAATGGTCTCTTGGAGATCTATTTGATGTAAACTTTTGCGGTGTGTTTGTTGGGATCCGATGAATTTTGAGTTCATCATCAGTTTCTATCCATGAATATTATTTGAGTCTTCTTTGATCTCTTATATGCATGATTACTTATAGCCTCATATTTCTTCTTCGAATCTTTGGTTTAGTTAGGCCAACTAGATCGATTTTTCTTGCCATGGGAAGAGGTGCTTTGTGATGGGTTCGATCTTGCGGTGTTCTTTCCCAGTGACAGAAGGGGCACCAAGACACGCATATATCGTTGCTATTAAGGATAACAAGATGGGGTCTATTCCCACATGAATAGATCTTGTCTACATCATGTCATCGTTCTTATTGCATTACTCCTTTTTTCCATGAACTTAATACACTAGATGCATGTTGGATAGCGGTCGATGTGTGGAGTAATAGAGGTAGATGCAGGCAGGAGTCGGTTTACCTATCTTGGACGTGATGCCTATATAATGATCATCGCCTTGGATATCATCATGACTATTCGATTTTCTATCAATTGCCCAACAGTAATTTGTTCACCCACCGTGCGCTATACTCATGAGAGAAGCCACTAGTGAACCCTACGGCCCCCGGGTCTACTTTTCTATCATATTGCTTTCCGATCTACTTTTTTGCAATCTTTGTTTTCAGATCTACAAAACCAAAAACCCAAAAATATATTGCTGCATATTTACTCGTTTTATTTGTGTTCTTGAGAGATCTATCTCTCCTATCTATCACTACCTAATCTATCTTATTACCGTAGAGAGATTGACAACCTCTCTTTCGCGTCGGGTTGCAAGTATTTGTTGTTTGTGTGCAGGTGCTGCTTATTGGGTGTTGGTGATCCTCCTACTAGTTCGATAACCTTGGTTTCATAACTGAGGGAAATACTTACCGTCGCTGTGCTACATCATCCCTTCCTCTTTGGGGAAATACCGATGCAGTCCAAGCCACGTCAAAGGAATTTCTGGCGCCGTTGCTGGGGAGGAAGCAGTCTCTTCTACGTGCCTATCGTAGGCGCCGAGGGGACTCCATCATAATCTACCAGGTTCCTAATCACAAATCTCATCTCCTTGCAATTACATTATTTGCCATTTGCCTCTCGTTTTCCTCTCCCCCACTTCACTAATTTGCCGTTTTATTCGCCCTCTTTTTCGTTTGCCCTTTTTCTTGCCGGATCTCTTGCCTAGTCATTATGGCTAGTTCTTCATTTATTGCGTGTACTCCCGATAATGAGGTTCTTAATTTTAAGCAAAGGGGAGGCAAGAAATTAAAAGATGCTTGGTATAGGATTTGCAATGCTCATAATAGATCTATCCATAAGCAATCTACTATTGTTCTTCTTCGGAGTTTTTATGTTGGCATCACCACTTGGTATAGATTCATCCTTGATACGATTACCGGTGGGAATTTCTTGATGTATCCATCTTTCGATGCTTTTAATGCTTTGGGAAGTTTAGTGGGATCACCACCTATCATGATCAATGAAACAACTTTAACTCTCGAACATGTTATGGAGAGATTAGATGCTATTGAAAAGAAGATGGTTACTAAACAACATCTTGATTATCTAGATAAAAGGTTGCATAATCTTGCTAATAAAATTGGGGCTAAGGCGGGAGATGCCATTAAATTACTAAAGGCAAAGAAACCGTAGTTAATGAAAGGGTAGAAGAAAGTCCTTACCGTATTGATAAGTTGGAAGAGATCTTTAGTAATTTGGGTTCGGCTTTTTCTTCTATCAAGTCTATTGAAAAAACTCCCGTGAAAATTGGCAAGACCACGCAAGTTACTAAGAACAAAGTTGCTACACCTAGAGATCCTATTTATAAGAATGAATTTTTTGGTTTTCTTCCTAGGAGTGTTATCGTTAAGAACATGCATGCTAAATCCTTGAAGAAATCTAGTTGTGTGATTGAAGAGTTGAAAACAAAAGATGACAATACTTGAATCTATCCAATATGCCTAGCTAGGGGCGTAAAACGATAACGCTTGTTGGGAGGCAACCCAATGAATAAATAAATTTTTGCTTTTTCCTTTCTGTTTTTGAGTGTTGACACAAGTATGCCTCTATTATGATTGTGTTTTTATGGTTTATTTAGTGTTTGTGCCAAGTAGAACCGTTAGGATGATTCATAGGATGAGTAGAAGTGATGCTGAATCTGAAACAGAAACTTTGCGTCCAGTATATGAATTTTCATTTTTTTCTGGAACATGATATTGAGCTGAAATTCTAACACAGTGTTCTATACAAATTCCTTATGTTGTCCTAATTTTTCAGAATTTTTAGAGTTACAGAAGTATGGGTATGGTACAGATTACTACAGACTGTTCTGTTTGAAACAGATTCTGTTTTTGTTGCATTGTGTGCTTGTTTTGATGAATCCATAGTTTGTATTGGGGGGTATAAGCCATGGTAAAGTTAAAATACAGTAGGAATAATGCAATTATAAAATTTGAATGGGTTTACAACAGTACCTAAAGTAGTGATTTTCTTTCTTATACTAACGGATCTCACAAAGATTTTGTTGAGTTTTGTGTGATTGAAGTTTTCAAGTTTTCGGTGACATCACGATGGATGAAGGAATAAGGAGTAGCAAAATCCTAAGCTTGGGGATGCTACCGCACCCCCCAAGATATATCCAAAGAGTAACAAGCAACTAAGCTTGGGGATGCGCCGAGTGGCATCCCCTCTTTCTTCTAACGACCATCGGTATTTTACTTGGAGCTATATTTTTATTCGTCACATATCATGTGTTTTGCTTGGAGCGTCCTGTATATTTGCTTGCTTTGTTTGTTAGTTTTTCCTTTGTATCCTTGCTGTACACACCTATTTGAGAGAGCCACAATCATGCTATGATTTGTTAGAATTGCTCTATGTGCTTCACTTAAACTTTTTGAGCTATAGAAATTGCTCTAGTGCTTCACTTATATCTTTTTGAGCACGGTGTGCTTGGAAACTTTTGTAGAAATACTCTTATGCTTCACTTAGATTAATTTGAGAGTTAGTAAAAAATTTAAGAAATCCTCTCATGCTTCACTTATACCTTTTTGAGAGATGAAATCTTTATGCTCATGTGCTTCACTTAAATTTGTTTGAGCTTGCCAAAAAGCAATGGCAATATATGAAACTAGTCCCAAAGTGACAGATATCCAAGGAGGATATAATAAAAACTTTCATGAAGATCATTGGACAAATTAAACTTGATTCCTTGTAATAGTTTTGAAACATGATGATAGTAATATGTGAGTCATGTTAGTGAGTAATTATGCTTAGTAGGAATATTGGTGTTAAGGTTTGTGATTCCCTATGCATGCACGAAAGTCAATAGTTATGCAATGAAGTTACATCCTACTTGTGGTGCATTATTCGGTGTTAAATATGTTCAATGCTCACTTAGGTCATTTTTTGTTTCTTGGTTTGGTTGCTTCCCAATATTTTTGCTAGCCTTCATTTGTACTAAGTAGAAATACTACTTGTGCATCCAAAATCCTTAAACCAAGTTTTGCCTTATGAGTCCACCATACCAACATATATGCGGTATTTCCATGCCGTTCCAAGCAAATTTGTATGTTCCATCTCTAAATTTTCAAAATAAATTTTCTCTTTTGTGTGCTCGTACCGCTCATGAAACGGTGGGGAGTGTCCAATATTTTTCCATGCTACATGTATTATTCTCAAGATGAGTGTTTATTCACTTGTCATTGCACGAGAGTGCGGCGGTAATAGGGATGCCCATTCCCGAAATGAAAAAGAAAAAATATTTACTTTATGTTGTCAAATAATAAATTACTTGGAAAGTGTTGGTATGGAAGGCAACCGTGGATACGGCCCGCCATGGAAAGTGAAAGTTTGGTGGAAAAAGGAATAAACTTTATTTTCTGTTTGGGAACCGCCTATGATATATCTAGCATGGAAAGTATTGTGAGCTACTTTGTGGTTTTCGTTGATAGGAAAAGCCTGCCACCCAAAATATTTTTCTCTCTCAATTTAAACCTTGAGCTCTGGCACCTCTACAAATCCCTACTTACCTCTGTGAAGGGCCTATCTATTTACTTTATGCAATTTTTATTTTTGCTTTGAGTTTCCATCCTCTCTTATAAGCACCAACTAGGGGGCACTATGATCGTACTTGAGCATTGGGCATAGCTAATATTTGAGTGTGTTTCATGAATGGATCAATGATTGAGCATGATGGTCTAGGGATAACTTTCTTTAGTGTTGATATTTTGAAAGACATGGTTGCTTGTTGACATGCTTGAGTATTGATGTCATTATGTTAAAACTAGACTACTGCTTTGAATCATTTACAAGTCCAAATGTCCATGCTATACAAAGAAGAAAAGAATATGATGAACATGTTAGGCAGCATTCCACATCAAAAATTCTGTTTTTATCATTTACCTACTCGAGGACGAGTAGGAATTAAGCTTGGGGGATGCTGATATGTCTCCAATGTATCTATAATTTTTGCTTGTTCCATGCTATTATATTATCATTCTTGGATGTTTTACAATACTTTTATTACAACTTTATATCATTTTTTGGGACTAACCTATTGACATAAAGCCAAAGTCCCAGTTGCTGTTTTTGCTTGTTTTTTACTTCGCAGAAAATCAGTACCAAACGGAGACAAAACGCTGCGGGGATTTTTGTGGATTTTTTACGGACCAGAAGAAAGAAGATGGGCCAAAGAACACCAGAAGAGGGGGCCCAGGGTGGCCAGCCCCCACCAGGGCACGCCAGAGGCCCCCTGGCGTGGTTTGGTGGGTGCTGGGCACCTCGGGCACCCCCTCAACCGACAATCGTGCCTATAAATTCCCTGGAAATCCAAAAACCCTAGAGGAGTCGACGAAACACAATTCCATCCGCCACAAGTTCCAGAACCGCGAGATCCAATCTAAACACCATCACGGAGGGGTTCATCTTCCTCATAGGTGCCTCTCCGATGATGTGTGAGTAGTCCACCATAGACCTACGGGTCCGTAGGCAGTAGCTAGATGGCTTCTTCTCTCTCTCTTATGATTCTCAATACAATGGTCTCTTGGAGATCTATTTGATGTAAACTTTTGCGGTGTGTTTGTTTGGATCCGATGAATTTTGAGTTCATGATCAGTTTCTATCCATGAATATTATGTCGGGACCCCGATCCTAAGCAATACGAATCTAGCATGTAACACATCATATCACCTTGCGGCCTCACGCACGGTAATCCCCACGGCTGCCACCTCACCTTGGCCGGGACCGTTTGCGCCTTTTGGCTCACGTATATGAATATGTTGCTAGCAATCATATGTCAAAGAACCCGGGTCGAAATGACTAGTTATAGACCCAAGTGGCACAACCGTACAGGGACAGGCATACGTAACCCAACAATGCAGGTGTCGGTCATCAGCGTGTGTAGACGAGTCGTAGCAAGCTACATGGGATCCATTACGTCGTGAGACATATCTGTCATCAACGGTACGTAGACAAGTCATAGCAGGCTACAGGGACTCCATTACATTGCGAGACATTTCCCCGTAGGGACAGACACAGCAGCAAAGAAGGATACACGCCGGTCAATCCATGTGTCCGGAGCAGTAGCAAGCTACCAAGGCTCGGTGGAAGCACAAAGAGGCATTTCCCTGTAAGGCAGGCTACTAAAGGTATACATCTAAGTGTCGAATCCCACACATACCAATGCATTCCAACCATACACGCATTATGCACGATATGCGTATATACAACATGGCATCACAACAAAACTCTACAACATAACATTTATTTAGAAGGCTCCGAGGAGCCAACATAGTATAAGATTACAAGCAGGGGGGTCACATGACCCATCATTCAGAGCATACAAACAACAAGCGGAAGTTACATGTCTGGGTACAGACATCTACTAAAAGCGGCTGGAAGAGCCTGAAAACCTACAACGACCCTCCCAAAGGAGCCAGACCTCTGTCTGGGATTCCCAAGCTAATCCGGTCAACATCGAACTTCACGTCATATGAATCACTAATGAGACTGAAGTCTCATCTGCAAAAACATAAATAAGCAAACGTGAGTACAAAGGTACTCAGCAAGACTTACATCAGAACTATCTACATATGTATCATTGTCAACAAAGGGGGTTGTGGAGTTTATTGCAGCAAGCCAGCTTTGACTCTTGGCTAACCTGTACTACGACTATGAGTACTTTCTTTGAGGTGGCGTATCACACACGAGTCCACATATTCACCACATCAATACACCACTATGGATCCTGTCTCGTCTTCCTATGAGAAGCCATCCATAGCACTCACACTTATCTGGAGCATTTTAGAGTATCCATTTAAAGTTATCTATGAACAATGATAGTCTCCAAGTAGTCTATATTCGCGGACGCGGCTATTCGAATAGATAGTTTACCCTGCAGGGGTGTACTTCGTCACACATGCTCCCACCACTTATCGCCATGTTCATGTAAAAAGGCACCTCGGCAACCTTCAAGCGGAAGCCCAGCGAGGGAGTCGGCCAAGGACGTTAACTTACAATGACTCACATCCAAGGCAGTCGCCTATCTGAGTTGGAACCCATAATGGAAGTCTGGTCGAGGTTTCCAACATGGCCTCAAACGTTGTGTGCAGGGCCCCAAGCCGGTCCCGACTGGGCTGTTCATTCACTTTGCAGGCCCAGCCACCACCTATAAACGTTTCAAACTACTGCGACTCCTGGAATGAGAACATGGAAGTTAATAGGCCGAGAGGGGTCGAGTTACCGGACCCCAATGTGCGGTAGTAGCTAGTCTTGGAACACAAACACGGAACTCAGTTCCTATGAGCGGTTTCAATGAGACAACCCACCATGTACTCCTACATGGCCTCTCATCGCTACCTTTACCAAAACAGGTTCAACACTTAACCATCATCCTCAGGACACAACCATTTCACTCCGGTTCATCACCCAGATGAATCAGACCTGACACAACTCTAAGCATAGCAAGCATAATAGGGTTATGGCACAACATGGCTCAAGCATCTACCAGGTATGCTAGGTTGCTTGGTTTAGCTATTTACTGTGCTAAAGACAGGTCATGCAAAGGAGTGGGTTCATCTACCGCAACACAAGTAGCAGTTGAATCGCATTGTCCTAATGCATTGAAATGAGAGCAAGAGCGAGAGAGAGTGGGATTGTATCGAATATGCTCAAGGGGGGTTGCTTGCCTGACACTTCTGAAGACAACAATGAGTCTTTATCGGTGGCATGGATCTCAACGTCGAAATAACGTCTACCGAGAGGGAACAATACTGGCAGACAAGGAAATGAACACATTCAATGCAATGCAGCAGACATGATGTATGACATGGCAACTTAAGATACTGAATTGACCTAAGGTTATAATTAACCAAGTTAATTGAAGTGGAACTCAAACAAGTTTGAATTCCAACTCCAAATGATATTTCATACATTGCCTAATCATAAAATGTCCTAGTTGGTGATGTTAACTTGTTCAAACATGCGTGAGAATGGCATAAACAAATTCATTGGATTTTTCTGATCATTTTTCATATATAAATTATTTCAATCTGAGTTACAGATTAATTACTATGAATTTTTGAAGTTTTAAACATTTTCTGGATTTATTTCTATTATAGAAATCATTTATTGCGTCAGCAAAACGCCATGCTGGCATCAGCAGGTCAAAGGACCCGGTCCATGTCAAACCTGACACGCGGGACCCATATGTCAGTGTCACGGGGCTAATCCCCGTGCTGACCAGGGGTTTGACCCGCTGCGGGGCCCGTTGTCAGTGGTTGTAGGCTTAATTAGTGGTTGGGTTAGGCCCTAATGGCCGGCCATGTCGGCGCCCACCGGAGTTGGGCCGGCGGTGACCAAATCGGCGGCGGAAGTTCGCCGGAACTTCGCTACGGGGTTCGGTCTAAGGCGCGGCTTGGTCCTACGGCGAGCTGGAGATGTGCCGCATCCAGCAGAGGCAACAGGGGGAGCTGGGGTGGTCACGGTCGTCGGCAGCGAGCAAGCTAGCGGCGGCCGGCGTTCGGTCGCGTGCGGCGTGGGGCTGCGGAGCACGGGGAGGCCAGCTAAGTGGCTTGGCGGGCTCACAGGGGCTCCAGGACCACGCGGGGGTGCTCGGGCGCGAGCCGTGGTGGCTGCGGCCACGGCCACACCATGGCCGGCGGCGAGAGGCTTGGGCTCGCGGCGGGGGCGATGCTATGGCATGGGCGAGGGCATGGAAAGAGAGGGAGAGGGACGGTGAGCTCACTGCGGTTCTAGAAGAGGCAACGACGAGCTCGGGTACGGCCGGATGGCGGCGAATCGGCGATGGAGTCCGGCGGGTCCGGAGGTTGAAGAAGGCGGCGCTGATGGCGATGGAGGGCTCCCGGCTTGATTCCTTCGATGGGGAGAGCTACGGCGATGCGGCGAAGACGATGAGGACCTCAGCGGGACTTGGCGGGGTCGGTGGCCGCGGGGCTCAGCGAGTTGCGGCCATGGCGGTCTCGGGCTTCTCTCGGGAGGGAGCTCAGAGGCGAGGGGGAGGCGAAAATGAGTACAGGGAGAGGAGCAGGGGGGCGGCGACCTTATCCCGCGATCCAGGCAGGCAGGGGAGCTGGTGGCGTGGCGTCCAGGCGCGCGCGCGCCGTGCTCCATCTCGCCTCTGCCTACTGGCAGAGGTTGAAGATGACCTCTTCGCCCCTGGTGGGCTGGGCCATCTCCCTCCTGGGCCAGGTAAGCTACAGGTGAGGCTCTGCCTTTTTCTTTTATTTGTTTTATTTCATTTCTGACATTTGTTCTGGCCAAAATAAAAATAGCTAGCCATTTCTTAAATCCTGAAGATTTGTCATGTGAACTAGGTATAAATAACTAGTGCCACATAAAAAGTTTCAGAATTATTGAACTTATATTTTATATATAATAAATATAAATCCAATGCAACTATTGTTTTCTTAATTCAAAAGCCCAATATAAAATGTTTCTGTGATCCCAAAATATTGGTTGACATTTTTACATCATGCCAATATTTTATCAGAACACCAGGGACATTTTCTTGGATCTGTTTGAAGCAATTTTTATATTGCTTATTTGACAAAATTTTGAATGATGAGGCTTGATCACTCCTCAATTCATTTTCAAAAGAAATTAAAAATGTATGCATGAATGCATTAATAGGCAAAGTGAAACTAGGGTTGTGACAACTCACCCCTACTAAACAAGAATCTCGTCCCGGGATTCAGGCGTAGGGTAAGAAGGAGGGAACATAAAACTAACACAATCTTCATTGTCCAGTTGCCCTTCTTGACGATGTTGATTTACTTCATCATCTTGACTTTGACGTCTTTGCTTTCAAGATCTTCATCCAACACGATGACAAAAGGAACATGATAACTCTACAAGATTCGATCTTCTTGAAGATCGAGCAACTCACGATCAACTCATAGAGTGATACGTAGGAACATCTCTGGAGCTGAAACACAAAACACACATCAAGAACTATGGAATGAGGCAGATGACGGAGGTTCAATTTGGTAGGCAACAATTCCACGCTAAAACAGATGGTGACGAGGTTTCAATGTAGCGAGGAAACAATTGCCATGATTCCATAACGGAGCACCTTAGGGGGGTGACTCGTAGAGTTATCCCTTAAGTGGCAAAAAGAATGACTTTTGATACAGAGATCATTGGAACTCTTCATACCAGCCTAAGGCAATTCACAAACGATCGTTGGAAAGAATTTGAACGAATGGCATACTCTTCTTGGAAAGGAAACTATGGTTATAGAACAACTCGGCAAACGGAAGGCATATTCCTATTGATACCGAGGATATAACCTAGTGTCTGAGCGTGCTCTCAAGAACTTGAGCATTTCCATATTCATCAAGGTTTTACCAACATCCATGCCAAGGATCTTGGTCACATCATACTACCATGATGAATAACGATGGAGGATGCAGGTGCAAAGGAAGACAACACTTTCTCATATTTCAACTTGGCTATGCCAAGGGAGCGAAATCTCGATGATCGACCGAGAGACATTGAGCACTCCGCTTCTAATGTTCTCCTTGATGTACTAGCATAACCCAATGTAGGTCATGTTTGCTAACTAGAACATCAAGTAAAAGTCGGACTTCGGGATCACAAAAGGGTCCATGAGGAACAACTTCTAGAATAAGTCATATGAAATCCTCATGTAGAAGTGGTCAAATTTGCCGAATCAAGATACTACAACAATAGATCTTCCAACTACGTGTGTCGGTCAAAACATCAACCTTGCGGAAGCCTGCATCATAGATCTTGGGAAAAATCAACCATCATATCTGCCTGAGATTCAGATCTGGTTGGTGGTAGGGTATTTCAGGCTCAGCCTGCCTGAAGGAGAAAGGTTGCAACACAAATTGACGAGATGACGTTGCAAGATTCTCGGGAAATGAACTACGGAAGCAAGCTCCAAAACATGATCTGGATTGCAAGACTCGCGTGGACACATTGTCCAAGACAATCGTGACAACATGGAATTCTTACAACAAAACACTACCGAGTTCTGGTTGGGAACCAACTTCGGGGATATCGAAGTCCTTGCATAAGTCCGGATTAGCTCTTAAGAAGGAACTCCTTTCCCTTGAAAAGTCATTCAGTGGCTTAAGGTGCTAGGGACACGTATGGACTGGAGATGACTAGTCTATCAACCCATAGAATACTTCGCACGGGCATGATTGACTTGGGATGACTCCGGAGACAACAAAATAACTTATCCCTAATTCACGGCAGCGACTAGCATCATGGACACGTGAATCAGGGGAAGTCACTTCTTACACCATATATATACTTCGGGTATGAGACCTGAAGATAATGCCTACAAAAGTTTCCAATACTGGCTTAATATTCATCATGAGTTATGGAGGAGATAAGGATCTTGTCGATGGGCTCCACAAGAATTCATCAAATATCCATGAAGACGGAATTCCACAACTATGTGAGCAAGATAATAGCATTGGTCAGACCAAATGATATAATGGTGCATGCTCGAGGAAAGAACTACGAGTAAATCAAAATTACGATAATCGTTGGTTCTGATTTTGATTTGATGATAGCACACACTCAAATCAAAGATTGGACAAGACAATAGAGACAACAATTGATCACACGGATCAATCGATGACGATATCGTCTTCCTTCAACACACACGCAAACACAAGATATCCCTTCGACATGAACTAAGTTAGATCAAGCTTTTATCATTCAACTCTCCAAGTTGTTGTTTAGCTTAACCAACTAGCTCAAGGGTATCCAACACAGAGTCTTGGAGGAAAGGTGGCTTACAGGAAACCAACTTGATCACGAACTCAACATAACGGTCAGGGGACAACCTGGTGACACTTCCGAGAAGATATCCGGAAAATCATGGACCACCGATATGTTATCAAGCTCGGGAACAATCTTGCTTTTCAGGGCAAGACGATATGATCAAAAAAGCTTGGCACAAACCTAACTCATTGATCGAAGAGTGCACCGGGAAAGATGGACTAGGTAGCACGATCAAACATAGAATGACGATTCAATAACCAACACACTAAGAATGATATAACTGTCCATTAACTTCCAAGCAATAGGGTTGTTGGTGGTATTGATTTCTCGTATCACGGTTCACCTGTCGATATTCCGGTTACAACAAACACGGAGCCCGAGGAATGAATAATGATGGCGAGAAGTACCACTGTATCAAGAATTCATGGGAGGTGGTGCATTTCTCACGACACTCTTGACATAAGGAGGGTAATACTTCAAGGTAGAACAGAGCAAAAGCTGGATTTGCATTTTGATCTGCGGAATACAACTACTTCGACCCAATCCAAGAAATGGATGAGGTACTGGAGTTTGTTTCTCCTAGGCATTCTGAAATAGAATAACCTAACAGACCACAAGAATGATAGGCATCGACGAACGAATGCACAACTACTCTTGACTATCCACGGATAGATAATGGTCAGAGATCAATTGAAAAGGGCAACTCAAGAGCACATGATTTTCCTGAGTTGTAGATGCATAGGTCAGCATGTCGAACGAGTTCAACAAAATTCTTCTGGATAACCCATGCGGAAAGGTAGGATTGGCAAAGTCATAACTCTGGAATGGAGAACTCATCAAGAGCACTCTTGTGGTGACCTTCAGTTCACGAGGAACTTATGCCATAACTAGTTCATGGTATTGGAAGAATGATAAACCATGAAACTTGAAGACTATAACAAGGTTACTAGTCATCCTAAAGGAACGGGCAAACACTATCAACGGGAATGAGCAGAATGATTCTCGGGTTCAAAAACCCAAAAACAGAATACCTACTGACTAAGTAGCATCACAGTATGCTTTCGATAACGATGGCCGGAATTATCACACTGGGAACACAAAACACAACTAGACTATTGGGTGGTTCTCTGAGACAACATGGTTTCCTAACACTCCAACAAACACGTCGAGGTAATGGAGTACCTCAAGTCAATAATTGGTGTGATTTGTCTGGCCAAAAGACATCGAGAACAGGAGGAAGGGATTTGCAATTGCATCAGATTTTTTTTAACCCTTGGATAACTCGGATAGCATAACGGTTGTACGAGCGAGAAATATGAGGCAACCTGCAAGACAACTAACATCATAACAACTGAATTCTTATGGAGGCACTGAACCTTAAAGACGACAACTTTCCTATAAGTCACCAGCATAGTAACTCGTCATCCTAATAGATAGATGAGAAGGCCTAGTTCTTAAACCCCGTAGAATAAAGAAGAGGGTGACTCAGAATTAGAATGACACGAGGAAAGGAATAAAAAGAATCTTATGTTCCCTTCCACAATCAATTCTCTTATATAACTAAAGCAGTTCTAGACTCAACATCGACCAGTTTGGCTTGGTGATCCTACAGGCAGTTAAGCTCTGATACCAACGCTGTCGGGACCCCGATCCTAAGCCATACGAATCTACCATGTAACACATCATATTACATTGCGGCCTCACGCACGGTAATCCCCACGGCTGCCACCTTACCTTGGCCGGGACCGTTTGCGCCTTTTGGCTCACGTATATGAATATGTCGCTAGCAATCATATGTCAAAGAACCCGGGTCCACATGACTAGTGATAGACCCAAGTGGCACAACCATACAGGGATAGGCATACGTAACCCAATAATGCAGGTGTCGGTCATCAGCGTGTGTAGACGAATCGTAGCAAGCTACATGGATTCCATTACGTCGTGAGACATATCTATCATCAACGGTACGTAGACGAGTCATAGCAGGCTACAGGGACTCCATTACACTGCGAGACATTTCCCCGTAGGGACAGACACAACAGCAAAGAAGGATACACGCCGGTCAATCCATGTGTCCGGAGCAGTAGCAAGCTACCAAGGCTCGGTGGAAGCACAAAGAGGCATTTCCCCGTAAGGCAGGCTACTCAAGGTATACAGCTAGGTGTCGAATCCCACACATACCAATGAATTCCAACCATACACGCATTATGCACGATATGCGTAGATACAACATGGCATCACAACAAAACTCTACAACATAACATTTATTCAGAAGGCTCTGAGGAGCCAACATAGTATAAGGTTACAAGTAGGGGGTCACATGACCCATCATTCAGAGCATACAAACAGCAAGCGGAAGTTACATGTTTGGGTACAGACATGTACTAAAAGCGGCTGGAAGAGCCTGAAAAACTACAACGACCCTCCCAAAGGAGCCAGACCTCTGTCTGGGATTCCAAAACTAATCCGGTCAACATCGAACTTCACGTCATATGAATCACTAATGAGACTGAAGTCTCATCTGCAAAAACATAAATAAGCAAATGTGAGTACAAAGGTACTCAGCAAGACTTACATCAGAACTATGTACATATGCATCATTGTCAACAAAGGGGGTTGTGGAGTTTATTGCAGCAAGCCAGCTTTGACTCTTGGCTAACCTGTACTACGACTATGAGTACTTTCTTTGAGGTGGCGTATCACACACGAGTCCACATATTCACCACATCAATACACCACTATGGATCCTCTCTCGTCTTCCTACGAGAAGCCATCCATAGCACTCACACTTATGTAGAGCATTTTAGAGAATCCATTTAAAGTTATCTATGAACAATGCAAGTCTCCAAGTAGTCCATATCCGCGGACGCGGCTATTCGAATAGATAGTTTACCCTGCAGGGGTGTACTTCGTCACACATGCTCCCGCCACTTATCGCCATGTGCACGTAAAAAGGCACCTCGGCAACCTTCAAGCGGAAGCCCAACGAGGGAGTCGGCCACGGACGTTAACTTACAATGACTCACATCCAAGGCAGTCGCCTATCTGAGTTGGAACCCATAATGGAAGTCCGGTCGAGGTTTCCAACATGGCCTCAAATGTTGTGTGCAGGGCCCCAAGCCGGTCCCGACTGGGCCGTTCATTCACTTCGCAGGCCCGGCCACCACCTATAAACGTTTCAAACTACTGCGACTCCTGGACTGAGAACAGGGAAGTTAATAGGCCGAGAGGGGTCGAGTTACCGGACCCCAATGTGCGGTAGTAGCTAGTCTTTGAACACAAACACGGAACTCAGTTCCTATGAGCGGTTTCAATGAGACAATCCACCATGTACTCGTACATGGCCTCTCATTGCTACCTTTACCAAAACAAGTTCAACACTTAACCCTCATCATCAGGACACAACCATTTCACTCCGGTTCATCACCCAGATGAATCAGACCTGACACAACTCTAAGCATAGCAAGCATAACAGGGTTATGGCACAACATGGCTCAAGCATCTACCAGGTATGCTAGGTTGCTTGGTTTATGTAACAGCCCGAAACTGATGCTCCAGAAGATTCCCCTTTTATTCCATTGTCATCGTGTGATTTGAGTGGTTGTTGCACTCATCATCGCATCATTCGCATCATCTGCATAGCAACGTCACTCGTGTTCGAAAACTTGAATCCGTTCGTAGCTGCCGGTTCTCTCCGTTCGTGTCGTTGTCCGTTTCGAGCCCAACCACACACGCACGCGCCCGCGGCATCGATAAAATGTTGTTTTCAAAAGTGCGTATAAAATATTCTCGGATTGGGTCGAAACTTGGCATGCGTCCTTATTGTATTGTAGGTAGACCGCCTGCCAAATTTCGTCACAATCAGAGGTCGTTTGATACCCGAACGGTCGACCGTAGCGGCATCGTCATCGGTTTATTCGTCGGACGTTTTTGGTGTTTCTAAAACTCTGTGACGGGCCGCAAACCTCCCTCTCTCCTCAGCCCACAACCCCACTACACAGCCCACTAGCCCAACCTACACCACCCCGCGTCCGGAGCCGTCCGATCACGATCGAACGACTCGAATCGGGACAAAAATCCCTAAACCTAGCCCCCTTTTCCTATTTAAGCAGCTTCCCCTGCCTAATTTTGGACGCTACCCTAACCCTACCTCGTTTTCGGTGCCACCCCAACCAGCCGCCACCACCTAACTGTGGTTGTCTCCCACCTCCCGCCGCCGCAGCCCGCAGCAGCCCAGATCGGGGCCCGCCCGAGCCCATCCGGGCCCGGGTCGCCCGAGCCGCCGCCGCTCGAGGCTCCTGCCTCTGCCTTCCGTCGCTGCCTCCCGTCCCCAGGAGCCGAGCCCGCGCCCGTCGCCGCCAACCACTGCCGGCCGACCATCGGAGGGTCGTCGGACCCCGCCGCCGCACCACGAGCCGCCGGGACCCGCTCTCTGCCGCGCCCATCCGCGTCCCCGCCTCCAACCGCCATGTACAGGAGCTCATCCATGGCGCCGCCGGAGTTGCTCCCGCCAGGTCTGGCCTCCGTTTGCTGTGCCGCCGCCGGATATAGCATGCCCGACCTCGGATCCGCCCGTTCCGGCCAGCCTCCACTGCCCTAGCTCGCCGGAGACTGCCTCCTCGCCCCAGTGGACTTCCTCAGCGCCGCCGCCATGGACGCCTATTCGGGATAGATCGTGAGCCTCCCGCTCGAGCGCTCGCATCGCATGCGTGGTCCAGCGCCGCCCAAGGCTCAGCCGCAGCCTGCCCTCGTCCAGCCCAACACCAGTTCTGGCCCAAGGCCCCTCTGGTGAGCACCCAGTCCAATTCCTCGCCCGTGGGCGTTGTATCATTTATTGCGTCTCTGAGAACTGTTGGGCTAACCAGATTCGGCCCGTATGTATTTTTCTGGCGCTGCGATTTATCAATTATCCAGGACATTTAGTAATTTCAGAAAAAGGCATTGTTTTAAAACGTTAATATCTAAATAACCGTGCATCGAAATAAAATGATTTATATATGTAAAATGCTTAGAATTTCGTGTAGATCCACAATATCCAACTCTCACATGTGTTTAAAATGTTTAGCATGTTGTTTCCTTGGTATTCGCATCATTGTCATGTTTTGCATTGCGCATATATTATTTAATCGTGCATCCGAATTAAACAAACGCTATAGGGAAAATGTGTACATTATTTATATCGCATTTTCATGCATGATAAAAATATTTCATGTGTTGGTTGCATTTATTTTGCATACATAACTTTGCTAATAGGTTTATGCCATAAACTTGCCTAATTAATTGTGACATATTTTCCTACCTGAACCTATGCATATTATATATGATTGTGGGATAGAAAAATCCATAGAATTTATGTGTGCAATTAGTTTTGTCATTTGAGCAATTTTGTGTGCATGTCATTTTGCTATGATGCCCTTTTGTTTATTTCATGTGAATTAATCCATGCATATTTTGGAATAGTTGCTAACATGAGATATGCACTTGGACATGTGTGCTAGGCCCTGGTCTTTTTGTTTGCTATAGAAATCCATGTTTAGATGTTGTTTTCTTGCGGCCATCATGTCCTAAAAATATTGCTGTTTTGAGATGCTAAAATATTTCTAAGTCTGGAATCTGTAATATTTTGTTGCTGTGTTGTCATGTGATTTGCTATTGATCTATAGCTCTTTTGGTGTTGCCACAATGGGATGTATTGTAAAGCATGTTGTTGCCTATCATGTTGTGCCAATAGTTTGCATGAATAGGTTTAGCATCATAATTAATTCTGTTGTTCAATATGTCACTCTGTTAAAAACTGCTGCACATGTCTACTCTAATTTTCACTAAGTCTGAGAATCTGTTTTCTTCTTAATGCCATGTTGTGATGATGCTAGCCACGTTTCTAGGCATAATTAGACCTTGCCACCATGGAATGAATCGTAATGCATCATGTGTACTACCATGCTGTTAAGTTTCATGCCAATATATGACCTGTAGCATATAGTTTTACTGCTGCCTTTATGCCTCCATGAAAATCTGCTATGCTAAAAACTGTTATTTTCACTAAGTCCTAATCTGCTATATTTTGTTGCCATGTTGTGAGCTTCCTACCATGTGATCCATAACTCTTTTGAGTATGATATGTGAAGATGAAATGAAGTGTGTGTTATAGGCTACTGCCCCATGCTTAGTTTGTGCATTTTAGAATCTTGTAGCTTGTTGTTTTCATGCGTGCAATATGCCATGTTGCTGTTTTGGACAGATTTGCACTAAAACTTGTGTTGGTTGTTGTGGTTGACCCGTAGCTCCGTTTTGGTCATGCCATACATGAAATTTGCTTAGAATCTCATGTAGTATCATACTATCATGGTGCATCCATCTTTTGAAGTGCTTGTGGTTATCTTTTTCATGCATTTTGCATTCATGTCATGTTCATCTTGTGTGTGTCGTAACTTTTAGACCGTAGCTCCGTTTGAGATGTTCCATATATGTAAATCGACTAGAATGACGTGTAGAATTGCATGGTTCACTTTATTTTTATGTTTAACAAATATAAAACATGATTAGTTCAGATCTGGACGAATTTGGAAATTAACATATGGGGTCGTTTCGGAAATGCTATATGTTGTTTCCGGCCTCATTTAAACTTGCCTAGATGTGTAGTTTACTTATGCTTCACCTCTTGCCATGTTTAACAACATTTCATATTGTTGTGTACCTAAACGAGAGTGAACTAAATATTCGAATGTGGAGTTTTGTCAATATGCAACTCGTTGCATATTGAGCTTCACTTAATGTGTAGAAGTTGATTGTTGTGCTTGCCATGTCATGCATAACATGCATCATATTTGAAGTGCATCATGTCATGCATATGTGGTGGTGTTTATCGTGTGTTGATTGTTGTTTCCGGATTGTTTCTTCTTGATAGAGTTCTGAAAGCGTTCGGAGTGTGAGGATTCGTTCGACTACGTTGGTTCGTCTTCTTCAGGGATTCGTTCTTCTTCCAAGCGGGATCTCAGGCAAGATGATCATTTCCCTGGATACCATTGCTATCATTGCCATGCTAGATGTCTCGTTTCTATCGCTTGTCTCGCTACCACCACTTGTATGTCAAGCCTCCCAAATTGCCATGAAAAGCCTCTAACCCCTCCACATCCCAGCAAAACATTGTTTGGCTATGTTACTGCTTGCTCAGCCCTTCTTATAGCGTTGCTAGTTGCAGGTGCAATGTTCCCATGTGCCAACATGGATGTTTTTGTTATATCACAATATTATTGCTATTTAATTTAATGCACATATATACTTGGTAATGGGTGGAAGGCTTGGCCTTTTGCTCGGTGTTTTGTTCCACTCTTGCCGCCCTAGTTACTTGTGTACCGGTGTTATGTTCCATAATTGAGCGCTCCTAACATGCTCGGGGTTGTTATGGGGACCCCCTTGATTTTCGTTTTAGGATAAAACTTGTCTGGCAAGGCCCAACATTGGTACTACATTTGCCTAATAACTAATAAAATTGCATAGGGACTTTCCGGACCCCGTGGATAATTAATCGACAACCCGGGCCAGTGCTCCTCATGAGTGTTGGTCCAAAACAGAGCCACTTGCGGGGCCACCTCGAGGAAACTCGAGGGATTTCTATCAGGTCGCCGTACGTAGTGTTCATCTGGTCGTGTCCTGAGAACGAGATACGCGGCTCCTATCGAGTTCGTCGACACGTCGGGCGGTCTTGTTGGACTTGTTTTACCTTTCTCGAACGTCTTGTGCGAGGAATTCTGAGAATACTTCGGGCTATCTCGAGGTTGCGGTTTTCCAGTGGAATTGTCGAGGAAGATCACGAGATTCATGGTCGAGGTTATTCCCGCTGCATGTGGTTAGTTTGTGATGGATGAGTTGGAGCACCCCTGTAGGGTTAAATCTTTCGGAAAGCCGTGCCCGCGATTACGTGGCAACTTGGAAACTTTGTTTAACACCCGGTCATAGCAAAATTGAAGTAAACTCAAATAAAATACACCAACCGTGTGCGTAACCGTGACTGTCTCTTCTCGTGAGTCCTTATCCGAGAGAGAACACGGTGGGGTTATGTTTGACATATGTAGGTGTTCAGGATCTCTTAGAGATCATTACTAGTTCACGACCGTTTATGCGACAATCATCCCCCTTTATTCTTGTACGCGTAAGTTAGCCACTCTAATAAATGCTTAGTGCTTGCTGCAGCCTCACCAGTTAACGATACCTCACCCATTATGCTTTAATAGTCTTGATACCCTTGGAAATGAGATTGCTGAGTCACCGTGGCTCACAGATTACTACAACAACAGTTCCAGGTACAGGTAATGCGATGATATGACGTGAGCGCGATGCTTTGTTTGATTTGGAGTTCTTCTTCTTCTTCTTCATCGATCTAGGATGGGTTCCAGGCGGCTGCCTGGGATAGCAAGGATGGATGTCATTTTATCGTTTGTTTTCGTCCGTAGTCGGACCCTGCTCTTTTGTATGATGTTTGGATATGTTGTTGTATTGATGTGATATTGATGTAGCTTGTGGCGAGTGTAAGCCAATTCCATATACTCATCTCTTCTTTACATGTACTTGTAATGATATCCATTCTTGCAAAACGACGAGATGCGCTTCTATCCCTGTCGAGGCCCTCGTGCCAAAATAAGGATAGGATCGCATCTTGGGCGTGACAAGTTGGTATCAGAGCCTGTACCGACCTAGGAGCCCCCTTGATTGATCGAAATTAACCGAGTCTAGTCTAGTTAAAACTATTTTGAGTCTAGTTATATCGGTGAGTAGGATTCTTTTACTCCTCTTCTATACTCTGGTGAGGTATTCGACTTAGGAATTTTCATTCTACTCCTCTTCTCGCTCAAAAAAAATTTTAGGATCACGCGGGTATTTTGGAAACTATATGATGCCGATGTGACGGAGTTCTGTCTTGGTGCCTCCTGTCTGACCTGATTTCTTCCGGGGAGTTGAGCTCCAGGGGATTCTTGACACATCGTTATCATTCAGTTTCCTTAGTATCTCAGGACGGAGGATGTTCGAAATTGCTTCAATACTTTTCGTGGCGAGATAAGGCTGGAGTCACCCAGTACTGGGGAGGCATCCGGGGTACTGCCATGTTTAGTATCGTTGTGATTACGAGTGTCTGAGGTAGATGAGTTTGCAGAGTTTCTTGGATTATGGTGTGGAAGGTTGCGGGTGCAGTTGTAGCTGATTACCTTGGGTATGTTCCTGGGTCCGCAACCCGAATCGCATAAACAAGAAAGACTTCAGAAATTCTTAGGTGGGAATTCAAGTAGTTACCTAGGATTATCCTCCCAACAAATGCATGGTGGGTTATGTATTAGTTTCCAGCTTAATTATCAAGCCTCTTCCTTTGTCTTGTTGTAATATGGTATTCGTGGTGCTTCGATGTCAAGTGGTGATTCCATATCTTTCCTAAGAAGTGTCCTCATATTTCTATGGGATTGCTAATTCGTTTGATCGACCGGAGTTGTCATGTTAAGTCTTTTCGAACCGGTGTGCTTCGCTTCAAGATAATTCATCCTTTCCAATATATGCAAGATCTATCCTCATCTTTCCTTCTTTTCCGGAGTTTGTTTCATCCATCCCAAGTTTCTTTTGTTTTTCCCCACCCTCCTGCCCTTTTTCTTCAAAAGATTAAATTCTCATTCAAGTGCCTTTCTTTTCATAAAAGGCTTCCGCTATCTTTCTTCCGTATCGTATCCGGTGATCCAATGTGAAGATCCCAAGTGCTCAAGTTCATCATTTCTTAGTCTTCATCTTTGTTTTCTTTCCGGTGGATTCAATTCAATCTCTCGGTGTTCATCATATCCTTGTCATTCATTATATGATTCCCTATGTTGGAAGTTCTTATCCAAGCCTCTCTTGTTTGTTCGTCTCTATTCTATCCGGAGTGCTGATGATATCGCAGAAGTCTTGTATTTTAATTCAAATCCTTTCAAATTATTTCAAGGTTCTCACCTCAACAAGTTTTCATTTGTACCATTGCAATCTCTCTTCATAAGCAATCATTTCAACGGTGGTCTCTTTGAGTGGGCTCATAACCCACAGGTTTTTCCCCAGGATCTTACCTGGCTCTTTTAATCTTTTCCGGAGATTTCAAAGTCTTTTCAAATATGACGTAAGAATGATTCTCATCAGTCATATTCTTTTTTCAAGATCGCTTCAAATTATTTCATCATTGGCTCAACCTTTCCTTATTCATTGTTTCGGAGTGTCTCGGTACTTCTTGGTGCTCTTTCTCGTCATCATTCTCAGAGTTGAAGACCGAAGTAGAGTTTCTCTTAAATCTTTCACCGTTCTTTCGAAGATTTGTCATCTCAGCTTCGTGCTATCCTCTCAAATTGTTTTCGATCATGAGTAATTCTTTCCATATCTATCCGGAGCATTTCAGAGTTATTGTCATTTCTCGATCCTCCGAAGGCCATCATTTCAGAAGATTTCTTCGTTCTCAGCTTTCAGCTTTCGTTCTCCAATTCTTCTCAATTGTCGTATCTTCGTTCGTATCTCAATTATTCCGGTGCTCCGTTCAAGTTTTCTGCTAGGTGTATCGTGATCTCTTCCTTCTCATGTTTTTCATTCATTCTTGGTATCCTCATTCGTTTGTGAATTCTTACCGGTGTTTCGTTCAAGTCGTCTTCAAGCTTGTTTCATCCCTCTTTAATCTTTTGCAAGAAGAATAAGTGGTATGTTAAATCTGTTGCTGGTCATCAATTCTTATTCTTGTTTTATCAAGGTTATTCAATCCTTCTTCCAGAGATGTTCATGATATCAATTCTCGATTCTAAGTTGCTCGTCTTTTCTCTTCCGGAGTTCCAAGTTTTCTCAAGTATCTCATCGCGAAGCTTCATCTAAATCTTTGCAACGTCATAATCTATCCTGTTCAACCTTCATTTCTTTTTGATAAGGGGTGTCCCGATCTTCTCGTTGAGCTCGATGTAGGTGGATGATAACTTGTGGGACGCTGACGAATCTCTGGCTGTTCCCCCGTTGCCAATGCAACAGTTCTCAACCCTATTCGATATTCGCAACTTCACACACTTGCGCACGTAGCCGCCGACCACGAAGCGGTTTGCAATCTACCAATTCCCAATGGAACAGCAGAAGACACTTGAATCTTGCAGTAGGATAAACACCAGATCGCAACAAAGTGGTGAAGGTAGAATACTCCTGATCGAATCAAAGAGGAATATTGATTACAGAGGAGTGCTTAAAGCAATTCAATCTAAAAAGAGGTTTAATCAAAACGTGGTCTCCCTCTAACTAACCCTAAGGAAGGGTATTTATATCCTAAGATAGTTGGAAGGGGTACACGGCCCGTCAGCCCAAAAGCCTGCGCGCAGGCAGCACGGTAGTACCGCTTATAGCATGCGGTACTACCGCTCCAAGCGGTACTACCGCTTAAGTACCGCTCTAGTACCGGTTAGGTCGCTTGGATGCCAGAAATATTTTGCTAAGCGGTACTGAGTGCGGTAGCACGGGGCGGTACTACCGCTTTAAGCGGTACTACCGCTGGTGTGGAGCGGTACTACCGCCCTGGAAACTGCAGGGTCCTCCTCCCTGCCCAGCTGCACTGCCTCCTTGCTCTCCTCCTTGCTCCCTTGTGCTATGCCTTCCTCTCCAATGTACCTAATGACACACACACACAAGGATTTAGGCAGTATAAAGCTCTCATTAAAATAAATAGCATTATCAACTAAGAGAGAATCCACCTGTTGTTCTAGTAGTTTAGCACGAGCTCTTGTAATGGGTCCAATCCTGATTTCATCATTGGACATCTTCTTTGTAGCAACAGGTTGTTCATGAGGTAGAGATGGAGTCATAGTATAGATGTCCTCATCATCCTCCCCCCCTTGAAAAGGCGTCGACCTCGACGCGTCAAGGTCATCTCCAAGATAGGGCGTCAAATTAGCAACATTAAAAGAATTACTGACACCAAACTCCTCGGCAGGAAGATCAATCGTGTATGCATTATCATTTATTTTTGTAAGCACTTTATAAGGACCAGCACCACGTGGCATCAACTTGGACTTGCGCAGATTAGGGAACCTATCCTTGCGGAAGTGTACCCACACCATGTCACCCAGCTGGAACAACACCTCCTTGCGCTTCTTGTTAACACGTGCAGCTGTGTGCTTGCCCTTCTTCTCAATGGCTGCCTTTGTTTTCTCATGAATCTTTTTCACAAAATCTGCATGCTGCGAGGCCTCCATGTTCACCCTTTCTTGCGTTGGCAGCGACAGCAAGTCAAATGGTGCAATGGGTTTGAAACCATAGACCACCTCAAATGGACAAAGTTGCGTGGTAGAGTGCACCGCTCTGTTGTAAGCAAACTCCACATGCGGCAAGCATTCCTCCCACTCACGCAGATTCTTCTTGATCATGGTTCTCAGCAAGGTGGAAAGTGTACGATTCACCACCTCCGTTTGACCATCAGTTTGGGGATGACAAGTAGTACTGAACAGTAGCTTCGTTCCCAGCTTGCCCCAAAGTGTCTTCCAGAAGTAGCTCATGAATTTCACATCACGGTCAGAAACAATCGTCCTTGGTACGCCATGTAAACGCACGATGTCCCTGAAAAACAGATTAGCAATATGCGACGCATCGTCGCTTTTGTGGCTGGCAATAAAATGTGACATCTTTGAAAATCTGTCTACTACCACAAAAATAGAATCATGTCCTCTCCTGGTTCTAGGCAATCCTAAAACAAAATCCATGCTGATATCTTCCCATGGAGAATGAGGTGCAGGAAGAGGGGTATACAGACCGTGAGGTTTCAGCTTGGACTTTGCCTGATTGCAAGCGATGCAACGCTTCACATACCTGTCCACATCACGCCTCATCTTTGGCCAGTAAAAATGATCTGCGAGCATAAGGAACGTCTTCTCACGTCCAAAGTGGCCCATCAAACCGCCAGCATGAGATTCCTGCAACAAGAGCAAACGCACGGACGATTCTGGCACACACAGTTTGTTAGCGCGAAACAAGTACCCATCATGTATATGGTATTTTTCCCACGCTTTCACAGCAGAACATTGAGCAAATGGCGTCGCAAAATCAGTATCCAAAGCATATAAATCACACAAACTCTCTAAACCAGGAACTTGAACATCAAGTCGTGTCAATAACATGCTTTTCCGAGAGAGTGCATCAGCAACAACATTGTCTTTTCCTTTCTTATACTTAATGATGTATGGGAAGGATTCAATGAACTCAACCCATTTAGCATGTCGTTTATTCAGATTTGACTGGCTTTTTAAAACTTCAAAGCCTCATGGTCAGAATGTATGATAAATTCTTTTGGCCACAAATAATGTTGCCAAACCTCAAGAACTCTAACGAGAGCATACAATTCTTTATCATAAACAGGATAGTTCAATTGTGCACCATTCAGTTTCTCAGAAAAATAGGCAATTGGTTTACCCTCTTGCATTAGCACACCTCCGATTCCAATGCCACTAGCATCACATTCGATCTCAAATTGCTTATGGAAATCAGGAAGTACAAGCAACGGTGCAGTAATTAAACGACGTTTCACCTCATCAAATGCAGAATCTTGGGTTGTGCCCCACACAAACTCAACACCTTTTTTGGTAAGGTCATTCAAAGGTGCAGCAATAGTACTGAAATCTTTCACAAAACGTCTATAAAAACCAGCAAGACCATGAAAGCTTCGTACTTGACTAACATTCAAAGGAGTAGGCCAATTTTTAATAGCTTCAATTTTAGATTCATCTACCTCAACACCATGAGCAGAAACAACATAACCCAGAAATATGACCTTATCTTTGCAAAATGTGCATTTATCCAGATTACCATAAAGCTTAGCATCACGCAACACTTGCAAAACTTGGCGAATATGATCAGAATGTTCAGATGCATTGCGGCTGTAAATAAGTATATCATCAAAATAGACAACCACAAATTTACCAATAAAGTGCCTCAAAACATGGTTCATTAATCTCATGAAAGTACTAGGTGCATTAGTTAACCCAAAAGGCATGACTAACCACTCATATAAACCAAACTTTGTTTTAAAGGCTGTCTTCCATTCATCCCCTTGTTTCATCCTAATTTGATGATAACCACTACGCAAGTCAATTTTAGAGAAAATAACAGCACCACTCAATTCATCTAGCATATCTTCCAAACGTGGAATAGGGTGACGATATCGAATAGTGATGTTATTTATAGCTCGACAATCTACGCACATGCGCCATGTACCATCTTTCTTAGGAACTAAAATTACAGGAACAGCACAAGGACTTAAGCTCACGCGAATATAACCTTTGTCGAGAAGCTCTTGTACTTGTTTCTGAATTTCCTTAGTTTCCTCGGGGTTGGTGCGGTATGGGGCCCGATTGGGCAGCGACGCTCCTGGTATCAAATCAATTTGATGCTCGATACCCCGCAATGGTGGCAAACCAGCAGGGACCTCCGCCGGAAACACGTCACCAAATTCCTGTAACACATTAGAAACACCAAGAGAGAGAGGAGTCATATCATTAGAAATCAAAATTTCACCCCTGCACAGAAGCACAAGAGGAACAGCAGTGGGATCCTCACGGAACTCTCTCAAATCAGATTTGGTGGCTAACATGACTAAGGAATTCACTCCCTCACATTTACTTTTACCGCTCAAATTTGGCTTGTGGCTCTCACTCACCGGAAGTGTAGTCTCTCGCCTATCTAATCTCTCGCTCTCTTTCTCAAGATTCACTTCAATTTTTTGACGAGATTCAGTTACAATTTGGTGCGGAGTCATGGGTCGCAAAATAATGTCCTTGCCATGCCAGGTCAACTGGTATGTGTTGGCTCTCCCATTGTGAAGAACGTGTCTATCATATTGCCATGGGCGGCCCAACAACAAGTGACAAACAGTCATAGGAACCACATCAAACTCAATCGAGTCTTTATATGGTCCAATCTGAAAGTCCACACACACCATGTGGCTGACCTTCATCTCTCCAGTATCGCTCAACCACTGAATATAATAAGGGTGTGGGTGCGGTAAATATTTCAGCTTGAGTTTGGCACAGAGCTCTTTACTAGCCAAATTGCGACAACTACCACCATCAATGATCACTTTGCACGCCTTGCCAGGACCACTAATAGCCTTTGTTTGAAACAAATTACACCGCTGATTATCAGCACTAGGCTGAACACATAACACTCATTCCGAGCAAACGATAGTAGGAAAGTGTGTTGCATAAGCATCGAGAGCCCCATCAGTGGTATCCTCATTCTCCCAATCTTCAGAAGTAGGATCAGCATCATCACCGGTCTCATACTCTAAATCCTCATTAATCAACATGACCTTCTTATTGGGACAATCCTTCTTGAAGTGACCTTTGCCTCCACATGTATGACAATGCATATCCCTATTTCTTGCTGTAGACATAGATGAACCAGTAGCACTCGCAGCAGGGTGCACCGGTTTCTTTGCAGTAGAAACAGCAGAATCTGACTTGTTACTAGAAGGAACAGGAAAACCGGAAGCATCACTTTGTGGGGGCGCCCCACCAGTAGGTCGTGGGGTGAAACGACCACGAGCAGAAGCAGAACGAGAGGTAAACTTGGCTTCTTCGGCCAACTGAATTTCTGCTTCACGGGTTTGATGTAACAAATCTGACATGTCCTGATATTGGTGATGCCGAACAATACGCTTGATATTGTATGTCAAACCAGAAAGAAATCGCTGCATGGTCTGTTCGGGCTGTTCACGGACTCGGGCACGCTGCACAATCAACTCCATCTCTTGAAAATAATCATCCACAGACATTGTACCTTGCCGCAAATTCTGCAACTTATCATAGAGAGAACGAATATAGTTGCGTGGAACAAACCGGGCACGCATCACTTCCTTCATATTGCGCCATGTAAGAATTGGAGGATCTCCATCCTCCCGTCTTGTACGCACAAGATGATCCCACCAACGCAAAGCATAACCATCAAATTCAGAAGATGCCAACTTGATTTTTCTGTCCTCGGTGTACTCATGTAAACGCCACAATCTCTCTATCTTGAGCTCCCAACTAAGATATTCTTCCACATCAGTAGAGCCCTCAAATGTGGGAATAGAGAATTTCGGCTTACCCAGCCCATCCTCATCACGGTGAGGTTGCTGGATATCAGTATCACGGCGTGCACCCAAAACAGCAAACCCACGGCCACCCCCACGGCCGCCATTACCACGGCCACCATGACCACGGCCACCATGAACCATAATATTGGCAGCATGAGCAGCGTTTGCAGCTGCGTCAGCTACATGACCACCATGAACACTTGCCTCACCATCATCATCAAGATCATCATCTTGCTCCCGAATGCGTCGTTGACCCACGGAAGCTTGCAACGCAGCTACGGCATGTGTCAAATCCGTAACGGACTGCTGAAGTGTAGTCATAGTTTCACGAGTTGTATTCATGGTATCTTGAGTGTCAGCAAGCTTTAAGTCAATAGCACGCACATCCTCTTGTATACCATCACAAGCAGAATTAAATTGGTTCGTCAAATGATCACGAAGTGCCGCATATTCATTCCAATGCACCACGGATTTAGGATCCTTTCGCTGCTGGACATCAAAAGACTCTTCGGACATGATTAGGGAATTAGTACGCACAGAAAGAAAATTATAGTGGGTGTATGTGGAAAACTCTCAACTCACTCAAAACTGAAAGAAACAAGGTATCTTACCATTCCAAAGTGAATTAGAATCGCTTACCAACTTGGATAGGCAGAACTTGCACGGATGTGAGGAAGCGAATACCGAGGGAAAAACTATCACACGACAAACCAGGGTATATAGTGGAGCTTGGTTGGGATACCTAACAACACCGAAGATAAAGCCTAGTGCTGATCGTGTGAGTCACACCCAAGGAAACACAAACGGTGGAGAGAAACTTGGCAAAGCAACTCTCGCACGGTACGCAGCTCCACAACTGCGAAAGATAATAACAAGGAACTGCCCTCGATTCTTCGCTTTCTTTCTTTCTTTCTTCTTCTTCTTTTTTTTTTCAAATGTCACGTGAACAGTGCCGTGAACAGTAACGCGGATTTTTTTTAACTACTTGGAAACAAATCTGGAAGTCTAAACTCCAATGGAAATAGATCGGATCACAAGGATAAACCCAACGACCAGCAACTAAAACCAATCTACGATGCAATCTAGGCTATGGCAAACTATGAAGAACCCTAATATTTTTGTGAGGCTTTTTCTGGATAGGAGGAAAACAACACTAATCTAAGGGATTGATGGATGCTAAGGGGTGTCCCGATCTTCTCGTTGAGCTCGATGTAGGTGGATGATAACTTGTGGGACGCTGACGAATCTCTGGCTGTTCCCCCATTGCCAATGCAACAGTTCTCAACCCTATTCGATATTCGCAACTTCACACACTTGCGCACGTAGCCGCCGACCACGAAGCGGTTTGAAATCTACCAATTCCCAATGGAACAGCAGAAGACACTTGAATCTTGCAGTAGGATAAACACCAGATCGCAACAAAGTGGTGAAGGTAGAATACTCCTGATCGAATCAAAGAGGAATATTGATTACAGAGGAATGCTTAAAGCAATTCAATCTGAAAAGAGGTTTAATCAAAACGTAGTCTCCCTCTAACTAACCCTAAGGAAGGGTATTTATATCCTAAGATAGTTGGAAGGGGTACACGGCCCGTCAGCCCAAAAGCCTGCGCGCAGGCAGCACGGTAGTACCGCTTATAGCATGCGGTACTACCGCTCCAAGCGGTACTACCGCTTAAGTACCGCTCTAGTACCGGTTAGGTCGCTTGGATGCCAGAAATATTTTGCTAAGCGGTACTGAGTACGGTAGCACGGGGCGGTACTACCGCTTTAAGCGGTACTACCGCTGGTGTGGGGCGGTACTACCGCCCTGGAAACTGCAGGGTCCTCCTCCCTGCCCAGCTGCACTGCCTCCTTGCTCTCCTCCTTGCTCCCTTGTGATATGCCTTCCTCTCCAATGTACCTAATGACACACACACACAAGGATTTAGGCAGTATAAAGCTCTCATTAAAATAAATAGCATTATCAACTAAGAGAGAATCCACCTGTTGTTCTAGTAGTTTAGCACGAGCTCTTGTAATGGGTCCAATCCTGATTTCATCATTGGACATCTTCTTTGTAGCAATAGGTTGTTCATGAGGTAGAGATGGAGTCATAGTATAGATGTCCTCAGCACTTTTGATCGTAGTTTTGTATACAGAGGTCCTCACGGTGGTTCTTCAAGGATGTAATTCTTTCTTGAAATATTCGTCAAGATTCTTGTTGGAGGAGCTCAAGTATTATTATCTTGCATTTCAAAGTGCAATTCATTCTCTCTTATCTTTTGAGATGGTGTTATAGCATTCTTGATTCATGAGGAGTCTAGAAGAGTAGTTGACAAGAATGAGATATGTAAATCCATCATCTTCCTCATTGGAGCTATCTTGGATTGGATTTCACCTAAAGCATTTCCTTAGGATTGTTGCCATCATGGTGCTCATCAATGATCCAAGTTTTCAATGTATCCTCTTGGTGAAAGAAGTTTGGCATATCTGTTGCTCCCAAGCAACCAATTGTTTTCGTGTGTGGCCGGTTGTCACCTCATAATTTTGAGTTGTTTTCCATAAGCCCATAACAGCCTTTTCTTTTCGTTGTTGGTTTTTCAACAAATCTGTTCAACCTATGCTTTTCAAATTCAATGGTGGTAGAAGTTGTCTTTTTCTTCTTCGTTCGCTTCTCTCCAAAGTTCTAGCTTCTATTCTTTTGTTCTGGAGGCATTGTATAGTTGCTCTCTTTCGTCCATTATCTTGTTTTATCAAGATCAGGTGCTTTCTTGCTTATCCATTTAACCGGAGTGTTGCGTCATCTTTTCAAGTTCCTTCCATATTATCAATTTTGCCTCTCTTTCCTACCGTAGTGCTGCCGAAATTTCTTTTGAATTCTTGCTTGTTTCTCATATCATTCTTCATCTATTCCAACCTTCATGTTTCTATGGTTTCACTCGTTTGTCAAAGAAGCAACTAAGTTTTACCTCTTCCTTTCTTCTTCCTCTTCCCCTTCTCATTCTAAGATCTCGGGTCGAGATATCTTGTAAGTGGAGGAGAGTTGTAACAGCCCGGAACTGACGCTCCAGAAGATTCCCCTTTTATTCCATTATCATCGTGTGATTCGGGTGGTTGTTGCACTCATCATCGCATCATTCGCATCATCTGCATAGCAACGTCACTCATTTTTGAAAACTTGCAACCGTTCGTAGCTGTCGGTTCTCTCCGTTTGTGTCGTCGTCCGTTTCGTGCCCAACCACACACGCACGCGCCCGCGGCATCGATAAAATGTTGTTTTCAAAAGTGCGTATAAAATATTCTCGGATTGGGTCGAAACTTGGCGTGCGGCCTTATTGTATTGTAGGTAGACCGCCTGCCAAATTTGGTCACAATCAGAGGTCGTTTGATACCCGAACGGTCGACCGTAGCGGCACCGTCATCGGTTTATTCGTCGGACGTTTTCGGTGTTTCTAAAACTCTGTCACGGGCGGCAAACCTCCCTCTCTCCTCAGCCCACAACCCCACTACACAGCCCACTAGCCCAACCTACACCACCCCGCGTCCGGAGCCGTCCGATCACGATCGAACGGCTCGAATCGGGACAAAAATCCCTAAACCTAGCCCCCTTTTCCTATTTAAGCAGCTTCCACTGCCTAATTTTGGACGCTACCCTAACCCTACCTCGTTTTCCATGCCACCCCAACCAGTCGCCGCCACCTAACCGTGCATGTCTCCCACCTCCCGCCGCCGCAGCCCGCAGCAGCCCAGATCGGGGCCCGGGTCGCCCGAGCCGCCGCCGCCCGAGGCTCCTGCCTCTGCCTCCCGTCGCTGCCTCCCGTCCCCAGGAGCCAAGCCCACGCCCATCGCCGCCAACCGCCGCCGGCCGACCACCGGAGGGTCGTCGCACCCCGCCGCCGCACCACGAGCCGCCGACACCCGCTCGCTGCCGCGCCCATCCGCGTCCCCGTCGCCAACCGCCATGTACAGGAGCTCATCCATGGCACCGCCGGAGTGTCTCCCGCCAGGTCCGGCCTCCGTTTGCTGTGCCGCCGCCGGATATAGCATGCCCGACCTCGGATCCGCCCGTTCCGGCCAGCCTCCACTGCCCTAGCTCGCCGGAGACTGCCTCCTCGCCCCAGTGGACTTCCTCAGCGCCGCCGCCATGGACGCCTATTCGGGATAGATCGTGAGCCTCCCGCTCGAGCGCTCGCATCGCATGCGTGGTCCAGCGCCGCCCAAGGCTCAGCCGCAGCCTGCCCTCGTCCAGCCCAACACCAGTTCTGGCCCAAGGCCCCTCTGGTGAGCACCCAGTCCAATTCCTCGCCCGTGGGCGTTGTATCATTTATTGCGTCTCTGAGAACTGTTGGGCTAACCAGATTCGGCCCGTATGTATTTTTCTGGCGCTGCGATTTATCAATTATCCAGGACATTTAGTAATTTCAGAAAAAGGCATTGTTTTAAAACGTTAATATCTAAATAACCGTGCATCGAAATAAAATGATTTATATATGTAAAATGCTTAGAATTTCGTGTAGATCCACAATATCCAACTCTCACATGTGTTTAAAATGTTTAGCATGTTGTTTCCTTGGTATTCGCATCATTGTCATGTTTTGCATTGCGCATATATTATTTAATCGTGCATCCGAATTAAACAAACGCTATAGGGAAAATGTGTACATTATTTATATCGCATTTTCATGCATGATAAAAATATTTCATGTGTTGGTTGCATTTATTTTGCATACATAACTTTGCTAATAGGTTTATGCCATAAACTTGCCTAATTAATTGTGACATATTTTCCTACCTGAACCTATGCATATTATATATGATTGTGGGATAGAAAAATCCATAGAATTTATGTGTGCAATTAGTTTTGTCATTTGAGCAATTTTGTGTGCATGTCATTTTGCTATGATGCCCTTTTGTTTATTTCATGTGAATTAATCCATGCATATTTTGGAATAGTTGCTAACATGAGATATGCACTTGGACATGTGTGCTAGGCCCTGGTCTTTTTGTTTGCTATAGAAATCCATGTTTAGATGTTGTTTTCTTGCGGCCATCATGTCCTAAAAATATTGCTGTTTTGAGATGCTAAAATATTTCTAAGTCTGGAATCTGTAATATTTTGTTGCTGTGTTGTCATGTGATTTGCTATTGATCTATAGCTCTTTTGGTGTTGCCACAATGGGATGTATTGTAAAGCATGTTGTTGCCTATCATGTTGTGCCAATAGTTTGCATGAATAGGTTTAGCATCATAATTAATTCTGTTGTTCAATATGTCACTCTGTTAAAAACTGCTGCACATGTCTACTCTAATTTTCACTAAGTCTGAGAATCTGTTTTCTTCTTAATGCCATGTTGTGATGATGCTAGCCACGTTTCTAGGCATAATTAGACCTTGCCACCATGGAATGAATCGTAATGCATCATGTGTACTACCATGCTGTTAAGTTTCATGCCAATATATGACCTGTAGCATATAGTTTTACTGCTGCCTTTATGCCTCCATGAAAATCTGCTATGCTAAAAACTGTTATTTTCACTAAGTCCTAATCTGCTATATTTTGTTGCCATGTTGTGAGCTTCCTACCATGTGATCCATAACTCTTTTGAGTATGATATGTGAAGATGAAATGAAGTGTGTGTTATAGGCTACTGCCCCATGCTTAGTTTGTGCATTTTAGAATCTTGTAGCTTGTTGTTTTCATGCGTGCAATATGCCATGTTGCTGTTTTGGACAGATTTGCACTAAAACTTGTGTTGGTTGTTGTGGTTGACCCGTAGCTCCGTTTTGGTCATGCCATACATGAAATTTGCTTAGAATCTCATGTAGTATCATACTATCATGGTGCATCCATCTTTTGAAGTGCTTGTGGTTATCTTTTTCATGCATTTTGCATTCATGTCATGTTCATCTTGTGTGTGTCGTAACTTTTAGACCGTAGCTCCGTTTGAGATGTTCCATATATGTAAATCGACTAGAATGACGTGTAGAATTGCATGGTTCACTTTATTTTTATGTTTAACAAATATAAAACATGATTAGTTCAGATCTGGACGAATTTGGAAATTAACATATGGGGTCGTTTCGGAAATGCTATATGTTGTTTCCGGCCTCATTTAAACTTGCCTAGATGTGTAGTTTACTTATGCTTCACCTCTTGCCATGTTTAACAACATTTCATATTGTTGTGTACCTAAACGAGAGTGAACTAAATATTCGAATGTGGAGTTTTGTCAATATGCAACTCGTTGCATATTGAGCTTCACTTAATGTGTAGAAGTTGATTGTTGTGCTTGCCATGTCATGCATAACATGCATCATATTTGAAGTGCATCATGTCATGCATATGTGGTGGTGTTTATCGTGTGTTGATTGTTGTTTCCGGATTGTTTCTTCTTGATAGAGTTCTGAAAGCGTTCGGAGTGTGAGGATTCGTTCGACTACGTTGGTTCGTCTTCTTCAGGGATTCGTTCTTCTTCCAAGCGGGATCTCAGGCAAGATGATCATTTCCCTGGATACCATTGCTATCATTGCCATGCTAGATGTCTCGTTTCTATCGCTTGTCTCGCTACCACCACTTGTATGTCAAGCCTCCCAAATTGCCATGAAAAGCCTCTAACCCCTCCACATCCCAGCAAAACATTGTTTGGTTATATTACTGCTTGCTCAGCCCTTCTTATAGCGTTGCTAGTTGCCGGTGCAATGTTCCCATGTGCCAACATGGATGTTTTTGTTATATCACAATATTATTGCTATTTAATTTAATGCACATATATACTTGGTAATGGGTGGAAGGCTTGGCCTTTTGCTCGGTGTTTTGTTCCACTCTTGCCGCCCTAGTTACTTGTGTACCGGTGTTATGTTCCATAATTGAGCGCTCCTAACATGCTCGGGGTTGTTATGGGGACCCCCTTGATTTTCGTTTTAGGATAAAACTTGTCTGACAAGGCCCCACATTGGTACTACATTTTCCTAATAACTAATAAAATTGCATAGGGACTTTCTGGACCCCGTGGATAATTAATCAACAACCCGGGCCAGTGCTCCTCATGAGTATTGGTCCAAAACAGAGCCACTTGCGGGGCCACCTCGGGGCAACTCGAGGGATTTCTATCAGGTCGCCGTACGTAGTGTTCATCCGGTCGTGTCCTGAGAACGAGATACGCGGCTCCTATCGGGTTCGTCGACACGTCGGGCGGACTTGCTGGACTAGTTTTACCTTTCTCAAATGTCTTGTGCGAGAAATTCCGAGAATACTTCGGGCTATCTCGAGGTTGCGGTTTTCCAGTGGAATTGCCTAGGAAGATCACGAGATTCGTGGTCGAGGTTATTCCCACTGCGTGTGGTTAGTTTGTGATGGATGAGTTGGAGCACCCCTGCAGGGTTAAATCTTTCGGAAAGCCGTGCCCGCGGTTACGTGGCAACTTGGAAACTTTGTTTAACACCCGGTCATAGCAAACTTGAAGTAACTCAAATAAAATACACCAACCGTGTGCGTAACCGTGACTGTCTCTTCTCGTGAGTCCTTATCCGAGAGAGAACACGGTGGGGTTATGTTTGACGTATGTAGGTGTTCAGGATCTCTTAGAGATCATTACTAGTTCACGACCGTTTATTCGACAATCATCCCCCTTTATTCTTGTACTCGTAAGTTAGCCACTCTAATAAATGCTTAGTGCTTGTTGTAGCCTCACCACTTAACCATACCTCACCCATTAAGCTTTAATAGTCTTGATACCCTTGGAAATGAGATTGCTGAGTCACCGTGGCTCACAGATTACTACAACAACAGTTGCAGGTACAGGTAATGCGATGATATGACGTTAGCGTGATGCTTTGTTTGATTTGGAGTTCTTCTTCTTCTTCTTCTTCGATCTAGGATGGGTTCCAGGCGGCAGCCTGGGATAGCAAGGATGGATGTCATTTTATCGTTTGTTTTCGTCCATAGTCGGACCCTGCTCTTCTGTATGATGTTTGGATATGTTGTTGTATTGATGTGATATTGATGTAGCTTGTGGCGAGTGTAAGCCAATTCCATATACTCATCTCTTCTTTACATGTACTTGTAATGATATCCATTCTTGCAAAACGACGAGATGCGCTTCTATCCCTGTCGCATCTTGGGCGTGACAGTTTAGCTATTTACTGTGACAAAGACAGGTCATGCAAAGGAGTGGGTTCATCTACCGTAACACAAGTAGCAGTTGAATCGCATTGTCCTAATGCATTGAAATGAGAGCAAGAGCGAGAGAGAGAGAGTGGGATTGTATCGAATATGCTCAAGGGGGGTTGCTTTCCTGACACTTCTGAAGACAACAATGAGTCTTTATCGGTGCCATCAATCTCAACGTTGAAATAACGTCTACCGAGAGGGAACAATACTGGCAGACAAGGAAGTGAACACATTCAATGCAATGCAGTAGACATGATGTATGACATGGCAGCTTAAGATACTGAATTGACCTAAGGTTATAATTAACCAAGTTAATTGAAGTGGAACTCAAACAAGTTTGAATTCCAACTCCAAATGATATTTCATACATTGCCTAATCATAAAATGCCCTAGTTGGTGATGTTTACTTGTTCAAATATGCATGAGAATGGCATATACAGATTCATTGGATTTTTCAGATCATTTTTCATATATAAATTATTTCAATCTGAGTTACAGATTAATTACTATGATTTTTTGAAATTTTAAACATTTTCTGGATTTATTTCTGTTACAGAAATCATTTATTACGTCAGCAAAACGCCAAGCTGGCGTCAGCAGGTCAAAGGACCCGGTCCAGGTCAAACCTGATACGCGGGACCCATATGTCAGTGTCACGGGGCTAATCCCCGCGCTGACCAGGGGTTTGACCTAATGGCCGGCCACGTCGGCGCCCACCGGAGTTGGGCCGGCGGCGACCAAATCAGCGGCGGAAGTTCGCCGGAACTTCTCTACGGAGCTCGGTTTGAGGCGCGGCTTGGTCCTACGGTGAGTTGGAGATGTGCCGCATCCAGCACAGGTAACAGGTGGAGCTGGGGTGTGGGGACCCCGACTCATAAGTCGTGATCACCGAATGCACGTGTAAAGTGATCCCAGAGATCAATGCTCACTGAACACACAGAAGCTGAATAACAAGAGTCTTACATCCACATTTAGCGTCTTACACAAATAAGGACCATGAAGGTCAAGTCTTACATAGATAGGGCCACAAGGGCCAAACACTTAAACATAACAAGCAGCGGAAATCTTGATCGAAAGCGTGAACCCATGCCATCTGCCTTAAACCTATAGGCATTCTGACTGGGAAGCGTCCTAGTTCGCATGTTCGTCACCAACGAACTCTTCGCCATATTCCTGCTCTTCCATGCCTGGCCAATTAAATAACCAGTGGCAAGCCAATGAGTAATTTGAATGTACTCGCAAGCAACCCAAGTTGTGGAACAAGGCATAACAATGCATGATATAGCACTAAGTAGGGAAGTTTTGCAGAAAGCTGATTTTTAAATGCAATGACATGATCAAGTAACTTGAGTAAGCATGCATCAACTGCTAACAGGTACTCATGTGAACAAGTCTCAGTTATCATTATAAGCATGGGTTGAACATCTCATGTTCATCATCATGCTAAGTCATCGGACTTAGCTCAAGTATCACCTTTATCACCAACACACTCACACCGAGTTTATGAAAACCCAGGACATAGTTTAAGCAGCACCACCCAACTGTCCTTGACCGTGGACACGGCTATTCGAATAGTTTTACACTCTGCAGAGGTTGCACACTTTACCCACAAGACTCGGGGAACTTCCGTGTCATCCACGACTCGCGGTACATCACATACCCGAGGTAAGCACCCGAACAATGCCTTTCCCCTGACGATACTAAACAAAGAGTCCACTCGATTGGTACACAGCCCTCATGATGTACATCATACGAGCCTCGCTCCAGATCGTACCTTCCATGAAGGGACCAACGGTGTGCCCGGTGCCTGTGAAGACAGCGCATGATCGTCCATTCCGGTACGACCCCGTATCGTGAGTGACCACTTCACTCCCGCCACTAGTAATGCGGGATCTATGCTAGTACCCATCAAAGTAATCAACAAAGCCCCGTCCCATAAGGGGTATCATGGTTGTGCATGTAAGGTTGGGACGGTCGACAAATCTTAAATCTAATCCGTTTTCGAAAACACACACACTCACTTGCTCCGGTACACCACTTCTTTATCAAGTGGTTACCTAGCTCATCATCATATCCCTCGGGCATTAGTGGCACCCGACAGGGTTTTCGAAAAAGTCTTTGAAACCATACTATTTCCATCATCATGCATATTCCCATCCCACTAGCGTAGCACTACTAGCAACCTAACTACTCCCACCCGCACAACCCTCATAAGGAGGTAGGGTCATGCATGATGCAAGTATCAACAAGAAAGTATTTGAGGCATCCCACCGAAGGAGGGGGAAACACCTCACCCACATGATCAACATCAAGGAAATAAGTGCTATATGCCATGCAATTAAAAGGGTTCATAGTCATGGTCAAAGGGCTGCTTGCCTGGATCAACAAAGTCTTCGGGGTCTTCGAAATCTTCGGGTCCAATCCCTTCGTCAACAACGCAATCTATCATCGCGGAATAAACGGGCAAAAATAAGCATCACAACAAAACAGAGCACAAACGCCACTTTAAAAATGTTACTCTATTCTGATAAATACTACAAGATATTCTAAAAATGTTTGCCTAAGGTTTTGGGGTGAAAAAGATTTTTAAAACCATTTGTAACAGTGGCTAAAAATGCCAAAAGGGGTTTTAAAATAAAACAGTACATAAAAGGTTTTCAAAAATTTATACAAAAGGCACTATTAAATTCTACACAATATTTCAAGATTTTTGGTGGAAAAATTATTGGCATTGGAATTTTATTTGGAGCTGGGGGAATTTTTGGATTACCGAAGAAAAAGAAAAAGGAAAAACGCTACTGTTTATCTGGGCCGAAACCACCGCAGCTGAGCCGGCCCAGGGAAGAACCGGCCCAGGGCGAAGCGGTGCGCGCGCAGCCGACGGGTTCGAACCTGACAGGCGGGCCCTACCTGTCGGTGGCATAGGGGATAGGTGAGTATGACAGGCGGGGCCCGCATGTCATCTCCTTCCTCACGAACAGGGGCTCGGGGGGCTCACCGGCGGCGATTCCGGAGGCCGTTCGTCACGAGGGAGGCACGGGGAGGCTCACGGAGGTCCCGCCGTTGGCTTGGGCATGACGGTGGTCGCCGTAGGTCCGGGGTTCGCCGGCGACGTGAGTTCGCGGCGAAGGGCTTCGGGAGGGGGATGGTCCGGTCACCCTGAGCTGCAATCGAAGCGGGGGAGAGGAGGAATCACTTCAGAGTGGTGAGGGAGGCACAGAGGAAGAATAATGAGCACCGGAGATGCCGCATACCGCGAGATCGACGGCGGCCCTTGGCGGCGGAGCACGGGTCCGATCCGGGTGCAAGGGCTCTCGGCGCTCATGGGGGTGGAGCGGGTGCTCAATTGGGTGCGATGTGGGACGACAGAGGAGGAGAGGGAGGTCCGGGGACCCTTATATAGAGGTGCAAAGGTTCACCGTGGGCGAGGAGCACGGCGATCTCGGGGGACGCCGCTACGGCCACGGGAATGCTTCTGGTCGTGTCTACGGTGGTCGTGGACGTGTTTCGCGTCCGGTGGTGGGAAGAGGAGGGGCGAGAGGGCCCAGAAGCTCGCGTGTGTGGCATCTCCCGTTGGAGCTCTCGGGCGGTGCCGTGCGCGCGCGAGGGGGGACAGCAGGGGAGAGAGAGAGAAGGGGAGACGACCGGCAGGGAGGCGCGGACATCGAGGGGGGCCCGGTGGCGTGCTCCCTTGGCCCGAGGTGGTCGGGAGCATTGGTATGGGGGCGGCTACAGTGCGGGAGCGCACTGTAGCGCACTCCAGAGCGCCGTTATGGCCGGCATTGGCATAAAAAATGGGCGCCTGCGTGTCCATTTGTGTCTTGGAGGTTCCAGAGATGCCCATGAGTGTGCAAGAGCTAGGGGATAGGTAGAGGTGAAAAAATGGAGTAGGGGAGCGGTAGAAATATTGTTGTCCATGCTTGTCCAGAGGGTAAGAATGGGGTTTTACCCCACCAATCTGTGGCTTGAAGCCTTGGGGTTTTTACTCGGGGTGAAGGGGCACTATGAGAGGGTGTGGTAAAAAGTTGAAGTGAAGGGGAATAGCAGAAGGGGGTCAAACAAGGGTTTTAAACAAAATAAGCAAAAGAGTTTGGTGGTGATTTGGCTAAGCAAATGGAGTTTGCTTGCCAAGAAATTTAACAGGGGTAAATGGTGATTAGAAATAGGGTTGATCACCAAGTTTGAGCTTGATTGAAGAAAGTTCACAATGTAACTTTGTGAAACCCTAGAAATCAATAGAATCAGATTTCTGTAGATCTAGGTATGCATTTCACTTCCCACAAATCCACCACTTGGTGTGGTATCATTATTTGGGGTTTAGCACATGCCCACAAAGTTTGGGGTCAAGGGAATAAACTTCACAATGTAAAGTTGTTCAAATTTGGCTCTGGACAGGAATGGTTTTGGAATATTTTGATGAAGCAAATCAATTGGGATTGAGATGAAACTTTGCAAGATCATCCAATATGACAATTGTGACCTGCTGGAATTTTCCTAGAATTTATTGAGAATATTTCTTATAGAAATATTTCAAAAGCTTGATTTGGGCAGAAAGGGTTTTGAGGGGTTTTGCCATGATTTTGAACATGACCATGGGTTGAAACTCATATATGTGGAAAATATATGTCCACTGAGTTTCCCTAAATTTTCTCAAATATTTTTAAAGCATTTAAATAATTTTTCCCTATAAAAGACCATTTCTGGAGTGAAGAAAAAGCCTTTAAATAAACTAGTAAAATAATCTTTAAAAATATTATTTGGTGGTTTTGGTAAGTCATATATATAGTAGGTTCCAAATAAATCTTTTGTGGAAAAAGGATCCACCCAATTTGAGGACTTGCAGTGCAAACCTCAACTCAGGGGTTTTTGAAAACCTTATTTGAATAAATCCTTTTTGGTCAAAATAAATTTTGATAAAAATATTTTTGTGTACTATTCACATGGCATGATTATTGGGCAAGAAGTTTGGATCAAGGAAGATGAATATGGAGAGGAGTAGAACCTAAGAGTGCCAAACATAAACAACCAAACAATCAAACAAGCAACAATTCAAACAAGCATGCACTCAAAAAGTTTTAATTGGTTCCAAATTTTGTAAATCCAAGCATAGCAAAGTGATACAAACACAGGGTGTGACATGGGGTGGTCACGGTCGTCGGCGGCGAGCAAGCTAGCAGCGGACGGCGTTCGGTCGCGTGCGGCGTGGGGCTGCGGAGCACGGGGAGGCCAGCTAAACGGCTTGGCGGGCTAACGGGGGCTCCAGGAGCACGCGGGGGTGCTCGGGCGCGAGCCGTGGTGGCTGCGGCCACGGCCACACCATGGCCGGTGGCGAGAGTGTCGGGACCCCGATCCTAAGCCATATGAATCCAGCCTGTAACATATCACACCACTTTGCGGCCTCACGCACGGTAACCCACGGCTGCCACCTTACCTTGCCCGGGACCATTTGTGCCTTTTGGCTCACGGATATGAACATGTCGCTAGCATTCACATGTCAAAGAACCCGGGTCGACATGACTAGTTATAGACCCAAGTGGCACAACCGTACAGGGACAGGCATACGTAACCCAACAATGCACGTGTCGGTCATCAGCGTGTGTAGACGAGTCGTAGCAAGCTACAGTGACTCCATTATGCCGTGGGACATAAATGTCATCAACTGCGCGTAGACGAGTCATAGCAGGCTACATGGACTCCATTACACGGTGAGACATTTCCCCGAAGGGACAGACACAGCAGCAAGAAGGATACACGCCGGTCAATCAATGTGTACGGAGCAGTAGCAAGCTACCAAGGCTTAATGGAAGCACAAAGAGGCATTTCCCCATAAAGCAGGCTACAAAAGGTATACAGCTAGGTGTCTAATCCCACAGATACCAATGCATTTCAATCGTACACGCACTATGCACGATATGCGTAGATACAACATGGCATCACAACAAACCTCTACAACATAACATTTATTTAGGAGGCTCCGAAGAGCCAACATAGTATAATGTTACAAGCAAGGGGGTCACATGACCCAACATTCAGAGCATACAAACAACAAGCGGAAGTTACATGTCTGGGTACAGACATCTACTAAAAGCGGCTGGAGGAGCCTGAAAACTACAACGACCCTCCCAAAGGAGCCAGACCTCTGTCTGGGACTCCCAAGCTAATCCGGTCAACATCGAACTTCACGTCATACGAATCACTAATGAGACTGAAGTCTCATCTGCAAAAAAATAAATAAGCAAACGTGAGTACAAAGGTACTCAGCAAGACTTACGTCAGAACTATCTACATATGCATCATTGTCAACAAAGGGGGTTGTGGAGTTTATTGCAGCAAGCCAGCTTTGACTCTTGGCTAACCTGTACTACGACTATGAGTACTTTCTTTGAGGTGGCATATCGCACACGAGTCCACATATTCACCACATCAATACACCACTATGGATCCTCTCTTGTCTTCCTACGAGAAGCCATCCATAGCACTCACACTTATCTGGAGCATTTTAGAGTATCCATTTAAAGTTATCTATGAACAATGCAAGTCTCCAAGTAGTCCATATCTGCGGACGCGGCTATTCGAATAGATAGATTACCCTGCAAGGGTGTACTTCGTCACACATGCTCCCGCCACATACCGCCATGTGCACGTAAAAAGCCACCTCGGCAACCTTCAAACGGAAGCCCAGCGAGGGAGCCGGCCACGGACGTTAACTTACAACGACTCACGTCCAAGGCAGTCGCCTATCTGAGTTGGAAACCATAATGGAAGTCTGGCCGAGGTTTCCAACATGGCCTCAAACGTTGTGTGCAGGGCCCCAAGCCGGTCCCGATTGGGCCGTTCATCCAATTCGCAGGCCCGGCCACACCTATCAATGTTTCGAACTACTGCGACTCCTGGACTGAGAACAGGGTAGGTTAATAGGCCGAGAGAGCTCGAGTTACCGGAGCCCAATGTGCGGTAGTAGCTAGTCTTGGAACACAAACACGGAACTCAGCTCCTATGAGCGGTCTCAATGAGACAACCCACCATGTACTCCTACATGGCCTCTCATCGCTAAATTTACCAAAACAGGTTCAACACTTAACCCTCATCATCAGGACACATCCGTTTCACTCCGGTTCATCACCCAGATGAATCAAACCTGACACAACACTACGCATAGCAAGCAGAACAGGGTTATAGCACAACATGGCTCAAGCATCTACCAGGTATGCTAGGTTGCTTGGTTTAGTATTTTACTGTGACAATGACAGGTCATGCAAAGGAGTGGGTTTAACTACCGGAACACAAGTAACAGTTGAATCGTTTGTCCTAATGCATTGAAATGAGAGCAAGAGCGAGAGAGTGGGATTATATTGGAATGCTCAAGGGGGTTACTTGCCTGACACTTCTGAAGATAACAGTGAGTCTTCATTGGTGGCATCGATCTCAACGTCGCAATAACGTCTATCGAGAGGGAACTAACACCGATAACAAGAAGAAAGAACACATTCAATGTGATGCAACAAACATGATGTATGACATGGCATGTTAAGGTACTAAATTCACCTAGAGTGGTAATTAACCAAGTTAATTGAAGTGGGGTTCAAACAAGTTTGAATCCCAACTCCGAATGTTATTTCATAAATTGCCCTAATCATGAAATGTCTTAGTTGATGATGCTAGCTTGCTCAAACATGCATGATCATGGCATAAACAGATTCATTGGATTTTTCTGATCATTTTTCATATATAAATTATTTTCATCTGAGTTACGGTTGAATTTCTATGATTTTTCAAAGTTTATAACATTTTCTGAAAATAAATAAATCATTTACAATTTATTTAATTCCAGAAAGTATATATTGCGTCAGCATGACATCAGCCTAGCGTCAGCAGGTCAACGGGGCCGTCCAGTCAAACCTGACGTGTGGGGCCTACACGTCAGTGACACAGTGCCTGTTAGTGTTAATTAAAACTTAAGCAGAAATTAATTAGTTGGGCGGGCCCACTTGACAGTGACCCAAAGGGGTTTAAGTGGTGTGGCTTAGCGGCTAATGGCATGCCACGTCAGTGGCGCCGGCGTTTAAACGCCGGTGACCATGAAACACGGCGGTGATACGCCGGAGATGCTCGGGTTTCGGCTACAGACGGCCATTTGATGCGCCGTTTGGCTCTAAGAGTTCCTGGGAGTGGCGCGCGTCTAATGGAGCAACCAACGGAGGCAGAGGTGCCCGGAGCTAATAACAGCGACGATGGAGGCGGCGGCCGGAGCTCAGCCTCGAGCGGGCGCAGGCTGCAGTGCTCGAGGAGGCCATCTTAATGGCTCGGCGGCACCCTGGGGTCAGCAGGAGGACGTGGAGCGCACAAGTTTGAGCCGAGGAGATCGAGAGCTCGGAGCTCATCGGTCATGACAGACGGTGACCTCGGGTACTTACGGGGCGGAGGCTAGAGGACGGGCGCGAGAGAGGGAGATGGGGGGAAATATCAAGAGCTCACGGCGGTCCGGAAGTGAGGCTCGGCATGCTCGGGGAGGTTCTGGCGGCGACGAATTTGACGATGGCGGCCACCGGATCCGAGGACGAAGGCGGGGTCGAGGGTGACATTGCAGGGCATCCGTGGTCTCGATCTTCGGCATGGAGATGAATCTCTTGATGGCGGAGCTTGAAGACATGGCGGCTGGGTGAATGGACGCCGGTGGTCACGACGACAGAGCTCGGCGGCGGCGGCTACCTCTTGGGCGGGGAAGAGAGAGAGGTCCAGGGGAGAAGGGAGCGAGGGGAAAGAGAGAGGAGCGTGTGGGGCACCTCCTGGCGAGCGGATGAGGGCGGAGAGGCGAGCAGCTCCGTGGCAAGCAGGAGCTGGCCACGAGCGTGCGCGCGGGCGACACGGTGTCGTCCTCCTGGCAAGGAAGGAGACGACTGGCGCCTAGGCCTGTTGGGCTTCTACTGTGCTGGGCCTCAGGTAAGGTTCCTTTTCTTTTTATTGCTACTGTTTTATTTTCTGCAATTTGTTTGATTTGGTTTGACTACCAAATGATTTTCTAAAATTTTGAAATTTTGCAGGTGAGCTAAATGGAGTAAACCATAACCCCACAAAAAGTTTCATAATTATTGGATCTATATTTAAAATGTAACAAATATAAATCCAATGCAATTATTTATTGGATTAACTCAAATGCCCAAAACATATATTTCTGTGGTACTGAAAATATTGGTATAGGTTTTACCTCTTGACAATATTTTCACACAACAACAGGAACATTTTCTTGGAGATATTTGAGGAAATTTTTATCTTGGTCATTTGACAAAATTCTTTCTGAGGCTTGATCATTCCTCAATTCAAAATCATTTGAATTTAGAAATGCATGCATGAATATGCAATGACAAGCAAGGCTAAACTGGGGCTGTGACAACTCACCCCCACTAAACAAGAATCTCGTCCCGAGATTCAGGCGTAGGTTAAGAGGAAGGGGAAACACTAACTGTCACTATCTTCACGATCCAATTGCCCTGCTCGAAGACGTTGATTCGTTGCATCATGTTGACCTTGACATCTTTGCTCTCGAGATCTTCATCCAACACAACGACAAAGGGAACAGAAAAACTCTACAAGGATCAATCTGCTAGAAGATCGAGTAACTCATGATCAACTCATGGAATGAGACGTAGGAACATCTCTTGAGCTGAGACACAAAACGAATTCAAGAGCAATGGGAAAAAGTAGATGACGGAGGTTCAATTGTGTCACACCCTGTGTTTGTATCACTTTGCTATGCTTGGATTTACAAAATTTGGAACCAATTAAAACTTTTGAGTGCATATCCTTGTTTACCTGTTTGGTTGTTTGTGTATGGCACTCTTAGGTTCTACTCCTCTCCATATTTATCTTCCTTGATCCAAACTTCTTGCCCAATGATCATACCATGTGTATAGTACCTAAAACTATTTTTATCAAAATTTATTTTGGCCAAAAAGGATTTATTCAAACTAGGTTTTCAAAAACCCCTGAATTGAGGTTTGCACTACAAGTCCTCAAATTGGGTGGATCCTTTTTCCCCAAAGACTTTATTTGGAACCTACTATATATATGACTTCCCAAAACCACCAAATATTAATTTTAAAGATTATTTTGCTATTTTATTTAAAGGCTTTTTCTTAAGGCCATAAATGGTTTTTCATAGGGAAAATTTTAAATGCTTTAAAAATATTTGAGAAACTTTAGGGAAACTCAGTGGACATATATTTTCCATATATATGAGTTTCAACACATGGTCATGTTCAAAATCACGGGCAAAACCCCTCAAAACCCTTTCTGCCCAAATCAATCTTTTGAAATATTTCTATAAGAAATATTCTCAATAAATTCCAGGAAAATTCCAGCAAGACACACATGTCATATGTGATGATCTTGCAAAGTTTCATCTCAATCCCAATTGATTTGCTTCACCAAAATATTCCAAAACCATTCCTGTCCAGAACCAATTTTGAGCAACTTTACATTGACCTCAAACTTTGTGGGCATGATCTAACCCCCAAATAATGATGCTACACCAAGTGGTGGATTTGGGAGGAGTGAAATGCATGCCTAGATCTACAGAAATCTGATTCTGTTGATTTCTAGGGTTTTACAAAGTTACATTGTGGACTTTCTTCAATCAAGCTCAAACTTGGTGATCAACCCTAATTCTAACCACCATTTGACCCTGTCAAGTCTTATGGCAAGCAAGGTCCATTTGCTTGCCCAAATCACCATCAAACACCTTCTGCCAGAATGGTAAAACCCTTGTTTGACCCCCTTCTACTGTTCTCCTTGGGTTCAAAATTTTACAACAACTTACTAGCATTTCACTTCACCTCCAGTAAAACTTGCTTGGCCACAGCTCCATGATTGGGGGGTGAAAACCTCCATTTTCACTTCTGGATAGCATGGACAGCATCTATTTTTACCTCCCCCTCCTTTCCCTCTACTCTCCCTATAGCCCCTCTAGCCCCTAGAGCATCTCCAGGCACCCCAAGAGCTAGTGGACAAGCAGTGGCATGCCCAGAGCGCGTGGACACGCCACTGGCATGCCAAATGCGCGCTCTGGAGCACACTACAGTGTGCCACCACACTGTAGCAGGAGCATCCCGAGGCCACCCGACAGCATTGGGATGGGGGGAGCTGTCCCCCGAGATGCCCTCGACGTCCGCAACCCTCCAAAGTGTCGGCCCCCTCCTCCTTCTCTCTCTGGCGACCTCTGTCGCGCGTGCCCGAGCGCCGCCTGCGTCCGCCAGTCACTGCCCACGTCCCTGGCCCGCCTCGCGCACGCTCTCCTCTCCCTCTCCCTTCTCCGAGTCGTGGACCACGCCCAGGAACTCCCCAGACGCGCTCCCTCTCTCCCCCGCGCCCTCCAGCGAGCGTTGCGTCCTCGCCGACGCACACACCTCCGGTGGACCGCGGGAAGGCTATAAATAGCCCCTCCCACGAGCTCCTCTTCCCTCCTATGGAACCCCCTCTCACTCAATCGCACTCCAGAACCCCCCTCTCGACCTCCCCGTGCCCAGGTGCTCGGGATCGACCGCGGCGTCGCCGCCTCGGGTCACCGGCGTCTGCACGGTAGGAACCCTCCCCAGCCTCCATTCCCTCTCGATCTGGAACCACAGGGCCCTGCTGATGTGATTCTCCCTTTCCCCCGCTCTTTTTGCAGCCCAGGACGGCCCCGGCGATCGCCTCCCGAATCCCCTCCGCCGCGGCCTCCTCACCGCCGGTGACTCCGGCCACCCCCGCCGCTCCTTCGACCTCCAGGAGAACGGCAGCTGGACGCTGAGTCCATTCCCGCACTCGCCTTCCCTCGCCGTGGACGGAGCTGCCGCCGGTGACCTCCTCCCTCCTCGGTCCCGAGGTGGGAGAAGGTCCCGACAGGGGGACCCCACCTGTCGGCCTCCTCCTCACCTCTCCCTCTCTCCTTGTGCGGCTGACGCCAGGGGCCTGCCTGTCGGGTTTGAACCCAGACGGCGCGCGCGCCCCGGCTCGCTCTGGCCTGGCTCGGCCTCAGGCTGGCCCAACTAGTTCTATTCTGGCCCAGTTGGCTCTGAGGCCTTTTTCTTTTTCTTTTTACTCCATTTTTCCAAAAATTCCGGTGAATTAAATAAAACTCCAATGCCAAATATTTTTCCACCATAATTCCTGTAATATTCTGTAGAATTTAACAGTGCCACTTGTGTAATTTTGTGAAAATGTTTTATATATTGATTCTATTTAAAACCTAGTTTTTAATATATTTTTTGCCTCTGTTTAAATAGTTTTCAAAATGTTTTTCACAACAAAACCTTAGACAAACATTTTTAGAATAGCTTGTATGAAAGCACATTTGCTCCCTTGGTGGTTTTGGTAATTAATAAAACATATAAGTCATTGAACTAATGTTTCCACTAAGTATATTTCAGACAAGTTCAATGATAGGATTGGCAAAAGGACTGTGGAGATTGTGGAAATGCCCCAAGATGCAAGGAAATGGATTGGCAAAGCTTCAAGCAAGAGGACTCTACATTTTACTTTGTGAGGAATCACTTTGAGTCCATAGGAAAGCCAATACTATTAAAAGTGGGTAAGGTATTGTTGGTGAACAAAATGCTCATATGTGCACAAGTGATAGTCACCAAAAACACCCACAAGCTCTTCCACAAAAGTCTGTCCAAAGTCAAATATCCAAAATTGGTGCAACCAACACCTTCCACTCGGTGCCACCGATTCTCATACTCAGACAGACATAAGTCAAACCCTAGCTTTTCGGTGCAACCGATTCTACTTCGGTGCCACCGAGTTTGGGTTGCCAACTTTCTGTTACGCAGCTTCACAAAATCGGTACCACCGAGTTTGTTGAATCGGCGTCACCGAGATTGGGCAACCGAGTTTCATATATCGGTCTCACCGAGATTCAAAAGTTTCCACCTTTTGGTCACTTCGATACCACCGAGATTAACACATCGGTGTCACCGAGTTGGTCATTTTGTGTGTAACGGTTGGATTTTTGGGGATGCCTATATATACCCCTTCACCACCACCTACTCGACAGAGAAGCACTCGAAACTATTCCATACTTTCCCCATCATATTTTCTAAGAGAGAGCCACCTACTCATGTGTTGAGATCATGCCATTCCATTCCAACCATATGAATCTTGATCTCTAGCCTCCCCAAGTTGCTTTCCACCAATCCCATCTCTTCCACCAAGCCAAATCTGTGAGAGAGTGATTGTGTGTTGAGGAGTCTATCATCTTGAAGCACAAGAGCAAGGAGTTCATCGTCATTACCGAGCCTATTACCTTTTGGACGGTGGTGCCTCCTAGATTGGTTAGGTGTCACTTGGGAGCCTCCTACTTCGTGTTGTGGAGTTGAACCAAGAAGTTTGTAAGGGCAAGGAGATCGCCTACTTCGTGAAGATCTACCCATAGTGAGGCTAGTCCTTCGTGGACGGAAGCCGTTATGGAATAGTCAAGGTTGCTACTTCGTGGACTCTTATGGGTGGAGCCCTCCGTGGACTCTCGTGACCGTTACCCTCCGTGGGTTGAAGACTCCATAAACGTGGACGTACGATAGCACCACCTATCGGAACCACGGGAAAAATAATCGTGTCTACAATTGCGTTTGATTCTCCTACCCTTCCTTTCTACTCATGCTTGTTGTTACTTTCCGCTCCTATACTCTTAGACATGCATGTGTAGGGTGTACTTGACTTCCCATGAATGCTAAAATCTGCCAACACTAAAATTGGGTAAAGGTAGAAATTTTATTTGGTCAAGTAGTCTAATCACCCCCCCCCCCCCCTCTAGACATACTTTCGGTCCTACAAGTGGTATCAGAGCTTTGGTCTCCATTGCATTGGTCTCTCAACCTAGGAGACTATGGCGTCTAGTGAGGGAAATTATCACCGTAGAGGTCCGTACTTTGATGGCACTAATTTTGCTAGTTGGAAGCACAAAATGAAAATGCATATTCTTGGTCATAACCCTGCCGTATGGGCTGTTGTTCGTGTTGGCTTGCAAGGTTAATTCTTTGGTGATGGAAAGGAACCGGATCGTGAAGCGACCGCGGATGAATTGAAGATGTTGCAATACAACGCTCAAGCATGTGACATTCTCTTCAACTGCCTATGCCCCGAAGAATTCAACAAAATCAGCCATCTTGAGAATGCAAAAGAGATTTGGGATACTTTGGTATATATGCACGAAGGAACCGAGTCCGTGAGAGAATCCAAGTTAGATGTTCTTCAAAGTAAGCTTGACAAGTTCAAGATGAAGGATGGTGAAGGAGTCACAAAGATGTATTCTAGGCTAGCTCTCATCACCAATGAGATTGCCGGCTTAGGAAGCGAAGAAATGACCGACAAATTCATCATCAAGAAGATACTTAGAGCTTTGGATGAGAGATACGACACTGTGTGCACATTGATCCAAATGATGCCCAACTACAAAGATCTCAAGCCTACGGAAGTCATTGGAAGGATTGTTGCTGATGAGATGACACTCAAAGATAAAGAAGAGCTTCACAACAAGTCTAGCGGTGCTTACAAAGCCACAAGTGATGCTCCCGCAACTTCAAGCGACAACCTTGTCACCAATGAAGAGATAAGCCTCATGGTCAACAAATTCAACAAGTTCTACAAGAGTAGAGGCAAAGAACGAAGCTCCAACTCAAGATATGATGAGAAGCGTTCGTCAAGTCGTGACCGCAATTGCTACAATTGTGGGAAGCCCGGACACTACTCCAATGAGTGCACGGCTCCCTACAAACGAAGAGAAGAGTCACCTAGAAGACGAAGCTCAAGGAATGAATCACCTCAAAGAGAGAGAAGGAGTAGAGATGATCGTTATGAATGAAGACCCTCAAGGAGAAGTAGAGATTCGGAGAAGAAGGACAAGTACACCAAGAGCTACACAAGAAGAAAACATCAAGCTCATGTTGGTGAATGGGTTTCCGGCTCCGACTCCGACAACAACTCCAAGAGAAGCTATCACTCCGACTCCGACTATAGTCAAGATGATGGTGTTGACGGAATTGCACTAGTGACTACCAACTCCTATGATCTATTTGATTCACCAAATGAAGGGAGTGGAAGTTGCTTCATGGCTAAAGGCCCCAAGGTATCACACCCCGAGTATCTTGATTTCAATAGTGATGAAGATGATTTGCTTTGTGATGATGACTTGCTCTTTGATAAAACTAGTGATGTTAGTCAAAATGAACTTGATAATTCTCATGCTAGTCAAGATAAGTCAATTGATGATGATAAGATGAAAATAGAACAACTAACTAAAGAACTAAACTCTCTTAAGTTAGCTCATGAATCTACTCTTGAAGACCATAGAGATCTTGTAAGAACTCATGAGAAGCTATGCTTCGAGAAGCTCAACTTGGAGCATGAGCATGAGTTTCTTAAAGCTATCAATGACGATCTCCGAAAGAAGACTTCATCTTATCTAGCCAAACGACTACTCTTGTCTACATTCATGCCTCAAGTTAAATCTAAACAAACTAGTAACAAAGGCAAGAAAGGTTCTTCATCTAGTAGCAACAATAAAAATGCTAAACCTAATGATGTTGCTTCTAGTAGTTCTATTGATTCCACTAATGATGATTCTCTTAGCCAAGTTACACTTGAGCAAGAAAATGCTTTATTGAAAGGAATTATAGAGAAAGGTATCCACAAGAGTCTTGCCGGGTGTAAGCAATTTGAGGAAATTGTACGCAAGCACGGAGGATACCGAAAGAACCATGGTGTTGGCTACTTCAACGCTAATGGAGTTGAATGGGAAGAAGGTCAATACCCCAAGCCCAAGTTTGTTCCTCAAAAGGAGAAGTATGAAAATACTCTTCCCAAGGGAACAAACACTCAAGATGACCTTCCACCACAAGACCACAAGCTCAAGGGCAAGAACAAGCGTCAAGAGGACCTTGACTCATATGAAGATGAATCCCTAGCTTTGGTGGAGTGGGTTCCCAAGGCTACTTCAAGCTCAACTTCTACAAAGGCTACTTCAACACCAAGGATCCCCATCAAGTTGATGTGGGTCCCCAAGAAGAAGATTAGAGAGTTCTTGAGGGGTGACTCCGCCAATGAAATTCACTCACATTCATTATTGGCAAGAACTATTTGCAATCAACATCAACTCTATGCAATAGTTCAAGGAGTCACACATTCCCTCAAAGGTAAGCAAGGGACAAGGTAATCAACAAATCAATGGACATCATTACACATGTTTTGCACTCCATGTCCATAGATATCCTTGTATTTGTCTCTTGTGTGTTGGGACTAACCCATGTAGGTGAGAAGAGTAAGGAAACAACATGGATGCTCCCAACTCTTGGTGATCTTCATCAACCTTGAGCATCTACCACTACCTCACCAACATGAAGTCTTCATCGACAAAACCCAAGGTTAGTTTATCCCTCCTATGGGGGATGTCACATCAAGGGGGAGCTTTACTCTAAGACTTGAGTCAAAGCATCTCTTAGAATGTGACAACATTAAATGCTTTATGTAAAAGTGGTAACCCCACTTGTGCTTAAACGATGAGTATGACCTATGATCAAGTATTCTTACTTGGCTCCTAAGTCAATATACTCATATATAGATGACTTCGTCATCGCCAAAGTGCTTGTTAGATGCTAGTATGTATGTGCATGTTTGTCATGATTTCATTTGACATCTTATTGTGTGAGCATGTTGGTCTGCATTTATTTAGCCATTCAAGGACATCCAATTATTGCTATTTGGTTTTTGATTTATCTTTTGCCAATTGGATGGACAAGAATGCCTAGGACCACTCTCTAGCTGTCTATGCTTTCTCACCTCATATTCCATTCATGCTGCATCACAAAATTTGAACAAGTACTTATCGATCCCTCTGTGTGTGGAGCACTCGGAGTTCCGTATCGACAAAGGACTGACCATTAAAACCTCCCAAGTGCATCTCGTTGGAACCAACCCAAATTCTCGGTCTCACTGAATGCCTAGGGTTGATCTGGTTTTCAATCTCGGTACTACCAATTCCATATTCTCGGTTACACCGAGTTTCCCTGTCAACTAACAGTTGAGGAACTCGATGACACCGAAAATTTAGAATCGGTGTCACCGACAGCAAAGGGTATATATGTTGTGGACCCAACGCTTTGAAAATCAATCCTCAAACCGTCGCGCCCCAAAACCCTACGCTGCCGATTCGTGACCCCTGGTCATCGCCTTGCCTCCCAGAGTGTCTCTGCCGCTGGGATCCTCGCCGTCGACGGGCATCTTCGCCGCCGTCGCCGCCGTAGCGGATCCTTCACCAAGCTAGGGTATGGATTCGGCCCTCCTTGCGCTTCCCGTCTGATTCTCGCGCATTGGAGTAGCTTTTATCAATAAGACACAGATTGCAAACCTCCCTATCCTCTAAAAGTTCCTGTAGATTAGTGAACGATTGATTTTTTAAGTTTTGCTGTCCGCCACATGAATCTCGGTAGAACCGATGCAAAATAATCGGTAGCACTGATTTTATTTTTCTGGCCAGCTGAGAACACCTCGGTGGAACCGAGTACTAATTGTCGGTGTGACCAAGAATAGTGCCAAGTTTCTGGAAAGCAGGTTGTTTGTCTCGGTGGGTCCGAAAATTTTGTCTCGGCTGTACCGACATACATTTGGCAGAATGCAAAATTTGAGAAATCTTAGTTCAAACTTTCAAAAACAGCTGCATTTTGTGATGACTCATCTTCTTCCACTCCTCTATATTCTATTCACAGGGTCAGTATGTCAAGTGCTGAGGATAGTGAGAACAACTTCCAAGAGCAGAATATTGTCATGAGTTCAGGCACTAGTCCTGAGTTTAGTTCCTCTTCAGATCCAGGCACCCCCAGTTCTCATGGGTTGCCCAAGGCTTCTGCTAGGGCCAGGAAGAAGCTGAATTCAGATGAGGAGGATTCAGATTTTCTGCCAGAGGAAATTCTTGCCAAGAAGCAAGAGAAAGCTGCAAAGAAATCTGCTAATGAAGCCACCTCTTCCAGGAGGACTGTCAGCAAGGTATATGCTAGCTCTGAGGCTATGAGAGCACCTGAGAGTGCTAGGGCTTCCATGACAATTGAGCCCCCAAGGAAGTCATTGCCTAAGAAGGCAGGAGAGAAGAAGCATGCCAGAAAGAGGATTGTCTATGTCACTGGCAGGCAAACTTCCATGTATGAGGACCCTGAGGAGGCTGCTAGTGCTGCTGCTGAGGAGGAGGAAGAACAGGTTGTCAAGGCCCCTCCCAAGAAGAAGCAAAAGAAGCTTATGGCAGATGCTATGCCAAAGACTGGCACATCCAAGAGCACCAAGTCTGCCCCCAAGAAGGCTGCTGCTGAAAAGCCCAAGAGGACATCCAGACAGATTCCATCTTCTGAGAAGAACAAGGGAACTACCTCCAGAGTTAAGGATGAGGATGCCATGTCTGCTTTGATGAAGCTTAGACCACACCTTCCTGAACACAATGCCAGCCATCCACTTGCTGAAGATATGAAGAAGAGGAAGGATTCTGGTTTGAGGGCATGGAGAGCTGTTGATCCATATGCCCAAAGGAGAAAGACAGCTGTGGACTACAGATTCTACACCAAGGAGCAACAGGATTTCTATGAGACTGTGCTGCTTGACAAGAGTCCAGCTGTGAGTGACATGAGATATGTTGACTGGAAGTACATCAAGGAGAATGAAGACTACTTTCCAAGTGTTCAAGACAACTTTCACTGCATTGGCTTGGATGAGTTTGTTGGCAAAGAGTTTACAGCATGGAATGATGAGATGATCATGCAATTCTACTCCACTGCTCACTTCTATGGAGATGGTAGAATTGTATGGATGACTGAAGGAGCTAGATACGAGTCCACTGTTGATGATTGGTCTACCTTCTTAGGAGTCCCAGAGGTGCAGGATGGTGACTTGGATGTCTACTCTGAATCCAAGGAGAGCCATGATGCTATGAAGGACATGTACAATGCTATCCCTGCTGCTAACTTGAAATCTCACAAGTTAGGTTCTATCTATTTCCTCCAGGCTGGCCTCCATACCATGAACACCATTTTGAGGCATACTTTGATGCCCAAGTCAGGAGATGAGAAGATGATCCGAGGCTACTCCATCAACATGTTGATCCATCTTGATAGACACACCAGGATTAGAGTCATGGATTTGATTGTAGAGACAGTGAAGAGGGTTGCTGCTGATCAGAAGCGCTCATGCTGCTATGCACCCTATTTCCAGATGCTCATCAACTCCAAGCTGGAGAAGCACATATTTGCTCTGGACAGACCCCACTTGCCCCTATAGCCAGATTTAGAGGACAACGTTGTGGTGATGGACCCAGAACATCCCACATCAGCTGCAGCTCAAGCACAGGCAGAGGCAGAGGCAGCTAGAGCCACTAGTGCTCAGGTCCCTAGATCCAGGAACGAGCAAATGGATCTGTTGATCTCATCAGTTCAGGGCATGCAAAAGGACATTAAGGACATTCTGAACAATCAAAACAGTCTTGTCAGGATCTTCGAGAATAGGATCAAGACCCTTAATGACAAGGTGGATGGGCTGACCAAGACAGTCAATGAGCTTAAGAAGGAAGTTGACTCTATGCCTCTTCCCCACTCTTCAGATGATGATGATGATGATGAGGATGACTCTCCTCTCAGGCCAGGCACACACTTCACCACTCAGGCCAGATCAGCCACTGTGCCAGCTCCAGATTTGAGGCCCTCTTCATCAGCACCTGCTACTGTCACCTCAGCTCCATCAGCTCTAGTTCCTCCAGTTGCCACTCCAACTCCATCCACGACATCAGCTGAGATCTTCGCCGACGCAGTTCTCTCGACTCCTTCATCAACAACCGGAGGAGATCAGCCCAAAAACGCTTAGCTATATCTCTTTGAACTTTTTGGTAACTTGTTGCCAAAGGGGGAGAAGTTTATATAGATCTTTAGGCTTCGAGTGAGAGAGCATTTGGTTTTTATCGCTTTTTCAAAAACATTTGGTATTTTGGTTGCTTGTGTTAAACATTTGTTGGTGTTTGATCATACGCTTAATGTGTGTTGCTACTATTTCCTATCATTATGCTACTTATGAGATGATCATTCACCTTTGCTTGATTGTGTTGTGCTATGATATTAACTCTTATTATTCTCGCACACCACCAAGATGTATGTGACATGGAAGAAGTGCCCCATGTACCTAATCGATTGTGCATTTGCATTCAAACGCAAATTTTAAATAATGCACAAATTTACGGGGAGCTCTTGCTTATCACATACTTCTCAAAGCGACGATTATTTTTATTGATTATATCATATGTCGAAGCTTTGATCTATATGTTGTCATCAATTACCAAAAAGGGGGAGATTGAAAGCACATTTGCTCCCTTGGTGGTTTTGGTAATTAATAACAACATATAAGTCATTGAACTAATTTTTCCACTAAATATATTTCAGACAAGTTCAATGATAGGATTGGCAAAAGGATTGTGGAGATTGTGGAAATACCCCAAGATGCAAGGAAATGGATTGGCAAAGCTTCAAGCAAGAGGACTCTACATTTTACTTTGTGAGAAATCACTTTGAGTTCATAGGAAAGCCAATACTATTAAAAGGGGGTAAGGTATTGTTGGTGAACAAAATGCTCATACGTGCACAAGTGATAGTCACCAAAAACACCCACAAGCTCTTCCACAAAAGTCTGTCCAAAGTCAAATATCCAAAATCGGTGCAACCAACACCTTCCACTCGGTGCCACCGATTCTCATACTCAGACAGACATAAGCCAAACCCTAGCTTTTCGGTGCAACCGATTCTGCTTCGGTGCCACCGAGTTTGGGTTGCCAACTTTCTATTACGCAGTTTCACAAAATCGGTACCACCGAGTTTGTTGAATCGGCGTCACCGAGATTGGGCAATCTGACCGTTGGTCACCTTATCGATGCAACCGAGTTTCATATATCGGTCTCACCGAGATTCAAACGTTGCCACCTTTTGGTCACTTCGGTACCACCGAGATTAACACATCGGTGTCACCGAGTTGGTCATTTTGTGTGTAACGGTTGGATTTTTGGGGATGCCTATATATACCCCTTCACCACCACCTACTCGACTGAGAAGCACTCAGAACTATTCCATACTTGCCCCATCATATTTTCTGAGAGAGAGCCACCTACTCATGTGTTGAGATCATGCCATTCCATTCCAACCATATGAATCTTGATCTCTAGCCTCCCCAAGTTGCTTTCCACCAATCCCATCTCTTCCACCAAGCCAAATCTGTGAGAAAGTGATTGTGTGTTGAGGAGTCTATCATCTTGAAGCACAAGAGCAAGGAGTTCATCGTCATTACCGAGCCTATTACCTTTTGGAGGGTGGTGCCTCCTAGATTGGTTAGGTGTCACTTGGGAGCCTCCTACTTCGTGTTGTGGAGTTGAAGCAAGAAGTTTGTAAGGGCAAGGAGATCGCCTACTTCGTGAAGATCTACCCATAGTGAGGCTAGTCCTTCGTGGATGGAAGCCGTTATGGAATAGTCAAGGTTGCTACTTCGTGGACCCTTATGGGTGGAGCCCTCCGTGGACTCTCGCGACCCTTACCCTCCGTGGGTTGAAGACTCCATAAACGTGGACGTACGATAGCACCACCTATCGGAACCACGGGAAAAATCATCGTGTCTACAATTGCGTTTGATTCTCCTACCCTTCCTTTCTACTCATGCTTGTTGTTACTTTCCGCTGCTATACTCTTAGAGATGCATGTGTAGGGTGTACTTAACTTGCCATGAATGCTAAAATCTGCCAACACTAAAATTGGGTAAAGGTAGAAATTTTATTTGGTCAAGTAATCTAATCACCCCCCCCCCCTCTAGACATACTTTCGGTCCTACATTGTAGTATTTATCAGAGTGGTGTAACATTTTAGAAGTAAAATTTGTGCTCTGTTTTTTTTGTGATGCTTATTATTACCGTTATTTATCGCGGCGATAGATTGCGCTGTTGACGAGGGAGTTGGACCCAAAGACTTTGAAGACCCCGAAGACTTTGTTGAGCCAGGCAAGCAGCCCTTTGACCATGACTATGAAACCTCTTATTGCATGGCATATAGCACATATTTCTTGATGATGACCATGTTGACGTGGTATCCCCTTCGGTGGGATGCCTCCGTTACTTCCTTGTTGATACTTGCATCGTGCATGACCCTACCTTCTTATGAGGGTTGTGCGGGTGGGAGTAGATAAGATGCTTAATAGATGCTACGCAAAGTGGGACGGGAATATGCATGGTGTTGGAAACAAGAGTGTTTTCAAAGACTTTTCGAAAACCCCGTCAGGTGCCACTATTGCCCGAGGGAGATGATGTTGAGCTAGGTAACCACTTGATGAAGAAGTGGTGTACCGGAGCAAGTGAGTGTGTGTGGTTTTCGAAAATGGATTGGTGTAAGTTGCGACCGTTATTCCAACCTTACATGTACAACCACGATACCCCTTACGGGACAGGGCTTTGTTGACTACCTTGGAAGGTACTAGCATAGAGCCCGCATTAGTAGTGGTGGGAGAGTATGAGTTACTCTCTCAATACGGGGTCGTGCCTGGTAGGGCGACCATGCGCTGTCTTTACAGGCACCGGGCACACCGTTGTGTTCCTTCATGGATGGTACTATGTGGAGCGATGCTCGTGTTTGTACATCATGAAGACATTGACCAACGAGTGGACTCTTTGTTTAGTATCACTAGGGGAAAGGCAATGTTCGGGTGCTTACCTCGAGTATGTAATATATCGCGAGTCGTGGATGACACGGAAGTTCCCCGAGTCTTGTGGGTAAAGTGTGCAACCTCTGTAGAGTGTAAAACTATTCGAATAGCCATGTCCACGGTCAAGGATAGTTGGATGACCACTCTTGTGCTACGTCCAATGATTACTAAACTTGGTGTGTGCATGTGTGCGTTGGTGACAAGGATGAAACTTGAGCTGAGTCCGATGACTTGGCATGTTGATGAACACGAGATGTTCAACCCCTGCTTATCATGATAACTGTGACTTGATGACATGAATGTCTGTCAACGGTTGATGCATGTTTACTTAAGTTACTTGATCATGCATTGCACTTAAAACTAGCTTTCTGCAAACTTACCTACTTAGTGCTATATCATGCATTGTTATACCTTGTTCCAAAACTTGGGTTGCTTGCGAGTACATTGAAAGTACTCATTGGCTTGCCACTGGTTATTTAATTGGCCAGGCATGGAAGAGCAGGAGCATGGTGAAGAGTTCGTTGGTGACGAACATGCGAACTAGGACGCTTCCCAGTCAGAATGCCTGTATGTTTAAGGCAGATGGCATGGGTTCACGCTTCCGATCAAGATTTCCGCTGCTTGTTATGTTTAAGTGTTTGGCCCTTGCGGACATATCTATGTAAGACTAGACCTCCATGGTCTCTATTTGTGTAAGACGCTAAATGTGGATGTAAGACTCTTGTTATCCAGCTTCTGTTTGTTCAGTGAGCATTGATCTCTGGGATCACTGTACACGTGCATTTGGTGATCACGACTTATGAGTCGGGGTCCCCACAGAGCTAGTATCAGAGCCATCCTGACTTTAGGAAGCCCTTAGCTAGCATGGACGTTAGTTAGGGTGAAACCGTTTTCAAAACTACACCTAGCACCTATACTTAGGAGTTTCTGCACTTATTTCCTCTTCTATTCTTCACACAGCACTCTACTGACTCTCCTCCCTTCAAACCTTTGTAGATGGACATCGTACCCGAAGCCTTCCTGGCATCCGGCTTTACCCTACTGCTTGAGGATAGCCTGGAGAAGTGCCAGTTTCGCCAACCACCCGTTTTCCTCTACCACGAGAACTGGGTCGATGCCGTCACGAAGGAGTACCACGTGGATGTGGTCGTGAAGGCAAACGACTCCCTGGCTAGTTGGTTCTTTGAAGGGCCACAGATGGAGACCATGGCACTCGCAGTCGAGACGGCTGCACGCAAGGCACTCCTACACCTTCGAGATATCATTCCAGAGATGGCTGACGAGCCAGCTACTCGCTACCTACCTTTCAGAAAGGATGATCTTGGCGAGAGTTGGATGTTGATTCCATCCAAGGAGGATGGCACACCACTCAGGTTCCAGACCTACTTCAGCCTCTCCGCCGATAGTCTGGTTCACAACCTGATTAAGGAGTCCATGAAGCTTCGCGAGGAACTTCACCACACCCGAGAGCTACTTCGTCAAGCCAAGATGAAGCCAGACAGGATCAAGAAGGATGGATCCCCTGAGGGACGACCAGCTGTCGCTTACCGAGGAGGAGTACCCCCAGCTAGAGATGCACCCACACGTCGTTGTCGCATGAGTGCGAAGGAGTACCGTGAGCTCTTCACTGACCCACCGACGAAGCATCGTCGGGATGGACCTCCTCGTTCTCCGACCCCTTCGACCGGAAAGGATGCCCGTTCGGATGATGATCAGGAGGAAGACCCAGAGGAGCGTGACTATGAGACCGAGCACTCCACCACCTGAGTCCGAGAACCCCTAGGGTAGGATCAGTCATGTACCCCTCATGCGAAGTCGAGTCCGTGTAATGGTTCATATGAAACCATGTGTGCTTGTTGTTTGCTTTTGTTGTTTGTGTTCCGATGCAAGTCGCGCTTTTGCCTTAGGCAACGTGTAAGCGACTCCATCATCTATCTTATCTAAATATATGTATCGGTCTTTCGACCTTCGTTTTACCACACTTGCACTATACCAACCCCCTTAGGCGCGCTTTCTCCATTATTGCTTTTCCTCTCGTGTATCCTAGTTATTTGACTTGGCTGCTCCAAACAGGATGGTAACTGCAACCCGCAACAGCTTCTTCACCAACCCTGAAGCCGGCAACTCCAGCCAGCAACACGGAGCCGGTGGGACAGCTCAGGCTGGAGGACACCAGGAGCAGCCACAAGGCGACATTCCCCTGCCACCACCTCCACCGGAGAACATGACCATGGCTCAGTTTCTCCAAGTTCACTGGGAGGAACGCCAAGCCAACACTGCTGCTATCCAGCAGATGGCCCAAGTCCTTGTGAACAACCAGCAGCAAGGCAGGAACGGCAATGGCCGCTCCACTCTGTCTGAGTTCATGAGGAATTCACCCCCAACCTTCACAGAGACTGCTGAACCACTGGATGCCGATGACTGGATCCGCACCATCGAGGACCTCCTTGCACTGGTCAATTGCAATGAGGATCGTGAGAAGGTGTTGTATGCCTCTCACTGCCACGGAGGTACCGCTAGAGCTTGGTGGGATGGATTCAAGGTCATGCAAGGCGATCGTGTGATCACCTGGGTTAACTTTAAGCAAGGATTTCGCACCGCCCACATTCCTTCTGGGATCATGGATATCAAGAAGAGAGAATTCCGAGCGCTGAAGCAAGGAAGTGGCTCTGTCAAGGAGTACATGCAGAAGTTCAACCTGTTGTCAAGGTATGCACCTGAAGATGTCAACACGGAGGCTGCTAAGATGGAACGCTTCATGGAAGGACTTCAGCAGACCCTGCAGTATCAGCTCATCGTCTGCGACTGTCGGACCTTCTTCGACCTGGTGAACAAGGCCCTCATGCTGGAGGACAAGCGTCGTGCCATAGATGACACTCGCAAGCGCAAGATGATCAGCAAGGGTAGTTCCAGCAACCAGAAGCCTTGCCCCTGGCAGCCAGCCCCAGCCAAGCCAACCTATCAGCCGCAGCAAGCTAGACCTCCTGCACCTCGTCCGAGCTACCAGCCTCAGCAGTATGCCAATCCAAGGCCAGCTTACAACAATCCCAATAACAACAACAGCGGCAGGAACAACAACAACAACTATGGTCAGGTCACTTGCTTTGGATGTGGTCAGCCTGGACACATCTCTAAGCAGTGCCCTAACAAGAAGCCAGATGCACTGCGCCCCAATGCGCCCAACCAAGGTCAAGGCCGTGGAGCACCACCAAGGAACCCAGCTCCCCGCAACCAGCCCAACAATGGCAAGGGTCGTGTGAATCACGTCACCGCTGAGGAAGCCCAGGAAGACCCGGATGTCATACTGGGTACGTTCCTCGTCAACTCAACCCCAGCAACTGTACAGTTTGATTGTGGAGCTTCGCATTCTTTTGTCACTCATAAGTTTGCACTAGAGAGTGGTATGAAGCCTACACCCCTGGGTAGTCATATGTTGATACAAACCCCGGGTTCGGTTATGAAGTCCAAGATAGGATGTAAAGGAGTTGAGATTATCATCAATGGGGTAGACTTCCTAGCAGACCTTATAGTTCTGGATTCACCAGGCTTGGATGTCATCCTTTCCATGAATTGGTTGACCAAGAACCAAGGCTACTTCGACTGTGCCAAGCGGATCCTTACCATAACCAATAGCCAAGGAGTAGAAGTCAAGTATGTTCCCAACCCTGCCTCCACTCGAACCCCTCAGGTTAATTGTCTGTCGGGAATTGAGTTGGATCAAGTGCCGGTGGTATGCGAATACCCCGATGTTTTTCCTGATGAGCTGCACGGAATGCCTCCTGACCGCGACATTGAGTTCATCATCGAGCTAATGCCCGGAGCAGGACCCATCTATAAGAAGCCCTATAGAATGGGATCCGAAGAGTTGGCTGAATTGAAGAAGCAACTGGCAGAGCAGCTCAGAAAAGGATTCATTCGCCCTAGTGCCTCTCCTTGGGGATCATCTGTTCTATTTGTTTCCAAGAGGGACGGAACTATCCAACTCTGTGTCGATTACCGTTCTCTCAATGAAGTCACAATAAAGAACAAGTACCCACTTCCTAAGATTGAAGACCTGTTCGATCAGCTGAATGGAGCGAAGGTGTTTTCCAAGATCGACCTCAGGTCAGGGTACTACCAGTTGAAGATAAGGCCCCAAGACATTCCGAAGACGGCGTTTGTAACCCGGTATGGCCTATATGAATATACGGTCATGTCATTCGGGTTGACCAATGCACCTGCATACTTCATGTACCTCATGAACAAGGTCTTCATGGAGTACTTGGACAAGTTTGTTGTCGTCTTCATTGACGACATACTCGTCTTTTCCAAGTCAGAAGAAGAGCATGAGCAACACTTGAGATTGGTCCTAGACAAGCTTCGAGAGCACCAGCTTTATGCCAAATTCAGCAAGTGTGAATTCTGGCTGCATGAAATTGGATTCTTGGGTCATGTGTTGACTGCAGAAGGATTGTCAGTGGATCCTGCCAAGATTGAAGCCGTGACTGAATGGCAATCCCCAACCAATGTGAAGGAAGTCAGGAGCTTCCTCGGACTCGCGGGATATTACCGCAAGTTCGTCGAAGGATTTTCGAGCATTGCCCGACCCATGACTCAACTTTTGAAGAAGGACAAGAAGTTCGAACGGACACCGAAGTGAGAAGAAAGCTTCCAAGAGCTCAAGAAGAGATTGACAACAGCCCCAGTTTTGGCCACCCCCGATATTCACAAGGAGTTTGTGATATATTGTGATGCATCGAGAGCCGGGCTTGGAGGTGTTCTGATGCAAGAAGGCAGAGTCGTAGCATATCTATCCAGATAGCTACGTCCTCATGAAGAGAACTACGCTACTCATGATCTTGAGTTGGCAGCCGTAGTTCATGCCTTGAAGACATGGAGACATTACCTTCTGGGGAAGCGATGTGAGATATACACAGACCATAAGAGTTTGAAGTATATTTTCACTCAGAAGGAATTGAACATGAGGCAGCGAAGATGGTTGGAGTTGATCAAGGACTACGACCTCAGTGTTCAATACCACCCCGGAAAGGCTAACGTGGTAGCTGACGCCTTAAGCAGAAAGGCTTGTTCCTTGAATGCTATGATTAAGGAAATGCTACCCGCCCTGTATGAAGAACTTGAAAGCTTCGGCTTGGAACTAGTTGCACCTGGATTCCTAGCCAACCTCGAAGCAAAGCCTACCTTGATGGATGATATTAAGGAAGCTCAGAAGGAACACGAAATCATTGAAGGCATCAAGAGGAAGATCAAGGCAGGCAAGGCCCCAGGATTCTCAGTGGATGAACAAGGAGTTGTATGGTTCGGGAATCGCATCTGCGTACCCAACAAGGAAGAGCTCAAGAACTTGATCTTGCAAGAAGCTCATGACACTCCATACTCCATCCATCCTGGAGGAACCAAGATGTACCAAGACCTCAGAACAAGATTTTGATGGCATGGCATGAAACGGGAGATAGGCACCTTTGTTGCTAAGTGTGACATATGCCAGAGAGTCAAAGTTGAGCATCAGCGACCCGCTGGACTATTGCAACCTCTCAAAGTGCCTGAATGGAAGTGGGACAAAGTCGGGATGGACTTCATCACCGGACTACCAAGGTCAAACAAGGGACATGATTCTATCTGTGTCATTGTCGATCACCTGACCAAGGTAGCCCACTTCATTCCCGTCAAGACGACCTACAATGGGAACCAACTGGCCAACCTCTACATCAACCAGATTGTGAGCCTCCACGGAATTCCTAAGGAGATCGTGTCAGACCGAGGTACCCAGTTTACCTCGAGATTCTGGAATAGATTCCAAGAAGCCATGGGAACCAAGCTCTCCTTCAGCACTGCTTTTCACCCCCAGACTGGAGGACAGACGGAACGAGTAAACCAGATACTCGAGGACATGCTCCGTGCTTGTGTATTGGCGTATGGAGCCAAGTGGGAAGATTGCTTACCATTCGCCGAGTTCTCCTACAACAACAGCTACCAGTCGAGTCTTCAGATGGCACCATTTGAGGTATTGTACGGACGCAAGTGCCGCAATCCCCTCAATTGGTCGGAAACCGGAGAAGGACTAGTCTTTGGCCCAGACATCCTCCGCGAAGCAGAAGAGCAAGTTCAACTCGTCCGAGAGCGTCTCAAGACTGCCAAGACCAGACAAAAGAGCTACGCTGATTCCCACCGTCGAGACATGAGTTTCCGTGTTGGAGACCATGTTTATCTCCGAGTCATGCCTCTCAAAGGAACCAAGCGTTTCCACGTCAAGGGGAAGCTTGCACCAAGATACATCGGCCCCTTCAAGATCACTGACAGACGAGGAGAAGTTGCTTACCAGCTAGAACTACCTTCCAAGCTATCAGACGTGCACAATGTGTTCCACGTGTCACAACTCCGAAAGTGTCTCCAAGTTCCCAACCGCACCGACCTCTACAAGGACATCGACCATCAAGCCATCGACCTTCAGCCAGACCTCACTTATCGTGAGAGGCCAGTTCGCATTTTGGATAAAGCGGAGCATTGCACCCGAAGCCGCACCATCAAGTACTTCAAGGTCCAATGGAGCAACCACACTGAAGCTGAAGCAACCTGGGAGCGTGAAGACTATCTTAGATCTGAGTTCCCTTATCTTTTTAGCGCTTAGCCTAGGAATCTCGGGGACGAGATTCTTGTCAGGGGGTAGGTCTGTCACACCCTATGTTTGTATCACTTTGCTATGCTTGGATTTACAAAATTTGGAACCAATTAAAACTTTTGAGTGCATATGCTTGTTTGAATTGTTGCTTGTTTGCTTGTTTGGTTGTTTGTGTATGGCACTCTTAGGTTCTACTCCTCTCCATATTTATCTTCCTTGATCCAAACTTCTTGCCCAATGATCATACCATGTGTATAGTACCTAAAACTATTTTTATCAAAATTTATTTTGGCCAAAAAGGATTTATTCAAACTAGGTTTTCAAAAACCCCTGAATTGAGGTTTGCACTACAAGTCCTCAAATTAGGTGGATCTTTTTTCCCCCAAAGACTTTATTTGGAACCTACTATATATGTGACTTCCCAAAACCACCAAATATTAATTTTAAAGATTATTTTCCTATTTTATTTAAAGGCTTTTTATTAAGTCCAGAAATGGTTTTTCATAGGGAAAAATTATTTAAATGCTTTAAAAATATTTGAGAAAATTTAGGGAAACTCAGTGGACATATATTTTCCATATATATGAGTTTCAACACATGGTCAGCTTCAAAAGCATGGGCAAAACCCCTCAAAACCCGTTCTTCCCAAATCAATCTTTTGAAATATTTCTATAAGAAATATTCTCAATAAATTCCAGGAAAATTTCAGCAAGACACACATGTCATATGTGATAATCTTGCAAATTTTCATCTCAATCCCAATTGATTTGCTTCACCAAAATATTCCAAAAACATTCCTGTCCAGAACCAATTTTGAGCAACTTTACATTGTGAAGTTTCTTCCCTTGACCCCCAAAATTTGTGGGCATGATCTAAACCCCAAATAATGATGCTACACCAAGTGGTGGATTTGGGGGAAGTGAAATGCATGCCTAGATCTACAGAAATCTGATTCTGTTGATTTCTAGGGTATTACAAAGTTACATTGTGGACTTTCTTCAATCAAGCTCAAACTTGGTGATAAACCCTAATTCTAACCACCATTTGACCTTGTCAAGTCTTATGGCAAGCAAGGTCCATTTGCTTGCCCAAATCACCATCAAACACCTTCTGCCAGAATGGTAAAACCCATGTTTGACCCCCTTCTACTGTTCTCCTTGGGTTCAAAATATTACCACAGCTTACTAGCATTTCACTTCACCTCCAGTAAAACTTGCTTGGCCACAACTCCATGATTGGGGGGTGAAAACCTCCATTTTCACTTCTGGACAGCATCTATTTTTACCTCCCCCTCCTTTCCCTCTACTCTCCCTATAGCCCCTCTAGCCCCTAGAGCATCTCCAGGCACCCCAAGAGCTAGTGGACAAGCAGTGGCATGCCCAGAGCGCGTGGACACGCCACTGGCATGCCAAACGCGTGCTCTGGAGCACGCTACAGTGTGCCACCACACTGTAGCAGGAGCATCCCGAGGCCCCCCGACAGCATTGGGATGGGGGAAGCTGTCCCTCGAGATGCCCTCGACGTCCGCAACCCTCCAAAGTGTCGGCCCCCTCCTCCTTCTCTCTCCGGCGACCTCTGTCGCGCGTGCCCGAGCGCCGCCCGCGTCCGCCAGCCACTGCCCGCGTCCCTGGCCCGCCTCGCGCACGCTCTCCTCTCCCTCTCCCTTCTCCGAGTCGTGGACCACGCCCAGGAACTCCCCAGACAAGCTCCCTCTCTCCCCCGCGCCCTCCAGCGAGCGCTGTGTCCTCGCCGGCGCACACACCTCCTGTGGACCGCGGGAAGGCTATAAATAGCCCCTCCCCCGAGCCCCTCCTCCCTCCTCTGGAACCCCCTCTCACTCAATCGCACTCTAGAACCCCCCCTCTCGACCTCCTAGTGCCCAGGTGCTCGGGATCGACCGCGGCGTCGCCGCCTCGGGTCACCGGCGTCTGCGCGGTAGGTACCCTCCCCAGCCTTCGTTCCCTCTCGATCTGGAACCACAGGGCCCTGCTGATGCGATTCCCCCTTTCCCCCGCTCTTTTTGCAGCCCAGGACGGCCCCGGTGATCGCCTCCCGAATCCCCTCCGTCGCGGCCTCCTCGCTGCCGGCGACTCTGGCCACCCCCGCCGCTCCTTCGACCTCCAGGAGAACGGTGGCTGGACGCTGAGTCCATTCCCGCGCTCGCCTTCCCTCGCCGTGGACGGAGCTGCCGCCGGTGAGCTCCTCCCCCCTCGATCCCGAGGTGGGAGAAGGTCCTGACAGGGGGACCCCACCTGTCGGCTTCCTCCTCACCTCTCCCTCTCTCCCTGTGCGGCTGATGCCAGGGGCCCGCCTGTCGGGTTTGAACCCAGACGGCGCGCGCGCCCCGGCTCGCCCTGGCCTGGCTCGGCCTCAGGCCGGCCCAACTGGGTCTATTCTGGCCCAGTTAGCTCTGAGGCCTTTTTCTTTTTCTTTTTACTCCAGTTTTCCAAAAATTCCAATGAATTAAATAAAACTCCAATGCCAAATATTTTTCCACCATAATTCCTGTAATATTCTGTAGAATTTAACAGTGCCACTTGTGTAATTTTGTGAAAATGTTTTATATATTGATTCTATTTAAAACCTAGTTTTTAATATATTTTTTGCCTCTGTTTAAATAGTTTTCAAAATGTTTTTCACAACAAAACCTTAGACAAACATTTTTTGAATTGCTTGTAGTATTTATCAGAGTGGTGTAACATTTTAGAAGTAAAATTTGTGCTCTATTTTTGTTGTGATGCTTATTATTATCGTTATTTATCGCAACGATAGATTGCGCTGTTGACGAGGGAGTTGGACCCGAAGACTTTGAAGACCCCGAAGACTTTGTTGAGCCAGGCAAGCAGCCCTTTGACCATGACTATGAAACCTCTTATTGCATGGCATATAGCACATTATTTCTTGATGATGATCATGTTTGACGTGGTATCCCCTTCGGTGGGATGCCTCCATTACTTTCTTGTTGATACTTGCATCGTGCATGACCCTACCTTCTTATGAGGGTTGTGCGGGTGGGAGTAGATAGGATGCTTAATAGATGCTACGCAAAGTGGGACAGGAATATGCATGGTGTTGGAAACAAGAGTGTTTTCAAAGACTTTTCGAAAACCCCGTCGGGTGTCACTAATGCCCGAGGGAGATGATGTTGAGGTAGGTAACCACTTGATAAAGAAGTGGTGTACCGGAGCAAGTGAGTGTGTGTGGTTTTCAAAAACGGATTGGTGTAAGTTGCGACCGTTATTCCAACATTACGTGTACAACCACGATACCCCTTATGGGACGGGGCTTTGTTGACTACCTTGAGGGTACTAGCATAGATCCCGCATTACTAGTGGTGGGAGAGTATGAGTTACTCTCTCAATACGGGGTCGTGCCTGGTAGGGCGACCATGCGCTGTCTTTACAGGCACCGGGCACACCGTTGTGTTCCTTCATGGATGGTACTATGTGGAGCGATGCTCGTGTTTGTACATCATGAAGACACGGACCAACGAGTGGACTCTTTGTTTAGTATCACTAGGGGAAAGGCAATGTTCGGGTGCTTACCTCGGGTATGTAATATATCGCGAGTCGTGGATGACACGAAAGTTCCCCGAGTCTTGTGGGTAAAGTGTGCAACCTCTGCAGAGTGTAAAACTATTCGAATAGCCGTGTCCACGGTCAAGGACAGTTGGATGACCGCTCTTGTGCTACGTCCAATATTACTAAACTTGGTGTGTGCGTGTGTGTGTTGGTGACAAGGATGAAACTTGAGTTGAGTCTGATGACTTGGCATTCTGATGAACACGAGATGTTCAACCCCTGCTTATCATGATAACTGTGACTTGATGACATGAATGTCTGTCAACGGTTGATGCATGCTTACTTAAGTTACTTGATCATGCATTGCACTTAAAACTAGCTTTTTGCAAACTTACCTACTTAGTGCTATATCATGCATTGTTATACCTTGTTCCAAAACTTGGGTTGCTTGCGAGTACATTCAAAGTACTCATTGGCTTGCCACTGGTTATTTAATTGGCCAGGCATGTAAGAGCAGGACTATGGTGAAGAGTTCGTTGGTGACGAACATGCGAACTAGGACGCTTCCCAGTCAGAATGCCTGTAGGTTTAAGGCAGATGGCATGGGTTCACGCTTCCGATCAAGATTTCCGCTGCTTGTTATGTTTAAGTGTTTGGCCCTTGCGGCCCTATCTTTGTAAGACTAGACCTCCATGGTCTCTATTTGTGTAAGACGCTAAATGTGGATGTAAGACTCTTGTTATCCAGCTTTTGTGTGTTCAGTGAGCATTGATCTCTGGGATCATTGTACACGTGCATTCGGTGATCACGACTTATGAGTCGGGGTCCCCACAAATTGGTAGGCAACAATTCCATGCTTAAACAGACGGTGAATGGGTTTCGGAGTAGCGAGGGGTTAGTTGCCATAATACCATTTTGGGGCACCTTAGGGGAGGTGACTCGTAGAGTTATTCTCTTAAGTGGCAAAAAGAATTACTTTTGATCCAGAGATCATTGAAACTCTTCATACTAGCCTAAGGCAATTCACAAATGATCATTCGAAGGAATTCGAACAAATGGCAAACTCAGCTGGAAGAGAAACTAGAGTTATAGGACAGCTCGGCAAACGGAAGGCACATTCCAATTGATACCGAGGATATAACCTAGTGTCTGAGCGTGCTCTCAAGAACTTTAGAATTCCCTCATTCATCAGGGTTTTACCAACATCCATGCCAAGGATCTTGGTCACATCATACTACCATGATGAATAATGATGGAGGATGCAGATGCAAAGGAAGACAACACTTTCTCAGATTTCACCTTAGCTATGCCAAGAGATGAAATCTGGATGATCGATCGAGAGACATTTAGCACTCCGCTTCTAATGTTCTCCTTGATGTACTAGCATAACTCAATTATAAACAATGCTTGATATCTAGCACGTCAAGTAAAAGGTCGGACTTCAGGGCATAAAAGGGTCCATGTGAAACAACTTCTAGAATAAGTCATACGGAGTCCTCATGGGGAGGTGGCTAATATTGCTGATACAAGATGCTATAATAGTAGGTCTTCCGGCTAGGGGTGTTAGCCACAACACCACTTTACCGATTTCAGCGAGACCAATATTATAATTCTTGGGAAACATCCCAACCATTATATCTGCCTGAGATTCAGATATGGTTGGTGCCAGGATATTCCAGACTCAACATGTCTGAAAGTGAAAGGTTGCAACACAAATCGACGAGATGACGTCGCGAGATTCTCGGGAAATGAACTACGAAAACCAACTCCAAAACATGAGCTGGATTGCAAGATACATGTGAACACACTGTCCAAGACAAGCATGACCACATAGAAGTCTTACAACAAAACACTAGCGAGTTCTGGGTGGGAACCATCATTGGGGAATAGCGAAGTCCTTACATAAGTCATATGATGAGCTCTTAAGAGAGAACTTCTTTTCCTTGAACAAATCAATCAGTCGCTTGGTGTACTAAGAGATACATATGGAGTGGAGGTGGCCAACCTATCAAACCATAGCATACTTCGCACATGCATGACTGACTTGGGATGATTCCAAGGGAAGCAAGAAAAACTTTCTTAAATTCACGGCGGCAACTTGCATCAAATGCACGTGAACTTAGAGGAAGTCACTTCTTTTCACCAACCATATACTTCATGAACGGAGCACGAAGATATGGCCTGCAAAGTTTCCAACACTAGCTAAGTGTCCATCATGAATCATGGAACAGATGAAAATGTTGTCGATGGGCTTAACAACAATTCATTGAGATATCCATAGATAGAATTCCACAACTATGTGAACAAGATGATAACATTGGTCAGACCAAAAGATATAATGGTGTATGCTTGAGGAAAGATCCACGAGTAAAACAACATTACGATAATCATTGGTTCTGATTTTGAATTGACGATAGCCCATGCTCAAATCAGATATTGAATAAGACAATAAATGCAACAATTGATCATGAAGATCATTCGGTGAAGATATCATCCTTCTTTAACACACTCACAACACAAAAGATATCCCTTTGACATGAAATAAGTTAGTTTAAGCTTTTATCTTTCAACTCTCCATGTTGTTGTTTAGCTTAACCAACTAGCTCAGGGGTATCCAACACAGAGTCTTGGAGAAGGAGTGGTTTATAGGAAAACCAATTTGATCACGAACTCAACATAACGGTCAGGGGACAACCCGGTAATACTTCTGAGAAGATAATCGGAAAATCATGATCCACCGGTATGTTATTGAGCTCGGGAACAATCTTGCTTTTCAGGGCAAGACGATATGATCAAAAGAGCTTGGCACAAACCTAACTCATTGATCGAAGAGTGCACCAGGAAAGATGGACTAGGTAGCACGATCAACCTTTGTAATGATGGTTCAATAACCAACACACTAAGAATGATATAATTATCCATTAACTTCCAAGCAATAGGTTTGCTAGGAGTATTGATTTCACGCATCACGGTTCACCTGTCGGTATTCCGGTTACATCCGACACGGAGACCGAGGAATGAACAATGATGGTGAGAAGTATCACTATATCAAGAATTCATGAGAGGTGGTGCAATTCTCATGAAGATCTTGACATGAAGGGAGTAATACTCCAAGATAGAACAGAACAAAAGCTGGATTGGCATTTTGATTTGCGGAATACAACTGCTTTGACCCAATCCTGGAAATGGACAAGGTACTGGAGTTTGTTTCTCCTAGTCATTCTGAAATAGAATGGCTTGACAGACCACAAGAATAATATGCATCGATAAACACGAATGCACAACTACTCTTGACTATCCACTGACAGATGAAGGTCAGAATACAATTGAAGAGGGCAACTCAGGAGCACATGATTTTTCTGAGTTGAAGATGCATAGGTTAGCATGTCGAACGAGTTTAACATAATTCTTCCGGATAACCCATGCAGAAAGGTAGGATTGGCAGAGTCACAACTATGGAATGGAGAACTCATCAAGAGTACTCTTGTTGCGATCTTCAGTTCACGAAGAACTTCTGCCATGACTAGTTCATGGTATTGGAAGAATGATAAACCACGAACCTTGAAGACTAACAAGGTTACTAATCATCCTAAAGAAACGAGCAAATACTATCAACAGGAATGAGCAGAATGATTCTCGGGTTCAAGAACCCAGAAACAGAATACCTACTCACTAAGTAGCATCACGGGATGCTTTCGATAACGATGGCCAGAATTATCACACAGGAAACACAAAACACAACTAGACCATTGGGTGGTTCTCCGAGATAACATGGTTTCCTAAACACCTTTAACACATACGTCGAGGTAGAAGAGTACCCCAACACAACAATTAGTGTGCTTTGTCTGGCCCAAAAGACATCGATTCGGGAATTAAGAGTTTGCAATTGCATCAGATTTTATACACCTTGGATAACTCGGACAGCATAACGGCTGTACGGGCGTGAAATATGAGGCAACCTGCAAGACAACTAACAACATGACAATGAATTCTTATGGAGGCACTGGTCCTTAAAGACGACAACTTTCCTATAAGTCACCAGCATAGTAACTCGTCATCCTGATAGATAGATGAGAAAGCCTAGTTCTTAACCCCGTAGAAAAGAAGAGGGTGACTCAGAATTAGAATGACACATGGAAAGGAGTAAAAAGAATCTTACGTTCCCTTCCACAATCAATTCCCTTATATAACTAAAGCAGTTCTAGACACAACATCGACCAGTTTGGCTTAGTAATCCTACAGGCAGTCAAGCTCTGATACCAACGCTTTCGGGACCCCGATCCTAAGCCATATGAATCCAGCCTGTAACATGTCACACCACTTTGCGGCCTCATGCACGGTAACCCACGGCTGCCACCTTACCTTGGTCGGGACCGTTTGCGCCTTTTGGCTCACGGATATGAACATGTCGCTAGCATTCACACGTCAAAGAACCCGGGTCGACATGACTAGTTATAGACCCAAGTGGCACAACCGTACAGGGACAGGCATACGTAACCCAACAATGCAGGTGTCGGTCATCAACGTGTGTAAACGAGTCGTAGCAAGCTACAGGGACTCCATTACGCCGTGGGACATAAATGTCATCAACTGCGCGTAGACGAGTCATAGCAGGCTACATGGACTCCATTACACTGCGAGACATTTCCCCGAAGGGACAGACACAGCAGCAAGAAGGATACACGCCGGTCAATCCATGTGTCCGGAGCAGTAGCAAGCTACCAAGGCTCGATGGAAGCACAAAGAGGCATTTCCCCGTAAAGCAGGCTACTAAAGGTATACAGCTAGGTGTCGAATCCCACCAATGCATTTCAATCATACACGCACTATGCACGATATGCATAGATACAACATGGCATCACAACAAAACTCTACAACATAACATTTATTTAGGAGGCTCCGAAGAGCCAACATAGTATAATGTTACAAGCAAGGGGGTCACATGACCCAACATTCAGAGCATACAAACAACAAGCGAAAGTTACATGTCTGGGTACAGACATCTACTAAAAGCGGCTGGAGGAGCCTGAAAACTACAACGACCCTCCCAAAGGAGCCAGACCTCTGTCTGGGATTCCCAAGCTAATCCGGTCAATATCGAACTTCACGTCATACGAATCACTAATGAGACTGAAGTCTCATCTGTAAAAACATAAATAAGCAAACGTGAGTACAAAGGTACTCAGCAAGACATACATCAGAACTATCTACATATGCATCATTGTCAACAAAGGGGGTTGTGGATTTTATTGCAGCAAGCCATCTTTGACTCTTGGCTAACCTATACTACGACTATGAGTACTTTCTTTGAGGTGGCGTATCGCACACGAGTCCACATATTCACCACATCAATACACCACTATGGATCCTCTCTCGTCTTCCTATGAGAAGCCATCCATAGCACTCACATTTATCTGGAGCATTTTAGAGTATCCATTTAAAGTTATCTATGAACAATGCAAGTCTCCAAGTAGTCCATATCCGCGGACGCGGCTATTTGAATAGATAGATTACCATGCAGGGGTGTACTTCGTCACACATTCTCCCTCCACTTACCGCCATGTGCACGTAAAAAGGCACCTCGGCAACCTTCAAGCGGAAGCCCAGCGAGGGAGTCGGCCACGGACGTTAACTTACAACAACTCACGTCCAAGGCAGTCGCCTATCTGAGTTGGAACCCATAATGGAAGTCCGGCCGAGGTTTCCAACATGGCCTCAAACATTGTGTGCAGGGCCCCAAGCCGGTCCCGATTGGGCCGTTCATCCACTTCACAGGCCCGGCCACACCTATCAACGTTTCAAACTACTGCGACTCCTGCACTAAGAACAGGGTTGGTTAATAGGCCGAGAGAGCTTGAGTTACCGGAGCCCAATGTGCGGTACTAGCTATTCTTGGAACACAAACACGGAACTCAGCTCCTATGAGCGGTCTCAATGAGACAACCCACCATGTACTCCTACATGGCCTCTCATCGCTACCTTTACCAAAACAGGTTCAACACTTAACCCTCATCATCAGGACACATTCGTTTCACTCCGGTTCATCACCAAGATGAATCAGACCTGACACAACTCTACGCATAGCAAGCAGAACAGGGTTATAGCACAACATGGCTCAAGCATCTACCAGGTATGCTAGGTTGCCTGGTTTAGTATTTTACTGTGACAATGACAGGTCATGCAAAGGAGTGGGTTCAACTACCGGAACACAAGTAACAGCTGAATCGTTTGTCCTAATGCATTGAAATGAGAGGAAGAGCGAGAGAGTGGGATTATATTGGAATGCTCAAGGGGGGTTGCTTGCCTGACACTTATGAAGATAACAGTGAGTCTTCATCGGTGGCATCGATCTCAACGTCGCAATAACGTCTACCGAGAGGGAACTAACACCGATAACAAGAAGAAAGAACACATTCAATGTGATGCAACAAACATGATGTATGACATGGCATGTTAAGGTACAGAATTCACCTAGAGTGGTAATTAACCAAGTTAATTGAAGTGGGGTTCAAACAAGTTTGAATCCCAACTCCAAATGTTATTTCATAAATTGCCCTAATCATGAAATGTCTTAGTTGATGATGCTAGCTTGCTCAAACATGCATGATCATGGCATAAACAGATTCATTGGATTTTTCTGGTCATTTTTCATATATAAATTATTTTCATCTGAGTTAGGTTGAATTTCTATGATTTTTCAAAGTTTATAACATTTTTTGAAAAAATCATTTACAATTTATTTAATTCCAGAAAGTATATATTGCGTCAGCATGACGTCAGCCTAGCGTCAGCAGGTCAACGGGGCCGTCCAGTCAAACCTGACGTGTGGGGCCTACACGTCAGTGACACAGTGCCTGTTAGTGTTAATTAAAACCTAAGCAGAAATTAATTAGTTGGGCGAGCCCACATGACAGTGACCCAAAGGGGTTTAAGTGGTGTGGCTTAGCGGCTAATGGCGTGCCACGTCAGTGGTGCCGACGTTTAAACGCCGGTGACCATGAAACACGGCGGTGATACGCCGGAGATGCTCGGGTTTCGGCTACAGACGGCCATTTGATGCGCCGTTTGGCTCTAAGAGTTCCTGGGAGTGGCACGCCTCTAATGGAGCAACCAACGGAGGCAGAGGTGGCCGGAGCTAATGGCAGCGATGACGGAGGTGGCGGCCGGAGCTCGGCCTCGAGCGGGCGCAGGCTGTAGGGCTCAAGGAGGCCATCTTAATGGCTCGACGGCACCCTGGGGTCAGCAGGAGGGCGCGGAGCGCACAGGTTCGAGTCGAGGAGCTCGGGAGCTCGGAGCTCGTCGGTCATGGCGGACGGCGGCCTTGGGTACTTGCGAGGCGGAGGCTAGAGGACGGGCGCGAGAGGGGGAGATGGGGGGAAAGATCAGGAGCTAACGGCAGTCCGGAAGTGAGGCTCGGCATGCTCGGGGAGGTTCTGGCGGCGACGAATTTGACGACGGCAGCCACCGGATCCGAGGACGAAGGCGGGGTCGAGGGCGACGTTGCAGGGCATCCGCGGTCTCGATCTTCGGCATGGAGATGAAGCTCTGGATGGCGGAGCTTGGAGACATGGCGGCTGGGTGAATGGAGGCCGGTGGTCACGACGACAGAGCTCGGCGGCGGCGGTTACCTCTCGGGCGGGGAAGAGAGAGAGGTCCAGGTGAGGGAGTCCTGGACTAAGGGGTCCTCGGGCTGCTGGCCTATCTCTCAATAGGCCGGCTTGGTGGGCCGCACTCTGACTGTCGCGGGGAGGGCCGGACACATCGAGACCCTATGTTCTAGAAGGAAGTCCCGAAGGCACATCGTGCACTCCAAGTCAAGATGAGGGAATCGACGTCACCATTCTCGGCAGGAGTCTTGTCATGTGTAAACCCTAGATACCCCCCAGTGTCTATATAAACCAGGTGGGTTTTAGATTGTAAAAGAGAGAAACTCATCTAGGGTTTTAGCTAGTCGATCTCGAGGTAGATCAACTCTGTAACCTTCATACCATCAATATAATCGAGCAGGACGTAGGGTTTTACCTCCATAGGAGGGCCCGAACCTGGGTAAACATCGTCTCCTTCGTGCCCTTGTTACCATTGATCCAAGACTCACAGCTCGGGACCCCCAACCCGAGATCTGCCGGTTTTGACACCGACATTGGTGCTTTCATTGAGAGATCGGCTATGATCTCCAAAGGAATCGATGGCTCGCGTTCTCATTAGCAAAGAAGTTCGGAACATGGACTCCTTCGTCCCTGGACAGATCTTCGCTTTCGGCAGCATTGTGCTGCACACTGACCCGACCGGCCATCTTGGATGGGTCGGGAGTTTCGCCCCTTATCAAGAGGTCAGATTCGGGAACCTAGAGTTCTCCGTAAACTCTCGGGGCGATCTTTCGCTCACCGGGCTTGCAGTCTCATCTGATGCACCCGAGGACTCCGAGGCCTTAACCTCGGATGTCGCTTTCGACCCTGCCCACGGGACTAACTCCGGCGATGATCTGGCTTTTAGTCCGGATCCGGCCTTAGCGCCAGATGGCCGGGTACCAGCTCCTGCCGATTACACTTCTTGGGCAGACGCATCGGAGGTTAACACCGAAAGCACTGAGCAAATTGACCCGAACGAGCTCTCGACACTCAACGAAGCTCTAGATCGGATCTTATCGATGAAAGTCACTGACGACCCAAACCCAATTCATGTTCAGATCGGTCTTAAGGCGGGTCAAGAAGAATTTTTCATCCCACCCGCCACCCACTTCGTAGCCACTGTTGAAGACTTAACCAATATGTTGGACTACACCTCCGAGGAGGCAGAAGACATGGATCAAGAGGATCGCGCTCCCACCCTGATATGTCTCCATCGTATCTACTTTTCCAAACTCTTTTTCCCTTGTTTTGGACTCTAATTTGCATGATTTGAATGGAACTCACCCGGACTGACGTTGTTTTCAGCAGAATTGCCTTGGTGTTATTTTTGTGCAGAAATAAAAGTTCTCGGATTGACCTAAAAATTTACGGAGAATATTTTTGGAATTAATAAAAAATACTGGCGAAAGAATCAACCGGAGGGGGTCCACCCATTGGCCACAAGCCAGGGGGCGCCCCCCCTAGGGCGCGCCCAGGTGGCTTGTGGGCCCCCTGCAGCTCCTCCGACCTCAACTCCAACCCCATATAACCCTATTCGGGGGGGGGGGGAATCAGAGAGAAGAGTTCATTGCGTTTCACGATACGGAGCCGCCGCCACCTCCTGTTCTTCCTCGGGAGGGCAGATCTGGGGTCCGTTTTGGGCTCTGGGGAGGGGAAATCGACGTCGTCATCATCACCAACCATCCTTCATCACATGATGCTCTCCGCCGTTCGTGAGTAATCCCATCGTAGGCTTGCTGGACGGTGATGGGTTGGATGAGATTTACCATGTAATCGAGTTAGTTTTGTTAGGGTTTGATCCCTAGTATCCACTATGTTCTGAGATTGATGTTGCTATGACTTTGCTATGCTTAATGCTTGTCACTAGGGCCCGAGTGCCATGATTTCAGATCTGAACCTATTATGTTTTCATGAATATATATGTGTTCTTGATCCAATCTTGCAAGTTGTAGACACCTATTACGAGTTATGATCCGCATCCCCCAGGGTGACAATAATTGGGATTCTTTCCGGTGATTACCGTAGTTTGAGGAGTTCATGTATTCACTAAGTGCTAATGCTTTGGTCCGGTTCTCTATTAAAAGGAGGCCTTAATATCCCTTAGTTTCCATTAGGACCCCGCTGCCATGGGAGGGTAGGACAAAAGATGTCATGCAAGTTCTTTTCCATAAGCACGTATGACTATATATGGAATACATGCCTACATTACATTGATGAATTGGAGCTAGTTCTGTGTCACCCTATGTTATAACCGTTGCATGATGCATGCCATCCGACATAATTATCCATCACTGATCCATTGCCTACGAGCTTTTCACATATTGATCTTTGCTAAGTTACTTTTCCATTGCCACTGTTACGATTGCTAAAAACCGCTACTGTTACTTTTGCCACCGTTACCGTTACTTCCATACTACTTTGCTACTAAATACTTTGCTGCAGATATTAAGTCTTTCAGGTGTGGTTGAATTGACAACTCAGCTACTAATACTCGAGAATATTCTTTGGCTCCCCTTGTGTCGAATCAATAAATTTGGGTTGAATACTCTACCCTCGAAAACTGTTGCGATCCCCTATACTTGTGGGTTATCAAGACCTTTTTCTGGCGCCGTTGCCGGGGAGCATAGCTCTATTCTCTAAGTCACTTGGGATTTATATTTGTTGGTCACTATGAAGAATCTGAAAGACCCAAAAACCAAGATGTATCCCTCTACTACGAGGGGAGGTAAGGAACTGCCATCTAGCTCTGCACTTGATTCACCTTCTGTTATGAGTAAATTTGCGACACCACCACCTGCTATTGATTCTGATATGTCGCAAGTAATTGATGATGCCACTTTTGCTATGCATGATGCTTATGGTGATACTTTGCTTGATAATACTGTGCCATTAGGTGAATTTCTTGCTGAACAAATTGCTAGAGTCAATGTTGAAACTGATGATATTTTTGAAACTGAACACTATGAGACACCTGCTAGACCTAGCTCTCCTAGATATGAATTGCCTAATATACCTAAGGGTTATGTTATGGAAGGAGAGGTAGCGAGGGACTTTCTTGCTTGTAAGGATAGAGATGATCTTCAGAAATTACTATGCAAGTGGAAGGAAAAATCTTTGAATGCTAGAATGCAATATGATCCTAAGTTTGCTACTTCACCTATCTTTGTTACTGATAAGGATTATGAATTCTCTGTCGATCCTGAGTTAATTACTTTGGTTGAATCTGATCCTTTCCATGGTTATGAATCTGAAACTGTTGTGGCACATCTTACTAAATTGAATGATATAGCCACCCTATTTACTCGTGAGGAAAAAAATGTTATTACTATATTCTTAAGTTGTTTCCTTTCTCATTAAAGGGTGATGCTAAGATATGGTTTAATTCTCTTGCTCCTGGTTGTGTGCGTAGTCCCCAGGATATGATATATTACTTCTCTGAAAAATATTTTCCTGCCCATAAGAAACAAGCTGCCTTGCAGGAAATATTTAACTTTGTGCAAATTGAAGAAGAGAGTCTCCCACAAGCTTGGGGGAGGCTTCTCCAATTACTTAATGCTTTGCCTGATCATCCTCTCAAGAAAAACGAAATACTTGATATCTTTTATAATGGACTAACCGATGCTTCTAGGGACCACCTAGATAGTTGTGCTGGTTGTGTTTTCAGGGAACGAACTTTTGAACAAGCTGAACTACTATTGAATAATATATTGAGCAATGATAATGATTGGACTATTCCCGAACCACCTCCAAAGCCAATTCCGAAGAAAAGAGGTATTCTATTTCTCAGTCCTGAAGATATGCAAGAGGCAAAGAAATCTATGAAAGAAAAAGGTATTAAAGCTGAAGATGTTAAGAATTTACAACCTATTGAAGAAATACATGGTCTCGATAACCCAACACAGGTAGTAGAGGTAAATTCTCTCCGTAGATTTGATGAAAGTGATATTCCTTATAATAAGTCTGCTAGCCAATGCTTGGATGAGTTTGATAACTTTATTGTTAAGCAAGAAAATTTCAATGCTTATGTTAGTAGACAATTGAAACATAATGCTTACATGCTTGATCGCTTAGGAGATTATATGAGTAGAACTATCAATGATCTTAAGCTTATTAGTAAACATGCTTCCATGGTAACTACTCAAGTAGAACAAGTACTTAAGGCACAAAATGATTTGCTTAATGAGATGAATGGTAAGAACAATGATCATTCTGTTAGAGTTGTGACTAGAGGTGGTAAAATGACTCAGGAACCTTTGTATCCTGAGGGCCATCCTAAGAGAATTAAGCAAGATTCTCGGAGAATTAATACTGATGCACCTATTCGTCCCAGTAATAAACGAAAAAAAATGATGATAGGACTTTACATGCTGCTAGTGAACCTGTTATAGATACACCTGAAAACCCAAATGATGTTTCTATTTCTGATGCTGAGACACAATCTGGTAATGAACATGAGCCTAGTGATAATATTAATGATGATGTTCATGTTGATGCTCAACTTAGTAATGATAATGATGTGGAGATTGAACCTACTGTTGATCTTGATAACCCACAACCTAAGAACAAAAGATATGACAAAAGAGACTTTGTTGCTAGGAAGCATGGTAAAGAAAGAGAACCTTGGGTTCAGAAACCCATGCCCTTTCCTCCTAAGCCATCCAAGAAAAAGGATGATGAGGATTTTGAGCGCTTTGTTGAAATGCTTAGACCTGTCTTTTTGCGTATGCGTTTGACTGATATTCTAAAAATGTCTCCTTATGCTAAGTATATGAAAGATATTGTGACAAATAAAAGAAAGATTCCGGAAGTTGAGATTTCCACCATGCTTGCTAATTATACCTTTAAGGGTGGAATACCAAAGAAACTAGGAGATCCCGGAGTACCTACTATACCATGCTCTATTAAAAGAAACTATGTTAAAACAGCTTTATGTGACCTTGGAGCCGATGTTAGTGTTATGCCTTTCTCTTTGTATCGTAGACTTGATTTGAATAAGTTGACACCTACTGAAATCTCTCTGCAAATGGCTGATAAATCAACTGCTTTACCCATCGGTATTTGTGAGGATGTACCTGTCGTAGTTGCAAATGTTACTATCCTAACGGACTTTGTTATTCTTGATATTCCCGAGGACGACAGTATGTCGATCATCCTTGGTAGACCTTTTTTGAATACTGCAGGGGCTGTTATTGATTGCAACAAAGGCAATGTCACTTTTCATGTTAATGGTAATGAGCATACGGTACACTTTCCGAAGAAACAACCACAAGTTCATAGTATCAACTCCATTGAAAAAATTTCAACGCTTATTATTGGAGATTTTGAATTCCCTCTCCCTACTGCCAAAAAGAAATATGATATACTAATTGTTGGGGACATGCATATCCCCATTGAGATAACCTAGTGTTATTCGAAAATTCTATGGTTCCGTGTCATTCAAAAAAAGTTTGTCAATAAGACTTGATCAACCTTATTGATGGCTTCTTTTTTACGGGCATGAGATGGATGAATTTAGAAAGCACAACCTTCTGTACCCAACTTTTACTTTCTGTTATTTAGATTTAATAAAGCAAAAATACTATTATACTTCTGTTTTCTGAATTATCCGTGCAATAAAAAATGACCTGAAAATAAAAGTTCTCCAAATGCCCTGAAAATGTAGTATGATTTTTCCCGGAATATTTAAGAATTTCTGGCACTGAGAACACATCAGGGGGCTGCACCAGTGGGCCACAAGCCTACAGGGCGCGCCCACCCCCTGGGCGTGCCCCTAGCTTGTGGGTCCCACGTAGGCCCCCCTCACTTATTGCAGCACCCATCCACTTCGTCTTCCTCCAGAAAAAATCCCACCATTGCTCAAGCCCGTGTTCTAGCTCATTTTGTTGCCATTTTCGATCTCCTTGTGCAAAGCTCCATTTGCAAAACTGGTTTGAGGGATTGATCTTCGGTATGTGACTCCTCCAATGGTCCAATTAGTTTTTGCCTTAGTGCTTTATATATTGCAAATTTTTGCTGCTGTGGTGACCTTGTTTTTGAGCTTGCGTGTCAAATTTGTATGGTCCCAAGTAGTTTTGATGCATGATATAGCCTCTAGGCACTTGTGGGAGTAGTTGCTATAAGTTTTGTTGAGTTTTTTTCACCTTTATTTTGAGTCACTAAAAATTTCAGAATTTTTTTTTAGATAAAGAAAGATGTTGAGGAGAATATACCAAGGTGGTTCCTCGAGCAAGAAGGCCCCAAGACTCGCGATACGTGAGCCCAACTTTGAACCACCGAGGGAAGCTCAAGTGCGGCCTTGTGAATGGCCGTCGGATCAATTCATGGTTCATGCCGGTTTCAAGGAAGAATTTTACGCATACATACGAAATGCTGGCCTTGAAGATTTCGTTTCAGACCAATGCAAGCAATATTATCAACTCACTGATTCCTTCGTGCGGAGGTTTGAATTTTCATCCAGGCGTAATACGCATTCTGTTCTATTAAATCTTTATGATGAATCCTATACTATGGACCTAGAAGATTTTAACCGTGCATGCAAAATTCCACAATGGAGCAGTCATAGTGATCCTCACAAAACTGAATATAATGATTTTCTTGCTAGCATCACTGTGGGACAAACTAGAAACATTACACAGGCTACCTTGGGGAGCATTCACTTTCCTGCTATACATTATTTTGCTCTCTTCATAGGTAGATGTATTAACGGTAAACATGATCATAGCCACCTTTGTGTACCTGATCTTAGTATTCTTAAGAGTGCGGTAATGGGTGATAGACGATATAACTTGGGGGCTATTATTGCTAGGAGGCTACATAAAAATGCTAAGGAAGGAGATTTCTTTGGCGGGATTTATGCCACTCGTGTAGCTAATTATCTTGGGGTACCCATAAGGGGGAATGATATTGAGTTACCACCTACTTTTCTTGATTATGAGGCTATGGTGCGCTACCAGTTTCTTGAGAGGAACGAACAGTCCTTCCTGTACCGACTAATTTTTGATAGACAGCGTGATGTCCATATTACCCTTCATGCTCCCGCCTTCTTTAACTTTCAGGAAAAACGGAGACACTTTATAACCAGGGAGGAGGCAAACGAGTACGAGAGAGAGGCAGAAGCCGCTCGCCTCTGCGCTGCAGCCGTTCAGGCAGTAACCGCCGCAGCCCAGTACAACCCCAACTATGACTTTGGATATTATCCGGGCCAGCCATGGCCCTAGACCAACTTAGGCCAAAAGCCTAAGCTTGGGGGAGTACGTATTTCTCACCGACATTACATTCATGTTCACACACTCATCTTAGTAGTCGGTGCTTATACTTTTTCATTGAATCATCCATGGTATTTTATTTCTTCTTTCCGCTTTCTTCTTGTGTGCTTAATTAACCTTGAGAAAATCCAAAAAAAACTAGTTCTAGCTTTACCTTTTAGTTTGTTTAGTTGTAGCATTAAAAGAAAACCCAAAAAGATTTCTCATTCTTCTTTTGCTTGTTGGGAGCTTTCCCGTGTAAATAGTTTTCCTTTCTTCTTTGGATTGTAAGGAGAAGACCACAATGAAATGTTGAGTGGCTCTCATATGCATTATTGTTTATCTATCAGAGAGCTCATATTACCTTGCCTTCTCCTTTGAGTTATTGTTCACAGATTCCAGCTTAGTCCCATGCACGTGCACTCTTATTATTATTCACACCGTTCGGTCGTGCAAGTGAAAGGCAATAATGACGATATATGATGAAGTGATTGAGGTGGAGAAAAGCTGGTATGAACTCGACCCATTTTGTTTTTGTAAATATGATTAGCTCATCGTTCTGGATTCAGCTCATTATGGATGAAACATGTTTGCAATGACAATTAGAGATTATAGTTACTCATGCCATGCTTAATTAGCTAAGAGTGTATAATGGTTTGTCTTGAGTGCCAACATGCATTTTAAAATGGTTGTGATGTAGTATGATAGAATGGTATCCTCCTCTGAATGATTCAAGTGGCTTGACTTGGCACATGCTCACGCATGTAGTTGAAACAAAATCAACATAGCCTCCACGATGTTTATATTCATGGTGATTTATATCCTACTCATGCTTGCATTCAATTTTGGTTAATCTCAATGCATGTTTATGACTGTTGTCGCTCTCTAGTTGGTCGCTTCCCAGTTTCTTGCTAGCCTTCATCTGTACTAAGCGGGAATACTGCTTGTGCATCCATTTCCATAAACCCAAAGTTGTTCCATATGAGTCCACCATATCTACCTATATGTGGTATTTACCTGCAGTTCCAAGTAAATTTGCATGTGCCAAACTCTAAACCTTCAAATAATATTCTGTTTTGTATGCCCGAATCGCTCATGTAGTGACTAGGGGCTGTCAGTATCTTCCATGCTAGGTGGGTTATTCTCACGATGAGTGTTTATTCACTTGTCATTCACGGGAAAGTGGCTGGTATTCGGGATGCCTAGTTCCATGCTCAAAAATCAAATCAAAATATAATGAAACAAAACTCCCCCAGGATTGTTGTTTGTATGGACGGTACCCGTGGATTCGGCTCGCCGTGGAGTGTGTTTGATTGGTGGAGGGGGAGTAAAAACTTTATCATTCTGTTTGGGAACCGCCTATAATGTATCTAGCATGGAAGATGGCGAGATCTCTCGGTCATTATGTTGACAATGAAAGCATACCGCTCAAAATTATTATTCATCCCTATTTTAAAAGCCCGAGATCTGGCACCTCTGCAAATAAATGCTTCCCTCTGCGAAGGGCCTATCTATTTTACTTTAATGTTGCGTCATCCTCCTCTTATAAAAAGCACCAGTTAGAGAGCACCACCGTCAGTTATATGCTTTGTTATTAATTGATATTGAGTATGATTGTGACTGGATCTCTTTTACCATGAATTACAATGTCTAGTCACTCCTTGTTCTTCAGTGGTGCTCTACATTTATGTTTTGCGGTCTCAGAAAGGGCTAGCGAGATACCATTATATCATATTGTATCATGATTGTTTTGATAAAATTGTTGTCATCCGAGATTTATTATTATTGCTCGCTAGTTGATTATGCCATTGATATGAGTAAATGTGAGACCTAAATGTTATTGTGAATGTGGTTAGTCTATAATCTTTTGCTGAAAATCTGAACATCAGTTAGACATATTTACAACAACAAGATCAAACAGAGTTTGTAAAAGTTTTTCTTTGTCACTTTCAGTTTGTCAACTGAATTGCTTGAGGACAAGCAATGGGTTAAGCTTGGGGGAGTGTTGGGGAACGTTCCATGGGAAACAAAAAATTTCCTACGCACACGCAAGATGTATCCATGGTGATGAGCATCTATGAGAGGGAGAGTTGGATCTACATACCCTTGTAGATCGCTAAGCGGAAGCGTTAAGAAACGCGGTTGATGTAGTCGAACGTCTTCACGATCCAATCACGATCCGTCCATGAACTCCCGATCAAGTGCCGAACGGACGGCACCTCCCAGTTTAGCACACGTGCGGCTCGGCGGTGTCCTCTCCTTCTTGATCCAGCAAGTGAGAGAGAGGGGGTAGATGAGATCGGGACCAACACGACGGTATGGTGGTGGTGGTGGCAGCGGAATTCCGGCAGGGCTTCGCCAAGCGCGTACCGGTGAAACAAGGGAGGAGTTGGGAGAGGTAATGGGCAAGGGTCGAAGGGTTGCTGCCCCCAACGCCTCCCCACCTTTATATAGGCGTGGAGGGGGCTGGTGGCTTGTCCTCCAAGGCCCTAGGGTCATTGGCCAAAGGGGGAGGATGGAAATCCCACCTTTCCTTCCCCACCGATTGCTATCCCCCCTTTTTAGGGATCCTGGTCTTATCCCCTTGGGATATGAATCTATTCCTTTTAAGGGAGGATCTTGGTGCGCCTAGACCAGGGTTGTGGGGACTTTCCCCACTACCCACGTTCATGTGGGTCCCCCATGCAGGTGGGCCCCACTCCAAAACCTTCTAGAACCTTCCCGGTACAATACCGAAAAAACTCGAACTTTTTCCGGAACCCCGATAACAACTTTCCATATATGAATCTTTACCTCCGAACTATTCCGGGCTCCTCGTGATGTCCCGGATCCCATCCGGGACTCCGAACAACCTTCGGACTTTCCACTATTAATATCTCAATACTACCCTAGCGCTACCGAAAGTTAAGCGTGCGACCCTACGGGTTCGAGAATCATGTAGACATGACCGAGACACCTCCACGGTCAATAACCAATAGCGGGACCTGGATGCCCATATTGGTTCCTACATATTCTATGAAGATCTTTATCGGTCGAACCACGATGTTAAGGATTCAGACAATCTCGTATGCAGTTCCCTTTGTCCATCGGTATGTTACTTGCCCGAGATTCGATCGTCGATATCTCCATACCTAGTTCAATCTCGTTACCGGCAAGTCTCTTTACTCGTTCCGTAATACAAGATCCCGTGACTAACTCCTTAGTCACATTGCTTGCAAGCTTCTTGTGATGTTGTATTACCGAGTGGGCCCAGAGATACCTCTCCGTCATACGGAGTGACAAATCCCAGTCTCGATCCATGCCAACCCAACAGACACCCTTGGAGATACCTGTAGAGCACCTTTATAGTCACCCAGTTACGTTGTGACGTTTGATACACACAAGGCATTCCTACGGTGTCCGGGAGTTGCATGATCTCATGGTCGTAGGAACAGATACTTGACATGGATAAAGCAGTAGCAATAAACTGACACGATGAACTGCTATGCTTACGGTTGGGTCTTGTCCATCACATCATTCTCCTAATGATGTGATCCCGTTATCAAATGACAACTCATGTCTATGGTCAGGAAACCTTGACCATCTTTGATCAACGAGCTAGTCTACTAGAGGCATACTAGGGACACATTGTTGTCATATACCCACACATGTATTTAGTTTCCAATCAATACAATTCTAGCATGGATAATAAACAATTGTCATGAACTAGGAAATATAATAATAACCAATTTATTATTGCCTCTAGGGCATATTTCCAACAGTCTCCCACTTTCACCAAAGTCAATAATCTAGCTCACATCACCATGTGATTAACACTTATATCACCATGTGATTAACACTTATATCATCATGTGATTAACACCCAATAAGTTCTGGGGTTTGATCATGTTTTGCTTGTGAGAGAGGTTTTAGTCAACGGGTCTGTAACATTCAGATCCGTGTGTGCTTTGTAACTCTCTATACTGTAGATGTTGCTACCACACTTCACTTGGAGCTATTCCAAATGGCTACCCCACCATACGTATCCGGATTGCTACTTTGAGTCGTCCGGATTGGTGTTTAAAGCTTGCATCGACGTAACTCTTTACGACGAACTCTTTATCACCTCCATCATCGAGAAACATCTCCTTAGTCCTCTAGTTACTAAGGATAATTTTGACCGCTGTCCAGTGATCCACTCCAGGATCACTCTTGTACCCCTTGACAGACTCATGGCAAGGCACACATCAGGTGCAGTACACAGCATGGCATACTATATAGAGCCTATGGCTAATGGCATAGGGGACGACCTTCGTCCTTTCTCTTTCTTCTGCCGTGGTCGAGTTTTGAGTCTTACTCAACTTCACACCTTACAAATCAGGCAAGAACTCTTTCTTTGACTGATCCATTTTGAACTCTTTCAAAATCTTGTCAAGGTATGTACTCATTGAAAGTTTTATCAGACGTCTTAATCTATCTCTATAGATCCTGATGCCCAATATTTAAGTAGCTTCATTACAGGTTTTCCTTTGAAAAACTCTTTTTCAAACAACCCTTTATGCTTTCCAGAAATTCTACATCATTTCCGATCAACAATATGTCATCCACATATGCTTATCAGAAATTCTATAGTGCTCCCACTCACTTTATTGTAAATACAAGTTTCTCATAAACTTTGTATAGACCCAAAAACTTTGATCACCTCATCAAAGCTTATATTCCAACTCCGAGATGCTTGCTCCAGTCCATAGAAGGATCGCTGGAGCTTGCATTCATTTTAGCATCCTTAGGACTGACAAAACATTCCGGTTGTATCACATACAACCTTTCCTCACAGAAACCGTTAAGGAAACTCTGTTTTGACATCCATCTGCCAGATTTCATAATCGAAAAATGCAGCAACTGCTAACATAATTCCAACAGACTTTAGCATCGCTACGGGTGAGAAAGTCTCATCGTAGTCAACTCCTTGAACTTGTGAAAAACCCTTTGCCACAAGTCGAGCTTTATAGACGGTGACATTACCGTCCGCGTCCGTCTTCCTTTTAAAGATCCATTTGTTCTGAATGGCCTTTCTCCCTTCAGGTAATACTTCCAAAACCCATACTTTGTTTTCTTACATGGATCCCATCTCGGATTTCATGGCCTCTAACCATTTCTTGGAATCCGGGCCCATCATCGCTTCTCCATAGCTCGTAGGTTCATCGTTGTCCAACAACATGACCTCTAAGACAGGGTTGCCGTACCACTCAGGAGCAGTACGCGTCCTTGTCGACCTACGAGGTTCGATAGTAACTTGATCCGAAGCTTCATGATCATCATCATTAACTTCCTCTTCAACTAACGTAGGCTCCACAGAAACAACTTTCTGCGCTGCACTACTCTCTAGTTGAAACAAAGGTTCAACAACCTCATCAAGTTCTATCTTCCTCCCACTCAATTCTTTCGAGAGAAACTCTTTCTCGAGAAAGGACCCGTTTTAGCAACAAACACTTTGTGCTTGGATCTAAGATAGAAGGTTTACCCAACTGTTACGTTAGGGTATTCTATGAAGATGAATTTGTCCGCTTTGGGTTCGAGCTCGTTAGGTGAAAACCCTTTTTCACATAAGCGTCACAGCCCCAAACATTAAGAAATGACAGCTTAGGTTTCTGCCAAACCAAAATTCATACGGTGTCATCTCAACGGACTTAGATGGTGCCCCTTTTAAAGTGAATGTAGTTGTCTCTAATGCATAACCCCAAAACGATGGTGGAAAATTGATAAGAGACATCATAGTTCGCACCATGTCCAATAGAGCACGACTACGACGTTCGGACACACCATCACACTATGGTGTTCCAGGTGGCGTGAGTTGTGAAACAACTTCCACATTGTCTTAAGTTGTATACCAAACTCGTAACTCAGATATTCACCTCCATGATCATATCGTAGACATTTTATCTTCTTGTCACGATGATCTCAAACTTCACTCTGATTTTGTTTGAACTTTTCAAACGTTACAGACTTGTGTTTCATTAAGTAAATATTCCCATATCTACTCAAATCATCAGTGAAGGTAGGAAAATAACGATATCCACCGCACGCTACAACACTCATTGGACCGAATACATCAACATGTATCATTTCCAATAAGTTACTTGCCCGCTCCATCATACCGGAAAACGGGGTTTTAGTCATCTTGCCCATGAGGCATGGTCTGCATGTCTCAACCGATTCGAAATCGAATGAGTCCAAAGATCCATCAGCATGGAGTTTCTTCATGTGTTTTACACCAATATGACATTTAGCGGCAGTGCCACAAGTATGTGGTACTATCATTATTAACTTTGTATCTTTTGGCATCAATATTATGAACATGTGTATCACTACGATCAAGATTCAATAAACCATTCTCATTGGGTGCATGACCATTGAAGGTTTTATTCATGTAAACAAAATAACCATTATTCTCTAACTTAAATGAATAACCGTATTGAAATAAACATGATCTAATCACGTTTATGCTCAACGCAAACACCAAATAACATTTATTTAGGTTCATCACTAATCCCGAAGGTAGAAAGAGCGTGCGATGGTGATCACATCAACCTTGGAAACACTTCCAACACTCATCGTCACCTCACCCTTAGCTAGCCTCCGTTTATTCTGTAGCTTTTATTTTGAGTTAGTAACATTTAGCAACCGAACCGGTATCTAATACCCAGGTGCTACTAGGAGTACTAGTAAGGTACACATCAATAACACGTATATCAAATATACTTCTGTCGATGTTGCCAGCCTTCTTATCTACCAAGTATCTAGGGTTGTTCGGCTTTAGCGACCGTTCTCCTCATAATAGAAGCACTTAGTCTCGGGTTTGGGTTCAACCTTGGGTTTCTTCATTGGAGCAGCAACTGACTTGCCATCCATGAAGTTTCCCTCCTTGCCCTTTCCCTTCTCGAAACTAGTGGTTTCACTGACCATCAACACTTGATGCTCCTTCTTGATTTCTACCTTCGCGGTGTCAAACATCGCGAACAGCTCAGGGATCATTATTTCCATCCCTGGCATTTTATAGTTCATCACGAAGCTCTAGTAGCTTAGTGACAGTGACTTGGAGAACTATATCAATCACTATCTTATCTGGAAGATCAACTCCCACTCGATTCAAGCGATTGTAGTACCCAGACAATCTGAGCACATGCTCACCGATTGAGCTATTCTCCTTCATCTTGCAGGCAAAGAATCTTGTTGGAGGTCTCATACGTCTCAACACGGGCACGAGCCTGAGATCCCAATTTCAGCTCTTAGAACATCTCATATGTTCCGTGACGTTCAAAACGTTTTGGAGCCTCAATTCTAAGTCGTAATGCATGATGCACTGAACTATCAAGTAGTTATCACAACGTGCCTGTCAGATGTTCACAACATCCACAGACGACGCTAGAGGGGGTGGCGCACCGAGCGGTGCATTAAGGACATAAGCCTTCTGTGCAGCAACGAGGACAATCCTCAGATCATGGACAAAATTCCGCATAATTGCTACTACCATCTTTCAACTTACTTTTTCTCTAGGAACGTATCAATAAAACAGGGGAGCTACAGCGCGAGCTATCTACAACATAATTTGCAAAGACACTTTGACTATGTTCATGATAAAGAGTTCAATTAATCATATTACTTAAGAACTCCCACTCAAATCAACATCCCTCAGGTTGTCTAAGTGTGACATGATCCAAATCCACCAACCCAAGTCCGATCATCACGTGAGATGAGGTGGTTTCAATGGTGAACATCTCCATGTTGATCATATCTACTATATGACTCATGTTCGACCTTTCGATCTCTTGTGTTCCGAGGCCATGTCTGTACATGCTAGGCTCGTCAAGTTTAACACGAGTGTTCCGCACGTGCAACACTAGCTTGCACCCGTTGTATGTGAACGTAGAGTCTATCACACCCGATCATCACGTGGTGCTTCGAAACGACGAACTTTCGCAACGGTGCACACTCGGGGAGAACACAATTTTATCTTGAAATTTAAGTGAGGGATCACCTTATAATGCTACCGTCGTCCTAAGCAAAACAAGGTTGAAAGGACGTGGATGTCGCCTAGAGGGGGGTGAATAGGCGCTTTAAAATAATTACGGTTTAGGCTTGAACAAATACGGAATAAAACTAACGTTTAATATGTCAAGCACAAAACCTAAAACAACAAGGCTCACCTATGTGCACCAACAACTTATGCGAAGCAAGATAAACAACTAAGTGATAGCAAGATATATAACAAGAAACAATATGGCTATCACATAGTAAAGTGCACAAGTAAAGGGCTCGGGTAAGAGATAACCGAGGAACGTGGAGACGATGATGTATCCCGAAGTTCACACCCTTGCGGGTGCTAATCTCCGTTCGGAGCGGTGTGGAGGCACAATGCTCCCCAAGAAGCCACTAGGGCCACCGTAATCTCCTCACGCCCTCGCACAATGCAAGATGCCGTGATTCCACTAAGGGACCCTTGAGGGCGGTCACCGAACCCGTACAAATGGCAACCCTTGGGGGCGGTCACCGGTACCCGTACACTTTGGCAACCCTTGGGGGCGGTCACCGGTACCCGTACAAATTGCTCAGGGCAATCTCCACAACCTAATTGGATACCCCGACGCTTGCCCGGAGCTTTACACCACAATGATTGAGCTCCGAGGCACCACCAACCGTCTAGGGCGCCAAGGCACCCAAGAGGAACAAGCTCTAGGGTGCTCAAACACCCAAGAGTAATAAGCTTCTCAAACTTCACTTCCACGTATCACCGTGGAGAACTCAAACCTATGCACCAAATGCAATGGCAAGGGCACACGGAGTGCCCAAGTCCTTCTCTCCCAAATCCCACCAAAGCAACTAATGCTAGGGAGAAAAATGAGAGGTAGAACAAAGAAGAACACCAAGAACTCGAAGAACTAGATCCAAGGGGTTCCCCTCACATAGAGGAGAAAGTGATTGGTGGAAATGTGGATCTAGATCTCCTCTCTCTTTTCCCTCAAGAACTAGCAAGAATCATTGGAGGGATTGAGAGATAGCAAGCTCCAAGAGGTCAACAATGGTGGGGGAAAACTTGCTCAAAGGTTGGGGAACCATTGGGGAAGAAGACCCCCTTAAATAGGTCCCCACAAATCTGCCCGTTATGTGCAGAATAGCACACGGGCGGTACAACCGGTGGAGTGGGCGGTACAACCGGTACAACCGGCAAGACCGGTACAACCGCCCTACTACCGCCCAACCACCGGACCACAACAGAAAGTTAGCCGGGTGCAACCGCTCAACTCGATCGCTGGACATGGCAAAGTCCCAAGCGGTAGAACCGCTTGAGACACCGATAGTACCGGGCTATAGTAATATAGTGGTACAACCGTCCAACCTCCGCCCAACAACCGCAGCACAACAGAACCGTGTCCGGTTGTAGCCCGGTGTTGGGCCGGTACAACCGCCCAGGGCTGCCACCCAGGGTCACCCAGCAATTGGCGGTACGACCGCCCGGAGGCAGCGGTACAACCGCTGGGGAGCAGATAGTGGCAGCACCCCCAGGGTATCACCCCTGGGGTGGTGGATATGCCGGAAGACACGAGCGAGTGGAACAACCGTATCAAGAAAACCGGTAATACCAGAACTGCCATAACCTCTGCAAATGAGCTCCGAATTGAGCAAACTCAAGCTTGTTGGATTCAGGACGACAAGAGCTATCCGGTTTTCTTAAGAAGAGGCAGTATAAAAATGCCAATGGTATAGAGATGTGAAACCTCTTTCAATGAAGAATCGACAAAAACTCCAACATCGAAAACATCATAGAAGATGCATATGGACTCCGTTTTCGATGAACTTGAGCTTGTCATGAAGCTGACCATAAGCTCAAGAAACCTCAAAGAGAAAAACCAACCAAGAACCAAGAAAGATGATGATGCCAAGAATGCAATGGTTTGAGCTCTCAACGAACGATACGATCAAGCTACTCACTTGAGAGCCCCCTTGATAGTACGGCTATCTATCCTATAACCCAGTCTCCCAACTACCACTATGAGACCGGTAAAATAGAAAACCCTATCAAGGTCAAACCTTAGCCTTGCGCATAGTCCACTTGAGCTAGATGATGACGATCCTGACTTCCTCAAGATGGACCACCTTTCTTGATTGCGTTGACTCGATGAAGACTAGATGACTGCTCCCCCATACTCCACTATGGGTGAGCCACTCTTCGGCACATCTTCACAAGTCCATTGTCACCACAATGGACGGCAAGCTTCAAGCATGATCTCTCCGTGATGCTTCACTTGAACTTGCACACCGCAACCTTGATGACGATCACCACTTGATGTCATCCTCCATGGATTGTATGGGATCTTCTTATTGATGCTCGCCCATGGAAACATACCTAACCCCACAAAGAACACTCACAGGGAGCATGGGTTAGTACACAAAGCGTAATGGACAATGCTTACCATACCATCGGATCACTTGATCCCTCTCGGTACATCTTGTACACTTTGTGTGTTGATCAACTTGATTCACTCTTTGACTTAGTCTTGATCAACCTTGTATCTTCTCTTCTCTATGACCAATCTTTGGATGAAACCTTGAATACCACCTTGGTCACCATATAAACTCCTTGAAACCAACAGATGGACTTCAAGAAATGCCTATGGACAAATCCTTCGAATATAACTTAAGGCAACCATTAGTCCATAGGGATTGTCATCAATTACCCAAAACCACACATGGAGAAATGTGCTCTTACAAAGGTGCATAAAAGGATTAACATCACATGCAAATCATAAGTGACATGATATGGCCATGAACTTGTGCTTTTCGATCTCCATCTTCAAAGCACCGGCATGATCTCCATCATCACCGGCATGACACCATGATCTCCATCATCTTGATCTCCATCAACGTGTCGCCATGAGGTTGTCGTGCCAACTATTGCGTTTACGACTATTGCTAACTCATAGCGATAAAGTAAAGCAAAACGGCGCAAATAAATTAAAGACAACCCTATGGCTCCTGCCGGTTGCCGTACTCATCGACATGCAAGTCGATATTTAACTATTACAACATGATCATCTCATACATCAAATATATATCACATCATGTCTTTGGCCATATCACATCACAACATACCCTGCAAAAACAAGTTAGACGTCCTCTAATTGTTGTTGCATGTTTTACATGGCTACTATGGGTATCTAGCAAGAACGATTCTTACCTACGCAAAAACCACAACGGTGATACACAAATTGCTATTCAACCTTCTCAAGGACCGCCTTTGTCGAATCCGATCCAACTAAAGTGGGAGAGACAGACACCTGCCAGCCATCTTTATGCAACAAAGTCACATGTCAGTTGATGGAACCGGTCTCTCGTAAGCGTACGAGTAATGTTCGTCCGGGCCGCTTCATCTCACAATACCTCTGAATCAAGAAAAGACCAAGGGAGGAAGCAATCTGAGCATCAACGCCCACAAACTCCTTTGTGTTCTACTCGTGATCTCATCTACACATAGACCTAGCTCTGATACCACTGTTGGGGAACGTTGCATGGGAAACAAAAAAATTCCTACGCACACGCAAGATCTATCCATGGTGATGAGCATCTATGAGAGGGAGAGTTGGATCTACATACCCTTGTAGATCGCTAAGCGGAAGCGTTAAGAAACGCAGTTGATGTAGTCGAACGTCTTCGCGATCCAATCATGATCCGTCCACGAACTCCCGATCAAGTGCCGAACGGATGACACCTCCGAGTTTAGCACACGTGCGGCTCGGCGGCGTCCTCTCCTTCTTGATCCAGCAAGCGAGAGAGAGGGGGTAGATGAGATCAGGACCAACACGACGGTATGGTGGTGGTGGTGGCAGCAGAATTCCGGCAGGGCTTCGCCAAGCGCGTATCGGTGAAACATGGGAGGAGTTGGGAGAGGTAACGGGCAAGGGTCGAAGGGTTGCTGCCCCCAACACCTCCCCACCTTTATATAGGCCTGGAGGGGGCTGGTGGCTTGTCCTCCAAGGCCCTAGGGTCATTGACCAAAGGGGGAGGAAGGAAATCCCACCTTTCCTTCCCCACTGATTGCTATCCCCCCCTTTTTAGGGATCCTGCTCTTATCCCCTTGGGATATGAATCTATTCCTTGTAAGGGAGGATCTTGGTGCGCCTAGACCAGGGTTGTGGGGACTTTCCCCACTACCCACGTTCATGTGAGTCCCCCATGCAGGTGGGACCCACTCCGGAACCTTCTAGAACCTTCCCGGTACAATACCGAAAAAACTGAAACTTTTTCCGGAACCCCGATAACAACTTTCCATATATGAATCTTTACCTCCGGACTATTCTAGAGCTCCTCGTGATGTCCCGGATCCCATCCGGGACTCCGAACAACCTTCGGACTTTCCACTATTAATATCTCAATACTACCCTAGCGCTACCGAACGTTAAGTGTGCGACCCTACGGGTTCGAGAATCATGTAGACATGACCGAGACACCTCCACGGTCAATAACCAATAGCGGGACCTGGATGCCCATATTGGTTCCTACATATTCTACGAAGATCTTTATCGGTCGAACCACGATGTCAAGGATTCAGACAATCCCGTATGCAGTTCCCTTTGTCCATCGGTATGTTACTTGCCCGAGATTCGATCGTCGATATCTCCATACCTAGTTCAATCTCGTTACCGGCAAGTCTCTTTACTCGTTCCGTAATACAAGATCCCGTGACTAACTTCTTAGTCACATTGCTTGCAAGCTTCTTGTGATGTTGTATTACCGAGTGGGCCCAGAGATACCTCTCCGTCATACGGAGTGACAAATCCCAGTCTCGATCCATGCCAACCCAACAGACACCCTTGGAGATACCTGTAGAGCACCTTTATAGTCACCCAGTTACGTTGTGACGTTTGATACACACAAGGCATTCCTACGGTGTCCGGGAGTTGCATGATCTCATGGTCGTAGGAACAGATACTTGACATGGATAAAGCAGTAGCAATAAACTGACACGATCAACTGCTATGCTTACGGTTGGGTCTTGTCCATCACATCATTCTCCTAATGATGTGATCCCGTTATCAAATGACAACTCATGTCTATGGTCAGGAAACCTTGACCATCTTTGATCAACGAGCTAGTCTACTAGAGGCATACTAGGGACACATTGTTGTCTATATACCCACACATGTATTTAGTTTCCAATCAATACAATTCTAGCATGGATAATAAACAATTATCATGAACTAGGAAATATAATAATAACCAATTTATTATTGCCTCTAGTGCATATTTCCAACAGGGAGTTGATACTTCTCCATCGTATCTACTTTTCCAAACTCTTTTGCCCTTGTTTTGGACTCTAATTTGCATGATTTGAATGGAACTAACCCGGACTGACGTTGTTTTCAGCTGAATTGCCTTGGTGTTATTTTTGTGCAGAAATAAAAGTTCTCGGATTGACCTGAAAATTTACGGAGAATATTTTTGGAATTAATAAAAAATAATGGCGAAAGAATCAACCGGAGGGGGTCCACCCATTGGCCACAAGCTAGGGGGGCGCCCCCCCTAGGGCGCGCCCAGGTGGCTTGTGGGCCCCCTGCAGCTCCTCCGACCTCAACTCCAACTCCATATAACCCTATTCGGGGAGAAAAAAATTAGAGAGAAGAGTTCATCGCGTTTCACGATACGGAGCCGCTGCCACCTCCTGTTCTTCCTCGGGAGGGTAGATCTGGGGTCCGTTTTGGGCTCCGGAGAGGGGAAATCGACGCCGTCGTCATCACCAACCATCCTTCATCACCAATTTCATGATGCTCTCCGCCGTTCGTGAGTAATCCCATCGTAGGCTTGCTGGACGGTGATGGGTTGGATGAGATTTACCATGTAATCGAGTTAGTTTTGTTAGGGTTTGATCCCTAGTATCCACTATGTTCTGAGATTGATGTTGCTATGACTTTGCTATGCTTAATGCTTGTCACTAGGGCCCGAGTGCCATGATTTCAGATCTGAACCTATTATGTTTCATGAATATATATGTGTTCTTGATCCTATCTTGCAAGTTGTAGACACCTATTACGAGTTATGATCCGCATCCCCCAGGGTGACAATAACTGGGATTCTTTCCGGTGATTACCGTAGTTTGAGGAGTTCATGTATTCACTAAGTGCTAATGCTTTAGTCCGGTTCTCTATTAAAAGGAGGCCTTAATATCCCTTAGTTTCCATTAGGACCCCGCTGCCACGGGAGGGTAGGACAAAAGATGTCATGCAAGTTCTTTTCCATAAGCACGTATGACTATATATGGAATACATGCCTACATTACATTGATGAATTGGAGCTAGTTATGTGTCACCCTATGTTATAACCGTTGCATGATGCATGCCATCCGACATAATTATCCATCACTGATCCATTGCCTACGAGCTTTTCACATATTGATCTTTGCTAAGTTACTTTTCCATTGCCACTGTTACGATTGCTAAAAAACCGCTACTGTTACTTTTGCCACCATTACCGTTACTTCCATACTACTTTGCTACTAAATACTTTGCTGCAAATATTAAGTCTTTCAGGTGTGGTTGAATTGACAACTCAGCTGCTAATACTCGAGAATATTCTTTGGCTCCCCTTGTGTCGAATCAATAAATTTGGGTTGAATACTCTACCCTCAAAAACTGTTGCGATCCCCTATACTTGTGGGTTATCACACCCGGTCAACACCGGGCGGTGGACTGTCACCTCCACCTACGACGTCTACATGGTGGATACTCCATCCGATAACGGCGAGCGCACACCCGCGAACAATGGTGATAGATCGGGCGAAGCGCTGTCAAGGCGCCGGAAACCGTGCAAGTGATCAAAGACAAAAAAGGGAAGGGAAGCTATTGCTGGCACCGGGGAAGACGATACCGCGGAAGACCTCGGCGATCCCGATATTCCCGAGCATCCGTTAGAGGACCAGGAAAGGCTGGAGGTCCAGCGCGACCCCGAAGATCCAAACGATTCCGAAGATGACAACTACCTCCCCCTGTAGAGGAGGAGGATAGCCCGGAATCCGAAGATTTCACCGTCCCCGAAAACATCGAGGATCAGGAACGGTTTAGGCAACAACTTATAGCCACTGCCCGAAGCCTAAAAGCAAAAGAACGGCAACTCAAGGCCGAACAAGACACCCTTAATAATAGATGGACGAGGGTCCTGTCAGCCGAGGAAGGATACGGTACCGGTCTATTGGACCAACCCAAGAGCTATCCACGCCGACGGCTGCTGCCATAGTTCGATGACGAACTCCCTAATACACCGTCCCCCAAGCACACTCCATACGACTAGCCGGACCGCCCTCCCCGAGGACGAGATAGGACAGCTGGCGACGCCAGTTATAGGCCGGCGATACCCCGCAGAAGGGGAAAGGAGCCAATGCAGCCTAAGGACAGGTACGACCTGCGACAAGACCTAGATTATAGAACAGGCCGCACGAGATCCATATACGGATCTAGATGGTACTCCCCCGATAGACGGGATGGGTACCGGCCTTGGCTCGACCGAAACAATAGAGGTCAGGAACAAAACCGGGCCAGAACAGACGCCGATTACCGGCGTGACATAGCCCGGGTCAGAGGCACTGCCCACCCACTGTGCTTCACCGATGAGGTGATGCAGCATCAGTTCCCGGAAGGGTTTAAACCCGTGAACATAGAGCAATACGACGGAACAACTGACCCAGCAGTGTGGATCGAGGATTTCCTCCTCCACATTCACATGGCACGAGGAGACGATCTCCACGCCATCAAGTATCTACCCCTTAAACTTAAGGGGCCAGCTAGGCACTGGTTAAACAGTCTCCCCGAAAATTCTATCAGGAGCTGGGAGGATCTCGAGGATGCATTCCGATCTAACTTCCAAGGCACCTATGTACGGCCTCCGGACTCCTCCGACCTAAGCAACGTCGTCCAAAAGGCTGGAGAGTCCGCTCGACAATTCTGGAACCGGTTCTTAACCAAGAAAAACCAGATTGTCAATTGCCCAGATGCCGAGGCTATAGCCTCTTTCAGGCATAATATTGGGGATGAATGGTTGGCTCGCCAGCTCGGTCAGGATAAACCTAGGACCATGTCCGCCCTTACATCACTCATGACCCGCTTTTGCGCGGGCGAGGATAACTGGCTAGCGAGACGAAGCCACAACCCCGAAGACCCCGGCACCTCCGAAGCTCGGGATGGAAACGGGAAACCACGACGCAACAAAAATAAACGCCGGCATAGCACTAGTCATGCCGACGACACGGCCGTCAAGGCCGGCTTTCGCAACCCTCGATCCGGGCAGCGGAAGAAGCCTCCTAAAGGCAATCGCGACGGACCCACCCCGCTGGACAAAATCATGGAGAGGCCTTGCCAGATCCATGGCACTCCAGACAAGCCCGCCAACCACACCAACCGTAACTGTTGGGTGTTCAAACAAGCCGGCAAACTCGCATCCGAGGAACAAGGCAAGGGCCCATGTAGCGAGGACGACGATGAGCCCCGCGGTCCGACCAATGGTGGACAGAAGCAGTTCCCTCCAGAGGTAAAAACTGTGAACTTGATATACGCCACTGACATACCCAAAAAGGAGAGGAACCGCGCCCTTCGAGAGGTCTACGCCGTAGAGCCCGTAGCCCCGAAGTATAACCCATGGTCGGTGTACCTGATCACCTTCGATCGACGAGACCATCCGACCAGTATCCGTCATGGGGGATCAGTTGCCCTCGTCCTGGATCCCATTATCGATGGGTATCACCTCACTAAAGTCCTAATGGACGGAGGAAGTAGCCTCAATTTGAGTTACTCAGATACGGTGAAAAAGATGGGTATAGATCCATCAAGGATCAAACCCAGCAACACTACCTTTAAAGGAGTGATCCCAGGCGTCGAAGCCCGGTGCACGGGCTCTGTGAGCCTGGAAGTGGTGTTCGGTTCGCCCGATAACTTCCGCAGCGAGGACTTGATCTTCGACATCGTACCTTTCCGCAGCGGTTATCACGCCCTGCTAGGCCGTACAACGTTCGCTCGCTTTAACGCCGTCCCACACTACGCATACCTCAAGCTCAAGATGCCCGGGCCCAAGGGGGTCATCACTGTCAACAGCAACACAGAGCGTTCCCTCCGAACTGAGGAACATGCATTGGCCCTGGTGGCCGAATTCCATTACGAGGACGGTCGGTAAACACCGAAATCTGCCATAAAGGCAGGTAAGGTTGACAAACGAGCTCGGTTTCAATCCGAACTCCCAGAATCTTCTTCTCCCCATAAATAGGGACACGATCCCCATTGCACAGCCCTAATGACCATCAAACATGTGCCAAGAAGGCACAACTCCGCACTCAAGATTCCATGGGCAGCAGTGGGGAACAACTATTAAAGGGTAAGTGTTCGGCTGGACCGAACCATTGCCAGTACACGTCCTCGGACATAACACAGGTACCATCAAGGACCTGCTAAAGAGTAAAGCTCATCCATACTTCGGCGACTTCTCAAGACCTTCTTCCCAAGGTCCGCTCGACAACAGCATCACCCTTAAAGGAATGCAACTCCCTAGGAGGCACAGGAACAGACTGACGACAGGGCACATCGAGGACGTCAAGCCACCATTTGAAGACCCCTGGTACAACCTCTCCTATGTAAATTCTATGTTTTATCTTCAAAATACCTGTAAATAGTTGCTTCGGCAATTTGAGTTATAAGAATTATCGAGGAAATAAAAGACCATTATACATGGCCCCTCCGTTGTATTTTATGGTACATACTCTGTTCTTGTCAAACGCCTCTCGCGCAACTGTTCGGTATACATTACGATGCAACCGGCTAAGAGACCGGGGGCTTGAATTTAAAATATCGCCCTGAGCATCACCCCGACACAACTGGTCGTGTGTTCGGCGTCTTGGATTTTGCTTTATATGCATCGGATCCGAACTATGTCTTGGGTCAATAGTTGGGTTGCCCGGCTCCTGTGCTTGCCCCCTTACATTCCGCTCGTTCGGCTAAAGGGGCAAAGGGAGAACCACTGCGATTGTGTTTCCAGTTCATCTGGTCAAGCACCTCAGGGGAGAAAGCCGAAAACTGACCATCATAGTAAGCGAGAACCGGTCTGCAAATCCGAGCATAAGTGTTATACTAAAAAAATCGATAGAGGTTATTCCGTGTTATACGATGGGTTTTGTACTTATACAAACCATGTGATGCTGGCTTCGGCCCCGGTACATCCGCACATCACAAAACACTGGGGGCTGGTCATCAGCCCCCGCATTTTTTTTACGCTCCTCCGGCTAAGTGAAAGCGATAAAGCATCATAGTCCGATTGCCTTGTCCCCCTCGCACTACCGCCTTCGGGCACCGATACCTCGGCTAAGGGTCACAGTGCGGAGGCAGAGACACCTCGCGTAGTATCTATGTGGGGGCTGAAGCCGACGACTCGCAACTTTCAGATAAAACGGCCACATGGGAGTCAAAATAAACACTAAAAACTTATAAGACATGATAAACCATGCAACTTTAATTATACAGCGTTAAAAGTCTTCGGACATATTACAACGCGCTCACTCATAAAAAACATCCTTCGAGCATTGGGCCTCTATCGCCCGAGCACCCTCCATCACTGCGGAGAAGTATAGCTCGGGGCGCCTGTGCTCCTTTCCAGGGGGCGGAGGTGCGGTGGCCATCTCGGTCGGCTTGAGCTTCGGCCAGTGCACCATGGTCTTTGCAAAGGCCATCCGAGCTCCCTCGATGCATGTAGAACGCTTTAGCGCGTCAACCCGAGGCGCAGCATCGCATAGTTTCTGCACCAAGCCGAAGTAGCTACTCGGCAACGGCTCTTCAGGCCACAGCCGGATGCAGAGATCCTTCATGGCCGGCTCCGCCATCCTGTGCAGCTCCATCAGTTGCTTCACCTGCTCGCTCAGAAGAGGAGAGCGCTCGGGGGACTCAAATTGTGCCCAGAATAGCCGAACCTCATCATCCTCCCCCCGCGAAGCATAGAACTTGTTCGCGTCCGCTGCACTCTTCTGGAGATCCGCACAGACGCCTGAGGAACGCCACACCTGGGTGAGCAAAGCAAACCTGCTACCACCAAAGGCGCATTGTAGTGAATATGGCTTACCATCTATGACAACCCGAACTTGGCGAACCTCCTCTTCAAAGGACCGCCTGTCCACCCGCTCCTTTTGAAGCTCAGATTTCAGCGCGGATAGCTCGATGGCTTGCTCTTTGCCTTTCTGCTCAAGGGCCTCGCACTTTGCGATGGCATCCTTGAGCTCCTGCTGCACCTCCTCCACCCGGGCCTCCTGCTTAGCACTCGCAGCTTTCAAATTGGAGAGTGCAGCTGCTGCCTGTTCGGTAGCCGCCTTCTCATCCGCGGCCTCTTGCTTCATCTTTTCGAGCTCGGCCTTGAGTTTTTCCACCTCCGCAGCTAAAGCTGTGGAAGCAATAAATAAATAATTACACTAGGTTACCAGTGCGGATCACTAACAATATATACAACCCGGATGTTACAATTCGGCTTACCTTGTGCCTCGTCGAACCTCTTGTTCAGGCTATCAAGCTCCTCTTCGGAGATCTTGAGCTTCCGATTTAGCTCGGTAAGCTTAGCAGCATTAACGGCCGCCGCCGAGGACGAGGCCTACAAAAAATAAAAAAACATACATCCGGTTATGTGCGTTCCAACCCCCGAACTGTCAAGGATATGACACTATGCTCGGTCCTCTTCAGGGCTTTTTAGAACATTGTGGGACTAATGGTGCCTTGCACATCATTGGTCACTCCTGAGTATTTGACCCCCGGGTGCGTTTTTGCAAAACCACCCGGGGCTCGGGGGCTACTACATATATAAAGATAGCATAAACTTAATAAAATTAAGATTGTTCGGGAAAAGGGTATTACGTGACTCACCTTGAAGCCCGTCAAGAGACCATTGAAGGCCTCTTTCAGTCCGCTATCGACGGACTGAATGCCTTGCAAAACCGCGCCCATAAGAGCGCGGTGATCCTCAGAGATGGGGGCGCTTGATAGAGCCTCCTCCATGACCGGCCACCCAGTCGTCGGTGGCACCGGTGGTGACCGGCCAGCCCGATCTCTGGTCAGGGACTGAGTCGGTAGCTCCAGAGGCACAGCATGCTCCAGAGACTTCCTCGGAGGGGACTGGACATCCCTCCGCCCTTCCTCTTCAGCGGCCATGGGATTTTTCTCCCCCTGGTCTTCAGCGGCCAGGGGAGTTTTCTTCCCCTGGTCTTCGGCGGCCGAGGCATCGACCACGGCCATGGTGTGGTCACCCCCACCGCCTATGTTCGGCTCCAACGGAGCCTGGCGGGATGACACCTCCACGTCATCCTTCGCGGCCCCGGGAGGTGTGGGGTGTGACGCAGTCCCACTCTCCGCCAGCTCGACGAGCGGAGACTCCCCATCCGATATTTGGTCAGTAGGGAGAACGCGCGGTGGGCTGCGAATTAAAAGACGCTCTTGCATTTAAAACATTGAAAACTTTGCATAAATGGCCCGGGGAGTCTTCGGATTCATACCTTTGAGCTCGGGGCTTGACCCTTAGGTTCCTTCGGGGAACTTTCTCAAAGTCCTCGGACCCTGCATCAGAGTCTGAGCTGTCGTCGGCCAGGATCAACCTCGGCCGACGCGCCCTCTTCAGGGCAGGAGGAGGTACATCCTCCGTGGCGTCCTGCGACGCCGCCCTCTTTCTTGTGAGGGGGGAAACGCCTTCCCCCTCGTCTTCATGCTCTTCCTCATGGCTAGAGGAGGCATGGGTTTCCTCGGACATGGCGTCCGGCTGGTCCTTTATGCGGAGACCTTCTCTGGCCTTTTTCTTCTTCTCCTTCTTCTCGGGCACCGAATACGGCGCCACGACGAGCATCGCCGACAACAACTCCGATCTGGGGTCTTCGGGTTGTGGTGCGGGACAGTTAACTCTCGCGGTTTTGCTCAACCATTTCTGCGGAAATGATGGGGAAGGCGTTTAGTCTTTTTGTCAAAGAAACAGAGTCAATGGATTAAAATCATACCGTACCTGGGTAGGTGGGTTATCGGTGCTTAGGCCCGAATCCTCTTCCTTGGCCGGCCAGCTTTTCCCAGGCTTGAATAACGCCTTCCACAGCTTCTCGGAGGTAGTGCGGAAGAGCTGGTGCACTGTAGGCTCGTCCTCACGCCGGTAAGCCCACATTAGGGAGGCCCTGCACTGACAGGGGAGGATACGGCGGTGGAGCATGACTTGGACCACATCGACCAGTTCGGCCTTGGCCTTGATCACCGAGGTAACGAGCTTATGCAGCAATTTAACCTCTGCATCCGACCCCCAGTCAAGGCCCTTCCTGAGCCACGAGGTCAATCTCGTAGGGGGTCCAGATCTGAACTCGGCAGGCGCCGCCCAGCTCTCATCTGTTGGTTCGGTGATGTAGAACCATTCTTTCTGCCAGATATTGATCGTATCGATGAAGGTGCCAGTTGGCCACTCAACGCGAGGGAGCTTGCTGATTACCACCCCTCCGCAGTCTGCGTGCTCGCCCGCGACTATCTTCGGCTTGACGTTGAAGACCTTGAGCCACAGGCAGAAGTGCGGCTCGACCCGCAAGAAGGCTTCGCAGAGAATTATGAAAGCCGAAATATGCATAAAGGAGTTCGGGGGAAGATCATGGAAGTCCAACCCATAGAAGAACATGAGGCCCCTGACAAAGGGGTGGAGCGGGAAGCTCAGTCCCCGGATGAAATGGGGGACGAAGACCACCCTTTTGCCTGGCTTAGGGGTGGGGACGACTTGCTTCGCCTCTGGAGCGTGGTGGAAGACATTGGCGGGGAGGTAGCCGGCGAGCTTTAGCTCCCGGATATCCTGGTCGGTGACCGTGGAGGCCTCCCACTTGCCCATGGAGCCCGAACCCGCCATGGCTAGGCTTGGAGGGGAAGTTGAGGAAGAACTAGATCTGGGCTCTCGGAGCTTGGGAAGATTGGGAAAGCAGAGGATGCGAATGGGAAGCGTGAATAAGCCTTGGGGTTTTTACCCTTTTTATGGGGCGTAACACCGATTAACTTCCCTCTACTGCGCCGCAAATCTCTCCGCTTCCCAAGACGTGTGTACCGTTATGCATGCGCAAAAGGAACTTGGGATGCTAATCATATCCCGTGTGAAACGGAGCACGATCTATACATTGATGAGTCATGCTAATGTAAAAACGGCCTCGAACCGCGAATCGAGTTTTCATAGCTAGTTTAGCGGTCGTGCTAGGCCACGACCCTTCGTTAGAAAGGTTGTAAGAAAAAACATTGTTTACACTTTGACGTTTGGCCTTCGGGACCGAACAAATCATGGTGTTCGGGCTATCGTGTGATCGGAAACCGGACAGGTATCAGTCAATCTTTAATGGGAAGAAGAACTCACCCCGCAAGCCGAAGACTCTGATCAAGCGGAGCTGCCCAAGCTGAGACCCTTGGCGTTGGGGGCTAGTTCGGGGGCTACTGAGGGAGTCCTGGACTAAGGGGTCCTCGGGCTGCTGGCCTATCTCTCAATAGGCCGGCTTGGTGGGCCGCACTCTGACTGTCGCGGGGAGGGCCGGACACATCGAGACCCTGTGTTCTAGAAGGAAGTCCCGAAGGCGCATCGTGCACTCCAAGTCAAGATGAGGGAATCGACGTCACCATTCTCGGCAGGAGTCTTGTCATGTGTAAACCCTAGATACCCCCCGGTGTCTATATAAACCGGGAGGGTTTTAGATTGTAAAAGAGAGAAACTCATCTAGGGTTTTAGCTAGTCGATCTCGAGGTAGATCAACTCTGTAACCTTCATACCATCAATATAATCGAGCAGGACGTAGGGTTTTACCTCCATAGGAGGGCCCGAATCTGGGTAAACATCGTCTCCTTCATCCCCTTGTTACCATCGATCCAAGACTCACAGCTCGGGACCCCCTACCCGAGATCTGCCGGTTTTGACACCGACACCAGGGGAGAAGGGAGCGAGGGGAAAGAGAGAGGAGCGTGCGGGGCACCTCCTGGCGAGCGGATGAGGGCGGAGAGGCGAGCAGCTCCGTGGCAAGCAGGAGCTGGCCACGAGTGTGCGCGCGGGTGACATGGCGTCGTCCTCCTGGCAAGGAAGGAGACGACTGGCGCCTGGGCCTGTTGGGCTTCTACAGTCCTGGGCCTCAGGTAAGGTTCCTTTTCTTTTTATTGCTACTGTTTTATTTTCTGTAGTTTGTTTGATTTGGTTTGACTACCAAATCATTTTCTAAAATTCTGAAGTTTTGCAGGTGAGCTAAATGGAGTAAACCATAACCCCACAAAAAGTTTCATAATTATTGGATCTATATTTAATATGTAACAAATATAAATCCAATGCAATTATTTATTGGATTAACTCAAATGCCCAAAACATATATTTCCGTGATACTGAAAATATTGGTTTAGGTTTTACCTCTTGCCAATATTTTCACACAACAACAGGAACATTTTCTTGGAGATATTTGAGGCAATTTTTAACTTGGTCATTTGACAAAATTCTTTTTGAGGCTTGATCATTCCTCAATTAAAATTCATTTGAATTTAGAAATGCATGCATAAATATGCAATGACAAGCAAGGCTAAACTGGGGCTGTGACAGAGAGGCTCGGGCTCGCGGCGGGGGCGATGCTACGTCACGGGCGAGGGCATGGAAAGAGAGGGAGAGGGACGGCAAGCTCACTGCGGTGCTAGAAGAGCAACAGCGAGCTCGGGGACGGCCGGACGGCGGCGAATCAGCGACGGAGTCCGGCGGGTTCGGAGGTTGAAGAAGGCGGCGCTGATGGCGATGGAGGGCTCCCGGCTTGATTCCTTCGACGGGGAGAGCTACGGCGATGCGGCGAAGACGATGAGCACCTCAGCGGGACTTGGCGGGGTCGGTGGCCGCGGGGTACAGTGAGGTGCGGCCATGGCGGTCTCGGGCTTCTCTCGGGAGGGAGCTCAGAGGCGAGGGGGAGGCGAAAATGAGGACGGGGAGAGGAGCAGGGGGGCGGCGACCTTATCCCGCGATCCAGGCAGGCAGGGGAGCTGGTGGCGTGGCGTCTAGGCGCGCGCGCGCGCCGTGCTCCATCTCGCCTCTGCCTACTGGGAGAGGTTGAAGATGACCTCTTCTCCCCTGGTGGGCTAGGTCATCTCCCTCCTGGGCCAGGTAAGCTACGGGTGAGGCTCTGCCTTTTTCTTTTATTTGTTTTATTTCATTTTTGACATTTGTTCTGGCCAAAATAAAAATAGCTAGCCATTTCTTAAATCCTGAAAATTTGTCATGTGAACTAGGTATAAATAACTAGTGCCACATAAAAAGTTTCAGAATTATTGAACTTATATTTTATATATAATAAATATAAATCCAATGCAACTATTATTTTATTAATTCAAAAGCCCAATATAAAATGTTTCTGTGATCCCAAAATATTGGTTGACATTTTTACATCATGCCAATATTTTATCAGAACACCAGGGACGTTTTCTTGGATCTATTTGAAGCAATTTTTATATTGCTTATTTGACAAAATTTTGAATGATGAGGCTTGATCACTCCTCATTTCATTTTCAAAAGAAATTAAAAATGTATGCATGAATGCATTAACAGGCAAAGTGAAACTAGGGCTGTGACATTGTGACATATTATTTGAGTCTTCTTTGATCTCTTATATGCATGATTACTTATAGCCTCTTATTTCTTCTTCGAATCTTTGGTTTAGTTAGGCCAACTAGATCGATTTTTCTTGCCATGAGAAGAGGTGCTTTGTGATGGGTTCGATCTTGCGGTGTTCTTTCCCAGTGACAGAAGGGGTAGGAAGACACGCATGTATCGTTGCTATTAAGTATAACAAGATGGGGTCTATTCCTACATGAATAGATCTTGTCTACATCATGTCATCGTTCTTATTGCATTACTCCGTTTTTCCATGAACTTAATACACTAGATGCATGCTGGATAGCGGTCGATGTGTGGAGTAATAGAGGTAGATGCAGGCAGGAGTCGGTTTACCTATCTTGGACATGATGCCTATATAATGATCATCGCCTTGGATATCGTCATGACTATTCGATTTTCTATCAATTGCCCAACAGTAATTTGTTCACCCACCGTGCGCTATACTCATGAGAGAAGCCACTAGTGAACCTTACGGCCCCCGGGTCTACTTTTCAATCATATTGCTTTCCGATCTACATTTTTTGCAATCTTTGTTTTCAGATCTACATAACCAAAAACCCAAAAATATATTGCTGCATATTTACTCTTTTTATTTGTGTTCTTGAGAGATCTATCTCTCCTATCTATCACTACCTAATCTATCTTATTACCGTAGAGAGATTGACAACCTCTCTTTCGCGTCGGGTTGCAAGTATTTGTTGTTTGTGTGCAGGTGCTGCTTATTGGGTGTTGGTGATCCTCCTATTGGTTCGATAACCTTGGTTTCATAACTGAGGGAAATACTTACCGTCGCTGTGCTGCATCATCCCTTCCTCTTTGGGGAAATACCGACGCAGTCCAAGCCACGTCAGTCTTCTTCTTCGCCATTGGCATACTTATTGTCGATTTCCATGGCCCGACTGAGAGACAGATCTCCCGATCATCCAAACTTCAGGATTAGCTCTCGGTACCGAGTGCCTGCCTTGAAGGCGCAAACAGCTTGGTGCTCGGTAAAGTTCTCGACTGTATTGTGCAGCGTGGTCCAGCGCTGAATGTACTCTCGGAGAGTTTCGTTGCTCTTTTGGACACAGTGCTGCAATTCCGTCAGCCCACCCAGACGCTTGTACGTGCCCTCAAAGGTCTTGATGAACACCTGCGCCAGGTCCTCCCAGTAGTAGATGCTGCTAGAGGGCAACTGGTTCAGCCAGGCTCGTGCAGATCCCTCCAGCATGAGAGGAAGATGCTTCATCGCAACAAAGTCATCGCCGCCACCAATTTGGACGACCACTCGGTAATCCTAGAGCCATGTTTCCGGCTTGGACTCGTCGTTAAACTTTCCGATCCCCGTTGCCAACCTGTAGTTGGAGGGGATCTCGGCCTCTCGGATGTACCTACTAAAATACTCGAGCCCTGAAGTCCCCCATCCACTCACTCGATCTCTGACCAGTCTGTTCTTGTCCACCACATTCAGCATAATGATGGATCTGGCATTGAGCAGCGGGGGTCGTCGGCCACATTCTTCATAGCCCTGGGCCGAGCGGGACTCCGATTGCGGTCTTCTCTGTGGGGTCGATCGCCGTCATAGGGCCGGTTGACGTACAAACCGCCCTTCGGAGGGGGCGTTCGACCGACGTCGCGGTCATCGCGCCAACGTCCTCCATACTGGCCTCTCGGAGGAGGAGGAGAATGCCGACGCTTTTCGTATGCATGCGGGCTGTGTGCAGACTGAACTGTATCAGCCCGAACGGACTTGCTGTATATGCGTTGGTGCGACAGCGACACCTCCGAATTCTATCTCAGGGCGGTCTTCAGCAAAGTCTAGATCTGCCGAATGCCCTCTCCAGCCACAGAATCGGACGGCTGAATAGATTCAGCGATCCGAGTGGCTGCGGCCAGGTTCTCCATCGGTGTGCGCATCACCGGGATCTAGGGCGGTTTGTCATTCGGAAACAACTGCCGCCGACTACGACTGGAGCTGGGTTGCTCTCTGGCCGCAGGATCATCGAGTGACCGCTGGAGTCGCTCAAGACGCTCGCGCCCAGCCAAGGTGTCTTGACGCATGGCCTCCAAAGCTATCTCCTCCGAGGAAGTCCCCATGATGGGAGTGAGCAGGACTTCGTCATCCCTCCTCCTCTCCTCCCTCTGCTCCCGACTGAGAGGCTGGGGAAAATAGGAGTCAGTGTGTCCGTCGTCGCGGCCACCGTCTCGACCACGGGAACCACCCGCGGAGTACCCGGGAGGTCCGTGGTTGGTGGTGTGAGCCATCAGTATCTCTGCAGCGTTCTCGCTGCTTTCGCACTCGGACCCATCGGTCAACTCATCGCCCGATGAGGGGGACAGGCTGACGATGGGCTCGCCAGAATCAAGCACGGCCACCTGCTCGGAAGTAGGCTGACGCACCATGACGTGCTTGAGCCATCGTTGTAGCCGCGAGTGCCCGGAGCGCTTGCGGCGGCCAGCAACGGGACGGGTAGGCACGGAGTCATAAGGCTCCGACCGCTATCGAAGAAGAACTCTGTGCGCCGCCGTGCTGAAATGCGTCGCACCGCGGGCGGGGAACACGTTTGGGTCCAATGGTGCCTCATGCAACCATGCCGAACCGTCAGTGACGAAGTGAAGGCTGCCGAAAAGGATTTCGCCGCCGAGTGCGATCATGATGACCGAAAAAGTTAAATCTCCACCTGCGACGGAGTTTGCTAGACGTGATGCCCCACGGTGGACGCCAACTGTGGTGGGAGTAAGACTGACAGTAGTACGGGGGGTACGTATGAGTAAGGGCGGAGCCTAGCTACGGCACAAGTGTAACACTCGGATGTACGAGTTCAGGCCGCACTCGGAAGTGGTAAAGACCCTACGCCTCGAGCCCTGAGGCTTAGTGTTTGCTTATGGGGGGTGTCTGATTACAGGAAGTTCATAACCCTCGCTCTGGCGCCAGGGGGTGGCTTATATAGAGTGCACCACCACCTGCCGCACGCCATTACTAGGGTAATTAATGACGGTAACTGCCGGAGTTACTAGAAACGGTTGCTTTAACTAGGAGCGTTACAGGTAACGTCGTCTTCACATCACTTTATGTGAGTTAAGTCCCTCGAACGTTGTGGTTCCTACGTCGCCTCTGCTTCCTCTCATCCGAGTGCCGAAGCCTGGCCGACTGACTGCTAACGTCCGAGTGACTTCCAAGGATCCGAGTGACTTTCAAGGATCCGAATGCTAAAATAGTCCAGAGACTTCCATGAACATGTAGGACCCCAGGTGGGCCCTAGATGTCAGGTCCATGACCCTACCTTGGGTAGGTGACCTCATCAGTCGTCGAGGTTCGGGTCTTGCGAGACTTGGCGTCCGTGTAGTCGATCTTGGTGTCCCGGGTAGATCATGGTGGTACTTGGCGATATCCGGAACGGTCTTGGCATATCCGTGTGTAGAGGTACTTGCAGTTCCGTGTAGTCGAACTTGAGGTGGTCTTAGCGTGCGGGGGCAGCATGTTCGCAACGTTCATAACCTCTGGTCAGTGGTCGTTGTCTGGCAGCGACATGACCGCAACGAGGGCGAGAAGAAGGAAGGGCCACAACAACGACGGGCATGGGATGCTTGGGAGGGTTTGCGACCCGGGGTGTGGAGTTGCAGCAGGCGGAGATGGCTCTGATTGGCAGCGCCATGGTCAAGGGCAGCAACAGCCATGGTCTCGAGGAGGACATGGCCAGAAAAAAAAGGCGTAGATGCCTTGCAAGGTGGTGCGGCGGGGCTAGAGGCGAAGCTCTCGGGCAGTGAAGGCGTCGTGGTTGCTGGCAACGACGGCCATGGAGTGCTTACAGGAGGGAACACGTTGAGAAGGCAATGGGAGGAGCTGTTGGAGGTTGGCCTTGCCGGTTGGAGCTTCTGCCGGAGCGGAGCTCGGACGTCATGGCCGCACGAGGAAGCAGTAGTGCGGGGTAGGAGGGACCGCGCCTGGAGGGGCACAAAAGCGGAGGTTCCTGCCGGCGGTAGCTGGCCGACCGGACAAAGCAACAGCGGTAGCATGGCACTGGCAAAGACGGCGGGAGCAGAGGAGCCTCGCAGGGCAACGCGATAGACAGGCCATCGGGCACGAGCTCGTGCACCCGCAGCAAACAGGGGAGAAAGGTGAGCTCGCAGATGGGATGTAGGCGAACTGCGGCATAGGAGCAGGGGGTCGCCGGAGGATGGCACCACAGCGGCTGGACAGGTCACGAGCGTGCTGATCTCCTAGAGAGGGAGCCAGCCAAGAGGTCGAGCAGCAACTTGGCAGAGCTGTGGCCGAAGGGTGGCGGTGCAAGGGGCACGTCGCAAGCGAGGATAGGAGAGGAGCTCCCCGGCTTGCGGCCCTCGTCGGGAGCGGGGCAAGGACGCGAGGGAGGAGAGGTCGGAGGGACGTGGCACCATGGCGCGGCGACGGCGCGGAGGAGGGCCAACGATGGGGGATCGGGCGCGAAGCGAGGGACTCGTCCCTGTGTGCGAGGAAGGAGGAGGTCGAGGGGATCGATAGAGGCGGGCGTGGGAACGAGAGGGAGGAGGCATGATTGATGAGGTGGCGGCGGTGTGTGGGAGTGCGTGCAGGTGAGGCTGGTCGTGAGGGAGACTAGGGTTAAGAGGGATCCAAGATGGGCTTCGAGGATGGTTGGGCCGGCCTGGTGGGTTTTTTAAAAACAAAACATGATTTCTTTTTCCTATTACAGAAAAAGAAAGAGATGTAGAAATATTTATTTGTAGGGCCAAATAAATCCAGATCAAGACGAAATTTGGCAAGAACCCTCTCTGAAATATTTGAAAGCTTCACAACTTGAAATGAGGTCAAAGGAGGATAGATCAAGGATTTAAATAATTTAGAAACAAAAGAGGTTTAGAATGAAAGTGTGTTTTGGAGGATTCCACAAAATGTAGTAGTTTAATATAGCTCCCTGATAATACCGAGAGGCCTTGCACAAGTTTTAAAGAGAATTCACCATGTGAAATCCCTCGATTTAAATAGATCAACAAACCTATGCGATTTATTTATTTGAGTTGGAAAAAATTAATGACATGATGGCATGATGAAATGATGCAATGAAAAAATAGCACAAAGCAACCAATAAAATACCAATCCTAGGAAGAAATCATTCTCGGGTTGTTACAATGGTACCCTCCCATGTCATGTTACGCTTGCCAATAGGCACTTGATGGTTTTGCCTATATGCCCCTCATGCTCGAATGGACAGGAAGACACGAAACACATATTGTTCCTCTGTCAGAAGGAGAAAGAGGTTTGGAATAAGCTGGAGATGTAAGGGGTGATTAAAAAAGCCTGTGTTATTGATTGGGCAGGAGAAGCAATCCTAGAATTTTTACTTCTTATGCCAGATAACGAACTATCTATTCCGGGCATCAGAATGTACGTGAACTGATAGCTATAACCGCTTGGTATCTATGGTGGGATAGATGTGTGCTGGTTCATGAAGGAAAGGTTCAAAACGCGCAACAATCTTCCATGGGGATTAGGACAATAACAACAAACTATGTGAATGCCCATTCCCCTAATGCATCTAGTAAAAAAGAAGGTTGGAGCAAACCTCCAGTGGGATTTGTTAAGCTGAATGTTGATGCTTCTTTTGATCATGATCTGCTTAGAGGCACAACTAGGGCTGTTCTTATAGATGATAAAGGGAAATTTATTGTTGGCGGAAACTTGAAGTTTGACTGGTGTGCGGATCTTTTGACAGCATGAGTTTTGGCTCTAAGGTGTGGATTATTACTTGCACAGAGGGCGGGATGCAATCCTCTTGTTATTAACTATGACAACAGTGAAGTCATCAACACAATGAAGAATGGGGGGACAATCGGCGGGAGCGGCGGCAACGGTCGTGATTTTCCTCTTACTAGATTTAAACATTGTAGTAGAGAAGTAAATAAGGTGACTCATGAACTAGCTAGATTAGCGAAAGTTTCCGTGACAAGAGACTCTTTTGAGGAGCCCAGGGATGAAATTGTACCTCTTCTTATTAACGATGTAACTGTTGTTTTCAATTAATAAAGTTAACGATTTATTTTTAAGAATCCTTTATTGTAACTACTTATTTGTATATTGTAACTATACTATTTAGTTTTTTTATGCCGGCCCTTTTCAGAACGTTCAGATTTGTAAAACATATACACCCAATCATTTATATTGAAACATTATAATTTGAGTTGTCTGTTTTCCTTTTCACTTATTGTTAACCTGGCATTTTTTATCCTTTATCCGTTACGAGATAGCATATGCAAACAACTAGAATAGGGGAGAAATGCAACTACAAGTGACATATAGTAAGGTAGGGACAATATTTTTTTTCAAAAGATACTCCCTCCGTCTGGAATTACTTGTCATAGAAATGAATGTATCTAGACGTATTTTTTTAACTGTTGTCTAGACGTATTTTAGTTCTAGATACATTTTTTTCCCATTTTGGCAACAAGTAATTTCAGACGAAGGGAGTATCATCTTGTACATGAAAAAAGAGTGAAGAACATTATCATCTCGTTCTCCTAGCACTACCTATCATTATATTGCCAAAAGGGACGGACGTGGCAACGTGCATCATCCTTGATCTAGTACACCATATTGCACAAATTCATTGACCTAAATTGAGTTATTTTTTGGAAGAGATAACCTTTGGGTCATTACAATTGCTGTATCATTTCATCCTACCGGTTTAAAACATTTATTCACCATCTGAAAGACCTCTTTGATCAGTTCTTTTCCTAACATAGACCAAAATCTCTTATATAGACCGCACACTTTTAAATCATCAATATCAAATAAGGTCTTCCAATCCTCCTGCATCGTATATGGCCCCATAACGAAATTATTCATTCCATCGGTCACTTCTTTTTGACGAGGGACAAAGCTTCCATTCGGTTATCTTCCCAACCGAGTTTATTTTTTATAATTTCTCAAAAAAAAAACAAGTTTATTTTTTAAGGGATCTTCCCAACGGAGTTGCCATTGTGGAAGGGCGCGAGCCAATAGGAAGCCGCGATCCAGCCAATATGACATCGACAAAAAAACTGTTGGCACATCCACGATAAACACACAGATTGGTGTGTGCTGCCGTACTTCTCTGTATTTCTCCCAGTTGATCCTCAAAGAAAAGTAGTATTTCTCCCAGTTTAGATCTGCGTTTCGCTTTCGCTGCTCCCCTCCGATCCGTAATAAGGCCGGCAGCATGGAGGAGACGCCGCCGCAGCCTCAGGCGGCGCACGCATCTCCTCCGTTCCCGGCGATCTTCACCCCTCCGAGCGCTCTCTCCTCGACGTCCCTGCGGGGCAGCCCCACCGTCCCCAGCCCCGCGCACTTCAGCACGCCACCGGGCCCGCCCGTCTTCTCCTCGCCGCTGCGCCCCGCAGCCGTGCCATTCCGCACAACCCCGGTCTCCCCTCAGGCGGTACCCTTCGCCTCCCGCATCGCCTCCTCATCGTCCTCCGTCTCCCTCCCCACATCCTCCGCGCCGCACACCCTGAACGGCGCGGCCACCCCTCACGGCCACGTGCCCTCCGCGGCGCCGTCTCTGGAGGACTCCAGCATCGACTCCGAATACGTCCTCTTCTCTGCCCGCAAGGTACGCGTCGCTCGTACCTTACCGCAGTAATGTCCGCACATCTCCTATAACTCAATTATGCATGCGCATAAGTACATTACCATTTGGATCTTACACGATTGCACCACTAGTCGAGTTGTGAATTACGCTTGGTTTTCTGATGCGAATCGTGTTTAGTGCATAGGCATCTGCAAATTCTGCAGCTTGTCCCCTCCGAAAAGCTGTGCATCATTTAGTTAGTGTTTTTTACTTGTAGGTCCTGAAGCAGAAGAAACTGCTGAATGCCCCTAGCTTGGGGTTCGGAGCTCTTGTTTCACCAGGGAGGGAATTATCACCAGGTCCTGAAGCCTTGGAGCGTGATCCGCGCCGTTGCCTCAACTGTGGGGCTTATGTGAATTTGTACTGTGACGTGTTGATCGGCTCTGGGCAATGGCAGTGTGTCATCTGCAAGAAGCTGAACAGCAGTGAGGGGGAATTCGTGGTCTCCAGCAAGCAGGACCTGGTTCAGTGGCCAGAGCTCGTGTCCTCGGCTGTCGATTATGTGCATCCAGGGAATAGGCGACCAGGCTTGGTCCCGGTGTCCGTCTCGAGGGTCTCTGGTCCCATTTTCATTCTCATAGATGAATGTCTTGATGAGGCGCACCTGCAACATCTACAGGGCTCCTTGCATGCATTTGTGGATTCGCTCCCTCCTACAGCAAGGATTGGGATCATCTCCTATGGTAGAACTGTCTCTGTATATGATTTTTCGGAAGGGGCGGCGGTGTCAGCGGATGTGCTACCCGGTAATAAGTCGCTTACCCAAGAGTCATTGAAGGTGCTAATATACGGAACAGGGGTGTACTTGTCTCCTATACATGCTTCGCTGCCTGTTGCACACACAATATTCTCATCTCTGAGACCCTATCAGTTAAGTGTAGCGGAAGTATCGAGGGACCGATGCCTTGGTGCAGCGGTGGAGGTTGCCCTTGGTATTATTCAAGGGCCGTCAGCGGAGTTGTCTCGTGGAATCATCAAGAGATCAGGAGGCAACTGCAGGATCTTGGTGTGTGCTGGTGGCCCCAACACGTTTGGACCAGGATCAACACCTCATTCTGTTCAACACCCAAACTATGCTTACCTGGAGAAGACAGCTATGAAGTACACGGAGAGTCTTGGTCATGAAGCACAGAGACACAGTACCATCATTGACATTCTTTGTGCTGGAACATGCCCTGTGAGGGTTCCTGTCCTGCAGCCACTGGCAAAGTGTTCTGGTGGTGTGCTTTTACTTCATGATGATTTTGGAGAGGCCTTTGGGGTCAACTTGCAGAGGGCGTCAACTAAAGCAGCTGGCTCTCATGGCTTATTTGAGATTAGATGTTCAGATGGCATGCTTGTCACTCAAGTAATTGGCCCTGGTGAAGAGGCTTCTCCTGATTCTCATGAAACATTCAAGCATGACACTTCATTTTGTATCCAGATGCATAGTGTTGAGGGGACACAGAGTTTTTCCTTGTCTATGGAGACAAAGGCTGATATCAAGAATGAATTCGTTTACTTCCAGTTTGCAGTCCGTTACTCTAATATGTATCAAACAGAAAGCACAAGGGTGATCACTAGCAGGCTGCAAGCGGTTGATGGTTTGTCTGCATATCTGTCAAGTGTGCAAGAAGATGTAGCTTCAGTAATTATTGGTAAGAGAACTGTCTTGCGCGCTAGGACTGCCTCCGATGCTCTTGACATGAGGCTCACAATTGATGAAAGAATTAAGGACATAGCTCTCAAATTTGGTACCCAGGTTCCAAAATCAAAGCTTTATCGATTCCCAAAAGAGCTGTCATCACTCCCTGAGTGTTTGTTTCATTTGAGAAGGGGGCCACTCTTAGGTAGCATAATAGGACATGAAGATGAAAGATCAGTTCTGAGGAGTTTGTTCTTGAATGCATCATTTGACCTCTCGCTCCGTATGCTTGCACCTCGTTGTATAATGCATCGAGAAGGTGGCACATTTGAGGAGCTGCCAGCATATGATCTGACCATGCAATCTAATTGTGCAGTGGTACTGGATCATGGAACAGATATTTTCATCTGGTTGGTAAGTCACCTTCTATCTTCTCTCTCTCCCTCCCCAGTCCCAATAAGGGAGTCACCTATATGGTCCGTCTCTTTACCACATTATCTCAGTGCTGTAGCTGCCTATTAATCTTACTCCATTCACCTTTGTTTTCTTTTCAACATTCTTGACATAATATGTTTTTTCACTGGTGTTGTCTTTTGGATGAAATGTTTTGGCTTCGGAATCTGTTGAACATGACTTTGTTCTTGATTGCTAGTATATTTTAATAGGAGGTGACTTCCTTTTTGCAAGGAAAAAAGAAATGAAGGATGAGATTTTAGCAGTATCAAGGTTGCAAAAACTAACTTGTTACCAGGATTGTGAGTTTATGTAATACTAGCACAAATGCCCGTGCGTTGCAATGGGAGAAAAAAAAAATCACACTTCGGAACCTAATAACATGGCCTAAACCACATGGATGGCGTCGAGGAAGTCCAGCTGGGGAAGCCATGACGGCATCCAAGGAGACAACACGGTAGAAACCCAAGTGGATAAGGTTAGCCTCAAGGCCGCGTACGGAGAACGTGTGGGGATTCGCTCGAAGCGAAAATGACCGATTTACGTTGCTGGAGAGCGGTGTAGCGGACGGTCGTCGTCAGTCAAGAATGGCGGCCGACGACGGCGTTTACTCGGGAGGGAGAGGCATTTGAAAGTAAGTATTTTTTAAGTAGGGAACGGGAAGAGAGATGTGTGCGTGTGGGTTGACTCTCACCAGAGCGTGCTATTTTTTGAGAGAAAAAAAATGCACGCGTGTTGTGTAGTTTAAGTGCTTGTGTTTAGGACATGCCCAATAATGCAAAAGAAACATTACCAAATGAATTCATTTGTTGCAACGAATAAGAAAAACAACTAAATGACGATTACTCATCCAGTTATTGCTCACCAAGCTTTCTGGGGCCTCGCTTGGTCGAGGCGAAAGGATGGGCAGTAAAGCACACCAAGATAGCCGTCCTCGGCATCATCATTCTTCGATGTCCTGCCCATGTATGTTAATATCCTTCCATTCCACAATTCTCCAATCTATCCTTCCTTTAATACACCGTCACGCACACAAATCCTGCCCATGCAGGGTGCACGTCCGTGATCCATTCTTGCATGTATGTGAATATCTTTTCATTTCACAATTCTCTAATCCATCATTCCTTTAATACACCCTCCAAGACAGCCCACGATTCCTGCCCACGTTCCTTTTAATCCTCAGTACTGATTGTCTATTTTAGTCATCTTGCTGATATTCAAACTCAACCGCGACGTATATAAACTCGTAAGAATCGGTCTAAAGAAGCGAGGTGGGACAATTTAACACGAAATATTGTCGCGTGGTTCGCTACACATAAAAGAAGGCCCATCATTGCGGCGATTTTATGCTGAGTAGGCCCAGCGTACTAATTTTTTTAGTATGGCAGCGGCTCGGCTTGGGCTGGGCCTTGGCTTGATGCCGGGCCGGTTGGGGCGGCGGCCCACGCAAGCGCTGCGAGCGAGCGGGACGAGCGTCGTCCTTGTGCAGACACGGGCAGGGACAGGCAGCGGCGACGCTGCAGGTCGAGCGGGGCGGCGCTCCGGTGGCGACGATGGCGGGGCCCGGGCGGATCTGGCCGGGGTGGATCCATTTCCGGCGGATTTGGCATGAAGGCGGCCGGATCCGACGAGATTTAGGGCCGGCGGCGCCATGCCCTCCTGGAGGTCCCTGTTCAGCGAGAAAGAGGGAGAGAGGTGAGAGGAGATCAAGAGGAAGGAGGAAAAGGGAGAGGGGCGAGGCGCCGGAGCGGCCGGAGGTACGGCGGGGAAGGTCGCCTATGTTGCATGGATACTTGGATACGTATTGGATATGGGATACGGGGATACGCCCTGATACGCCAATTTTCTAGAAACATGGATACGGTGATATGTTTGTATATAGATATTACATATATTACATATATTAATTCTTACGGGATATGTATCGGGCCGTATCGGGGCAGTATCCGGCTGGATACGTGCGCTTTCTGAAGTATCCGCGCAACATAGAAGGTCGCAAGGAGTGGGGCTTGGCGGAGGTGCGTGGTCGCTGGCGCGAGAGGAGCGAGGGGAGCTCGGTCAGGAGGGAGCTGTGGGCAGTGGTATGGTCCGGTTCGGGCCCTGGTGGGATTACCCTTTTTTTATGTACGTGCCGAAGGAAAAAACTCACAGACAAAATTCATGGGAAGAACCGTAAATTCGCGAGAAGAAGCGTATTACGACGGTGAACTGGAAGAAGCAATCCGTGCTTTATTATTAGGTAGAGAATCATAAAGATTTTGCAAGAAATATAATGAATAAAGTTTGAAAGGTGAATTCGTTGGAACTATTAAATTTTGAATAGGGGCCAGTGGATGGTTAGAAGGAATATAGAGATCTCATGAATGTATGTGTGTAAATGATGCTAATACTTGATATACCTGGAAAATGTCATATTTTTGCTCATTTACTTAACATATAAATGGTGTTGAATTATCAGTATGCAATGGCTATTTTGGTTGTTCATCATAATGTTGCTATCAAAGAGTAATATTTTCTGAGTTGCACTTTCTTACCGTGTGTCATCAGGGTGCTGAACTAGCAACCCAAGAAGGACAAACTGCAGCAGCTTTGGCAGCATGTCGTACGCTGGCAGAAGAGCTAAGCGAACTCCGTTTTCCAGCTCCCAGGATACTTTCATTCAGAGTCAGTTTCCCTGTTACCAATCTTCACTTTGATTTCCAAAATTCAAACTGCTTTCCTTCCCTTTCTCTCATCAACTCTTCTGCCCATGCCTTTGCTATCATCATAGTATCATATCTTATATAGCCCATGTGTTAGATTACATACCATTCATAGAAAATTTTGGCAATCAACATCTTTTCAGTTATGGTGTTCAGTATAATTCTGTAGTTTGCTTTGAAGTGCTTGATATGCCCTTTGTTTTGTATACACCCCTTGTTTTGATTTCAAATCAGTCTGACAGTACTTCCAAATTCATTAACTGTGGAACTATCATGAAACACGACTTGGCACAAGCTACATGCTTTGTCTTGCTCACTATCTTTTTTTTGTTGGTGTTCTGGTGCAGGAAGGGAGCTCTCAGGCTAGATACTTCGTCTCACGCCTGATCCCAGCTCACAAGGACCCTACTTATGAGCAGGTAATGATTCTCTTAACCTTAGCAGTGACATTCTGGTTCGCCTGCATTCATCCCGGCTGGGTTATTTCACTGATAGGTCTTACGGCAGCTAGATTCACGGTCACTGATAAACAAAATCATGAGCAAGGCTGTAATTGTTAACATGAGATTTGCACGTTTCAGGAGTCGAGATTTCCTCAGCTACGTACCCTTGCTCCTGAACTGAGGACCAGGCTGAAGAGCAGCTTCATCCACTTTGATGACCCTAGCTTTTGCGAGTGGATGCGCAGCCTCAAATTGGTCCCGCCAGAACCGAGCTAATGCAAATAATTGGATGAGTGCAATCACAAACGATTGGGGATAGCCGAGGTTTGGCTTCTAACAGAGCTGCCAAATGAAATCTCAAAGGTTTGCGAGGTAACGCGTAAGGCCGAAACACTTGTTTTGGTTGATGAAGCGACAATTAGTGTGCAGCGAAGCTGTATAATTTTGCCTGATTATTTTCTCAGATGTGGTCGCGTAAATGCATTATCTCTTGCCACACAGGCACGCAGAATTTTACACAGTAAGAGCATCGCTTATGTTCTCCTGCCTTTGAAGAGTTTGTTGTATGTCACATAATACAAGTCTGTCCTGGCCATTCATTTGATTTCTTTTACTCCTCCAGGCAACTCCCAATTCTCCATTTGTACAACATTTTTTTTTTTTGAGAAAGTCCTTTATACAATCAGAGATACTACATTTCAACAGTATTGTTTAGTGTTACAGCCTTACGTTTGTTCTTGATTTGTGGTGGTAAATGATATCGTGAAAAATGAGAAGTGATTTCGCACGCAGCTGACAATGATATCGTGAAAAATGGACGAGGTGATTTTGCACGAAGCTGATAAGTAGTAAGAATTCGTTTAATCTTTTTTGCGCACTGTATCCTGGTCGCTGGTCTTCATGGGGATCAATGCCACAGAGGCTTGTGCACGTGTATAAGCCACTAGATAGGGGGTGCGGTTTGCCGCGCGTTGCCTGCCGAACGGTGGGCAAGACGATAGGACACCAGATATGAATGGAGATGACCCTAACATACATTGTAACGTTGATTGTTTAGAGCTTATAAAATTGAAAGTAAAATTGATGCAGCCACATGTGGGAATCACTTTGGTTGACATAAAGAGAGGGATGATATGATCATAATTCATTAACTGCATGACAACAAGTCTTGTGGAGCTACAAAAGTATTGGACCCAGCGTAGCATAGCAGAGGGGTTCCATGTAGACATACACAGGAACTACTCCATTTTGTAAACAAAGGGAGCTAATGTGATCATAACACATTCATCAGGCAAGATCAAGCTATGCGAGCGACAAAAGTGGCTGATCCTAGATTTGTGACAGCTCGGTGTAGCGTAGCCTAGCAACCGGCTTCCTCCATTCGGTTGTAACGATGGTGGGAAGCTGAAAAAAAAACTGAGCTTGTGAACGGTGGTTTGTAGAGCTGTATAAGATGGTCTATCAAGTAAATCATGTTCACCTGCAATGTCGTGCGTGCATCCTTTATTTTCCAGGGAACAACACCCTACGTGCGGGTTTCCCTGAGGGCGCATGGTGAATACTGACAACAAGCGATTGCATGGTGAGCACGGAGATGTTATAAAAGTCATGTATGCAAACATAATGTTAAGAATGCAGGGCAGAGTACCTATAGTGCTTTCCTGTGACAGGAGTTGATGTGGTTTCTCCTTTAGTGGCATCCTGTGGACAAACAATATATAAGCAAGATGAGCATCAATTGAACTATGCGTTGATGAGACCCACATACCTTGTTGTCTGATTGCACTTCAGAGAGCATCATCTTGTTGGTATGTGTAGTCTTCTGATGCTTAAGAGGTAATTGTAACAGCCCGGACCGACGCTCCAGAAGAGTCCCCTTCTATTTCGAGTTTCGTCGTGTGATTTACTTGGTTGCCGCATGCATCATCGCATCATTTGCATCATCTGCATAGCATCGGCAGTCCGTTGCCGTCATTTTTCAAAACTTGCATTCGCCCTTCGTTGCCGCTTCTCTTTGTTTTCGTCATTGACCGTTTCGATACCGCATACAGTCGCGCAACTCAAGATCGAGACCTCCACTGTTTATGTTATGTTCATGCTTGCATGTTATATCTATGTGTTTTATTTGTTTTTTTCGAAATGGCAGTTATCCTGCATTCATTAAGAAGAAAAGAGTTGCTCAGTTAATTAAGGAAAACCGAGCGAAAACCAGATTGCCCGGTTAATTATGGAGAACCGGGCAAAAACCATCACAACCGATGAGCGGCACACAGAAGAAACCCCACGCACACCACTCCAAAGAGGGCCACGGCGAGACAACACACAGGTGTCATCGTCATCACTCCTCCCCTAGAGGCGTCAACGCCATCCCTACACTCTGAGCAAACGACTCCGACTTCGCCGTAGGCGATCGTCGACACAACCCACACTGAAGCGGACACGTGAAGCTGCATGAAAATCTGCGCCAAAACTCAGCCACCTGCGGCCAGACAGCACAGCTCCGACTCTGACGGAGAACTCTGACGGACAAAACCAGGCACGGCTGGCGCCACGGAAGATCGCCGAACGGGCCACCTGTAGCCGGTCATCGTATACCACAGGGCCCCGCCGCCGCAGCTTCGACTCCACAGCAGCAAACAAACCGAGACAATCCCGCGGACACGCCGAAGAAGAGCCGACTACCGCAACCATTGCCGCGTCGCCGACATCGCTCCCACCATCATCGTTGCCACAGAAGTCTGGACGCCACAACCACCGCCAACCACCGGTCCCGCTTGCCGATGCCGAGCTCCGAGACGAAGCCCCCAAGAGGGAAAACGACACACCAAAGCGTCGCCATCGTCCGATCACAAGATCATGGGTTTCCCCTGGAGAGGTCGCAATGGCCGGATCCGTGCGGGAGGGGTGCAACAACACAACACCGATGCCTCCAGGAAGGTCAACGACGGCCACAGCCGCCGCCATCGATAGTCACGGCACAAGGCCGAGACAGGGTCTTCACCCAAGCTACCACACCACCTCGGCCCCACATCATCTCGCACCGGCGCCGGCAAGACCACCAACCACCGCCTCCCACGAACCAGCACGTCGATGAAGAAGCCCGGAGCAGCCACCAGAGCCAACCGCCCCTCGCGGAGGCCACCGGCAAGATCCGCTACAACTGCAGCTCCCGCACCGAAGACGGCTGATTCACCCCCTGCAGCACCCCTCGCACGCCCGCGCCGCGCATCGACAGCGCGCGGCCGCAGAAACCCCCCTTCCGCTGCAGCCTCCAGAACCAGCACCCGAGCAGTGCCACCCTATACGGCCGCGCCAAGCCACCCGACGCGGCCACTCCGCGCAGGCCCGTGACGCACCAGCGCCAGAACCGCGCGCCGCCCTCCCATGGCCGCCGCGAGCGCGCCATGGCCGATCCGCGCCGCCCGGTGCTGGAGAGCACCGGCGCCGCCCCAATCTACCGCCTCCAAGACGCCGCAGCCTCCCAGCGCCAGATCCGCGAGATCTGCGCGCCGCCCCTCGCATGGCCGCCGCGAGCGCGCCATGGTCGATCCGCCCCCCCGATGCTGAAGCGCATCGGCGCCGCCCCTAGCCGCCGCCCCCAGCCGTCGCAGCCCCGCCGAGCCACGCGCCTCCACGTGACGGTGTCGTCCCGCGCCGTCAGAACGCCCCGTGGGGGGAGGAAGAGCCCCCCCGCCGCCGACGCGCGCGCGGGCTTTGCCCGGCGGCGACCTCTGGCGGCGGCGAGGGGTTGGAGAGGTGAGGTGGGGGGTGGCGGCGGCGTCTAGGGTTGCGCCCGTGCCGCTCGCGGGAGCGGCACGGGGTCGTTCTTTAGGCTCTTTTATTTGTTTTTCATCACGCATCATGTTTTAGTTGTGGCATATTTAATTTTGTTGTGACCTAGTGAGCACCCCTTCTCCTCATCTTCATCTTGCGTCTTGCTCTTGCCAAAACTATCACCCAAGTTTCGTATCACATCTCAAGTTTTTTCCCTTCCTTTCTTTTATCCAATTATCCCAAGTGACATTTTGTCTGAGAGAAATGTTGACTATTCTTTTATAAATCCTAGATCATGTCAATAGCCACCCCTCCAATTTCAGCTCTTTTGGAGGTGTTTTGGTTGGACAAAAGAATTATTCTAGTTTGAAATAAATTCAAACTTGTATTGATTTTCTGTCTTTAAAAATCACAAAACCAATTTTGCTAAATTGGGCATATTTCCAGGGTTCCAGATATATTTGTATATATCGATAACTCTTCTCTAAACTCCTTGGTTTTCCTTTCTTTTTTTTTACTGTTTATAAACAGAAGTTTGGAGAAGGAAAAAAGGGTTGAAAACCTTACCTGAAGCCCACTTCCTTTCAGCCCAAGGCCCACCTGGGTACCTCCTTCTTCCTTGCGTTCCTCATCTCTGTACGAACCAGAGGATCACCATTGATCTCCTCCTGACCTTGATCAGACGGCCTCCCGGCGCCTCCTTGAGCCCCATAAATCCCCAAGAGGCTTCCTAACCCTAGCCCCTCTCCATTCCCACCTTCTCCTCTGTCTCCCGCCGCCGAGGTGAGCTCTTCCACGCTCACGCCGACGCCATGGTCAGGGAGAGCCCAAGCTCTTCTCCGACATGATCCTGCAGTCGCCGTCGTCCTGTTCCGTGGGGAGTGCCGCGACCCTCGTCGCCGTCTTCCTCACCCTCGGGCGCTTCCTCAAGGACCTGGAGAGCTTCCTCCTCAAGGACTTCTTCTTCCCCAGCTTCCTCTGCCTCGCGGATGCGAACTCGACGTCCATGATCAGCGCGTCTTCTCGCCTTCTCCGGTCCCCGTCGACCTTGTTCAGCTCCAGCAGCATCCCCTCGGTGAGCAGCCGCTCGTCCCAGCCCTGTTCAATTTCGTCGTTGTAGCCGTCGGTTCTGTCGCGCTCGAAGCCACGTCCGCCATGGACGACCATGGCAACGAGCGAGCTCGTGCCCGTTGCTGCTACTGCACCCACGCACATCCGCACACACGCTCATCCGTGCGAGCACACGAGCCGCGCCCTCACGCGCAGCCGCACCCGAGCACCACTCTGCACGCAGCAACGCCGCAGCCCCGCCATGCTTGCTCTGCTCTTGCTGCCACCTCGCCCGAGACAAGCACGAGCTCGTCCTCGAGGTAAGGCACGTGCGCGCCACCCATGAGTAGCAGCCGGGAATGGAATCCCCGTGGGATCCCGCAACCCCGTCGGTGCACCATGGCCTCCGCTGTTGCTTCTTGCTCGCCGGCGCCGCCGGTCCTTCTTCCTGTGTGCCCCGAAGAAGAAGGGCTCGGTCCTGTCTAGTTTTATTAGTAGTGGGGTCCCTCGTTTAACCAACCACAGCCCCAGCGCACTGGCTAGCATTAGTAGTTTTCACCCAGGCGACCAGGGATCAAATCCCCCCAGCCGCATTCTTTTTCTGCATAATTTTTCTCTTCAGATGAGGATCAGCTCTGCTCTGCATATCAACTGCAGTGTAGCTGTTTCTTGTATCAACCGCATAAGTAGCTTGTTGGCATGTGACACTGGGCTACATCAGGAGGTCTGGGTTCAAATCCCAGCACTTCCATTTTTTTTAGTTTCTGTTTTGTTTTCCCATCTGTTTCACACACATGCACACACTTACACCTGGTCCCACACGTCATCCTCACAGTTCATTTTCCGCACTTAGCCATTTTCATCAACTCATCTCTGTTTGTGTGTGTTTAACATCATCTAGCATATTTTACATTGGCATAATTTTATTTCTAGGCACCATATGGAAATGTGGCTTATATGAATTTTGATCTACCACTTGTGAACTATCCGTTAGTGGCAATTTCATCCATGTTAAAAAAAACTGCTAGCATGTTGCTATCTCTGATTGAAAAGTGCATCCTGATATAAATGACATAATTTGTTAAAAAATGTTGCAACTTTGGATATGCATAGTTGTTGATACTTGGTTCCGTTGTAAATGATGTATGTATGCAAAATGCTTCGATTTTATGTAGTTTCACAATATCCAACTTTTATCCATGATAAAAAAATATTTAAAATTGTTGTGTGCATTATTGCATTTATGTCATGTTAAAATGGTTTTTTTATCATAACTAAACAACCGTAGCTTCGTTTAAGATGATCTACATATGTAACTTGACTAGAAAAACGTGTAGAATCTCATGGCACAGTTTATTTTCCTGTTTAATAAATATAAAATTGCGTTAGTTCAGATCTGGACCAATTTCTAAATTTGCATATGAGGTCGCTTTGGAAATACTATAAGTTATTTCCGGCCTCATTTAAGATGCCTAGTTAGTGTAGTTTCATTATGCTTCACCTCTTGCCATGTTTAATAACATTTAATATTGATGAGTACCTAAACGAGAGTGAACTAAATAAATCGATCGTGGAGTTTCGTCAATATGCAACTCGTTGCATATTGAGCTTCACTTTAATGTGTAGTAGTTGTTTGATGTGATTTCCCATGCCTTGCATATTTAAACCGGACATGCATCATATTTGTTTGCGCATCATGTCATGCATATGTTGTGGTGTTTATCGTGTGTTGATTGTTTGTTCCGGATTACTTCTTCTCGATAGAGTTCCGAAAGCGTTCGGAGTGTGAGGATTCGTTCGTCTACTTCACGGATCGTCTACTTCATGGATTCGTTCTTCTTCCAAGCGAGATCTCAGGCAAGATGATCATGTCCCTGGATACCACTACTATCATTGCCATGCTAGTTGTCTCGTTTCTATCGCTGTCTCGCTACCTACCACTTGTTTGTCAAGACTCCTAAAATGCCATGATAAGCCTCTAACCCTCCACATCCCAGCAAACCATTGTTTGGCTATGTTACCGCTTGCTCAGCCCTTCTTATAGCGTTGCTAGTTGCAGGTGCAAATTGTTTTCATATGCCAACATGGATATCCTTTTGTTATATCACAATATTATTGCTATTTAATTTAATGCACATATATACTTGGTAAAGGGTGGAAGGCTTGGCCTTTTGCTCGGTGTTTTGTTCCACTCTTGCCGCCCTAGTTACTTGTGAATCGGTGTTATGTTCCATATTGAGCGCTCCTAACATGCTCGGGGTTGTTATGGGACCCCCTTGATTTTCGTTTTAGGATAAAACTTGTCTGGCAAGGCCCAACTTTGGTACTACATTTGCCCAACATAATAATTATGATAATTAATTTGACGCATAGGGAGTTAGCGCTACCCGAGGTTCGTTTCAACATAATACAGGGGGGGCAGTGCTGCTGGTCCTGGTCCAAAACTAGAGCCACTTGCGGGGCCACCCGGGGCAACTCCGGGGATCTCTATACGGCCACCGTACGTAGTGCTCATCTGGTCGTGTCCGTGTCCTGAGAACGAGATACACGGCTCCTATCGGGTTCGTCGACACGTCGGGCGGCCTTGCTGGATTTGTTTTACCTTTCTCGAACGTCTTGTGCGCGGAATTTCGAATACACTTCGGGCTATCTCGAGGTTGAGGTTTTCCTACGGAATTTTCAAAGAGATCACGGGTTTCGTGGTCAAGGTTATTCCCGCGGCGTGTGGTTAGTTTGTGATGGATGAGTTGGAGAACCCCTGCAGGGTTAAATCTTTCGGAAAGCCGTGCCCGCGGTTACGTGGCAACTTGGAAACTTTGTTTAACACCCGGTCATAGCAAACTTGAAGTAAACTCAAATAAAATACACCAACCGTGTGCGTAACCATGACTGTCTCTTCTCGTGATTTCTGAACCGAAAGAGAACACTGTGGGGTTATGTTTGTTCGTAAGTAGGTTCAGGATCTCTTAGATATCATTACTAGTTCACGTCCGTTTATGCGACGATCATCCCCCTTTATTCTTGTACTCATAAGTTAGCCACTCAAATAAATGCTTAGTGCTTGATGCAACCTCACCACTTAACCATATCTCACCCATTAAGCTTTAATAGTCTTGATACCCTTGGAAATGAGATTGCTGAGTCCCTGTGGCTCACAGATTACTACAACAACAGTTGCAGGTACAGGTAATGCGATGATTTGACATGAGCGCGATGCTTGTTTGATTTGGAGTTCTTCTTCTTCTTCTTCTTATTTATCATAGGATGGGTTCCAGGCGGCAGCCTGGGATAGCAAGGATGGATGTCATTTTATCGTTTGATTTTGTCCGTAGTCAGACCCTGCTCTTTTGTATGATGTTTGGATATATTGTTGTATTGATGTGATATTGATGTAGCTTGTGGCGAGTGTAAGCCAATTCTATATACTCATCTCTTCTTTACATGTACTTGTAATGATATCTATTCTTGCGAAACGACGAGATGCGCTTCTATCCCTGTCGAGGCCCTCGAGCCAAAATAAGGATAGGATCGCATCTTGGGGGTCATAAGTTGGTATCAGAGCCTGTACCGACCTAGGGCCCCCCTTGATTGATCGAACTTTGGCCGAGTCGAGTCTAGTGAAAACTATTTTGAGTCTAGTTATACCAGAGAGTATGATTCTTTTACTCCTCTTCTATGCTCTGGTGAGGAATCCTGACGTAGGAATTTTAATTCTTCCCCTCTTCTCACTCAAATTTTTTTTAGGATCACACGGGTATTTTGGAACCTCTATGATGTCGATGTGACCGGAACTCTGTTCTTGGTGCCTCCCGTACGTATGGATTGGACCCGGGGAGTTGAGCTCCAAGGGGTTCTTGACACATCGCTGTCGTTCAGTTTCCTTAGTATCTCAGGACGCGGATGTTTGAAATTGCTTCAATACTATTCGTGGTGCGAAGAGTGTGGCGGCACCCAGTACTGGGGAGCGAGATCACATGTACTGCCATGTCTAGTATTGTGATTACGAGGGTCTAATGTAGATGAGTTTCCGAGGTTTCTCTGGTTGTGTGTTGACGGATGTGATACACGGTGGGTAGTATTATTGCTAGGAGTTGAGTGTGAAAGATCGTGGATGTCGCCTAGAGGGGGGTGAATAGGCGCTTTAAAATAATTACGGTTTAGGCTTGAACAAATGCGGAATAAAACTAGCGTTTAATTTGTCAAGCACAAAACCTAAATCGACTAGGCTCACCTATGTGCACCAACAACTTATGCTAAGCAAGATAAACAACTAAGTGATAGCAAGATATATAACAAGAAACAATATGGCTATCACAAAGTAAAGTGCATAAGTAAAGGGCTCGGGTAAGAGATAACCGAGGCACGCGGAGACGACGATGTATCCCGAAGTTCACACCCTTGCGGATGCTAATCTCCGTTTGGAGCGGTGTGGAGGCACAATGCTCCCCAAGAAGCCACTAGGGCCACCGTAATCTCCTCATGCCCTCGCACAATGCAAGATGCCGTGATTCCACTAAGGGACCCTTGAGGGCGGTCACCGAACCCGTACAAATGGCAACCCTTGGGGGCGGTCACCGAACCCGTACACTTTGGCAACCCTTGGGGGCGGTTACCGGTACCCGTCAAATTGCTCGGGGCGATCTCCACAACCTAATTGGAGACCCCGACGCTCGCCCGGAGCTATACACCACAATGATTGAGCTCCGAGGCACCACCAACCGTCTAGGGCGCCCAAGCACCCAAGAGGAACAAGCTCTAGGGTACCAAGCACCCAAGAGTAATAAGCTTCTCAACTTTTCACCACCACGTATCACCGTGAAGAACTCAAACCGATGCAACTAATGCAATGGCAAGAACACACGAAGTGGTCAAGTCCCTCACTCCCAAATCCCACCAAAGCAACAAAAGCTATGGAGGAATATGAGAGGAAGAACAAGGAGAACACCAAGAACTCCAAGATCTAGATCCAAGGGGTTCCCCTCACATAGAGGAGAAAATGATTGGTGGAAACGTAGATCTAGATCTCCTCTCTCTTTTCCCTCAAGAACTAGCAAGAATCATTGGAGGGATTGAGAGATAGCAAGCTCGAAGAAGGTCAACAATGGGGGGCAAACACGAGCTAGAAGGATTAGGTCCAATGGGGAAGAAGACCCCCTTTTATAGGTGGGGAAAAATCCAACCGTTATCTGCCCTCTGCCCGCAGCCAAGCGGTACTACCAAACACTGGCCAGGGGTACCCAGAAAATGAGCGGTAGTGCCGCCAGAGCGGTACTACCGTCGCCCTAAGCGGTACTACCGCTTAGGGAGCCTGGCACAGGTGAGGCGGCGGTAGTAGGGGAAACTGGCGCGGTAGTACTGCGCCAAGCGGTACTACCGTTCAAGTGCCGTTCTACTACCGCTTAGGGAAAATAGGGACCCGAAAGAAACACACCTGGGATCCTCCAAGCGGTACTGGCCACGGTAGTAAGAGCGGCAGTACCGCCATAGCGGTACTACCGGGCTACTACCGAGAAATGGAAACGAGCAACAGAAACGAGCACAACACAGATTTCCCAGGCGGTAGTAGCAACGGTAGTCCATAGCGGAAGTACCGCCTAAGCGGTACTACCGTGGTACCAAGCGGTACTACCGCCTGAGCACTGAAAAAACTGTCCAGAGACTGAAACTGCCATAACTTCTGCAAATGAACTCCGAATAGAGCAAACTCAAGCTTGTTGGATAGATGACGACAAATACTATCCAACAGCGACATAGAGAAGAGAAACCTCTATGAATGAAGAACCGGCATAAACTCCAACATCGAAAACATCATAGAAGATGCATATATGAACTCCGTTTTCGATGAACTCGAGCTTGTCATGAAGATGACCATAAGCTCAAAAACTCACAAAGAGAAACACCAAACAAGAACCAAGAAAGATGATGCAAGGATGCAATGGTTTGATCTCTCTATGAACGATACGATCAATCTACTCACTTGAGAGCCCCCCTTGATAGTACGGCTATCGATCCTATAACCCGGTCTCCCAACTACCACCATGAGACCGGTAAAATAGAAAACCTATTAAGGGCAAACCTTTGCCTTGCGCATAGTCCACTTGAGCTAGATGATGACGATCTTGACTTCCTCAAGTTGGACCACCTTTCTTGATTGCGTTGGCTCGATGAAGACTAGTTGATTTCTCCCCCATACTCAACTTTGGGTGAGCCACTCTTCGGCATATCTTCACAAGTCCATTGTCACCACAATGGACAGCAAGCTTCAAGCATGTGATCTCTTCGTGATGCTCCACTTGAACTTGCACACCGCAATCTTGATGACGATCACCACTTGATGTCATCCTCCATGGGTTGAATGAGATCTTCCTCTTGACGCAAGCCCATGAAAACATACCTAACCCCACATAGAACTCTCGCATAGAACATGGGTTAGTACACAAAGCGTAATGGACAATGCTTACCATACCGTGAGATCACTTGATCCCACTCGGTACATCTTCTACGCTTTGTGTGTTGATCAACTTGAATCACTCTTCATATTTAGTCTTGATCAACCTTCAATCTTTCCATTCTCTTCATTAGGATGATGTCTTGAAGGTACACATGAATATTCACACAATCTTCTTCTTCAAGACATGCTTGCAATAGGCTCATCTCTTACATGACCAATCTTTGGATAACTCCATGAATAACACCTTGGTCAACACATATTCTTCTTGAAACCAACAAATGGACTTCAAGAAATGCCTATGGACAAACCCTTCAATATAACTCATGGCAACCATTAGTCCATAGAGATTGTCATCAATTACCAAAACCAAACATGGGGGCAGCACATGTTCTTTCAGAGTGTTTATTCAGTAATTTATCCGTGTATCCGTTGGACCAGATTGCATAACCAGATAGATTTCGGGAGTTCTTAGGTGGGAATTCAAGTAGTTACCTAGGATTTTCCTTACAGCAAATGCAAATGGGCCATGTATTTGTTTCCGGCTTGTTTCATAAGCCTCATCCTTGATTTTGTTGGAATATGGTAATTCGAGTTGCTTCGATGTCAAGTGGTGATTTCATATCCTTCCTAAGCGGTGTTCTCATATTTTATGAGAATGCTAATCCTTTTGTTCAACCGGAGTTGTCAGGAAATTCTTTTCAACTGGTGTGCTTCTCTTCAAGATGATTCAATCCTTCCAATATTTGCAAGGTCAATCCTCATATTTCTTTCCGAAGTTCTTTTCATCCATCCTAATTTGTCTTGTTTTTCCCACCCTCCCACCCTTTTTCTTCAATGATTAAATTGTCATCCAAGTGCCTTTCTTTTCATTGATGCTTCCGCTATCTTTTCTTCCGTTTGATTTCCGGTGATTCATGTGAAGATGCTCAAGTGATCAAGTTCATCATTTCTTCGTTCTTGTTTTCTTTCCCGGTGGATTCAATTCAACCTCTTGGTGTTCATCATATCCTTTCTCATTCATTCAATGCTTTCCCATGATGGAAGTTCTTATCCAAGCCTCTCTTGTTTATTCGTATCTCTCTATTCTATCCGGAGTGCTGAAGATATCTCAGAAGTTTCGTGTTTCATTCAAATCCTTTCAATTATTTCGAGGTTCTCACCTCATCAAGTTTCCAATTTGTACAGGTGCAATCTCTCTTTCTAAGCAATCGTTTCAACGGTGACCTCTTTGAGTGGGCTCATAACCCACAGGTTTTTCCCCAGGATCTTACCCGGCTCTTCTAATCTTTTCCGAAGATCTCAAGCTCTTGTCAAATGACGTAAGAATGATTCTCATCAGTCATATTCCTTTCCAAGATCGCTTCAAATTATTTTCATCATTGGCTCAACCTTTACTTATTCATCGTTCCAGAGTATCTCAGTAATTCTTGATGGTGTTTCTCGCCATCATTCTCAGCGTTGAAGACCGTAGGAGAGTTTCTCTTAAATCTTGGTCCATTCTCTTGAAGATTCATGGTTTCAGCTTGTTGCTATCCTCTCTAATTGTTTTTTATCATGAGTAATTCTTTCCATATCTATCCGGAGCATTTCTGAGTTGTTCCATTTCTCGATACTTCGAAGGCCATCATTTCAGAAGATTTCTTCGTTCTCAGCTCTCAGCTTTCGTTCTCAAATTCTTCTCAATTTTTGTATTTTCGTTCGTCTCTCAATTATGCCGGTGCTTCGTTCAAGATGCTCTAGGCGAATCGGGATCTCTTTGTTCTCGTGCATTCCATTCATTCGTAGTTTCCTCATTCGTTTCAAATTCTTACTGGTGTTTCGTTGAAGACTTCTTCAAGCTTGTTTCATCTCTCTTCAATCTTTTGCAAGAAGAATAAGTCGTATGCCAAATCCGTTGCTTGTCATCAATTAAACTTGATGAAGGATAAGCACAACATAATTCTTATTCTTGTTTCATCAAGTGATTTCAATCCTTCTTCTGGAGGTTGGTCATGATATCAAATTCCTTATCCCAAGTGTTCATCTTTTCTTTTCCGGAGTTCCAAGCTCGTCGCGAAGCTTCTTCCAAATCATACCAAGGCCTCAATCTTGTTCTTTTTGCAACCCTCAATTCTTTCCTATCATCCTTTCATTTCGGAGTTCTTCGGAGGTTCTTCATGGTGGTCCTTCAAGGATTTAATTCTTTGTCGATGTATTCGTCAAGATTCTTGTTGGAGGAGCTCAAGTATTCTTTTTCTTGAATTTCAAAGTGCAGTTCGTTCTCCCTTATCTTTTGAGGTGGTGTTATAGCATTCTTGATTCCTGAGGAGTCTCGAAGATATTTTGTCAAGGATGAGATATTTAAACCCATCATTTCTTTCTAGGAGTTATCTTGGATCGGATTTCACCTAAGGCATTTCCTAAGGATTGTTGCTATCATGGTGCTCATCAATGATCCAAGTTCTCAATGTATCCTCTTGGTGTAAGAAGTTTTGCATATCTTGTTGCTCTCAAGCAATCTTTGTTTTCCATTTGTGGTCGGGTGTCACCTCATCATTTTGAGATGTTTTCTATAAGTCCACAATAAGCTTATTCTTTCGTTGTTGATTTTCCAAAAACTCCGTTCAATCCTTGTTTATAAGGATGCTTTTCAATTCAATTGTGGTAGAAGTTGTCATTTTATTATCCGTTCATTCTTTCCATCGATCTAGCTTCTATTCTTTTATTCCGGAGGAATTGTGATGTTGCTCTTTTCGACCATCATCCCGTTTTATCAAAAATCATGTTCGCTTCTTTTCATTATTCATTTAACCGGAGTGCTGTGAAATCTTTCGAGTTCTTTCCATCTTATCAAGTTTTGCCTCTCTTTTCTACCGAAGTGCTGCCCAAATTTCTTTTGAATCCTTGCTTGTTTCTCGTGCCATTCTTCATCTCGTTGCAACCGTCAAGGTTTGTTGGTTTCACTCATTTGTCAAAGGAGCAACTAAGTTTTACCTCTTCTTTTCCTTTATCTTCCTCTTCTCATTCTAAGATCTCGGGGCGAGATCTCTTGTAAGTGGAGGAGAGTTGTAACAGCCCGGACCGACGCTCCAGAAGATTCCCCTTCTATTTCGAGTTTCGTCGTGTGATTTACTTGGTTGCCGCATGCATCATCGCATCATTTGCATCATCTGCATAGCATCGGCACTCCGTTGCCGTCATTTTTCAAAACTTGCATTCGCCCTTCGTTGCCGCTTCTCTTTGTTTTCGTCATTGACTGTTTCGATACCGCATACAGTCGCGCAACTCAAGACCGAGACCTCCACTGTTTATGTTATGTTCATGCTTGCATGTTATATCTGTGTGTTTTATTTGTTTTTCATCACGCATCATGTTTTAGTTGTGGCATATTTAATTTTGTTGTGACCTGGTGTGCACCCCTTCTCCTCATCTTCATCTTGCCTCTTGCTCTTGCCAAAACTATCACCCAAGTTTCGTATCACATCTCAAGTTTTTTCCCTTCCTTTCTTTTATCCAATTATCCCAAGTGACATTTTGTCTGAGAGAAATGTTGACTATTCTTTTATAAATCCTAGATCATGTCAATAGCCACCCCTCCAATTTCAGCTCTTTTGGAGGTGTTTTGGTTGGACAAAAGAATTATTCTAGTTTGAAATAAATTCAAACTTGTATTGATTTTCTGTCTTTAAAAATCCCAAAACCAATTTTGCTAAATTGGGCATATTTCCAGGGTTCCAGATATATTTGTATATATCGATAACTCTTCTCTAGACTCCTTGGTTTTCCTTTCTTTTTTTACTGTTTATAAACAGAAGTTTGGTGAAGGAAAAAGGGTTGAAAACCTTACCTGAAGCCCACTTCCTTTCAGCCCAAGGCCCACCTGGGTACCTCCTTCTTCCTTGCGTTCGTCATCTCTGTACGAACCAGAGGATCACCATTGATCTCCTCCTGACCTTGATCAGACGGCCTCCCGACGCCCCCTTGAGCCCCATAAAGCCCCAAGAGGCTTCCTAACCCTAGCCCCTCTCCATTCCCACCTTCTCCTCTGCCTCTCGCCGCCGAGGTGAGCTCTTCAACGCTCACGCCGACGCCATGGTCAGGGAGAGCCCAAGCTCTTCCCCGACATGAACCTGCAGTCGCCGTCGTCCTCTTCCGTGGGGAGTGCCGCGACCCTCATCGCCGTCTTCCTCACCCTCGGGCGCTTCCTCGAGGACCTGGAGAGCTTCCTCCTCAACGACTTCTTCTTCCCCAGCTTCCTCTGCCTCGCGGATGCGAACTCGACCTCCATGATCAGCGCGTCTTCTCGCCTTCACCGTTCCCCGTCGACCTTGTTCAGCTCCAGCAGCATCCCCTCGGTGAGCAGCCGCTCGTCCCAGCCCTGTTCAATTTCGTCGTTGTAGCCGTCGGTTCTGTCGCGCTCGAAGCCACGTCCGCCATGGACGACCATGGCAGCGAGCGAGCTCGTGCCCGTTGCCGCTGCTGCACCCATGCACATCCGCACACACGCTCATCCGTGCGAGCACACGAGCCCCAGCGCACTGGCTAGCATTAATAGTTTTCACCCAGGCGACCAGGGATCAAATCCCCCCAGCCGCATTCTTTTTCTGCATAATTTTTCTCTTCAGATGTGGATCATCTCTGCTCTGCATATCAACCGTAGTGTAGTTGTTTCTTGTATCAAACGCATAAGTAGCTTGTTGGCATGTGACACTGGGCTACATCAGGAGGTCTGGGTTCAAATCCCAGCACTTCCATTTTTGTTAGTTTCTGTTTTGTTTTCCCATCTGTTTCACACACATGCACACACTTACACCTGGTTCCACACGTCATCCTCACAGTTCATTTTCCGCACTTAGCCATTTTCATCAAGACATCTCTGTTTGTGTGTGTTTAACATCATCTAGCATATTTTACATTGGCATAATTTTATTTCTAGGCACCATATGGAAATGTGGCGTATATGAATTTTGATCTACCACTTGTGAACTATCCGTTAGTGGCAATTTCATCCATGTTAAAAAAAACTGCTAGCATGTTGCTATCTCTGATTGAAAAGTGCATCATGATATAAATGACATAATTTGTTTAAAAATGTTGCAACTTTGGATATGCATAGTTGTTGATACATGGTTCCGTTGTAAATGATGTATGTATGCAAAATGCTTAGATTTTATGTAGTTTCACAATATCCAACTTTTATCCATGATAAAAAATATTTAAAATTGTTGTGTGCATTATTGCATTTATGTCATGTTAAAATGGTTTTTTTATCATAACTAAACAACCGTAGCTTCGTTTAAGATGATCTACATGTGTAACTTGACTAGAAAAATGTGTAGAATCTCATGACACAGTTTATTTTCCTGTTTAATAAATATAAAATTGCGTTAGTTCAGATCTGGACCAATTTCTAAATTTGCATATGAGGTCGCTTTGGAAATACTATAAGTTATTTCCGGCCTCATTTAAGATGCCTAGATAGTGTAGTTTCATTATGCTTCACCTCTTGCCATGTTTAATAACATTTAATATTGATGAGTACCTAAACGAGAGTGAACTAAATAAATCGATCGTGGAGTTTCGTCAATATGCAACTCGTTGCATATTGAGCTTCACTTTAATGTGTAGTAGTTGTTTGATGTGATTTGCCATGCCTTGCATATTTAAACCGGACATGCATCATATTTGTTTGCGCATCATGTCATGCATATGTTGTGGTGTTTATCATGTGTTGATTGTTTGTTCCGGATTACTTCTTCTCGATAGAGTTCCGAAAGCGTTCGGAGTGTGAGGATTCGTTCGTCTACTTCACGGATCGTCTACTTCATGGATTCGTTCTTCTTCCAAGCGAGATCTCAGGCAAGATGATCATGTCCCTGGATACCACTACTATCATTGCCATGCTAGTTGTCTCGTTTCTATCGCTGTCTCGCTACCTACCACTTGTTTGTCAAGCCTCCTAAAATGCCATGATAAGCCTCTAACCCTCCACATCCCAGCAAACCATTGTTTGGCTATGTTACCGCTTGCTCAGCCCTTCTTATAGCGTTGCTAGTTGCAGGTGCAAATTGTTTTCATGTGCCAACATGGATATCCTTTTGTTATATCACAATATTATTGCTATTTAATTTAATGCACATATATACTTGGTAAAGGGTGAAAGGCTTGGCCTTTTGCTCGGTGTTTTGTTCCACTCTTGCCGCCCTAGTTACTTGTGAATCGGTGTTATGTTCCATATTGAGCGCTCCTAACATGCTCGGGGTTGTTATGGGGACCCCCTTGATTTTCGTTTTAGGATAAAACTTGTCTGGCAAGGCCCAACTTTGGTACTACATTTGCCCAACATAATAATTATGATAATTAATTTGACGCATAGGGAGTTAGCGCTACCCGAGGTTCGTTTCAACATAATACAAGGGGGCCAGTGCTGCTGGTGCTGGTCCAAAACTAGAGCCACTTGCGGGGCCACCCGGGGCAACTCGGGGGATCTCTATCCGGCCACCGTACGTAGTGCTCATCCGGTCGTGTCCTGAGAACGAGATACGCGGCTCCTATCGGGTTCGTCGACACGTCGGGCGGCCTTGCTGGATTTGTTTTACCTTTCTCGAACGTCTTGTGCGCGGAATTTCGAATACACTTCGGGCTATCTCGAGGTTGAAATTTTCCTACGGAATTTCCAAGGAGATCACGGGTTTCGTGGTCAAGGTTATTCCCGCGGCGTGTGGTTAGTTTGTGATGGATGAGTTGGAGCACCCCTGCAGGGTTAAATCTTTCGGAAAGCCGTGCCCGCGGTTACGTGGCAACTTGGAAACTTTGTTTAACACCCGGTCATAGCAAACTTGAAGTAAACTCAAATAAAATACACCAACCGTTTGCGTAACCGTGACTGTCTATTCTCGCGATTTCTGAACCGAGAGAGAACACGGTGGGGTTATGTTTATTCGTAAGTAGGTGTTCAGGATCTCTTAGAGATCATTACTAGTTCACGTCCGTTTATGCGACGATCATCCCCCTTTATTTTTGTACTCGAAAGTTAGCCACTCAAATAAATGCTTAGTGCTTGCTACAGCCTCACCACTTAACCATATCTCACCCATTAAGCTTTAATAGTCTTGATACCTTTGAAAATGAGATTGCTGAGTCCCTGTGGCTCACAGATTACTACAACAACAGTTGCAGGTACAGGTAAAGCGATGATTTGACGTGAGCGCGATGCTTGTTTGATTTGGAGTTTTTCTTCTTCTTCTTCATCGATCATAGGATGGGTTCCAGGCGGCAGCCTGGGATAGCAAGGATGCATGTCATTTTATCGCTTGATTTCGTTCGTAGTCGGACCCTGCTCTTCTGTATGATGTTTGGATATGTTGTTGTATTGATGTGATATTGATGTAGCTGTGGCGAGTGTAAGCCAATTCTATATACTCATCTCTTTTTTACATGTACTTGTAATGATATCCATTCTTACGAAACGACGAGATGCGCTTCTATCCCTGTCGAGACCCTCGACCCAAAATAAGGATATGATCGCATCTTGGGCGTGATAGTAACAGTCTGTTCTTTAGCTTTAGACTGGGCCCCTGGTTGACCGCAGTTAGTGAAGAGAGCTGGCCACGCAGGGTTTCGGCCTTATCGTAGAGTGCTGAAGACCAGAACTCCTCGGCCTGAAGCTTTCTTTTGCATGATTTTTGTTCTGCAAAGTTTGCATCATCTATTGTGACTATACCTGTTTTCTGGAGGTATACGAGGGCGGCAACACACGTAGATTCAGTGCATGGGCCGTGAAATTCCTTGCTTGTGGTTGATACACTTTTGCTGTGCGGAGGCAGGTCAATGGAGATAGAGAGGTCTAGGTCGTCGCTGCCTGTGTCGGTAAAAGTGAATTGATGGATTGTGCCCCCAATTGTTTCAATGGCCCGTTCAAGAATGAATTGTTTGCTGATGGTGACATGGATGGGAGAGAGCTTTGATTCAAGGATATGTAAAATATCTATATCAACATCTCATGGGTCATGAAATTGAGCAGTGGAGAGGACCCTGGAATGAAAAGGAGCTGAGAACTAACCGGAGGAAGGCCCTTCACCAGCAGCTCATCATCTGGTGGTAATTTGACAGACGAGGCTGCCATTGCAGAGGATCTCTCATCCATGGCTGCGCTTGACCCGGAATAGTAGACGGGTGGATGCAAGAGGGGAATCGATCTGGAAGCACTGTACTCAAAGGATCCGGCTCATAGCTGACCTAATGTGATGGGCTTGCTTGGGAGCCGACATATAGCTGACCTAACGTGATGGGCTTGTTTGGATGGGCCGTTAGCCCATGCAATTTTCCTTGTGACCCGTGGCTCGTTTTTGCATTGGTTTGGAGTCTTTTGTTGTGGCATACAAAAAGTGGCCTGTAAAAGAATTGAATTTATGTGGGGTCAGTTAATGAAAATGCCAACGTTGATAAGCTAAATGGGATGAGAAATTGAAGTGGCTAACTTTCATTGATATTTGTTATTTAACGTAAACAGTTCAGAGTGGTCAGGACAGGGAATGGCATGGCTCAGTATCGATGCAAATCATATACTTGAGTTTGCTAAAAGGAGGGATTGCACAACATAGCATCAGTACAAACCATAATTTACATAGTCAAGTCTCGTAGAACCGACAAGTAATATAGCAGGGGCATGGCACACGCCATATAATTTACATAGATGAGTTCAGTAGGCCGGGGTAGTGCATAGTAGAGTAGAGTAGAGTATCAGTACAAGCCACATAATTTACATAGGTAAGCCTTGTAGATAGGGGTGGTGCATGGCAGCTCACGGATCGTAGTGAGAGTGTGAGATGCATAAACTACCTAGAAGAGGACTGCAAGCCGGTACCACGGAACGATCATTTAGATAGTCATGTTGACTTGATGGTGATGCCTGATCAGTAGTGCTCCTCGGGCAAAGTGTCGAAGTCCGCAGAGCAATTGCCTTCACTTTCAAAGATCTCTTCATCATCCAAAGAGGTTCTCATGTACGGTGGGTGTCCCGGTGATGCAGAGTCAAAAGTCCACGATGCAATCGACGCCATCATCAGCATAACCTGACTTTGGATCATATGGATACGTACCAATGGACTGAAGGTACTCAACAGCAAGCACTGTGTTTTGTTCAAGGTACTCACAGATGTTTTGCAAACTAAGAAGAGTTGCGTTGAGTTCAATGTCTGCCTGCGTTGAGCCAGGAGACATGCTCTCATCGATCAGACGCTGAATCTGAATGATCGCTGAAAACCCAGTATCAAGTGAACTATCCCAGCCTTTGCTAAGTTTTTTCATGTTCTCATTTTTTCAGCAAGTTGCTCTAGCAGAGTTTCCTTGACCTTGTTGATGGCCCCAAGAACACCATCCTTTTCAGCTAGTTTTTCCATCAGATCTCTGTTTGTCTTCATCACAGACTCTAGAGTCTTACTCTTCTCTTTTAGCTGCTGCTCAAGCGATGTATTGACTTTTTTCAATGCCTCTTTGGTACGATCCCTTTCCTTCAGCCGTTGACGTAGAGCATCATTGTTGAGTTTAGCAGCCTTAAGCTTGGCATAGTTATAGTCATCTGGGACCATATTGTGTTCCTGCTCCATGAATTCCATGGCTTTATGTGCAACATGATTCTGTGCTTCCTCCAGGTCAGTGAAAGCTGAGGTGGCAATGAAAGTCTGGCTGACAGGACGCTCTAGTTCGCTGACAATTGGATGGAAAGCGACTGTGACTTCAAGGCATCCGCGGTGAACTGCGCGTGCAGAGTAGGCAGCTGATGGAAGGCCAACCTTTTCAAACATTGCATCCAGGATGACCTTGAAAGCAAGATCAACATGATTCATGTTGAAACCTGGTCCAGAAATAACAACACGGTAAGAGTGGGCACCATGGGAAACAACTTACATATTTAGAAAGGAACAACAAGCAAGTGAATTAGTGTAGAACTGCGGAGACATTGGTTAAGTGACACACCATTCGGCGTCGAACTGCAGGCATCCATTTAAACATCCTATCTCCAAGCATCTGAGTGTAATTATGTCTATTACGAGCACATAACATGTGAGTTTTGAAATAGATCCGAAAAGAACCTCACCTGCCATATCTACAGTGTGTTTCTGGACATGGTAGGGAGCTTGTTTTATATAATGTAGCTAGATCCATGGTAAAACAAGAAAGAAAAAGAAAACCCCATCTTTGGAAGTACAATGGACTAACATCGTTTTTCCAGCGGTTTTGGGTGTATAAATGTAGCTAGAGCTAGGGCTTGTAGATGGCAGTAGGTATATAGGACTGAATACGGTCAAGAAATCAAGCACGGAAATAGAGTTGCTTTGTACAAAATACAAAGCGTACTGCTACCATTAGTCGATCTAGTGTATTAATAAGCAAGATGCAGGGGATAAATCTACAATACTTAAACGAGGGTGAGCAATGGGGTAACAGATCACAACAGCTAAACAACATGGTGCCTTTCTTAGAAGATAGATCTATCATTCCACTGCATTTCTGCTCGCATCAAAGTGCAGTTCGTTTGTGTAGCTAGGGTTAAATCTCGAAAATTACCTTTTGGGAAGATCCGATCGCCAACGAAGGATTCAGCAGATCGATCTAAAGGGGACAGAAACGACGTATCGATCAGAAAAGCTTGGACTGCAGCATGAGTAAGAACAATATTTAGGAAAATTAAGGAAACCCATGGCCAGAGACCAAACAGTCGAATGACCTTGGGGGGAGGAGAAATACCAGGCGTAAACATCAATCGCAGTTGGATGTGGGCTTCTCCATGTCGAGCCGCTCGTCGATTTGAGCAGCAGTGTAGATCTATGTGTACGCTTGAGGAGGAGAAGCGAGGGTAGCGAGGCAGAGGAGTGAAGTGGAAGATGGGGATGAGGCCGTATCGGTGGATGCGTGTGGTGGACGGCGAGTGGTTAGGATCACCTCGCGAGCCGTCTGTAAACAGTGAAAGTCGTGGGTCTAAGCAAGCAGGAATAATGCACGTGGATCTCTGGGGCGATGGTGATCTAACCGGTGGTCTAGCGATCCTCTTGTCTTTGCAAACCAGAAATCCTACCCACAGGCTGCAACACTGTGGGCCACCCGAGGGGAACCCACTGCGCAGTCAAAGGAGCCTAACGCACCTGTGGAGATGGCATAGGAAAAGGAAAACTCAGCCGCTAGTAGGAAACAACCGCCAATTTCTGACATGTTTTTCTAAAAAAAGAATTAATTTTTGAGAGGATAACAATCCAATCTAAATGGAAAAACTAATACATCACACTTAGAATAAAACAAGGCAGTTATATATTTGTATATACTAATTAGGTGTGATGTCGAATACATAGGGTTACAACACATGGATCAAAAGGCCAAAAGGTAAACAACATAGGCCTAGTCTGCAGTTTTGTTGACTCTATCTAGCAATCAGCCTTTTCAATATTAAAGGTCATGGATGTGGCCATCTGAACCGCCATTGTTGTCCTCTTCTGCATAAGCAAATGCAATGCTAAGGAACTGAACAGCTTCATGTGAAAGTTTGCTCAGCCGAGCAACAGCACGCTGAATTTCTGAGTTTTTCCTGTTCACCTCACTACTTGGCGTAGACCCGGCTACAACTGATTCAGACATATCCAATTGAGAGATCTGATCACAGGTTGTGAATACAGTGCCTATGTAGTTACCAATGGTCGTTGTCAGACCTTTGATGCTCTCATCCTTTTCAGTCACCAGGTCAGCTAGATGCAAGTTGGTTTCCTTTGATCTTTTCAGTTCAGTATAATTGTAGTCTTGCAGGACCTTCTTCTGGTGATCTTCCATGTAGTGTATTGCCTTTTGGGAAACTACATCTATTGTGGTTTGCAAATTGTGTAGGGGTGAGCTTGACAGTCTCACCAGTGTAGGTGGGTGTCACATATGTTCTTTCAAAGGATAAAATGTAACGTCAGTCACAAACTGGCCTCTGCGATGTGTTCGAGCTTGATATCGGGGCGGTGGGAGATCTAGTTTATCCAGTATAACTCCAAGCAAAAATGTTCCCGAAACTTCCACGATCTCCATACCATCATCTATGAAAAAATGGAAATCACTTGGCGAGTTCGAAACTATGATAATGCTCACATGCAAAGAAACATGTATAACTGAATGAAGCGAAACAGAGGAATTGTAGCAGAGACCAAGCACAGGAAAAAAGAAGTGCATACATAAAACATAACATTAAATAAAAACAGAGGAAAGCGGTGTCTTTATATTATTAAACGATACTGAGCATCTCTGACAGAATCTAGCTCAACCTAGATGGTAATAGAACATGGACAAAAGCAAGCACATCCTATATACAGAGTTGAGAGACACCTCGATGGGTCTTGCAACTGGTTCTATTCTAGGCCAAGTGATACACATGATCGCATTATTTTTTCCTGTTCTCTTGAGAGACAGAGATCCTGCATTGGATTATGTCTGGAAGATCTCCAAAAGGGAGGTCCATCGCAGCTACATTTTGCATTTGTTCAGAAAAGTAGTACATATATCTGTTGGACATCAGCTAACCTCTGGTAAGGTTCTTGCTCTTGGTGTCTGGTTTTCGTAGCCGATCTTCAAGGGAGGGAATGCGACTTTCCTGGCGCTTTGTTTTTGCATAGTTTATGTCTCTGACAACCGTGTTGGTCATGGTCTCTATGTATCTGACAGCTTTGATGGCAGCACTGTCTTCAACAACGTCCTCGTCTATGCAATACTCTCCAGATACAGAGATGTCGATAATTGAGCCTCCAAGATTCAGTGGAGCAGTGTTGAAGTTTACAGTGACTCGTATCTTCTTGTCATCATGGATAGTATGCTCGTATTGGGCTGGGTTTAAGCCAAAGTTTGCAAGGAGCATGTCAAGTATCACCTTGTGTGGAATTCTGAATACCCTTTGAACATCCTGCAGTAACAAGTGTGAATGATCAATGTATGAACAATCAGAGTTTGACACATACAACCTTCATAAGTAATCTCAGCATTATTAAATATAAAGGACCGTTTTCAAGAACAATAATGTGGCTAAGAGGGCTTGTCAAAGCGAGGTGCAGCTCGCATATGTGGTCACCGAGCTAACTGAAGAAACCACACAATTCTTAATTAACCAAGAATTCCAGTACAAACCAGGTGTATTTAATTTTATGTAACCTATTAGAGCGAGTAAACCTAGCTGCTAGTCTAACGGGTGTATGTTTTACCAAAACGCATGGTTACTGGTGTAATCAAATCGTTTCTTTACATGAGTAAACATTCTTACTTCGCTCTCTTTTTTGTTTGGTTTAAGATGTGTCGAAGGCGCATATTATTTTCTACATACATAACAAACAGAATACATACTGTCTTGACCATGTAAATCAAACAACTGAAAGAGTATAGCCGGCTAACCTGGGCAAGGGCTTGCAGATTATTGTTGGTGCAGGCAACCGAGCTCGAAGAGCCACCATCCTGGAGCTCCTGGTCAGACATAGGAACCTGGAAGTACAGGTGATAGATCTCAAAAATTAAACAGATGAAAGCATCGAGTGAGAGGGAAAAACAACCAAGGTTATGTGTTGATGGAAGCGTGATTGCACCTTCTCACAGAAGCCGAGCTTTTAAGGGGGAGCTGCAGGCGCACAGCAGAAGGCCGACGGCAGGAGACGGCGACGCGGCGAGGAACGAAGGCAGGACGCAGTCGAGGAAGGGAACGAAATGACCTAGGTGTGACTTAGCTAAGATAAAACAGAGAAGGCGCTACACTCGGCCTTTGCGTGCGACCTCACCAAATGAAAGCCCAATAGAGTTCCAATGGGCTGCACGCTTGTGGCCTAAGCGTTTCGTACTCTACTTTATCCTTGTCGTTTGTCCATCTTTTATTCTTTCATTTTTCTCCGGCCGGTCATTTGTAGCTGCTCTATCTGGTTGTTTGGATTTTCTTTTGTTTTATGTTTTTTTGCCTGCTTGATTTTTTATCTGGCACTCGAACTTTTCTTGCTTTTTTTAATTTAACTATGGTTTCTTATCTGTCTATTTTGGAGCGTTAATTGCTGTTATTTTTTTCCCACCTTGTTATCCATCCATTTTCTCATTCGTAATAGTACATCTGTATCTGTGAGTGCATGAGCACTCTTGAAAATGTGTATGGTAAGTATGTTTTGGAGACCGATTTTTCCTTTCCGTGGCATACAAAATTCTGGTCACTGTAATTGTGTTTGCCCAAAGGATTAAACTTAATGTTCATAGTATCATTTCTCCATTAGAAAGGGAGTAGGGCCTATCCAAGACAACTAAGTTGGAGTCTGGAGACACGTTTTAAATTTCTAGAACCCTGCATGGGAATATACATTTTACAAAATCTTCGACAGTAAAACAAATGAAACAGTAAGCTATAAAATGTTGGTTATCAGCTCCAGTAGCAAAAAAAAAGACAGCAGCTGCATTCTAAAGCTAGAATTTAGCTGGGTGTATACATGTTTGGAGGGCAAGCAGGCATACATCCAAGTAAGTAGATTGATCCCCGAGCCTAAATAAATTTAGACGAGCATCATATTTAGCATGTTTTCAGCAGCAACCTTGTTCCAAAGCAAAAGACCATAGACAGATAGCTCAGAGGTTGCTGTTTCATGCATACTGATATATTTACAATCTTAGTAATTGAAAGTTTTACGCAACAAAAGACAAAATGAGGCCGATAGTCTGACAAACAGAGAGAGGATAGTAGGTAAGCAGAAATTATAGAGAAGAAACACTATATATACAGACCAATGGTCCTTACCTGCTCCTAAATACATTTATATCTGGTATATCATGGTTAATATACCATTTACAGGCACATCCTCCAGATAATTCTTTGGATCCTAGCTCATGACAAATTATAAGATCATTAAGGTAAACAGAGAGCAATACGAAACAAGTATGTACATCCATCAGTCTGTTTCTTATCTAACCTTGATAAACGCAAACGGTGGTGCCAACAAAGATGGCAACAACTGGATCTGTTTGACCCATGAAATGCACACTCTCTCCATTAAATCGAATAGCCCTTTCGCCCCAGAGGGTTATTCCAAGCTCATGGTCACTAATGCATTATGGAAATAAAAAGGCAGAAGAATAGATAGCATCAACTGTCTAGATGGAACGTTTAATAACAAAATAAATTGGCACGCGGCCATAACAAAGCAGGTCACATACTTATTATCACAGAGGAGCACACGTCGCATGAATACTTGTCTAAGAGTATTAGGCACACACACAGATTTCACAGGAGAGATTGTTGTGATAACTCCGATAACATCTACATGAGCAAATGCGGAAACAACTATTTAGTACACAGTAGCGTCAACCAAGCAACATATTATGGACTATAAGTGGAGCCAACGAGAGTAGCTTGTATTACCTGTGTAGGCCTGAGAAGTGTCATTTGCGGGAGGCATCTCGTTCATTGGAGTTAGGTTAAATGTCCACTCCGGAAACTCGTCGTTTAGGTGGAAACGGTTCTTTACCACTGTAAACTGTGTAAATTTGATCATCAACGGCGCGTCGATGGGTTTCAGAATGATTGGTCGAGGCAACACAGCAAAACGATTGAACTCATACACGACGCCCTCATGTAGCATATCAACCTGAGCGGCAAGAAAATATGTTGGCACAACTGCATAACCATGGATACCCTGCAACATGTTGACGTGGCTTGAGACTGCGTCGGTATTTCCCCAAAGAGGAAGGGATGATGCAGCACAGCGACGGTAAGTATTTCCTTCGATTATGAAACCAAGGTATCGAACTAGTAGGAGGATCACCACCACCTAATAAACATCACCTGCACACAAAGAACAAATACTTGCAACCCAACGCGAAAGAGAGGTTGTCAATCTCTCTACGGTAAAAAGATAGATTAGGTAGTGATAGATTGGAGAGATAGATCTCTCAAGACACAAAATAAAAGAGGCAAATAAAAAGTGCAGCAATATATTTTTGGGTTTTTGAAATAATAGATCTGAAAACAAAAGAGGCAAAAATATAGATCGGAAAGCAATATGTTGGAAAAGTAGACCCGGGGGCCGTAGGTTTCACTAGTGGCTTCTCTCATGAGTATATCACACAGTGGGTGAACAAATTACTGTTGGGCAATTGATAGAAGATCAAATAATCATGACGATATCCAAGGCGATGATCATTATATAAGCATCACGTCCAAGATAAGTAGACCGACTCCTGCCTGCATCTACCACTATTACTCCACACATCGACCGCTATCCAGCATGCATCTAGTGTATTAAGTTCATGGAAAAACGGAGTAATGCAATAAGAACGATGACATGATGTAGACAAGATCTATTCATGTAGGAATAGACCCCATCTTGTTATCCTTAATAGCAACGATACATGCGTGCCTCGCTGCCCCTTCTGTCACTGGGAGAGGACACCGCAAGATAGAACCCATCACAAAGCACCTCTTCCCATGGCAAGAAAAATCGATCCAGTTGGCCTAACTAGACCAAAGATTCGAAGAAGAAATACGAGGCTATAAGTAATCATGCATATAAGAGATCAAAGAAGACTCAAATAATATTCATGGATAGAAACTGATCATGAACTCAAAATTCATCGGATCCCAACAAACACACCGCAAAAGTTTACATCAAATAGATCTCCAAGAGACCATTGTATTGAGAATCAAAAGAGAGAGAGAGAGGAAGCCATCTAGCTACTGCCTACGGACCCGTAGGTCTATGGTGAAATACTCACGCATCATCGGAGAGGCACCAATGAGGATGATGAACCCCTATGTGATGGTGTTAGATTGGATCTCGAGGCTCTGGAACTTGCGGCGGCTGGATGTGTTTTTCGTCGACTCCTCTAGGGTTTCTGGAATATTTGGGAATATATAGGCATCAGAGGCGATGGAGAGGGGCCCCGTGGAGGGCACAACCCATGAGGGCGCGCTGGGGGCCTCTGGCGCCCCCTGGTGGGTTCTGGTCTCCATAGCCCACCTCTCTAGCACTTCTTTGCCCACTGGGTGTCTTCTGGTCCAAAAAAATCTCCAAAAAGTTTCATCACGATTGGACACCGTTTGGTACTGATATTATGCGAAGTAAAAAACAAGCAAAAACAGCAACTGGCACTTTGGCACTATGTCAATAGGTTAGCCCTAAAAATGATATAAAGTTGCTATAAAGTTATTGTAAAACATCCAAGAATGATAATATAACAGCATGGAACAAGAAAAAATTATAGATGTGTTAGAGACGTATCAGCATCCCCAAGCTTAATTCCTACTCATCCTCGAGTAGGTAAATGATAAAAACAGAATTTTTGATGTGGAATGCTGCCTAACATGTTCATATCATATTCTATTCTTTGTAGCATGGACATTTGGACTTTAGATGATTCAAAGCAATAGTCTAGTTTTAACATAATGACTTCTATACTCAAGCATACCAACAAGCAACCATGTCTTTCAAAATATCAACACTACAGAAAGTTATCCCTAGTCCATCATGCTCAATCATTGATCCATTCATGAAACACACTCAAATATTAGCTATACCAAATGCTCAAATATGATCATAGTGCCCCCTAGTTGGTGCTTTATAAGAGAAGATGGAGACTCAAAGTAAAAATAAAAATTGCATAAAGTAAATAGATAGGCCCTTCGCAGAGGGAAGTAGGGATTTGTAGAGGTGTCAGAACTCAAAGTTTTAAATTGAGAGAGAAAAATATTTTGAGTGGCATGCCTTTTCTCTCAACGAAAACGACAAAGTAGTTCACAATACTTTCCATGCTAGATATATCATAGGCGGTTCCCAAACAGAAAATAAAGTTTATTCCTTTTTCCACCATTCTTTTACATTCCATGGCTGGCCGTATCCACGATTACCTTCCATACCAACACTTTCCAAGGAATTTATTATTTGACAACATAAAGTATTTATTTTCTTTTTCATTTCGGGAATGGGCATTCCTATTACCGCCGTACTCTCGTGCAATGACAAGTGAATAAACACTCATCTTGAGAATAACACATCTAGCATGGAAAAATATTGGACACCCCCTACCGTTTCATGAGCGATACGAGCACACAAAAAGGAATTTTATTTTGAAAATTAGAGATGGCACATACAAATTTGCTTGGAACAGCATGGAAATACCTTATATAGGTAGGTATGGTGGACTCATAAGGAAAAACTGGGTTTAAGGATTTTGGATGCACAAGTAGTATTTCTACTTAGTACAAGTGGAGGCTAGCAAATAGATTGAGAAGCAACCAACCAAGAAACGAAAATTCACATAAGCGAGCATTGAGCATAACTAACACCGAATAATGCACCATAAGTAGGATGTAATTTCATTGCATAACTATTGACTTTCGTACTTGCATAGGGAATCACAACCTTAACACCAATATTCCTACTAAAGCATAATTACTCACTAACACGACTCACATATTACTATCATCATGTCTCAAAACTATTACAAGGAATCAAGTTTAATTTGTCCAATGATCTTCATGAAAGTTTTTATTATATCCTACTTGGATATCTATCACTTTGGGACTAGTTTCATATATTGCCATTGCTTTTGACAAGCTCAAACAAATTTAAGTGAAGCACATGAGCATAAAGATTTCATCTCTCAAAATAGTATAAGTGAAGCATGAGAGGATTTTTTAAAAATTTACTAACTCTCAAATTAATCTAAGTTAAGCATGAGAGTGTTTTCTACAAAAATTTCCAAGCACACTGTGCTCAAAAAGATATAAGTGAAGCACTAGAGCAATTCTATAGCTCAAAAAGTTTAAGTGAAGCACATAGAGCAATTCTAACAAATCATAGCATAATTTTGGCTCTCTCAAATAGGTGTGTCCAGCAAGGATACAAGTGACAAACTAACAAGAAAAGCAAGCAAACACTCAAATGATACAAGACGCTCCAAGCAAAACTCATGATATGTGACGAATAAAAATATAGCACCAAGTAAAATACCGATGGTCGTTAGAAGAAAGAGGGGATGCCACTCGGGGCATCCCCAAGCTTAGTTGCTTGTTTCTCTTTGGATATATCTTGGGGGTGCTGTAGCATCCCCAAACTTAGTCTCTTTTCACTCCTTATTCCTTCATCCATCGTGATCTCACCCAAAACTTGAAAACTTCAATCACACAAAACTCAACAAAATCTTCGTGAGATCCGTTAGTATAATAAAGCAAATCACTACTTTAGGTGCTGTTGCAAACCCATTCATATTTTATTATTGCATTATACCTACTGTATTTTAACTTCACCATGGCTCATACCCTTCAATACAACCCATAGATTCATCAAAACAAGCACACAATGCAACGAAAACAGAATCTGCCTTAAACAGAACACAGAAAAGTCTGTAGTAATTTGTACTCTAACCATATTTCTGTAACTCTTAAAATTTTGAACAATTAGGAAAACGTAAATAATTTGTATAGATTTTTTTAAAAAAAATTCAGCTCAATATCACGTTCCAGTAAAAAGTTAAAATTCGAACACTGGACGCAAAGTTTCTGTTTCAGATTCAGCATTGTTTCTACGCATCTTATGAATCATCCTAAAGGCTCTACTTGGCACAAACACTAAATAAACCATAAAACACAATCATAACAGAGGCATAATTGTGTCAACACTCAAAAATAGAAAGAAAAAGGCGAAAATAAATCTATTCATTGGGTTGCCTCCCAACAAGCGCTATCGTTTAACGCCCCTAGCTAGGCATAACGCATAGATTCAAGTATTGTCATCTTTGGTTTTGGATCCATAGGATTCTCTCATGATTGATTCATATGGTGGTTTAATTCTTGTTCTAGGGACGTGTTCCATACCCTTTCTTAGTGGAAACTGAAACCTAATATTGCCTTCTTTCATATCAATCACGATACCTACAATACGTAAGAACGGTCTACCAAGTATAATGGGACAAGACGGATTGCAATCAATATCAAGAACAATAAAATCTATGGGCACATAGTTCCTATTTGCAAGAATAAGAACATCATTAATTCTTCCCAAAGGCCTTTTAATAGTAGAATCCGCCAAGTGCAAATTAAGAGAACATTCTTCAATATTGGTGAGACCAAGCACATCACATAAAGATTTCGGAATCGTGGAAACACTAGCACCCAAATCACATAAAGCAAAGCACTCATAATTGACTTTAATAGTAGGTTCCCACTCATCATGTAATTTTCTAGGAATAGAAATATCCAACTCCAACTTTTCTTCAAAAGATTTCATCATGGCATCAACGATATGTTTAGTGAAAGGTTTATTTTGTTCATAAGCATGGGTTGAATTCAACATGGATTGCATCAAATAAATACATTCAATCAAAGAGCAACTATCATAATTAAAGTCTTTGCAATCCAAAATAGTGGGCACATCACTAGTTAAAGTTTTGACCTCTTCAAACCCACTTTCATCAAATTTTTCATCAAGATTTTTGCCCTCCAAATTATGGGATGCTTTCTAGCTAAAGTTGACTCTACTTCAGTCCCTTTATCATCAATCTTAATATTACTAAACAAGGAATCAATAGAAGAAACACCAATCACTTTAAGATCTTCATCATTTTTATGAAGGCAATCACTAAAAAACGATTTTTCTAAGAATTCTCTTTTAGCTCTAAGCATAGTGGTTCTTTTCTTACATTCATCCATAGAGACATATAAAGCTTTAATTGATTCATCAATCTTAGGCACAAAAGTTTTCAATTTGCGATTTTCCACATCATGAGAAATTCTATCAATGCTTCTAGACATATCATCAATCTTATTCAACTTTTCTTCTATTGTAGTATTGAAAGCGTTTTGCGCATTGATAAATTCTTTAATATTACTCTCAAGATCAGAGGTGTTCCTATTATTATTGTAAGAGGAATTACAATAATTGTTAGAGGAATTTCCAGGAAAAGGCCTAGGATTAAAATTACCTCTATAAGCATTGTTATTGAAATTGTTTCGCGAGACAAAGTTCACATCTACGGAATCACTATTTTGCTCAATCAAGGTAGACAAAGGCACATCATTAAGATCAATAGGAGCATTTTTACTAGCAACCAATTTCATCAAAGCATCAACCTTATCACTCAAAGTACTAATTTCTTCAACCGAACTAACCTTTTTACTAGTAGGTGCTCTTTCAGTATGCTATTGCGAATAATTTGCCGTAATATTATCTAGAAATTTAGTAGCTTCACCCAAAGTAATTTTCATAAAAGTACCACCGCGGCGGAATCTAAAAGATTTCTAGAGACAAAATTCAATCCTTTGTATGATGATCCAAAGATTTAAACCATGAGTAGGACAATTTCTTAGCATCAATTTCATTCTTTCCCAAGATTGTGCAACGTGTTCATGCTCAAGTTGCTTAAAAATCATGATTTGTGTCCTATGGGAAATAATTTTCGTGGGCGGAAAATACTTAGTGATAAAAGCATCCTTGCACTTATTCCAAGAATCAATACTATTGCGAGGCAAAGAGGAAAACCAAATTTTTGCACGATCCCGCAAGGAAAAAGGAAATAATTTCAACTTCACTATATCATTGTCCACATCTTTTTTCTTTTGCATATCACACAATTCTACGAACGTGTTTAGATGGGACGCGACATCCTCATTTGGAGTACCGGCAAATTGATCTCTCATGACAAGATTCAACAAAGCGACATTAATATCACAAGGCTCCGCACTAGTGGCGGGAGGAGCAATCGAAGTACTAATAAAATCATTGTTATTAGTATTGGAAAAATCACACAAGTTGGTGTTTTCTTGAGTCATCGTGACTACGCAAACAAGATTGCAAGCAAGCAAGAGATCTAACGAGAAAAAGGCAAACGAAAAAGAGGGCGAATAAAACGGCAAATTGGTGAAGTGGGGGAGAGGAAAACGAGAGGCGAATGGCAAATCATGTAATTGAAAGGAGATGAGATTTGTGATTAGGAACCTGGTAGATGATGATGATGTCTTCTCGGCACCAGAGATTGGCACGTAGAAGAGACCGCTTCCTCCCCGGCAACGGCGCCGGAAATTCCTTTGACGTGGCTTGAGACTGCGTCGGTATTTCCCCAAAGAGGAAGGGATGATGCAGCACAGCGACGATAAGTATTTCCCTCAGTTATTAAACCAAGGTATCGAACCAGTAGGAGGATCACCACCACCTAATAAACAACACCTGCACACAAAGAACAAATACTTGCAACCCGACGCGAAAGAGAGGTTGTCAATCTCTCTACGGTAAAAAGATAGATTAGGTAGTGATAGATTGGAGAGATAGATCTCTCAAGAACACAAAATAAAAGAGGCAAATAAAAAGTACAGCAATATATTTTGGGGTTTTTGGAATAATAGATCTGAAAACAAAAGAGGCAAAAAGATAGATCGAAAAGCAATATGTTGGAAAAGTAGACCCGGGGGCCGTATGTTTCACTAGTGGCTTCTCTCATGAGTATAGCACACGGTGGGTGAACAAATTAATGTTGGGAAATTGATAGAAGATCAAATAATCATGACGATATCCAAGGCGATGATCATTATATAGGCATCACGTCCAAGATAAGTAGACCGACTCCTGCCTGCATCTACCACTATTACTCCACACATCGACCGCTATCCAGCATGCATCTAGTGTATTAAGTTCATAGAAAAACGGAGTAATGCAATAAGAACTATGACATGATGTAGACAAGATCTATTCATGTAGGAATATACCCCATTTTGTTATCCTTAATAGCAACGATACATGCGTGCCTCGTGGCCCCTTTTGTTACTGGGAGAGGACACCGCAAGATCGAACCAATCATAAAGCACCTCTTCCCATAGCAAGAAAAATCAATCTAGTTGGCCTAACTAAACCAAAGATTCGAAGAACAAATACGAGGCTATAAGTAATCATGCATATAAGAGATCAAAGAAGACTCAAATAATATTCATGGATAGAAACTAATCATGAACTCAAAATTCATCGGATCCCAACAAACACACCGCAAAATGTTTACATCAAATAGATCTCGAAGAGACCATTGTATTGAGAATCAAAAGAGAGAGAGAGGAAGCCATCTAGCTACTGCCTACGGACCCGTAGGTCTATGGTGGAATACTCACGCATCATCGGAGAGGCACCAATGAGGATGATGAACTCCTCCGTGATGGTGTTAGATTGGATCTCGAGGCTCTGGAACTTGCGGCGGCTGGATGTCTTTTTCGTCGACTCCTCTAGGGTTTCTAGAATATTTGGGAATTTATAGGCATAACAGAGGCGGTGGAGAGGGGCCCCGTGGAGGGCACAACCCATCACGGCTCGCCGGGGGCCTCTAGCGCGCCCTGGTGGGTTGTGGTCTCCACAACCCACCTGTCTGGCACTTCTTTGGCCCACTGGGTGTCTTCTGGTCCAAAAAAAATCTCCAAAAAGTTTCGTCGCGATTGGACTCTGTTTGGTACTGATATTCTGCGAAGTAAAAAACAAGCAAAAACAGCAACTGACACTTTGGCACTATGTCAATAGGTTAGTCCCAAAAAATGATATAAAGTTGTTATAAAGTGATTGTAAAAATCCAAGAATGATAATATAACAGCATGGAACAAGAAAAAATTATAGATACGTTGGAGACGTATCACATGTGCACATTTTATCAGTCAAAGAACAGTAGTAAACAACAACAACATACTTCTAGATGGTTCTGGGTCGTACATGAGCGTCGATGAGCACCATGTGCACAAGCTTGACAGGTCCATTCTCTAAACCACCACGATAATGCCATAGGCGAGCCACACGGACGCAGACAGCCTGCTTGTCCCAACCAACGCATAGATCGGAGCATGTCCACGCCTGAAAAGCAATGCACTAAATATGACTTATAAGACAAAAAAGTGACTACATTTTCTAAAATCAGATAGCCCATTCATTTTATTAACCATGGAAATCTCACCACAAAGAACTCGAATGTAAAACAAACATAGGTGAACAAAAAGGTAGAAACAACCCACAGGGGAACTAATAGGTGCAACACATGTAAATTAAGTTCCGAAGGACATCACTGGTACTGACAAGGTTCAACGATTTGTAGGTAGTTGGAATACAAAGCAGGTGTGACAATGCGATCAAAGCGTATCAGTCGCCTAAATATTTACAAAGGAGGTAAGCATGCCATAAGCACTTGTAGCCTCTACACACGGATATCACCGTGACCGAAACTGAAACAAGAGGGCTAGAAGCGCTTCATAGGGCATGCCTCCCCGCTTGGCTTCCCACTTCACTTCAGGGTGCGGAGTCCAGGGCATGCATGGATACATCGATATTGTATCCTGCATAGATGAAAGTGAGAAGGATTAAACACAAGATATCATACAAACGTGGACCTAGCAATGAAGCAGCGAAGAACGAGTCGAAATCATTCGAACCTGACAAAATGAGGGCTTTTATCGAAGTAGCCTGATAGTCCGGATGGACAGCAACATGACTGTGTGACAGTCACTGTTGCCCATAAGCAACCAAGTGATGGGGCGATAAGTGCTTGCGAGCCGAAGCTCAAGCAAGGGAATCGCTCATACAGGCATACTGGTAAGCAACCGTCAATTCATATCAACATCAACCAAAAGTGGTGGATCTGCAAAAGCTGGCTTGCCTCTTGAAACAGTACGGAAAACAACAGGGAACCATCAATGAGAATCTGAGATGTTAACATGGGTCATGAATAAGACCCAGAAGACACCAGAAAAGGAAATGCATATGATTACCCAGGCAATGTTCCTACTTCTTCTTGCCTCGCTTGCTGGTGTTTCCACGAGCTTCAGCAGGCACAGATGGGCGAAACCTAAAAACAAAGCGGTGAATTGCAATGGAAGCAAAGCACCTGGATTTATAAGCAAAGAAACGGCAAGTACCTCTTTGATTCAGAAGTCTGTTCAGCCAACACTATGTTATCTTTTTCAATGGAAGCATCAAGCTTGGGTGAATCCAACTGTTCCATGGAAGCGCCAAGCTGGGGCAATTCCCCTGGCTTAGTAACAGACCCCGTGCCTTGTGAGAGAAAGTACACATAAATGAAAAAGCATAGACAGGAAGAGATGCTTGAAAACACAGGCGGACTGGAAACTACCAGGTTATCGTCAGCCACGTCATCAAGTTCATTATCAACTGGATCGGACATCGTAGAGACAGTGGAGATAGGGACTTTGTCTTTAAAAAGAGCGCGCTGAGACTTCGGCTTAACCTCATACACCATACCGCTGCAGGAAAGAGAGAAGGCATGCATGAAATACAATGTCATACGAGCAAATCTAAGAAATGTCACGATGAGTGTAATTGGACGGACCCAGTCACACTTGGCTTCGTGACAGTAGGAGGAGACAACAAAACAGGCAGCAGGGCCTGAGCCTGACAAGAAGAAAAAAAGAGGATTAAATAACAGGATAGAGCACGGAAATAGGATAGACCAGCAATTCAAAAGAGGAACTGTCAGAAGAAAGGGGCCGAACCTCAGGAGTGGTGGCGACCGAAGGTGGGGCTGTTGAGGTGCCTGGCGTTAGATTGCTGGATGATGCACCTGGTGGCACCATAGAAGGACCGTCATGGGGCAAGGTGCTCGAGCTAGTGGCTCCAGTCGTAACACTTGAGGCTCGGTATGCTACAGAAGACTGTGGCTGCTTTCCAAGAGGTGTGTCAATCCTAAGCACTTGGAATGATAGATCATCATCATCACTGGTGAAACATTTGCTAGATATAGAGACAACAAAACGGAACTTCCGTGATACAACGGCAGAGAGCTCTCGTGGGGTGAACGGGTCTCCACGAGCAGACTGGACAATTTCTTGAAGTCGGGCAACAGGTGAGCGCCCATTGTGCAAGATGCTTATCAGGGGTGCTCTAACCAGCTCCCTTCCCACTCTGTCAAAGAAGAGAAACTCAACCTCACCAGGATCATTAACCTCAACATTATCATCTCTTGCAACATAACACATCCGGTACCTTGAAGACAAGATACGCATGTCAATAAAAGTAACAACCCGAAGTGGATATCTCCATATGGTGGAAAACAAGGCATTGCAAACACAGAATTACCTTGGTATTGCATCTATTCCAGCACATGCTGGATCTGAGCATCTGTAGGCAGCACCGTCTGGAAGAGAAGACTTATGACAGGTAGTGCACGAAGAGAACCACCAACGCTGAGAAGGACTGAGCCTGCTGAGAACGGCCGTACAAAAGAACCGGGAGTCCTACAACAAAGTAGAAAGAAACATGTGAGAGAAATAGTCGAAGAGCAGTTATTACTGAACGGTAAAACCAACTGGGCAAATCAATTACCCGGTTATCAAACATGTCCAAATTAGCTAGCTCTCGCATTGTTTTTGTCTCTAAGTTAACCTGTGCATCCACTTCAGCAGCTGTCTACCCGGGCAAATTTATATGCTCAATAGTAGCGAAATTGTCACGGAGCCTACAATGTAAAGACATAAAAAATCATAGGCAAAAGCACGCATGACCTAGCTTCAAATAAAATAGAGAAAAGCAAGCAAAATAAAAAAAAGAACAAAGCATTCATGGATAACAATAGCTATGAGAAGACATTCAAAAGGACCCGACTCTGTAGCGACCAGGCTGCGCGTGTATGTGAAAAAAACCTAGATGCAGAAGAAGGAACATATTAAATCACCTGTTGCGGAAGTCACATATATCAGGAAGGTCTTCATTAATGTACCATCGGCAGGCAGCACTGCCACTAACTCCCCTATGACCTGGTGAAGGAAGCTCACAATCACTCAGACGATACCGAGAAGAAAATGTGCATGCGACAATCCATACAAGTACACTAAAAGGTGCTCACCATCATAAGTTTTCACCAATGTACCAACAAAGATGACTATGACAGGTTCGGCGTTGCTGAGTTCCATAACTTCATCAGCGTCAAATGCCAGGGCCGCATCTCCCCACAGTATGACAGTGATCTGATGCCGCCTGTGTAAACCAGACCAGTAGAACACCTTAGCCGTAAGCAAACAACGAAGAAATTCACAAAATCAGAAAGACAGGGAAAGCATCAGTATCGTATGTTAGATCTTACAAATGGATAACCCTCTTAGTGGAAGGTTCATGCCTGCTTGCACTAACATACTGAACTGCCTCCGATACTCCACTCACCAATCCAATGATATCTAAACAAGCAAATAGAAATTACTGTAAATCGTCCACCCCCAAACCAAAATGGAAAAATGATGATCAGTTGCAGAATCACCTGTGAAGCGCTCATGCATATCTGTAGGCCTGGGGAGTTGACCTATTGGAGTCAATGCATACGTGCAGAAGGGGAACTCTGCCTCCATCACAGTCCTCTCCACAAGCTCAGTGCGCTTTGTAAACTTAATCATTGAATGACCTTCCACTGGCCTAAAGACATACTTCCTTGGGAACACCAGGAACTTCCGAATGTCATATATCTTTCCCTCTTCGATACGGTCAATGAAACTATCAACATGCTTTTCCGGGACCTCAGCATACATGTGATTGCCCTATCAATTACAGGAGCAGAGCACACGAAACCATGTAAGCAAGGATCTGGAAACGACTTTGGAAGACGATGATCGTAAAGAGGAAACATGGAGAGTATACCTGTGCATCCAAACGGACCATGTCTGAATGCTTGATGGGGCCATGATCAGTCCCACCACGATGCTGCCACAGCCTAGACACATAGACACGAACACGCCAAATGGTGGTACCTGGCGAAGCTGGGACAAAGGGCTAAAGTCCATCTGCAAAAATAGCAACAAATTGGTATAAGTGAGTGTCAAGAAGAGCGAATAGAAAAGAGGGTAGGTGAAAATACAAGGACACACACAACACAGAATAACAAACTGACAGTCCTATAGATAATGACCTTCTATGAGAGGAAAAACAGTCGTCTGCAGAATGTATTGGCTGGGAAGAACAAAATCACAATAGACATGGCCTCGCCTCTTGGGTAATAAGGGGGGCACCACTCAAAATAGTACATGCATGCTACATGACCAGTAAGTACATCAAATGTATAATGGAAGAGTGTAGAAGCAGGTAAGGCAATAACAGTAAGTATGTGCATATAGAAACAGGAGCAGACCATGCTAATAAGGCACAACAGGAAAGCATATGTCAGCATAGACAATAAGAACAAAAGCGAAGCTATTGGTAAGGACTATAGGGCCAAGGCAAGAAAGATCAAAAGGAACCAGCCGAGGCATAGACCTCGGGGTAGACAATATTCTGAGTCTTAGATGTGCATTTCTCATCTTTATCTTCAATAAGAAACTTAAGGGATCTCCTAGATGTGACTCGTGACACAACAACACAGAGCTGCCCATGGGTAAACACAGGTTGGTTAAGATATATCCCAACAAAGGATAAAGTCTGACCCTGGCTTTTATTTATTGTCATCGCATAGCATAATCTAATAGGAAATTGTCAGTGTTTCAAAGTGAAAGGCCATTTGGTTTTCTTTCCCGTCAATTCAATTCTGGGTATGTAGACAATGTCTCCTATATGAGAGCCTGTCATAATAACAGCCCGGATAACACGATCGGCCAACTCCTTAACAATCAGTCTGTCACACCCTGTGTTTGTATCACTTTGCTATGCTATGAATTTATAAAATTTGGACCCAATTAATTTTTTTTGAGTGCAAGTGCTTGTTTGAGTTGTTTGATGGTTGTTTGTTTGGATGATGTGTTCTGGCACTCAAAGGATTCTTCTTCCTATCTCATCACTCACTTCCTGGACCCAAACCCTTTGCCCAATGATCATGCCATGTGTATAGTACCTAAAACTATTTTTATCAAATATTATTTTGTCCAAAAAGCATTTATTCAAATTAGGCTTTATAAAACCCCTGAATTGAGGTTTGTACTACAAATTAGGTGGTATGTTTTGCACCAAAGAGTATATTTGGAACCGACTATATATAAGACTTCCGAAAACCACCAAATATTAATTTTAAAGATTATTTTCCTATTTTATTTAAGGCTTTTATTTAAGGCCAGAAATGGTCATTCATAGGGAAAAAATATTTTTACGCTTTCAAAATATTTGAGAAAATTTAGGAAAACTCCGTGGACATATATTTTCCATATATATGAGTTTCAACACATGGTCATGTTCAAAATATTGGACAAAACCTTCCAAAACCCTTTTTGTCTATTTCAAGCTTCTGAAATATTTCTAGAAGAAATATTCTCAAATAATTCCAGGAAAATTCTAGCATGTCACACATGATATATGTGATGATCATGCAAAGTTTCATCTCAATCCCAATTATTTTGATTCACAAAAATACCCCAAAACCCTCTCTATCCAGATTCAAATTTGAACAACTCTACATTGCCAACTTTCTCCAATTAATCTCAAACTTTGTGGGCATTCTCTAATCCCCAAATGATACCACCACACCAAGTGGTGCATCAAGGAGAAGAGCTTCTCATGACTGGTTCTATAGAAACCTGATTCTGCCGATTTCTAGGGTTTACAAAGTTTACATTGTCAATTTTCCTCAAATGAGCTCAAAGTTGGTGATCAAGCTTATTTATTACCACCATTTCATCCTGTTCAATTTCATATCCATTAGAGCACCAGAGGTAACCAAACCAGTGATCAAACACCTTCTGCCAGAATACAAAGAGCAATGATTGAGCCCCTTCCACTCCCTGGAATCACCCCAAATTTTTACCACAGCTCAGTGCAATCCCTCCACACCTCGAGAAAGTTTCCCAACGGCCGACTCCATGATTGAGGGGGTGGGAAGCCCACTTCCACCCCCTGGACAACCACTTTTTCCTCTTTTACTCAGCTCTCTCTCTCTCTCCTGGCAAGTTCCAGAGCATCCCATGCCCCTTTTCCCCTTTGTTTAGCCCCTGTGCAGGCGAGGGACACTGGTGGACGCGCGAGAGCGCGCCAAAAGACCATCATGCCAGCCAAAGACGCGCTCTGGAGCGCGCCGCAGAACAGGCAGAGGGTTGACCTCGTGCCCTGCCCATGCTCTAACCACCTCAAGCCGCCCCTCGCGCCAGTCGAGGCACCTCGGCGTCCGCAACACGCTGCCGTGTCGGGAGCCTCCTCTCCCTCTCTCTCTCACCCTCCCGCACGCGTGCCCGACGCCGCCCGATTCGGCCAACCATGGGCCTCACACGCGCAAGCTTCCCCGCCTTCTCTCTCCTCTCCCTAGCTCTAGACCCATCCCAGGAACGCCCCAGACACCTCCCCTCGAGCCCTCTGGCCTCGGCCACAACCTCGCCGGCGCACCCGAGCTCGGTGGACCGCGGGCCGCCTATAAAAAGGCACCCCAAGACCCCTCTCCCCCCTCTGGACCCCTTCCCTCCTCCCAATCGTGCTCTCGCACCTCTCCCCCTCTGTTTCGACGGCCAGACGCTCGGGGTCGAGCCGGGAGTCGCCGCCTCTGTTCACCGACGCTCGCACGGTGAGAGGCCTCCTCCAGCCCCGTTCTCACTCGATCTGGAACCCAAGCCCCCTCCTGATCGCTTTGCCTCTCCTTCCCATTCATTTCCAGCTAAGAGACGACACCGGCGAACTCCTCCCGAAGCGGCTCCGCCGTGCTTCCTCGTCGCCGGCGAACAAATCCATCTCCGGCCTCCCCTCCACCTCCATCCGAACGGCGACTCGCCCTTGAGTCTGTTCCCATGCTTGCCAGCCATCGCCGTGCCCCCAGTCGCCACCGGTGAGCACCGCCCCCTCTCTGTCCCAAGGATAGGGATGACAGACAGGGCCCGCCTGTCATCCTCACCTCTCCCTCGCCTCCCCCTTCTGTTCCTGGCGGCTGGGCCCCGCCTGTCGGGTTTAAAACCTGGCAGGCGCGCGTGCCAGGCTCACCCGGGCTGTGTTAGCCGACTGGGCCAGCTCGGCCAGCCGATTTGGCCCAGTAGGCACAGTGCCCTTTTCCCTTTTTCTTTTTGTGGCACTTCCAAATATTCCACAGATCAAAATAATTGTCCAATTCCAAAAATTCCAACTCCATAAATCTTGTAATATTCTGTAGTATTTAATAATGCCATTTGTGAAAATTCTTGAAAACATTTTATGTACTGGATTTATTTAAAACCTAGTTTTAAGTATTTTTAGCCTCTGTTAAAATAGTTTTCAAAATATTTTTCACTTCAAAACCAGAGACAAATATTTTTAGTTTGTATTGTAGTATTTTACAGAGTAGGGTAAAATTTTAGAAGTGGATTTTGTGCTCTATTTTTGTTGTGATTCTTATTATTGCCGTTATTATCGTGACGATAGATTGCGTTGTTGACGAGGGAGTTGGACCCGAAGACTTTGAAGACCCCGAAGTCTTTGCTGAGCCAGGCAAGCAGCCCTTGACTATGCCTAAGAAACTTTTTCATGCATATCATATAGAACCTTATGTTTCGATGAATTGATCATGATGATGTGGTAACCACTTTGGTGGATGCCTTGTTACGTTCTCGTTGATACTTGCATCGTGCATGGACCTACCTCCTTATGAGGGTTATGCGGGTGGGAGTAGTTAGGTTGCTAAAGTAGATGCTACGCAAATGGGATGGGAATATGCATGGTGTCAGAAAGGAAATGCTTTCAAAGACTTTTTGAAAACGCCGTCGGGTGCCACTAATGCCCGAGGGTGATGATGATGAGCTAGGTAACCACTTGATAAAGAAGTGGTGTACCGGAGCAAGTGAGTGTGTTGGTTTTTCGAAAACGGATTGGTGTAAGTTGCGAACGTTATTCCAACCTTACATGTACAACCACGATACCCCTTATGGGACGGGGCTTTGTTGATTACTTTGGTGGGTACTAGCACTGAGCCCGCATTACTAGTGGCGGGAGTGGCGTGGTCACTCTCGATACGGGGTCGTAACGGAATGGATGATCATGGGCTGTTTTCACAGACACCGGGCACACCGTTGCGTGCCCTCATGGATGATACGTGTGATGTATAACATGAGGGATGGAACCAACGAGTGGACTCTTTTTTTAGTATCGCCGGGGGAAAGGCAATGTTGTACTTACCTCGGGTATGAACAATACCGCGAGTCATGGCTTGACACGGAAGTCTCTCGAGTCTTGTGGGTAAAATGTGCAACCTCTGCATAGTGTAAAACTATTCGAATAGCCGTGTCCACGGTCAAGGACAGTTGGATGACCGCTCTTGGGCTACGTCCGATGTTTTTCACAAACTTGGCGTGAATATGTGTGTGGGAGAAGATGGAATACTCGAGTTAAGTCAGATGACTTGACATGATGATTGAACATGAGATGTTCAGACCTTGATTATATTGATATCTGTAACCTGTTCACACGGATTCTTGTATTCATTTGATGCATGCTTACAAGTTGATAGGACATGCCATTGCACTCAAAATTAGCTTTCTGCAACTCACCTACTTAGTGCTATATCATGCTTTGTTATACCTTGTTCCAAAACATGGGTGCTTGCGAGTACATTCAAAGTACTCATTGGCTTGCCACTGGTTATTTAATTGGCCAGGCATGAAAGAGCAGGAATGTGGTGAAGAATTCGTTGGAGACAAACATGCAAACTAGGACGCTTCCCAGTCAGAATTCATGTAGGGTTAAGGCAGATGGCATGGGTTCACGCTTTCGTTCAAGATTTCCGCTGCTAGTTATGTTTGGTGTTGGCCTTCATGGCCCTATCTATGTAAGACTTGACCTCAATGGTCTTTATTTGTGTAAGACGGTATGTATGGATGTAAGACTCTTGTCATTCAGCTTCTGTGTGTTCAGTGAGCATTGATCTCTGGGATCATTGTACACGTGCATTCGGTGCTTACGACTTATGAGTCGGGGTCCCCATACAGTCGAGTCCCATTGCATAGACCATTAGCTTGACTAAGATTTCTAAGAAGCATGATAGGCACACCAGGTTTTAAGAATATCCTATGCTCAGGGAAGTTTATCATAGAAACCGCATTTAGAACCTTAGGAGGATAAAACACATTACTTTCTTTAACAGCATCAGCAGAATCAAATATCGAGTCACAACTTAAATACTCTTGACCACTGCGTGGCACAAGCGACAGTACATGAATATTAACCTTCTCAGCTACTTCATTGGCCGGTGTTAAAATAGCTCACTCTCTAAGATACCCGGGTTTTTCATAGTTTTCAAGGAAATCTGTATAGGTCTACAAAACTATGGTAGAAATGTTATCATCGTCGGTACGAATCAAGAGGTCATCAGGTATTTTTATCCATGTGGCCTCAGTCTCTCCTTCCCTCTTGGTCGTTGGCAGTTTTCCATTCCCAAGATCTAGCACCCACTTACTAAACAACGACACCTTGCTGCAACACAGGATCTGCACCAGGCATGGAAAGGCGCATATTGATGGACAAACACAGGACCAAAACAGATTTCCAAAGAGGAGAATTTGTTATAGTCGCATCAACAATCTCTGGCCTAGACCCCCGTTCAATAACCGGCAGTATCTGTCTAAAGTCACCTCCGAGCACAACAATTTTCCCACCAAATGGAACATCAGCTAGAAAAGGATCCTCACAAGACAAAAGATCACGCAAAGTTCGATCCAGACACTCAAAGCATCTTCTACTTGTCATAAGTGCTTCATCCTAGATGATCAAAGAAGTATCTCTCAAAAGATTGGCCAAGTGTGTGCCTCTTTTGATATCACACAGTGTGGTCTGATGTAACAGCCCGGGACCGATGCTCTAGCAGATTCCCCTTTTTATTCCGCTGTCATCGTGTGATTCATTTGATTGTCGCATTCATCATCGCATCATTCGCATCATCTGCATAGCATCATCACTCGTTTCTGAAAACTTGCATCCGTTTGTAGTTGCCGGTTCTCTCCGTTCTCGTCGTTGTCCGTTTCGAGACCAACCACACATGCACGCGCCCACGGCATCGATAAAATATTGTTTTTAAAAGTGCGCGTAAAATAATCTCGGATTGAGTCGAAAGTCGACGTGCGGTCTTGTTTTGTTGTAGGTAGACCGCCTGCCAGATTTCATCGCAATCGGAGGTCGTTTGATACTCCAACGTTCAACTGTAGCGTCGCCGTCATCTGTAATTTAGCGAACGTTTTGGTGTTAAAAATTATGTCACAGGCCGCGTCACCTTCCCTCTCATCCCCACCTAGCCCTCCTGCACAGCCCACTAGCCCAGCCTACCCTATCCCCGTGACCGGAGCCGTCCGATCTCGATCGTACGGCTCGAATCGGTGCAATAGCTAACCCTAGACCTACCTGCTATAAATAGACAGCCACCCTTCCTATTTTGGCAAACCCTAGACCCTAGGGAGACCAACTCCCTCAAATCCTGAGCGTGCCGCCAGCCACATTCCCTCGGGATCCCCTCCCGGTCCACCTCCATGGGAAACCACCGAATCCAGTCAGCCAACCCAATCTCCTCCCTCGTCTCCACCGTTGGATCGCGGATGGACGGTCAGGGGAGCCTCCCAGCCCCCACGCTCGCTCCTGCCCTGGCGCTCGATCCCTGGATCGGGAGAGCCATCCGCGCCGCCGCCTTCGCCAGACCACCGGCTGCCGCGCCGTTGAGCGCAGCCGCCGGACCAGCATCGCCAGAGGCCAGTCCCTCTCCTTCCTCCTCTAATCCCTCCCCCTCTTGCTCGTTTCTTCCCTGTCAGGAGCAGAACGGAACCAGCCATGGAGCCGTCGCCATGGAGTTGCCCGTCCATGCCCCCCGAGGTTCGTCGTCGTTGGGAATGGACTCTAGGAACCCGGATCTGCCCGTCCCCGTGATGGATCTGGTTCGCCTCGCCCTCGCCGGCCGGGTCTTGCGCCGTCGCTGGCCACATCCTGCTCGAAAAGAAGACCTCCAGAGCCCCTGTTCGCTCCTCGTCGCACGCGTTGACCGCGCTCGGGCCTCGCCAGCCTCGCCCATCGCCTACGCCTGGGCCTTGTGCCGGCCCAAGGCACGCCAAGGCCGCGGCCTTCCTCAGCCTAGCCCAGCGCCAGATCTGGCCCCAAGCCCATGGGTGAGCCGCCCCCGCGACCTATCCTTCGCCCTAAGCGACATATAGTTAATCTTCGCCCATGCACTATTTCGGTCCTACAACAGTTTCGGCCCATTGTGTTTTTTTTTCTGAGGACGAATTTGCCTAAATATCCTGAGAATAACTGTTTGACAGAAAAGGCCCTAATGATCATGCATTTAATAACTTCACATCCGTGCATCGGATTAAAACAAATTATATATGAAATATGTCCAGAATTTTGCGTAGATTTAATAATATGCAACTTTCAACCATGGTAAAATGTTTAACATGCCATTTTCTTTCAATTTGCATAAATGTCATTATGTTGCATTGGGCATAATTATTTATTCGTGCATCTTAGGTAATAAACTATAGATTTGAAATATGTAAAATGTGTAGCCTTGTTATATGCCTTTTTCGTGCATGCTAAAAATATTTGATGTGTTGGTTGCATTTAGTTTGCATACATGGCTTGCTAAAACGGTTTATGTCCTAATCTCGCATATATGTTGTGTCATTTGTTTTTATTGAAAACCCACATATTATATATGTTTTCGGGGTAGAAGAATCCATAGAATTTATCTGTGCAATTAGTTTTGTCATTTGAGCAATTTGTTTGCATGTCATTTTTGCTATGATGCCCTTTTGTTTATTTCGTGTGAATTAATCCATGCATATTTTGGAATAGTTGCTAACATGAGATATGCCCTTGGACATGTGTGCTAGGCCCTGGTCATTTTGTTTGCTATAGAAATGCATGTTTAGGTGTTATTTTCTTGTTGCCAACATACTATAAAATACTACTGTTTTGAGGGTCCAAAATAATTCTAAGTCTGAAAACTATTATTTTGTTGCCATGTTGCTACGTGATTTGCTATTGTTCTAGGAGTCTTGTGTGCTTGCCACCAAGGAGTCTTTTGTTAAGCATGTTGTTGCCTATCATGTTGTGCCAATAGTTTGCATGAATAGGTTTAGCATCATAATTAATTCTGTTGTCCAACATGTCAATCTGTTAAAAACTGCTGCACATGTTTACTCTAATTTTCACAAAGTCTGGAATCTGTAATATTTTGTTGCTGTCTTGCCATGTGTTTTGCTAGTGATCTACAGCCCCTTTGGGGTTGGTGCAATGCAGTTATTTGTAGTTAACAATGTCCTCTAGCATGCTGTTAAGTTTCATGCCAATATATGCCCTGTAGCATATAGTTTTACTGCTGCCAATATGCCTCCATGAAAATCTGCTCTGCTAAAAACTGTGAATTTCACTAAGTCCTAATCTGCTATATTTTGTTGCCATGTTGTGAGCTTCCTACCATGTGATCCATGACTCTTTTGAGTATGATATGTAAAGATGAAATGAAGTGTGTGTTAAATGTTACTGCCCCATGCTTAGTTTGTGCATTTTAGAATCTTGTAGCTTGTTGTTTTCATGCGTGCAATATGCCATGTTGCTGTTTTGGGACAGATTTGCACTAAAACTTGTGGTGGTTGTTGTGGTTGAACCGTAGCTCCGTTTTGGGCATGCCATATATGTAACTTGCTTATATTTGCATGTAGTATCATAATATCTTGCTGCATTCATGATTTGAAATGTTTGTGGTTGTCATTTTCATGCATTTTGCATTCATGTCATGTTCAACTTGTGAAGGTCATATCTTTTAGACCGTAGCTCCGTTTGAGATGTTCTATATATGTAAATCGACTAGAATGACGTGTAGAATTGCATGGTATATTTTATTTTTCTGTTTAACAAATATAAAACATGATTAGTTCAGATCTGGACCAATTTCGAAATTAACACATGAGGTCGTTTCGGAAATGCTATATGTTGTTTCCGACCTCATTTAAGATGCCTAGATAGTGTAGTTTAATTATGCTTCACCTCTTGCCATGCTTAACAACATTTAATATTGTCGTGTACCTAACGAGAGTGAACTAAATAATTCGAATGTGGAGTTCCGTCAATATGCAACTCGTTGCATATTGAGCTTCACTTAATGTGTAGTATTGTTTGTTGTGATTGCCGTGCCTCGCATGATCGTATGGACATGCATCATATTTGTTTGCGCATCATGTCATGCATATGTTGTGGTGTTTATCATGTGTTGATTGTTGTTTCCGGATTGCTTCTTCTCGATAGAGTTTCAAAAGTGTTCGGAGTGTCAGGATTCTTTCGACTACGTTGGATCGTCTTCTTCATGGATTCGTTCTTCTTCCAAGCGGGATCTCAGGCAAGATGACCATTTCCCTGGATACCATTACTATCATTGCCATGCTAGATGTCTCGTTTCTATCGCTGTCTCGCTACCTACCACTTGTATGTCAAGCCTCCCAAATTGCCATGAAAAGCCTCTAACCCTTCCACATCCCAGCAAACCATTGATTGGCTATGTTACCGCTTGCTCAGCCCTTCTTATAGCGTTGCTAGTTACAGGTGCAAGTTCTTCCATGTGCAACATGGATGTTTTTGATATATCACAATATTATTGCTATTTAATTTAATGCACATATATACTTGGTAAAGGGTGGAAGGCTTAGCCTTTTGCTCGGTGTTTTGTTCCACTCTTGCCGCCCTAGTTACTTGTGAACCGGTGTTATGTTCCATAATTGAGCGCTCCTAACATGCTCGGGGTTGTTATGGGGACCCCCTTGTTTTTCGTTTTAGGATAAAAACTTGTCTGGCAAGGCCCAACATTGGTACTACATTTGCCTAATAACAACTAAAAATTGCATAGGGACTTGCCGGCACCCGCGGATCTTTAATCAACAACCCGGGCCAGTGCTCCTCATGAGTGTTGGTCCAAAACAGAGCCACTTGCGGGGCCACCTCGGGGCAACTCGAGGGATTTCTATCAGGTCGCCGTACGTAGTGTTCATCCGGTCGTGTCCTGAGAACGAGATACGCGGCTCCTATCGGGTTCGTCGACACGTCGGGCGGCCTTGCTGGATTTGTTTTACCTTTCTCGAACGTCTTGTGCGAGGAATTCTAATAATACTTCGGGCTATCTCGAGGTTGCGGTTTTCCAATGGAATTGCCTAGGAAGATCACGAGATTCGTGGTCAAGATTATTCTCGCGGCGTGTGGTAAGTTTGTGATGGATGAGTTGAAGCACCCCTGCAGGGTTAAATCTTTCGGAAAGCCGTGCCCGCAGTTACGTGACAACTTGGAAACTTTGTTTAACACCCGATCATAGCAAACTTGAAGTAAACTCTAATAAAATACACCAAGTGTGTGCATAACCGTGACTGTCTCTTCTCGTGAGCCCTTTTCCGAGAGAGAACACGGTGGGGTTATGTTTGACTCGTAAGTAGGTGTTCAGAATCTCTTAGAGATCATTACTAGATCACGTCCGTTTATGCGACAATCACCCCCCTTTATTCTTGTACTCGTAAGTTAGCCACTCAAATACATGCTTAGTGCTTGCTGCAGCCTCACCACTTAACCTTACCCCACCCATTAAGCTTTAATAGTCTTGATACCCTTGGAAATGAGATTGCTGAGTCCCTGTGGCTCACAGATTACTACAACAACAGTTGCAGGTACAGGTAATGCGATGATTTGACGTGAGCGCGATGCTTGTTTGATTTGGAGTTCTTCTTCTTCATCGATCTAGGATGGGTTCCAGGCGGCAGCCTGGGATAGCAAGGATGGATGTCATTTTATCGTTTGTTTTCATCCGTAGTCGGACCCTGCTCTTCTGTATGATGTTTGTTATGTTGTTGTATTGATGTGATATTGAGGTAGCTTGTGGCGAGTGTAAGCCAATTCCATATACTCATCTCTTCTTTACATGTACTTGTAATGATATCCATTCTTGCGAAACGACGAGATGTGCTTCTATCCCTGTCGAGGCCCTCGAGCCAAAATAAGGATAGGAACGCATCTTGGGCGTGACATCTGATCTATCAGAAGTGGTATTTTAAATCTAGAGTGAGCAGTCCTACCACCAGCAAGCAACAAAGCCGCAACACCTGAAGACGCAACTGTCAAAACAATTTTTTTTGGCTCCTAAGAAGAGAGATTATAGCATTCCATAGAAAAGTTTTTCCAGTCCCACCATACCCAGAAACAAAGAAGAAACCAGCATTCTCTTGCAACACACAATCAACAATAGTTTGATAAGCCGCTCGTTGATCAACATTGAGCATCCCAAGTAAAACTATCACTTCCTTTGTGAGTTTTTCAGAATCATACGACAGTTCCTCACGGATCAACCTATTTTCATAGAAAGACGTTTCAAACGATGTTCTAGGAGGAAGATTGAAGTCACTTATTTGAGCTCCATTTTTAATGAACACATCAGAGAGTTCCTGAAGCAACAGGTCTCTAAGCTGGTCAACCGGAATTTCATACCCAGGATTACCCATCGCAAGTCGAACAAGATGTTTAATATACTCAGCAAGCATAACCCAGTATCGTTCAAAGAACAACCTCTCATTCTTAACCCCACAATGAATCAACATTGTGACAAACAACTGTCGAAGGCATGGCCCAAAACCCCAAACCAATGCCTCATCAAATGCTCGATACCATTCAAGGTCATCACCCAGCAAGCCTGTAGCTGCACATGCCTCTTTGAAAGTACCATAAATGATACCCTCGAACGTTCTAAGGTCCTCATAACTTGTTGCTCCTTTTACAATCATAACAAGCATCTGCTAGTATAGCTCACCAACTGTGGGGTGGACATAGTAAATGCGGCTTATCTTTTGACACCCCTCTCTAACATGCCATGACCTGTCAGCACCATCCCATGTAAATTTAGTAGGGAATTCACAGTATGTTAACCCCATACCCTCCTCATACTCTACATTAGCTTTGAACCACTCAGCGAGCATCGTTTTTCTTAGGAAATGCGAATCGGCTATTGTCTCTAGCTTTGCCTGGGCACTAAAGCTAACAAAGTTCATATTTGGTAAATGAACAACCAAATGCTCAACAGAGGGGATCTTTCCATGTATAACAAACCCGTATATGCGCCACAAACCACTATACTCACATATATACCTACAACTTCGATATTCCTTAATCTCATCTACCCCATCGGAGTCAGCAGCATGATCCCCACTGTTATCAGAATTATTTCTTTCCAAGACCACCTTTGAAAAGTATGGGCCTTTAGTGACATACTTAAATAGATATTTCATAACTTGAGTTTTGTTACACCACTCAACATTTATATTCCCTTGGAATTTTTTAAGCAATGCCATGTTATAAGGAACAATATGTCTATTATCAAGGTAATGACCATTTTTAAACACACGGTGGCCATCATCATGGCGCCTATACAGAGCGAAACCATTTTCATCTACAGTCGTCGCATCCTGAAAACTCTTTGGGAAATGTTTAGAGCAGACCCCCTTTTTCATGCAAACACACACATCATCCATTTCGCCACATGGGCCATGCATCATAAATTCAGAAACCAATGCATACCCCAAAGGATCAACAAGAGGGTCTGGGATCTCAGCACACACAAAGGAGTCAATGACATCTGCACTAACCTTTGAATGATCTCCCTTCAACCAGACCAGGATATGAGCATGCGGTAGCCCTCGTTTCTGGAACTCAACGCTGTAGAGAATTGCAAAGCAAAACAACAACTCAGACAATACAAAGGAAGCATTATACATGAGCCAAGTAGCTCGAACGCTAGCTGGATGAAAAGGGCAAAAACAGTACCAGCCTTTATAGGACCGTAGGCACGGCCCAACTTAATTTCATCTAGATATTCATTAAGTTTCATGCTAAAGACCCTAACAACAATGTCAGCCCTGTCACGCGGCTTTTGCCCAGGTTCTAACAGCAAGGCTTCAGCAATCTCAAGCCACTTTGGATTACAAGTAAAGGTAGTAAAAATATCAAGGGCCCCATATACCCGACAAATTGCAAGACCATCCTGAAAGTTCTCCTGAAAGTAGCGCCGACCACCAGTATGGCTCGATGGCACAATAGTTTTCTTTCCAACAGTTGCACCATCGATACAACCGTGGCCCACTGCATCCGTAATACCCTGCATATGCTCACATCGAAGATCATCCTGATGCCTAAGTATGTACCAAAGTCCCTGTTCATCGATGCACGCTCGACAGTTAACAACAATTTGTGAAGACAAAGGTCCATAACATAAGTAAGGATTTGGCTGTTCCGATCGATAATGACATGCATAACAGTAGTAGTCCTGCATAGTAACCTTACCCCTGGTTTTTCCCCCGACTCGTAACCCTTTGTATGGAACATCAACTTGGAAACCATCTCTCACCATACGGGAACAAGAGTGGATACTGCAGCGGCATGTTGGCCGGATGCAAAGAATTAATTTGCTGCAGCCCTTCAACCCTATCATGTATCATGATATCTCGACAGGATGCATCTAAAGTAAAATCACCAACATCCAAGGCTGCCAACTCATTAGTTGTGGGCAGGTTATACTGTGGACCATCACCATAACCAGGTGCAATGATCCTAATAGCTATGCGCTCAGTCGGATGCCCCTCTAATCTTTCTTTAGCCATTCTAAACTTCCTGACCAGAGAATTGTTCTGATCAAGCATATCTTTTAAAGTCTCAACAACAAAACGATCCACCTGTCTAGAGGAAGAACCATCTACATTGACCGCATTCATCCTATGGTCTACTTCATTAGCAGTGTCATAAATATACATTTCATCAAATTTAGGTGAATCATCTTTCGATGGCAAAATAGAACCAATACGATGATGGACCTGACCACAAATTTTAAAGAGATTAGGACCCCGCGTACCCTCTAACGAACGATCGATAGTCGCGCCCATAGATGTAAATGCAAACATGCAATTGTATTGGTGTATCTTTGTCAAGAATTGTGTTGAAACACGATCACCATCGTAAGATAACAAACGAGTCAATAGAACGGGTGGCTCTCTGAAAGGTTTAACAACGACTTTTCCACCTTTGCAACAAAGGTTATAAATGATTTTACGTTTCACCCACGAAGAAGAGGACTTGACCCTCTCCTCAAACCAAAAAGAGGCCTTGCAATGAGGGCACTGGTATTCAGGAGGACCATGGTAAGACCTCTCCTTATAGGAAGGTACATAAAACACAGTGCTTAGAAGGTCGCCATCGCAGTAAGAACACAAAGGAAAATCTCACCAACCTAACAACCAGTACCTTTCAAATTGTTAACAACCTCGGCAGGATACCCTGTCCAGTCAGCTGGCAACTCAGTGGGCAACACACATGTTGTTGTGAGAAACAACATCCAAAACGACCTAACTAAATGAACCAAAAAAGGAACCCCGACTGGGCAGACCAGCACCTGTAACACCATGGCGACGAAGGATCCTAAGTAATTTACGCCTTTTCCGATTTATAGCCGACATGGCGGGAGTGAGCATGGGGAACCAACCATCCCCTAGGAAGCGGACAGAGGCAACACAAATGAACAGGCAGAGGCCAAACAAAGCGCAAATAAATGGCCACACAAGACAACATACTCTTTCTTTTACGAACGCCCCGAGCATCAACGGCAGAAGCATGCAAAACACGACAACGAGGAGGCATCACCAACAGCGAGAACACATAAATTCAAATACTGCATGTTCAGATAAAAGAAAGGTAAAGCCAACAGAGTTAAGCGAAGAGAATTATACACCAGGAGCAAGGGAGGCAACAGAGTGAATTTTAAAACCGCAATCCATTTACAGGAAGAAGCGTCAATTACGAAGACATCCAAGTAAACAATACAATGACTCCAACACGTCCTATCTAGCACACTCCTTCCCAGACCCTAGAACCTACACGCTGAATTAACCAACTGTGAATACAACAATTGCAACTGGACACTTGCATTAACATCACCAGTGTTGGTCTGCCAACATGCCCCAAACAGGACCTTTATACGCTAACATGCTCTCGTAATTATAATCTGCAATAACAAACCCATATAACCCTTGTAAAAATCGGACTGCCTGAAAAGCAGCCTGATCGTACAAAGAGGAGCAGCCGTCGAACGAACTGCCCCAGAAAAAATGTGTTGACACCACACCACATCATCCCTAATAAGAACATCAATCTCAACCCCTCCAAGCAGAGAACCATCGGATGCCACCTCTCGAACATAGGAATGAAACGACAATCGACAGTAAGTTGCAACAGCCTCAAACAGAGGCACACAAGAAGAACGCAGAATAAACATGCCTGTAATAATTAGTTATTAAGGAACAACCGGGAAAATGCCAACGCACACACGCATACCATACAAAGGAAACATATGAGCATATGACCAAAATTAGAATGAAAATAAGTGTATAAGGCTGGGCATGACTTACCGTGTGAATCCAACGACAGTGCAACCAGTCAGCATGCACCAGCAGTACAACAGACTCGGAGAACTCACTTGTAAACTGAAAGAAGCCGCAGAAGAGAAAGTAAAGACCGGTACTTAGAACCATGCAAACTAATAAACGGAATTAACCATATGCTCAACCCTGTAATTGAGAAGCGAAAGTAATCACTAAAGCAAACAATCTACGGGACTGCCAAACAAAATTAGGCAGACCAAACTGACACAGCAAGCATGAATCGCATCCAGGAGCACACGGCCATGGCGCATGAGCACACCCCGTAGCCAACAACTACATCCACGAACAGCCAACCCCAAACCGAACAACAAACACACCCCAGCGGGCCGAGAGACGAACGACACTCTCTTCCCAGTCAACCACCCAAACCACCCAACCATAAACAACACGAACCTAAACAATGATCAATTAAAACAATCCAGGACCAAATGATGCTAACCTAGGTAGACCAAACCTACCTAAACAAGACAATGACCAAGGCCAATCATCTACCAGGCAAATCCAAAAGACAAATGACCGAGCTCACTGGATCAAACAAACGCAACAGACAAATCCAAAAGAAACATCATCCACCAGGCAAATCTAGAAGGCTCGACCCACATGCACTCACGCCTTGCTGACCACAACCACACCATGAACCATGCTCACAGGAAGCCAAATACCCAACAACATCAAGATCCAAAGAAAAAGGGGAAAAGCACACACCTGTCACCCATAAACAAACAAACAGGAAAGCACCAGTAAAATCCAAGGAATGCATCGATTTGTCAACATGCGCATCTACGCCAACGATTGGCACAGTTACATGCGCATGAGCACACCCCGTAGCCAACAATTACATCCACGAACAACTACATGCGCATCTACATCAACGACAAGCACAACGTACCAAGACCAAGCGAACGAAAGCACAGAAAGGAACCCAAAATAGAAGGAAAGAGAAAAGAGGAGGCGACCTGTAGATCACTGGAACAAACCGCGAAGACCAGCACAGACCTAACGACGAACAGGCGACGAGATCAACCAGAAGCAGTTGAAAAGAACGGACAAAATAACAGGAATTTCAGAACCACACATAGGTTGAAGAAAACGAAGAAGAAATCGGGCCAAAAGAAGACCCTACCCACAGATTGACGAGCGGCACAACAGATCCAGGCCCAGCGACAAAGAGGACGACGGATCTGCAAGGAACAGACGCACAAGATCCAAAACCGGTCAGGCATCTCAATCAAACGCATAAAAGAGGGAAGAAGCATCAAGGAGAACCACCTTAGCCGGCATCACCACGGCGCGACACCATCGGAAACCAGCGAGCAGGTCGTAGCAAGCAGGTCGTCAGAGAGCAGGAGGTGAAGCCAAAACGAAAAGAAAAGAAGAGGGGAGGAGAAGAGGCAAGCGGGGACGGAGGATAAGGGAGGACAACCACCCACCACCCCCACGCCGCCGAACAGTGTTGGGCCACGAGGACGAATCACAGGCATGCAGCTCACCCCGCGGGCCACACCGCGTACCTGACGACGAACTACGGCTGGACACATCGACAAGGTGGCGCCCCCCGCGCCTCCCTCGCCCCGACGCAGGAACCACACGCACCAATACATTCACCCACAGAGAGGAGAGGCTGCGCCTAGACCCACCTGCAAAGAGGAGAGGCTGTGCCTAGACCCACCTGCAAGCTGGGGGGTGAACGAGAGGAGGAGGAAACCGATCCAGAACTGGAGCAACCGAACGACCAAGATCACGACACCTCAGACTGGACCCACAGATCGAACGACCACAATTTCAAATGCCCTGAGAGGCCTCATGTTCCGGCATGAATCAAGAATTGAGATTTGCAGTCATTTATGAAGGTAAGCACTAGGCATCGTCTGATGCCTGCTTCGTATCAGACCGGTCGATGGCCATCCGATCAGATGCATGGTGGTCGTCAGATTAGCTAGTAAATTCGCCAGCGTGATTTCTGGATTTGAAGCGTTAATTGATTGGTGCATCGTTACTGCTATGCATGCATGGGTTCGATAGTAGTTACTGCTATGCATGCATGGGTTCGATAGTAGTTACTGCTATGATTTGTTTCCCGCTTCCAAAAGTTGCTTCCGAAAATCATTTGTTATGCATACTTACGGAAGATAAAGTGCATCTTTATACCATGGAAGCAATCCTTTTAACAGTTGGAAGCATAAAAGTTCAAATAAATCTAGTACAATAATTATCTTTTTCCGATCCCAAAAAACAAACATTGTTTTTCTAAGATGCATTTTTATGCGACGATGACATAGCTTTGGTGTCATGGAAGCATTCCAAACTGATGGAAGCATATATTTTCTGGTGCCTCCCTTCCTTTCAGGAAGAACTTGAAATTCTTTTTGACAGAAAAATATCTTTCAACAGAATGATTTAATATATTATTTTTAATAGAAGGAAATACATATTTGGTGCAAAAGAAGCAATTTTCTTGTACATTGAAACATTTGCTTCACAAAGAAATCATCAGCCAGCACAACAAGAAAGATCAAGCATTGAAACAAATTCATAATATATGCAAAAGAAATATATTACAACTCCTTTTTCTTTTGAGTAAACGCAAAAACTTTGTATTTCTTTTCATTGAAAAGGGGGTGGCAAAACTACAACTCCTTTTTGCAACTAAATAAAAGATTATTGCAACATTTGCAAAGCTGGTCATGGGTAAGATTTGCAAGTGCCACGAGCTCTATTTGACTCTGTCGTTCCACTACATCCGACAACTTTTAGAGCAGTGACTGGTTTGTCTCTGTTATAGCGCACTCAACTTCATTGCAAGGCATCTTACTGGCAACAAAGAAGCGCGTTTGGAGCGGGTGCATGTGTCTCCACATTAGAAGCATTCGGTGAGAAAGAAGAAAGCACACACTGATAGTTGTTCTTACAATAAAATGTCCGAAAAATGTATGTACAATAAAGTTTCACCAATAGAAGCAATACTGACACTGGTTCAAGCACACCAATAGAAGCAATACTGACACTGGTTGAAGCACATAATATTAGTGGTAAAAGGACAAATGTCTGCTAATGGTTCTATCAAAATGATTACAAAATAAAATAAGCATACACTTACAGTGATTGAAGCAAAATTCACCACACTATAGAAACGTATGCAAGAAATAAAAGTAGGAACCATGGCTACTTGGAAGTAACAACTCCACTTTGTCGGAACATATATATAACACATTGGAAGCATGTATATATATGTTGAATTGCTAGCATGGTATGATGCGGAAAATTTGTTTCACAAATAAATTAAGAACATACAATTCATTAACACCTCGACACCAGATCCTATGTCACGTTTGAGCGAGCTGCTGGAGAAGTCGTGTCGCTCAATGAAAACCGTGTTTAAGGCTTTATGGCCTGACGAGCCGATCCCTGAGGGAATCTCCGAGCTCACTGATCATATGAAGGGATGCGGCATCGCAAACAGATATGGAAGATATCCGCTTGCCGAGAAGGAGCCCGAGAAGCCTGGGCTATGATCAAGACTCGGTTCACCGGGGAGGACACCGAATACCTTGCCCGAGTCGGCCCAAGAGATCCGGACGGCAAGGAGGTTCCTACTCATCTTGTGTACGACCAAGTCATGCCGGCAACTCGCTTTTCTCAACAAGACTGCACCCTCGATACCTTGATAGACGGGTTGGATGAGTTGTAATAATAGTATTTTGTATTTGGTGGTTCTATGTATCTATATACTTAACACCACTATGCTCAGATCTGTAGTGCAAACTTTATTAACAAGACGTCGGCTTCTGCCTCCTCACCCAGTGGTCGAGGAGTGTTACCTACTTCTGGTCCGAGAAGTCAGACTAGTCACTTCGGATAACAAGGCAATCCAGCTATATGGTAAGGAAAACAAAGTGCCACGGAGAGCTATGTTATATTACTGTTTAACGTAAGAAACATCTTCTGAGGAAAATAGTACTTCTAAGAGTTCCTTTCCCCAGGGCTGTCATGTTAACCTCGACCAGGTTATCTACCATCCGATCTATGCGGAGTGCCCCTAGGTATGATTTGGAAAAGATCGATTCATTCACTTCCATCGTGGCCGACCAGTTGTACTCTTAAGAACGCTAGCTTCTGGCTTCATCTGTAGGAGTCTAGGATCTGTGTCCAGGAACTTCTCCAAGAACTAGGATTCGAACTCTGGGGGCTTGGCTAGGCAACCTACTACTCGACGACAACTACGGCGAGATCACGACGGGGACACGCGAGCTACATAGGTTCGGGCCACCGTGCGGTGTAATACCCTACTCCTGCCTATGTTGGATTGCTCTGTAGTGGAGAGCTAAGAGCTTGTGGCTCGAAGTACATGAGGTGTGGGGAAGAATGGCTCGATCCCCTTACATGGAAGCGACCCTACCCCTCTTGTAGTGCCTTGGTCCTCTTCCCCAAAAATATGAGCGGGAAAGGGTGGCCACAGGGCGGCAAAACAAAGGGGGATATGCGCCCAGACCTATCCTGACTAAAGCGGTATCCGCCTGCTAAAGTAGACGCTCTGGTGGGCTCGACGATGACCTCCGTCCTGGCAAACCGCGTCAGCGTGGTCTTACAGAAAATAGGAAATGCTTTGGGACTTGCTTTGGGGGGAGGCAGACGCCACTGCTCCCTTATCACCAAAATGGAAACTGGCTTCGGTCATGCCACGTCGTCCTTATCCTGATAGTGGGACGTCATCCACGTGACGGGCGCGGAGCCCTGTGGCTAGTGCTGGGTGACCTGCTTTGGGAGGCGGCCTCGCGAGGGAGGCTCTTGTAACAGCCCAAGTCCAATACCTCACTTATTTTGTGGTGATTTGATCAAGCTTGCATGTTGTTGGATGTGTGTTTTATTATTTTGCATCATGCATCATCTCCATGTTGTGGTCATGATCTGTTTTCGTTTATTTTTTTCATGTGATTGATACCTTCTTCTTCTTCTCCTCTTGATCTTGAAAATCCCTCATGCCAAATTCTTCCAAGCTCTTACACCACTTTCATTTTATTTTTCAAAAGCAAATTCTCAATTGCTCTTCTTTCATTTTCATGTTTTACAAGTGGCATTTTTCTTGTACCATAAAATGTCCACTATTTTCCTAGCCACTCTAAATCATGTCAAATGCCCCTCTACCAAATTACAACACTATTGAAAATGTCTTGGTTAGAATTAAAAATGGATCAAGATTGAATTTAATTCAAACTTGATTTATTTTTCTGCCTTTAAAAATGCCCGAACCATTTTTGTTTATTATTGCATATTTTCAGAGCTCCAGAAATATTTGAATCTTTCCCTAATTCTTCCCCTATCTCCCTACAACTTCACTTAAACTCTATTTAAATTTTAAATAGAAAGAAAGTGCAAACGGGGAGACAAGCAACCCAGCAGGCCGGCCCGTTATTGTGGGATGTGCGCTGCCTATCCACTTACCGCACTGGCCCCACCTGTCATCCCCCCACCGAGCACCTTTTCTTCCACCTCGTTGCTCCTCCCCTCATAGTAAATATCCACGAGTGCACGCACATGGCCACGGCGGCCGAGCCCCGTCGCCGCGCCCCCTCCTATAAAGCTCCAACCCGAGCCCCTAGGGTTTCCATCCTATCCTCTCCTTCCACCTCCGTGCCGCCGCCGCTCACCATCGCCTCCCCACGCCCTGCTCCTGTTGCTGCATCCGCCATGACCGGCTCGACCTGCACCTCGCTAGCAGTGTAGGAGCCCCGCCGAACCCAGCTGCCTCGCCTAATCGCAAGAGGATGCCGCGCTGGTTCCATTCCTGCGCCAAGCCAAGCGCCGGATCGACCTCCCCGACGACCTCTTCGTCCCCGACCTCCTCTGCTTCATGGACCAGAGCACAACCGACGATCAACGTGCTCCCTCGTCGCCTCCGTCGCCTCTCCGTACGATATGTCGTCACCAGAACCCCCGTGGTGAGCATCCGATCCCCTAGCCTTGTTACATAGTCGGTTCCATCGCCGTAGCAACATCCTGCTCGTGTCCGAAGACCCGTCGGGCTGCTCTTGCCATGCGGTCGAAACAGAGTGCTAGCTCTCTGTCCAGCTCCTGCCCTTGCACGCGCGCAACACACACACCTCTGGACATGATCTCGCCACACACGCCCGCGTCGCGCCGCAGCTCCACAGTTCGCCCAACTCCTCATCTCGTGGCCGCCAAGCCGCTGCAGCCGTCACCTCACCGCGCTCCATGCCACGGCCAAGACGAACTTCCGTCCAAGGCCTGTGCTCCAGCCCCCTCCCGCAGCTCTCCACACGCATGCGCGCACCCCTGACAATTCCGCACGCCCGCTGGTGCTCTGCTGCTACAGAAGCCGCCGCCTTTGCTCGCCGTGGTCGTCGGAGATTCGTTGTACGTCCATGCCGTTTCTAGGACCCGAGGCTTTACCTTGTTCAAAGTGAGTCATGCACCTTCCCATGCATGAGCATATAGCCAACCCAGCTGGTCAGTGCTCTCATTTTGACCTAGGAGATCCTGGGATCGAGTTCCAGCCGTCGCATAGCATTCCAGCATATTCTTTTTGCCTTTGCTGAGAATCAGCTCTCGCTTCTGTATCTTTTTCAGCAGAGGCAATGTTTTTACACAAACACCATAGCAGCACAAGTTCGAGAGCCTCACCCCCCACACCCATGGGATCCTGGGTTCAAAACCCAGTTCTCCCCTTTTTGCCTCTGCTTAGTTTTCTTTTGACCAAACACACATGCTAGATTCCACACTTAGCCAATTTTCCACTAAGTCCCCTCTGTTTGTCTGTGTTTTAGCACTGTTTAGCATATTATAAGATGGCATAATTTTTTTATTCTAGGCATCATATAGAATTGTGGCTTATATGATTTTGAGCTACATCTTGTGGTCTACCTGGTAGTGCCTTTTTCATTCATGTTAAAATTGCTAGCATGTTGTTGTGTCTGGTGGATAGTGCACTAGGATATGATTGACATAATATGTTAAAAACGTTGCAACTTTGAACATGCATAGTTTTTGATCCACGACTCCATTATAGATGATCTAGATATGTATTTTGGTGTAGGTGACGCCTACTTTCTTAATATCCAACTTTAAACCATGTTGAAAATGTTTAAAATATTGTTTGCATTTAATTTGCATTAATGCCATGCTAAAACGGTTTGTCTCGTATCTTAATAACCGTAGCTCCGATTAAAATGATCCACATATGTAACTTGACTAGAAAAATGCATAGAATAACATGGTGCACTTTATTTTTCTGTTTAATAATATTAAAATATGTTTAGTACAGATCTGGATCAAATTCATAATTTGCATATAGGTCGTTTCGGAAATACTATATGTTGTTTCCGGCCTCATTTAAAATGCCTAGATGATGTAGTTGTCTATGCTTCACCTTTTGCCATGTTTAAACACATTTAAATTTGCCGTGTAAATAAATTAGAGTGAACTAAATGATTCGAACGTAGAGTTTTGTCAATATGCAACTCGTTGCATATTGAACTTCACTTAATTTGTAGAGTTTGATTGTTGCATCTTGCCATGCCAAGCCTTGCATATTTAAAACGGACATGCATCATCCTTGTTTGTGCATCATGAATATGTTGTGGTGTTTACCATGTCATTTTCTTGTTTCCGGATTGCTTCTTCGCGATAGAGTTCTGAAAGCGTTTCGGAGTGTGAGGATCCGTTCGACTACGTTGGTTCGTCTTCTTCACGGATTCATTCTTCTTCCAAGCGGGATCTCAGGCAAGATGACCATTTCCATAGATACCACTACTATCATTGCCATGCTAGTTGTCTCGTTTCTATCGCTATGTCTCGCTACCTACCACTTGTTTGTCAAGCCTCCCAAAATGCCATGATAAGCCTCTAACCCTCCACATCCCAGCAAACCATTGTTTGGTATGTTACCGCTTGCTCGGCCCTTCTTATAGCGTTGCTAGTTGCAGGTGCAGGTAGTTCCATGTGATAACATGGATATCTTAGGATATCACAATATTCTTGCTATTTAATTTAATGCATCTATACACTTGGTAAAGGGTGGAAGGCTCGGCCTTTTTCCTGGTGTTTTGTTCCACTCCTGCCGCCTTAGTTTTCGAGTACTGGTGTTATGTTCCATATTGAGCGCTCCTAACATGCTTGGGGTTGTTATGGGGACCCCCTTGATAATTCGTTTTCGGATAAAACTCTTCTGGCAAGGCCCAACATTGGTACTATATTTGCCTAATAACTAATAAACATGCATATGGAGTAATTAACCCATGGATAATTAATCAACAACCCGGGCCAGTGCTCCTCATGAGTGTTGGTCCAAATAGAGCACTGTGCGGGGCCACCCCGGGGCAACTCAGGTGATTTCTATCAGGCCACTGTACACTAGCTCATCTGGTCGTGTCCTAAGAATGAGATACGCGGCTCCTATCGGGTTTGTCGACACGCCGGGCGGCCTTGCTGGATTCGTTTTACCTTTCTCGAATGTCTTGTGCACTGGGATTCCGAGGACAGTTCAGGCTATCTCGAGGTAGAGGTTTTCCACCGCAGCTTGTGTCTAGTTTGTGATGGATGAGTTGGAGCACCCCTGCAGGGTTAAATCTTTCCGAGAGCCGTGCCCGCGGTTATGTGGCAACTTGGAAAATTGTTTAACATCCGGTAATAGATAACTTGTAGCAAACCCAATTAAAATACACCAACCGTGTGCGTAACCGTTACCGTCTCTTTTGAAGGGAGTTTGGAAAGAGAACATGGTGTGGTTATGATTGACTCATAAGTAGGTGTTCAGGATCACTTCTTGATCATTATTAGCTCACGTTCGTTTATGCGTAGATCACTCTTCTTATTCTTGTACTCGTAAGTTAGCCACTCAAATAAATGCTTAGTGCTTGCTGCAACCTCACCACGTAACCATACCTCACCCATTAAGCTTTGCTAGTCTTGATACCCTTGGAAATGAGATTGCTGAGTTCCTGTGGCTCACAGATTACTACAACAACAGTTGCAGGTACAGGTAATGCGATGCTTTGACATGAGAGCGATGCTTGTTTGATTTGGAGTTCTTCTTATTCTTCGTCGATGATAGGATGGGTTCCAGGCCGACAGCCTGGGATTAGCAAGGATGGATGTCGCTTTTATCATTTGATTTCCTTCATAGTCGGACCCTGCTCTTTTGTATGGTGATTGAATGTATTGTTATATTTGAGATGATCATGGTTTAGCTTGTGGCAAGTGTAAGACAATTCCATATACTCATCTCCTCTTTACATGTACTTGTAACGATATCCATTCTTGCGAAACGACGAGATGCGCTTCTATCCCTATTGAGGCCCTCGAGCCAAAATAAGGATAGGACCACATCTTGGGCGTTACAAGTTGGTATCAGAGCAGTGCCAACCTAGGGCCCCCCTTGATTGACCGAACTTGGCCGAGTCGAGTCTAGAAAAAGAACTATTTTGAGTCTAGTTATATATCAGAGAGTAGGATTCTTTTTACTTCTCTTCCCTGCTCTGGTGAGGAATCCTTACGTAGGAATTTTAATTCTACCCCTCTTCTCACTCAAATTTTTTTACGATCACTCTATGATGTCGATGTGACGGAATTTTGTACTTAGTGCCTCCTGTTTCCGGGGAGTAGAGCTCCAGGGGATTCTCGACACATCGTTATCGTTCAGTTTCCTTAGTATCTCAGGACGAGGATGTTCGAAATTGCTTCAATACTATTTGTGGCGAGAGGAGTTTGGCATCACCAAGTACCGGGGAGAGCGTCCAGATGTACTGCCATAATTAGTATCGTTGGGATTACGAAGGTCTGAGGTAGACGAGTTTACGGAGTTTCTCAGATTATGTTGTGGAAGGTTGCGGGTGCAGTTGTAGCTAATTACCTTGGGTACGTTCCTGGGTCCGCAACCCGAATCGCATAACCAAGAAAGTTCGGAAGTTCTCAGGTGGGAATTCAAGTAGTTACCTAGGATTATCCTTCTAACAAATGCATAATAGGTTATGTATTTGTTTTCGGCTTAATTTGCAAGCCTCATCCTTTGTTTTGTTGGAGTATGGTAATTCGAGTTGCTTCGATGTCAAGTGTTGATTTCATATCTTTCCTAAGCGGTGTTCTCATATTTCTATGGGAGTGCTAGTCATTGTGCTCAATCAAATTGTCATGTCAATTCTTTTTCATCCGGAGTGCTTCTCTTCAAGATAATTCAATCTTTTCCAATATTTGCAAGATCAATCCTCTTATTTTATTTCCGGAGTTCGTCTCATCTATCCCAAGTTATCTTTGTTTTCCTCCATCTCCCCGCCCTTTTCTTCAGCGATTAAATTACCATCCAAGTGCCTTTCTTCTCATTGATGGTTCCGCTATATTTTCTGCCATATTGTATCCGGTGATTCATTGTGAAAATGCTCAGGTGTTAAGTTCATCATTTCTTTGACTCTGTTTTCTTCTCCGGTGAATTTAGTTCAAGCTCTCGGTGTTCATCATATCCTTTTCTATCGCCAAATGCTTTCCCATGTTGGAAACTCTTAATCAAGCCTCTCTTGTTTTCACCCCTCTCTATTCTATTCGAAGTGCTGAAGATATCTCAGAAGATTCGTGTTTCGGTTCAAATCCTTTCAAATTATTTCAAGGTTCTCACCTCATCCAGTTTTAGTTTGTACCGGTGCAATCTCTCTTTCTAAGCAATCCATTCATCGGTGTTTTCCTTTTAGTGGGCCCATAACCCACAGGTTTTTCCTAGGATCTTACCTGGCCCTTCTAATCTTTTCCGGAGACCTCAAGTTCTTTTCAAATGTGACGTAAGAGTGAATTCCATCAGTCATATTCCTTCTCCAAGATCGCTTAGAATTAATTTTCATCATTGGCTCAACCTTTCATTATTCATTGTTCTGGAGTGTCTCAGTAATTCATGGTGGTGTTCTCGCTGTTAGTCTGTGTGTTGAAGACCGAAGGATGGTTTCTATTAAATCATTATCCGTTCTTGTGAAGATTCGTGGTTCGGGCTTCATGCTATCCTCCCGAATTGTTCCCATTCGTGAGAAGTTCTTTTCTTGTCTATCCGGAGCATTTCAGAGTTGTTTTCATTTCCCGATCCTCCGAAGGCCATCATTTCAGAAGATTTCTTCGTTCTCAGCTTTCAGGTTTTGTTCTCAAATTCTTCTCAATTGTTGCCTCTTCGTTCGTATCTCAATCCGGCGCTTAGTTGAAGTTTTCTACTAGACGGATTATGATCTCTTCGTTCTCATGTATCTCCATTCGTTCATAGTATCCTCATTCTTTTCAAATTCTTACCGGCGTTTCGTTCAATACTTCTTCAAGTGTGCAATATCTCTCTTCAATCTTTCCAAGAAGAATAAGTAGATGCCAAATCAGTTGTTTGTCATCAATTTAATTTGATGAAGGATAAGCATAACATAATTCTTATTCTTGTTTCATAAAAATGATTTCAATCCTTCTTCCGGAGTTGTTCATGATATCAAATTCTCGGTGCTAAGTTGTTCATCTTTTCTTTTCCGGAGTTCCAAGTTTTCTCAAGTATCTCTTCGTGAGGTTCCACCTAAATCTTTCTAAAGTCATAATCTTATTCTTTTCAATCTTCGTTTCTTTTGATCATTATTTTGTATACAGAGGTTCGTTATGGTGGTTCATTAAGGATGTAATTCATTCTTGAAGTATTCTTCAATATTCTTGATGGAGGAGCTCAAGTATTCTTTCTCTTGCATTTAAAAGTGCAATTCATTCTCCCTTATCTTTATTTAGATGGTGTTAGTGCATTCTTGATTCATGAGGAGTCCCAAAGAGAATTTGTCAAGAATGAGATATTTAACCCCATCTTTTTTTTTCTTGGAGTTATCTTGGATTGGATTTCACCTCATTTCCTAAGGATTGTTGCTACTTGCGGTGTCTATCTTGATTCAAGTTCTCAATGTATCCTCTTGGTGAAAGGAATTTTGCATCTCTTGTTGCTTCCAAGCAATCATTGTTCCGTTAGTGGCACGTTGTGACCTCATAATTTTGAGATGTGTTCCATAAGCCCACAACAAGCTTGTTCTTTCCGTTGTTGATTTTACAACAACTTCGTTCAGTCCTTCCTTGTAAGGATGCTTTTCTAATTCAATTGTGGTAGAAATTTTCATTTTCTTCTCCTTTTTTTCCATCCTAGCTTCTATTCTTTCATTCCAGAGGCGTTGTGATGTTGCTCTCTTCGACCCATCATATCGGTTTATCAAGATCATGTTCTTTCTTGGCTTATCCATGTAACTGGAGTGTTGTGCCTCCTTTTCAACTTCTTTTAGCCTTATCAGGTTGCCTCTCTTTTCAAACGGAGTGTTGCCCGAATTCTTTCGTTCGCGTTCCTTGTCTATCTCGTTTCAACCAGAGTGCTTTCCAATTCTTGCTTGTTCCTCATGCCATTCTTCATATCTTTGCAACCTTCAAGATTCGTTGGTTTCACTCATTTGCCAAAGAAGCAACTAAGGTTTACCTCTTCCTCTTCTTCTTCCTCTTCTCATTCCAAGATCTCGGGTTGAGATCTCTTGTAAGTTGGGGAGAGTTGTAACAGCCCAAGTCCAATACCTCACTTATTTTGTGGTGATTTGATCACGCTTGCATGTTGTTGGATGTGTGTTTTATTATTTTTCATCATGCATCATCTCCATGTTGTGGTCATGATCTGTTTTCTTTTATTTTTTTCATGTGATTGAAACCTTCTTCTTCTTCTCCTCTTGATCTTGAAAATCCCTCATGCCAAATTCTTCCAAGATCTTACACCACTTTTGTTTTATTTTTCAAAAGAAAATTCTCAATTGCTCTTCTTTTATTTTCATGTTTTACAAGTGGCATTTTTCTTGTACCATAAAAATGTCCACTATTTTCCTAGTCGCTCTAAATCATGTCAAATGCCCCTCTACCAAATTTCAGCACTATTGAAAATTTCTTGGTTAGAATTAAAAATGGATCAAGATTGAATTTAATTCAAACTTGATTTATTTTTCTGTCTTTAAAACTGCCCGTTTTTGTTCATTAGTGCATATTTTCAGAGCTCCAGAGATATTTGAATCTTTCCCTAATTCTTCCCCTATCTCCCTACACACTTTCACTTAAACTCTATTTAAATTTTAAATAGAAAGAAAGTGCAAACAGGGAGACAAGCAACCCAGCAGGCCGACCCGTTATTGTTGGATGTGAGCTGCCCTTCCACTTACCGCACCATCCCCACCTATCATTCCCCCACCGAGCACCTTTTCTTCCACCTCGTCGCTCCTCCCCCATAGTAAAACTCCACGAGCGCACGCACATGGCCACGACGGCCGAGCCCCGTCGCTGCGCCCCCCTCCTATCAAGCCCCAACATGAGCCCCTAGAGTTTCCATCCTCTCCTCTCCTTCCTCCTCAATGACGCCGCCGCCGCTCCCCATCGCCTCCCCACGCCCTGCTCCCGCTGTTGCATCTGCCATGACCGGCTTGGCCTGCACCTCGCCGACGGTGTAGGAGCCCCGCCGAACCCTGCCGCCTCGCCTAATTGCAAGAGGAAGCCACACTGGTTCCATTCCCGCGCCAAGCCGAGCCCTGGATTGACCTCCCCGATGACCTCTTCGTCCCTGGCCTCCTCTGCTTCATGGACCAGAGCACCACCGACGATCAACGCGCTCCCTCGTCGCCTCCATTGCCTCTCCGTATGATAGGTCGTCACCATAACCCCCGTGGTGAGCATTCGATCCCCTAGCCTTGTTACCCAGTCGGTTCCATCACCGTAGCAGCATCCTGCTCATGTCCGAAGACCCTTCGCTGTGCTCTCGCCATGCGGACGAAACAGAGCGCTAGCTCTCTGTCCAGCTCCTGCCCTTGCACGCTGTTGGAAGGTAGAGAGGGATTGGTGGAATAGTTGTTGTATTGCTTGAGCCTCGTGGGCATATATATAGGAGTACAATGACCAACTTGGAGTACAAGACAAGGCAGGACAAATCATAGTCTATCTCATATTTCCTAACTATTCAATATACTCAACATCCCCCCGCAGTCAGAACGGTAGCGACGCAGACGGTGAGACTGGAGAAGAATCCGAAGGTAAGCCGACAGTCATCCCCCCACAGTCATAACAATCGACGCATCGCGGAAGTCATGGCTGGAGTAGAAACCGACGAGGTTGCTCAATCAATGCGGTAGCCCTTTGTGCCGATGTCGAAGTAGCCGAGAGCGTAGGGTGGTGTAGCCATGTTTGAGGTAGCCGTGCGAAGAACAACGTGGTCGATGTCGAGTCGGGGTAGCCGGTGTCGAGGTAGTTACCGAGGAGCCGCGGGCACAAGGAGGCGCCAAATTAGTCATGGGCACAGTGGTGTCGAAGTAGTGGTGCGCCGGGAAGAAGACGAAGTTGAGACGCGTCGCGCCGGGATTGCCAAGTCCGAGGACACATCATGGACGAAGGCATGCATCAGTGTTGCCAGCACCGGGCATGCGTAGACGGACGAAGTCAATGTTGACGATGCGTCGCTCTAGGCTTGCCAGACCTGGGAACACATCGAGGACGAAGGCACGCTTCGTTGTTGCCAGCACCGGACATGCGTAGACGGGGACCTGCACACAACTTGTACACCATGTCGAGGAGGCTAGCAGAGAAGGACTCGACGATGGTTGCGGCGCAAATCGGCAGGGGCCCGATGTCGCCCGTGGTGGTCGGAGTAGATGAAGTGGTCCGGGTAGACGACGTCGACGCTGGCGATGAGCTAGTGCTGGACAAAGAAGAAGGGGGTGGACTGGCGGCGCGGCTCGGGTGAGCGAGCTGCAGAGGCGCCGAAGAAGAGCGGCGGCCGCGGCCTAACGGCGGCAGCGGCGGCTGGTTAGGAGCACGGCTGCGATACTCGAAGTAGGCGAGGAATCCGACAACATGATGAAGACCGGCGTGGACGGTGGCGTTCCTGCGCCGAGGGAGATGGTGTGACGCATACCACGGGAAGTCGACGTGCGAGGACAATGGAGTGGACCGCGGGCCGTGGCGCTACGGCTCGAAGGGGCGAAGCAGCGGCAGTAGGCGGGTCGGGGCGACGGCCGCAAGATCTCGGGCGGCGGCAGTGACCGCGGGCCGCGGCGCTACGGCTTGAAGGGGCAGCACGGTGGCGAAACGCGGGTCGGTGTGACCGTGGGGACGGCCTCAGGCGGCGGCGGAGACCGCATGCCACGCTCGCTACGGCCCGATGGGGTGACGCAGCGGCAGCATGAGGGTCGGTGCAGCCACGGGGATGGCCTAGAGCAGACGGCCTCGGGGCGGCGGTGGACCGCGGGCCGCGACACTACGGCCCGAAGGGGCAACGCAGCGGCAGCACGCGGGTCGATGCGGCCGCGAGGAGAACCATGGGGCGGCGGCGCTGCGGCCCGACGGGGCGATGCAGCAGCAGCCCGATGCTCGATCGGTGGAGGGGCGTGCTTTACTCGGGACAGTCTTCATGGGACCTGCAGAGGCGCGCGCAACCGACGGGCCAGGTCGGTCGCACGGCGTAGATGAGGCGGATCGCGGAGGCGGGCGGGTGATCAATCTGATCGCGCGCGAGGTCGGGGACGCCGCTCGATGTAGACGGGATGGCGGCGGAGTCCGAGATGAAGCCGGCGACGATGGTCGGCAGAGCGGCCGTACAGGCGCGGCGTAGATCGACGGGCGGGCCGGCACGCGAATGGCGGCTGTGATGGGCCGCCGCATGGCGCGAGGCCGCCGGGTTGGGGTGATGCAGCAATCCCGATCGGAGCAGGACAGTGACGGCCGGCGTATATTGAAGGGCGGACCGGCGCACGAACAACGGTGTTGACGGGCCGCCACGTTGCGTGAGGCCGCCGGGTCGGTGTAGAGGCCGGGTCGGGCCAATGTCGGAGTAGAGGCGCGGTGGTCGACGGTGGCGGCGGGCGATGCAAAACGATCTAAGATCAGAAAACCAAAAAGGAAACGCCGATCAATGCGACCGGCCGAAGAGAGAAAACCCCGAATCAAGAGATCAGAAAAAAGTCTCTCTAGGGCAGCCGGTCAACACGACCGGCGGACGAACCCTAGGTACGGGCGGCGCGGCCCCCGGCGACGGTCATGAAGACTGACCGCCCCTGGGGCGGCGCGCGGTGCGGAAGCAGTGGGCGGTGGCTAGGTCTAGGAACTTGCGGCAGATACCATGTTGGAAGGGAGAGAGGGATTGGTGGAATAGTTGTTGTATTGCTTGACCCTCATGGGCATATATATAGGAGTACAATGACCAACTTGGAGTACAAGACAAGGCAGGATAAATCCTAGTCTATCTCATATTTCCTAACTAATCAATATACTCAACACACGCGTGCATCACACACACCTCTGGTCGTGATCTCGCCACACATGCCCGCGTCGTGCCGCAGGTCCGCAGTTCGCCCAACTCCTCATCCCGTGGCCGCCAAGCCGCTGCAGCCGTCGCCTCGTCGCGCTCCATGCCACGGCCGAGACGAACTTCCGTCCAAGGCTCGTGCTCCGGCCTCCTCCCGCAGCTCTCCACAAGCATGCACGCACCCCTGACAATTCCGCACGCTCGCCGGTGCTTTGCTGCTGCAGAAGCCGCCGCCTTTGCTTGCCGTTGTCACCGGAGATTCATTGTACGTCCATGGCATTTCTAGGACCCGGGGCTTTGCCTTGTTCAAAGTGAGTCATGCACCTTCCCATGCATGAGCATATAGCCAACCCAACTGGTCAGCGCTCTCATTTTGACCTAGGAGATCCTGGGATCTAGTCCCAGCCGCCGCATAGCTTTCCTGCATATTATTTTTGCCTCTGCTGAGAATCAGCTCTCGCTTCTGTATCATTTTCAGCAGAGGCACAGTTTTTACACAAACACCATAGCAGCACAATGCCGAGAGCCTCACCCCCCACACCCATGGGATCTTGGGTTCAAAACCAAGTTCTCCCCTTTTTGCCTCAGTTTAGTTTTCTTTTGACCACACACACATGCCAGATTCCACACTTAGCCATTTTTACACCAAGTCCCCTCTGTTTGTCTGTGTTTTAGTAGTCTTTAGCATATTATAAGATGGCATACATTTTTCATTCTAGGCATCATATAGAATTGTGGCTTATATGATTTTGAGCTACATCTTGTGGTCTACCTGGCAGTGCTTTTTCATTCATGTTAAAATTGCTAGCATGTTGTTGTCTCTGGTGGATAATGCACTCGGATATGATTGACAGAATATGTTAAAAACGTTGCAACTTTGAACATGCGTAGTTTTTGATCCATGGCTCCATTATAGATGATCTAGATATGTATTTTGGTGTAGGTGATGCCTACTTTATTAATATCCAACTTTAAACCATGTTGAAAATGTTTAAAATACTTTTTGCATTTAATTTGCATTAATGCCATGCTAAAACAGTTTGTCTCATATCTTAATAACCGTAGCTCCGATTAAAATGATCCACGATGTAACTTGACTAGAAAAATGCATAGAATAACATGGTGCACTTTATTTTTCTGTTTAATAATATTAAAATATGTTTAGTATAGATCTGGATCAAATTCATAATTTGCATATAGGTCGTTTCGGAAATACTATATGTTGTTTCCGATCTCATTTAAAATGCCTAAATGATGTAGTTGTCTATGCTTCACCTTTTGCCATGTTTATTTTTTTAAAATTTGTCGTGTAAATAAACGAGAGTGGACTAAATGATTCGAACGTGGAGTTTCGTCAATATGCAACTTGTTGCATATTGAACTTCACTTAATTTGTAGTGTTTGATTGTTGCATCTTGCCATGCCATGCCATGAATATTTAAAACAGACATGCATCATCCTTGTTTGTCCATCATGAATATGTTGTGGTGTTTACCATGTCATTTTCTTGTTTCCGGATTGCTTCTTCATGATAGAGTTCCGAAAGCGTTTCAGAGTGTGAGGATCCCTTCGACTACGTTGGTTTGTCTTCTTCATGGATTCATTCTTCTTCCAAGCGGGATCTCAGGAAAATGACCATTTCCCTGAATACTACTACTATCATTGTCATGCTAGTTGTCCTGTTTCTATCACTATGTCTCGCTACCTACCACTTGTTTGTCAAGCCTCCCAAAATGCCATGATAAGCTTCTAACCCTCCACATCCCAACAAACCATTGTTTGGTATGTTACCGCTTGCTCAGCCCTTCTTATAACGTTGCTAGTTGCTGGTGCAGGTTGTTCCATGTGATAACATGGATATCTTGGGATATCATAATATTCTTGCTATTTAATTTAATGCACATATACACTTGGTAAAGGGTGGAAGGCTCGACCTTTTGCCTGGTGTTTTGTTCCACTCTTGCCGCCTTAGTTTCCGAGTACCGGTGTTATGTTCCATATTGAGCGCTCCTAACATGCTTAGGGTTATTATGGGGACCCCCTTGATAATTCGTTTTGGGATAAAACTCTTCTGGCAAGACCCAACATTGGTACCACATTTGCCTAATAACTAATAAACATGCATAGGGAGTAATTGACCTGTGGATAATTAATCAATAACTCGGGCCAGTGCTCCTCATGAGTGTTGGTCCAAATAGAGCACTGTGCGGGGCCACCCCAGGGCAACTCGGGTGATTTCTATCAGGCCACTGTACACTAGCTCATCTGGTCGTGTCCTGAGAACGAGATACACGGCTCCTATCGGGTTTGTCAACACGCCGGGCAGCCTTGCTCGATTTTTTTACCTTTCTCGAATGCCTTGTGTACCGGGATTCCGAGGACACTTCGGGCTATCTCGAGGCAGAGGTTTTCCACCGCAGCTTGTGGCTAGTTTGTGATGGATGAGTTGGAGCACCCCTACATGGCTAAATCTTTCTGAGAGCCGTGCCCACGGTTATGTGGCAACTTGGAAAATTGTTTAACACCCGGTAATAGAAAACTTGAAGCAAACCCAATTAAAATACACGATGACCGTCTCTTTTCAAGGGAGTTTGGAAAGAGAACACGGTGGGGTTATGATTGACTCATAAGTAGGTGTTCAGGATCACTTCTTGATCATTATTAGCTCACGTCCATTTATGCGTAGATCAGCCTTCTTATTCTTATACTCGTAAGTTAGCCACTCAAATAAATGCTTAGTGCTTGCTGCAGCCTCACCACTTAACCATACCTCACCCATTAAGTTTTTCTAGTCTTGATACCCTTGGAAGTGAGATTGCTGAGTCCCTGTGGCTAACAGATTACTACAACAACAGTTGCATGTACAGGTAATGCGATGCTTTGACGTGAGAGCGATGCTTGTTTGATCTGGAGTTCTTCTTCTTCGTCGTCGATCATAGGATCGGTTCGAGGCCGACAGACCGGGATTAGCAAGGATGGATATCGCTTTTATCATTTGATTTCGTCCGTAGTCGGACCCGGCTCTTCTGTATGGTGATTGAATGAGTTGTTGTATTTGAGATGATCATGATTTAGCTTTTGGTGAGTGTAAGCCAATTCCATATACCCATCTCCTATTTACATGTACTTGTAACGATATCCATTCTTGCGAAACGACGAGATGTGCTTCTATCCCTATCGAGGCCCTCGAGCCAAAATAAGGATACGACCGCATCTTGGGCATTAGACCTCGCGAGGCGACCTGGTGCTTGACGGCCTAAGCAGGGCTTGCCCTTGGCGGGGTGGCTCCCTCTAGTGCAGCCGAGGCAAGGCCATCTTTCGTGGGCCGGCCCAAGTGTCGTCTTCACAGCCAGCGGCAGACGGGTCGTGGTACCCTGGTTCCCACTGGGTCGACAGTAGCCCCCAGGACCGCGGCGCGCATGTTCCGCCCGTTAGGGACGAAACAGCATGGGGCCCATTGAGCTGCTGGACCCGGAGGCGAATGATATGTCTCCAACGTATCTATAATTTTTGCATGTTCCATGCTGTTATATTATCATTCTTGGATGTTTTACAATCATTTTATAACAACTTTATATCATTTTTTGGGACAAACCTATTGACATAGTGCCAAAGTGCCAGTTGCTGTTTTTGCTTGTTTTTTACTTCGCAGAAAATCAATACCAAACGGAGTCCAATCGCGACAAAACTTTTTGGAGATTTTTTCTGGACCAGAAGACACCCAGTGGGCCAAACAACTGCCGGAGAGGTGGGCCGTGGAGAGCACAACCCACCAGGGCACGCCAGGGGGGCCCCGACACGCCCTGATGGGTTGTGCCCTCCTCGGCCCCTTCCGCACCGCCTCTGATGCCTATAAATTCCCAAATATTCTAAAAACCCTAAGGGAGTTGACGAAACAAAATTCCAGCCGCCGCAAGTTCCAGAACCGCGAGATCCAATCTAAACACCATCATGGAGGGGTTCATCTTCCTCATAGGTGCCTCTCCGATGATGCGTGAGTAGTCCACCATAGACCTACGGGTCCGTAGGCAATAGCTAGATGGCTTCTTCTCTCTCTCTTATGATTCTCAATACAATGGTCTCTTGGAGATCTATTTGATGTAAACTTTTCCGGTGTGTTTGTTGGGATCCGATGAATTTTGAGTTCATGATCAGTTTCTATCCATGAGTATTATTTGAGTCTTCTTTGATCTCTTATATGCATGATTACTTATAGCCTCGTATTTCTTCTCCGAATCTTTGGTTTAGCTAGGCCGACTAGATCGATTTTTCTTGCCATGGGAAGATGTGCTTTGAGATGGGTTCGATCTTGCGGTGTTCTTTCCCAGTGACAGAAGGGGCAGCAAGACACGCATGTATCGTTGCTATTAAGGATAACAAGATGGGGTCTATTCCTAGATGAATAGATCCTGTCTACATCATGTCATCGTTCTTATTGCATTACTCCGTTTTTCCATGAACTTAATACACTAGATACATGCTGGATAGTGGTCGATGTGTGGAGTAATAGAGGTAGATGCAGGCAGGAGTCGGTCTATCTATCTTGGACGTGATGCCTATATAATGATCATCGCCTTGGATATCGTCATGACTATTCGATTTTCTATCAATTTCCCAACAGTAATTTGTTCACCCACCGTGCGCTATACTCATGAGAGAAGCCACTAGTGAACCCTACGGCCCTCGGGTCTACTTTTCCATCATATTGCTTTCCAATCTATCTTTTTGCAATCTTTGTTTCCAGATCTACAAAACCAAAAACCCAAAAATATATTGCTACATATTTACTCTTTTTATTTGTATTCTTGAGAGATCTATCTCTCCTATCTATCACTACCTAATCTATCTTTTTACCGTAGAGAGATTGACAACCTCTCTTTTGTGTCGGGTTGCAAGTATTTGTTGTTTGTGTGCAGGTGCTGCTTATTGGGTGGCGGTGATCCTCCTACTGGTTCGATAACCTTGGTTTCATAACTGAGGGAAATACTTACCATCGCTGTGCTGCATCATCCCTTCCTCTTTGGGGAAATACTGACGCAGTCTCAAGCCACGCCAAAGGAATTTCTGGCGCCGTTGCCGGGGAGGAAGCGGTCTCTTCTACGTGCCTATCGTAGGCGCCGAAGGGACTCCACCATCATCTACCAGGTTCCTAATCACAAATCTCATCTCCTTGCAATTACATTATTTGCCATTTGCCTCTCGTTTTCCTCTCCCCCACTTCACCAATTTGCCGTTTTATTCGCCCTCTTCTTCGTTTGCCCTTTTCTTGCCGGATCTCTTCCTTGCTTGCAATCTTGTTTGCGTAGTCATGATGATTCAAGAGAACACCAAGTTTCGTGATTTTTCCAATACTAATAACAATGATTTTATTAGTACGCCTATTGCTCCTCCCGCCACTAGTGCGGAGTCTTGTGATATTAATGCCGCTTTGTTGAATCTTGTCATGAAAGATCAATTTGCCGGTACTCCTAATGAGGATGCCGCGTCCCATCTAAACACGTTCGTAGATTTGTGTGATATGCAAAAGAAAAAAAAGATGTGGACAGTGATATTGTGAAGTTGAAGCTATTTCCTTTTTCCTTGCAGGATCGTGCAAAAATTTGGTTTTCCTCCTTGCCTCGCAATAGTATCGATTCTTGGAATAAGTGCAAAGATGCTTTTATCACTAAGTATTTTCCGCCCGCGAAAATTATTTCCCTTAGGACGCAAATCATGAATTTTAAGCAACTTGAGCATGAACATGTTGCACAATCTTGGGAAAGAATGAAGTTGATGCTAAGAAATTGTCCTACTCATGGTTTAAATCTTTGGATGATCATACAATTTTTTATGCGGGATTGGATTTTGTCTCTAGAAATCTTGTAGATTCCATCGCAGGTGGTACTTTTATGGAGATTACTTTGGGTGAATCTACTAAATTGCTAGATAATATCATGGCTAATTATTCTCAATGGCATATCGAAAGAGCACCTGCTAGTAAAAAAGTTAATTCGGTAGAGGAAATTAGTACGTTGAGTGATAAAGTTGATGCTTTGATGAAATTGGTTGCTAGTAAAAATGCTCCTATTGATCTTAATTATGTGCCTTTGTCTACTTTGATTGAGCAAATAGTGATTCCGTTTATGTGAATTTTGTCTCTCGAAACAATTTCAATAACAATGCTTATAGAGGTAATTTTAGTCCTAGGCCTTTTCCTGGAAATTCCTCTAATAATTATGGTAATTCCAATGGCAGTTCTTCCGACAATAATAATAAGAACACCTATGATCTTGAGAGTAATATTAAAGAATTTATCAATGCGCAAAAGGCTTTCAGTACTACGATAGAGAAAAAGTTGAATAAGATTGATGATATGTCTAGAAGCAGTGATAGAATTTCTCATGATATTGAAAATCTCAAGTTGAAAGCTTTTGTGCCTAAGATTGATGAATCTATTAAAGCTTTATATGTCTCTATGGATGAAAGTAAGAAAAGAACCGCTATGCTTAGAGCTAAAAGAGAAATCTTAGAAAAATTGTTTTCTAGTGATTGCCTTCGTAAAAAAGATGAAGATCTTAAAGTGATTGGTGTTTCTTCTATTGATTACTTGTTTAGTAATGTTAACATTTATAATGAAGGGACTGAAGTAGAGTCAACTTTAGCTAGAAGGCGTCCCAATAATTTGGAGGGTGAAAATCTTGATATTTTTTTTGATAAAAGTGGGTTTGAAGAGGTCAAAACTTTAACTAGTGATGTGCCCACTCTCTTGGATTGCAAAGACTTTGATTATGATAGTTGCTCTTTGATTGAATGTATTTCTTTGTTGCAATCCATGTTGAATTCACCCCATGCTTATGAGCAAAATAAAGCTTTTACTAAACATATCGTTGATGCCATGATGAAATCTTTTGAAGAAAATTTGGAATTGGAGATTTCTATTCCTAGAAAATTACATGATGAGTGGGAAACAACCATTAATGTCAAGATTAAAAATTATGAATGATTTTCTTTGTGTGATTTGGGTGCTAGTGTTTCCACGATTCCGAAATCTCTATGTGATGTGCTTGGTCTTACCAATATTGAAGAATGTTCTCTTAATTTGCACTTGGCGGATTCTACTATTAAAAAGCCTTTGGGAAGAATTAATGATGTTATTATTCTTGCAAATAGGAACTATGTGCCTATTGATTTTATTGTGCTTGATATTGATTGCAATCCGTCTTGTCTCATTATACTTGGTAGACAGTTTTTACGCACTATAGGTGCCGTGATTGATATGAAAGAAGGCAATATTCGTTTTCAAATTCCCTTGAGAAAGGGTATGGAACACTTCCCTAGAACAAGAATTAATACACCATATGAATCAATCATGAGGGCATCCTATGGATCCAAAACCAAGGATGACAATACTTTAATCTATCTATTGTGCCTAGCTAGGGGCGCTTGTTGGGAGGCAACCCAATGAATAAATAAATTTTTGCTTTTTCCTTTATGTTTTTGAGTGTTGACACAATTATGCCTCTGTTATGATTATGTTTTTATGGTTTATTTAGTGTTTGTGCCAAGTAAAGCCTTTAGGATGATTCATAGGATGAGTAGAAGTGATGCTGAATCTGAAACAGAAACTTTGTGTCCAGTATATGAATTTTAAATTTTTGCTGGAACGAGATCTTGAGGTGACATTTTAACACAGTGTTTCTATACAAATTCCTTAAGTTTTACTAACTTTTAAGATTTTTTAGAGTTACAGAAGTATAGGTAGAGTACATATTACTACAGACTGTTCTGTTTAAGACAGATTCTGTTTTCGTTGCATTGTGTGCTTGTTTTGATGAATCTATGGGTTATATTGAAGGGTATGAGCCATGGTAAAGTTAAAATGCAGTAGGTATAATGCAATAATAAAATATGAATGGGTTTGCAACAGTACCTAAAGTAGTGATTTGCTTTCTTATACTAACGGATCTCACGAAGATTTTGTTGAGTTTTGTGTGATTGAAGTTTTCAAGTTTTGTGTGAGATCACGATGGATGAAGGAATAAGGAGTGATAAAAAGCCTAAGCTTGGTGATGCTACCGCACCCCCAAGATATATCCAAAGAGAAACAAGCAACTAAGCTTGGGGATGCCTCCGAGTGGCATCCCCTCTTTCTTCTAACGACCATCGGTATTTTACTTGGAGCTATATTTTTATTCGTCACATATCATGAGTTTTGCTTGGAGCGTCTTGTATCTTTGCTTGCTTTGTTCGTTAGTTTTTCCTTTGTATCCTTTCTGTATACACCTATTTGAGAAAGCCAAAATCATGCTATGATTTGTGAGAATTGCTCTATGTGCTTCACTTAAACTTTTTGAGCTATAGAATTGCTCTAGTGCTTCACTTATATCTTTTTGAGCACGGTGTGCTTGGAAATTTTTGTAGAAATACTCTCATGCTTCACTTATATTAATTTGAGAGTTAGTAAATTTTTGAAGAAATCCTCTCATGCTTCACTTATACCTTTTTGAGAGATGAAATCTTTATGCTCATGTGCTTCACTTAAAATTTGTTGAGCTTGCCAAAAAGCAATGGCAATATATGAAACTAGTCCCAAAGTGATAGATATCAAAGGAGGATATAATAAAAACTTTCATGAAGATCATTGGACAAATTAAACTTGATTCCTTGTAATAGTTTTGAAACATGATGATAGTAATATGTGAGTCATGTTAATGAGTAATTATGCTTAGTAGGAATATTGGTGTTAAGGTTTGTGATTCCCTATGCATGCACGAAAGTCAATAGTTATGCAATGAAGTTACATCCTACTTGTGGTGCATTATTCGGTGTTAGTTATGTTCAATGCTCACTTATGTGAATTTTTGTTTCTTGGTTTGGTTGCTTCCCAATCTATTTGCTAGCCTCCATTTGTACTAAGTAGAAATACTACTTGTGCATCCAAAATCCTTAAACCAAGTTTTGCCTTATGAGTCCACCAGCGACGCGTGGCGGATTTTACGGGGCGGGACGACCCCACTCACCACGATGCCTTGGAACCGCCACCCTGGCGATAAAGCCTGCCCGCGTAGGGCGCAGTCACATCATTGCTTCACCATCCCCAACTCGCCCTTCGACTCGCGCGTGAGTAGTTCCTCTGTTCCTTCTCCACCCACTACTAATCTCTCCGCCGCCATGGCCCCATGCAGGAAAGGGAAGAAGAAAGCCGCCGCGCCATGGCCGCCAGTCCCGCCGAAGCCGCGCTGCGGAAACCCGTGATCCTCAACGAAGAAGGCCTAGACAAGGTGCGGCCGATGACGGCCAGCTCCCACAACGGGAACGGGGTGATGAAGATCTGGCCGGTGTCGCGCCCCGCAGCTGAGCGAGGGGGCACGACGTTCCCGTTCTTCATCCACCCCGACTTCGAAGGATTGGTGCCTCCCTTCTCTGATTTCTTCAATGCCGGGCTCGGCCACTACCAGGTCCATGCACTGCACGTGCACCAGATCTCGGTCCTCCTTCTTTATGTCTTCGCCTACCTCTGCGAGGCTTCCTGGGGGTGATGCCATCTGTGGCTTTCCTCCGGAAGTTCTTCCACCTCCTCCTGACCGCAGCGGACCAGTGTTCGGCTTGCGTTTCATTCCAGATGGCCGCGGGCATGCGCGCGCACATCATCGACATGCGGCTTCCTGAGGATGTGGAAGGCTTCAGGGAGCGCTGGGTCTACATGGACGTGCACCAGTACAGCCCCCTCCTCGAAGCCCCGGAGGCGCCAACGATGCAGAGCTCCAGGTGGGGCACACCGAGCTGACGGACACCGCGCTGGAGCCAGTCATGGCGAGGATGTGGGTGCTACAAGCCGGCAGGCTCACAACGGCCATGGTTGTTAAGGAGTTCGTGCGCAAGCGCACTCCCCTCCAGAGGCGCGCACGTCTGGTATGGACTCATTCGGACCTGGGGGACCCTATGAGGCTGACCGCCAATCGCCTTGCCCCGGAGGTGGTGGAGGGGCTGTCGAACATTCTACTTGCTGCGAGGATGCCGTTCCCGCCGCCAGAGGCGGCTCCAATCTATTGCTTCGGAAACTGGGAGGACACGCGGGCAGGCATGCCGCAGTTTGATCAATGGGGGCTGGTGGCCACTGGTCATGTGGGGCCCCGCGACAATCCGGTCCAGGTGCTGCCGATCCCTAGAGGCAATGACGAAGCCTAGCTCGCGGCCTCGACCGGCGCCAGGAGCGAGGCAACGGCACCCCTACTGACCCGCCGCCAGCCGATGGTGGGGGCCTGCAATGGTGGTAGCAGCGACATTGGGGGGTCCCGAGCCGGGGCCCTGCGGTCTGCGCCCCTGTAGGAGGAGACCCTTGGCACGGAAAGCCCCCCGCCTGGCGGGGCGATCCTGCCCGCCGAAGTTTCGGGAGGGGGCCTAGGCATGCCTCATGAAGGGGCCCCGGGAGGAGGCCCCAGCGAATCTCGAGGAAGCGGCAGGAGTAGTTGCCTCGGAGGGACGCTGAGGAGGAGGCGATGGGTCCCTAAAGACTAGTAAGACCCCTTGCCCTGCACTCTCCTCGCGCTCCCCACTTCACTTTGCAAGGCTTGGCCTGATCCCCAGCTATGCAGGAGGATCTCCCCACCGAAGAAGAGGAAGGAGCAAGCCCGGGACAAGGATGCCGCGAGGCCGGCCGGGGCTCAGTGGGAGTTGGGAGCGGATGACACGTCATCGCCCCCGCCAAGCCCTGAGGAGCGCGGTGGAGTCGTCGAGGAAGAGACAGCGGCCTCCGCCAAGCCGCCCGAGGAGGTCTTCCCTCCTGCCGAAGGAGGAGAGCCTCCGGAAGAGGTCCACCCCGAGGGGTAGGCGGGCACCGACGTGGCGGCCACCACAAGCCTCACACGATCTTCAGGGCACCACGAGCCAGAGGCGGCCGCGCCCGACCCTCCCCGCACGGTTGAGCTGCCGGTAGGAGCGGGAGTCGAGGTGGAGGTCGAGGAGGATCCTGGCCGTCTGGAGGGGAACGAGGTCCCCTTAGGTGAAACCTTGGGCGGGTCTGATGACACAGAAGCCCCCGGGCCCTCAGGGCCGCCGGGGCCGGAGAAGGAGAGGCCGGGCGCGTCCTGGGCTTTAGTCCCGATGATCCACAACACCTTACTGTGGAATAGGACTCTGCGCCATGCCCGATCGGCCCACATCTCCCTGGAGGCCGACCTCATGGCTGAGGAGGAGAACCTCCACCGGGAGCGGGAGTGCCTCGCGGGAGGCTGGCGGCAGCTGAACGTGGCCGTAGCCAAGCTGGGCCGCCGCCAAGCCGCCGCCACGCGAAGGGAAAATGAGGAGGCCCTCCGGAAGACTCAGGAACTCCTCGAGGGGGCGATCCGGGAAGCGGGAGAGGCCTCCCGACGCCTCGAGGAGGCGGTGTCAGAAGAGAAGGCCTTCGCGGAGCACGTCGTGGCTCGCTAGGCGGCGGTCACCCTGCGTGAGAGCAGGGCGGAGGTCCTGTAGCTGGACATGGAGGTCCGGGAGCGTGAACTCCCGTGGACCAGCATCGAGCAGGAGAGGGAGCAAGAGTGCCTGGAGAACCTGGATCGCGTCGTGGCGGCCGACGAGGCCTCCTACAAAGAACACCTTGCGAAAGCCAACGCCTCGCTCGAAGAGAAGGCTGCGAAGTACAATGCAGAGGTCGACAAGCAGGCCGAGGACAAGGTCGAGCGGAAGACCAACGCCCTTGCCGACAACTACTCCTAGAACTTGCAGAAGCAGGAGGACCGCTTCACAAAGAGGCGCGGCGAGCTTGACGCCGAAATTGCCAAGGTCAAAAAGCAACTCGCGGCGTCGGAGGTCGAGAAGCGGAGCATGAAGGAGCTACAGGCCACGACCCGCCGTGAGTTGGGGGAACTCCAGGCGCAGGTGGGAGCCATCAGCAACGAGGTGCAGCGGACCCGCGACGAGGCTGCCCAGAGACACGGGGAGCAGTACCTACGCTCCAAGATGTTCCAAGAGCTCGCAGAGCGCGCCCGTGGCACCGTAGCCGCCTTTTCCGTCGAGAGGGTGGAGAACCCTCGGGAAACCGAAAACACCAGCTACCTGGCCTTCTGCACGAGACTCATGGAGCAGCTGGAGGCAGGCTTCGCCCAGTTGAACAAGATCCGCGATGCCGAGTGCCGCGACCTCGTGAGCCAGGAGTCGACCCGCATCTTCACCAACCTGCTGCGCGTCGACCGCTGCTTCGACTTCGACCAGGTGCTATCTCTGGACTCTAAGGAGCTTTGAGGCAAGCTTGCGAGGGCGGTGGAAGACCATGTGGCGAGCCTGCTGGAGTGGTCCACGCCTGTCGGAGAGGGGTCCGGCGAAGACGGCGGTACCGCCGTTGATGACGCCGACAGCGGCTCTGCAGCCTCAGCCCTTCTATCTCTTCTTCCTGTAATAGGGTAGATGCGGCCCCGTGGGGGCGTGAAAACATTTGTGGACACTTTCGACTAAAGTACTTAATGTTTTCCTCCCGATGCCTTTCTTTCCCTTTTACGTTACTTTTGTGCCTTGCATCGCTGGGACCCAGCCCCCGAGGCAGGCTACACCATCGCTGGTATGCCTGGAGCGTGCGCTCAGTAAGGCCAGAGGGTGCAGGGCTCTAAGGGCTAGTAGGAGTCCCTAAGGCGCGATGCTCAGGGTCCCCCCCTTGACGAGCAGGCGGCTCGTGCCAAGGAAATCAGGATGCCTCGAGAAAGAAACGAGAGGGAGGAAACCCGCGGGGTGTTTTAGACTTAGCTCCTTCGAGGTGTGCGGCTTGGAGCGGGTCCTCCGCAGGGAGCGGCTCGTGAGGCGCGGTCCCTCGTGAAGCCTTCTATCCGCGGGACACCGCTCGCGAGGCCTCTCGGGGGGGGGGGGGGCTCTCGAGGCCTTCAGTACCCTGCACCAGAGAAATTGCCAATTTTTCGGAAGTAATGCAGCAGGGCGCGATCGCGAGATCGCCTGTGGGTGTTATGCGAGGAGACCAGAGCACCAAGGACCTGGTGAGGTGATGTACACGGGAGCAGGCCCACGAGCGAGAGCTTAGTTGCTCACATTTTGCAGTGATGAAGGGACTGACCCGAGCACAGACACGATGCCCACCCCCCGCTCGCGTGACAGACATGGGGGAGATCACGAGCACGCGCCGTTCCTGAGGCATACTCAACTGCAAGCACACATAAATTCTAAAGGAAATAAGCTTTACCGATGCATGAGGCAAGTTCATTACATAACAGAAAGATACATGCTGCCGTGTTCGAAATGGGTCAGCTTGAGGCTGTGGCCGAGTGGCGCCCCTCAAAAGATGACAAAAACGCTGCCGTGACGGAGACGAGTCAGCCTGAGGATGATGCAGCTGAAAAGTGCCCTCATGTCAAACGTCTGCCATGACTGAGCATGGGGCATCCGCCAGCGTTGAGCATGGGGCTTCCACGAGAGTGGGAAGGAGCTCTCACATGCCGGAGGTAGCGTGGGTAGAGAGAGCCCCTGATGTTTACTACACAACTTGTTCTTGTAGACTCGTGTTGGGCCTCCAAGCGCAGAGTTTTGTAGGACAGTAGCAAATTTCCCTCAAGTGGATGACCTAAGGTTTATCAATCCATGGGAGGCGTAGGATGAAGATGGTCTCTCTCAAACAACCCTGCAACCAAATAATAAAAAGTCTCTTGTGTCCCCAACACACAAAATACAATGGTAAATTGTATAAGTGCAATAGTTCGGCGAAGAGATGGTGATACAAGTGTAGTAATGATAGTAGATATTGATTTTTGTAATAGTAACAATAAAAAAACAGCAAGGTAGCAAGTAAAAAAAGTTAGCACAAACTGTATTGCAATGTTTGAAAACAAGGCCTAGGGTCCGTACTTTCGCTAGTACAATCTCTCAACAATGCTAATATAATTGGATCACATAACCATCCCTCAACGTGCAACGAAGAATCACTCCAAAGTTCTTATCTAGCAGAAAACATAAGAAGAAATTATTTGTAGCGTACGAAACCACCTTAAAGCTATCCTTTCCGATCGATCTATCCAAGAGTTCGTACTAAAATAACACCAAGTTATCCTTTCCGATCGATATATCAAAGAGTTCGTACTAAAATAACACCATATGCTACGCATCAACCAACTCTAATGTCACCTAGATACTCCAATGTCACCACAAGTATCTATGAGTTAATTATACGATACGCATCAAACAATTTCAGATTCATAGTACTCAATCGAACACAAAGAACCTCAAAGAGTGCCCCAAGATTTCTACCGGAGAAAGTAGGACGAAAACGTGCATCAACCCCTATGCATAGATTACCCCAATGTTACCTCGGGAATCCGCGAGTTGAGTGCCAAGACATAGATCAAGTGCTCTCAAATCCATAAAAGTATTCTATCCGGTAATAACGAAATCTCAAAGGGAAAACTCAATTCATCACAACATGATAGAGAGGGGAAAACACCATATGATCCAACTATACTAACAAATCCCGCGATACATCAAGATCGTGCCAAATCAAGAACACGAGAGAGAGAGATTAAACACATAGCTACTGGTACAAACCCTCAGCCCCGAGGGTGGACTACTCCCTCCTCATCATGGAGACCATGGGGATGATGAAGATGGCCTCCGGTGATGATTTCCCCCTCCGGCAGGGTGCCGGAACGGGGTCTAGATTGGTTCTTTGTGGCTAGAGAGGCTTGTGGCGGCAAACCTTCTGATCTAGGGTTATTTCTAGGGGTTTCTGAATATATAAGATTTTTGGGCGTCGGTTTCATGCGAAGATGGGCCACGAGGGGCTGGCGCGCCCTGGTGGGTTGTGTCCACCTCGTGGCTCTTATGGCCCTCCCACGAAGCTTCTAGTGCCTCTTTCGTTCCAAAAAAATCGTCAAAAAGTTTCGTTGCATTTGGAGAACTTTTATTTCTGCACAAAAAACAACACCACGGTAGTTCTGCTGAAAACAACGTCAGTCCGGGTTAGTTCCATGCAAATCGTACCAAAGCAATATAAAATTGTTGTAAATATGGCATGAATACTTCATAAATTATAGATACGTTGGAGACGTATCAACATCCCAAGCTTAATTCCTACTCGTCCTCGAGTAGGTAAATGGTAAAAGAAATAATTTATGAAGTGTGAATGCTAACATAGTGCATAAGTTTGATCAATGATAATTTCAACCACTTTTCCTAGCATCATAACATCAACTCTTTCTCATAAAACTCATCATGATAAAGTAGCAACCAATTCACATGTTATGGTTCAAACAATGAATTCTCTTGAAACTTAACAACCTATGTTCTTAGTCACCAAACAATTGCAATTCAACTTATTCTCAACAAAGTCTAAGTAAGAGCTCCACATACTCAATCATCATATAGTCTTCTATGATTGCTAGTACTCAAAGCATATTTTTAGAACAAATGGCATCCAAAGAACACAGAGAAAGATAGGGGCTTAATGTTTCGCCTCCCAACTTGTTTATCATAGAGATAATTGTCAACAATAATATGTCATGATCAAATATATTTGACTGTTCATATGTGCCTAGATCTTTCCCCACCACATGATGCTTGCCAACTAGAGAATAATTGAGGTTGAAATGTGAATGCATACTATTGACTCTTTCATAAAAGTAAATACTGAAAGGTAAAAGATATGCCCTTTGCAGAGGGAAGCAGAGGTTGTCATGCACTTTTTGGTTTTGTATGCACAATCCCTTAATGCAAAAGAACGTCATGTTATATTGACCCTTATGATAGCAACCTTTATTATGCAGTCCATCGCTTTTATTACTTTGCCATCACAACTTCGTACAACGCTCAATTTTCTCTTATACTAAATGATCAAACACATTTAGAAGCAATTTTTATTGCCTTTTTGCACCGATGACAACTTACTTGAAGGATCTTATTCAATCCATAGGTAGGTATGGTGGACACCCATGGCAAGAAACTGGGTTTAAGGATTTTGGATGCACAAGTAGTATCTCTACTTAGTACGAATTTTTGGCTAGCAAAAGATCCTAAGCAAACACCACATGTTGTAGGATCCATAACAATATAACTTCTATGCAAATATACACAACCATAACTCATTACATTGTCTTCCTTGTCCAACTTCAACTAATTTTCTCAAGTTTGAAAATAATTAGTGGGTATTCACAATCATAGAAGATGGCCAAGATAATATATTTGTGTCGAATTTCGGGCTCCGCAAAAACCCTATGAAGTTCGAACCTAGGGGCATGTGCGAAGATCCCCAACAGCTTCACCCCCTCCAAGCTCACAACCCGATAACCCCGCTCGATGGCGAGGGAGAAGATAACACACGAGAGTTTACCCAGGTTCGGGCCGCTGCGAAGGGTAAAACCCTACTCCTGCTTTTGGTGGATTGCCTCACGAGGAGGTTTGTGGATGAACTAGTACAGTGGTGAGCTGCCTCACGAGTGCGTTTTGGGTGGTGTTCGATCCCCCTTCTACAGAGCAACCTAGCCTCTATTTATAGCGGCCCGGGTCCTCTTCCCTTATTGTAATGGCGGGAAGGGATCCCACAACGGCCAAATTCGAAAGGGGACAGGAGATACATCTTATCTTGATGAAAGGTGGTCTTCGCCTGCAAAGTAGTCGGTGGTGATGCAGAGGTGGGCTCGGCGATGACGTCCGTCCTGCGGGGCTCGGGGTCTTGGTTTTGTTGCACCGGAAGGGAAACCTTTGGGGGACGCTATGGGAACCTGCGTGCGCTCCTGCCTCCTTTGCACGAAAGAGGAAGCTGTCTCCTCTGACGCGCTGGCGCCCGCCTGGCGTCATCCTTGGCCTCCTGAGGTCGAGCGTTGCATAGAGATCTCCGACTCTCGGGAGGAGGCCTGGGAAGGCTTATTCCCCCGCGGGTCTTGGCGCTATTTCTCTCGCGATCTCGGGGCCCTCGCGAGGGCCTTGTGCTGAGTGGGGCCGCGCCGGGCCGTACTTGCCTGTCGAAGTGGGCCACGCCCTGGGCCGCAGGCAGGCAAGTCTGGGTACACCCATTCCCAGGACGCCGACAGTAGCCCCCGGGCCCAAGGCGCGCTCGGGTTGGCTTCTGGGCGAAGCTATAGAGGATGACCCAAAGCGCCGCGAGGCCCCAACGGCCTCCGGGCCCAACTTGACGCGTGGCGCACAATGAGGCGTGGGCGTCTCGACTCCCCGAAGACGCCGAGAACCGCCCTGAGTCGAGCTGACGCGAAGCCTGCGTGCCTCCCCAACCATCATTGCCTTCCTTGAATGCGGCTGTCTCCTTGTGGTCTCTCCCCCCTTGGGCCACGCGGATGTGACCCGACGGGAGGAGATGAAGCGACATGAGGCAGGGTAGCACGCCGACCGAGTCTGGCACGCGTCGCCCGAGGAGTGCACGGCGTCTCCACTCCCCACGACGCCCCATGGGCAGTGGTTGCACCTATAAACCCGCCCCGCTCGGGGGGTCTTGCCATCTCGACGCGCCCTCTTGCTTCTCTTCCTTCCAAGTTATCTTCCTTGTCCTCTTCTCTCTCTTTGTTCCTCCATGGCGTCCGGTGGGAGTGCAGCGGGCGCGGGGAAGCGCACGGGGTCCCCGGCTCCACCGTCGGCCCCCGGAGGCAGCGGTGGGGGACCCTCGAGGCCGGCTCAAGCTCGTCGGCGCTGGGCCATCATCGATGAGTAAGTGTTCTATCACCCGCCCTCTTCTCTTGCAATCGCACCCGACGCGTCGGTCCTGATCGTTCCTTCCTCCTAGGGCGCCCGCGCCCAAGAGGCGCAGGCTCGACGAGCTCCAGGAGGAGTCGGACGCGCTGAGGGTCCAGCTGGCAGACACGGAGGTTGCCCTCCAGGCCGCGCTCAGGGGCGAGGCGGAGGCCCAGGCGGAGCTGGCATCCCTCCAGACCCAGATCAAGGGGGTTGCCGACGCCGTGCAGGCCGCCCAGGATGAGGCGGCCCACGGGAAGATGCTGGAGGCGCAGCGCGCCAAGCAGTATCTGGATATTGCCCACCGCGCGGTTGGCGCGGTGAGCCGGTTCGTCGGGGAAGCCCCCGTGCTGCCGTGCGCGCACGGCGACGGGGGCTACCTCAACTTCTTCGGCAAGGTGGTGGAGGCGCTGGAGACCAGCATCTCCCGGGTGGGCGAGGACAGCGTGTCTAGCGCGCGTGACCTCCTGGACCTTGCGCTGACGCGCGTCTTCTCCAACCTTTGCCGCCACGCCCCGAAGGTCGATCTTCCCCGCGTCATGGAGCCGGTGCCCGAGGAGCTCCAGAGGCCCCTCAGAGACGAGGTGCGCCCGCACGTGGAGTCCTTGGTGGAGCGGTTCGTCCAAGAGCCTCTCTCCGACGAGGGTGACAACTCCGGCGCCGCGGCGGGCGACGGTCCGGATGGCGACAGCGGCTCCTCTGCCTAGGCTTCCCCTGTTTTCTCTCCCTGGTTCCTGTCATGTCAAGCAACACTCGTCCCCTGAGGGCGTTAACTTTTGTGTTTTTACCTTCGTCTCCCTCCGTCTTCTTTTAAGCTGTCGATTGTTTCTTTTGTGTGGCGCGACTTCGCCCCTTCCGCGGGGCCTTGCGTTATTGCCGGTGCGGCCCGGCGCCCCTCGAGAGGTCTGCGAGGGTATCGCTCTATGACCGGCGATGGCAGCCTGCTGGGCCCTCGCGGGGCGGGCCCTCCTAAGGGGGAGCGTGCCGCCGCCAAGGCCAAAATCTTAACGACGTCGCCCAGAGTGGCCGGATTCCTTCCCTCGCGCCGCCCTTCCTTGTTCGTGGGACCACAAGAATCCTGATGGGGATACGTAGCGGACCGTAGCGCCTGCATTTTCACGTTAGCGCTCACACCTCTTGCCCGGCATTTGGGCTAGCATCTGATCAGAATTTTTTTGCTCTATTCAGTGGGTGTACTTAGCTCATGGGGTCGTGGCAAGCTCGAGCGTCGTGAGGTGTAGCTGGGGCGTCCAGAGAGGTCGAGGATCCCACCAGGGAGGGCTTCTTCCTTGTGTGCGGGATGGTTCGGGAGCCCTTACGGCACTCTGCGTCGGCGGGGCCTGATCCCGAGCAGGCCTCGACCGCCGTTGGGGCGTCCGGATCACCAGGACGAGACCAAAGGGGCGAGGCCTCGGCCACCATTGGGGCGTCCAGATCACCAGGACGAGACCAAGGGGTGCGAAGCTACATGATCGGTGAGGTTCCCGAGGCGCGTTGCTCGGGAACCCTCCCTTGACGCTCAAGCGGCGCTCTGCGTCGGTGGAGCCCAATCCCGCGCATACCTCGACCGCCGTTGTGGCGTCCGGATCACCAGGACGAGACCAAGGGGCGAGGGGCTACGTGACCAGTGTGGCTCCTGAGGCGCGTTGCTCAGGAGCCCCCCTTGACGCTCGAGCGGCTCCCATACCTTTCCGCCGGTTGCTGCTCCGAGAGGCGCCTGAGCCTCCCGAGGTTCCGTGATGTCGTGCCGGGCCGCGGCCAGAGCCCCGAGCTGGAGTCGACCATTAAAAGATGTGCGCTTCTGAGGCAACAGGTCCTTGCCGGCCTGCTCTAAGGGGCCATGGGGGAGGCCAAAGTGCGTGGGCCTCGGCAAGGTGCCAATTCAAAAAAAAGACTCCAATGCCAGAAAAAGGAATTGCGAAGAGAGAAAAATTCCAGCCCCTTTTTCAAATAGAGTTGCGAAATCTTCAAATTTCATTTCAAAGAGTGTCAATCTGAACACAAAAAGAAGCAAGCAACAGCCGCGTCCGGCACCTAGGCTAGTCTTCGCCTTCGTCTTCCCCCAGCGCGGAGCGTAGGGCATCCACGTTGCGTGGGCATAGTCATTGGAGGACAGTGTTGTCCGCCAGCGCGGAGCATGGGGCTTCCACTTAGGCGTGGGAGGGAACCCCTCCGCGTCCTCGGGGGGCTCCGGGCGTATACAGCCCACTCATTATTACGTGAGAGTGTCACGGCCGAAGATAGCTGGGCAAGCCCCCAGGCGCATGGCCCAGGTGCTCCCAACTCAGTTAAGAGCCATCCCACGCATTTCTGCACGGTTGCGCGCCTCTACAGCCCAAACTTGAGTGCATTGCTCCCCGCGTAGCTGCGGAATTGCGCTCCTGCGGCCCAAACATGAGCACAATGCACCCAGCGCAGCCATAGAGGTGTTGTGTTGGTGAAGCCGCCTCATGAGGCGTCGGGGCGCCGGCCGGACCGCGGCTTGAGGACCTCACGAGGCCCTACCCCCTGAGGGCCGCGCCGACGCTCCCGTTGCCGCGGGTGGCCTGCGCTGCTTGTATCCTGCCGACCCCCCAGGCGGTTGCTCCTATGGCCCTGGGCTTGGCTGTGTGCTGCTTGCTTGTGAGGGCGGCGGCTGCGTCGCGCCCCCACGCATCCCGGGATGCCCCCTGCTTGTATCAACTTGGCCTGGTACTCCCTCAGTGGAAGCCCCCAGGCCAGGCTTGGGGGGAGCGTCCGGGACATCTCCCTACTCCGGGAGGGTGCTGGCACCCGCGAGGGGCGCCTGATCCATCGCACCATCCGCAGGTATGACGTAGCTCAGAACATAGGCCTCTGTATAAAGGCCCTGGGCCCCTCCTGAACCGTCCCCGCGAGCTCCAAGGGCAGCCTCCCCGAATGGCAAGGTGACTCCGCCCTGGGCGCGCGGCCCGCAGACCCTCCTGCGGCGAGCCTCTACCCGAAGTTGCTTACCTCTGCCGCCACTGTGGGGTTGGCCGCGCGTGTCTTGACGTGGGTTGCCTCCCTGGTTATCCACCGCGCCTTCGTTGTGGTTACCTGCCTGCCTGGAAGCCTGAGCCGCCTGTTCCCTGCGCCGGTTGGCGCGCTCCCGCCGGGATGACCCAGGTTGTTAATGATCCATCTGGGTATGAGTGCGTGCGTCGAGGCGCGCGCGGAGCGCCCCATCACGTTCTTCAAAGGCGCCACTAGCGGGGTCGGGCGGCGCTCCGAAGCCGCTCACCGGGATCCGGAGGAGACTCGCCCGGGAGTGAAGCGGGCACGTCGTCCGCAGATGAGGCGACGGGCATGGCGAACGAGCCCCCGGCGCCCAGCGCCGGTGGTCGCGAAGAGGGGTGGGGAACCCAGGCCCTCCTCGCAACGGTGACCAACTCGGTGATGTGGTCGGCCCAGGCGTCGATGCCCCCGTGCGTCAGGCGATGGCGAAGCATCTCACTCGCCATCAGCAGTGCATCATGCGCGTTGAGGTCTCCCACGTGGGTACAACGCGATGTCGGTCCCGTGGGCGCCGCTCGTCCGCCACGCGCCTGGTCGGCACGAGCAGCAACGATGGTGGAAATGACGCTGGTGGCCTGGTAGCGACCGCCCAGCATCGCGCTGCTGGGGCGCGGGTCTTGGACGGTAGTGGCGAGGTTGGTGAAGGCGGATCCGCCGAAGCTGAAAGGAGCCTATTGGGCATCGACCATCTACACGATGGGGCGAAGAAGAAGTGAAGCTTGCTGAAGACTCCGACATGCCCCTACCTGGCGCGCCAAATGTCGGATTTCGGCTCCGCAAAAACCCTAAGAAGTTCGAACCCAGGGGCGTGTGCAAAGATCCCCAGCAGCTTCACCCCCTCCAAGCTCACAACGCGATAACCCCGCTCAATGGCGAGGGAGAAGATAACACACGAGAGTTTACCCAGGTTCGGGCTGCTGCGAAGCATAAAACCCTACTCCTTGTCGGCGTTCTGGGAATGGGGGTACCCAGACCTTCCTGCCTGCGGCCCAGGGCGTGACCCACTTCATCAGCCAAGCACAACTAGACGCAGCCCCACTCGAGGCAAGGCCCTCGTGAGGACCCTAGGCTCGCGAGGGAGAGGAGCGCCAAAGTTCGGCAAGCGGAGGGCCTCCCCAGGCCCCCTCCGGAGCGGCGGAGATCTCTATGCAGGGCACGGCCTCAGGAGTCAAGGGTGACGCAAGGAAGGACAGTCGGGCACGGCGCGCCAGGCGGAGCAGTTTCCCCTTTAGTGCAAAGGGGGCAGGGACGTACGCGGGTTCCCAAAGCACACGCCAAAGTTTTCCATTCCGGTTAAACAAGACCATGACCACGAGCCCCGCAGCACGGATGTCATTGCCGAGCCCACCTCTGCTTCATCGACAGCTACTTTGCAGGCGAAGACCGCCTTTGGACAGGGCGGGGATGTACTCCTGTCCCCCTTCAAATTTGGCCATTGTGGGATCCCTTCCCGCCATTGCGATAAGGGAAGAGGACCCGGGCCACCGCTATATATAGAGGCTAGGCTGCACCGTAGAGGGGATCCGATCCGGAGACCAGTCGACCCACTTAACCCACCACAAAGACAACGAAGGGCCAAGAATACCTTAGGGATGCCCTCGCGAGGCTCCTCAACCTTGTACTAGTTCATCCACCATACGTCCACGAGAGGCAATCCACCAAAGCAGGAGTAGGGTATTACGCTTCCTAGCGGCCCGAACCTGGGTAAACCACCGTGTTCATCTTCTTCCTCGTCATCGTGCGAGTTCGTCGTCTTAGCCATTGAGTAGTGAGCAGGGTAGGGCGAAGCTGCAGGGAACCTTCGCACACGCCCCTGTGTTCGAACCTTGAGGGTTTTGCGGAGCCCGAAATCCGACATTTGGCGCGCCAGGTAGGGGGCGTGTCGGAGCTTCCCCGCTCGCGGCGAGAGCTGAGCCTCGTTTCGGCAACTCCATGGCGGACGAGATCCCCGACGCCGGCCGGCCCCTGGCGCACGCTGGCGCCGGGACGCGCAGGGCCGGCCCCGTGGTCGCCTGCATCCTCGGTGGGTCGCAGGCGCCGCCCTCCGGCTGCCAAGTCAAGTGGTTCCTACGCCACGTAGGAGCGGTTCGGCCACGGCCCGAGCTCACGCCGCACCGCGCATGGCCGGAGACCGACATCACCTTCGGCCCCGACGACCACCCCAAGACGACGGCAGCCGCTGGAACGCTCCCCATGTTGTGCACGCCAACCATACGTGGCGTGGCCGTCTCGAGGACCCTCATAGACGGTGGCGCCGGCCTCAACGTCATCTCCGTGGAGGCCTTCGACGCGTTGCAGCTACCCCGTGACCAACTCGCGCCTTTAAGGCCCTTCTCTGGGGTAGTCGGCGGATCTGTCGCCCCCGTGGGGCGGGTGCGCCTCCCCGTCACCTTCGGCACCCGCTCTAACTTCCGCACCGAGCAGGTCGACTTTGATGTCGCTCACATCCATCTCCCGTACAACGCGATACTTGGCTACCCCGCCCTCGCCCAGTTCATGGCGGCGACGCACCCGGGCTACAACGTCATCAAGATGCCCGGGAGCGGCGGCATCCTCACCGTCGCGGGGGATATCAAGGATGCGTCCCACGTGCTCAAGCTCTCCTACAAAGCGGCGGCCACGGCGTGCACCAGTGCCGGGGACACCGCGCAGGCCGCGGAGGACCCTGGGGGTATCCTTGATGTCGTGCCGGTGAAGAAGAGGCAGCTTTTCTCCCAGAGTCGGGCGGAGACGAAGCAGGTGCCGGTGGACGAAGGAAACCCTGGCCCTACCTTCACCATCGGTGCCGACTTGCCTCAGGATCAGGAGGAGGCGTTGGTGGCCTTCCTCCATGCGAACAAGGACGCGTTCGCGTGGAGCGCCTCCGACCTGGTGGGGGTCCCAAGGGACGTGATCGAGCACCACCTCATGGTGTGCCCGAACGCACGTCCGGTAAAGCAAAAGGCAAGGAGGCAAGCTCAGGAGAAGCAGGCGTTCATCGCCCAGGAGGTCGGCAAGCTGAAGGAGGCCGGGGTCATCCGGGAGGTGTGTTACCCGGAATGGGTGGCCAACCCGGTGGTCGTCCCGAAGAAAGGCGGGAAGGAGCGCATGTGCGTCGACTTCACGAGCCTCAACAAAGCCTGCCCCCAAGATCCATTCCCGCTGCCGCGCATCGATCAGATAGTGGACTCCACCGCAGAGTGCGACCTCCTATGCTTCCTGGATGCCTTCTCGGGCTACCATCAGATCAAAACGGCGGTGGAGGACGTTGAGAAGACGGCCTTCCTCACCTCGTGCGGGGTATTCTGCTACACGTGCATGCCCTTCAGGCTGCGCAACGCCAGGGCAACCTTCCAGCAGCTGATGCACATCGCCCTGGGGCCGCAGCTCGGGAGGAATGCAGAAGCCTACGTCGACGACATTGTGGTCAAGTCCAAGGCGGCCAAGGCCCTGATCGGGGACTTGTAGGAGATATTCACCAGCCTGAGGGAGGTGAACCGGAAACTCAACCCAGAGAAGTGTGTCTTCGGGGTCCCCTCAGGCAAGCTGCTCGGTTTCCTGGTATCGCATCGGGGAATCGAGGCGAACCCGGAGAAGATCAAGGCCATAAACAAGATGAGCGCCCCCCAGACCCTCAAGGAAATGCAGAAATTGGCGGGGTGCGTGACCTCCTTGGGGCGCTTCATCTCCAGGCTCGGCGAACGGGCCCTGCCGTTCTTCAAGATCATGAAGAGGAAGGGCCCTTTCGAATGGACCCTGGAGGCAGACGCAGCCTTCGAGGAACTCAAGCAGTACCTCACGAGCCCGCCGGTGATGGTGGCGCCTCGCCCTCGGGAGCCCCTGCTGCTATACCTGGCTGCCACCCCCCACTCCGCCAGCGCTGCATTGGTGGCAGTCAGGAAGGAGCGAGCCGACACGCGCGCCACGTCGACGGGCGCCGGCGGGCCCCCAAGCCTGGAGCAAGGGGGCTCGCAAGATCCCGAGGTGCCCGCTTCTCCCCAAGCCGGAGCGCCTGAGGCCCCAGCCGCTTCGACGGCCCCTGAAGCACTCAACCCTCGTGAGGCCCCTGCCGCACCGACGGCCCCCGAGGCGCCCAGGCCTCTTGGGCCCGCCACGGAACAAGACACTGTAGGGGACCTCACCCTCGTCGAACACCCGGTGTACTATGTCAGCACAGTGCTGCGGGATGCGCGCTCGCGCTACCCCATGCAACAGAAGCTCCTCCTAGCGCTTCTTGTCGCCTCGAGGAAACTGCGCCACTACTTCCAGGGACATCCCATCAAGGTCGTCTTTGCCTACCCCCTGGAGAAGATCCTGCGCAACCCCAACGCGACAGGAAGAGTCGCCGAATGGAACATCGAGCTGCAGGCCTTCAACATAGAGTTCAGCACGACCAGGGCCATCAAAGGGGCAGCCCTGGCGGACTTCGTGGCAGAGTGGACAGACGCCCCTGACCGGGGGCTGGACGGGAGCCGGTCCCTCACCCCTAGCGATGAGGCACCCGAGGGATGGATCATGCATTTTGACGAAGCCTTCACGTGCAAGGGAGCCGGAGCTGGGGTCGTGCTCACTTCCCCGGCAGGTGACAAGCTCAGTTACGCCGTGCAGCTCTGTTTCCAGCACGGAGAGAAGGTTTCCAACAACATCGCGAAGTACGAGGGCCTCATCGCCGGCCTCAAGGCGGCGGCGGCCTTGGGGGTTCGGTGCCTCACCGTCATGGGCGACTCCCAGCTCCTCGTCAACATCTCCAACAAGGAGTATACACCCAAGGACGAGCACATGGAGGCATATTTGGAAGAGGTATGTAAGATCGAGAAACGTTTTCAGGGCTTGGAGTTGCAGCACATCCCGCGCGGCGCGAACAAGGAATCCGATGACATCGCCAAGAGGGCTTCGCGCCGCGAGCCCCAGGAGCCAGGCGTCTTCGAGGAGCGGCTCTTCAAGGCCTCCGCGACGCCACCCAACGAAGACCCGGTGCCGCGGAGTGAGGAGCTCCCACCAGCGCCGCCCTCGGGGGCTCCGGACTGTGGCCAAGCCTTAGGAGCCCGGCTGCTCCTGGCCCTGGAGCCTCAGGCCGACAGCTGGATGCAGGAGATCGAGGCGTACTTACTTCATGGCGCGCTACCGGAAAAGGAGGAGGACGCGGAGCACGTGGCGCGGTAGGCCACGACCTACTGCTTGCAGGACGGCGACTTGTATCGCAGGCGCCCGAACGACGTCGCACTGCGGTGCATCTCCAAGGAGCAAGGGTGCGAGCTGTTGGCCGACATCCATGGCGGAGACTGCGGGCATCACTCCTCGTCGTGCACCCTTGCAGGGAAGGCGTTCAGATCAGGCTTCTATTGGCCCTCGGCGCTTGATGACGCCATCGAGCTGGTCCGGTCTTGCGAGGCCTGCCAGTTTCATGCCAAGCAGATTCACCAGCCCGCGCAGGACCTCCAGACCATCCCGCTCTCCTGGCCCTTTGCGGTCTGGGGGCTGGACATACTGGGGCCCTTTCCACGAGCAGCGGGCGGGTACCGCTACCTCTACGTCGCCATCGACAAGTTCACCAATTGGGCGAAGGTGGAACCTGTGCGCACCATCCCGGCCGGATCAGCCGTCAAGTTCATCAAGGGCCTCGTAAGCCGGTTCGGCGTCCCCAACCGCATCATCACTGACAACGGTTTGCAGTTCACAAGTAACCTCTTCAGGACCTATTGTGCTAACCTTGGAACGCAGATATGCTACGCCTCGGTAGCCCACCCATGGAGCAACGGCCAGGCGGAGCGCGCCAACGCGGAGGTCCTGCGGGGCCTTAAGGTAAGGAGCTTCAAGAAGAAGCTCGAAGCTTGCAGCAGGGGTTGGGTCGATGAGCTTCAGTCGGTGCTGTGGTCCATCCGCACCACCGCGACTAAGCCCACCGGCGAGACCCCGTTCTTCCTCGTCTACGGAGCCGAAGCCGTCCTCCCCTACGAGGTGAAGCACCGATCCCTGCGGGTCTTGGCATTTGACGAGGAGCGTCAGGATGCCGCGCGGGGAACGAACCTCGTGCTTGGTGAGGAGGCGCGTCGCCGAGCCTCGCTCCGAGCTGCGAGGTACCAGCAAGCGCTACGGCGCTACCACTGCCGTAATATCCGCTCCAGGACCCTCGAAGTCAGAGACCTCGTCCTAAGGCGGGTTCTCTCTAGGGAGGGCTTGCACAAGCTCTCGCCCATGTGGGAGGGCCCGTTCAAGGTCGATCAAGTCTCCAGGCCAGGCGCCGTGCGCCTGGAGACTCAGGACGGGTCCCTCATCCAGAATGCCTGGAACATCCAGCACCTCTAGAAGTTCTACCTGTGACACTCTCACGTAATAATGAGTGGGCTGTATACGCCCGGAGCCCCCCGAGGACACGGAGGGGTTCCTCCCACGCAACGTGGAAGCCACAGCTCCGCGCTGGCGGAGAAGTCAACACTGCCCTCCAATGGCTATGCCCATTCAACGTGGATGCCCTACGCTCAGCGCTGGGGGAAGACAAAGACTAGTCTAGGTGCCGGACGCGGCTGTTATTTGCTTTTCTCGTGTTTGGATTTGCCAACTTTTCTGGAACAAAACTCGGGGCTTTTCCAAATCGTGTTTTAAAGGAAAGGGTCAAAGATTTGTTTTCATCGCCATTTCTTATGTTGGTTTCTCTCTCTTCGAGTCAAGCACTCGCCTGCTCCCCTCCCCCTCGTACCCCGCGAGCGGGGGCTGGGGGGCACGGTGCTCGCACCTCGCCGAGGCCTTGGTGCCCGGATCCTCGCGTGGTACTCACGGATGAGTCAGCAGGCGCATGCCGCCTCGTACTCGCTCGGGGGCTCCACTCATGGCCCGACGCACCATCTTGGAACCTTGGGAGGCCTGCCCCTCCCGGGGCAGGGAACTAAATTTTCTTTGGGACAGCTTGAGCGTCAAAGGGGGCTCCTGAGCAGCACGCCTCAGGAGCCTTACCGGTCATAAAGCCACTCGCCCCCTTGGTGTCGTCCTTGGTGATCCGGTTGGCATCAAGGGTGTCGGGGCCTCGCCCCGTAAGGTGCGTCCAGGTGATCCGGTCATTTCTTACAGTGGTAGGGAAATGTGCGGGACTGGGACCTGCCGACGCACAGCTACATGGGCATCGACTCGGAACCTCAGGAGGCCCGCCCCTCCCGGGGCAGGAAGTAAAAATTTTTGGGAGCCGCTTGAGCGTCAAAGGGGGCTCCTGAGCATCACGCCTCAGGAGCCTTACCGGTCATAAAGCCACTCGCCCCCTTGGTGTCATCCTTGGTGATCCGGTCGGCATCGAGGGTGTCGAGGCCTCGCCTCGTAAAGTGCGTCCAGATGATCCGGTCGTACCTTGCGGCGGTAGGGAAATGTGCGGGACTGGGACCTGCCGACGTAGAGCTGCTTGAGCATCGAAGGGGGCTCCTGAGCATCACGCCTCAGGAGCCTTACTGGTCGTAAAGCCACTCGCCCCTTGATGTCGTCCTTGGTGATCCGGTCGGCATCAAGGGTGTCGGGGCCTCGCCTCGTAAGGTGCGTCCAGGTGATCTGGTCGTACCATACGGCGGTAGGGAAATGTGCGGGACCGGGGCCTGCAGACACAGAGTGCCGACAGGGCTCCCAACCTACCTCGCTCGTAAGAAGAAGAAGCCCGCAGGACGTACGGGCTCTCCGAGCGCCGCAGCCGCGCCTCCACAACCCTGAAGCCTACCGCGAGCATGTCAAGCTAAGTATCCTAATCACGACCGGAAGGCAAATTCGACCAACAAAACGAAGAGGCCAGGACACATGACAAAAGTGCTGATAAAGAGAGGCAAGCGCCCAAATTCATTACACGCCCGCAGGAACAGGAAAATAGGAGGAGAGAGAAAGTGAAAAAAAACCCCCACGGGGCTGCCGCCTCAGGAGCCCCGGCGTCGGTGCACCAACGCTCAATCGGTGTCCTCCTCTTCCTTCACGAGCCCATGGAGGCGCGCCGGCACGGACGCCCCTGGAGCGGAAGAGCGGCACCGCGGCGGCTGGCTACCCCCGGAGGTCCGGGCATGCCGGCGTGGCGGTGCGTCATAGCTGCTGTCGCTGCTGTCGCTAGGGCTCCCTTCGGAGGGGGTGTGGCTGCTGCTGGAGGCGTGGCGTCCGTCGTGAAGGGCAAGCTCACCTCCAAGATCTCCGCGGCCGTCGTCTTCCGGGCAGCACCCCAGGTGCTCGCCCTCCACCCCAAAGATCTTGACAAAGAGCGTCGCCTCCCCGTCATATTTGAAGTGAAGGGTGCGCCTCCCCTTCAGGCCGCGGGCGCGGGCGAACGTTTGCCACCCACGGTTCAGGTACACGTAGCCTCCGGGGGTGACCTCGACCTCCACCCACGACGCCGCGCTGCAACAGCCGTCGGCCTGCAGCCATAGGCCGGCAGGCCCCCCGGCCTGCAGTGCCCCCACGAAGAAGCTTGGGAGTTGGAGCCAAGCGGCCTCCGGCCTCTCCGCCCACGTCACGAACTCCTGGGCCGTGTCGGCCGAATGGAGCCGCGTGCGTGGTGGCCGGGCGGCCGCCGCCAACCTCCCACCTCGGGTGCCACCACTTCGACCACTGCGGCCGCCCGCGCTGGACGACGCCCCACCGCGACCGCCGATGGTGACCCCGGGACGCGCAGAAGCATGACCGCGCCCACCAGGAACCACTCTCGGCGTCGCGGCATGCTTCCGGGGACGACCGCGGCCCCTCCTGGGCAGCGGGGCGGCAGGACTCTCCCCGGAGGCCTTCCCCTTCTCGGCGGCGGAGAACTTCCTCACTGAAGCCATGATAGGGAGAGCGACGGCTTGGAGACGGGGAGGCAAAGAAGATGAAGATGTGTTGAGGGATTTCTCGCCCTCGCCCACTTATATACAGCCAAGGGCCGACCGGCGCCCCCTCGCATCCCGGGAGGCGTGCGGCCTCTGAAGGGTCACATCCGCGTGGCCCGAAGCAGCAGTAGCATTCAAGGAGGGGCAATGATGGCCGGCGCAGCACACAGGCACCGCGTCAATCTGACTTGGAGCATTTCCTGATGCCCTCGGGGAGCGGGGGCGTCGCCGCCCAAGCACTCGACGCGTGTAAAACCTGCCCCGCAGGCGTTTGGGGCCCGCGGCGCTTCGGGCCGCCCCCAAGGCTTCGCCCGGAAGCCGGCTCGAGCGCGCCTTGGGCCCGGAGGCTACTGTCGGTGTTCTAGGAACAGGGTACCCAGGCCTGCCTGCCTGCGGCCTAGGGCGTGGCCCACTACATCAGCCAAGCACAACTAGACGCAGCCCCACTCGAGGCAAGGCCCTCGCGAGGACCCTAGGCTCGCGAGGGAGAGCAGCGCCAAAGATCGGCAAGCAGAGGGCCTCCCCAGGCCCCCTCCGGAGCGGCGGAGATCTCTATGCAGGGCACGGCCTCAGGAGTCAAGGGTGACGCAAGGAAGGACAGGCGGGCGTGGCGCGCCAGGCGGAGCAGTTTCTCCTTTAGTGCAAAGGGGGCAGGGATGTATGCGGGTTCCCAAAGCACTCGCCAAAGGTTTCCATTCTGGTGAAACAAGACCATGACCACGAGCCCCGCAGGACGGATGTCATCGCCGAGCCCACCTCTGCTTCATCGACAGCTACTTTGCAGGCGAAGACCGCCTTTGGACAGGGCGGCGATGTACTCCTGTCCCCCTTCAAATTTGGCTGTTGTGGGATCCCATACCGCCATTGCGATAAGGGAAGAGGACCCGGGCCACCGCTATATATAGAGGCTAGGCTGCACCGTAGAGGGGATCCGATCCGGAGACCAGTCAACCCACTTAACCCACCACAAAGACAGCGAAGGGCCAAGAACACCTCAGGGACGCCCTCGCGAGGCTCCTCAACCTTATACTAGTTCATCCACCATACCACCACGAGAGGCAATCCACCAAAGCAGGAGTAGGGTATTACGCTTCGCAGCGGCCCGAACCTGGGTAAACCACCGTGTTCATCTTCTTCCTCGTCATCGTGCGAGTTCGTCGTCTTAGCCATCGAGTAGTGAGTAGGGTAGGGCGAAGCTGCAGGGAACCTTCGCACACGCCCCTGTATTCGAACCTTGAGGGTTTTGCGGAGCCCGAAATCCGACACTCCTGCTTTTGGTGGATTGCCTCACGAGGAGGTTTGTGGATGAACTAGTACAGTGGTGAGCTGCCTCGCGAGTGCGTTTTGGGTGGTGTTCGATCCCCCTTCTACAGAGCAACCTAGCCTCTATTTATAGTGGCCCGGGTCCTCTTCCCTTATCGCAATGGCGGGAAGGGATCCCACAACGGCCAAATAAAGGGGACAGGAGGTACATCTTATCCTGACAAAAGGTGGTCTTTGCCTGCAAAGTAGTCGGTGGTGATGCAGAGGTGGGCTCGGCGATGACGTCCGTCCTGCGGTGCTCGGGGTCTTGGTCTTGTTGCACCGGAAGGGAAACCTTTGGGGGACGCTTTGGGAACCTGTGTGCGCTCCTGCCTCCTTTGCAAGAAAGAGGAAGCTGTCTCCTCTGGCGCGCTGGCGCCCGCCTGGCCCGCCTTGCGTCATCCTTGGCCTCCTGAGGTCGAGCGTTGCATAGAGATCTCCGCCGCTCGGGAGGAGGCCTGGGGAGGCTTATTCCCCCGCGGGTCTTGGCGCTGTTTCTATCGTGAGCTCGGGGCCCTCTCGAGGGCCTTGTGCTGAGTGGGGCCGCGCCGGGCAGTACTTGGCTGTCCAAGTGGGCCACGCCCTGAGCCGCAGGCAGGCAAGTCTGGGTACCCCCGTTCCCAGGACGCCGACAATTTGTATGTGAAATTTCTCTTCCTTATACTAATCATTCACGAATTTCTTGTATGACCAATATTGTGATTGTCAAGCTTCAAAAGATTTCACTTTCTAAACCCAATGTGAAGCTACTACTAGGCATGATATGAACATGTAATTTCAACTTCATGGTATTCAATTCATTCAACAATTTACTCATAGGATATAAGTGAAGCACAAGAGTAAATGACAAGCTACTCCAAAAAGATATAAGTGAAGATCAAGCGAGTATTAAGTAAATGGGTAGCCAATTGAGAACTCTCTCTCATCCAAAAACTTTCAGATCTAAGTATTTTATTAAAACAGCAAGTAAAACAAAATAAAATGACATTCCAAGAATAGCACACATCATGTGAAGAAGCAAAAACTTAGGCTCAACCGCTACTAACCGATACTTGTTGATGAAGAAAGGTGGGATGCCTACCGGGGCATCCCCAGGCTTAGATGCTTGAGACTTCTTGAAATATTATCTTGGTATGCCTTGGGCATCCCCAATCTTGAGCTTTTGTGTCTCCTTAATTCCTTTGGTATCACGGTTTCCCTAAATCTTAAAAACTTCATCCACAAAAACTCGAAAGGAACTCGTGAGATAGGTAAGTACACACAAGAATAAGTCCACACTTCTTGTACTGCCAAGACAAGTTGCACAATAATTTCCAAACATCATCTACTGTTTACTATCGTTTCCACAATTCATATCTACCAATATAGGCTATGGAAACTATATGATAAGTAGATAACAAAACTATGACAGAATCTGTCCAAACAGAACAGCCTGTAGCAATTTATGAAACCAGTGTACTTCTGTAACTCAAATAATTATGAACATTTAGGATGTGATAAATAATTTATATGAAAACACTGTGTAAAATTTCAGAAACTTTCCATGTTTCAGTAAAATATGAAAATTCAAACATTACAGAGAAAGTTTCTGTTTTTACACAGCACACATCAAACATGCAATGCAAGCATCCTAAGGCAATTCTTGGAACTTTTTTATTGAAAAACAAGATTATAAATAACATCTAACAGAAAATAACAAAATATAATGATGATCCAAGCAAAGCACATATTATGTGACGAATAAAAATATAGCTCTAAGTAAGATATAACGATAATGTTGAAGACGAAAGAGGGGATGCCTTCCGGGGCATCCCCAAGCTTAGCTGCTTGAGTCTTCCTTGGATATTACCTTGCGGGTGCCTTGGGCATCCCCAAGCTTAGGGTCTTACCACTCCTTATTCTTCTTATATCGTTGTCTCACCTAAAACTTGAAAACTTCAATCACACAAAACTTAAAGGAACTTCGTGAGACGGGTGAGTATAATAAATAAAGACCATTCACTTAGGTACTGTCAAGACAAGATTAATAATTGTTCTCATATAATAACTACTGTATTATACCATTCACATAATTTATATCACTGAATATAAGCTATGGGAACACTCAAACAAGCAAACTATGCATGCAAAACAGAATCTGTCAAAAACAGAACAGTCTGTGAAGATCTGTAGTATAGCCATACTTTCCTGTCTCTATTTTTTTTGAAATATTAGGAAAACTTACAGAATTTTAATATAAATACTTTGTAAAAATTTCAGGATTTTATGACGCTCCAGTAAAATCAGATAAATTCTTTACTGGAGGCAAAAGTTTCTGTTTTTGCACAGAATCAAATCAACAAGTATCCATACTATCCCAAATGCTTTACTTGGCACATTATTGAAATAAAAGGCACAAAACATGATTACTACAGTATATTAATCATGTGAACACACAAAGATAGAAATAAAAAGTGTTGAGTTGTCTCCCAACAAGCGCTTTTCTTTAATGCCTTTTAGCTAGACATGATGATTTCAATGATTCTCACATAGGAATAGTATTTGAAACATGCAAAAGAGCATCATGGATCACATGGCAAGCACATTTAACTCTAACACACTTCCTATGCATAGGGATTTTGTGAGCAAATAATTTTTGGGAGCAAGAATCAACTAGCATAGGAAGGCAAAAAACAAGCATAACTTCAAAACTTTGAACACGTAGGGATGAAACTTGATATTATTGCAATTCCTACAAGCATATGTTCCTCCCTCATAATAATTTCCAGTAGCATCATGAAGGAATTTCACAATATAACTATCACATAAAGCATTCTTTTCATGATCTACAAGCATAGAAAATTTATTACTCTCCACATAAGCAATTTTCTTCTCATCCATGGTAGTGGGAGCAAACTCAACAAAATAAACATCATGAGACACTTGATTGACATAACCACATTCAATATTAAAATCATGATGACAAGTTTCATGGTTACTATCACTCTTTATAGCATACATGTCATCATCATAATCATCATAGATAGGAGGCATGCCATCATCCAAATAAATTTGCTCATCAAAACTTTGGGGACTAAAAATACCATATTCATCAAACATAGCATCCCCAAGCTTGTGGCTTTGCATATCATTAGCATCATGGATATTCAGAGAATTCATACTAGCAACATTACAATCATGCTCATCATTCAAGAAATTCTCATTAAGTATTTTCATAAATTCTTCCTCTACCAATTGAGCACAATTTTCCGAAACATCATTTTCATGAAAGATATTAAAAAGACGAAGCAATTGAGGCAACCTAAACTCCATTTTTTTGTAGTTTTCTTTTATAAAACCAAACTAGTGAAAAACAAGAAACTAAAATATTTAATTGCAAGATCTAAAGATATACCTTCAAGCATCACCTCCCCGACAACGGCGCCAGAAAAGAGCTTGATGTCTACTACACAACTTGTTCTTGTAGACTCGTGTTGGGCCTCCAAGCGCAGAGTTTTGTAAGATAGTAGCAAATTTTCCTCAACTGGATGACCTAAGGTTTATCAATCCATGGGAGGTGTAGGATGAAGATGGTCTCTCTCAAACAACCCTGCAACCAAATAATAAAAAGTCTCTTGTGTCCCCAACACACCAAATAAAATGGTAAATTGTATAGGTGCACTAGTTCGGCGAAGAGATGGTGATACAAGTGTAGTAATGATAGTAGATATTGATTTTTGTAATAGTAACAATAAAAAAACAGCAAGGTTGCAAGTAACAAAAGTGAGCACAAATGGTATTGCAATGCTCGAAAACAAGGCCTAGGGTCCGTACTTTCGCTAGTGCAATCTCTCAACAATGCTAATATAATTGAATCACATAACCATCCCTCAACGTGCAACGAAGAATCACTCCAAAGTTCTTATCTAGCAGAGACCATAAGAAGAAATTGTTGTAGCGTACGAAACCACCTTAAAGCTATCCTTTCCGATCGATCTATCCAAGAGTTTGTACTAAAATAACGCCAAATTATCCTTTCCGATCGATCTATCTAAGAGTTCGTACTAAAATAACACCATATGATACGCATCAACCAACTCTAATGTCACCTAGATACTCCAATGTCATCACAAGTATCCATGAGTTAATTATACGATACGCATCAAACAATTTCAGATTCATAATACTCAATCCAACACAAAGAACCTCAAAGAGTGCCCCAAGATTTCTACCCACTACCGCAGGATGGTCCAAAGACAACACATCAATCAGAGACCCTTCGACGAATCTGTGTGCGATCCATCAATCACAAACGGTATAGTTCGAGCTCCGCCGCCAATGATGAAAACCGTGCACAATAGAGTATCCATCAAATACGATTCAGAAAATAGTTGCGTGTGCGATCTACGACAGATAGTTTGTTCTTACGAACTATTTGTCATTATGGAACATAACAAAAACGGTTAACAAACTACATATGTGTGCGTAGTGCGGCATACAGCTCACTCGGGCAAACTGTTTGCGCTGATCCAGCAGAACACAATCGAGTTAGCCTAAGAAGGCATGTGTGATACCTGGCAAACAATTTATTCATCAAAATTGTTCTGGAAGACCAATAATAACCCAAATGATTCATCCTGACAACCGTGTGTGTTGTGGGTACCCAGCAAACAGTTCATTCATCAGAATTGTGTGGGAAGACCAAAAATAACCCAAACGATTCATCCTGACAACCTTTGTGTGTTGTGGGCAGACGGTTGCTGCTAATAATTGTATGAGATGTGATTTGCTCTGTTTGCACATCTATATGCTCTGTCTATAGAACACCTACATTAATGTTGCATAACCAACTTGAACATCCAGTTACATAAGTGACTATTAAACACATGTACATTCCTCAATATAAATTTACAAGAAGTAGACGATCAGCAAATCATACTGTTCTTCTGACGACGGTTGCCGACACTGCTTCGCTTGTGGCTATCCCTCATGTCAATGATCCTCCTGTATATCTCGTAGCTTGTGTACGCGTCCTTTGTCACGTACTTGATGTGTTCTTCATCCAGTTCGTTCACCCAAGCCTTGTGCTAGGCAAACTTGTCCTTGTGGCACTCAACCTTCATGTCTTTGTAGTAGGGGTCGATGATGGCCCCGGCGAGGTCAACCAGGGAGTCCTTTTGTTTCTTCTTCTCACCACCCCAGACCCTGTACTGACCTTGGATGTTGACAAGCTTCTGGCAGGACAAGCCCGAACTCTTGAGCACCTTGAGATCATTCGTGGTGTCCACCATTGCGAACCTGTAGTCGGGGCTGTTGACAAACCTAGCGAAACGCTCGCAAGGACTTGTGGCCAGGCAGTAGTGGTAGACGAGCACGTGATGGCGCGCACACAACTGGGCAACGACAACCTTCTGATCATGCCCGGCACGACCGCCGGTGTACTCGAGGTCGAAGCCGACCACTTTGTACTTGTCATCCTCAGCAAGCAGTTGCTCCAACGTTTTGATGGAGTTAACCACCATGATCGGGTCGTTGGTGTACACCACCAAGAGGTCCGTCTTCATGATGTGGGTGTCCACTTTGACAATTTTGGCGAACTGCCGCTCGGCGCCGGCAACTGCCATTGGATCCGCATGGGAAGGTTGAAGCGATGAAGAGATCGTGGGTGTGCTTCTTGTGTTGTGTGGCAGGATCGTAAGGTGGAAGAGACGAAGATAAATGGCCGCGGGAATAAATTGCGCCGGACGGCTTGGAATTTCGGCACGCCCGCATGGTAGTTTTTGCAGGGCTTAACTGCATGGTGGCGCCGGGAGCGGCACAACTGCATCCGAATGCATATGGCGCACCGAACGTACGTGACCGTTCGTGCGTGGACGCCGGCAGAGCGAGCGCACACGGACATGAGCACAGCGCGCCGCAGCCGCATCAACCACCTCATGCGTAGATTAATTCGCGACGGTGCGTACAGAACGACCATTTGCTTTGTAGTAAAATGCAAACGTTTTTTTATTATTAACCGTTTGTGTACTTGTCATTTCTCCCACCTCCGTCCCGTCTTGTTACCGCGTTGCCGCCTGATGATTCCAGTGCATGCTTCGGGAGCGCGCAGGTTCCCGCGCAAGCTTCCCTCCCGGCTCGCTGAAATCCCCCAATCACCCAATGCTTCGGGAGCGCGCAACGTTTCTTTTGGGCTTCCCGTTCCCGTGCAACCGCGCAGGAACGCGCGCAAGCTTCCCGCCCGGCTCGCCTTGGCCGCCTGCTTTATAAACCGTCACGGACGGCGCCTCCACATCGCATTCATCCCCTACCTGCCCGTAGCTACCCAAGTTTGCTTCTCCCCCAATCGCCAATGGCACCTGTCCGTCGTCGTCGTTTCGCAACTCCGGCAGAGGGCAGCTCCAGCTGGGAGGCTGCACCACGTCGGCGGCGCAGTACCCGGAAGCATGTAGTGCGTGTGGCATCCTTGTTGGCTGTGCGCACGACACCCACCACATGCTCCTCCACATTTGCCCAAAGGCAGCTGCTACCGGCAACCGCCGTGGCCCACACCCCATCGTCGGCCGCCGTTTTAGCCACCCCTCCAGCTGCCTCCTTGGCCGCCACCACACCAGTGTCCGCCTTGGCAGCCACCCCATGGTCAGCTGTCGGGGCCATCACCCGCTCCGCCACCGCGGCCCGAAGGCGGAAGGAGGAAGCTGCCGTCGAAGCACAGCCGCTCGGCTTTTGCATCAGTGGCCTAGCGCGCTACATCAACTTCCTACATGAGGAGGAGGACCGCCAGGTCGAGGACGCAAAGTGGCCCACCGCCGCCGTGGCCGCAGTAGACGCCACAACTATGGCGCAGAATGAGGAGATCTACGCCGAGTCCCGCTGCTTTGAGGAGGCGCGTCAGGAGCGGCGGAGGGCAGCAGTGACAGGCAACGAATTCGACTCCTCCAGCTCGTTGGTAGCCTTCTCGTCCTCTGCCTCTTACCGAACGCGCTCGCCAGAGGAGAAGGCTTTTGGCAGTAGCATGAAGCCCCTTTGGAGTAGTATTTAGGGGCTATTTTGTTCAGTTCATCTAACTATAGATATGGTTGAACTGTCCCACCTACTTTAAATTAGCTAGTATATATAGTTGAACTAGCTATTTCAGTACGTAGTTGGCAACAAATGGGAAAAGTTTGTTCGATTCAGCTGTTGAGTTGAACTATTTTGTACAAAGACCAATGCTTGATCTATGAATGAAATCTATGTGATTTTGTTCCTGCAAAATTGGACAAATCTCAGTGTTTCCAATTTGACAAATGAAAATTTACCCAATATGACAGATTCGAATCTTACCTGACTCCTGCTGCCAATGCATCGATCGATGCTTACTTGGGGTGCTTAGTGTATTAAATGTCTTAGCAACTCAAGTCCACAATGCATTGTTGCTGAGGTCCCTTCATTTAATGATTTAGCAACTAAACTCTTGCATGCATTGGTGAGTTTCCTTCATTTAAGTGTTTTGCCAAGGTTCACGCGCTTGGCATTGTTTCTTCATGTGGTCACCAAACTCATATCTCTCCTTAATTACCTTCCCACATCATATTTTTTTCATGCATGGCAACCTTAGCAGTTAGCACTAGTACAAGGTGTAGCATCGGGAAGGGCACACGGGTCATCATTCACAACCGTTTGCGATGACACAATGAAAAAATTCCTTCGCGCCAGATTTTCGCTTGGCTTAGTAGGGAAGGAACAATTGCCCTCGGTTTGCATACGGGTATTCAGTCTGAAACGTCTTTTACAACTGGCAAAGGACACGCCACCCCGATGAGCGTGCACAGGACACTGCTCGCACGCCACCCGTCTACTCTAATACCTGTCTGCGAGCTACCTCCTTGCCAATACAGATAGCGACACGTGGCCCGCACGTAAATGGTTTGTAAAACGTCCACGAATTATAAATAATATGCCCGTTTGCGATGGTAACGTGATAGATTTTTGTTCCAAAATGCCTTTGTTGGCTATTAATAATGCTTGCTCTTTCTCTCAAAGTGGACACTAAAAATACCACAACATATTTGTGCTTTATATGATGAGGCCCTGCCCAACATAGACCTTGTGACTGTAGTTCATATTTGAATTATGTACATTAAATGCACATAAAACTCAATTAATGTATAAAAAAGTCATACGAACCCTTAATAATTTCATATTTTTGCAGTACACACCTATTGCTTTATGTTGTTTCTATAAAAAAATGAAGAAGAGAAGAGGCATCGGATGTCGTTTCACTCGCAGATGTGGCATGCATATGTGACATTATGGAACTATTGGACATAGCTTATTGTGTGAGAACCTCCGGTTTGTAAGAGGCTTGTGACAAAACATGTCCAAGTTGGTATTTTTTTACCACGACATATGTGTGCGTTGTCATGACACCATTCCAAGTTTCATGAATTTCTGAAGGAGTTTTGGATTTACGAGAATTTGGAAACCAAGTTTCTCGATGTTTGTGGTCGAGCCAACATGCTTAGATGTTTGAAATTCGTTCTCATTTCTTGCATGTGACCTAACACATGCATCCAAGGACACATATATATGATTTTCAACCCATTTTGCCTCCCCGGACCTTGTGATTGTAGATCAAATTTGAATTATGCACATTAAATAATGCACCGAAAACTCAATTAATTAATTTAAAAGCCTGATGATCCCTTAATTTATTCATATTTTTGCACTTCGCACCAACATGTCTATGTTGTTTCTATAAAGAAAATCAAGGAGAGAAGAGGCATCAGATGTCTTTTCGCTCGCATATGTGACATGCATATATAATGTTCCCTATCGAAACCACAAAGCTTCTTGTGAGGAGCTCCGATTTGTAAGGGGATTGTGCAAGAACATGTCCAGTTTGGACAATTTCTTTACCACGACATATGGGTGCCCTTGTCACCACACCATGCCAAGTTTCATGAATTTCTGTCGAGTTTTGGATTTACGGGAATTTGAAAAGCAAGTATCTCAATGTTTGCGGCCGAGCCAACAGTCAATGAGATGTTAGAAATCCATTCCCATTTTTTGCGTGGGACCTAAACATGCATCCAGGGAAAGGCATATATTTTTTCAACCTATTTTTCATGTGTTGGACCTTGTGATTGTAGTTCAAATTTGAATTATGCACATTAAACGGCTAGAAAATTTAATTAGTGTGTTAAATAGGTCTCACGAACCCTGGAAAAAATCCACAGTTTAGCATGACTGTCATGTGTTGCTCTATGGTGACTCCAGAAATAAATTCAAGGCAAGAAAAGACAACGGATGTTGTTTCGCACATAAAATGTGAACCTTTAGTTTGTAAGAGGCTTTGTGCCAAAACTTGTCCAAAATTGGGCAATTTTTTACCACAACACACACAACAGGGCAATTGATGGCATCATGCCCAAATTTCATGAATTTCTGTCGAGGTCTACATTTAGATGAATGTAAAAACTAAGTTTCCCTATGTTTGCGGTCGAGCCAACACGATGATATGTTTGAAATTCATTCCCATTTCTTGTGTGGGACCTAAACATGCAGCCAGGGAAACGTATATGGTTTTTCGACATATTTTCATGAGCTGGACCTTGTGATTGTAGTTCAAATGTGAATTATGCACATTGAATGCCTAGAAAAATCAATTAATGTACTTAAAAGGCCAAATGAACTCTGTAAGATTCTATTGTTTCGTACGACACATTCATGTTACTCTATGGAGACTCTAGAAATAAATTCAAGGCGAGAAGATGTTGTTTCGCACGTAAAATGTGAACTTTCCATACCGGAACCACATGACTTCTTGTGAGAATCTTCGGTTTGTAAGAGGTTTGTGCCAAAACTTGTCCCGAACTAGGCATTGTTTTTACCACAACACACGTGCACCATGACATGATACCATGCCAAGTTTTATGAATTTCTCACGATATTTGGCTTTACTGGAATTTGAAAACATAGCTTCTCAAAGTCTACGGCCGAGCCAAAATACCGAGAGGTTTGAAATTTGTTTAATTTCCATTTCTTGCATGGGACCAAAACATGTATCCAGTGACAAATAGATGATTTTCAACCCATTCAGGTGCACTCTATTATGTGCTTAACTGCAGTTCAAATTTGAACTATGCACAAGAAATGTCTAAAAAACTCTTTAAATGTTTAAAAGGGCCTAAACAAACCTGAATAATTCCATATATAACACCCAGTCCTATAGTTGCAAGTTCACTGCAGATAAATGTTATTGCCATCCAAACACCTTCAATTGCCAATGTAACTTCATTTTTCATGTCAAAGCAATATGAAAATATCTTGGGCCAATCCTCATATATGGCTTAGGCCAGAAGATTAAGTCCACCGCCGACGCGTCAACCACACAGTCACACTAGTTCCCCAAGACCACTGTACTGTTCAAGCGTCGCCGGTGAAAGATGGGGACGTGGATCCGCGTCGTGAGGGCAACTTCGGTGACCCACTCCGGCCCGAGCGCGGCTGCATCAGCCATGAACGCGCTCAAAACATCCTTGAGCGCGGCCGCACTCTCCGACAGGGCGGTTGAGGCTGCCGAAAGGGCAGCTGCTGCATGTGAGATGGTGGCAGCAACATCCGCGACCGGGATAGCAAATGGCGAGAATGGCACAGTAGCTGTCCATTCCTCGGCGGCCGCCGTAGCCCTGATGGCAGCTGCCCATGCCTATGTCGATGCCGTCCACGCCCAGCTCGTGTCGATCACCGCACAAATAGCAGCAGCCTTCTCCGACAACGGTCGGGAATCTATGTCAGAAGTGTTGGCAATCGCTGAGAGCGCTCGAGCAGCCATCCATTCGTCGGCAGCCTCCCTTGCCGAGATGGAGGCCGTCAATGCCCGGACCGCGGCTGCCCACACCAGACTCATGGCAGCCTTTTCCAAAGAGATGGCGGCCACGGACTGCGAGATGCTTGCAGGGTATGTGGCGATGGCTGCCATGGAGCCCCTTCCCCTGGAGGTCGTCGAGCGCGAGCTGGTCATGGAGGATGCGGCGGAGATCGCCGAGCGTGAGGCGGAACATTAGTCTTTGTTTAGAGCGATGGTCTTTTGTTAGAGTAATGTTTAGGTCAACCAGCTCTGTTTAATTGCTCAATTAAGTAAGTGCGGGCTGTGGTGTCGGCTCTTTTGTGCAGTACCCAAATTAGCAATTGATGTTAAATTATGCGACGACGTGGATGACCACTTTAACCAGGGAAATTCGGACCAAACATTTGCCACCATATCCCCATTCCATCTTCCAATTGAAAATGAAATTGAAGTTCATCACACACAATTTTTTGGAACGAACCATGTACAATGTAGTACCCAATCTTACGTTGGAAGCTTGGAGACAAACATTTGCACGTCCAAGTTCATCACACACGAGGTATAGCACAGGCTTCGTTTGTGATGTGTTGATATCGAGAACTATTCTGCACCAAATGAAAATTTTGGGCTGTCGCAGAAATATCTACCTCCCTCGCCCCTCGTACAAATCAAAAGCGACATTTCCCCCTTTTCCTCTACCTTTCCTAGTTCAAAACTTCACTTCTTGCTTGCAGCACCGCCTCCTCGTCGGCGATGCTCCTTCCTGCTGCTCGGCCTCCTCCATTTAGTCAGGTAATCCACACCTCCCCAATACCCCCTCACCCCCTCCTCCTCCATCCCACATGGCCCGACCAGCGCGACACCTTCCACCCAAATCACCACCCCATCCACCAAATAATTGCCGCCGAAAACCATGGTGCATGCAGTATAGCCAGGATTTCAAAGAGCATTTGGCTGCGGAGAAGCAAATCACGGATGCATGCGCAGATGAGGCAGCTATGGCTTTCATGCGTGTCGACCCCCAGATCTTGGAGGAGCACCTTGCCGTCGAGGCCATCGTCGACGCCTCGCGCGCTGACGCCGCCACGCGGTTGGCTGCTATAACGACATCTCGTGGTCTTTTCTCGAGGTCACCGCCGGTGCGTTCGACGAAGACATCGATGTGTTTTCTTAGCGTGCCCGTTCTTACCTCAACTCCAGAGCCGACATGTTGGTGCCGAGGCAGGATCAGGCCACTCACCACTATGAGGGGTGCACCCACCGTGTGGAGGCCTCGTCCTCTTCCAAGTTTAAGGAGCCCATCATCATCGATATCTCCGACGATGAGGAATAGCTTGTTTTTCTTAGCTTTATCACTAAGGACCTATGTTCACCAAGCTACGCCAGTTAAGCATGTTTCCTTTTCCTGTTGCATGTGCCGCTACTGCCTTTCATTTAGAAATTCTAGTGAAATGTCCAATGTAATGCTACTGCAACCTGACCTTCTAGTATGTTCTATTGTGCAATGTGGTGCTTAGTTAACTGTTTCGTTCATTTGTTGTGGTGATCATTTAACTATTTAATTCAATTTTGAAATATGATGTATGATTGTTGTTGCTACAATTTTGTATTGTTATGCATGTGACGAATAAATCGAATTTAGATGTACTAAATACATGTGAAACATATAAAATTGATATATTTCCTAGTTCTTAGCACACTTGGTTTAGATAACTGGCTTTTCCATGTGGCTTGAACTAATCTGTTGGATCCGCAATGTGTTTATTTTCCATTAACATATTTCACTGATAGTATGCCAAATATCACTTGTAACCTGATCAATATTTGTCTTAAATATGTTGCAAGGGGAAACAATGGGGGACACTGAAGTTTACCATCTAGGTTTGCACATCCATGGTCGTTTGGCTAATAGCACATTATTGTGCAATTGCAGAAACCATTGTAATATTAATGTTTTTAATAATTTGTTCTTGCACATGTAGGTCCCGCTGTAAGAGGTTTAGACCCACTGTTCGACCCTTTTTGCATGTGGGGAAATGAGGTGTCCTTGAATATAAGTCAAATCAAGAAACTCAGAAAGATTGTTAAGATAAAGAAACTAGCTACGTAAAATAACAAGATGTTTGTCTGCACAATGAAGAGGACACCAGTCAACTTTAGGATGGTACCATCTCTTTCACCTTGTCCTTTTCCCTTTGCGCCATTTCAAATTTTAGAAAAAATATTTATGCGTATGTGTGTTTTCAGTCCTTCTCAAGGAAGTTCATTGATGAATACGTCTCAAACCACCTGTATGATCAAGAGGCGAGGAAGGTATTCATACAGCACCCATGGTATAATCTTGAAGTCTTCCTCAAGAGGACGAAGGATGGGCGGGCAATCATCCACAGGCCCTGGCCTAAAGTTGCGAGGACCTTCAACATCATTGAAGGCTCGATATTTGCCTTCCGCTTTAACAATTTTCTAGATGAGACTCATCTGTCTATTTACCGTCTATGATGATACTTAAGTTCCAAAGGTTTTAGATGTTGCATTTGAAACTTTGTCCTGTTGTGCAATTGGGTAGCTAGGCAGTATATGCCTATATGATGTTGTACCCTGATGTAATTCAATTACGAAATCCTGGTTGCCATACTATGAATAAGAAATATATTTTGTGCTTGATATGAAATGTTAATTTGATTACTAAATGGATTGTAAATAATAGAGCAGTCAGGCTTATTATTGGGGTTCCCATTCCAGACGGTTTCTAGGACTACACCGTGGGCGATGACCTCAACAAACCCACACGGTTTCTACAAAGTTGGCGTGTTGGATCGATGAGGAATCACACACGAATTCTGCTCGACAACTGTGTGTGTTAGGACACCCAATCACAAACGTTTTCTTATAGCATGTGTGTGTGATGGGCAGCCCAATGCCAAACAGTTTCATCTAGACACCGTGAGTGATGTTTTGAATAACGCAAACGACAAAATTATAACTATCGTGTGTGGTGACCAGCCCTATCACAAACGATGTTATGTAGCAATACGAACGGAGACGTAACCTTGGGATTCCCTGTGTGGGATGATAAGCTCATCTCACACGTCTTCCCTAATATGTCTGTTTGTGATGGCCCTTGGAATCGCAAACGATATATTTTTGCCCATTGTGTGTGACCGGGTGCAGGCATCGCCGATGGGTTTTGCCTGTGATGTGGGATAGCCCCCCCAATCGCCCACACATGCAAGGCAACGGTTTAAGACTACGCCACGAAAAGGGGTTAAAAACCGTTTGTATAGCACGCGGATGCACTAGTGACCGGAGAAAGTAGGACGAAAACATGCATCAACCCCTATGCATAGATTACCCCAATGTCACCTCGGGAATCCGCGAGTTGAGTGCCAAGACATAGATCAAGTGCTCTCAAATCCATAAAAGTATTCAATCCGGTAATAGCGAAATCTCAAAGGGAAAACTCAATTCATCACAACAAGATAGAGAGGGGAAAACACCATATGATCCAACTATATTAACAAAGCCCGCGATACATCAAGATCGTGCCAAATCAAGAACACGAGAGAGAGAGAGAGATTAAACACATAGCTACTGGTACAAACCCTCAGCCCCGAGGATTGACTACTCCCTCCTCATCATGGAGACCATGGGGATGATGAAGATGGCCTCCAGTGATGATTTCCCCCTCAGGCAGGGTGCCGGAATGGGGCCAAGATTGGTTCTTCATGGCTACAGAGTCTTGCAGCGGCGGAACTTCTGATCTAGGGTTATTACTGGGGTTTCTGAATATATAGGATTTTAGGGCGTCGATTCACGCGAAGATGGGCCACGAGGGGCCCACAAGACACCCGGGCGCGCCAGAGGGGGCTGGCGTGCTCTGGTGGGTTGTGGCCACCTCGTGGCTCTTCTGGCCCTCCCACGAAGCTTCTAGTGCCTCTTTTGTTCCAAAAAAATCGTCAAAAAGTTTTGTTGCATTTGGAGAACTTTTATTTCTGGACAAAAAACAACACTACGGTAGTTCTGCTGAAAATAGCGACAGTTCGGGTTAGTTCCATGCAAATCATACCAAAACCATATTTTTTTTGTAAATATGGCATGAATACTTCATAAATTATAGATACGTTGGAGACGTATCAGCCCCTGAGCGTGTACAGCTCCATGTCGCTCATATCCGTGCAGCACGGATAGAACTTATGGTGATGGAGGGCGTTCCATGTGTTTTGTATCGGAACACCCTTCGTCCTCATGAGTGGGGCCGCGGTGGGCCTGGGGGTGGTTGTTAACCATATCCGCATTTCTGGCGAGGCGGGACTCCAGGCTCATGCGCATCAGCCTCGCGAAGGTGGCTTCGGCACCTATCCAGGCCGAAAGGCATACACATGAGCGGAGGTGAGGGAGGGAACGGGCTCGTGAGGCGAGCCTGGTGAGGGCGAAGAAGTAGACGCACATGCACCATCTGCTACGCGGCTTGGCGGCCGAGGTGTCACTGGCGATCCACTTGGGGTGGGGAGCTTCACGGGCGATTCCTGTATCCTCGAGCTTGCTGACTTCCTGGGTGACGACTTCCTGCTTCTCTGGTACATTGGGCTTGACGGGCCGCGAGCTCTGGTACGTGGCTGAGTGGTGCTCGATCACCTCCCTCAGCAGGCCGGGCATGCCTGATGCTATCCAAGCCGACACATTAGGGATTTGCCCGGAGGAAGGTGAAGAGCGCGCCTTCCTATTTGAGGGAGGTGCCATCGCTAACGGCGAGGGACGGGCCTACGTCGCCCCCATCCAGCAACGCCTTATTGGACTCGGCCTGCTCCTGAGAGAGCAGGGGCTTCTTCTTCACGGGCCCAGGGGTGTCTTCGTCGGCCGGGTACGTGGTGGCGGCGGCCTTGTAGGCGTGCTCGAGGATGTGCATCACGTCCTTCTTGTCGAATCGGATGGTTATGGTACCGCCGCTGCCGGGCATCTTGACGAGGCCTTAAGCGTGGTAGGTCACGGCCATGAACTTGGAGAGCGACGGGTAGCCCAAGATGGCATTGTAGGGCAGGCCGATGTGAGCCACATAGAAGACGATGAAATCTGTATGGTATTTCCTGTGGGTGCCGAAGGTGACGGGAAGGCGCACCTGCCCCCAAGGGGATAGTGGAGCCGCCGATGACGCCCGAGAAGGGACTGGTAGGCATCAGGCGCTTGTAAGGCACTTGGAGCGTCTCGAAGGTCTTCACAGAGAGTACGTTGAGGCCCGCCCCACCGTCGATGAGGGTCTTGGTGACGGACACATTGCTAATAGTAGGAGTGCACAGCAGGGGGATGATGCCCACAACCTTCATGGACGTGGGGTGGTCGCTAGCGTCGAAGGCGATGGGGAGCTCAGACCACTTGAGGCGGCTGGCGAACTGGAGCGTCGGGAGGGCTGCGTTCACCTCACGAGTGAACTTCTTGAAGTGGCGGTTGGATGGAGGGGCCTGGGCCCCACCGAGGGTGTAGGCCACCCTGCGGGGCTCTTGGTAGCCCCCAACGTTCTTAGCGGGAGGGAGGTCGTTGGTGCGTGGTGGGGCGGCGTTGGCCTGAGGGTCAGCCTGTCGCGGCTGGTTCTGCCAGCCCTGATGGTTGTTCTCGCCAGGGCCGTTGTTGTTATCACCCCAACGACCACCTTCGTTGCCACCACAGCGGCCCTTGCCGTGCTCCTTCCGTCTGCCATGGCGATCGGTGCGGCCCTCTCAAAGCAGCTTGAACTCGTAGCAGTCTTTAGTGTTGTGGGAGTTCACGTTGTGGTAGGCGCAAACAGGACGGTCGTCCTTCTTGGCCTCACCACGGTCGCAGCCACGCTTGTAGTCCGGCTCCACTGTGAGCACAGAAGGTCCCTTGCGCTTGGTGTCCTTGCCCTTGGACTTCGCTGTGCCAGGCTCAGTGTGCCGGTGTACTAAGAAATGGGGCCTTTACTACCCGGACTTGTACATAGACGACTGCGGCCTCCGGACCGGCAAGACCTTGCTGGGCGAACGCTAAGCTAGGACTGAAGCAACCGACAAGCCTCCTTGCCAGTAGAGAAAACTCTACTGCGAGGGCTCCCGCCAAGATCTCCACACGCCAAGCCGTCTCCAAGTTGCCAAGCTGGTTGTCTACACCGGCTAGGTGTCAAGCGGGCATGCGATTAGGTAGAGCTGGTCGGGGCACGTGGCAGCTCGGTGGATTTACAGCAGCTTTAATGACACCCGTCCCATGGCGTGGCAAAGGAATAAGAGGTAGCTGGGCAAACGACACAGAAGGAGAGGCGATCCTTGTCGGGAGACACCGCCAGCGTGACACCTCACGACGCATTCAATGCGTTCGTCCTAGTCTGTCAGAGTTAGGTATTTCCCACTATAGCTCTTGCCAATAGTTTTGGCAGCTATATTATACAATGTTTACTCATGAAAGACCATTTTAGCCACCGTGGTAGCCCCTTAACCTATAAAAGGAGGCCCATGGCTACCTTTAGAAGGGTTAACACTTCGTTCATTTGCACGCGTAGCCGCACTCCTCGGGCATCTCTTGCCGGGTTGTAGCGCTCCTGTACTGTGAACCCATATAATCCACCAAACACATGACGTAGGGTTTTACGCTTCCGAGCGGCCCGAACCTGTCTAAACCCCTGAGCACGCATGGAACGGTGATGCTCTTTGTGCCCGAGAATCCCCGCAATAGAACCGCAAAGGGATACCGTTGGTCCCATAGATCGTCGTACGCCCGACATCTTTGGCGCGCCAGGTAGGGGGTTCCGGTGCGTGAAACTTCACCGTTTTATGTGCGTCATCGCCAACAACTTCGTCGGCACCCATGGCTCCCAAGAAGGACAAGGGCGCGTCGACACCTTCCCCGACTTCGTCCAAGCTTCCCTCACAGGTGGTCACCGGCGGCGACCCTCGCGCTCACCACACCGGTGAGCGCAGCCACAACACCACGCGGAGTTCTAGGAGCCACGACCCGGACTCTGCCGCCGTGATAGCGTGAGATGCGCCGGCAGCAACCGAAGACAGCGCTGCGGCGACAGCCGCGACAGCGGCTGTGGCGGCGACGGAACCTCCACCGCGCTCTTCGCAAGACAACCACAACCAACGCCCCCAGGGTGACGACCCCGGGCGGTGTGCGGACAAGTCACCTGCACGTCACTCCCATGATGCACAGGGCCAAGCTCATTGTCGGCCTCCTGGAGGAGATGGACAACACGCAATGGGATGGGGAAGCGCTCTCCGTGACTCTGTCAGGAACAAGAGCACCACCCATGGCTCGCACCGCTTTATGCCCAAGACCACGGAGGAAGCTCTGGTGCAGACCCAACTATTGCTGAACTTCCCACCTGCGCTGGAGAAGATGGAGGACTGGAGGGCGACCATACATAGCCCGCTGAGCTTCGCAAACCGTGACAAGCCGGACGTGGCGGGTCCCTCGCGCGTGTGCAATGCAGCTTCCGCGAGGCCTACCTCTGGGCCCACCACTATTGGGACGCACACGGTGCAGTCGTCCCCACAACAGCAGCAACCTTCTCGCCGGACCGACATACAGGATGAAGTGTCCTACGCATCGACGGATCCACGGCAACAAGGAGATCAACGCCAAGTCTTGAACGACATGTGCAAGGAGGACGCTCGCACCACCATCGAGAGGTCGTGGGAGACACATCGATGATTGAACGACCGTGCGTATCCAGCCGTTGACGAGCCTTCACCCAAGGTGCCCGGCAGCCTACCTTACGAGGTAGGTTTCCCGGCGTTCACCCATGAGTTGCGGCAAGTCCACTAACCCTCCAGCAGAGCCTTCAATCCTGAACTGCCCGATAAATACGACGGCAAGATCAGCCCATCTGAGTTCCTCGACATCTACACCAGGACCATATAGGCCGCCGGGGGACGCGTTGAGAAAGTGTTCTCCAGCTACTTCCTGCTCGCGCTCAAACCCAATGTGAGGAGTTGAATGATGAACTTGCCGGAGGGGTCCATTTCCTCTTGGGTGGACCTGTGCAACCAGTTTGTTGACACATACCATGGGGGTCACAAACTCCCAGGGCAGCACAGCGATCTGCATGTGCTCCCCAGAGAGATGGTGAATCCCTCCGCAAGTACATCCGGAGGTTCAGCCGTGTGCATCACAACATCCCCGACATCCATCCTACCGCAGTGACTGCCGCGTTCCATCTGAACTTGCGCAAATACCGAATGCGCGAGGAAATGAGCATCAACAAGGTGCGGGATATCGCCGAGCTTTATGCCCTGGCTGATAAGTGCGCACGCGCTGAAGACGGGAGAAGGCTCCCCGGAGAGGATGCTGGCACAAAAGTCAACTCTGACAACGATGAAGATGCGCCCGCCTCCAAGAAAAAGGGCCGGAAGCGCAACCGAAAGCGCAAGGGCAAGGCAGTTATGGCCGTCGAAGGGACTAACAATCCAATACCGAAAAGAAGGCCAAGTCCAAAGGATCCGGCAAGGAGGCTGCCGCCTACTCCGGGGACGACGATGCCGCGGCAGGAGAAAAGGCCGGCTGACCATACTACAAGATCAACCTCACCAAGAGCCATGACATCACTGAATGACGCCAAGTAGAACAACTTGTGGAGAAGCAGAAGCAAGAGTATGAAAGGCGCGGCAAGGAGAAGGGCCAAGATGGTGCGGGTGGCTCCGGCAAGAAGACCATGGTAGCCGTGGTGGCCACCTCGGCAAGGCCAAGCAGCAGAAGGAGAAGCCTGCTAGGGGCCGAGACCAGAAGTGTGATGACGAAGACGGTGATGAAGAAGAAGAAGAGGGATCTGATGGCCAGGAATTCCAGAAGGCTACGGATGCTTTGTGTGTTGACGAAGGCGTATCTTTGCACTCCTCCCACTGGGAGCTCAAGCGGTGGGCCCGTGAAATCAACGCAGCTGAGCCAGTGGCAGAGGCAAGAAAACCCCTCAAATGGCCCAACACTCCCATCATTTTCAGTGCTGAGGATCACCCTCACCGCATCACTGATGTCGGGTGTGTGTGCCGTTGTTGGTATCGCCAACAATCCGCAACCACAAGGTCACAAAGATGTTGGTCGACAGTGGAACTGGTCTGAATCTGATATCACCCGACGTGATCAAGCGCCTGTAGATTTCCGACTAGGATCTAAAACCAGCAGGATCTTTCCAAGGGGGGTCAACCCGGGAAGATCCCAGCCCAAGGGGAAGATAACTCTGCCGGTCACATTTGGTAGCGAGCTCAACTACATGACAGAGAGGGTCGCCTTTGATGTCGCGAAGATGTCGCTGCCATACAATAGAATTTTAGGCCGACCGGCGCTGGCGAAGTTCATGGCAGCGTCCCACCACGTCTACAACACACTCAAGATGCTAGGGCCGATGAGCATCATCACCGTCCACGCTGACATCAAGGACGCGGTCCTCTGAGTCGACAAGCTCTTCCGGGAAGCAGTGACAGCGTCTGCCGACAAGGCACTCGCTCCTGCCGACAAAGCTCCGCGGGTGGGGGGGGAGAGGATAAGAACAAGGGTTTCGACAAATCTCGTAAGGACTTCGGGAAGCGCGCCGAAGAGTGCAACACGCCCGTCGATGACTTACCAGAGGCCTTTACCACCAGGAGCAAGAAAAACAAAGTGATCATCCCCAAGATGAAGTAAGTGGCTGCGCGGGAGGACGGCGAGGGCGGCACTTTCACTATAAGTGCCACCCTCGACAGTAAATAGGAAAGCGCGCTCGTCTCCTTCCTGCGGGCGAATGTTGATGTGTTTGTCTAGCAACCATCTGACATCCCTGGCGTTCCCAGGGAGGTGATTGAGGACCACCTCGCCGTTTGTACCCATGCATGCTCCATCAAGCAGAAGGTCCGGAAACAAGCCCTGGAACGGAAAGAGTTTATTGCCGAAGAGATCAAGAAACTGGAAGAGGCAGGCCTGATCAGAGGTGTGATCCACCCAACCTGGTTGGCGAATCATGTGGTAGTGCGCAAGGCGAACGGGAAGTGGAGACTTTGCATTGACTTCACTGATGTCAATAAAGCTTGCCCAAACGATCCTTTCCCCTTGCCGCGCATCGATCAGATAGTGGATTCAACTGCCGGCTGTGACCTGTTATCTTTCCTTGATGCCTACTCTGGTTATCATCAGATCTTCATGGCCAAGGAAGACAAAGAGCAAACATCATTCATTAACCCTTGCGGCACGTACTGCTTTAAGCGCATGCCATTCGAGCTGAAGAGTGCTGGTTCAACATTTGCAAGGGCCGTCCAGATTGGTTTTGGGCCACAGCTACACAGAAATGTAGTGGCATACATGGATGACATTGTAGTCAAGACCAAGGACCAGGCCACGCTGAGTCAAGATCTTGAAGAAACCTTTGCAAACTTGCGCAAGATCAATTTGAAGCTCAACCCCAAGAAGTGCGTGTTTGGAGTCCCATCCGGCAAGCTCCTCGGGTTCTTTGTGTCACATCGTAGGATAGAGGCCAACCCCGCCAAGATTGAGGCACTCGAGGAGTTGGAGGCGCGAAGCGCGTCAAGGACGTACATCGTTAGGCGGGCTGCACTGCCGCCCTCAGCAGGTTCATTTCCGAATCTGCCGTTTTTCAAGATCCTGAAGAAGGCAGGCCCAATGACATGGACTCCAGAAGCGGAGGCAGCACTGCAAGATTTGAAGATACTTGTCCTCAACGTGAATCCTAGCCACGCCTAAACTTGAAGAACCATTGTTGCTATATTTGGCGGCAATGAACCAAGTGGTTAGTGCCGCGCTAGTGGCAGAGAGGGAAGCTGAGGAGGATGAGGCGGCAACCCCTGAGCCAGCAACCGGCAAACCAGAGTCAGCCCCGGCAAGCCATGGAGTCGACAACGCAAGCACGACGCAAGAGGCAGAGCAATAGACTGTGCAAAAGAATAATATGGTGCAGCGACTAGTGTACTTTGTTAGCTCTCTCCTACAGGGGGCTAGGTCAAGGTACTCTGGGGTGCAGAAACTGCTTTTCGGCCTTCTTATGGCCTCCCAGAGGCTGCGTCACTACTTCCAAGCACATCACATCACCGTCGTCATTCTCTTTCCGCTGCAACGCATCCTGAGGAATCCAGAGGCAACCAGCAGGATTGTCGAGTGGGCGTTGGAGCTGGCCATCTTTGACCTCAGCTTCGAGAGCACGACAACCATACAAAGCAGAGCCCTGGCAGAGTTCATTGCGGAATGGACTGTGATAGCCTGGCTTATTAGGGATGATAGACTACTCATATCAATAAGGAATTCCTTCTTTTTCGAGAGCCCATTCGAATAGAACTCCCAAGTTAAGCGTGCTTGGCTTGGAGTAGTTCTAGGATGGGTGACCGACCTGGAAGTTGTTCCCGGGTGCGCACGAGTGAGAACAAAGTACGTAGGAAAGACTAGTGTTGATTTGTGGGGCCAGTCTAGATCCCGCCAGGAGTAAAGACCACCGGCGGGTGTGTCCGGGGCGTTACAAGTTGATATCAGAGCTGACCCTCGTGATTACACAGATGTTTGCCAACACGTGCGCAGTCATGTTGTTCATGACGTTTGTGACCCGTCGTGGCACACAACATGACACATGTACCGGACTTGACGCACAGACATATGTGCGAAGAGCGAACGTTCCTGTGGCCCGACGAGGACGTCTGTTCCTCTAAGTGGGGGTGTATGTGATAGCCTCGCTTATTAGGGATGATAGACTACTCATATCAATAAGGAGTTCCTTCTTTTCTAGGAGCCCATTCGAATAGAACTCCCAAGTTAAGCCTGCTTGGCTTGGAGTAGTTCTAGGATGGGTGACCAACCGGAAAGTTGTTCCCGGGTGCGCACGAGTGAGGACAAAGTATGCAAGAAAGACTAGTGTTGATTTGTGGGGCCAGTCTAGATCCCGCCAGGAGTAACGACCACCGGCGGGTGTGTCCGAGGCGTTACATGGACGTCAATGCAAGACGAAGAAATTCCAGAAACAGTCCTCCACGGCAATGAAACGCCTAAGAATGGGTCATGTACTTTGACGGAGCTTTTTCGCTGCAAGGCGCCAGTGCCGGAGTGCTGCTTCTCACACCCACTGGAGAGAACCTCAAGTATGTGATCCAGATGCATTTTTCCCGGGTGACATCAACTAACAACACAACTGAGTATGAAGGGTTGCTTGCCGGACTGCGGATAGCAACTAACCTTGGTATCAGGAAATTGATAGTCCGAGGAGACTCACAGCTTGTTATACGCCAGGTAAACAAGGATTATCAAAGTCCCCTGATGGAAGCATATGGAGATGAAGTGAGGAAGTTGGAGGAGCATTTTGACAGTCTGTAGATAGAGCACGTCTCCCGTGCAAAGAACAACATTGCCGATGACCTGTCAAAACAAGCTGCTCAAAAGTCACCCGTGGAACAAGGCACTTTTGTACTCTGACTCACTCAACCCTCCGTCATGCTATCAGATCGGCAAGACAAGAAGAGGAAGGTCAACTCTGGCATCTATTTCCCGGCAGAGCCATCAGTGGCTGCCAAGAAAGTTGCCACGGGCGACAAGACGCGTGCCAGTGAGCAGCAAGCTCCGGCAGACGTAATGGTCCTTGCCATGGAAGCTAGCGCTCCCGTAGCAGAAGAGACTCCTTTAGTCCTGGTCGTCGAGCCACAGGCTCCGGCATGGGCACAACAGATCGTCAAATACCTCCAGACAGGTGATCTCCTGAGGAACAAGAGTAAGCTGAAAGAGTAGGCCGACAGTTGAGCATGTACCAGTTCGTGGAAAACACTCTGTAAAGGAGGAGACCAGACGATGTGAAATTGAAGTGCATTCCCCGGGAGGAAGGACGGTAGCAGTTGGCAGAGATACACGAAGGGATGTGTGGCTCCCACATTGGATCACGAGCCCTTGTCGGAAAGGCGTTTCGACAAGGCTTCTATTGGCCGACAGCCCTTCAAGACGCCTTGGCGGTGGTAACAACGTGTGGAGCATGCCAGTACCAAGCCAAGCAGATACATCCGCCAGCACAAGCCCTTCAGACCATACCGCTCTCCTCGCCCTTCTCGGTTTGGAGGCTCAACATTGTCGGGCCCTTCCCCCGAGCTACCTGGGCTTCGAATTCTTGTTCGTCGCAATCGACAAGTACACGAAGTGGACTGAGGTGGAGCCAGTGAGAAAGGTAACGACGCAGGCAACATTCAAGTTTCTCAGAGGGATAGTCTGTCGCTTCGGTGTCCCCAATAGGATCATCACCGACAACAACATGCAATTCACCAGCAACAACTTCATGCAGTATTGCCAAGACATCGGCACCAAGATCTTCTTTGCGTCAGTTGCTCACCCCAGGAGCAACGACCAAGTAGAAAGGGCAAACGCTGAAGTGTTGCGGGGCCTCAAGACGAGAACTTTCGACAAGCTGCACAAGCACGGAAGGCGCTGGATTGATGAACTACCGGTGGTTCTTTGGATGATCAGGATGACACCAAATCGAGCCACTGGCGAGACACCCTTCTCCCTAGTCTATGGTGCAGAAGTGGTACTCCCTAGAGAACTCACCTACGGATCGCCAAGAGTGCAGACCTTTGACGAGGACCGGCAAGAGCAACTGCGGCAAGATGATGCCATGCTGCTCGAGGAAGATTGTCTCTAGGCTGCGTTGTGTGCCGCCCGGTACCAGCAAACCTTGCACCGCTATCATAGCCGCAAGGTGCGCACTAGGAGCGTTGAGGAAGACAACCTTGTTCGTCCACGGATATAGTTCATGAAGGGATCAAACAAGTTGACGCCAAAGTGGGAAGGCCATTACCAGGTAGTACGAGTCACCAGGCCTGGCGCAGTCCGCCTGGAGACCAAAGACGGCACCTGGGTGCAAAAATCATGGAATATCGAGCATCTTCGCAAGTTCTACCCATAAGGCGCGGTTGCCAGGCTGCCCGGCAACCTCTTTTGTACAAGTCTGCCGAAAAGGCATGTAATCCTTTGTACAAAGCCAGGCGATGACCCTGTGCGTAGTCAATAAAGCTAAGTGTTCTACAACCTCTTGTCAAAGTACATATTTATATTATGTATCTTACATGAAATGTTGTGATCACTTTCTACTTGCTAAGGTGACTATTGAACCACTAAGGTTCCTAGCCTCCTCTATTTTCTCTTCTTTTTCTCAAAGGGAAGAAGGGGCCCCCGCGTGCATGTCTTCCCGGGGGAGTGATGGTATGGACACCTACAAATATGTTCAAGGACGATCACCTCATGGCAAGGAATACGGTAAAAGAAAGCTAACTTGCAAAAACTTCTTAAAAATTCGAGCCGTTCCCTTGAACAAAGTTGACGCTTGTATGAGAAAACCTGCACGTGAAGGACCCTTGTCAAAATTGTCTCCGCTCTTGGTTGTTTCGAGCCCGCTCGACATCCTAAGTAGCTGTGGAAAGGACGACAAGGTGGCCTTGCCGGCAGCGGCATCACCGACAGGCTGCTAAGGTTCTATTCCTAAAAGTGCTCAGGGTAAAGATGTCGCACCGACATGCATTTCTGGCAAAGCGTAGGGATAAAAAACATGCAAGTGCAAAACTGCTTTTAAGGAGAAATAGTCGTTCATTCTAGCGAATAGAACGCATTACATTCAAAGGTAGGAATGTGATGCTAATCCAAGGCAAACGTTTTTGATACATGCATTGCAGAAACAGAAAATTAATTGTTCAGGGTTACAGAACCAACCCTATGATGGGGGCAACAGGGCCGTCGAGCTTGCTGGTGTCGAAGCCCCTCGGCAGCTTGGAGAGGACCTTGCTCAGGTCAAGGCTGGGGTTGTGCTAAGCAACCTTCACCAAGACCTTGTGAAGAGCCCCGCGGCATAGCTTGTGTCAACCATGAAGAAACTTGTTGGCCTTCCCTGCCTCATACTTCGCCAAGACGTCGACGAGCTTCCCGAAGAAGATGGACAATCTCGCGCTCGCCCTCTCCCGGGCGTCGTTGGAGAAGACGCACTCCTCCAAGCCCATTCCCACGAGCTGGGCGGAAAGATTGCCGGTGATGTCAACGACCTGCTCCGTCCATAGCTGGATGTTCTTCTAGAGCTCGTTGGAGGTGTACGCGGCGGACTCAAGCAACTCCTTCTCCTTCCGAAGCTCCTCAAGCAGGTCATGCTCCTTGCTTTGGCCGGCCCTGAGGCTGTCTTCATGGACGCTCACCTTCATGCGCAGATCAGCGTTGGCGCCCGCGACAACCTCCAGCTCCTTGGTCTTGTCATAAATCCCCACTAGCAGGTCCGCCAGGGTTTGGGTTCCCTTCTGGATCTCGTCCTTTAGCTTCAGGACCTCCTGGCCGGAAGCAGCGAGGTCTAATTCCAGCTGTTGCACGTTGCCTTCAAGCTCGACCTTGGTGGACTGGGAGGCCCTGGCGGCATTGACGGCTTCTTGGAGCTTGCCGCCGTGCTCGACAGCTTGCCTCTCGAGGGCCTCCTTGTGCTTCAACTCCAGCCCCTGGATTTGCTTCTCCAGCTCAACCCAAGCTTGTCGGCGAGATACTTTCCTCGAGCAGCAAGGTCCTCCTCATGGGAGTCGAGCAAGATCTTGTGGAAATTCAGCTCCGCATCCATGTTGGCGATGCTTTCATCGGCCTCCCTCCAAATCTGCTCCGGTTCGGCTTTTTGGTTGATAAATGCAGCTTCGGCTTTGGCGAGGTTGACCTGCTGGTTCGAAAGGTCCTTGCGGCTCTCAGTAAACCAGGCCTGTGTTTCGGCATGGAGCGCTCGGAACCTGTCTCCAGCTGCTGTGAGAAGGGCTTCACGATGATCCAGCCTCTCTGAGTGGTTGACGTAGTGCGCCTGCAATTACCGAAAGCTCCCGCCTAAAGAGGACAGGATGGCGTGCTCCTTGGCTTCATCACCCCCGCCAAGGGGATCGATTGTCACTCCCCTCCGAGGGTGGCGACCTCCCCATCAATGGTCATTCCTTTGGAGAAGGCCTTGAAGATTGTGTCGCCCGAAAAGCTGGCGAATTACAGGTCGCCGATCCTCAAATACCAGCTCAAGGGCGGCTTCCCCGATGATGATGGTCCAGCATCGGACCTACCGGCGGCCCCCAGCGTGAAGGACATGCCTACCCCCGGTGCTCCCGAGACGGGAGCCCCCGCGGCGTCTATCACCGTCTCCGAGGATGGCTCCTCAACGACCTGCTTGCCGGTGTCCCTGGCGCCCCACGGGTGGCGACCTCTTCGGCGGTGCCTTGGGTCACTTGTTCAGTTGCCTCCCTAGCGATCTCCTTGACACCGACGCCGGCATTGGAATCCCCTGGTGGAGGCAGGTCTACAACGTCAAGGAAAAAGAAGAAAACTATGAAATGACAAGAAGTTCAAGAAGACAAAAGGAAGAAAACAAGATCGAGGCCGCTGTCCCCTGGCTATTGGCGGCTACACCCGCCGGCGCGTCATCCACGTTGACCGGTTCATCGGCTGGAGCCCTCGCCAGGGGGCTCCTCTCCGAGGTCAAGCGTTCACGAGCCGCCTCTGGGTGCTCTGCTCCCACTGGCAAGGGAATGGAAGTAATGGCGCTGGCATCCACGCCCGAACTAGCCGATGGATACAGCGGCGGGGTCTCCTGCCGAGGGTCGCTCGAAGAGCTGAGGTCAACGAACTCTCAGTCCGATGAAGCACTTCGCTCAGGTGGAGCGCTTGCCGTGCCCTCCGTAGCAAGTGTTGGGCTGCTCGCCTAGCCATCCGTCGCGCCAAGGTTTCATCATCCTTGCAAAGACCAGCAATGACAAAAAATGAGTGGAATCTAGATGAGGATCGAAGTAAGATGTAAAAACCAATACTTACTCGTCTTCTTCCTCCGACGAGCTGAAGGCGGATATGTTCCACATTCCCCCCTCACGAGCAACATGATCAGGGGGGAGTGGGCGTCCCAGAGCGTCCGCGGGGACGATGGAGCTGGTAGATCCCGATGCCCATGCAGAAGCGCTCACTGAGGGCTTTGTTTTGGTTCGCCTTGCCCGCCGCGGACGACTCACGTCAACGGCGGGGTATTCCTCATCTTCCTCCTCGACCTCCAGCGGCGGAGAAGGCCGGACTGGTTCCTCAGTGGTAGCTTTGTAGAGCACGTGGGACCGCCTCCTAGGGATGGCTTGGGTCTGGAACTCCTCGGGTTCCTGCTCCGCGGCCGCCTTGGGCACCTTAGCCCCGACAGGCACTTCCGACAGGTCAAGTGCCGGAGCATCTTTGCCACCTTCCTCCTTGCCGATGAGTCCTCCCTCCTCATCATCCAGCACGGCAGCACCGGAGCTGCTGCCACCCACATCGAATCCGGCCTCCGCCACCCTCCGGCCAATCTACTCAATTTCCTCTTTGGTGGTGTCACGGACGAACGACCCCTCATCCCTGACGCGCACCTCCATCAAGTTATCGAACCAAGCTCACACCACCTCCTGCGCCGGTGGCTCCCATGTGGGATCAACCCCATGGGCATTGCATGCCGGCATCATCGCCATGACCGAATTCTGGGCGGAGCTATTGGAGAGCGGAATGATGCCTATCGGGAGCTTGAAATTCCCGTCGGTGCGGAAGAGCTGGTGCTTCAAGATGGAGAGCTGTAGCGATGTCAGATTGCCGTCGAGCTCCAGGCGCAGCCGCATGATATCGACAGGGCTGTTGTACTCCTAGGCAAAACGCCCCCGATCTTGGAGGGGGGCGATGCGCCTGGCGAGGAATCCTCGCCCACCATCTCTATGGTGAGCCTGGCGGTCCTCAGCCGAACCATGCGCATGATGGCAATCTCCAACTTCTTGTTGTCCAGGGCAAGGCACTCTAGCTCTCGTCACAAATGGGCTTGGACCTCCGAATCTTGCAAAAAGACGAGGGCTCCTTGTCGAGGATATAACACCACTCTTCCCACTTATTATGCAAGTTGCCGGGAGGGTACGCTTCCTTGTGGGTGGATCGAGGAATCCATGTGATGCTGCCGGAGTGAGCATCACCCTCTATGCGTCGAGTGAAGAAGTGGCGGAAGAGAGATACATTTGGAACTATCCCTATGAAATTTTCACATAAATGCACAAAGACTGACAGGGTGGTCATCTCGTTCGGGGTAAAATCTAGCAGCCTGAAGCTGTGGGTCAGCATCAGATCTATGAAGAATGCAGAAAAAGGAGGAACCAGCCCGCAGTAGAAGTACGCCATGAAGAATGTGTACTTCTCTACGCTGGACTGGGAATCGTCTGGGATCACCACTGGCGTGGAGTGCGCCTTGGTCGCCTTCCCCCACATCAGAGCATACCTCGAAATGAGGTCCGTCTTCATCAACATGGAGGGGGAGAAGACGACGTTGTCCCTCCATATCGCTGCCAATGCATCGGCGTCGGCCGCCTTCTTGGCCTTCTTGGCCGGGCTGGAGGCGACAGTTGGCAACGTTCGCTTGGGCACCATGGCGGAGTCGGAAGCAAGCAACGAAGAAGAAGGAGAACGTCCCGGGGGCTCTGAGCTATGGGGAAAAGTAGGAGAGGCGGCAGAGCGGAGGAGATGTAACTGGGATGAATAGCCCGCTTGTGAATCCACCTTTTATTATAGGGAAGGAAGATGCAAGAGGCGCGTGTCCAGTCCAACACGGCGTGGCTTTTTAGGCGCGTCCCCTCGGACACCCTCTTGCTCCACCACTCCCACGACCCGCCTTCAATGCGCATCGTGGGAAAGGGAAGTAAAAATCATCATAACCAAAGGGAAATGCGGTCGTGTGCATCTATGCAGTGTATTTGGGCCTAGCCCAACAGCGTCACGAACTCAAGTGTGGCCCAGGCCCGGGGGCTCCTGTCAGTGTACTAAGAAACGGGTCCCTTAATACCCAGACTTGTACATAGATGGTTGCGGCCTTCGGACCGGCAAGACCTTACCGGGCGAACGCTAACCTCCAAGCTAGGACTGAAGCCACATGCAAGCCTCCTTGCCGGTAGAGAAAACCCAACTGTGAGCGCTCCCGCCAAGATCTCCACCCGCCAAGCCGTCGCCCCACATCGTGAGGCTGGTTGTCTACCTCGGCTAGGTGTCAAGCGGGCAGGTGATTATGTAGAGCTGGTCGGGGCACGTGGTAGCTTGGTGGATTTACAACAACTTTAATGACACCCGTCCCACGACGTGGCAAAGGAATAAGAGGTACCTGGGCGAACGACACAGAAGGAGAGGCGATCCTTGCCGGGAGACACCGCCAGCATGACACCTCATGGCACATTCAATGCGTCTGTCCTAGTCCGTCAGGGTTAGGTATTTCCCACTATAGCTCTTGCCAGTAGTTTTGGCAGCTATAGTATACAATGTTTACTCATGTAAAGACCAGTTTAGCCACTGTGGTAGCCCCTTAACCTATAAAAGGAGGCCCATGGCTACCTTTAGAAGGGTCGACACTTCGTTCATTTGCACGCGTAGCCGCACTCCTTGGGCATCTCTTACCGGGTTGTAGTGCTACCGTACTGTGAACCCATATAATCCACCAAACACAGGACGTAGGGTTTTACGCTTCCGAGCGGCTCGAGCCTATCTAAACCCCCGAGCACGCATGGAACGGTGATGCTCTTTGTGCCCGAGAAATCCCACAGTAGAATGATGTCTACTACACAACCTTCTTCTTGTAGACTCGTGTTGGGCCTCCAAGCGCAGAGTTTTGTAGGACAGTAGCAAATTTCCCTCAAGTGGATGACCTAAGGTTTATCAATCCGTGGGAGGCGTAGGATGAAGATGGTCTCTCTCAAACAACCCTGCAACCAAATAACAAAGAGTCTCTTGTGTCCCCAACACACCCAATACAATGGTAAATTGTATAGGTGCACTAGTTCGGCGAAGAGATGGTGATACAAGTGTAATATGGATGGTAGATATAGGTTTTTGTAATCTGAAAATATAAAAACAGCAAGGTAGAAAGTAACAAAAGTGAACAAAAACGGTATTGCAATGCTTGGAAACAAGGCCTAGGGTTCATACTTTCACTAGTGCAAGTTCTCCCAACAATACTAACATAGTTGAATCATATGTAAATCCCTCACGTGCGACAAAGAGTTCACTCCAAAGTCACAAATAGCGGAGAACAAACGAAGAAATTATTGTAGGGTACAAAACCACCTCGAAGTTATCTTTTCTGATCAATCTTATGAGCTATCCCTATAAGTGTCACGAACAGCCCTAGAGTTCGTACAAAAATAACACCTTAAGATACACATCAACCAAAACCCTAATGTCACCTAGATACCTCAATGTCACCTCGAGTACCCGTGGGTTTGATTATACGATATGCATCACATAATTTCAGATTCATCATGTTCAATCCAACACAAAGAACTTCAAAGAGTGCCCCAAAGTTTCTACCGGAAAGTCAAGACGAAAACATGTGCCAACCCCTATGCATAGATTCCCAAGGTCACGGAACCCGCAAGTTGATCACCAAAACATACATCAAGTAGATCAATAGAACATCCCATTGTCACCACAGATATCCCATCGCAAGACATACATCAAGTGTTCTCAAATCCTTAAAGACTCAATCCGATAAGTAAACTTCAAAGGGAAAACCTAATTCTTCATAAGAAGATAGAGAGGGGAAAACTCCATATGATTCATCTATATTAATAAAGCTCGCGGTACATCAAGATCGTGCCATCTCAAGAACACGAGAGAGAGAGAGAGATCAAACACATAGCTACTTGTACATACCCTCAGCCCCGAGGGTGAACTACTCCCTCCACGTCATGGAGACTGCCGGGATGATGAAGATGGCCTCCGGTGATGGTTTCCCCCTCCGGCAGGGTGCCGGAACGGGCTCCCGATTGGTTTTTCGTGGTTCTGGAGGCTTGCGGCGGCGGAACTCCCGATCTAGGTTTCTTTTCGGAGGTTTCTATATTTATAAGAGTTTTTGGCGTTGGTCCCACGTCCAGAAGGTTCCCGAGGAAGTCACAAGCCAGGGGGCGCGCCCTAGGGGGGGGGCCTAGGCTTGTGGCCTCCTCGGCCTTCCTCTCCTGTGATTTTTTGCTCCGGTATTTTTTATATTTTCCAAAAATATTCTCCGTAAATTTTCAGCCCATTCCGAGAACTTTTATTTCTGCACAAAAACAACACCACGGTAGCTCTGCTGAAAACAGCGTCAGTCCGGGTTAGTTCTAATCAAATCATACCAAAATCATATAGAATTATTGTAAACATGGCATGAATACTTCATAAATTATAGATACGTTGGAGACGTATCATAGAACGACAAAGGGACCCCGTTGGTCCCATCGATCGTCGTACGCCCGACACATCGTCAGGGTCGTTGTGGAGTAAAAGTCGTCCTTCCTCGGCTTTGGCACAACGGTCGGCGAGGACGAACAGCTCTGCTACGGAGTCGATCTCGTCCCTGACGGAGAGATTCCCGCGCATCTTCACATCTGTGATGCCACTTGTAATGCCCAAGATGTGATCCTATCCTTATTTTGGCACGAGGGCCTCGACAGGGATAGAAGCGCATCTCGTCGTTTCGCAAGAATGGATATCATTACAAGTACATGTAAAGAAGAGATGAGTATATGGAATTGGCTTACACTCGCCACAAGCTAAATCAAGATCACATCAATACAACAACATATACAATCATCATACAGAAGAGCAGGGTCCGACTACGGACGAAATCAAATTACAAAATGACATCCATCCTTGCTATCCCAGGCTGCCGGCCTGGAACCCATCCTAGATCGATGATGATGAAGAAGAAGAACTCCAAATCAAACAAGCATCGCTCTCACGTCATAGCATCGCCTTACCTATACCTGCAACTGTTGTTGTAGTAATCTGTGAGCCACGCGGACTCAGCAATCTAATTTCCAAGGGTATCAAGACTAGCAAAGCTTAATGGGTGAGATGTGGTAAAGTGGTGAGGCTGCAGCAAGCTCTAAGCATTTATTTGAGTAGCTAACTTACGAGTACAAGAATAAGGGGGGTAATCGTCGCATAAACGGACATGAACTAATAATGATCACTAAGTGATCCTGAACACCTACTTACGAGTCAAACATAACCCCACCGTGTTCTCTCTCGGTTCAGAAATCATGAGAAGAGACAGTCACGGTTACGCACACAGTTGGTGTATTTTATTTGAGTTTACTTTAAGTTCTCTATGACCGGTTGTTAAACAAAATTTCCAAGTTGCCACATAACAGCGGGCACGACTCTCATGAAAGATTTAACCCTGCAGGGGTGCTCCAACTCCTCCATCACAAGCTAACCACAAGCTGTGTTGGAATTCCTCAACCGCGGGATAACCCGTAGTATTTGTGGAATCCCGATGGAAACTCTCAACCTCGAGATAGCCCGAAGTGTCCTTGAACTCGCGCGCTCAAGACGTTCGAGAAAGGTAAAACAAATCCAGCAAGGCCGCCCGACGTGGCTACAATCTTGATAGGAGTCGCGTATCTCGTTCTCAGGGCACAACCGGATGAGCACTACGTACAGTGGCCTGATAGAAATCCGTCGAGTTGCCCTGAGGTGGCCCCGCAAGTGGCTCTAGTTTGGACCATGAGGAGCACTGACCCGGGTTGTTGATTAATTATCCACGGGGTGATCATGCCCTATGCAAATTTTAGTTGTTATTAAGCAAATAGTACCAATGTTGGGCCTTGCCAGACGAGTTTTATCCTAAAACGAAAGTCAAGGGGGTCCCCATAACAACCCCGAGCATGTTAGGAGCGCTCAATATGGAACATAACACCGGTACACAAGTAACTATGTGCAAGCACATTTGCTCCCTTGGTGGTTTTGGTAATTAATAACAACATATATGTCATTGAACTAATGTTTCCACTAAGCATATTTCAGGAAAAGTTCAATGATGATTTGGCAAAAGGATTGTGGAGAAACCCCTAGATGCAAGGAAATGGATTGGCAAAGCTTCAAGCAAGAGGTCTCTACATTTTACTTTGTGAGAAATCACCTTGAGTCCATAGGAAAGCCAATACTATTAAAAGGGGGTAAGGTACTGTTGGTGAACAAGATGCTCAAGGTGCACAAGTGATAGTCACCAAAAACATCCACAAACTCTTCCACAAAAGTCTTTCCAAGCCTATCTTGAAAATCGGTGCTACCAACAATTCCCACTCGGTTCCACCGATTCCCAAACTCAGACAGACCCATGTCAAACCCTAGCCCTTCGGTGCAACCGATTCTGCATCGGTGCCACCGAGGTCAGCTTGCCAACTTTCTGTTACCTTGTTTCATAAAATCGGTCTTACCGAGTTTTTTTGGATCGGCGTCACCGAGTTGTGCAATCTGACCGTTGGTCACCTAATCGGTACCACCGAGAGTTATGTATCGGTCTCACCGAGATTCAAAAGTTACTGCCTTTTGGTCACTTCGGTACCATCGAGTTTTACACTTCGGTGTCACCGAGTTGGTCACTTTAGGTGTAACGGTTGGATTTTTGGGGATGCCTATATGTACCCCTTCACCACCACCCATTCGAAAGTGAAGCACTTAGAACTATTCCATACTTGCCCCATCCATGTTTCTGAGAGAGAGCCACCTACTCATGTGTTGAGATCAAGCCATTACACTCAATCCATATGAATCTTGATCTCTAGGCTCCCCAAGTTGCTTTCCACCAAATCAATCTCTTCCACCATAGCCAAATCCATGAGAGAGTGATTGTGTGTTGAGGAGTCTATCATCTTGAAGCACAAGAGCAAGGAGTTCATCGACATTGCCGAGCCTATTACCTTTTGGAGGGTGGTGCCTCCTAGATTGGTTAGGTGTCGCTTGGGAGCCTTCTACTTCGTGTTGTGGAGTTGAACAAAAAGTTTATACGGGCAAGGAGATCGCCTACTTCGTGAAGATCTACCTATAGTGAGGCTAGTCCTTCGTGGACGGAAGCCGTTATGGAATAGTCAAGGTTGCTACTTCGTGGACTCTTATGGGTGGAGCCCTCCGTGTACTCTCGCGACCGTTACCCTCCGTGGGTTGAAGACTCCATAAACGTGGACGTATGATAGCACCACCTATCGGAACCACGGGAAAAATCTTCGTGTCGTCAAATTGTGTTTGATCTTCCTTCCTACCCTCTACTACATATGCTTGTTGTTACTTTCCGCAGCTATACTCTTAGACATGCATGTGTAGGGTGTACTTGAATTGCTATCATTGCTAAAAACTTCCAACACTTAAAATTGGGAAAAGGTGGAATTTTTATTTTGGTCAAGTAGTCTAATCACCCCCCTCTAGACATACTTTCGATCCTACAAGTGGTATCAGAGCTTTGGTCTCCATTGCACTGGTCTCAAAACCTAGGAGAGTATGGCGTCTAGTGAAGGAAATTATCACCGTAGAGGTCCGTACTTTGATGGCACTATTTTTTTGCTAGTTGGAAGCACCAAATGAAAAATGCATATTCTTGGTCATAACCCCGCCGTATGGGCTGTTGTTCGTGTTGGCTTGCAAGGTGAATTCTTTGGTGATGGAAAGGAATCGGATCGTGAAGCGACCACGGATGAATTGAAGATGTTGCAATACAACGCTCAAGCATGTGACATTCTCTTCAACTGCCTATGCCCCGAAGAATTCAACAAAATCAGCCGTCTTGAGAATGCAAAATAGATTTGGGATACTTTGGTTGATATGCATGAAGGTACCGAATCCGTGAGAGAATCCAAGTTGGACGTTCTTCAAAGTCAGCTTGACAAGTTCAAGATGAAGGATGGTGAAGGAGTCACAGAGATGTACTCTAGGCTAGCTCTCATCACAAATGACATTGCCGGCTTAGGAAGCGAAGAAATGACCGACACATTCATCATCAAGAAGATACTTCGAGCTTTGGATGAGAGATACGACACTGTGTGCACATTAATCCAAATGATGCCCAACTACAAAGATCTCAAGCCTACGGAAGTCATTGGAAGGATTGTGGCTCATGAGATGACACTCAAGGACAAAGAAGAGCTTCACAACAAGTCTAGCGGTGCTTACAAGGCCACAAGTGATGCTCCCGCAACCTCTAGTGACAACCTTGTCACCAATGAAGAGATAAGCCTCATGGTCAAGAAATTCAACAAGTTCTATAAGAATAAAGGCAAAGAACGAAGCTCCAACTCAAGATATGAAGAGAAGCGTTCGTCATGTCGTGACCGAAACTGCTACAATTGTGGGAAGCCCGGACACTACTCTAATGAGTGCATGGCTCCCTACAAACGAAGATAATAGTCACCTAGAAGACGAAGCTCAAGGAATGAATCACCTCAAAGAGAGAGAAGGAGTAGAGATGATCGTTATGAACGAAGACCCTCAAGGAGAAGTAGGGACTCGGAGAAGAAGGACAAGTACACCAAGAGCTACACAAGAAGAAGACATCAAGCTCATGTTGGCGAATGGGTTTCCGGCTCCTAATTCGATAACAACTCCGAGAGAAGCTATCACTCCAACTCCGACTATAGTCAAGATGAAGGTGTTGCCAGACTTGCACTAGTGACTACCAACTCCTATGATCTATTTGATTCACCAAATGAAGGGAGTGGAAGTTGCTTCATGGCTAAAGGCCCCAAGGTATCACACCCCGAGTATCTTGATTTCAATAGTGATGAAGATGATTTACTTGGTGATGATGACTTGCTCTTTGATAAAACTAGTGATGTTAGTCAAAATGAACTTGATAATTTTCATGCTTGTCAAAATAAGTCGGTTGATGATGAAAAGATGAAAATAGAACAACTAACTAAAGAATTAAACACTCTTAAGTTAGCTCATGAATCTACTCTATAAGATCATAGAGAGCTTGTAAGGACTCATGAGAAGCTACGCTTCGAGAAGCTCACCTTGGAGCAAGAACATGAGTTTCTTAAAGCTATCAATGACGATCTCCGAAAGAAGACTTCATCTTATCTAGCCAAACGATTACTCTTGTCTACATTCATGCCACAAGTTAAACCTGGACAAGCTAGTAACAATGGCAAGAAAGGTTCTTCATCTAGTAGCAACAATAAAAATGCTAAATCTAATGATGTTGCTTCTAGTAGTTCTATTGATTCCACTAAAGATGATTCTCTTAGCCAAGTTACACTTGAGCAAGAAAACAATTTATTGAAAGGGATTATAGAGAAAGGTATCTACAAGAGTCTTGCCGGGTGTAAGCAATTTGAGGAAATTGTATGCAAGCACGAAGGATACCGGAAGAACCATGGCATTGGCTACTTCAACACTAATGGAGTTGAATGGGAAGAAGGTCAATACCCCAAGCCCAAGTTTGTTCCTCAAAGGGAGAAGTATGAACATACTCTTCCCAAGGGAACAAACACTCAAGATGACCTTCCACCACAAGACCACAAGCTTATGGGCAAGGACAAGCTTCAAGAGGACATTGACTCATATGAAGATGAATCCCAAGCTTTGCTGGAGTGGGTTCCCAAGGCTACTTCAAGCTCAACTTCTACAAGTGCCACTTCAACACCAAGGATCCCCATCAAGTTGATGTGGGACGTCCCCAAGAAGAAGAACTAGAGAAGTTCTTGAGGGGTGACTCCACCAATGCAATTCACTCTCATTCATTATTGGCAAGAACTAGTTGCAATCAACGTCAACATCATGCAATAGTGCAAGGAGTCACATATTCCCTCAAAGGTAAGCAAGGGACAAGGTAATCAACAAATCCATGGACATCATCATGTATGCTTTGCACTCCATGTCCATAGATATCCTTGTATTTGTCTCTTGTGTGTTGGGACTAACCCATGTAGGTGAGAAGAGTAAGGAAACAACAAGGATGCTCCCAACTCTTTGTGATCTTCATCAACCTTGAGCATCCACCACTACATCACCCACATGAAGTCTTCATCGACAAAACCCAAGGTTAGTTTATCCCTCCTATGGGGGGATGTCACATCAAGGGGGAGCTTTACTCTAAGACTTGAGTTAAAGCGTCTCATAGTATGTGACAGCATTAAATGCTTTATGTAAAAGTGGTAACCCCACTTGTGCTTAAACGATGAGTATGACCTATGATCAAGTATTCTTACTTGGCTCCTAAGTCAATATACTCATATATAGATGACTCCATCATCACCCAAAATGCTTGATAGATGCTAGTATGTATGTGCATGTTTGCCATGATTTCATTTGACATCTTATTGTGTGAGCATGTTGGTCTGCATTTCTTTACTCATTTGAGGAGATCCAATTGTTGCTATTTGGCTTTTGATTTTTCTTTTGCCAGTTGGATGGACAAGAATGCCTAGGACCACTCTCTAGCTATCTACGCTTTCTCGTCTCATATTCCACTCGTGCTGCATCACAAAATTTGAACAAGGACTTTTCGATCTCTCTGTGTGAGGAGCACTCGGAGTTCCGTATCGACAAAGGACTAACCATTAAAACCTCCCAAGTGCATCTCGGTGGAACCAATACAAAATCTCGGTCTCACCGAATGCCTAGGGTTGATATGGTTTTCAATCTCGGTAACACCGATTCCTTATTCTCGGTCACACCAAGTTTCCTTGTCAACTGACAGTTGAGAAACTCGGTGGCACCGACAATTTCGAACCGGTGTCACCGACAGCAAAGGGTATATTACCTAGCGGACCCGACTTTTGAAATTCAACCGCAAAAGTCCGTTTCCTCCAACCCTAAGATGCCTCTCCGGACCCCTTGGTCGTTGCCCTTGCCTCCCCGTGCGCCTCCGCCATTGGGAATCACCGCCGCCGACGGAATCTTCACCACCGTCGTCGCCTTAGCGGATCCTTCACCGAGTTAGGGTATGGATCCGGCCCTCTTTGCGCTCCCCTTCCGATTCATGCGCATTAGAGTAACTTTTATCGATAATCCACCAATTGCAATCCTCTCAATCCTCTAGAAATCTCATTAGCTTAGCGAACGATAGATTTTTAGGTCTAGTCGTCCGCAAAACCGAATCTCGGTGATACCGAGTCAGAAAAATCGTCTCTACCAATTTTGTTTTGGACTACTGAGGACAGTCTCGGTGAAACCGAGTGGCAATTTTTGGTATGACTGAAATTGCTGCCAAGTTTCTGTAAGGAGTTCTGTGCGTCTCGGTGGTACCGAAACTTTTGACTCGGTGACACCGAAATCCCTTTTTGCTGAAAGCTATATCTAAGAATTTCTTTGTTCAAACCTTTGAAAATCTTCTGCAATTTTGTGATGACTCAATCCTATCCTCTCTTCTATACTCTATTTCACAGGGTCAGAGATGTCAGATGCTGAAGATAGCCAGAATGATCTCAGAGAGCAAAGTGTTGACATGAGTTCAGGCACTAGTCCTGAGAGGAGGTATGATGATGTTCCTAGCTCATCTGATCTGCCCAAGGCTGCAACCAGGGCAAGAAGGAAGCTCAACTCAGATGAAGAAGATGAGGACTTTATTCCTGAGGAGCTGTCCAAGAAGGATGCTGCTGCAAAGAGCACTACTGCTGCCTCTTCATCCAAGAAGAAGAAGGCAATAAGGAAAGAGTATGCTAGCTCAGGGACAGCCAGAGCACCAGAGAGTGATAGGGCAACAATGACTGTTGAGACCTCTAAGAAGTCCATGCCTAAGAAGGCATGAGAGAAGAAGAGGTCCAGGAAGAGGATCATTCATGTCATGGGCAGGCCTACCTCAATGTATGAGGACCCAGCAGAGGCTGCTGCTGAGGAGGAGGAGGAAGAGCCAGTTGCCAAGGCCCCTCCTAAGAAGAAGAAGAAGCTCATGGCTGATGCTATGCCTAAGGGTACCTCATCCAAAGGTACCAAGACTGCCCCCAAGAAGGTTGCTGCAGATAAACCCAAGAGCTTCTCCAGAGACATACCAGCTTCTAGCAATAACAAGACCTGCACTTTCAGGGAAGCTGAGGATGATGCTATGTCAGCTTTGATGAAGCTAAGACCACACCTTCCAGAACACAATGCCATCCACTTGCTAGCTGAGGACATGAAGAAAAGGAAGGGCTCTGGTTTGAGAGAGTGGAGAGTTGTAGATCCATATTCACAGAGGAGGAAGACTGTTGTGGACTACAGGTTCTATACAAAGGAGCAACAAGATTTCTATGAAACAATCTTTCTTGATAAGAGCCCTGCTATGAGTGACATGAGATATGTGGATTGGAAGTACATCAAGGAGAATGAGGATTACTTCCCAAGTGTGCAAGACAACTTCCACTGTATTGGTCTGGATGAGTTTCTTGGTAAGGAGTTTACTTCTTGGAACGATGAAATGATCATGCAATTCTACTCTACTGCTCATTTCTATGGAGATGGTAGAATTGTATGGATGACTGAAGGTGCACGATATGAATCCACAGTTGAGGAGTGGGCTACCATCTTAGGAGTCCCAGAGGTGGAAGATGGTGACATCAATGTCTACAATGAGCCCAAGGCAAGCCACAATGCCATGAAGAACATGTACAATGAGATTCCTGCTACACATGTGAAGTCTCACAAGCTAGGATCCATTTACTTCCTCCAGGCTGGTCTACGCACTATCAACACTATCTTGAGGCATACCTTGATGCCTATGTCTGGAGGTGAGAAGATGATTAGAGGCTATTCCATCAACATGCTGCTCCATCTGGATCAACATACGAGATTCAGAGTGATGGATCTGATAGTGGAGACTGTGAAGAGGGTTGATGCTTATCAAAAGTGTTCATGTTGCTATGCACCCTATATCCAGATGCTTATCAACTCCAAGCTGGAGAAGCACATTTTTGCACTTGACAGACCACATTTGCCACTATTGCCAGAGCTAGAAGACAACATTGTGGTGACGGACCCAGATCATCCCACTTCAGCTACAGCACAGGCACATGCAGAGGCTGCCAGAGACTCCAGTTCTCAGGTGCCAAGGTCTAGGAGTGAGCAGATGGATCTCCTACTTAGCTCTGTGCTCAGCATGCAGAAGGACATCAGCGAGATATTGAAGAACCAGGCGAGCCTCTCGAGGATTGTTGACAACAAATTTCATATTCTCAACAACAAGGTGGATGAGCTCACATTGACTGTGACTGAGCTCAAGAAGGAAGTTGACGCAGTGCCTAGCCCTCACTCTACAGATGATGATGATGATGAGGATCGTGCACCTCTCAGGCCAAACACTCAGTTCACTACTCAGGCTAGATCAGCTACAGTGTCAGCTCCAGAGTTGCGACCTTCTTCATCAGCACCTGCTACAGCTTCTTCAGCTCCATCAGCTCCTCCAGTTACTCCAGTTGCTACACCAACTCCATCCATGACGTCTGCAGACATCTTCGCTGATGCCGTTCTCTCTACTCCTTCATCGAGCACCGGAGGAGATCAGCCCCAGAAGAACGATTAGCTCTATAACTTTGAGCTTTTTGGTAACTTGTTGCCAAACGGGGAGAAGATGTATATAGATCTTTAGGCTTCGAGAGAGAGAGAGCGTTGGTTTTTATTGCCTTTCAAAACATTTGATATCTTTTGGTTTGGATGTGTTAAACTTTGTTGGTGTTTGATCATACACTTGATGTGTATTGCTACTATTTCCTATCATTGTGATGCTTATGAGATGGTCATTCACCTTTACTTGATTGTGTTGTGCTATGATATTCATTCTTATTATTCTCGCACACCACCAAGTTGTATGTGACATGAAAGAGTGCCCCATGTACCTAATCGATTGTGCATTTGCATTCAAACGCAAATTCAAAATAATGCACAAATTTAGGGGGAGCTCTTGCTTATCACATACTTCTCAAAGCGACGATTATATTCATTGATTATATCATATGACGAAGCTTTGATCTATATGTTGTCATCAATTACCAAAAAGGGGGAGATTGAAAGCACATTTGCTCCCTTGGTGGTTTTGGTAATTAATAACAACATATATGTCATTGAACTAATGTTTCCACTAATCATATTTCAGGGAAAGTTCAATGATGGCTTGGCAAAAGGATTGTGGAGAAACCCCTAGATGCAAGGAAATGGATTCGCAAAGCTTCAAGAAAGAGGACTCTACATTTTACTTTGTGAGAAATCACCTTGAGTCCATAGGAAAGCCAATACTATTAAAAGGGGGTAAGGTACTGTTGGTGAACAAGATGCTCCACGTGCACAAGTGATAGTCACCAAAAACATCCACAAACTCTTCCACAAAAGTCTGTCCAAGCCTATCTTGAAAATCGGTGCTACCAACAATTCCCACTCGGTCCCACCGATTCCCAAACTCAGACAGACCCATGCCAAACCCTAGCCCTTCGGTGCAACCGATTTTGCATCGGTGCCACCGAGTTCAGCTTGCCAACTTTCTGTTACCTCGTTTCATAAAATCGGTCTTACCGAGGTTTTTTTGGATCGGCATCACCGAGTTGTGCAATCTGACCATTGGTCACCTAATCGATACCACCGAGAGTTATGTATCGGTCTCACCGAGATTCAAAAGTTACTGCCTTTTGGTCACTTCAGTACCACCGAGTTTTACACTTCGGTGTCACCAAGTTGGTCACTTTAGGTGTAACGGTTGGATTTTTGGGGATGCCTATATATACCCCTTCACCACCACCCACTCGAAAGTGAAGCACTCAGAACTATTCCATACTTGCCCCATCCAATTTTCTGAGAGAGAGCCACCTACTCATGTGTTGAGATCAAGCCATTCCACTCCATCCATATGAATCTTGATCTCTAGCCTCCTCAAGTTGCTTTCCACCAAATCAATCTCTTCCACCATAGCCAAATATGTGAGAGAGTGATTGTGTGTTGAGGAGTCTATCATCTTGAAGCACAAGAGCAAGGAGTTCATCGACATTGCCGAGCCTATTACCTTTGGAGGGTGGTGCCTCCTAGATTGGTTAGGTGTCGCTTGGGAGCCTCCTACTTCGTGTTGTGGAGTTGAACCAAGAAGTTTGTACGGGCAAGGAGATCGCCTACTTCGTGAAGAACTACCCATAGTGAGGCTAGTCCTTCGTGGACGGAAGCCGTTATGGAATAGTCAAGGTTGCTACTTCGTGGACCCTTATGGGTGGAGCCCTCCGTGGACTCTCGCGACCGTTACCCTCCGTGGGTTGAAGACTCCATAAACGTGGACGTACGATAGCACCACTTATCGGAACCACGGGAAAAATATTCGTGTCTTCAAATTGCGTTTGATCTTCCTTCCTACCCTCTACTACATATGCTTGTTGTTACTTTCCGCTGCTATACTCTTAGACATGCATGTGTAGGGTGTACTTGAATTGCTATCATTGCTAAAAACTGCCAACACATAAAATTGGGAAGAGGTAGAATTTTTTATTTTGGTCAAGTATTCTAATCACCCCCCCTCTAGACATACTTTCAATCCTACACTATGGCGGCAAAGGTGGAACAAAACACCGAGCAAAAGGCCAAGCCTTCCACCTCTTACCAAGCATATATGTGCATTAAATTAAATAGCAATAATATTGTGATATCTCAAAAACATCCATGTTGGCACATGGAAACAATTGCACCTGCAACTAGCAATGCTATAAGAAGGGCTGAGCAAGCGGTAACATAGCCAAACAATGGTTTGCTGGGATGTGGGGGGTTAGAGGCTTATCATGGCATTTTAGGAGGCTTGACAAACAAGTGGTAGGTAGCGAGACAAGCGATAGAAACGAGACATCTAGCATGGGAATGATAGTAATGGTATCCAGGGAAATGGTCATCTTGCCTGAGATCCCGCTTGGAAGAAGAACGAATCCGTGAAGTAGACGCACCAACGTAGTCGAAATTCGTCCTCACACTCCGAACGCTTTCGGAACTCTATCGAGAAGAAGCAATCCGGAAACAACAATCAACACATGATTAACACCACAACATATGCATAACATGATGCGAAAACAAATATGATGCATGTCCGGTTTAATCATGCAAGACATGGCAAGCACATCAATCAAATACTACACATTAAGTGAAGCTCAAAATGCAACTAGTTACATATTGGCGAAACTCCACGTTCAAATCATTTAGTTCACTCTCGTTTAGGTACTCATCAATATTAAATGTTGTTTAACATGGGTGGTCATGGCATAAGGTGAAGATGGAATCAACGCAATTTTAAATGGAGAAGGGGAACATACCTAATACAAAATAATAACTCTCCATATTATGAGAAATGTGGTTAATCGTGTTTAACTAAACAATCATTTTAAATGTTGTTAAACATGGCAAGAGGTGAAGCATAAACAACTACATCATCTAGGCATTTTAAATGAGGCCGAAAGCAACATATAGCATTTCCGAAACGACCCCATATGCAAATTATGAATTTGGTCCAGATCTTTCCTAAGCATATTTATATTTGTTAAACAGCAATATAAAGTTTGCCATGAGATTCGACACGTTTTCCTACTCAAGTTACATATAAAGAACATTTAATTTGGAGCTACGGTTATTTAGTTATGAAATAAATCATTTTAGCATGGCATTTACGCAAATTTAATCAAACAACAAGTTTAAACATTTTTAACATGGTTGAAAGTTGGGTATTATTAATCTACACGAAATTTTGAACATTTTACATATATTACATGTTTTAATCCGATGCACGGTTCGAGAGTTATTAAATGCATGATCAATAGGTTTTTTTTCTGTAAAACTGTAATTCACGGGATAATTGATAAAATCGCAACAGGAAAAAAAACTACGCGGGCCGAATCTCCTGGAACTGGGCTACATAGAGTGGGCGCAAGATAGCTAAAATGTGCCCAAGGCGCTATTTAGCAACAGGGAGGCGGGCTGGCATTGCTCACCTTAGTGGGCCTCGGGCCCAGACGGTTGTTGGGGGTGGCAGGGCAGTTGGAGGCGAAATGGGCCTTGGCGAGGCTTGGCACGGCCCACGCGAGTGACAAGGCGAGGCGAGGCGCTGGAGCTGGGCTGAGGCAGGGCGGCGGCCCACCTGGGCACTCGGCTCTCCAGAGCGAGGGCTCGTCTCGCTGGAGAGAGAGGCACGGTGTAACGCCCAAGATGCGGTCCTATCCCTATTAAGACACGAGGGCCTCGACGAAGATAGAAGCGCATCTAGTCGTTTCGCAAGTACATAAATCATTGCATACATGTAGGAAGAGATGAGTATATGAGTTGGCTTACACTCGCCACAAGCTATCTTACAAGTCCACACAATTATTCATACATTCATCTAGAAGACAGGGTCCGGCTACGGACGAAATCAAACGATAAAAGAAAGCAATGAAAATGTCTTGCTATCCCAGGAACACCACCACGAAGCTCCCCTACTCATCAGGATACGTAACGTACATACGCCTATGTTCTTCATCGTACTCCCACTGGAGCTGAGACACATCATCTGGCACGTACTCGTCAACGCATGTACCTGTATTGTTGTAATCTGTGAGCAATAGGGACTCAGCAATCTCATAACCCGGGTACCGAGACTATGTAAGCCAATAGGTGAGGAATGGTGAAGTGGTGAGGCTGCAGCAAGCACTAAGCATGTATTTGGTGGCTAACTTACGAGAACATGAATGTAAATATGGTGGCCTACGCATGACGGTAGTGAACTATAATGATCACTAAGTGATCCAAACATAACCCCACCGTGTTCTCTCCCGGTTCATGTTCACGAGTAGAGACAGTCACGGTTACGCACGCAGTTGGTGTATTTTATTTGAGTTTACTTCAAGTTAACTATAACCGGGTGTTAAACAAATTTCCAAGTTGCCACATAACCACGGGCATAGCTTCTCGAAAAGATTTAACACTCCAGGGGTGCTCCAACTCATCCATCACAAACTAACCACACGCCGCGGGAATAACCTCGACCACGAATCCCGTGATCTCCTAGGAAATTCCGTTGGAAAACCTCAACCTCGAGATAGCCCAAAGTATCCTCGGAATTCCTCGCGCAAGACATTCGAGAAAGGTAAAACAAGTCCAGCAAGACCGCCCGACGTGTCACCAGACCCGATAGGAGCCGCGTATCTCGTTCTCAGGACACGACCGGATGAGCACTACGTACAGTGGCCTGATAGACATCGCTCGAGTTGCCCTGAGGTGGCCCCGCAAGTGACTCTGGGTTGGACCAACACTCATGAGGAGCACTGGCACGAGTTGTTGATTAATTATCCACGGGGTAGCTAAGCCCTATGCATTTTAATTAAGTTCTTTAGCAAATGTAGTACCAAAGTTGGGTCTTGCCAGACAAGTTTTAATCAAAAACGAATGGTCAAGGGGGTCCCCATAACAACCCCGAGCATGTTAGGAGAGCAAAATATGGAACATAACACCGGTACTCGGAACTAGTGCGGCTAAAGTAGAACAAAACACTGGGCAAAAGGCCGCACCTTCCACCGTTGCCACATATATATGTGCATTAATTTAAATAACAGTAAATAAAGTGATATCTCCCAATATCCATGTTGGCACATGGAAACAAGTTGCACCTGCAACTAGCAACGCTATAAGATAAGGGCTAAGCAGCGTCTAACGTAGCCAATCAATGTTTTGCTAGGAAGTGGAGGGGTTAGAGGCTTTCATGGCAATTTAGGAGGCTGACAGTTTAAGTGGTAGGTAACAAAACATAACGGTAGAAGCGAGACATCTAGCATAGCAAAAATAGTGTCGGTATCTAGGTACGATCATCTTACCTGTTGGTTCTTCAGAGGGACAAAGAGCTGGGTCCTTGATAACCCACAAGTATAGGGGATCGCAACAGTTGTCGAGGGTAGAGTATTCAACCCAAATTTATTGATTCGACACAAGGGGAGCCAAAGAATATTCTCGAGTATTAGCAGCTGAGTTGTCAATTCAACCACACCTGAAAGACTTAATATCTGCATCAAAGTATTTAGTAGCAAAGTAGTATGGAAGTAACGGTAACGGTGGCAAAAGTGACAGTAGCAACGGAAAAGTAACTTAGCAAAGATCAATATGTGAAAAGCTCGTAAGCAATGGATCAGTGATGGATAATTATGTCGGATGGCATTCATCATGCAACGGTTATAACATAGGGTGATACAGAACTAGCTCCAATTCATCAATGTAATGTAGGCATGTATTGCATATATAGTCACACGTGCTTATGGAAAAGAACTTGCATGACATCTTTTGTCCTACCCTCCCGTGGCAGCGGGGTCCTAATGGAAACTAAGGGATATTAAGGCCTCCTTTTAATAGAGAACCGGACAAAAGCATTAGCACTTAGTGAATACATGAACTCCTCAAACTACGGTAATCACCGGAAAGAATCCCAGTTATTGTCACCCTAGGGGATGCGGATCATAACTCGTAATAGGTGTCTACAACTTGCAAGATAGGATCAAGAACACATATATATTCATGAAAACATAATAGGTTCAGATCTGAAATCATGGCACTCGGGCCCTAGTGACAAGCATTAAGCATAGCAAAGTCATAGCAACATCAATCTCAGAACATAGTGGATACTAGGGATCAAACCCTAACAAAACTAACTCGATTACATGGTAAATCTCATCCAACCCATCACCGTCCAGCAAGCCTACGATGGGATTACTCACGAACGGCGGAGAGCATCATGAAATTGGTGATGAAGGATGGTTGGTGATGACGACGACGTCGATTTCCCCTCTCCGGAGCCCAAAACAGACTCCAGATCTGCCCTCCCGAGGAAGAATAGGAGGTGGCGGCGGCTGCGTATCGTGAAACACGATGAACTCTTCTCTCTGATTTGTTTCTCCCCGAATAGGAATATATAGAGTTGGAGTTGAGGTCGGCGGAGCTCCAGGGGGCCCACAAGACATGGGGCACGCCCTAGGGGGGGAGGCGCCCCCCTGGCTTGTGACTAGGTGGTGGACCCCCTCCGGTTGATTCTTTCGCCAGTATTTTTTATTAATTCCAAAAATATTCTCCGTAAATTTTCAGGTCAATCCGAGAAATTTTATTTCTGCACAAAAATAACACCAAGGCAATTCTGCTGAAAACAGCGTCAGTCCGGGTTAGTTCCATTCAAATCATGCAAATTAGAGTCCAAAACAAGGGCAAAAGAGTTTGGAAAAGTAGATACAATGGAGACGTATCAACTCCCCCAAGCTTAACCCATTGCTTGTCCTCAAGCAATTCAGTTGACAAACTGAAAGTGACAAAGAAAAACTTTTACAAACTCTGTTTGATCTTCTTGTTGTAAATATGTCTAACTGATGTTCAGATTTTCAGCAAGGATTATAGACTAACCACATTCACAATAACATTTAGGTCTCACATTTACTCATATCAATGGCATGACCAACTAGCGAGCAATAATAATAAATCTCGGATGACAACAATTTTAGCAAAACAATCATAATACAATATGATATAATGGTATCTCGCTAGCCCTTTCTGAGACCGCAAAACATAAATGCAGAGCACCTCCGAAGAACAAGGACTGACTAGACATTGTAATTCATGGTAAAAGAGATCCATTCACAATCATACTCAATATCAATTAATAACAAAGCATACAAATGACGGTGGTGCTCTCTAACTGGTGCTTTTTATAAGAAAAGGATGACTCAACAATAAAGTAAAATAGATAGGCCCTTCGCAGAGGGAAGCATTGATTTGCAGAGGTGCCAGAGCTCGAGCTTTTAAAACAGGGATGAATAATAATTTTGAGCGGTATGCTTTCATTGTCAACATAACAACCGAGAGATCTCGGTATCTTCCATGCTAGATACATTATAGGCGGTTCCCAAACAGAATAGTAAAGTTTTTTACTCCCCATCCACCAATCAATCACACTCCACGGCGAGCCGAATCCACGGGTACGATCCATACAAACAACAATCCTGGGGGAGTTTTGTTTCATTATATTTTGATTTGATTTTGAGCATGGAACTGGGCATTCCAAATACCAGCCACTTTCTCGTGAATGATAGTGAATCAACACATATCGTGAGAATAACCCACCTACCATGGAAGATACTGACAGCCCCTAGTTACTACATGAGCGATTCGGGCATGCAAAACAGAATATTATTTGAAGATTTAGAGTTTGGCACATGCAAATTTACTTGGAACGGCAGGTAAATACCGCATATAGGTAGGTATGGTGGACTCATATGGAACAACTTTGGGTTTATGAAAGTGGATGCACAAGCAGTATTCCCGCTTAGTACAAGTGAAGGCTAGCAAGAGACTGGGAAGCGACCAACTAGAGAGTGACAAGAGTCATAAACATGCTTTGAGATTAACCAACATTGAATGCAAGCATGAGTAGGATATAAATCACCATGAACATAAATATCGTGGAGGCTATGTTGATTTTGTTTCAACTACATGCGTGAACATGTGCCAAGTCAAGCCACTTGAATCATTCAGAGGAGGATAACATCCTATCATACCACATCACAACCATTTTAAAATGCATGTTGGCACTCAAGACAAACTATTATACACTCTTAGCTAATTAAGCATGTCATGAATAACTATAATCTCTAATTGTCATTGCAAACATGTTCCATCCATAATGAACTGAATCTAGAACGATGAGCTAATCATATTTAGAAAAACAAAATAGGTCGAGTTCATACCAGCTTTTCTCCATCTCAATCGCTTCATCATATATCATCATTATTGCCTTTCACTTGCACGACCGAACGGTGTGAATAATAATAAGAGTGCACGTGCATTGGACTAAGCTGGAATCTGTAAACAATTACTCAAAGGAGAAGGCAAGGTAATATGGGCTCTCTGTAAGATAAACAATGATGCATATGAGAGCCACTCAACATTTTCATCGTGGCCTTCTCCTTACGACCCAAATAAAAGAAATTTTGAAACAAGAACGGGAAAAACTATTTACACGGGAAAGCTCCCAACAAGCAAAAGAAGAACGAGAAATCTTTTTGGGTTTTCTTTTAATGATACAACTAAACAAACTAAAAGGTAAAGCTAGAACTAATTTTTTTGGTTTTTCTCAAGGTTAATTAAACACTCAAGATGAAAGCAGAAAGAAGAAATAAAATACCATGGCTGATACAATGAAAAAGTATGAGCAACGACAACTGGAATGAGTGTGTGAACATGAATGTAATGTCGGTGAGGAATACGTACTCCCCCAAGCTTATGCTTTTGGCCTATGTTGGTCTATGGCCATGGCTGAAAATAACCATCTCCTGTATACTCCGGAGGGTACTGAGGGTTCCACTGGTTGGCGAGCTCCTGTGGCTCCCACTGAAAAACTGGATCCTGATACGGATCAAGGGCTGGTGCTGACTCAGGTGCTGGGGGTTGCGAAAGACCCCAATATCTGTAGATGTCCTCGGGCATAATAGTGTACCTGCCTGAATGGATATCGAACAAAGAAGAAGCAGGCAGAGTAATAATCTCACAAGTACCCTGACTAAATACTACTCCCTCCATTCCTTTATATAAGGTGTATTTGTTTTTTCAAAAGTCAAACGAGTGCATGTTTGATCGAGTTTTTAGAAAAATATATCAATATCCACATTACAAAATTTATTTCATTTGATCCAACATGAAAAGTAGTTTCATATTTTATCTATTAGGTGTTGCAGATGTTGTCATTTTATTCTATAATCTTGGTCAAACATTTCAATGGTTGACTTGCACGGAAACCAATACACCTTATATTCTCGAACGGAGGGAGTAGGTTGTAAAGCAGCTTTCTATCATTATCCTTCCTAATAAAATCATGTGCTACCATACTATCATAGTCTAAATATCTTGTAGGTAGTAACCTTTCCTCTTCCTCGTCAAGCCTAATGGGTATTTTAAAGTGTTTGGCTAGACGAGATGCATAGATACCTCCGAATACGGGGCCCTTCGAACGGTTTAAGTTCAACCATTGGGCCACTATAGTGCCCAGACTAAAAGTTCTATCAGCAAGTAAAGCGTGGTGCAGAATGGCGAGGTCGGGAGCACTAAGGCTTCCACTCTCCCCACGACCAACTAAACATCTCCCCGCGAATAATGAATAATAGCGTAGAACGGGAAAATGTAAACTAGCCGCTCTTGCCTTTGATACCCCTCTCTCTTCCCCCACAGTGATTGCGGCAATAAAGTCCTCCATGTCTCTAGGACGTGGTTCACTGATGCTGCCCTCATAAGGTATTTTGCAAACTTTGCAAAAATCATAAAGTTTCATCTCCTTAGGGACATCATATAAGTAAAATTCTACCATGGGAGGATTCTTCCTAGGATAAAAGTGAAAATTTTGCACACAGATATTAGTGAGTAGGAGGTACTGGTCACACTTATCGTTGAGGAAGTCGGTGATGCCTGCATTCTCAGCCAAATAATAAAAATCTTCATAAATTCCGACCGCCCTCAAGACTGCATCACTTGGCCATTCACATGGCCGAACCTCCGCGACGCGAGGAAGATTATATTTGGACTTTTTCTCCTCCTCATTTTCATCTTCTTTAGAGCCCCGGCTTGAAGAGCCTCTTAATAATCTCCTCATCATTTTTCTGAAAAATTTCTGAAATTTTTAGTGGCTCACAATAAAGGTGAACAAACTCAACAAAACTTATAGCAACTACTCCCACAAGTGCCTAGAGGCTATATCATGCATCAAAACTGCTTGGGACCATACAAATTTGACATGCAAGCTCAAGAACAAGGTCACCACAGCAGCAAATATTTGCAATATATAAAGCACTAGAACAAAAACTAATTGGACCATTGGAGAAGTCACATACCGAAGAACAATCCCTCAAAACAGTTTTGCAAATGGAGCTTTGCACAAGGAGATCGAAAATGGCAGCAAAATGAGCTAGAATACGGGTTTGAGCAATGGTGGGATTTTTTCTGGAGGAAGACGAAGTAGATGGTGGCTGGAATAAGTGAGGGGGCCTACGTGGGACCCACAAGCCAGGGGGCGCGCCCAGGGGGGTGGGCGTGCCCTGCAGGCTTGTGGCCCACTGGTGCAGCCCCTGATGTGTTCTCAGTGCCAAAAATTCTTAAATATTCCAGAAAAAATCATACTACATTTTCAGGGCATTTGGAGAACTTTTATTTTTAGGTCACTTTTTTATTGCACGGATAAAACAGAAAGCAGAAAAATAATAGCATTTTTACTGTAATTAACTCTAAATAACAGAAAGTAAAAGTTGGGTACAGAAAGTTGTGCTTTCTAAATTCATCCATCTCATGCCCGTCAAAAAGAATCCATCAATAAGGTTGATCAAGTCTTATTGACGAACTTTTTTCGAATGACACAGAACCGGAGAATTTTCGAATAACACTAGGTTACCTCAATGGGGATATGCATGTCCCCAACAATAAGTATATCATATTTCTTTTTGGCAGTAGGGAGAGGGAATTCAAAACCTCCAATAATAATCGTTGAATTTTTTTCAATGGAGTTGATACTATGAACTTGAGGTTGTTTCTTTGGAAAGTGTACCGTATGCTCATTACCATTAACATGAAAAGTGACATTGCCTTTGTTGCAAGCAATAACAGCTCCTGCAGTATTCAAAAAGGGTCTACCAAGGATGATCGACATACTGTCGTCCTCGAGAATATCAAGAATAACAAAGTCCGTTAAGATAGTAACATTTGCAACTAGAACAGGCACATCTTCACAAATACCGATGGGTAAAGCAGTTGATTTATCAACCATTTGCAAAGAGATTTTAGTAGGTGTCAACTTATTCAAATCAAGTATACGATATAAAGAGAAAGGCATAACACTAACACCAGCTCCAAGATCACATAAAGCAGTTTTAACATAATTTCTTTTAATAGAGCATGGTATAGTAGGTACTCCGGGATCTCCTAGTTTCTTTGGTATTCCACCCTTAAAGGTATAATTAGCAAGCATGGTGGAAATCTCAGCTTCCGATATCTTTCTTCTATTTGTCACAATATCTTTCATATACTTAGCATAAGGAGACATTTTCAGAATATCAGTCAGGCGCATACGCAAAAAGACAGGTCTAAGCATTTCAACAAAGCGCTCAAAATCCTCATCATCCTAGTAATGATAATGAATGGCATGTTGACAGTAGGTTTTATATAAGATACATTAGCTTTATCTACAAGAACTTGGCACAATACAACAGAGGATGACAAGCACAACAATGCATTCCATTGTGCCAACTCCAAAGGAGCAACATATGCATGGGAATCATCTAGATAACATGGCAACAAAATAACAGATTTCAACACTTAGAAATATTTGGGCATTTGGAAGCATTATTTTGGTGACATGTTGACAACAAGAATGCCACTCATAACATGATCTATCATGGCAAGCAAAAATACCAGGGGCTAGAGCACACACTAATGGACATATTTCATGTTGACAAGATTATCATATGATGCAAGGATTAATTCATGTGAAAAAGACAAAATGGCATATTATCACAACACAACATTTTTTGCAAACTTGCTCAAATGGTAAATCTAATGCCACCATTGCACTCACTGGATTTTTCTACCTGAAAATCACCTATCACATGCCTATGTTACTGTTGATAAAACTCACACAATTGCATTCACAAAAATGACATAGCCACTTATAAGAAGCTATATGCCAAATGTGGCATGTCCTAAGTGCTAACAGATTTGGAAAGTCCAAATCTAGAAACTTTCCAAGGAAGGAAATAACCAGAAAAACACAGAAACTAATCAAACAAAACAAAATGTAAAAATAAGGGGCCACATGGCAGTGAGCCAGGGGCCCTGTGGGGTTGACTTTTGGTTGATTAGTTTTTGTGTTTTTCTGGTTATTTCCTTCCAAGGAAAGTTTCCAGATTAGGACTTTCCAAATCTGTCAGCACTTAGGACATGCCAAATTTGGCATATAGCTTCTTATAAGTGGCTATGTCATTTTTGTGAATGCAATTGTGTGAGCTTTATCAACAGTAACATAGGTATGTGATATGTGATTTTGGGGTAGAAAAATCCAGTGAGTGCAATCGTGGCATTAGATTTACCATTTGAGCAAGTTTGCAAAAATGTTGTGTTGTGATAATACGCCATTTTGTCTTTTTCACATGAATTAATCCTTGCATCATATGATAATCTTGTCAACATGTAATATGTCCATTAGTGTGTGCTCTAGCCCCAGGTATTTTTGCTTGCCATGATAGATCATGTTATGAGTGGCATTCTTGTTGCCAACATGTCACCAAAATAATGTTTCCAAATGCCCAAATATTTCCAAGTGTTGAAATCTGTTATTTTGTTGCCATGTTATCTAGATGATTCCCAGGCATATGTTGCTCCTTTGGAGTTGGCACAATGGAATGCATTGTTGTGCTTGTCATCCTCTGTTGTATTGTGCCAAGTTCTTGTAGATAAAGCTAATGCATCTTATATAAAACCTGTTGTCAACATGCCATTCTGTTAATAAGTGCCCTGGTTGCCCCTTGTTGAATTTCACGAAGTCTGGGAATCTGCTATTTTCAATATGTCATATTGTGAGGATGGTAGCCATTGATACGTGCATATTTTGATGTTGTTATAATGTAATTAATTGTAGTACATGTTGCCCTCTACAACCCTGTTAATTTTCATGCCATGAAAGTCCTTGTAGCATATGTCTTTGTTGCTGTCAAGATGCCATCAGGTTAACTCAGAATCTGTTAAACTGGAATTTTCACTAAGTCCCTAAAAACTGATTCAACATGCTATCTTATGAGCCAATTTGCTATTGATCCATGCTTCCTTTCATGTTTCTGTAGATAGATAAATTGTTGAGCATGATGTATTATTCATGCCCATGCCTTGGTTGTGATTTGATACTTGCTTTAGCTCTGGTAATGTGTGTTGCAAGATGTCATGTTGCTGTTTGTGGACAGATTGTGTGTTTGAATGTTTTGTGACTTGTGGGAGTTGTACTCCATTGTTTTGCTTGACCTTTAGCTCTATTTTTTTCTAGATTTTCATTTCTAGTCCAGTGGCTTCCTTGTATTACCAAGGAATTGCCCATGGCCTCCCTCATCCTTGTTTTTGTCTCTGTTAACGTTCGTACCTTGCCGTGAGTGTACCGTGAGCTTCGTTACTCCGTTTGCAACGTTCTACATATGCATTGGCATTGTTTTTACATGGAGCATTCTTATTTGCCATGATCATGCATGTTAAAATAACTAATCTTGAGGTTCTGAACAGAATACTAAAGAACTTAATAAATGCATGAGAAACATGACTAGCTTAGGGTTGGCATGTTAAATACTTCAAATTGGTCATGCATCATATTGTTTGTGCATTGCATTTGGTTTGTATGTTTATTTGGTGTTGTTTCTATTTGGGTAGACCCGAGTGTTGAGCCTGAGTACAAGGATCCCAGAGAGTACAACTACGGGGACCCAACTCTTTGTCCGTCTGAAGAACCAACAGGCAAGATGATCGTACCCGGATCCCGACACTATTTTTGCTCTGCTAGATGTCTCGCTTCTACCATTATGTTTCGTTACCTACCACTTAAACTGTCAGCCTCCTAAATTGCCATGAAAGCCTCCAACCCCTCCAACCCCTTATCTTATAGCGTTGCTAGCTGCAGGTGCAATCTGTTTCCATGTGCCAACATGGATATTGGGAGATACCACTTTATTTATTGTTATTTAAATTAATGCACATATATATCTGGCAACGGTGGAAGGCTTGGCCTTTTGCCCGGTGTTTTGTTCCACTTTAGCCGCACTAGTTCCGAGTACCGGTGTTATGTTCCATATTTTAGGCTCCTAACATGCTCGGGGTTGTTATGGGGACACCCTTGACCATTCGTTTTAGATTAAAACTTGTCTGGCAAGACCCAACTTTGGTACTACATTTCCTAAACAACTTAATAAAAATGCATAGGGCTTAGCTACCCCGTGGTTAATTAATCAACAACCCGGGCCAATGCTCCTCATGAGTGTTGGTCCAACCCAGAGCCACTTGCGGGGCCACCTCGGGGCAACTCGAGGGATGTCTATCAGGACACTGTACATAGTGCTCATCCGATCGTGTCCTGAGAACGAGATACGCGGCTCCTATCGGGTTCGTCGACACGTCGGGCGGTCTTGCTGGACTTGTTTTACCTTTCTCGAATGTCTTGCGCGAGGAATTCCGAGGATACTTTGGGCTATCTCGAGGTGGAGGTTTTCCAACGGAATTTCCTAGGAGATTACGGGATTCGTGGTCGAGGTTATTCCCGCGGCGTGTGGTTAGTATGTGATGGATGAGTTGGAGCACCCCTGCAGGGTTAAATCTTTTTGAGAAGCCGTGCCCGTGGTCATGTGGCAACTTGGAAATTTGTTTAACACCCGGTTATAGTTAACTTGAAGTAAACTCAAATAAAATACACCAACTGCGTGCATAACCGTGACTGTCTCTACTTGTGAACATGAACCGAGAGAGAACACGGTGGGGTTATGTTTGACGTAAGTAGGTGTTCAGGATCACTTAGTGATCATTATAGTTCACGACCGTCATCCGTAGGCCACCATATTTACATTCATGTTCTCGTAAGTTAGCCACCAAATACATGCTTAGTGCTTGTTGCAGCCTCACCACTTCACCATTCCTCACCTATTGGCTTACATAGTCTCGGTACCCGGGTTATGAGATTGCTGAGACCGTGTGGCTCACAGATTACAACAATAAAGGTACAGGTGTTGACGAGTACGTGCCAGATGATGTTTCTCAGCTCCAGCGCGAGTACGATGAAGAATGTAGGCATATGTACGTTACGTATCCTGATGAGTAGGGGAGCTTCGTGGTGGTGTTCCTGGGATAGCAAGACAGTTTCATTGCTTTCTTTTATCGTTTGATTTCGTTCGTAGCCCTGTCTTCTGGATGAATGTATGAATAATTGTGTGGACTTGTAAGATAGCTTGTGGCGAGTGGAAGCCAACTCATATACTCATCTCTTCCTACATGTATGCAATGATTTCTATACTTGCGAAACAAATAGATACGCTTCTATCCCCGTCGAGGCCCTCATGCCTTAATAGGGATAGGACCGCATCTTGGGCGTTACACACGGGATGGAGAGGATCAGGTGCTCATCCTCCAGGAAGAAGGGTTGACGCGGGCTCTCCGGCAAGGACGACGGGGGGCAACCAGATCTTGGCGGGGGGAGGTTGGATCCGGCGAAGAGGAACCCATTCCCGACAGCGGCGTCCTCCTGCTTGTTCGAACGGAGGAGCACCGTCGGTGGCAGATGCCTGCAGCGCCATGGCTTCTTGTCGACAGAGGAAAGAGAGAACTTGAGAGGGAGAAGAACATGAGGGAAAGGGAAGGGGCATGGGTGAGGGGGTGCCGCTGCCGGCGGCCGGCGAAGAGGAGCTCCAACGCGGCTGAGGAACTTGGTGGTGCGGACGTCATGGGAGCGAGTGCCGCTGGAGGGATCGGGAGATCAGGCTCCTCCCAATCCAGAGAGCGGGGGACGCTGCGGGGAGGACCTCTGGGCCATCATATTTCGATTTGGACGGTCCAGATCGAAGGGGAGGGTTCTGGCTAGGGTTGGTTGGATCTGAGGAATAGGAGGCTGCTGGTTGGCTCGGCTGGGATCCCGAGGAGAATTCGGAGTGCGGCGGCGCTACAGAAATTGTGGGAGTTTGTCTCCCTAGGGCTAGGGTTTAGTCTCGAAATGGACATAGGGTGGTGCTATATAAAGTAGGGACAAAAACACGAGGAGATTTCTAGACAGTTTTGGACATCGGATTCGACGTCTCTGAAAAAAGGCTTTGTCTTAGGTGGGTCTAGATGGGCTGTGAAGAGGGGGTGGGCTGAGAAGAGAGGGAGATTGTGGCCCGGCAACGGAGTTTTATAAACCGAAATCGTCCGACAAAAAAACCGATGACGGTGCCGCTATGGTCGACCGTTCGGGTATCAAACGGACCCTGATTGCGACGAAATCTGACAGGCAGTCTAGCTACACTATATTAAGAGCGCACGCCAACTTTCGACCCAATCGGAGAATATTTTATACGCAGTTTTTAAAACAATATTTTATCGATGCCGCGGGCACGTGCGTGTGTGGCTGGTCACGAAACGGTCGTCGACGAAAACGGAGAGAACCGGCAACTACGAACGGATGCAAGTTTTTAAAACTGACGGCAACGGAGTGCCGATGCAATGCGAATGATGCGATGATGAATGCGACAACCAAAAAAATCATGTAATGACAACGGAATAAAAGGGGAATCTTCTGGAGCATCGGTCTCGGGCTGTTACAACTCTCCTCCACTAACAAGAGATCTCGCCCCGAGATCTTAGAATGAGAAGGGGAAGAGGAAGAAGAAAGGAAGAGGTAACTTAGTTGCTTCTTTGACAAACGAGTGAAAACAATGAATCTTGAAGGTTGCAAAGAGATGAAGAATGGCATGAGAACCAAGCAAGAATTCAAAAGAAATTTGGGCAGCACTTCGATAGAAAAGAGAAGCAAAACTTGGTAAGGTGGAAAGAATTGACAAGAGAACCCAACACACCGGTTAAAAGGATAAGAAGGAAAATAATAAGATCTTGACAAAATGATATGATGGTTCAAAGAGAGCAACATCACAAAGCCTCCGGAACAAAAGAATAGAAACTAGATCATTTGACGGAGAAGAAAAATGATAACTTCTACCACAATTGAATTTGAAAAGCATCCTTATAAAGAAAGGAATGAACTTCGTTGTTGGAACATCAACAACGAAAAGGATAAGCTTGTTCTGGGCTTATGGAAAACATCTCAAAATTATGAGTTGAGCACCGCCACTAACAGAAACAAAGATTGCTTGGGAGCAAAACTTCTTTCACCACGAGGACAAGGAGAAAACGTGGGTCATTGATGGGCACCATGATAGCAACAATCCTTAGGAAAAGCTTTAGGTGAAATCTATACCAAGATAACGCCGAGAGAGAAATGATGGGTTTAAATAGCTCATTCTTGACAATTCCTTCAAGACTCCTCATTTACCAAGAATGATGTAACACCATCTCAAAGGATAAGCGAGAAATGAATCACACTTGAAATGCAAGACAAAGAATACTTGATCTCCTCCAACATGAATCTTGAAGAACACTTCAAGAATGAATTAATCCTTGAAGAACTACCATGAAGAACCATCGGAAGAAGTCCGGAACAAAAGCATGATAGAAAATAATTGAACGTTGCAAAAGAACAAGATTGAGGCCTTGCAAAGATTTAGATGAAGCTTCGCGACAAGGTACTTGAGGAAACTAGAACTCCAAAAAGAAAAGATGAACAACTTAGAATCGAGAATTTGATATCATGAACAACTCCGGATGAAGGATTGAAATCACCTTGATGTAACAAGAATAAGAATTATGTTATGCTTATCCTACACCAAGTTAAATTGATGACAAGCAATGGATTTGGCATACTACTTATTCTTCGTGAAAAGAATTGAAGAGAGACAAGAGGAAAAACTTGAAGAAGTCTTCAACGAAACACCGGTGGAATTTGAAACGAATGAGGATGTTTGAATGAATTGGGATACATGAGAATGAAGAGATCATGATCCGTCTAAGAAATCATAACAAGCCATCGGAATAATTGAGATACGAATGAAGAGACAAGAATTGAGAAGAATTTGAGAACGAAAGCTGAAAGCTGAGAACGAAGAAATCTTCTGAAATGATGGCCTTCGGAGGATCGAGAAATGAACACCTCATTGAAGAATCTCCGGATAGATATGGGTGGAATTACTCATAATCGAAAAGAATTTGAGAGGATAACAACAAGTTGAAACCATGAATCTTCAAGAGACTGGACAAAGATTTAAGAGAAACTCTGCTTCGGTCTTCAAAACTGAGAATGATGGCGAGAAACACCACCATGAATTACTGAACACTCTGGAATAATGAATAAGGAAAGGTTGAGCCAATGATGGAAAATACTTAGAAGCAATCTTCGAGAGGGAATATGACTGATGGGATTCATTCTTACGTAATATATGAAAAGAACTTGAGAACATCTCCGGAAAGATTAGATGAGCCAGGTAAGATCCCGGGGAAAACCTGGGGGTTATGGACCCACTCAAAGAGAACACCGTTGAAAAACGATTGCTTAGGAATAGAGATTGCACCGGTACAAATGAAAACTTGATGAGGTGAGAACCTCAAAATAAATTGAAAGGACTTGAATGAAAACACGAATCTTCTGAGATATCTTTAGCACTCCAAAAAGAATAGCGAGGTGAATAAAGAAGAGATGCTTGAATAAGAATTTCAACACGGGAAAGCATTGAACTAATGAAAAGGATATGAAGAACACCGAGAGTTGAATTGAATCCACTGGGATGAAAAGAAAGGCACTTGGATGACAATTTAATCATTGAAGAAAAGGGCGGGAGGGTAGGGAAAAAAGAAAACTTGGGACAGATGAAACGAACTCCGGGAAAAGGAAAGATGAGGATAGATCTTGCAAATATTGAAATAGGATTGAATTATCTTGATGAGAAACACACCGGTTAGGAAAGATATGAAATCACCACTTAACATCGAAGCAAATCGAATTACCATACTCCAATAAAACAAAAGATGGGGCTTGAGGATTAAGCCGGAAACAAATACACAACCCATTTGCATTTGCTGGAAGGATAATCCTAGGTAACTACTTGAATTCCCAACTAAGAACTTCCGAAATCTTTCTGGTTATGCAATCTGGTCCAACGGATACACGGATAAATTACTGAATAAATCACTCAACTCCCAGCAATAATACTACCCACCGTGTATCACATCCGTCAACACAAAACCAGAGAAACGTCGGAAACTCATCTATCCCAGACCCTCATGATCATAACGATACTAAACATGGGAGTACATGTGATCCCGCTCCCCAGTACTGGGTGCCGCCACACTCTTTGCACCATGAATAGTATTAAAGCAATTTCGAACATCCGCATTCTGAGGTACTAAGGAAACTGAACGATAACGATGTGTCAAGAACCCCTTGGAGCTCAACTCCCCGGGTCCAATCCATACATACGGGAGGCACCAAGAACTAAGTTCCAGTCACATCGACATCATAGAGGTTCCAAATTACCCACGTGATCCTAAACAAATTTTGAGTGAGAAGAGGGTAGAATTAAATTTCCTATGTCAGGATTCCTCACCAGAGCATAGAAGAGGAGTAAAAAGAACCCTACTCTCCGATATATAACTAGACTCAAAATAGTTTTTTTACTAGACTCGATGAGGGAGTCCGGGATTTAGGGGTCCTCGGATTACTGGCCTATTCCTTATGGGCCGGACTCATGGGCCACTCGTTGGAGGATCAGACTGACCGAATATCCCGTGATGAGGGGGGAAACCTTAGGAGCCGTGGCGTGCCCATCAAGCTTAAGACGATAGAATAGGCATGTTTATTCCTTCGATAGGCAACCGACTATGTGTAACCCTAGGGACCCCTGGTATCTATATAAGCCAGTGGGTTTAGTTCGTAGAGCCAGGTGAACTCATCTAGGGTTTAGCTACTTGATCTCGAGGTAGATCGACCCCGTAATCCTGATACACATCAATACAACCAAGCAGGGCGTAGGGTTGTACCTCCATAGGAGGGCCTGAACCTGGGTAAACATCGTCTCCTTCGTCCCCTGATACCCATCGATTCTAGATCCACAGCTCGGGACCCCCTACCCGAGATCCGCCGGTTTTGACACCGACATTGGTGCTTTCATTGAGAGTTCCGCTGCGCGATCGCTAGAGGAATTGATGGCTCGCCTTATCATCAGCGATCAAGTTTGCAGCAAGGACATTTTCGTTCCTGGTCAGATTTTCGCGTTTGGCAGCATCGTGTCGCATGCCGATCCGGCCGTCCATCTTGGCCAGGTCGGAAGTTTCATCCCTGATTAGGAAGTCAGATTCGGGAACCTTGAGTTCGTCGCCGACTCCCAGGGAGATCTCATTTTAACGAAGCTCTCAGCTCTCATGGAGGATCCCGCACACCCCGACGCCTTAACGCCGGAGGCAGCAGGTCCCACCGCTGAGGTGGCCTCTATCCCTGGGCCGGCCATAATGCCCAACCCAGCTGATATGCCCGGATCTGTCGTGGCCGAATACAACCTGGGCATGTCGTCGAGCGACCCTGGGACAATGGCACTGCAGATCGACCCCATGCGCTCCAGCGACATGGACCCCCTGACATCTCGTCATTAAATGAGTTACTTGGTCAGATTCAAACCATGGGCGTGACCGATGGCCAAACCTCAGTCTACGACCGGATCGGGTTTAAACCCGATGATAGGGAGATTCATACCCCACCAATCACTCACTTAGTCACCACCGTCGAGTGTCCGGCCGGAGGCTCGTCCTCTCAACTACCGGAATTAGAAACAGTTTACATCCCGGTTTCCAACCTTCAGGATCTCTCCTACAATCCGAAATCTGGAACCCACACCGGAAATAGTTCGGGATCGGCCACCGATCTAGCGCGCGACCTGGAACCCGCCCAGAGGGGCCCTGTTGATAATATGGACTCCGAACCCGCCACGCCGGATCCCGCGATGACACGGGAGGCAAACGCCATGATCCCGGACTCACATCCTGGCAAGAAACTAAAATTTCCCCCGCCACCACCCAAGTAGAGCACTCCTCAAGCAGCGCAGGAGAGCCCAAGTTATCAGGCTTATGGGAAGTTAAACAATAGCCAGGGGAATCAGTCCATCATTTTTTGGGCTAGACTCCTCCTTATTAAAGACAAAGTACCAGACTCTAGTGGCCAGGAGATAATAGCAACCTTCAGGCACAATTGCCACAATGAAGGAATCCTCAATGCCTTAGCCCGTCGTCACATTCAAGACTTCACCGAGCTATCGGACCTGGTACAAAAATATTGCGCCATGGAAAGCACCTGGCAAGCCGAACGTTTGTTTTCGGAGCCGGTCCCTGCCGAACACCCTAGATGAACTTGGAAAAAGCGAGTACCTCCGAAACGGCCGGCCGAACACGAACCCGCCGAGAAATTGAATAGACCCCCTACGGGAGTCAGAACTATCCTTGACGGACTATTAGACAAGCCATGCCCTATACACTCTGTATTACTGAACACAAGCCCGTCTCATAGCCTTAGAGCTTGCTGGGTCGTCAGGCAGGTCACAAAAAGCGGAGAGGCTATCCTCGAGGCCCTACCTCCAGGCAGACGTTCAACAGCGCCACCAGAAGGCAACGCCGTGATCCTGACGATCTACGAAACGTTTTCCTCCAGGAATAAGAGGAAGAGAGCTCTTCGAGAACTCGAACAAATCTATCAGGTGGCAGCAACGAATTCATGGACAGACACACCGATCACCTTCGGAGAAGCTGATCAACCAATCACCTGCCCCGGCCGAACACCTGCCGCACTGGTCCTCAACCCCATCGTCGATGGTTTCAGGTTACAAAAGGTGCTAATGGACGGCGGCAGTGGTTTAAACCTCATTTACGAGGATACCTTGGAAAAAATGCAGTTCGACCGATCCCGCATCGAACATAGCATCACAACCTTTCGTGGGATCATCCCTGGGAAAGAGGCACGTTGTTCCGGACGCGTTACCCTCGATGTGGTATTCGGCAAGCCCGAGAACTACAAATCCGAAGAACTTCTCTTTCATATCGTGCCCTTTCATAGTGGTTACCACGCTCTGTTGGGGCGTGACGGTTTCACAAGATTTCAGGCTATACCACATTACGGGTATATGAAGCTCAAAATGCCGGGCCCAAAAGGGGTGATCACAATCACAAGTGACCCCAATAGAGCCCTTCGGGCCGAAAACAGAACAACAGCGCTCGCCCTCGAGGCACTAGTTGAGACCTTTGCAACAGAAGAATTGACCGCACTCCGATCAATAGTGGACAATGATGATGTGGTCCTTAGCAAGAGGCCCAAACCCACGTCCTTTAAACCTGCAGACGAAATCGTCAAATTTCAGGTACATCCAATGGACCCCAATAAAACAGCGTCCATCGGAGCTCAGCTGGACCCCATGGTGGACGAAACACTGCGAACATTTTTACGAGAAAACTGGGATATCTTTGCCTGGCATCCTTCAGATATGCCAGGAATCCCATGACGGCTAACAGAACACAGTCTGAACATAATCGCAGGCTTCAAGCCCGTCAAACAGGCTCTACGCCAATTTTCCGAACCCAATCCACAAGCTATGGGCGAAGAACTGGCAAAATTGCTGGAGGCCGGATTCATAAGAGAAATCAAACACCCCGAGTGGTTGGCAAACCAGGTGATGGTACCGAAGAAAGATAAATCCTGGCGGCTGTGTGTCGATTTCAAAGACCTTAATAAAGCTTGCCCCAAGGACCCTTTCCCCTTACCACACATAGACCAGATTATTGACGCCACAGCCGGACACGACTCATTGTGCTTCCTCGACGCTTATTTCGGATACTATCAGATCAAAATGAAGGAAGCCGATCAAGCTGCAAGTGCATTCATCACCCCCTACGGGCCATTCTGCTTTAACACAATGCCTTTCGGGCTAAAAAACATGGGTGCTGCATACCAACGTATGATTCAGACATGTCTCGAAAAACAAGTCGGTAAAACAGTCGAGGCATACGTGGACGACGTGGTCATTAAGACCAAACACGTCAACCAGCTGATAGACGACCTCAGGCAAACTTTTGCTAGTCTACGGGAATATGATATACGGCTCAATCCGGACAAATGTGTCTTCGGAGTTCCCGCTGGTAAACTACTCGGATTCATTGTTTCCCATAGAGGAATAGAAGCGAATCCTGCTAAGATCCGCGCCCTATGTCAACTTGCGATTCCTACAGAGCTAAAGCACGTCCAAAGGCTGGCGGGCTGCGTGGCGGCTTTGAGCCACTTTATCTCCTGCCTTGGTGAAAAGGCTTTACCGCTCTACAGGCTACTGAAACGGACCAAAAACTTCGAGTGGACCGATGAAGCAGCGGCTGCACTAGAGGAAATTAAAACACTGCTGGCCAGCAACCCCGTACTCACGGCACCAGGCGCCGGTGAACCAATGTTACTGTACATCTCAGCCACCAATCAAGTGGTTAGTGCGGTGGTCATCGTCGAACGAGAAGACGAGGGTCACAAATTCCGGGTGCAAAAGCCAGTCTACTATGTGTCAGAAGTGCTAACGCCATGCAAGTCCAGATATCCGCACTACCAGAAGATAGCCTATACAGTGTTTATGGCATCATGAAAGCTTAGACACTACTTTCAAGAATGTTCGGTCACGGTGGCATCCGAAGTACCCCTGAACGATATAATCAATAACAGGGACGCCACCAGCCGCATAGCCAAATGGGCTATCGAACTCCTTCGTTTCGAAATCGCCTATAAGCCACGACAAGCTATTAATCTCATGTGTTGGCCGATTTCCTCGCCGAATGGACAGAGGCCGAGCTCCCCAGAGAATATAGTACATACTCCCATTGGACGATGTACTTCGATGGATCCAAGACACTGGCCGGACTGGGGGCTGGAGTTATCCTCACATCTCCCACAGGAGACAACGTCCGGTACGTATTGCAGATCATGTACGCTGATTCCAACAATGCGGCCGAATACGAAGCACTATTGCACGGGCTTCAGATGGCAGCATCGATGGGCATACAACGGCTTGAAGTACGGGGAGATTCTAATCTCGCCATCTCTCAAATCAACTACGAATTCGATGCTAAAACCCCAAAGATGGCAGCATACAGAAACACTGTCCTTAAAATATCCGCACGGTTCGAGGGGCTAGAATTCCACCATGTCGCTAGAGACAGCAATTAGGCTGCTGACATACTCGCCCGTATGGGGGCCAAGCGCGACCCCGTCCCGAAAAACACCTTCCTTGAACGGCTTTTCAAGCCATCGGTGGTATGGCAAGACGAGAATAAGGGCGCTGGAACCATCAGTACAGAAGAGATTGTCCCTCCCATAAATGAACCAGATGAGCAAATCATCGGCGGTTCCATAATTGAAGAAACGCCTTTGGCTCATGAGGTCATGGCAGTAATCGCACCATGGACCGAGCCGTTCCTTGCCTACCTTCTCCACCAAGAACTCCCCGATGACCAGACGGAGGCGAGACGCATAATTCGGTGATCCAAGGCCTATAAGGTCCACGAGGGTGAGTTATATAAGAAAAGCACTACCGGGATACTCCAACGGTGCATATCTGAGGAAGAAGGAAGGCAGCTTTTGGCCGAAGTCCATGCAGGCATGGGCAGCCACCACGCCGCAGCATGGGCCTTAGTAAGCAAATCCTTTCGAGCCTGATTCTTTTGTCCCACTGCTCGAGCGGACGCCCAAGCACTTGTCCAACATTGTGTTGGATGTCAACTATTCGCAAATCAAAGCCACATTCCCCTGACAGCTCTTCGGACTATTCCGATCACCTAGCCTTTCGCGGTCTGGGGGTTGGATATGGTCGGACCACTTAAAGGGGGGACCAAGAAAAATAAATATCTACTGGTCATGGTCGACAAGTTCACCAAATGGATCGAAGCAAAACCAGTAAGATCAGCTAAGTCCGGACCGGTAGTCGACTTTATATTCGGCGTGGTACACCGTTATGGTGTCCCGCATAGCATAATAATGGACAATGGATCCAATTTCACCGCCCAGGAGGTGAAGGACTGGTGCGCAAACATGGGCATCAAGCTCGATTACGCCTCGGTGTATCACCCGCAGACTAATGGACATGTCGAACGGGCCAACGGCCTAATCATGAGTGGCATCAAACCACGTTTGGTCCGATCTCTTCATGAATCTAACTGCAATTGGGTAGAGGAGCTTGACTCCGTTCTGTGGAGTCTGCGTACCACCCCGAATCGATCAATGGGATACACACCGTTTTTTATGGTCTACGGGGCAGAAGTAGTCCTTCCCTGCGATATCATTCACGATGCACCTAGGGTGCGCATGTACGAAGAAAAGGAGGCTGAGTAAGATCGGCAGGACGACTTAGATGCCTTGGAAGGAGAGCGCGATATAGCTCGAGCCCACTCTACTTTCTATCAACAGCAGGCTCGGCGCTACCAAAGCAGGGAGGTTAGAGCGAAGGTATATAATGTGGGCGAACTCGTCTTACGACTCCCAGAGAAGCAGAGGCATAAACTCAATCCCAAGTGGGAGGGCCCTTTCATAATTGATGAAGTACTTATAGGAGGGGCTTATCGCCACCGCAACCCGCCGGACAATCGCCTCGAACCAAACCCATGGAAAGCAGCTCGTCTTTGACACTTTTACGGCTAGACCGGTGTCGTGATATTTCTTACCTTTCTTTTTCTTTTTCTTTTTTTCTTTTCTTTCATATTCTTTCCCTTCCATTTTAGCTTTACAGGATTGGATATCATTTCCCAGCATGTGTTAGGCTAAACCGAGCTTGTGTTAAGTTTTTCGGCATACATCTTCAAATGTCCTATCCGAAAAAACACCTGGGGGCTTCTTCTCGAAGCCGATTATTATATATTCTGTGCACCGATTCACATGTATTGTGCATGCACACTTCCCTTATCGTTTTTAAGCCTGTATATGCATCAATTGGACCTAAGATTTTGGCCAAGCTGGGTTGCCTCGCTCCTGTGCTTACCCTCTACATTCCCGATTGTTCGGCTAGAGGGTAAAGGGAGCACCTCTGCGATTGTTATGACCGGATCATCCGGATACGTACCTCAGATGGGTGAAGCCGAAAGCTAGCTATCTTAAGAAGAAAATTGGTCGGCTACGACGGAAGTAAAAAACTTATGGTGGTTATCACCATTACCTGGGATTATTTTTCCAAAGAAGCCATTATCCGCATACTAGTAGTATACAACCATGATATCTACGATCTAGGTAGCAACCTGAAGGAAGGTACTGATAGAGGAACTATTTTCTTCGGAAGATGTTTCTTACGTTAAGTAGTAATATAACATATCTCCCTATGCACGTTCTGTCTGTTCGCAACGAATGGCCGGATTGCCTGGTTCCCCGAAATAAGTTCCTTTTATCGGAGGACATTCAATACGGAACACTCCCAAGCTCTTAGCGAGGGAGGTCGAAGCCGATGTCCGGTTAAGACAACGTTTACAGCATAGATGGAGCAGTTTTTGATTTAAAGTACATAGTTACATAGAATCAAACACCTGGTTGCTGGTCAAGATTATCTATTAAGGTATCCAGGGTGCAATCTTCTTGCGAAAGATGAGCGGCGGGCATCACTTGGTCATAAACCAAATGAAGTGGCACTTCTTGCCCATCTGGCCCTACCGGCCCAACCCGAGCCATATGCTCTGGGTTAAGTTTGGTAAAGCGGGTCTTGACCATTGCCCATGCCTCCCACGCTCACTCTCGACAAGCCGATGTCTTCCATAACTCAAAACGACATCGGGCTCCTTTAAACCGATCAGCCAGTTCGGACATCCCTTCTGGAGGCGTCTCGGCAGGCCAGAGCGCTTTGGTCATGCTCCTCATGGCTCTCCGAGCCCGCTCATGTACGACGGACAGTTCCTTCAGTAGGTTCCCTCGGAATGATCCGATTTCTTCCTCGGGCCGCCCGGTCAGGAGACCTAGACACGAGACGAAGCATGTCCCTTACACTTGATATAATAAAGGCACTTTTCGGAATTACGAAGATATAAGTGAACTTACAGAACATGCCCCTCTGTAATCTCTGGTTCTCTTCTTGGGCTTGAGCCAATTGAGTTTTCAAACTCTCAAGTTCTTCGGCTTGCCGCTGGTTTTCCGCCTTAAGCTGGTTCTTTTCCTCAAGACTTCGGTTCAACACACGGCGGCCAGCCTCATGCTGAGATTCGGCATACCTTTGAGATTCTCGGGATGTATCCAAATCTTTCTACAACTGCCCTATGGACTCAGCTGCTATACAGTACTCTTTCATCAGTACGGGAATGTCGAATAATTCGGCAAATTGACATACTCACCGTGCGCCTCTCGGGTGAAATTCTTCACTTGCTCAAGCTCGGCCTTCACGGTTTGTACCTGTGTTCGGCTCACCTCGAGTTCCTTGGCCAACTTTTCATTTTGCTGCCTTGAAACCTACATTATAAATAAAAAATATATTCAGATCCTTAACTCGGCCGTTCCAACCAAATCAAGACTCGGGGGCCACTGGATTAATATTTGTGTTCGGTTGTTAAAATCGATTACTCACCTCCAGGCTAGACGATATCAGTTTGGCGGCTCCCTCAAGCCCAGCTCGGGCAGCTCTGAGGTATGTGTCCACCAAACTTAGGGCATTAAACTCTTGTTCGGAAAATGCTTGGTGGCGCAGGGCTTCCTTTCGCCGCCGGTGATTCATCACACTTTCTACCTCGGAGTTAGTGACCGAGACGTCCCCGGAATCTTCAGGGGGTTGATCCGTCACAGGGGCCTCCGTGTCAAGTTCAGCCTGAGCAGAAGACCTTGATTCATGATGGTTGCCTAGCGCCTCGGCGACGTTCCCGGAAGAAGGTGGATGTACTCGTCTCCTGAGTATTTCGACACGAGATTTGGTGGGTACTTATTGCAATCATGACAATGGCCGAACTAAACGGTTAAATAAAGTACCTCTTGGTTGACTACACGGTCGAGGTGGTCCCTGCGGTTGGTTCACGAGGAGGATTCCTGCTGTTGCTCGGTACGGGCCCTGCTGCCGTAGACGACGTTCGACGCGTGGACTGATGACCCTTGGGAGTAGAGATCGGCACACTCGGGTTGGCAGGGGTCGCTCGGCCTTTATGGGAAGAGACCTTCTTTTTACCTGTGGTGGAAAAAGGAAGTGGTCCGGGGTGATCGGCTAGAAGAGCCACCTTGGAGCCGTCAAGGTCCTCCTGGTAAATGACCCCGTCCTCGTATTCAATTGATAGCTCTGGATCGTCATGGAATCCGGGATCGTCGTCATGAGAATAACTCTCTGGTTGAGGTGCCGAACAGCTGACTATCTCGACCCAGCGCCTCCAACTCTGTTCGGACATATTGAAAGTTTCGATCAGAAGGATTATACAAAAATATCCGAACTCAGAAAACAAAGCCAAAGGCTTACCCATTCGATGGGGCTATGACTCGAATAGCCATCCTTGGCTGACAGTCGAGCAAAATCTTATTTTTCTCCTTTGAAAAGATCGGCCAGTATGGCCGCCATTGCCGCCTGATTGGCAGGACCCTGCCGTTGGGAACATGTGGTGTCATTTGTTCCATTGTAACGCCACAGGGGGTGTGTCCTTTGCTGAAGGGGTTGAACGTATCGAGCAATGACGACTGCCATCACGTCGATGATGGTTAACTTACTATGAACTAGTAGCCTCACTTGTGTGGCTAGGCGTTTTACTTCGGCACTTTCCTCTTGGGATGGACTCTTCGGTCGCCAGTTGAACCTTTTCTTCAAAGGAGCGTCAGAGTATTCGGGCAGACCCCTCCGAGATGGGTCGAACAGGGGAACGTCCTCAATATAGAACCATTCCGAGGTCCATTCTTCAGACTCTTTCTTCGGAGTCCCCATGGGATACCACGTCCCGGCTATACGCCATACTTCGGCTCCACCCACTTCCCGAATTGTCCCACCCCGAGCATGGGGGACAAGGCAGAAGTACTTCCTCCATAAACCAAAATGGGCTTCGCAGCCCAAGAACATCTCGCAGAGGGCAACAAAGCCCGAAATGTGCAGGATGGATCCAGGGGTGAGATGATGGAGTTGGATCCCATAAAATTCCAATAGTCCCCTCAAGAAGGGATGAATGGGGAATCCCAAGCCCCATAAGAGGAAGGACACGAAACATACCCGTTCTTCCTTGCGTGGAACAGGGAAATTCTCTGCGAAGGCCTCGCCGTTCGAAGAAGTCAACCCGGCGCGGGTAAATGCCAGATCCGAGGCGGGAAGATAACCCTGGGTCTCAAGGTTGCGCAGCTGGAGGAGAGATACTGAACAACTTGCCCAATCTCCGGGAAGGGGGCCGTGAGGACGCGAGGAAGAGCCAGGGATGCTCGTCATATTTTCAAGTTCTCTCGCTTGGGGCTTTTCGATGGTAAGGAAGAGGAAGGGGTTGCCTAAGCCACGATTCAGCCTGCTTAAATGGGCGGTTCCTCCCCTTCGCTTGCAGGAAGGGCAGTCCTGCAAAAGGTTGTTGGGCCGTCCATCTCCCATTGGCGCACAGGGATCGAGGGGCGTTGTTAATTCTGGACGGCAAAGTTAATGCTGTGGGCCCCGTGACGTCTCGACGATCGAGAGCACACTAATGACCGGATTATTGTTTACCGAACAGAGAGGAGGACAAGAACTCGCCTCGCAAGCCAAAGACTTTGGGAGCGTAGGACCGTTCGTATTACATGCCTCGGCATTGGAGGCTAGTTCGGGGGCTACTGAGGGAGTCCGGGATTAAGGGGTCATCGGACTACCGGCCTATTCCTTATGGGCCGGACTCGTGGGCCACTCGTTCGAGGATCAGACTGACCGAATACCCCGTGACCAGGGGGGAAACCTCAGGAGCCGTGGCGTGCCCTTCAAGCTTAAGATGATAAAATAGGGATGTTTATTCCTTCGATAGGCAACCGACTATGTGTAACCCTAGGGACCCCTGGTATCTATATAAGCCAGAGGGTTTAGTTCGTAGAGCCAGGTGAACTCATCTAGGGTTTAGCTACTTGATCTCGAGGTAGATCGACTCTGTAATCTTCATACACACCAATACAACCAAGCAGGACGTAGGGTTTAACCTCCATAGGAGGGCCTGAACCTGGGTAAACATCGTCTCCTTCGTCCCCTGTTACCCATTGATTCTAGATCCATAGCTCGGGACCCCCTACCCGAGATCCGCCGGTTTTGACACCGACACTCGACTCGGCCATGTTTGATCAATCAAGGGGGCTCCTAGGTCGGTACGGCTCTGATACCAACTTGTAACGCCCAAGGCGCGATCCAATCCTTATTTTGGCTCGAGGGCCTCGACAGGGATAGAAGCACATCTCGTCGTTTCGCAAGAATGGATATCATTACAAGTACATGTAAAGGAGAGATGCGTATATGGAACTGGCTTACACTCGCCACAAGATAAATCAAGATCACATCAATACAACAACATATACAATCATCATATAGAAGAGCAGGGTCCGACTACGGACGAAATCAAACGACAAAATGACATCCTTGCTTGCTATCCCAGGCTGCCAGCCAGGAACCCATCCTAGATCGATGAAGAAGAAGAAGAAGAACTCCAAATCAAACAAGCATCGCTCTCACGTCATAGCATCGCTTTACCTGTACCTGCAACTGTTGTTGTAATAATCTGTGAGCCACGGGGACTCAGCAATCTCATTCCAAGGGTATCAAGACTAGCAAAGCTTAATGGGTGAGATGTGGTTAAGTGGTGAGGCTGCAGCAAGCACTAATCATTTATTTGAGTGGCTAACTTACGATTACAAGAATAAGGGCGGTGATCGTCGCATAAACAGACGTGAACTAATAATGATCACTAAGTGATCCTGAACACCTACTTACGAATCAAACATAACCCCACCATGTTCTCTCTCGGTTCAGAAATCACGAGAAGAGACAGTCACGGTTACGCACACAGTTGGTGTATTTTATTTGAGTTTACTTTAAGTTCTCTATGACCGGATGTTAAACAAAATTTCTAAGTTGCCACATAACCGCGGGCACGGCTCTCATGAAATATTTAACCCTGCAGGGGTGCTCCAACTCATCCATCACAAACTAACCACAAGCTGCGTTGGAATTCCTCAACCGCGGGATAACCCGTAGTATTTGCGGAATCCCGATGGAAACTCTCACCCTCGAGATAGCCCGAAGTATCCTCGAACTCCCGCGCACAAGACGTTTGAGAAAGGTAAAACAAATCCAGCAAGGTCGCCCGACGTGCCGACAATCCCGATAGGAGCCGCATAGCTCGTTCTTCGGGCACAACCGGATGAGCAGTACGTACAGTGGCCTGATAGAAATCCCTCGAGTTGTCCCGAGGTGGCCCTGCAAGTGGCTCTAGTTTGGACCAACACTCATGAGGAGAACTGACCCGGGTTGTTGATTAATTATCCACGGGGTGATCATGCCCTATGCAAATTTTAGTTGTTATTAAGCAAATAGTACCAATGTTGGGCCTTGCCAGACGAGTTTTATCCCAAAACAGGGGGTCCCCATAACAACCCTGAGCATGTTAGGAGCGCTCAATATGGAACATAACACCGGTACACAAGTAACTATGGCGGCAAAGGTGGTACAAAACACCGAGCAAAAGGCCAAGCCTTCCACCTCTTACCAAATATATATGTGCATTAAATTAAATAGCAATAATATTGTGATATCTCAAAAACATCCATGTTGGCACATGGAAACAATTGCACCTGCAACTAGCAACGCTATAAGGGCTAAGCAAGCGGTACCATAGCCAAACAATGGTTTGCTGGGATGTGGAGGGTTAGAGGCTTATCATGGCATTTTAGGAGGCTTGACAAACAAGTGGTAGGTAGCGAGACAAGCGATAGAAACGAGACATCTAGCGTGGCAATGATTGTAATGGTATACAGGGAAATGGTCATCTTGCCTGAGATCCCGCTTGGAAGAAGAACGAATCCTTGAAGTAGACGAACCAACGTAGTCGAACGAGTCCTCACCCTCCAAACGCTTTCGAAACTCTATCGAGAAGAAGCAATCCGGAAACAACAATCAACACATGATAAACACCACAACATATGCATAACATGATGCGCAAACAAATATGATGCATGTCCGGTTTAATCATGCAAGACATGGCAAGCACAACAATCAAATACTACACATTAAGTGAAGCTCAATATGCAACTAGTTGCATATTGGCAAAACTACACGTTTGAATCATTTAGTTCACTCTCGTTTAGGTACTCATCAATATTAAATGTTGTTTAACATGGGTGGTCATGGCATAAGGTGAAGATGGAATCAACACAATTTTAAATGGAGAAGGGGAACATACCTAATAAAAAATAATAACTCTCCATATTATGAGAAATGTGGTTAATGGTGTTTAACTAAACAATCATTTTAAATGTTGTTAATCATGGCAAGAGGTGAAGCATAAACAACTACATCATCTAGGCATTTCAAATGAGGCCGGAAGCAACATATAGCATTTCTAAAACAACCCCATATGCAAATTATGAATTTGGTCCAGATCTGTCCTAAGCATATTTATATTTGTTAAACAGCAAAATAAAGTGTGCCATGAGATTCGACATGTTTTCCTAGTGAAGTTACATATAAAGAACATTTAATCTAGAGCTACAGTTATTTAGTTATGAAATAAATCATTTTAGCATGGCATTTATGCAAATTTAAACAAACAGCAAGTTTAAACATTTTTAACATGGTTGAAAGTTGGGTTTTATTAATCTACACGAAATTTTGAACATTTTACATATATTACATGTTTTAATCCGATGCACGGTTCGAGTGTTATTAAATGCATGATCAATAGGGCTTTTTTCATGTAAAACTGTAATTCACGGGATAATTGATAAAATCGCAACAGGAAAAAAAACACTACGCGGGCCAAATCTCCTGGAACTGGGCTACATAGAGCGGGCGCAAGATAGCTAAAATGTGCCCAAGGCGCTATTTAGCAACAGGGAGGCGGGCTGGCTTTGCTCACCTTAGTGGGCCTCGGGCCGAGACAGTTGTTGGGGGCGGCAGGGCAGTTGGAGGCGGACTGGGCCTTGGCGAGGCTTGGCGCGGCCCACGTGAATGACAGGGCGAGGCGAGGTGCTGGAACTGAGCTGAGGCAGGGCGGCGACCCACCTGGGCGCTCGGCTCTCCCGAGCGAGGAATCGTTTCGCTGGAGAGAGAGGCATGGGATGGAGAGGATCTGGTGCTCGTCCTCCAGGAAGAAGGGTTGACGCGGGATCTCCGGCAAGGACGACGCAGGGCGACCAGATCTTGGCGGGGGAAGGTTGGATCCGGCAAAGAGGAACCTATTCCTGACACCGGCGTGCTCCTGCTTGCCCGAACGGAAGAGCACCGTCGGTGGCAGATGCCTGCAGCGCCATGCCTTCCTGTGGACATAGGAAAGAGAGAACTTGAGAGGGAGAAGAACATGAGGGAAAGGGAAGGGGCATGGGTGAGGGGGTGCCGCTGCCGGCGGCCGGCGAAGAGGAGCTCCAACGTGACTGAGGAACTTGGCGGCGCGGACGTCATGGGAGCGAGCGCCCCTGGCGGGATCGGGAGATCGGGCTCCTCCCGATCCAGAGAGCGAGGGAGGCTGCGGGGAGGACCTCTGGTCCATCATATTTCGATCTGGATGGTCCAGATCGAAGGGGAGGGTTCTGGCTAGGGTTGGTTGGATCTGAGGAATAGGAGGCTGCTGGTTGGCTCGGCTGGGATCCCGAGGAGAATTCGGAGTGCGGTGGCGCTGCGGAAATTGTGGGAGTTTGTCTCCCTAGGGCTAGGGTTTAGTCTAGAAATGGACATAGGGTGGTGCTATATATAGTCAGGAAAAAAATAGGAGGAGATTTCTAGAAAATTTTGGACATCGGATCCGACGTCTCTGAAAAAAGGCTAGGTCTTAGGTGGGTCTAGATGGGCTGTGAAGAGGGGGTGGGCTGAGAAGAGAGGGAGATTTTGGCCGGCAACGGAGTTTTATTAACCGAAATCGTCCGACAAATAAATGGATGACTATGCCGCTACGGTCGACCGTTCGGGTATCAAACGGACCATGATTGCGACGAAATCCGACAGGTAGTCTAGCTACACTATATTAAGACTGCACGCCAACTTTCGACCCAATCCGAGAATGTTTTATACGCACTTCTTAAAACAATATTTTATCGATGCCACGGGCACGAGCGTGTGTGGTTGCTCACGAAACGGTCGTCGACGAAAACGGAGAGAACCGGCAACTACGAACGGACGGAAGTTTTGAAAACTGACGACAACGGAGTGCCGATGCAATGCGAATGATGCGAATGATGCGATGATGAATGTGACAACCAAACGAATCACGCAATGACAACGGGATAAAAGGGAAATCTTCTGGAGCATCGGTCTCAGGCTGTTACACCACTGGTGAAGGCGGAGACGATCGCGACGTTGGAGGCCTTCGGGATCCTTTTGCACACTTGGCTGAAGCGCTGGATGAACTTGTGAAGGGGCTCGTCGGGGCGTTGGCGTACGGCTCGCATGTCATTGGGTGTGAGGGGACGGTTGCTTGTGTCCGTGAAGTTGGTGATGAACTGCTTGCACATGTCTTCCCATGAAGAGACGGACGCCTCAGTGAGATTCATGAGCCACGGGCGCACAACATCCTTGAGAGCCATGGGGAACCAGTTTGCCATGACGCGGTCATATCCCCTCACGGCCTGGATGCTGATGGTGTAGAGCAGGACGAACTCCGTGGGGTTCGCGTTGCCATCATAGCGAGGAGGGATCTCAGGCTTGAACTTGTTTGGCCACAGCATGCGACGCAGCTCGGGAGAGAGGGCCAGGTAGCCCCCGGTGATGACGACTCCTCTGGAGAGGGCCGCGCAGTTCTTGCGCCTAGCCGTGGCAACGTCATGGAGAACGCGGTCCTGACGGTTGCGTGCCTTCTCTAGAATCACGCGCGCGTCCGGGGGCACGCGACGGATGATCTGGCAGCTGTCGTCGTCGTGGGCCAGCGCGGCCGTCCCGTGGGACAGCTCCAAAGCGCGTGGCGTGGGGCGTCGTTTGGCCGCATCGCGGGTCGGAGGAGGAGGAGGATCGTCGTGCCTAGACTAGTTGGTGCGCGATGGCAGAGGGGGCAAGGAGCGAGAGCGTGCCTGGCCATCACGCGCGGTGTCGACGAGCTCGGCGATGCGCCCGAGCCAGGCATCGTAGCGGTCCTCGGTGGGACGGTTGCGCAGCAGCTCCTGTGCCATGAGTAGCGTGGCGTGAGGAGCGGGAGGGTCGTGATGCGCAAGCAAGGAGGCGACGATGGAGCGGCCACGCACCTTCTCGTTCATCGACGGGTGAACGGAGGAGGCCACCCGCTCCCCAACGAGCTCGGTGGTAGCGCGAGGGCGACACCCAGGGGCACCTCGAGCGGCAGGCGCCGCGGGGACCCTGGCTGCAGCTCGGCGTGCAGCGCGTTCCCGACGAGCGGCGTCCCCCTACCTGGCATGCCAAATGCCGGAGTTTGGGATCTGCGTCCAAGAACTTCTCCAAGAACTAGGGTTTGAACTTTAGGGGTCTTGGCTAGGCAAGCTACGACTCGATGGCAACTACGGCGAGATCACGACGGGGACACGCGAGCTACCCAGGTTCAGGCCACCGTGCGGTGTAATACCATACTCCTACCTGTGTTGGATTGCTCTATAGTGGAGAGCTTGTGGCTCGAAGTACACGAGGTGTGGGGGAGAATGGCTCGATCCCCTGAAGCGGCCCTGCCCCTCTTGTAGTGCCTTGGTCCTCTTCCCCGAAAATATGAGCGGGAAAGGGTGACCAAAGGGCGACAAAACAAAGGGGGATAGGCGCCCTGACCTATCCTGACTAAAGGCGGTCCCCGCCTACTAAAGTAGCCGTCCTGACGCTCTAGTGGGCTCGGTGATGACCTCCGTCCTGGCGAGCCATGTCAATGTGGTCTTCTTACACCAAAGAGGAAGTGCTTTGGGGGAGGCAGATGCCGCTGCTCCCTTATCACCAAAATGGAAACTGGCTTCAGTCACACCCCGCTGTCCTTATCCTGATAGCGGAACATCATCCACGTGACGGGCGTGGAGCCCCGCGGATGGTGCCGGGTGACTTGCTTCGCAAGGCGACCCGACGCCTGGCGGCCTCGGTAGGGCTTGCCCCTCGCGAGGCAGCTCCCTCCAAAGCGGCCGAGGCAGGGCCATCTTTCGTGGGCTGACCCAAGTGTCGTCCTCAGGGCCAGCGGCAGACGGGCCATGGTACCCTGGTTTCCACTGGGCCGACATCACCCACCTGAGGTACTAGGCCGACCGAACCGGAACTAACAATCACAGAGGTGCTCGCTCCCTTTATCCCCTAACCAAACAATCGGGAACATAGGAGGTAACACAGGAGTCAGGAAACCCAGCTTGGCAAAATCTTAAGGCCAACCGATGCATATAATGGCTTAATACCGATTACAAAGGGAAGGTTGCACATATACATGAAACATGAGTGCACAGAAATGGGTGATAACTTTATTGATGAAAGCCCCTTGGGAGGTACAAGTGTACATTTAAAGATGCCGCCGAATTACCTGACGTACTTTGGTTTGACCGAACACTATGGATATAAGGTTTTGACAACCTGAGAGAAGAGACCTAGCTGAAAAGGCTTACTATGCTAACTAAGTATAGTAATTAACTAGAGAAAAAAAGAAAAAAGGACTAGGAGAGTGCCGACGTTTAACTGTATAAGCGTCGAAGCCGAGTAACATTCCATGGATGTGGCTCCAGCGTGTTGTCCTCAGGATCTCGGAGGCGATAAGCCCCCCCGATAAGTACCTGGTCAATTATAAATGGACCATCACATTTGGGCGAGAGCTTGTACTTCTACTTCTCGGGATGATTCTGGAGAACCAGGTCCCCGACATTTTATGCATTGGATCGAACCTCCTTGCTTTGATAAGGCCCAACCCGTTTCTAATAAAACGCAGACAGGGCCCAAGCTACATCGCGCTCTTCCTCTAGGGCGTCTAGGTCATCTTGCCTATCGAGCTCGGCTTCTCTTTCCTCATACATGCGCACCCGAGGCGCATAATGTATGAGATCACACGGGAGGATTGCTTCTACCTTGTAAACCATGAAGAAGGGTGTGTAGCCCGTGGATCGATTAGGTGTGGTGGCGCAAGACCCATAGTAGGGAGTCGAGCTCCTCCACCCATTGGGTGTTAGCCTCCGTTAAGGAGCGGACCGATCGTGGATTTATGCCACTCAATATTAGTCCGTTAGCATGCTGTACCTATCCATTGGACTGGGGATGATATACAGAGGCGTAATTGAACTTATGCCCATGTCCGCACACCAATCTTGTACATCATAGGTCGTAAAATTGATTCTGTTATCGGTAATGATGCTATGGGGGACTCCATAACGGCGCGCCACACCAGAGATGAAATCAATCACCCGTTCGTCTTTTGCCAAGGTCACTGGTTTAGCCTAAATCTACTTCGTGAATTTATCTACCATGACGAGTAGATATTTATTTTTATTAGGTCCCCCTTTTAAGTGGGCCGACCATGTCTAACCCCCAGACTGTAAAGGGGCAAGTGATCGGAATAGTCCGGAGAGCCGTCGGGGGGCATATGACTTTGATTAGCAAAACCCTGGCATCCGATGCACTTCTCGACCAGCGTGTTCGCATCTGCTCGGGCTATTGGCCAATAAAATCCTACTCGGAATGACTTGCTTACCAGGGACTGAGCTGCGGCATGATGACCGCCCATTCCGGTGTGTATTTCCATGAGAAGTTGTCTCCCCTCCTGCTCAAGCATACATCTTTGAAGGATGCCCTTGACACTCTTTTTATAGAGTTTTCCCTTGTTGATCTTGTAAGCCTTGGATCGTCAGATGATCTGTCGTGCATCAGACTGGTCCTCGGGCAGCTTGTTGCAGAGCAGGTATGCCAGGAGGGGCTCGGTCCATGGTGCAATTACTACCATTATCTCATGAACCGAGGAGGTTTCTTCGACCGCGAAGCCCCCAATTATCCCTTTGTCATTGTCGGCGCCCGAAGAGGTGTTCTTTTCTGATTTGTTAGAAGGAGGTGTAATGCCCTCTTCCCGCCATAGCACGGATGGCTTAAACAGCCGTTCCAGGAAGGTATTCTCAAGGACGGGGTCCCGTTTGGCACCCATTCTGATGCGGAGCATCCTACAGACATCACTATGACAAGAATCCGTTTGGCAAGTGACACGTGCGATATCTACTACACATACATAAAGGTGGATGATCTCCTTCACGTGTTCACTTGACCCCTTTGAGGATGGTATACTACTTGACACTCCTCCCGTGTGCATACATAGGTATTGTCGGAGCTTCACGGATGACGAGGAGGAGTATAGGCACAAAGGAACGAACACACCATCCGTGAAGGAAATGTGGAAGGTACGACAAAAGAAGACGGAGCTGCTAAAGCTACAGCAACCGGACACCCGGGCCCAGGCCGGACATCGGCGCCTGTGCAGCCGAGAAGGAGCTGCACCAACAAACGGCCGAAGTGCATCAGTGGCTGGACATCCGGTGCCATCCCGTACATCCAGCGCCTCGCCACCAACCGGTCATCCAGCCTCTTCCTGGAAATCTGGCAGAGAGGCACCCGAACGCAACAGAAGTTTGACCACCGGTTGGCCGGACATCCGGCCATGCCCCGGACATCCGGTGCCTCACGAATGGCCGAACATCCGGCCCCCAGCCTGACATCCGGTGCCTACCTGTGCGCATGAACGGGCCCGAGGCCCATGTATCCCCTCTCTCTCACCCCCACTTCTTCCTAGACTATAAATAGACAACCCCTCCTCATTTATAGGGTTTGCAAAGTGATAGCTCATTTCTAGTTGAGCTTGGATACTTCCTGTACCTCTCTAATGGAGACCAAGGCCTCCACCGGAGAAGATCCCCAGAGGATGTCAAGGCCCCTTACAAGGGAAGATCCGTCTACGGATTCAAGGCCTCCTTGTCTTAGGACTTTGGGAAGAACCCTATCTTGTTCCATCTCACTCTTTCGATGATTTGGATCATGGATTATCTATGTGTATCTTTTATTGCATCTATGTGTGTTGATTTGTGTTTCCCTTCGTAATTTCCCTCATGTTTCCCCTCGTGTTCTTCCTCGAAGCCACCTACAATTCATGAACATCGGGACAAATTGCACTAATTAGGGTCTTGCCCTACATCATCTTCGTATCGTGAGCCACGTTGACACGAATTTGGTGCCCTACCCGCACTTTTCTAGCCATTAATTTGATTTTTTCTCCCCAATTTAGAAAATTCCCCACAAAAAGAGCCATACCAAATTTCTTGTGATTTCTTGTGCTTATGAGTTTTTGTTTTTAATCTATGCATCTTGTCTTTGGCAAGTGGATCTACCTCCTATTATGTTCCCTAGCCCCAATTTTTCCTTTTCCCCATCCAATTTGCCTTTGGAATCATCAATTTCCGACCAAATGGATATTTCGAGAGCCAAATCGCAATCTGGATTTATCGGGCCGGATTTCCGGGCCCGACATCCGGCTCATGGAGCACCAAAACAGACAAGTTTCTGGACATCTGTGCCTGGATTTCCGGCCTAGCCCCGGATGTCCGGCCCGTGTTGGTTTCAGTCACCTGTGTTTCACCGTTTCAGCCATACCTAATTCATTCGGAGTCTGATTTAGGCGTTCTTTAGCTCGTTTTGTAGATATTGACATCTACCATTCACGAAAATCAGTTCCACCATCATTTGATGTCTTGCACAAAATGCGGTACAATGCTAACGAAGGCACTAGGGCGACGACAATGACTGAAGCGCATTTCGAGTTGCTTTGCAAGAATGAATATCATCACATTACATGTAAAGAAAAGATGAGTATATGGAGTTGGCTTACACTCTCCACGTGCTACATCATTTAATATATGAATACAAACATCCATACAAACATCATCCAGAAGAACAGGGTGCGACTATGGACGAAATCAAACGAAAAACATGATATCATCAAGCAAGTCCCAGGCTGCTGACCAAGGCCTCCCTCTCTACTCGTCGGGGTAAGTCACATACATGCGCCCACGTTCCTCATCACACTCCCACTAGAGGGTCATGGCATTGCATCGACAAGAGCATCTGTACCTATACCTTTGGGGACTCAGCAATAATCATATTACCCGGGGTACCGAAACTATCCAAACTTATAGGTGGGATATGATTAGGTGGTGAGGTTGCAGCAGCACTAAGCAGTTTAATTGGCTAACTTACGAGTACAAGAGTTAGATGAGTGTTTTACGCATGACGGTCGATATCTAAATATAATCAAGAAGTGACCCTGAACACCTACTTACGATCGAGCATAACCCCACTGTGTTTTCTTCCCAAACTCCGTCGAAAAGAGACGATCACGGTTACACACATGGTTAGTGTTTTTTAATTGGGTTTACTTCAACTTTTCTATTACCGGGTATTACAAAATTTCCAAGTTGCCACATAACCACGGGCATGGCTTTCAGAAAGATTTAACTCTACAGGGGTGCTCCAACTCATCCATCACAAACTAGCCACAAGCTGCGGTGGAAAACCTCCACCACGGGATAGCCCCTAGTATCCTCGGAATCCCCGTGCACAAGACACTCGTCAAAGGTAAAACAAATCCAACAAGACTGCCCGTGTCACACCCTGTGTTTTGCCTCATGACTAAGTTAACTTGCCTAAAAAATTAGGGCCAATTAAAACTTTTTGTGTGTATATGAATGCTTGACTTGTGTGCTATTTGCTTGCTTGTTTGATTGCACCTTGAACCATCATATATCTCCTACACTCCAAACTCATCTCCCTGATCCAAGAACCTTGCCCAATGATCATGCCATGTGTATAGGACAGAAAACTATTTGAAAAAAATATTATTTTGGCCAAAAAGCATTTTATTAATTTAGGTTTTCAAAAACCCCTGAATTGAGGTTTGTACTACAAGTCCTCAAATTAGGGTGGATGTTTTGCCCCACGTACTTTATTTGGATCCTAGCATATATAAGACCTCCCAAAACCACAAAATATAATTTTGAAAGATTATGTTGGCGTTCTGGGATCGGGGGTACCCAGACCTGCCTGCCTGCGGCCCAGCGCGTGGCCCACCACGACGGCCCAGTACGGCCCCGCGACGGGCCCCTCAAGTCAAGGCCCTCACGAGAGCCCCCGCCTCACGAGGAGAGAAACACAAGACCTCTGGAGAAGCGGCAACCCCCCAGGCCACCTCCCGAGGAGCGTAGATTCCTATGCAAGTACCCGGCCTCATGAGGCCGGGGTGACGTGGGTTCTGACGGCCAAGCCAGGCGGGCGCCAGCGGGTGCAGAAGGAGGACAGTTTCCTCTTTCGTGCTAAGGAGGCAAGGATGTACGTGGGTTCCCAAGGAAACCCCAAAGGTTTCCTTCCCGGTGCAAGAGGACCGAGACCACAAGCTCGTCAGGACGGATGTCATCGCCGAGCCCACCGCTATGTCACACCCAGAAGCTTTGCAGGCGAAGACCACCTTTAGTCAGGATAGGATGTACTACTTGTCCCCTTTCAAATTTGGCCGTTGTGGGATCCCTTCCCGCCTGTGCGATATGGGAAGAGGACCGTGGCCCCTATAAAATAGGGACGAGCTCCCATCGTAGAGTGGAGGTGGGACGCACCAGTTCATCACTGCCGAGAGCCCTTGCGAGGCCAACCAACCACTGTACTAGTTCATCCTTAGCTTCCTCGAGAGGCCAATCCACCACAAAGCAGGAGTAGGGTTTTACACCGCAAGGTGGGCCGAACCTGGGTAAATCTCTGAGTCCATCTCCTTCCCCACTCACACTTATTCGACGCAGCTAGGCCGTAGGGTGACAAGATGAGACTTCGAGCCGGTTGAGATCTTCGCACACACCCCAGTGTTCGAACCTTGTTGGGTTTTGCGGAGCCCCGATTCCGACATTTGGCGCGCCAGGTAGGGGCGTATCTAAATCTTTCTCTGGTTCCACTTCGTCCCTGCTCCACCACTCCCATGGCCGACACCTACCGAGTCCGCGCCGAGCACTGGGCAGCCCGCGTTGCCCAAATGGCGCCCATGTGCCGCGGCGTCCCATGCCGCCCCGCCTCTTCCGCGACCAACGCTACTACCGAGTGGGCTTCTCGCGGTCCGCTGCCACCCTCCCAACGGCAGGATGGCCGCGTCGCCGCAACGTCCCCCGCTCCCACCACGGTGTCGAACTCCCTCGCACGCCGCGGATCGGTGAATGCACCAGCTGCGCTGTCCATGGCGCATGAGCTGCTGTGTTACCACCCCGACGATGACCACACCGAAGACTGGCTTAGCCACGAAGCCGAGCCCACCGACGCCGCTAGTGAAGCCCCGGCGCCTGCCCGCTCACTCCACCTCCCGCTCTTCCAGGCGGGCGAAGTGGCTCACGGCATGCCACCTCCTCCTGCCCCGCGAAGGGCCGACCGCAAGCCCTGGTGCGAAGCGCGACGCCATGAACCACCACGTGGTGCGCCGGCACGCGCGCGGGACGAGACGAGCTGCTAGATGATGCCACGGCCGCAGGGCGGTGCGCGCGCGCTTCCCCTGAAGTTCAACCCGGTGAGCAGGTGTGCTAAGGCCGAGGTAGGCCACACCTCCCTCCACGTTCTCCAGGAGGCGGACCACGAGGACAAGAAAGCCGAGGTCAAGGAGGCAAAACGCAAGGGCCCCGCCATGCTGGCAGCTGTGCCCAAGGCGAAGCGCGGTCGGGGCCCGGAAGAACTCCCCAAGGGGAACCGACCTTTTTGCGTCTTCCACTACACCAACACCCACGACACCAGCAACTGCCTGGAGCTCAGGGAGCTCCGCGACGAGCGCTTCCGCCACCGCCCCGAGCGCGGCAACCACGGCAGCAGCCGTGGGGAGGGCCGCAGCGGGAACCGCTGGGACAACCGCGACTCACGACGGGACTGGCGAGACCAGCGTCATGAGGATTGCTGGCGCGGAGAGCCTCGCGGCGAACCTTGGCGTGATCATCCTCGGGAGGCCCGCCCTCAGTGCAGGGCTGGCCTCCCTCCGCTGCCACCACCAGCAAGGAAGAACGACGGCCGACAGGATGATTGGGCTGGGGGCTTCCAAGAGCCCCGCGCGATCGCTAGCGTCCTGAGCGGCGCGCAGGCCCCGGCCTCCAACCGTGCCTTCAAGCCGCTCCTGCCCAAGAGCCGCCTGGGGGCTGGAGACCACGCCGCTAGCACCTCAAGCCCCGCGCCTACTGCTGGGGCGCCTTCCCTCTCTGCATAGGAGGGAGCGCCCGGCATCTCGCTCAGGACGGGCTCGGGGGCTTCCGCCTGGAGAGCTCCTGACCTGACCGGCACAACGGAGGAGGAACTCGGGCATCGCCCGGAGGCATGCTTCGGTAGGCGACCCCGCAAGCAAGGAGCGAGGCACCAGGAGCGCGACAGTTCGGTGTTCACAAGGGCAATGATTAGCAGAGGACACATGATGCGTGTGCCCCGAGAGGCGCCGGGGCACCACGGGTCCTCAAGGCATAAGGAAACCGACCGACCCCCCCGCACACGACCGTCAGGTGACTCCTAGGGTTGTTCCTGTCAGACAATTCTCTGTATTTTGTATCGCCCCAAGCAGGTGTCTTTTGAATACATAACGAATCTGGCTACCCCCCACTCGAGATGGTATTGTTTGTCTAAGCCTCAGGCTCTGGTGCGTCGCCGCTATCGGGGGCTGGCCTGCCCCCCATGACCGCCCCACGATGGTTCCGCATGGGGGCTAGGCCCGACATCATCGTAGGACTTGTCCTCACAGTGAATCGTTGAAAAATCTAATTACCCGGGCTCTAACCCACGGGCTGGCCACCCGTGCGGATCATCTACCTTAGTGCCACGCCCCCTTAGTGAACCATTGCGGGTGGAGGAACGGAAGGCGGCTTGGCTCGCGATGCCACAGAATAGGCGGCCTGCCGCCTCTCACGATGGCTCTCCTATAGACGTGCCCTTACGGACATGCGGGGCGTGGCACTACGCTCATGTTTGGGCCGTAGGGGCATGCAATCGGTGAACAATGGCTCTTCAGCAGACGTGCCCTTATGGACACGCGGGGCGTGCCACGACGCTCATGTTTGGGCCGTAGGGGCACGCAATCGGTGAACAATGTCTCTCCAGCGGACGTGCCCTTACGGACGCGCAGGGTGTGCCACGACGCTCATGTTTGGGCTGTAGGGGCACGCAACCGCATTCTTGTGGCCACGCGGTGTACGATGGCGCTCATACACGGGCCGCAGGAGCGTAGCGCCGACTTGCGCGCTCCCGCACCGAAATGTGCGGGAGCATCTGATGACCGCGTTAGGAGCTCCTGAGCCTTGTGCCTGGGGTATCCACCCAATTATCGCCGCCGTGACACTCTCACGTAATAATGAGTTAGGGGTTGTACACGCTCCGGACCCCCCAAAGTGGAAGCCCATGACGAGGCGCGTCGTGGCCGCAGAGGGAAGGGCTCCCACCCACTCCCAAGTGGAGGACCCCACACTCCGTGCTGGGGAGAAGACAAAACGCGTACGGGGGTCGCTCCCTCGGTCTAATATGGTGTCCGTGCCTGGGTCCGTCCTGACGACACTGCAAGTTCAGAGACCGAGTTCCGGCTTGTGGGCATATCGCTCGCATATTACCCCGCCAGGGTCTTGAGGCCCACCCTTCTCGCGTAACGCCCAAATGCAGGCGGGCGGGCGCTTAACATTTGGAACATCATAATTTCCTTGCAGGACCCTCATTTGGAGGCCTCGTGGAGCAGGCCTAGCTGGCAAACGATCTCCCCGGAACGAGTCGCCCGAATGCCGAAGACGGACCCCCAAGTGCCGCGCCTGAGGAGCACTCACGACACCGGCGTTCGGGCATGAAAGACACAACCCCTCTTGCTGCACTCGCGGGACCAGCACGGACACTACGGAAAGGAAATACAACATAGAAGAAGGAGAATCGGGCTCTCGCGGCGCCGTCCCTGAGAGCCCGACGTTGGCGCCACTCAGGCTTCACGGAGAAGGCCATCGCAAGGACGACAGCCTCGCGAGGATCGAGAGAACAACAGCCCCGCGAGGTGAGTACAGGTGCAAGGAGGGACACGGGGGCTGCCGACCCGTGGCCCCCACCGCGCGCCGGGAGCAAGGATCCTAGGAGCCGTTCAACGCAGACCTTCGCCAGCCGGGGCGCAGGAGGCGCGCGGGGAAAACCGAAAATCGCGTGAAGGAAGTAAGGATGTTCAAAGCACGACAAGCAACAACTACCCAAAAGCAAAAGCATCATACAACGTTTAACGCCCCATAGGGGCCAAATGGTTCATGATGCAACATGAATAAAAGAGAAGAAGCTCAGGCAGAGGAGGCATTGCCCCCGTCGTGGCTCCTGGGGAACTCGTCGCCGGAGCTGCCACCCCCCTCAGACGAAGCCTCCGGGGCGAACCGCTCGATCAGGGAATCCACGTGCTCGCGCACCTCGTCCCTGAGGGGCCTCCGGAGCTCCGCGGGCACTAGCTCCATCATGCGGGAAAGGTCGAACACGGGGGCGTGGCGCCGCAAGTTGGAGAAGACGCGTGTCAGCGCGTTGTCCAGGAGGTCGCACGCGCTGGACTCAACATCCTGATCCACCTGGGAGACGCTGGACTCGAGCGCCTCCACCACCTTCTGGAAGAAGGTGAGGTAGCCCCCGTCGCCGTACGCACACGACAACGAGGGGGCTTCCCTGACGAATCGGCAGACCGCGTTGTCTGCGCGGTGGGCGATGTCCAGGTACTACTTGGCGCGCCGCGCCTCCATCATCTTCGCGTGCGCCGTGTCCTCCTTGGCTGCCTGAACGGCGTTGGCGGCTTCCTCAACTTGGGCGTGGAGGAATGCCAGCTCCGCCTTGGCATCCTCCTCGCCCCGCAGCGCGACTTGAAGAGCAGCCTTGACATTCAGCAGCTGGGCCCCGAGGGCGTCCGCCTCGCCCTGGAGCGCATCGAGCATGCGCCTCTTGGGCGTGGGCGCCCTGGGGAAGGTCGGCGATCGGAATCGGCAAGACGGAAACAAAGAACAAGAAGAGCAGAGGCGACGGTTCACTTACTCATCGGTGGTGGTCCAGCGCCGGCGCACCTGGACCGGCCTTGAAGAGTGGCCCCCGCCGCCCCCCTGAGACGGTGGCGGCGCTGAGGACCCCGCTCGTGCTCTGGCGCCGACAGTACTTCCCTTGGACGCCATCGGAAGAAGGAAGGACGGAGAAGGCGGTTTTCTGACGAAGGAGAATGAGCAGCAATGGAAAGAGGTGAACCTGAAGGCAAGCAAGGATGGAACTGCCCCTCGGGTGCGGTGGGTTTATAGGCGCAACCGCAATCCCCGAGGCATCCTGGCGAGCAGGGGCGACGTGAGCTCCTCGGGCGCCACGTTTCGTACTCGGCTCGTGGGCGGCTCCGCCTCACGTCGCCTCGGTTCCCCTGACGGGTCACTTCGGCGTGGGCCCGGGGTGGCAGGAGAGTAGGAAGGCGATGCCAATCGAAGAAGAGCAATGATGATTAACACGGAGCACAGGCTATGAATCGACGTGACTCGGGGCTGTTCTCGAGGCCCTGTGAAGGAGGAGGAGTCCAGCGACCTACTGGGCGCCTCGCGCCGGGCCCACAGGCGATTTGGGGCCCGCGGCGCTTGCCCATCGCTCCTTGCCTTCGCTTCGAAGCCAAGGTTGGCACGCCATGGGCCCGGGGGCTACTGTCGGCGTTCTGGGATCGGGGGTACCTAGACCTGCCTGCCTGCGGCCCAGCGCGTGGCCCACCACGACGGCCTGGTACGGCCCCGCAACGGGCTCCTCAAGTCAAGGCCCTCGCGAGAGCCCCCGCCTCACGAGGACAACAACACCAAGACCTCTGGAGAAGTGGCATCCCCCCAGGCCACCTCCCGAGGAGCGGAGAGTCCTATGCAAGTACCCGGCCTCATGAGGCCGGGGTGACGTGGGTTCTCACGGCCAAGCCAGGTGGGCGCCAGTGGGCGCAGAAGGAGGACAGTTTCCGCTTTCGTGCTAAGGAGGCAGGGACGTACGCGGGTTCCCAAGGAAGCCCCCAAAGGTTTCCTTCCCGGTGTAAGAGGACCGAGACCACAAGCTCGGCATGACAGATGTCATCGCCGAGCCCACCGCTGTGTCACACCCAGAAGCTTTGCAGGCGAAGACCACCTTTAGTCAGGATAGGATGTACTACTTGTCCCCTTTCATATTTGGCCGTTGTCGGATCCCTTCCCGCCTGTGCGATAAGGGAAGAGGACCGTGGCCCCTATAAAAGAGGGATGAGCTCCCATCGTAGAGGGGAGGTGGGACGCACCAGTTCATCAGTGCCGAGAGCCCTCGCGAGGCCACTCAACCACTGTAATAGTTCATCCTTAGCTTCCTCGAGAGGCCAATCCACCACAAAGCAGGAGTAGGGTTTTACACTGCAAGGTGGCCCGAACCTGGGTAAATCTCTGAGTCCATCTCCTTCCTCACTCTCACTTATTCGATGCAGCTAGGCCGTAGGGTGACAAGATGAGACTTCAAGCCGGTTGAGATCTTCGCACACGCCCCAGTGTTCGAACCTTGTTGGGTTTTGCGGAGCCCCGATTCCGACATATTATTTTCATATTTTATTCAAAGGCTTTTTCTTTAGGCCAGAAATAGTGTTTTATAGGGAAACATTATTTTAATGCTTTCAAAATATTTGAGAAAATTTAGGGAAACTCAGTGGGCATATATTATCCATATATATGAGTTTAAACACACGGTCATGTTCAAATTTTTTGACCAAACCCTCCAAAATCCATTCTGCATATTCCAAGCATTTGAAATATTTCTATAAAAAATATTCTCAAATAAATCCAGGAAAATCCTATCAAGTCACATATGCCTAATGTGATGATCTTGCCAAGTTTCATTCCAATCACAATAGTTTTGGTTCACCAAAGCCCCTCAAAACCGTATCTGCCCAGATCCAAATTTGGGAAACTTTACATTATCAAGTGTCTCCTATTGTGCTCATATTTTGTGGACATGCTCTAATCCTCCAATCATGCATGCACACCAAGTGGTGCATCAAGGAGAACAGTTTTGCATGACTAGATCTACAGAGACCTGATTCTGTTGATTTCTAGGGTTTACCAAGTTGCATTATCAACTTTCTTCAAATGAGTTGAAAACTTGTGATCAGGACCAAATGGTCTTACCATTTACCCCTGGTAAATCTCAGGGCCATTGGATACCCCTAGATGCCCTAGGACAGCATCAAACACCTTCTGGTGAAATGGTAAAGCCCCTGTTTTGACCACTTTTACTATTCTCCTTGCTTTCAAATCTTTACCACAGTCACTCACACACCCTTTCTACCTCCAGTAAGTCTCTCTTGCCCTGGCTCAATCATTGAGGGGGGTAAAACCCCAAGATTCCCTCTTTTGGACGACATTGGCATGACCTTCTTCCTCTCTCCTAATATTCTATGCATGCAATCGCCCCCAACTTTTACCACAACATCCCTGGCATGCCAATGCATCCTTACACGTCCAAACATGTCATGCTCATATGGAAAATATGAGCAGCTCATCAAAAACTGGATTTTGGATGCAAGTATAGCCTTGAACTACAAGTGCCCTATTCACATACCTCCCTGATCTGAAAATTGATGGTCATGTAGTCCTTCCATACCTAAGGCCAATAGACAGGGTTTCATTCCAAATGCCTTCCAGTAAAACCCCTGATCTGCCCCCCAAGTTTGCTGCTACAAACTTACCCTAAGTAGAAACAACTTCTACCCACCGCCAGATGGGCCCAAACTTCACCAGAGCACTCAAGCACCCGTGCCTCACACGCCAGACAGCTTTTGCCTACCCAAAGGTTGCTCTGGATGCGTTGTAGCGTGGTGACCATGCCGTTGACTTGCAACAATGGCGTTCTGCCACTTGACCTCGTCGGTTAGCTCTCGTCCGGCCTCGACAGGATGTCCTCGCGTGCTTGGCATCTACCCTCGACCTCCCATGCCTCTCCACGACGCCAGCAAGGATCCAAGGCCGCTCTGGCACGCGTGCTCGCCGTGCCCGAAGCGCATCCGAGGCGCTCCCGAGCTTCCCCTCGTCTCCCCTTTACTTCTATCCCTACCCGAGCTCACCCTCACGCCCTATGATGCTCCCCTCTCTCCCTGGGACCCCCTGACAAATCCATTTGAGATCCAGAGCGGGGCCCCATCACCCATGGCCGCCATGGCGCCGCCTCGGCCTCGCTTGAATCCGAGCTCCCCCGAGCCCCTCCTCTCCCCTAAACCTGACCAGAGACCCCCAGCATCGCAGAAGACCTTGCCCCCGCGCTCCTTTTCTCTCTTCCGGTGACTGGAGCACCATTCCCCACGACCGTCGTAGCCGGCCTCCGCCGCGGCCAAGGCCCCGCCTTCCCCAACGTTCCCCTATGAAAACCGACCTCCCAGGCGGATGCATCTCTTCTCCCTGAGCACGCCGGTAGCCGAAGCTCCGCCGGAGGCGGCCCGAGCCGCCAGAACATGGGGCCCGGTGCCTCCGCCTCCCCTGTTTCTCCCCTGCCCGAGCGGGAGGAGGAGGGAGAACCCGACATGTGGGGCCCGCCTGTAAGTGGTTGCGGCCCCGCCCCGCCCCCGCCCCCCCTGTTAAGTGGACGCGCCCCATCCGAGTGAGCCTCCTTTCTGCCGAAGGCGTATTTGTTGGAATACGCCATCGGCGTGGCCCTTGCGCAGACGCGGCCGAGCCGCTGGGCCGGCCCAGTGCGCCCAATTGCTATCTTGCGCCCAATGAGTGGTTGGCCCAATAGGTAAAACCCTTTTTCCATTTTCTATTTTTTTCCAAAGACTGGTAAAATCCATATAAAAATCATTACAACTCCATATTTGATGATTCAAATTCCTACAGGTTCCTAAAATCTTGGCCTAACCAAATATGAGCATTGCTTTTTTTTTTCCAGGAATCTTTTTCTGTACTATTCATGTCAAACTTCAAATTTGAATCATTCAAGGCCACATTGCAAAATTCCTAGAACATCCAAATCAACTCCAAATAAAGTGATTTAAATTTCCAAAGGCTCTAAATATCATGGCCTATTTATCTTGCCATGGTTAACATTTTTTCCATGTCTTGCCTCTGTTGTACCTAATAAATAGCTCCCTTTCCAATTACTTTATCTTAGGATAATCATAGGGAATTCATCCCAACTCCAAATCCAGTGCAACCACTTCCTAAATTCTTCAAAAATCATGCCCTATTTGATGAGTGCATCCACTCATTTTTATAAAAATATTTTCTATAGACTTCTTGCAGAATAATTAGTCCCTTCATTTCCACCTTATTGGTCTATTCAAAAAGCCTCGTTTATCCAACTCCAGTAGAGCTACTTTAGGTACTTTTCCTATGACTAGTAATACCCAAGAAAAATAAAATTCCTATTTTAGCACTCTTTTATTTCTCTGCTTGTTGCGTTGCTTATTGCAGTTATTTCCGGCAATAGTTGACGAAGTAGATGAAGAGCTCGGAATTGGACGAGAAGCGTGTGAAGACCTCGAAGATTTTGCTGAACTAGGCAAGCAGCCCTTTGACCATGTCTAAGAAACTATTTTATGCATGACATATAGCACTTTATTCTGTAACATTGAATCATGGTGAATCGGTGACCATCGTGGTGGGATACCTCCGTTACTTTCCTCATTAATACTTGCACGGAGCATGACCCTACCTTCTTATGTGGGTTTTGCGGGTGGGAAGTAGTTAGGATGCTAAGTAGTTGTTACACAAGTGGGATGGGAAAATGCATGGTGTTGGAAAGGAAATGATTTCAAGGACTTTTTGAAAACCCCGTCGGGTGCCACTAATGTCCAAGGGAGTTGATGTTGAGCTAGGTAAACACTTGAGAAAGAAGTGGTGTATCGAGGCAAGTGAGTGTGCGTGTGTGTCAAAAACGGAGAGATTTAAGGTCTGCTGACCGTCCCAACCTTATATGTGCGACCACTCTACCCCTATATGGGAAGGGGCTTTGTTGATTACTTTGGTTGCTACTGTTGGAAATATGCCCTAGAGGCAATAATAATTTAGTTATTATCATATTTCCTTGTTCGTGATAATCGTTTATTGTCCATGCTATAATTGTATTGATTGGAAACTCAAATACATGTGTGGGTACATAGACAACACTGTGTCCCTAGTATGCCTCTAGTTAACTAGCTCGTTGATCAAAGATGGTCAAGGTTTCCTTGCCATAGACATGAGATGTCATTTGATAACGGGATCACATCATTAGGAGAATGATGTGATGGACAAGACCCAAACTATAAACATAGCATATGATCATGTCAGTTTATTGCTATAGTTTTCTACATGTCAAGTATCTGTTGCTATGACCATGAGATCATGCAACTCACTGACACCGGAGGAATACCTTGTGTGTATCAAATGTCACAACGTAACTGGGTGACTATAAAGATGCTCTACAGGTATCTTCGAGGGTGTCTGTTAAGTGGGCATGGATCAAGACTGGGATTTGTTACTCCGTGTGACGGAGAGGTATCTCAGGGCCCACTCGGTAATACAACATCACAATAAGCCTTGCAAGCAATGTGACTAAGTGTTAGCCACGGGATCTTGTATTACGGAACGAGTAAAGAGACTTGCCGGTAACGAGAATGAAGTAGGTATAGAGATACCGACGATCGAATCTCGGGCAAGTAACATACCGAAGAACAAAGGGAACAACATACGGGATTAACTGAATCCTTGACATAGAGGTTCAACCGATAAAGATCTTCGTAGAATATGTGGGAACCAATATGGGCATCCAGGTCCCGCTATTGGTTATTGTCCGTAGAGGTGTCTCGGTCATGACTACATAGTTCTCGAACCCGCAGGGTCTGCACACTTAAGGTTCGGTAACGTTTCGGTATAGTAGAGTTATGTATGGTGGTGACCGAAGGTTGTTCGGAGTCCCGGATGAGATCCTGGACGTCACGAGGAGCTCCGGAATGGTCTGGAGGTAAAGATTGATATATAGGAAGTCCTGTTTTGGTCACCGGAAAAGTTTCGGATATTTCGGTAGTGTACCGGGAGTGCCGGGAGGGGTACCGGGGACCATCGGGAGGGGTGTCTCGACCCAAAGGACCTCATGGGCTGTGGGAGGAGTCAAACCAGCCCCTAGTGGGCTGGCCTAACCCCCCCCACTAAGGCCCATGTGGCTTTGGGTGGAAAAAATCCAAAGGAGGAAAGGTGGAAAGGGTTTCCAAGTGGAGAGGAGGAATCCTACTCCTAATAGGATTGGAGTAGGACTCCTCCACCTCCAATTTCGGCCAAACCCTGAGGGTTTGAGGCTGCCTCCTCCCCTCCCTCCCTCCTATATATACTAGAGGATTTAGAGGGAAGATCTAACCCTAATTGCCACGTGCTCCCTCTACTTCCTCTAGATCATTTTCTCCTTTAGTCTAGTTTCAGCGGTGCTTAGGCGAAGCCCTACCGGAATAGTTCCACCACCATCGCCGCCGTGCCGTCGCGCCGCCGGAGAACTCTTCTACCTCTCCGCTCCCTCTTGCTGGATCAAGATGGCGGAGATCGTCATCGAGCTGTACGTGTGCTGAACGCGGAGGTGCCGTCCGTTCGGCGCTAGATCGGAAGGACCATGATCAGGATCGCGAGACGATTCGTGATTTGATCGCGGGACGGATCGTGATGGGATCGCGGGACGGATCGTGATTGGATCGCGAGATGGATCATGATGGGATCGCGGGACGCTCGCCGATTTGGATCGCGAAGACGCTCGACTACATCAACCGCGTTTCTTAACGCTTCCCGCTGAGCGATCTACAAGGGTATGTAGATCCACTCTCCCTCTCGTAGATGCTCATCACCATGGATATATCTTGCGTGTGCGTAGAATTTTTTTTGTTTCCCATGCAACGTTCCCCAACAGTGGTATCAGAGCTAGGTCTATGTGTAGATGAGATCTCGAGTAGAACACAAAGGAGTTTGTGGGCGTTGATATTCAGATTGCTTCCTCCCTTGGTCTTTTCTTGATTCGGACCGGACCAACATTACTCGTACGCTTACGAGAGACCAGTTCCATCAACTGACATGTAACTTCATTGCATAAAGATGGCTGGCGGGTGTCTGTTTCTCCCACTTTAGTCGGATCGGATTTGACAAAGGCGGTCCTTGAGAAGGTTGAATAGCAATTTTTGTATCACCGTTGTGGTTTTTGCGTAGGTTAGAATTGTTCTTGCTAGATACCCGTAGCAGCCACGTAAAACTTGCAACAACAATTAGAGGACGTCTAACTTGTTTTTGCAGGGTATGTTGTGATGTGATATGGCCAATTACATGATGAGATGTATGTGATGTATGAGATGATCATGTATTGTATAGAATATCACGACTTGCATGTCGATGAGTACGGCAACCGGCAGGAGCCATAGGGTTGTCTTTAATTATTTTCGCCATTTTTGCTTTACTTTATCGCTATGAGTTAGCAATAGTCGTGGAAGCAACAGTCGGCGCGACAACCTCATGGCGACACATTGATGGAGATCAAGATGATGGAGATCATGGTGTTATGCCGGTGACGATGGAGATCATGCCGGTGCTTTGAAGATGGAGATCAAAAGCACAAGTTCATGGCCATATCATGTCACTTATGATTTGCATGTGATGTTAATCCTTTTATGCATCTTATTTTGCTTAGGACGACGGTAGCATTATAAGGTGATCCCTCACTAAAATTTCAAGATAAAATTGTGTTCTCCCCGAGTGTGCACCGTTGCGAAAGTTCGTCGTTTTGAGACACCACGTGATGATCGGGTGTGATAGACTCTACGTTCACATACAACGGGTGCAAGCCAGTGTTGCACGTGCGGAACACTCGGGTTAAACTTGACGAGCCTAGCATGTACAGACATGGCCTCGGAACACAAGAGACCGAAAGGTTAAACATGAGTCATATAGTAGATATGATCAACATGAAGATGTTCACCGTTGAAACCACCTCAACTCACGTGATGATCGGACTTGAGTTGGTGGATTTGGATCATGTGTCACTCGAATGACCAGAGGGATGTTAATTTGAGTGGGAGTTTTTAAGTAATATGATTAACTAAACTCATTATCATGAACATAGTCAAAATGTCTTTGCAAATTATGTTGTAGATTACTAGCTCGCGCTGTAGCTCCCTTGAATTTTTATATGTTCGTAGAGAAATAGAGTTGAAAGATGATGGTAGCAATAATGCGGACTGGGTCCGTGATCTGAGGATTGTCCTCATTGCTGCACAGAAGGCTTATGTCCTTAATGCACCGCTCGGTGCGCCACCCCCTCAAGCGTCATCTGTAGATGTTGTGAACATCTGACAGGCACGTTCTGATGACTACTTGATAGTTCAGTGCGTCATGCATTACGGCTTAGAATTGAGGCTCCAAAACGTTTTGAACGTCACGGAACATATGAGATGTTCTAAGAGCTGAAATTGGGATCTCAGGCTCGTGCCCGTGTTGAGAGGTATGAGACCTCCAACAAGATTCTTTGCCTGCAAGATGAAAGAGAATAGCTCAATCGGTGAGCATGTGCTCAAATTGTCTGGGTGCTACAATCGCTTGAATCGAGTGGGAGTTGATCTTCCAGATAAGATAGTGATTGATATAGTTCTCCAAGTCACTGTCACTAAGCTACTAGAGCTTCGTGATGAACTACAAAATGCCAGGGATGGAAATAATGATCCCTGATCTATTCGCGATGTTTGACACCGCGAAGGTAGAAATCAAGAAGGAGCATCAAGTGTTGATGGTTAGTAAATCCACTAGTTTTGACAAAGGAAAGGGCAAGGAGGGATACTTCATGGATAGCAAGCCATGTGCTGCTCCAGTAAAGAAACCCAAGGTTGAACCCAAACCCGAGACTAAGTGCTTCTATTATGAGGAGAACGGTCGCTGAAGCAAAACACCCCTGGATACTTGGTAGATAAGAAGGCTGGTAATGTCGACAGAAGTATATTTGATATACGTGTTATTGATGTGTACCTTACTAGTGCTCCTAGTAGCACCTGGGTATTGGATACCGGTTCGGTTGCTAAATGTTAGTAACTCGAAATAAAAGCTACGGAATAAAAGGAGACTAGATAAGGGTGAGGTGACGATGAGTGTTGGAAGTGTTTCAAAGGTTGATGTGATCACCATCGCACGCTCTCTCTACCTTCGGGATTGGTGATGAACCTAAATAAATGTTATTTGGTGTTTGCGTTAAGCATGAACGTGATTAGATCATGTTTATTGCAATACGGTTATTCATTTAAGTTAGAGAATAATGGTTATTCTGTTTACATGAATAATACCTTCAATGGTCATGCACCCAATGAGAATGGTTTATTGAATCTTGATCGTAGAGATACACATGTTCATAATATTGATGCCAAAAGATACAAAGTTAATAATGATAGTACCACATACTTGTGGCACTGCCGCTAAATGTCATATTGGTGTAAAGCGCATGAAGAAACTCCATGCTGATGGATCTTTGGACTTATTCGATTTCGAATTGGTTGAGACATGCAGACCATGCCTCATGGGCAAGATGACTAAGACCCCGTTTTCCGGTATGATGGAGCGGGCAAGTAACTTATTGGAAATAATACATGTTGATGTATTCGGTCCAATGAGTATTCTAGCATGCGGTGGATATCGTTATTTTCCTACCTTCACTGATGATTTGAGTAGATATGGGGATATTTACTTAATGAAACACAAGTCTGTAACGTTTGAAAAGTTCAAACAAAATCAGAGTGAAGTTTGAGATCATCGTGACAAGAAGATAAAATGTCTACGATATGATTGTGGAGGTGAATATCTGAGTTACGAGTTTGGTATACAACTTAAGACAATGTGAAAATTGTTTCACAACTCACGGCACCTAGAACACCATAGTGTGATGGTTTGTCCGAACATCGTAGTCGTGCTCTATTGTATATGGTGCGAACTATGATGTCTCTTATCGATTTACCACTATCGTTTTAGGGTTATGCATTAGAGACAACCACATTCACTTTAAGAGGGGCAACATCTAAGTCCGTTGAGATGACACCGTATGAATTTTTGGTTTGGTGGAAACCTAAGCTGTCATTTCTTAATGTTTGGGGCTGCGACGCTTATGTGAAAATGGGTTCTCACCTAATGAGCTCGAACCCAAAGCGGACAAATGCATGTTCATAGAATACCCTAACGTAACAGTTGGGTAAACCTTCTATCTTAGATCCAAGCACAAAGTGTTTGTTGCTAAAATGGGTCCTTTCTCGAGAAAGAGTTTCTTTCGAAAGAATTGATTGGGAGGAAGATAGAACTTGATGAGGTTGTTGAACCTTTGTTTCAACCAGAGAGTAGCGCAGCGCAGAAAGTCGTTCCTGTGGAGCCTATGTTAGTTGAAGGGGAAGTTAATGATGATGATCATGAAGTTTCGGATCAAGTTACTATCGAACCTCGTAGGTCAACAAGGACGCGTACTGCTCCTGAGTGGTACGGCAACCCTGGCTTAGAGGTCATGTTATTGGACAACGATGAACCTACGAGCTATGGAGAAGCGATGATGGGCCCGGATTCCGAGAAATGGTTAGAGGCCATGAAATCCGAGATGGGATCCATGTAAGAAAACAAAGTATGGGCTTTCGAAGTATTACCTGAAGGGCGATAGGCCATTCAGAACAAATGGATCTTTAAAAGGAAGACGGACGCGGACGGTAATGTCACCGTCTATAAAGCTCGACTTGTGGCAAAGGGTTTTTCACAAGTTCAAGGAGTTGACTACGATGAGACTTTCTCACCCGTAGCGATGCTAAAGTCTGTTGGAATTATGTTAGCAGTTGCTGCATTTTTCGATTATGAAATCTGGCAGATGGATGTCAAAATAGAGTTTCCTTAACGGTTTCCGCGAGGAAAGGTTGTATGTGATACAACCAGAAGGTTTTGTCAGTCCTAAGGATGCTAAAATGTATGCAAGTTCTAGCGATCCTTCTATGGACTGGAGCAAGCATCTCGGAGTTGGAATATACACTTTGATGAGGTGATCAAAGTTTTTGAGTCTATACAAAGTTTATGAGAAACTTGTATTTACAATAAAGTGAGTGGGAGCACTATAGAATTTCTGATAAGTATATGTGGATGACATATTGTTGATCGGAAGTGATGTAGAATTTCTGGAAAGCATAAAGGGTTGTTTGAAAAGGAGTTTTTCAACGGAAAACCTGGAATGAAGCTACTTAAATGTTGGGCGTCAGGATCTATAGAGATAGATCAAGACGTTTGGTAAAACTTTCAATGAGTACATACCTTGACAAGATTTTGAAAGAGTTCAAAATGGATCAGTCAAAGAAAGAGTTCTTGCCTGATTTGTAAGGTGTGGAGTTGAGTGAGACTCAAAGCTCGACCACGGCAGAAGAAAGAGAAAGGATGAAGGTCGTCCCCTATGCCTTATCCATAGGCTCTGTATAGTATGCCATGCTGTGTACCGCACCTAGTGTGTGCCTTGCCATGTGTCTGTCAAGGGGTACAAGAGTGGTCCAGGGGTGGATCACTGGACAACGGTCAAGATTATCCTTCGTAACTAGAGGACTAAGGAAATATTTCTCGATTATGGAGGTGATAAAGAGTTCGTCGTAAAGGGTTATGTCGATGCAAGCTTTGACACCTATCCGGACGACTCTGAGTAGCAGTCAGGATATGTATAGTGGAGCAACCATTTGGAATAGCTCCAAGTGGAGCGTGGTAGCATCTGCAGTATGACATATAGATTTGCAAAGAACACACGGATCTGAATGTTGCAGACTGTTGACTAAAGACCTCTCTCAGATGCAAAGCATGATCGAACCCCAGAACTCATTGGGTGTTAGATTCATAACAATGTAAATCACATGGTGATGTGAACTAGATTATTGACTCTAGTGCAAGTGGGAGAATGTTGGAAATAAGCCCTAGAGGCAATAATAATTTAGTTATTATCATATTTCTTTGTTCGTGATAATCGTTTATTGTCCATGCTATAATTGTATTGATTGGAAACTCAAATACATGTGTGGGTACATAGACAACACTGTGTCCCTAGTATGCCTCTAGTTAACTAGCTCGTTGATCAAAGCTGGTCAAGGTTTCCTGGCCATAGACATGAGATGTCATTTGATAATGGGATCACATCATTAGGAGAATGATGTGATGGACAAGACCCAAACTATAAACATAGCATATGATCGTGTCAGTTTATTGCTATAGTTTTCTACATGTCAAGTATCTGTTCCTATGACCATGAGATCATGCAACTCACTGACACCGGAGGAATACCTTGTGTGTATCAAATGTCACAACGTAACTGGGTGACTATAAAGATGCTCTACAGGTATCTCCGAGGGTGTCTGTTGAGTGGGCATGGATCAAGACTGGGATTTGTTACTCCGTGTGACGGAGAGGTATCTCAGGGCCCACTCGGCAATACAACATTACAATAAGCCTTGCAAGCAATGTGACTAAGTGTTAGCCACGGGATCTTGTATTACGGAACGAGTAAAGAGACTTGTCGGTAACGAGATTGAACTAGGTATAGAGATACCGACGATCGAATCTCGGGCAAGTAACATACCGAAGAACAAAGGGAACAACATACGGGATTAACTGAATCCTTAACATAGAGGTTCAACCGATAAAGATCTTCGTAGAATATGTGGGAACCAATATGGGCATCCAGGTCCCGCTATTGGTTATTGGCCGTAGAGGTGTCTCGGTCATGACTACATAGTTCTCGAACCCGCAGGGTCTGCACACTTAAGGTTCGGTGACGTTTCGGTATAGTAGAGTTATGTATGGTGGTGACCGAAGGTTGTTCGGAGTCCCGGATGAGATCCTAGACGTCACGAGGAGCTCCGGAATGGTCCGGAGGTAAAGATTGATATATAGGAAGTCCCGTTTTGGTCACCGGAAAAGTTTCGGATATTTCGGTAGTGTACCGGGAGTGCCGGGAGGGGTACCGAGGACCATCGGGAGGGGTGTCTCGACGCAAAAGACCTCATGGGCTGTGGGAGGAGTCAAACCAGCCCCTAATGGGCTGGCCTAACCCCCCCACTAAGGCCCATGTGGCTTTGGGTGGAAAAAATCCAAAGGAGGAAAGGTGGAAATGGTTTCCAAGTGGAGAGGAGGAATCCTACTCCTAATAGGATTGGAGTAGGACTCCTCCACCTCCAATTTCGGCCAAACCTTTAGGGTTTGAGGCTGCCTCCTCCCCTCCCCCCCTCCTATATATACTAGAGGATTTAGAGGGAAGAGCTAACCCTAATTGCCACGTGCTCCCTCTACTTCCTCTAGATCGTTTTCTCCTTTAGTCTAGTTTCAGCGGTGCTTAGGCGAAGTCCTGCCGGAATAGTTCCACCACCATCGCCGCCGCACCGTCGCCCCGCCGAAGAACTCTTCTACCTCTCTGCTCCCAATTGCTGGATCAAGAAGGCGGAGATCGTCATCGAGCTGTACGTGTGCTGAACACGGAGGTGCCGTCCGTTTGGCGCTAGATCGGAAGGACCATGATCAGGATCGCGAGACGATTCGTGATTTGATCGCAGGATGGATCGTGATGGGATCGCGGGATGGATCGTGATTGGATCGCGAGATGGATTGTGATGGGATCGCGGGACGCTCGGCGATTTGGATCGCGAAGACATTCGACTACATCAACCGCGTTTCTTAACGCTTCCCGCTTAGCGATCTACAAGGGTATGTAGATCCACTCTCCCTCTCGTAGATGCTCATCACCATGGATAGATCTTGCGTGTGCGTAGGAAATTTTTTGTTTCCCATGCAACATTCCCCAACAGCTACTAGTAGAGAGCCCGCATTACAAGTGGCGGGAGTGACGTGGTCACTCTCGATACGGGGTCGTGCCGGAAAGGACGATCATGGGCTGTTTTCACAGACACCGGGCACACCGTTGGTCCCTTCATGGATGGTACTATGTTGAGCAAGGCTCGTGTGATGTACATCGTGAGGGCTGTGTTTGGGTGCTTACCCCGCGTATGAAATATACCATGAGTCGTGGATGACACGGAAGTTCCCCGAGTCTTGTGGGTAAAGCGCGCAACCTCTGCAAAGTGTAAAACTATTCGAATAGCCGTGTCCATTGTCATGGACAGTTGGAGGTCCTTCTTAAACTACGTCCGAATGTTTTCTCAAAACTTGGTGTGTGTGTGACAAAGAGATACTTGAGCTAAGTAGGAAAACTTCATGAAATGATTGAACATGTGATGTTCAAACCCTGCTTATATTAATATCTGTAACCTGTTCATATGGATATCTGCAACCTGTTGATACATGATTTTACAAGTTGATTGAACATGTCATTGCACTCAAAATTAGCTTTCTGCAACTTACCTACTTAGTGCTATATCATGCATTGTTAAACCTTGTTCCAAAACATGGGTTGCTTATGAGTACATTCAAAGTACTCATTGGCTTGCCACTGGTTATTTAATTGGCCAGGCATGGAAGAGCAGGAATATGGTGAAGATTACGTTGGTGACGAACATGCGAACTAGGACGCTTCACAATCAGAATGCCTGTAGGGTTAAGGCAGATGGCATGAGTCCATGCTATCATTGAAGGTTTCCGCTGTGAGATTACGAAAACTTGGCCATAAAGGCCATAATTGAGTAAACGGTATGGAATGGATGTAAGACTCTTGTTATTCAGTTTCTATGTGTTCAGTGAGCATTTATCTGTAGGATCACTGTGCATGTACATTCGGTGATCACGACTTTTGAGTCGGGGTCCACACAGAGCTGGTATCAGAGCCATCCTGGCTGTAGGGAGCCCTTAGTTAGCATGGACGTTAGTTAGGACGACAATATTTCCCCAGACCCTTCAAATCTCTTGCAAAAACTACCACATTTCTTAGCTCTTCTAAGCTTTCAAAGAAACAGAAGGATTGTGCCTCAACACTTCCACCATTTTTTCTCTTGGCTCTCCTCATCTGCTTTTCAAAGCTTTGCAATTGGTCGCTAGCACCCTTATGCCCCTGACCACTGGATTCCTTGTAATCCTCGTGGGTAACCTAGAAGGAAGCCACCTTGCCAAACATTCACCCACATCTTTGGGAGACACGGTTGGCGATACTACGACAAGACGACACCAACAGGAGATACCTACTCAAGCTATGAGGACATCAAGACTCGGAAGGTGGTGGCACCCTCGACTCTGCCCGAGGATGAGGCAACCTTGGCCTACAATGATCAAGGCTTAAGGTATGCAAGATCATAATATGCATTGCTAGTAGAGCAACCCTATCATTACCGTTGATGAGTCGGCAGCCATCGATGGATGAGAACCTCGCCATATGGTCTGCCTCACTATAGTGAGCAGGAAAACAGTTCTCATCATCCCCGCTTTTGGTGTCGATGTTGTCATCAACGTAACCGACAGGTTGGACCTCTATCTTACCTTGTTGATGTCATTGCATAAAGGATTGCCCACTTGGAACCCTCGGCGTCTCAGAAGACAAGAGGGATTGCCATGATTAAGAAGACAACAGAAGACCGAGTTAGTGGCGACCACACGAAACCACCTACGTCCCATCAACTTACCAGATGAGAAGTTGTCAAAGATTCTTTAGGCTCAATCCGGATCATTTCGACAAACAACTACAAGAGACGTGGCAACACCTGCGGAAGACCGAGAAGACTGGAAGTCCTTCTCGACTACTGAGTCCGAGAACCCCTAGGGTAGGATTAGTCATAAATCCCCTATGCGAAGTCGAGTCTGTGTGATGGTACGAATGGAAGCATGTTGTGTGTAGCTTGTTTTTACTTTTTTGTGCTTCGATATAAGTCGCACTTTTCCCTAGGCAACAAGCACGCGACTATATCATCTACCTTATCCTATTTTTTGTGTTTGGCCTCTTTGGCACTAGTTTGATTACAACTGCACTATAGAACCCCCTTTAGCCACCTCCCCTCTATGCTACTTTTCCCTCTCACCTATCTCGTCAACTATAGACCAGCAAGACAAGATACACCAAGGATCCACCTCGACAGACAACTAGTACTGAAGACGTTTGACGACAACCTATAAACCATGTGCAACCTCGGTGAGTGGTACTCCTCCCTCAAGGTTAGAAGTGCCTACCTAGAACAATCTAGACCCCACAAGTACCCCAGCTCAAACCCTTAATCATGTGCTTAACATACGGGTTTGTGAGAGAACACCGGTTAAGCTTCGATAACCTTGGTTTAGCACTTGGTTTCGTTATGGAACTATAGATCATAGTGAACAAACACATTAGTTCTTGATGTAGCACTTTAACTGTGATGCCATAGGGAGGATCATTTTGAGGATATATGATTAGGAGGCAAATGATTTGATTCAGCCACGGAAGATCTCTTGAGGATATAGATGAGACTCTTTGGTGAGTTGTGAGACTTTTGTGTTGGTAAATGAACTTGGTGGTTCAAGTTGATAGAGTAGCATAACTTACTTCTCCCTCGAGCAAACTGTATTTAGTAGGACAATTATGATCACAAGCTGAGATTCTTGGAGGAACAAGTAGGATTTCTCATGGCTCAGAGCAATTTGGATTAAATAGGTGAACCTAGTGGGGTATAGATGTTGAGTAAGTCTACATGGCTCAGAGCAATTTGGATTTAGACCGATGATCTCGATCATGATACCATGTTTCTTGATGGAGTATAAACTAGGAACATTGGGTTGTTGTCTGGTTTGATTCGAGTATCTATATGCACCTAACCATGGAGTTTAGTAGATCATCATGATGGGAATTGGTGGATGTACTATGATAAGATAGTTCTTTCAATGAATTGTGGATTATAGGAACTCTAGGAGATTTTGTAGAACTCCATTGATATTGGATTTGTAGGAGTAGGGGGTCATGGCATTTAAGGACCACTTGATTGGATTCGTAGGAAGGAAACAAGATCTTGGATTGATAATACATGTCTCCTTGGCATAGAAATCCAGTGCCATAGACCTTGGATAGGTTAATAGAACACTTGGATTTGTAGGTTCATAATCAAGCTTAGCAGCTTGTGTGCTTCTCCCGAGGATTTTTATATAGGGATATATATGAGTTAGCTATAGCACATATGAGATTTTGGTTTAGTCCTTCTCTCAAACCTTGTAGTTGAATAGCATGAGTGATGTTGGAGTTGACTTATATGAGATGATACCTTCGATGGTATAAGATGATTTTGTTTGGAGTAATAGGTAGGACTAATGGCATCTAAGAACTGTGCTCAAGGATAAGATGATAGATGTTCACTCACATCCTAGGCTCCTTGAGGCCCCGAACACAGTCGGAATATGACCATAGGCTCTGGCTCTAAGTCAAAAGACTATGGTCGATACTCCACCTCGACCACCACCAATCCTGTCCCTAAGGAAGATGGACACGAAGTACTAGATTTCGAAGGACCACAAACCCCTGACAAGTGACCACCCAGGACAAATATAACTCCGAGAAGGATAGGACTGACTGGCCAAAGGTTGGTTCCCGAGTCTTACCCCAGGACCACACCATCCACACCTTGCGGTTAATGAATATACTGACAAGCCCTTCTTAGGTTGACTTACGCCCGTATTTCTCACATATCCCATGAGCAATGTGTTTATGTGACACCAGGAGAAATATGATGTTGTCCTCATGGATGACATACTTATTTACCCCAATGAGAGACGGGCACACCTTAGTCCTATTTGGATAAGCCCCCGAAACACCAATTGCCATGCCTCTCAAGTATAAGGTTTCAACTTGAAGGAGTTGGACTCCCCGGAGGCCCTCCCTGCAGCAGAAGACATTCTGGCCCAAGCAAGATGAAGAACCACTACGGCTGGGAAGCCACGACGATGAAGAAGAAAAAGAGAAGTCAACCACCACTCCTCTGTCGGCCACATAAGCTAGACTATATCAAGAAGCACCGACGTTCAAGCGTGATGAAGCCCTTGGACATCAAGAGGATTAATGAGCCCCTTGCTTTAAATAGTCACCTATCAGTTCCTGACTAGGTAGGAACCGAGAAGTCGATAGCACCCCTCTCTCCACCACCTCGACGGTGTACGATGAACATGACATCCCTGTCGGCGTTCTGGGAACGGGGGTACCCAGACCTGCCTGCCTACGGCCCATGGCATGGCCCACTTCGCCAGCCAAACACAACCAGACGCAGCCCCACTCAAGACAAGGCCCTCGCGAGGCCCCTAGGCTCGCGAGGGAGACTAGCACCAGGACCGGCAAGCGGAGGGCCTCCCCCGGCCCCCTCAGGAGCGGCAGAGATCTCTATGCAGGGCCCAGCCTCAGGAGTCAAAGATGACGCAAGGAAGGACAGGCGGGTGCCAGCGCGCCAGGCGGAACAGTTTCCCCTTTGGTGCAAAGGGGGCAAGGACGTACGCGGGTTCCCAAAGCACCCCCCAAAGGTTTCCATTCCGGTGCAACAAGTCCACGACCACGAGCCCCGCAGGATGGATGTTATCGCCGAGCCCACCTCTGCATCATCGACAGCTACTTTGCAGGCGAAGACCGCCTTTGGACAAGGCGGGGATGTAGTGCTGTCCCCCTTTAAATTTGGCCGTTGTGGGATCCCTTCCTGCCATTGCGATAAGGGGAGAGGACCCGGGCCACCGCTATATAGAGAGGTTAGGCTGCACCGTAGAGAGGGACCCCATGGGATCCGAGGCCAGTTGATCCATCCGATCCGAAGCCAGTAGATCCATAGGCTCCACCACAAAGCTAGCAGAGAGCCAAAAGCACCTCGGGAGCGCCCTCACGAGGCTCTTCATCATTGTACTAGTTCATCCACCATACCTCCACGAGAGGCAATCCACCAAAGCAGGAGTAGGGTATTATGCTTCGCAGCGGCCCGAACCTGGTTAAACCACCGTGTTCATCTTCTTCCTCGTCATCGTGCGAGTTCGTCGTTTTAGCCAACGAGTAGTGAGCTAGGTAGGGCGAGGCAGCAGGGAAATCTTCGCACACGCCCCTGTGTTCGAGCCTTGAGGGATTTGCGAAGCCCGAAATCCGACATTTGGCACGCCAGGTAGGGGGCGTGTCGGAGCCTTCTCCAAGCTTCGCTTTTCCCACGCTTCACCGTTCCGATGGCCGGCGCCCAGCAAGGTTCCCCCGGCCGCAGCGGGTCAGCTTCCCTCGATCCCACCGCTATCGCCGGGGACCCGCGCCCCAGCGGCATGGTGCTGGGCGGTCAGTACCAAACCACCAGCATCGCCTCCACCGTCGCCGCCTCTCGCATCGCCCAAACACACGGCGGACGGGTGGCGCCGTCATCACCGGTGCCGCGCCGCACCTACGTGGGGGACCTCGACGCGCAAAACGCACTTCTGCTGGCAAGCGAGATGCTCCGCCACTGCCCGACGGACGGGGGCTTCGACGCATGGGCTGATCACATTGCAGAGCTGGTCACCGTCGTGCTGAGGGCCGTGGCTCCTCACTCTTCTTCAAGGCCGCAGGCATCAGGCGCTGGGGTCTCGTCCGCCGCACTCGTCCCCCAGCCCGCCGGCGGCGTGCCACCTCCGGCAGTGGGCGAGCCCGAGAGGGGCCAGCCGCATGCCGTGCTCCTTCTCCTTCGAACCCCGGTGACTGGTTTCGGGGTGCAGCCCGGCCGCGACGACCGGGTGCACGGAGGAGAGAACGGGGCGCCCCACGCACGCGCAAACACGCGCCTCCGTGACCCGGTGGACCGTCAGCAGCCTGGATTGACCAGGCAGGAGCGTGCCATCCTGCGCAAGGAGCAGGCAGCGCAGGCATCTGGACAAACAAGCAACAACGGCGAAGGCACATCGGATCGCCGAGGAGGCAATCCACACCAGGAGACGCGAGGCCCACCCAACGGTGGTGGCAGAGGTAAGCAACTTCGCTCTGAGTCCCGTCGCAGGAGGGTCTGTGAGCGGCGCGCACGGGGCGGCGCCCCGCCGCCTGGACGGGCCGTCCCCGGCGTCCCACCGGACGGCTCAGGAGGAGAACCAATCCCTTATGTGGAGCCTTACATACCATGCTACGTCATACCGCCTGACGGTGGGATGGGTCAGGCGCCTGCCGCGGGTGCCGGCACCTTCCAAGAGTAAGCAGCACCTTGGGCGTCCTCCCCGAGCCGGGCCTGGGGGCTTCTGCCGACGGAGCACCAGGCCTGGACGGCGCGAGCGGGAGAAAGCGGGAGTGCGCCCCCGGACCCGCGGGGCGCGGCGCAAGCCGGCGCCCTCGCGAGCAAGCAATGCCGAACCGAGCCCCAAGGCCTCAGGAGCGATGGCCTGGGGGGAGCAGCAAGACACAAACAACGCGGGCCACCCTCGGCAATTGAAGCATCGGCGCAGCCTCGCGAGGCTGGGCCTTGCGAGGCCCTCAGGATGATGTCTGGCCGACGCTCGGATGCCTCACAAGGCAGCTTCGTCGACAAAACACCTTTATGGCTGCGCCGGATGCATTGTGCTCATGTTTGGGCCGCGGGAGCGCAATCCCGCGGTCGCGCGGGGAACAATGCATTCGGGTTCGGGTCATAAGGGCGCACAACCGAGCAGAAATGCACGGGATGGTTCTTGACGGAGTTGGGAGCCACCAGGCCGAGCGCCCGGGGGCTTGCCCAGCTATCTACGACCGTGACACTCTCATGTAATAATGAGTGGGCTGTATACGCCCGGAGCCCCCCGAGGACGCGGAGGGGTTCCTCCCACGCAACGTGGAAGCCACAGCTCCGCGCTGGTGGAGAAGTCAACACTGCCCTCCAATGGCTATGCCCATGCAACGTGGATGCCCTACGCTCAGCGCAGGGGGAAGACGAAGACTAGTCTAGGGGCCGGACGCGGCGGTTGCTTGCTTCTTTTTGGGTGTTCGAATTGCCGTTTTTTGGAATGAAGTTTGAGAATTTCGAAACTCTATATTTAAAAGAAAAAGGGGCGGGAATTTTTCTCTCTGTGTTCTATCGTTTTACCGGTTTTGAATTCTCTCTTTCTGGATTGGTGTTTCACAAGGAGCTGAGCGCTCCGGGCCTCCCTGAGGCACCTCGGGGCTGGATCACGAAGCCCTGTTGCCTCAGGGGCACGCATCTGTTAGCCGGCGGCCCCCGCTCGGGGGCTCCGACCGCAGCATGGAGTCTCGGGAGGCCCCAGGGCTTCCTAAGGCAGCAGCCGGCGGGACGTAATGGGGGATCGCCCGAGCGTCAAAGGGGGCTCCTGAGCATCACGCCTCAGGAGCCCTACCGGTCATATAGCCACTCGTCCCCCTTGATGTCGTCCTTGGTGATCCAGTCGGCATCAAGGGTGTCGAGGCCTGACCCCGTAGTTGCGTCCTTGGTGATCCGGTCGTACACTACGGTGGCCTGGAAATGCGCGGGACTGGGACCTGCCGACGTAGGGCGGCTTGAGCGTCAAAGGGGGGCTCCTGAGCAGCACGCCTCAGGAGCCTTACCGGTCATATAGCCACTCGTCCCCCTTGATGTCGTCCTTGGTGATCCGGTCGGTATCAAGGGGGTCGAGGCCTGACCCCGCAGTTGCGTCCCTGGTGATCCAGTCGTATACTGCGGTGGTCGGGAAATGTGCGGGACTGGGGCCTGCAGACGTAGAGTGCCGAAAGGGCTCCCAAACCGTCCCACAAACAAGGAGGAAGCGTCCCAGGAGAAGCCACGGACTATCTGGACAACCCGGTCGCGCCTGGCGGTGCGAACAAGATCGTCGCCAACCCACAAGCTAAGTACACTACCGAACCAAGCAAGAACCCCCTAATCTAGTGACGACCCGAGGACGGGATAAGAGTTGTGCGCATTAATGTGGGGATGCAGGTACTGCGGGCCATCACGCACGGCCACCGAGCTCCCTGAGGCCTGAGGCGCCAGGAAAAATGGCATGAGGGAAGGGACCCAGCCGTGACGAGAAGCAAGGCCACCGACTAGGGGAGCGGTGGCCACAAACAGCACCCCGTGAGAAGACACCCCACGGGGGCCCTAACGACCGCCGTCGCTAGGCCGCGGCGGCACTGCCCCGTGCAAGGAAGCTAAGCCACGACAATGGCAAGCTGGCAACCAGCAATTAAAGACAAGAAAGGACGCAAACCAAGGTAGTATGCAAAAGACTAACGCCCGCGGGGGCAAAGTTCTTCTTCAAATATTACAGGCACCAAGAAAAGAAGACAGGGGATGCTTAGGGGGAGAAGCTGCCATCACCACCCGCGCCGCCGGCCGCCTCGGCGTCTGAGTCGTCCTCCTCGCTGGAGGCGGGCACTTGGATGAGCCGCTCCACCAAGGACTCCACGTGCGGGCGCACCTCGTCCCGAAGGGGGCGCTGGAGCCCGTCAGGCACCGGCTCACCAACACGTCGGAGGTCGAGCTGCGGGGCGTGGCGGCGCAGGTTGGAGAAGACGAGCGTCAAGGCGAGGTCCAGGAGGTCGCACACGTCGGACTCGTTGTCCGCGTTCACGCGGGAGACGCCGGTCTCCAGCGCCTCCACCACCTTCTGGAAGAAGTCAAGGTAGCCCCCGTCGCCGCGCACGTTCGGCAGCGCGCCGGTCGCGCGGCTGGCAATGCCCAGGAACTGCTTGGCGCGTTGGGATTCCAGTAGCTCGGCGTGCGCCGCCTCGTCTTGGGCGGCCTGCGCAGCGTCAGCCGCCTCCTGGACCTGGGCCTGGAGGGACGCCAGCTCCGCCCTGGCCTCTGCTTCGCACCTGAGGGCGGCTTGGAAGGCGGCCTCGGCGGTCGCCAGCTGGGCCCGCAGTGCCTCCACCTCCTCTTGGAGCTCGCCGAGCCTGCGCTTCTTGGCCGCAGGCGCCGTGGGAGAAGGAGAGGATCATTCTCAGAAAGCTGGACAAAACGACTAAGGAAGAGAGAGGCGGTGAGGTACTCACTCGTCGACCATGGCCCAGCGCAGGCGAACTTGCGCCGACCCCAAGGGCCCCCCACCGCTGCCTCCGGAGGAAGATGAGGGAGCCGGCGGTGCTGTGCGTTTCCCCGCGCCCGCAGCGCTCCCTCCAGATGCCATGGAAGCTGAGAAGATGGGAAGAGGAGAGGGCTTTCTCTGCGGAGCGAAGGAAGCAGGAAGATGCCTCAAGACTGCAATGTCCCTCCCCTGCCAGGGGCGGGGCGGATTTATAGGCGTAACTGCAGCCACGAGGCATCGTGGGAGAGCAGGCGTCGTGCGCCTCTCGGGCGCCGCGGGGCGGTTCGATTGACGCAGTGCCGTTCGCGTCGCTTCTCCTGCCGATTGACGGGTCACATCCGCGTGGCCCAAGGAGTAGAGGATCGAAGCAACAGTAGCATTCAAGGAAGGGAAATGATGGCCGGCGCTACGCCTGGACGTCGCCTCAGTTTGACTTGGAGCGCTTCCTGACGCCCTCGGGGAGCGGGGGCGCCGCCGCCCAGGCACCGGACGCGTGTAAAGCCTGGCCCGCAGGCGATTGGGGCCCGCGGCGCTTCGGGCCGCCCTCGAGGCTTCGCCCAGAAGCTAGCTCGAGCGCGCCATGGGCCCGGGGGCTACTGTCGGCGTTCTGGGAACGGGGGTATCTAGACCTGCCTGCCTGCGGCCCAGGGCATGGCCCACTTCGCCAGCCAAACACAACCAGACACAGCCCCACTCAAGACAAGGCCCTCGCGAGGCCCCTAGGCTCGTGAGGGAGAGCAGCACCAGGACCGGCAAGCGGAGCGCCTCCCCCACCCCCCTAAGGAGCGGCGGAGATCTCTATGCTGGGCCCAGCCTCAGGAGTCAAAGATGACACAAGGGAGGACAGGCGGGTGCCAGCGCGCCAGGCGGAGCAGTTTCCCCTTTGGTGCAAAGGGGGCAAGGACGTACGCGGGTTCCCAAAGCACCACCCAAAGGTTTCCATTCCGGTGCAACAAGACCACGACCGCGAGCCCAGTAGGACGGATGTCATCACCGAGCCCACCTCTACATCATCGACAGCTACTTTGTAGGCGAAGACCGCGTTTGGACAGGGCGGGGATGTACTCCTGTCCCCCTTTAAATTTGGCCGTTGTGGGATCCCTTCCCGCCATTGCGATAAGGGGAGAGGACCCGGGCCATCGCTATATATAGTGGTTAGGCTGCACCGTAGAGAGGGACCCCACGGGATCCGAGGCCAGTTGATCCATCCGATCCGAAGCCAGTAGATCCATAGGCTCCACCACAAAGCTAGCAAAGAGCCAAGAGCACCTCGGGAGCACCCTCACGAGGCTCTTCATCATTGTACTAGTTCATCCACCATACCTCCACGAGAGGCAATCCACCAAAGCAGGAGTAGGGTATTACACTTCGCAGCGGCCCAAACCTGGGTAAACCACCGTGTTCATCTTCTTCCTCGTCATCGTGCGAGTTCGTCGTTTTAGCCATCGAGTAGTGAGCTAGGTAGGGCGAGGCTGCAGGGAAATCTTCGCACACGCCCCTGTGTTCGAACCTTGAGGGTTTTGCGGAGCTCGAAATCCGATAGTCCCTACCTCTTTAGATGCCTGGAACGGAGTGGAACGACTATCATGACTTTGGTACCCGTCCCTTTTTGGTCAATTTAAGGACGTGATTCTGACTGGGTCATGGTGAAATACCTGTCAAAGATGGTTCACCCCACTTTCCAAGCCTCAGACCTTGGGGATTGGATGGATGGTCCATACTTTTTGGTAGCCAGCTCATCTAGGACCCCCTCAAAAACTTTCCTAGGTGGTAGGACCTATTTTCACGTCAAATCTCTAAGCTTAGTCTTAGGGACGAGACTCGGCCCAAACCTTGCCACAAATGGCTACAGAGAGACAGGTAGACCAAACACTCGAAGACCCGCCAGAAACGTGCGTCCGTGACAGCGAAGACAAATGGCCGAAGATGAATGAAGAACTTACCTGACCAACATACTCAAGCAGAAGTTCTCAACACGAATCCTACGATGACGCGCTTCAACACTCTCAGGGATGAAGACCATTGTGACTGAAGATCTCCTGCTTTAAGGAAGGTATGGACTTCCCCGTCAACGAGAAGCTACACCAAGACTCAACCCTTCTAGCACGAGACATCTAGTTGTCACTAACCAATGTGAGTAACTCCAGGACTAGCATGTAGACACACTACTTTGCCCCGTATTCCGACTTTGGAATACACATGCAAGCCAGACCTCTGCTTGAACCTCGTTCACCAAACCCTTGACCTTTAGGCAAGCCTAACATATTGCAAGAACCCCGTTCATCCTCAAACGAAGCCAATGATGCACTCAAAGCCATATCATCAAGCACTTCAAGATCCAAGAGGACAACCACACCCGAGCAGAAGCAACATGAAACGTGAAGGCTACCTCACCTCTGAATTTCCTCATCTCTTCTACGCCTAGCCTAGGAATCTCAGGGACGAGATTCTTGTAAGGGGGGTAGGTCTGCCATACCCTGTGTTTTGCCTCATGACTAAGTTAACATGACTCAAATATTAGGGCCAATTAAAACTTTTATTGTGCATATGAATGCTTGACTTGTGTGCTATTTGCTTGCTTGTTTGATTGTGCCATGAACCATCATATATTTCCTACACTCCAAACACATCTCCCCGATCCATGAACCTTGCCCAATGATCATGCCATGTGTATAGGACATCAAACTATTTTTATAAAATATTATTTTGGCCAAAAAGCATTTTATTAATTTAGGTTTTCAAAACCCCCTTAATTGAGGTTTGTACTACAAGTCCTCAAATTAGGGTGGATGTTTTGCCCCACATACTTTATTTGGATCCTAACATATATAAGACTTCCCAAAACCACAAAACATTATTTTTAAAGATTATTTTCATATTTTATTCAAAGGCTTTTTATTTAGGCCAGAAACGGTGTTTTTAGGTAAAAAATATTTTAATGCTTTCAAAATATTTGAGAAAATTTAGGGAAACTCAATGGGCATATATTATCCATATATATGAGTTTAAACACATGGTCATGTTCAAAATATTGTACAAAACCCTCCAAAACCCCTTCTTCATATTCCAAGTATTTGAAATATTTCTATAAAAATATTCTAAAATAAATCCAGGAAAATCCTATCAAGTCACATATTCCTAATGTGATGATCTTGCCAAGTTTCATTCCAATCACAATAGTTTTGGTTCACCAAAACCCCTCAAAACCCTATCTGCCCAGATCCAAATTTGGGAAACTTTACATTATCAAGTGTCTCTTATTGTGCTCAAATTTTGTGGACATGCTCTAATCCTCAAATCATGCATGCACACCAAGTGGTGCATCAAGGAGAACAATTTTGCATGACTAGATCTACAGAAACCTGATTCTGTTGATTTCTAGGGTTTACCAAGTTTGCATTATCAACTTTCTTCAAATGAGTTGAAAACTTGTGATCAGGACCAAATGGTCCTACCATTTACTCCTGGTAAATCTCAGGGCCATTGGATACCCCTAGATGCCCTAGGACATCATCAAACACCTTCTGGTGAAATGGTAAAGCCCCTGTTTTGACCACTTTTACTATTCTCCTTGCTTTCAAATCTTTACCACAGTTACTCACACACCTATTCTACATCCAGTAAGTCTCTCTTTCCCTGGCTCAATCATTGAGGGGGGTAAACCCCAAGATTCCCTCTTGTGGACAGCATTGGCATGACCTTCTTCCTCTCTCCTAATATTTTATGCATGCAATTGCCCCCAAGTTTTACCACAACACCTCTGGCATGCCAATGCATCCTTACACGTCCAAACATGGCATGCTCATATGGAAAATATGAGCAGCTCATCAAAAACTAGATTTTGGCAGCAAGTATAGCCTTGAACTACAAGTACCCTATTCACATACCTCCCTGATCTGAAAATTGGTGGGCATGTAGTCCTTCCATACCTAAGGCAACTAGACAGGGTTTCATTCCAAATGCCTTCCAGTAAAACCCCCTGATCTGGCCCCCAAGTTTGCTGCTACAAACTTACCCTAAGTAGAAACCACTTCTACCCACCTCCAGATGGGTCCAAACTTCACTAGAGCACTCAAGCACCCATGCCTCACACGCCAGACAGCTTTTGCATACCCAAAGGTTGCTATGGACGCGTTGTAGCGTGATGACCACGCCATTGACTTGCAACAACGGTGCTCTGCCACTTGACCTTGTCGGTTAGCTCTCGTGCGGCCTCGACATGATGCCCTCGCGCGCCAGGCATCTACCCTCAACCTCCCACGCCTCTCCCCGATGCCAGCAAGGATCCAACACCGCTCTGGCACACGCGCTCGCCGCGCCCGAATCGTATCTGAGGCGCTCCCGAGCTTCCCCTCGTCGCCCCTTCTATCCCTCCCCGAGCACACCCTCGCGCCCTATGACGCTCCCTTCTCTCCCAGGGACCCCCCGACCAATCCATTTGAGCTCCAGAGCCCAGCCCCTTCACCCATGGCCGCCATGGCGCTGCCTCGGCCTCGCTCGAATCCAAGCTCCCCCGAGCCCCTCCTCTCCCCTAAACCTCACCACAGATCCCCAGCGTCACGGAAGACCTTGCCCCCGCGTTCGTTTTATCTCTTCCGGTGACCGGAGCACCGTCCCCCACGGCCGCAGTAGCTGGCCTCTACCGCGGCCAAGGCCCCGCCTTCCCCAATGTTCCCCTGCGAAAACCGACCCCCAGGAGGATGCAGCTCTTCTCCCTGAGCACGCCGGTAGCCGCCGGAACGTCGCCGACGGGCGCACTGCCTCCGCCTCCCTTGTTTCTCTCCTGCCTGAGCGGGAGGAGGAGGGAGAACCCGACAGGTGGGGCCCGCCTTTAGTGGCTGTGACCCCACCCCCCCATTAAGTGGACGTGCCCCCGCCAGAGTGCGTCTCCTTTCTGCCGAAGGTGTATTCGGTAGAATACGCCATCAGCGTGGCCCTTGCGCAAACGTGGCTGAGACTGGTAAAATCCCAATGCGCCCAGTGGCTATCTTGCGCCCAGTGTGTGGTTGGCCCAATAGGTAAAACCCTTTTTCCATTTTCCGTTTTTTTTTCCAGAGACTGGTAAAATCCATATAAAAATCATTACAACTCCAAATTTGATGATTCAAATTCCTACAGGTTCCTAAAATATTGGCCTAACCAAATACGAGCATTGCACATTTTTCCAGAAATCTTTTTCTGTACTGTTCATATCAAACTTCAAATTTGAATCATTCAAGCCCACATTGGAAAATTCCTAGAACATCCATATCAACTCCAAATGGAGTGATTCAAATTTCCAGAGGCTGTAAATATCATGCCCTATTTATCTGGCCATGGTTAATATTTTTGCCATGTCTTGTCTCTGTTGTACCTAATAAATAGCTCCCTTTCCAATTACTTCTTCTTAGGAAAATCATAGGGAATTCATCCCAACTCCAAATCCAGTGAAACCACTTCCTAAATTCTTCCAAAATCATGCCCTATTTGATTAGTGCATCAACTCATTTTTATAGAAATATTTTCTATAGACTTCTTGCAGAGTCATTAATCCCTTCAATTCCACCTTATTGGTCTATTCAAAAAGCATCGTTCATCCAACTCCAGTAGAGCTACTTTAGGTATTTTTCCTATGACCAGTAATACCCAAGAAAAATAAAATTCCTATTTTAGCACTCTTTTATTTCTTTGCTTCTTGCGTTGCTTATTGCGGTTATTTCCGGCATTAGTTGACGAAGTAGACAAAGTGCTCGAAATTGGACGAGAAGCGTGTGAAGACCTCGAAGACTTTGCTAAACCAGGCAAGCAGCCCTTTGACCATGTCTAAGAAACTATTTTATGCATGACATATTGTCGGCGTTCTGGGAACGGGGGTACCCAGACCTGCCTGCCTGCGGCCCAGGGCAGGGCCCACCTCACGAGCAAAGCATGGCCTGGCGCAGCCCCACTCAAGACAAGGCCCTCGTGAGGACCCGAGCTCGCGAGGGAAGCAGCACCAAGATCAGCAAGGAGTGGGCCTCCTCAGGCCCCCTCCGGAGCGGCGGAGATCTCTATGCAGAACCCGGCCTCAGGAGTCAAGGATGACGCAAGGAGGGATAGGCGGGCGCCAGTGCGCCAGGCGGTGCAGTTTCCCCATTGGTGCAAAGGGAGCAAGGACGTACGCGGGTTCGCAAAGCGCCCCCAAAGGTTTCCATTCCTGTGCAACAAGACCACGACCGCGAGCCCAGTAGGACGGATGTCATCACCGAGCCCACCTCTGCACCATCGACAACTACTTTGCAGGTGAAGACCACCTTTGGACAGGGCGGGGATGTACTCCTGTCCCCCTTCGAATTTGGCCGTTGTGGGATCCCTTCCCGCCATTGCGATAAGGGAAGAGGACCCGGGCCACTGCTATATATAGAGGCTAGGTAGCACCGTAGAAAAAGGGGAAGAAAGAGGGACAACAAGATAGGCAGAGAGCCAAGCACACCACCCGAGCGCCCTCGCGAGGCTACTCACCTCTGTACTAGTTCATCCACCACACCTCCTCGAGAGGCAATCCACCAAAGCAGGAGTGGGGTTTTACGCTTCGCAGCGGCCCGAACCTGGGTAAATCACCGTGTACATCTTCTTCCTCGTCATCGTGCGAGTTCATCATCCTAACCATCGTGTAGCGAGCTAGGTGGGGCGAGGCCATTGGGGACCTTCGCACACGCCCCTGTGTTCGAACCTCTTTGGGTTTTTCGGAGCCCGAAATCTGACATTTGGCGCGCCAGGTAGGGGGCGTGTCGAAGCTTCCCCACTCGTGGCGACAACCGAGCCCCGGTTCGGCAATTCCATGGCGGACAAGATCCCCGCAGCTGGGCGGCCTTTGGGGCACGGTGGCGCCGTGGCGCGCAAGACCGGCCCTGCGGTCGCGTGCATCCTTGGTGGGTCGCAGGCGCCCGCCTCCAACCGCCAGATCAAGCAGTTGTCCCGCCGGGCAAGAGGGATTCGGCAACGGACTGAGTCCCCGCAGCCCCGGGCGTGTCCGGAAACTGACATCACCTTCTGCCCCGATGACCACCCCAAGACAACGGCGGCCGCCGAAACGCTTCCCATGTTGTGCACGCCAACCATAAGCGGCATGGCCGTCTCCAGGACCCTCATCGACGGTGGCGCCGGCCTCAACGTCCTCTCCGTGGAGACCTTCAACGCGCTGCAGGTGCCCCATGACCAACTCGGACCTTCAAGGCCCTTCTCCGGGGTGGTCGGGAGATCTGTCGCCCCGGTAGGGCGGGTGCGCCTCCCCGTCACCTTCGGCACTCGCTCCAACTTCCGCACCGACCAGATCGACTTCGATGTCGCCCGCATCCACCTTCCGTACAACGCGATACTAGGCTACCCCGCCCTCGCGTAGTTCATGGCGGCAACGCACCAGGGCTACAACGTCGTCAAGATGCCCGAGAGCGGCGACATCCTCACCATCGCTGGAAATGTCAAGGACGCGTCCTGCGCGCTCAAGTTCGCCTACAGGACGGCGGTTGCAGTGTGCCCCAGTGCTGGGGACGCCGCGCAGGTCACGGAGAGCTCGGGAGATGCCATCGACATCACGCCGGTGAAGAAGAAGCTGTTGTTCTCTCAGAACCGGGCAGAGACGAAGCAGGTGCCTGTCGACGAGGGAAGCCCTGGTCCTACCTTCACCATCGGCGCCGACTTGCCTCAGGAGCAGGAGGAGGCGCTGGTGGCCTTCCTCCGTGCGAACAAGGACGCGTTCGCGTGGAGCGCCTCCTACCTGGTGGGGGTCCCGAGGGACGTAATCGTACACCACCTCATGGTGTGCCCCAATGCACGCCCGGTGAAGCAGAAAGCAAGGAGACAGTCTCAGGAGAAGCAAGCATTCATCGCCTAGGAGGTCGGCAAGTTGAAGGAGGCTGGAGTCATCCGGGAGGTGCTGTACCCGGAGTGGGTCGCCAACCCGGTGGTCGTACCAAAGAAGTGCGGGAAGGAGCGTATGTGCGTCGACTTCACAAGCCTCAACAAAGCCTGCCCCCAGGACCCATTCCCGCTGCCACGCATCGACCAGATCGTGGACTCCACCGCCGAGTGTGACCTCCTGTGTTTCCTGGACGCCTTCTCGGGCTACCATCAGATCAAGATGGCGGTGGAGGACGTCGAGAAGACGGCCTTCCTCACCTCGTGCGGTGTGTTCTGTTACACGTGCATGCCCTTCAGACTACGGAATGCCGGGGCAACCTTCCAGCGGCTGATGCACCTCGCCCTGGGGCCACAGCTCGGAAGGAAGGCGGAGGCCTACGTCGACGACATCGTGGTCAAGTCACGAAGAGCCAAGACCCTGGTTGAGGACCTGGAGGAGACATTCGCCAGCCTGAGGAAGGTGAACCTAAGGCTCAACCCCGAGAAGTGCGTCTTCGGGGTCCCGTCGGGCAAGCTGCTCAGTTTCCTGGTGTCGCACCGGGGAATCGAGGCGAACCCGGAGAAGGTCAAGGCAATAAACAAGATGAGTGCGCCCCAGACCCTCAAGGAAATGCAGAAACTGGCAGGTTGCGTGACCTACCGTTCTTCAAGATCATGAAAAGGAAGGGCCCTTTCGAATGGACTCCGGAGGCAGACGCGGCGTTCGAAGAACTCAAGCGGTACCTCACGAGCCCGCCGGTGATGGTGGCGCCTCGTCCTCGGGAGCCCGTGCTGCTATACCTGTCTGCCACCCCCCACTCCACGAGCGCTACGTTCGTGGTGGTTAGGGAAGAGCGTGCCGACACGCGCGCCGCACCGACAGGCGCAGGCTAGTCCCCCGACATAAAGCAAGGGGGCTCGCAGGACACGAAGGAGCCCGCTCCTCCCCAAGACGATGTTCCTGAGGCTCAGGCCGCTCCAACGGCCCCTGAGGTACCTGACCCTCACGAGGCCCTGGCCGCTCCTACGGCCCCCGAGGCGCCCAAGCCTCACGAGCCCTCTACGGAATAGGGCGCTGCGGGAGGCTTCACCCTCGTCGAGCACCCAGTATACTATGTCAGTACGGTGTTGCGGGATGCGCGCTCATGCTACCCCATGCAACATAAGCTCCTGGTAGCACTTCTCGTCGCTTCGAGGAAACTGCGTCACTACTTCCAGGGACATCCCGTCAAGGTCATCTCCGCGTACCCCTTGTAGAAGGTGCTGCGCAACCCCAACGCGGAAGGGAGAGTCGCTGGGTGGAACATCGAGCTACAGGCCTTCAATATTGAGTTCAGCACGACCAGGGTCATCAAGGGGGCGGCCCTGGCAGACTTCGTGGCGGAGTGGATAGACGCTCCTGACCGGGGACTAGACGGGAGCCAGTCCCTCATCCCTGGCGATGAGGCACCCGAGGGTTGGACCATGCATTTTGATGGAGCCTTCGCACGCATCGGAGCAGGGGCCGGAGTCGTGCTCATCTCCCCGATGGGGGAGAAGCTCCACTACGCTGTGCAGCTCTGTTTCCAGCGTGGAGAAAAGGTCTCCAACAACATCACGGAGTATGAGGGCCTCATCGCCGGCCTCAAGGCCGCGGCAGCCTTGGGGATTCAGCACCTCATTATCAAGGGTGACTCCCAACTCCTCGTCAACTTCTCCAACAAAGAGTATACACCCAAGGACGAGCACATGGGGGCGTACTTGGAAGAGGTACGCAAGATTGAAAAACATTTTCAGGGCTTGGAATTGCAGCACATCTCGCGCGGCGCGAACAAGGACGCTGTTGACATCGCCAAGAGGGCGTCGCGCCGCGAGCCCCAGGAGCCGGGCGTCTTCGAGGAGCGACTCTTCAAACCTTCCGCAGCGCCCTCAACCGAAGATCTGGCGCCACGGAGTGAGGAGCTCCCCCCAGCACCGCCCTTGGGGGCTCCGGACTGTGGCCCGGCCTCAGGAGGCCGACTGCTCCTGGCACTGGAGCCTCAGGTCGACGACTGGATGCAGGAGTTCAAGGCGTACCTACTTCACGGCACGCTGCCGGAAAAGGAGGAAGACGCGGAGCGCGTAGCACAGCAAGCCACGGCTTACTGCCTGTAGGATGGCGACCTGTACCGTAGACGCCCGAATGATGTCGCGGTACGGTGCGTTTCCAAGGAACAGGGGTGCGAGCTGCTGGCCGACATTCATGGGGGAGACTGCGGGCACCACTCCTCATCGCGCACCCTTTCAGGAAAGGCGTTCCGATCAGGCTTCTACTGGCCCTCGGCGCTTAACGACGCCATCGAGCTGGTCCGGTCTTGCGAGGCCTGCCAGTTCCACGCCAAGCAGATTCACCAGCCAGCGCAGGGCCTCCAGACCATCCCGCTCTCCTGGCCCTTTGCGGTCTGGGGGCTGGGCATACTGGGGCCTTTCCCGCGGGCAGCGGGCGGGTACCGCTACCTCTACGTCGCCATCGACAAGTTCACCAAGTGGGCAGAGGTGGAGCCCGTGCGCACCATCCTAGCCAGATCAGCCATCAAGTTCATCAAGGGCCTCGTAAGCCGATTCGGCGTCCCCAACCGCATCATCACCGACAATGGTTCGCAGTTCAAAAGTAACATCTTCAGGACCTATTGTGCTAACCTTGGAACGCAGATATGCTATGCCTCGGTAGCCCACCCACGGAGCAACGGCTAGGCGGAGCGCGCCAACGCGGAGGTCCTGTGGGGCCTCAAGGCGAGGAGCTTCAAGAAGAAGCTTGAAGCCTGCGGCAGGGGTTCGGTCGATGAGCTTCAGTCCGTGCTGTGGTCCATCCGCACCACCGTGACTAAGCCCACCGGCGAGACCCCGTTCTTCCTCGTCTACGGAGCCGAAGCTGTCCTTCCACATGAGGTCAAGCACCGGTCCCCGCGAGTCTTGGCATTCGACGAGGAGCATCAGGATGCCGCGCGAGGAACAGACCTCGTGCTCGGGGAGGAGGCACGCCGCCGAGCCTCGCTCCGAGCTGCGAGGTACTAGCAGGCGCTGCGGCGCTACCACTGCCATAACATCCACTCCAGGACCCTCGAAGTCGGAGACCTCGTCCTGAGGCGGGTCCTCTCCAGGGAGGGCTTGCACAAGCTCTCGCCCATGTGGGAGGGCCCGTTCAAGGTCACTCACGTCTCCAGGCCTGGCGCCGTGCACCTGGAGTCTCAGGACGGGGTCCCCATCCAGAATGCCTGGAACATCCAGCACCTCCGGAAGTTCTACCCGTGACACTCTGATGTAATAATGAGTGGGTTGTATACGCCCGGAGCCCCCCGAGGATGCGGAGGGGTTCCCACCCACGCCCAAGTCGAAGCCCCATGCTCCGCGCTGGCCGACAACACTGCCCTCCAATGGCTATGCCCACGCAACGTGGATGCCCTACGCTCCGTGCTGGGGGAAGACGAAGATGAAGACTAGTCTAGGCACCGGATGCGGTTGTTATTTGCTCTTCTGATGTTTGAATTTGCCATCTTTTCTGGAACAAAACTCGGGGTTTTCTTCAACCATGTTTTAAAGAAAAGGGCCAGGGATTTATTTTCATCGCCATTTCCTATATTGGGTTCTCTCTCTTTGAGTCGAGCACTCGCCTGCTTCCCTCCCCCTCGCACCCCACGAGCGGGGGCTGGGGGGCACGGTGCTCGCACCTTGCCAAGGCCTTGGCGCCCGGATCCTCACGTGGCGCTCCCGGGTGAGTTAGCAGGCGCGTGTCGCTTCATACTCACTCAGGGGCTCCACCCACGGCCTGACGCGCCATCTCGGAGCCTCAGGAGGCCCGCGCCTCCCGGGGCACGAAACAAATTTTTTTTGTGGGGAGCCGCTTGAGCGTCAAGGGGGGCTCCTGAGCAACGCGCATCAGGAGCCTTACCGGTCATATAGCCACTCGCCCCTTGATGTCGTCCTGGTGATCCGGTCGGCATTAAGGGTGTGTTTGGTTTAAGAACCAAGTGGAATGGAATGTCATGGTTCCATTCCACCGGAATGGGTTGGTTCCGTTCCTGTGTTTAGTTGGAGATAAAATGTGGAATGTAATGGGTACAGTTCAGCGTTTGGTTAGAGGAATTGGAATGGAATGGATTTTGAGATTACCACTGACATTCAAATGAATAATATGAATAAGTACAACCTTTTTATGTTTAATAAAATTGTAAAATGAAATTATATGAAATATTGTACATTTCAATTGCACAATCATTTATCATCCACATATAATCTGGTGTCTATATAAATTTATCATCACTATAAATTTTCTAAGAATAGACAACCAATATTGATTAAGTACAAAATCTAGATTACACAAGTACTAATGACAGCATTCTCAACAGAGATCACATAGATGAAGCAGTAACCAAGCAATGACAAACTAGAAAAAACCAATCGCTTCACTTGTCCCAGCTTTGTGCTTTTGCTGCCGCTGATGTTTGCCAACGCGCAGCTTGCTCTCTGCTACTGGCTCTGCTTGTTGCCCCGGCCATTGTCTGCTCGTGGCTGCTGCTGCCCAGGTGTGGCCATCACCGGCTAGCTGCCTACTGCACCTTCCGCCGTCATCGGAAGACAGAACGGAGACGAGCCGATGGCCACAAGATCTACTACTGCCAGCCCGCCGGCCACAAGATCTGTTGCTGCCTGCCCGCCTCCCGAATGACAAATAGGGGGACGCCTATTTTCTGCTCGCCGTTGTCGTCATACTGCTCTCATTTCCCAGGTGAAGGGCGGATCGGTGCCATTCCGGCCGCCGTCGTTGCCCAGGTGAAGGACGCCGAAAGGCACGCCACAGGTGCGCCCGGCTGGGATCCGGCGGGGGCGACTGCGAGCAATGCCAGCATGAGGATGCGGCAGGAGTGGCCGGCGGTGCAGATCGAAGGATCGAGGAGGTCTGGCGGCGCAGATCTAGCAGGAGAGAAAAACGAGGGAGAGGCGCGAGACGGGAGAGGAGAGGAGTGCGCAACCGGTTCCGCGTGATTCCTCCGATTTGGAGGTATCGCTGCGTTCCGGATCTGGGAACGAGTGGGTTCTATTCCAGTTGTGTACCAAACGCTGGAACCATGCATGGGAATAGGTCCGACCCATGCCATTCCACTGCATGACTCGAACCAAACACACCCTAAGGGTGTCGAGGCCTCACCACGTAGTTGCGTCCTGGTGATCCGGACGTACATTACGGTGGTCGAGGAATGTGCGGGACTGGGACCTGCCAACGTAGAGCTGCTTGAGCGTTAAAGGGGGCTCCTGAGTAGTGCGCCTCAGGAGCCTTACCGGTCATATAGCCCCTCGCCCCTTGATGTCGTCCTGGTGATCCGGTCGGCATCAAGGGTGTCGAGGCCTCACCTCGTAGTTGCGTCCTGGTGATCCGGACGCCCCTTACGGTGGTCGAGAAATGTGCGGGACTGGGGCCTGCAGACACACAGTGCCGAAAGGGCTCCCAACCTGCCTCACTCGTAAGAAGAAGAAGTCCCTAGGACGTCTGGACTCCCCAAGCGCCATAGCCAAACCTCCCCGACGAAAAGCCTACCGCGAGCATGTCAAGCTAAGTACCCTAACTGCGATCAGCAGAATGTTTCAATTAACAATGACACAAGAACCAGGACGCACGATAAGGGTACTAACAAGGGCGCAAGCGCTGAAGCTCATTACACGCCCACAAGGCTCCCCTTGGTTCTTTTGATTACAGGAAAGGAAGAAGAGGACGAGAAAGAAAGTAAGGAAGCCCCCTCGGGGGCTGCCGCTCCGGGAGCCCTGGCGTCGGCGCACCAGCACTCAGTCGGAGTCCTCCTCTTCCTTCACGGGCCTGTGGAGGCGCGCCGGCGTGGCCGCTCCTAGAGCAGAGGAGCGACGACGCGGCGGCTGGCTACCCCCCCCCCCAGGTCCGGGTGCGCCGGCGCGGTGGTGCGCCATAGCTGTTGTCGCTCGGGCTCTCCTCGGAGGGGGTGTCGCTGCTGCTAGAGACGCCCGTCGTGAAGGGCAAGCTCATCTCCAAAATCTCCGCGGCCGTCGTCTTCTGGGCAGCACCCCAGGCGCTCGCCCTCTCCTGCGAAGATCTTGACAAAGAGCGTCGCCACCCCGTCGTACTTGAAGTGAAGGGTGCACCTCCCCTTCAAGCCACGGGCGCGGGCAAACGTCTGCCACCCGCGGTTCAGGTACACGTAACCCTCGGGGGTGACCTCGACCTCCACCCACGAGGCCGTGCTGCAGCAGCCATAGGCCAGCAGGCCCCCCGGCCGGCAGGGCCTCCGCGAAGGAGCACGGGAGTTGAAACCAAGCGTTCGCCGACCTCTCTGCCCACACCACAAACTCCTGGGCCGTGTCGGCAGAATGGAGCCGCGGGCGTGGCGGCCGGGTGGCCACCGCCGGCCTCCCACCGCGGGCGCCACCACCACGACTACTGCGGCTGCCTGCACTGGACGGAGCCCCCCCGCGGCTGCCGATGGTAACCCCAGGCCGCGTTAGAGCACGCCCGCGCCCACGGGGAACCACCACCAGCGTCGTGGCATGCTTCCGGGGACGACCGCGGCCCCTCCTGGGCGGCGGTGAGGCAGGGCTCTCCTCGGAGGCCTTTCCTTTTTCGGCGGCGGAGAACTTCCTCACTGGAGCCATGACTGGGAGAGCGGTGGCTTGGAGATTGGGAGGCGAAGAAGAAGAAGATGTGTTGAGGGTTTTCTCGCCCTTGCCCGCTTATATACAACCAAGGGCCAACCGGCACCCCTTCGCATCCCGGGCGGCGTGCAGCCCTGCCCCGCGTCAATTCGTCAGCTTCTGAAGGGTCACATCCGCGCGGCCCAAGGGGAGAAGGCCGAGGGAACAACCGCATTCAAAGAAAGGTAATGATGGCCGGTGCAGCGCGCAGGTGTCAAATCAGTTTGACCGGGGAGGTCCTTGGGGCCCTCGGGAGTGGAGGCGTCGCCGCCCTGGCGCTCGACGCATGTAGAGCCTGGCCTGCAGGCGTTTGGGGCCCGCGGCGCTTCGGGACGTCCTCAATGGCTTCGCCCGGAAGCCATCTCGAGCGCGACTTGGGCCCGGGGGCTACTGTCGGCATTTTGGGAACGGGGGTACCCAGAACTGCCTGCCTACGGCCCAGGGCAGGGCCCACCTCACGAGCCAAGCATGGCCTGGCGCAGCCCCACTCAAGACAAGGCTCTCGTGAGGACCCAAGCTCGCGAGGGAAGCAGCACCAAGATTAGCAAGGAGTGGGCCTCCTTAGGCCCCCTCTGGAGCGGCGGAGATCTCTATGCAAAACCCGGCCTCAGGAGTCAAGGATGACGCAAGGAGGGACAGGCGGGCGCCAGTGCGCCAGGCGGTGCAGTTTCCCCTTTGGTGCAAAGGGAGCAAGGACGTACGCGGGTTCCCAAAGCGCCCCCAAAGGTTTCCATTCCGGTGCAACAAGACCACGACCGCAAGCCCAACAGGACAGATGTCATCACCGAGCCAACCTCTGCACCATCGACAGCTACTTTGCAGGCGAAGACCACCTTTGGACAGGGCGGGGATGTACTCCTGTCCCCCTTCGAATTTGGCCGTTGTGGGATCCCTTCCTGCCATTGCGATAAGGGAAGAGGACCCGGGCCACTGCTATATATAGAGGCTAGGTAGCACCGTAGAAAAAGGGGAAGAAAGAGGGACAACAAGATAGGCAGAGAGCCAAGAACACCACCCGAGCGCCCTCGCGAGGCTACTCACCTCTGTACTAATTCATCCACCACACCTCCTTGAGAGGCAATCCACCAAAGCAGGAGTAGGGTTTTACGCTTCGCAGCGGCCCGAACCTGGGTATATCACCGTGTACATCGTCTTCCTCGTCATCGTGCGAGTTCATCATCCTAACCATCGTGTAGCGAGCTAGGTGGGGCGAGGCCATTGGGGACCTTCGCACACGCCCCTGTGTTCGAACCTCTTTGGGTTTTGCGGAGCCCGAAATCCGACACATATAGCACTTTATTCTGTTGCATTAAATCATGGTGAATCGGTGACCACCGTGGTGGGATTCCTCCATTACTTTCCTCATTGATACTTGCACTGAGCATGACCCTACCTTCTTATGAGGGTTGTGCTGGTGGGAAGTAGTTAGGATGCTAAGTAGTTGCTACGCAAGTGGGATGGGAAAATACATGGTGTTGGAAAGGAAATTATTTCAAGGACTTTTCGAAAACCTCGACGGGTGCCACTAATGCCCGAGCTAGGTAACCACTTGAGAAAGAAGTGGTGTACCGAGGCAAGTGAGTGTGTGTGTTTTCGAAAAAGGAGAGATTTAAGTTCTGCTGACCGTCCCAACCTTACATGTGCGACCACTCTACCCCTATAAGGGAAGGGGCTTTGTTGATTACTTTGGTCGGTACTAGTATAGAGCCTGCATTACTAGTGGCGGGAGTGACATGGTCACTCTCGATACCGGGTCGTGCCAGAAAGGACGATCATGGGCTGTTTTCACAGACACCGGGCACACCGTTGGTCCCTTCATGGATGGTACTAAGTTGAGCAAGGCTCGTGTGATGTACATCGTGAGGGCTGTGTACCAATCGAGTGGACTCTTTGTTTAGTGTCGCCAAGGGAAAGGCATCGTTCGGGTGCTTACCTCGGTTATGAAATTGTAACGCCCAAGATGCGGTCCTATCCTTATTTTGTCTCGAGGGCCTCGATAGGGATAGAAGCGCATCTCGTCGTTTCGCAAGAATGTATATCGTTACAAGTACATGTAAAGAGGAGATGAGTATATGGAATTGTCTTACACTCGCCACAAGCTAAATCATGATTATTTCAAATACAACAATACATTCAATCACCATATAGAAGAGCAGGGTCCGACAACGGACGAAATCAAACAATAAAAATGACATCCATCCTTGCTTTCCTAGGCTGCCGGCCTGGAACCCATCCTATGATCGATGAAGAAGAAGAACTCCAAATCAAACAAGCATTGCTCTCACGTCAAAGCATCGCATTACCTGTACCTGCAACTGTTGTTGTAGTAATCTGTGAGCCACAGGGGCTCAGCAATCTCATTTCCAAGGGTATCAAGACTAGCAAAGCTTAATGGGTGAGGTATGGTTAAGTGGTGAGGCTGCATCAACCACTAACCATTTATTTGAGTGGCTAACTTACGAGTACAAGAATAAGAGGGATGGTGATAACCCACAAGTATAGGGAATCGCAACAGTTTTCGAGGGTAGAGTATTCAACCCAAATTTATAGATTCGACGCAAGGGGAGCCAAAAAATATTTGAGAGTATTAGCAGTTGAGTTGTCAATTCAACCACAACTGGAGATTAAATATCTGCAGCAGAGTGATCAGTAGCACAGTAGTATGATAGTTTTGATAACAGTAGTAGCAGTAACAGTAACGGTAGTAGTGATAGAAATAGTTTTGTAGCAAGTGTAACAGTAGCAGTAGCAATAGTAACTCAGCAAGAACAATATGTTGAAAACTTGTAGGCACTGGATCAGTGAACTCGTTGGATAACATTCATCATAGAACATTCATAACCTAGGGCGACACAGAACTAGCTCCAGTTCATAAATGTAATGTAGGCATGTATTCCGTAAATAGTCATACGTGCTTTTGGAAGAGAATTTGCATGGCATCTTTTGTCCTACCCTCCCGTGGCAGCGGGGTCCATAAGGAAACTAAGGGATATTAAGGCCTCCTTTTAATAGAGAACCGGAACAAAGCATTAACACATAGTGAATACATCAACTCCTCAAACTACGGTCATCACCGGAAAGTATCCCGACTATTGTCACTCCGGGGTTTACGGATCATAACACGTAATAGGTGCATATAACTAGCAAGATAGGATCAAGAATATAGATATAATGGTGATAACATAAACGGTTCAGATCTGAAATCATGGCACTCGGGCCCTAGTGACAAGCATCAAGCATGGCAAAGTTATAGCAACATCAATCTCAGAACATAATGGATACTAGGGATCAAGCCAAAACAAAACTAACTTGATTACATGATGAATCTCATCCAACTCCTCACCGACCAGCAAGCCTACAAAGGAATTATTCACTCCCGGTGGGGAGCATCATGGAATTGGCGATGGAGAAGGGTTGATGATGTCGAAGGCCGAAGATTCCCCTCTCCGGAGCCCCAAACGGGCTCCACATCTGGCCTCCCGATGAAGAACAGGAGGTGGCGGCGGCTTCGTATCATAAAACGCGATGAAACTTTCTCTCTGATTCTTTTCTCCGAAAATAGGATTTTATAGCGCTAGAATTAGGGTCAGTGGGGCCCCGAGGTGGGCACAACCCACCAGGACGCGCCTGGAGGGGGTGGCGCGCCCTGGTTTATCTTGCCCAACCAGGGCACCCCCTCTGGTGGTTCCTGGCTCCAGTAATTTTTATTTACTGTAAAATAAATCTCCAAAAAATTTCGTTCAGTTCCGAGAACTTTTATTTCTGCACAAAAACAACACCATGGTAGTTCTGCTGAAAACAGCGTTAGTCCGGGTTAGTTTCATTCAAATCATGCAAATTAGAGTCCAAAACAAGAGCAAAAGCGTGAGGAAAAGTAGAAATGGCGGAGACGTATCATCTCCCCAAGCTTAACCCATTGCTTGTCCTCAAGCTTTTCAGTTCACAAACTGAAAGTGATAAAGAAAAACTTTTACGAACTCTTTTGTTCTTGTTTACATATATATGCTTATGTAGCACCCAGGTTATCAGCAAAGATTATGACTAACCATGTCAGCAATAACGCTTAAAAATTATATTAACTCATATCAATGACATAAGCAGCTAGCGAGCAATAATAAAATATCTCAAATGCAAACACTTTATCAAAACAATCATGATATAATATGACAATAGTGGTATCTCGCTAGCCCTTTCTGAGACCGCAAAACATAAATGCAGAGCACCTCCAAAGTTCAAGCAGCGACTAAACATTGTAATTCATTGTAGAAAAGATCCAGTCATGCTGCACCCAACATTAACTATACACAATGCATGAGGATGACAATAGTGCTCTCAGGTCTGGCGCTTATTTGAGAAGGTGATGACTCAACATAAAAGTAAGTAGATAGTCCCTTCGCAGTGGAAAGCAGGGATTTGTAGAGGTGCCAGAGCTCAAAGTTTAAATCAGAGATAAATATAATTTTGGGAGGTGCACCCTTCCTGTCAACGTTATGACCAACAGTTATAAATATCTTCCAGGCTAAACACATTAGCGGCGGTTCCCAAGCGGTAAAAGTAAAGGTTTACTCCCCCTCCACCAACAAACACACTCCACGGCTAGCCGAATCCACAGGTACCATCCATACCAACAACATTCCTAGGGGAGTTTTGTTTCATTATTTGCAATTTTTTTATTTCGGGACTGGGAATCCCTATTACCGCCCCTCTCATGCAAGGACGAGTGAATAAACACTTCTCACGAGAATAACCCGCTTAACATGGAAGATACTGACCGCCCCCTGTCGCTCCATGAGTGGTCCAGGCACACAAAACAGATGTTCATATGAAATTTTAGAGGTGGCACATGCAAATTTACTCGGAACGGCAGGGTAATACCGCATATAGGTAGGTATAGTGGACTCATCTGGAATAACTTTGGTTTAAGGATTTTGACGCACAAGCAGTATTCCCGCTTAGTACAGGTGAATGCTAGCAAATAGGTTGAGAAGCGGCCAGCTAGAGAGCGAAAACGGTCATGAACATGCATTATGAATAATCAACACTGAATACTAGCATGAGTAGGATATGGACATCATGAACATAAATATCATGAAGGCTATGTTGGTTTTGATTCAACTACATGTGTGAACATGTGCCAAGTCAAGCCACTTGAAACATTCAGAGGAGGATACCAATCATCATACTACATCACAACCATTTTAATGCATGTTGACATCCAAGATAAATCATTATCCACTCCTAGCTACTTAAGCATGGCATGAGCAACTACAATCTCTAATTGTCATTGCAAACATGTTTGATCATAATATGCTGAATCATGGATACTAGGTTAAACATATTTACAAAAACAAAAAAAGTTGAGTTCATACCCGCTTCTCTCTCCCACAGTCACTTCGTCAAATATTGTCATTATTGCCTTTCACTTGCACGACCGAAGGATATGAAAATAATAATAGTGCAAGAATACCGTGGACTAAGCTGGAATCTGCAAACATTTTATTCAAAAGGAGAAGACAAAGTAACATGGGCTCTTTGTTAGATTAACAATGATGCATATGAGAGCCACTCAACATTTTCATTCTGGTCTTCTCCTTGGTACGACTCAAATAAAAGGAAAAGAATTTCAGAGAAACACACTGAAATATTTTTGGAGTTTTTGTTTTCTCTTGAAGAAAGCAAATTAAAGAGGGAAAAACAAAAACGAGAAAAACTATTTACACGGGAGAGCTCCCAACAAGTAAAAGAAGGAACGAGAAATCTTTTTGTGTTTTCTTTTGATACTACAATTAAATTAGACTAGAAAGAAAAACCGAAAAGAAGCAGGAAATATTTTTGGATTTTATAAAAGTTGTTCGAACACACAAGAAGAAAGCAAGAAAATAAATCTAGCATGGATAATACAATGAAAAAGTGTAGACACTGACAACTGGAATGGAATGTGTAAACATGAATATAATGTCAGTGGATATACGTACTCCCCCAAGGTTAGGCTTTTGGCCTAGCTTGGTAATCACCATCCGTAGCCTGGATAATAGTCTGAGTGATAGCCCACCGAGGCCCTTGGTGCAGCCTCCTCAGCCCACCTGGCAGCTTCAACCTCCGCATTGTATGCGCAGGCCTCGCTCTCAAGAACACATTATCTTCCCCTACTGTGAAAATCAAAGAGAGCAGGAGCAGGCAAAGTAACAGGTACAACGGGATCTTCATTAAACCTCAAGTTGTAAGTATAATTAGTGGTTGTGCCCTTAAGGAACCTATGAAGTTTCATGGCCTCAAAGTTTAAGTACTGAGTAGGTAAAATGGGATCGTTAGGCCAAGGTGATACATTTAGCTTCTTAGCTGCACGGGAGGCATAAATTCCTCCATAAAAATGACCACTAGCAGCGTTGTGCTGCAATCTCCATGCAACAATTGCCCCAAGATTATAATGTTTATCTCCTTTTATAGCCGTGTGTATGAGACTCAAATCAGGAGCATAGTGTGCTGCAATCTTGTTTGCCTACCATGCATTTGCCATTAAAGAGTGCAAAGTAGTGTACTGATGGGAAATGGATGCTTTTAATTCTATGTTGTGTCACTCCCCTATCTTCACCGGAGCAAAGATTAATCAAAAATGACTCATACTCAGATTTTGGTGGTTCGTCTAGCGAACCCCAATATGGAATTTTGCACGCTTCGCAGAACAGTTCTAAAGGCATGGTAAAGGGATGGTCATAAAGGTTGAATGAAACTCTAGACTCACGAGGAAAATATTTGAATTTCTTGGTGAATGTTTTTGTGATCGAGATGTTAAATGCACTTATCTGCGATGAAAGGGGCATGTTCTGCGTTGTGGATAAATTGTTCGAATTCCTCCTTTATACCCGCACCTTCCATGAATTCGTTACATGGCCATAAGCATGATTTGGTATCGGCATCTCGTATAGAGCTTTCACTTGGCTCAACATAAGATTGTCGGACCGAGCTTCCACTTGATGAGGCCCCCGAGGACCTCCTCCTCGAAGAACTCCTAAAGAATTACAATTTATTTGCCAACAAATTTCTGAAATATTTTTTGGACACAAAATTTTGTTAACAAAACTTCGTAAGATTGATAGCAACTACTCCTAAGGATGCATAGAGGCCATATTAATCATTCAAACTACTTAGAACTCAAAGAATTCAACATGCAAGCTCATCTACAGCAGCACCAAGAGTAGCTAATTATTCTGAAAATAACCCACTAAATGAAAAACTAATTGGAGCAATGGAGGAGTCACTTACCAAGTAGCAATCCCCCAAAACAGTTTTGGAAACGGAGCTTCGAGCAAAGAGATCGAAATCCGCGGGTTTGTGAGCAAGAACACGGGAGTGAGAGCTATGGTGATTTTTTTTTGGAGGTAGGAGATGACATGGGCTAAAGAAGTAAGTGAGGGGGCCCACATGGGGGCCACAACCCACCAGGGCATGCCTAGGGTTGCTGGCGCGCCCTGGTGTCTTGTGGACACTAGGTGCACCCCCTCTGATGTTATTTGCACCAGAAATTCAAAAATATTCAGAAAAAATTGTATCAAATTTTTAGAACATTCTGAGAACTTTAATTTTTGGGTCATTTTTTATTGCACGGAGAAAACAGAAAAAAGGATAAACTTGGCATTTTATTTTATTTGACTAAGAAAAATAGAAAACAAAAGGTGGGAGCAGAAGGTTGTGCCTACTATATTCATCAACTTCATACCTCTCAAAAATGATCCATTAACAAGGTTGATCAAGTCTTATTAACAACCATTTTCGATTAGCATGTAACCGAAGAACTTTCGCAAGCACTAAGTCACCTCAATGGGGATATGCATATCCCCAGCAATAAGTATGTCATATTTCTTTTTGGCAGTAGGTAGAGGTAATTGAAAACTTCCAATAGTGAGTGTCGGAGATTCTTCAATAACATTTATACCATTCACTTGGAATTGTTTCTTCGGAAAGTGCACCGTATGCTCATTACCATTGATGAAAAGTGACTTTTCTTTTATTGCAATCAATAACAGCCCCTGCAGTATTAAAAAGGGTCTACCAAGGATAAACGACATGTAGTCGTCCTCGGGCATCTCAAGTATAACAAAGTCCGTTAAGATAGTAACATTTGCAATAACAACAGGCACATCCTCACAAATACCGATAGGTATGGCAGTTGATTGTCAGCCATTTGCAATGATACTTCAGTAGGCGTGGGTTTATTCGAATCAAGTCTTTTATATAAGGAGAAAGGCATAACACAAACACCAGTTCCCAAATCACACAAAGCAGTTTTGAAATAATTTCTTTTAATGGAGCACGGTATAGTTGGTATTCTCGGATCTCCATGTTTTTATGTACTCCATCCTTAAAAGAATAATTAGCAAGCATGGTGGAGATTTCAGCTTCAGGTATCTTTCTTTTTTTAGTGATGATGTCTTTCATGTATTTTGCATAAGGGGCCATCTTTAGGATATCAGTTAAGTGGGTACGCAAAAAGACTGGCCTAATCATTTCAGCAAAGCGTTCAAATTCTTCATCATCCTTTTTCTTAGATGGTTCAGGTGGAAAGGTATGGCCGTTGATTTGTCAGCCATTTGCAATGATATCTCAGTAGGTGTGAGCTTATTCCAATCAAGTCTTTTATATAAGGAGAAAGGTATAACACTAACACCGGCTCCCAAATCACACAAAGCAGTTCTGACATAGTTTCTTTTAATGGAGCAAGGTATAGTTGGTATTCCAGGATCTCCGAGTTTTTTAGGTACTCCATCCTTAAAAGAATAATTAGCAAGCATGGTAGAGATTTCAGCTTCCGGTATTTTTCTTTTATTTGTGATGATGTCTTTCATATACTTTGCATAAGGGGCCATCTTCAAAATATTAGTTAAACGGGTACGCAAAAAGACTGGCCTAATCATCTCAGCAAAGCACTCAAATTCTTCATAATCCTTTTTCTTAGATGGCTTAGGTGGAAATGGCATGGGTTTTTGAACCCATGGCTCTCTTTCTTTACCATGTTTCCTAGCCACAAAGTCTCTTTTATCATACCGTTTATTTTTAGGTTGTGGGTTATCAAGATCAACATCAGGCTCTATTTCAACATCATTATCTGGTTCTTTATCATTGTTTGGTTGAGTATCCTCATGAAAATCATCATTATCATTTTCATTTTCACTAGGTGGATGTTCATTACCAGATTGAGTTTCAACATCGGAAATAGAAACATCATTACTATCTGGAGGTTTTTGTATCTCAGGTTTACTAGAGGTATGCAAAGTCCTATCATTTTTCTTTTTCTTTTTCTTTTTAGAAGGACTAGATGCATTAGTGTTAATTCTTTGAGAGTCTTGTTCAATTCTTTTAGGATGACCTTCAGGATAAAGAGGTTCTTGGGTCATTCTACCTCCTCTAGTTACTACTCTAGCAACAAAATCATTCATATTATTATTCATTTCATCAAGCAATTCTCTTTGAGATTCAACAACTTGTTCTAAATGTGTTTGAACCATAGAGGCATGTTTTCCTACACCTCTAACATCATTACTAATTCTAAATAACAAGTCACTCAAGCGAGCAATCATATCAGAATTATATTTCAAATGTTTCAGAACATTTGCATTGAAGTGATGTTGTTTCCTAATGTAGTTGTCAAACTCATATAAGCATTGAGTAGGATGTTTATTAAAAGGGATATCACTTTCATCAAACTTTAATAAATAATTTACCTCTACCACCTGTGGAGGTGGTGGTGCATCAAGGCCATGTATTTCTTCAATAGGTGGTAAATTCTTAACATCCTCAGCTTTAATACCCTTTTCCTTCATACATTTGTTTGCCTCTTGCATATCTTTAGGACTGAGAAATAAGATACCCCTCTTCTTCGGAGTAGGTTTAAGTGGTGGTTCAGGAAGAGTCCAGTCATCATAATTCTTCAATATATTATTCAATAGTTCCTCAGCTTGTTCAACAGTTCGTTCCCTGAAAACACACCCAACACAACTATCTAGGAAGTCCCTAGAAACATCAGTTAGTCCATTATAGAAGATATCAAGTATTTCATTTTTCTTAAGAGGGTGATCAGGCAAAGCATTAAGCAATTGGAGAAGCCTCCCCCAAGCTTGTGGGAGACTCTCATCTCAATTTGCACCAAGTTAAATATTTCCTGTAAGGCAGCTTGTTTCTTATGAGCAAGATTTTTTTCCTGATAAGTAGTAGATCATATCCTGGGGACTACGCACACAACCAGGAGCAAGATTATTGTACCATATCTTAGCATCACCCTTTAATGAGAACGGAAATAATTTGAGAATATAGTAGTAGCGAATCTTCTCATCATGAGCAAAGAGGGTGTCTATATCATTCAGCTTAGTAAGATGTGCCACTACAATTTTAGTTTCATAGCCATGGAAAGGATCAGATTCAACCAAAGTAATTAACTCTAGGTCGATAGAGAATTCATAATCCTTACCGGTAATGAAGATAGGTGAAGTAGCAAACTTAGAATCACATTTCATTCTAGCATTCAAAGTCTTTTTCTTATACTTGCATAGCAATTTCTTAAGATCATCTCTATCCTCACAAGAAAGGATTTCTCTAGCTATTTCTCCATCCATAACATAACCCTCAGGTATCTTAGGCATCTCAAATCTAGGAGAGCTAGGTCTAATAGGTGTTTCATAGTTCTCAGTTTCAAAGGCTTCATCAGTTTCAGTAATCTCATCAGTTTTAGTAATTTCATTCTCTTTAGCTTTAGCAATTCGTTCATCAAGAAATTTACCTAGTGGCACATTATAATCAAGCATGGTACTAGCATCATCATAAGCATCATTCATAGCAGAAGTAGCATCATCAATAACTTATGACATATCAGGATTAATAGCATGTGATGGTATTGCAAGCTTACTCATAACCGAAGGTGAATCAAGTACAGAGCTAGATGGCAATTCCTTACCTCCCCTCGTCTTAGTGGGAAAAATCTTGGTTCTTGTCTCGTTCAGATTCTTCATAGTGATCAATTGATATAAATCCCAAGTGACTCAACAAATATAGCTATGCTCACCGGCAAGGGCGCCAGAAAAAGGTGTTGATAACCCACAAGTATAGGGGATCACAACAGTTTTTGAGGGTAGAGTATTCAACCCAAATTTATAGATTCGACACAAGGGGAGCCAAAGAATATTTGAGAGTATTAGCAGTTGAGTTGTCAATTCAACCACACTTGGAGATTAAATATCTGCAGCAGAGTGATCAGTAGCATATGTCGGTGTTCTGGGAACGGGGGTACCCAGAACTGCCTGCCTGCGGCCCAGGGCATGGCCCACCTCGTGAGCCGAGCACGGCAGGGCGAGACCACACTCAAGACAAGACCCTCGCGAGGGCCCGAACTCGTGGGGGAAGCAACATCAAGACCAGCGGGAGACGGGCCTCCTCAGGCCCCCTCAGGAGCGGCGGAGATCTCTATGCAGCACTTGGCCTCGGGAGGCCAAGGATGACGCAAGGAAGGACAGGCGGGCGCCAGTGCGCCAGGCTATGCAGTTTCCCCTTTAGTGCAAATGGAGCAAGGACGTACGCGGGTTCCCAAAGCGCCCCCCAAAGGTTTCCATTCCGGTGCAACAAGACCAAGACCGCGAGCCCAGCAGGACGGATGTCATCACCGAGCCCACCTCTGCATCATCGACAGCTACTTTGCAGGCGAAGACCACCTTTGGACATGGCGAGGATGTACTCCTGTCCCCTTTCGAATTTGGCCATTGTGGGATCCCTTCCCGCCATTGCGATAAGGGAAGAGGACCCGGGCCGCTGCTATATATAGAGGCTAGGTTGCACCGTGGAAAAGGGAGAAGGGGGAGGACAACAGACAAGGCAGAGAACCAAGAACACCACTCGAGCGCCCTCACGAGACTACTCACCACTGTACTAGTTCATCCACCATACCTCCTAATGAGGCAATCCACCAAAGCAGGGGTAGGGTATTACGCTTCGCAGCGGCTCGAACCTAGGTAAATCATCGTGTGCATCTGCTTCCTCGTCATCGTGAGAGTTCGTCATAGAAATCATCGAGTAGCGCGCTAGGTAGAGCGAGGCCGCAGGGGATCTTCGCACACGCCCCTGTGTTCGAACTTCTTGGGGTTTTGCGGAGCCCGAAATCCGACATTTGGCGCGCCAGGTAGGGGGCGTGTCGAAGTCTTCCTCAAGCCTCGCTCATCCCATGCCTCACCGCTCCGATGGCCACGGCGGATCCTTCTTCACCAATCCTGCCGCTGCTGATCGAGACCCACGCCCCAGCGGCACAACGCTGGGCGGTCAGTATCAAGCCGCCAGTGTCGTCTCCGCCGTCGTCGCTTTTCGCGCCGTCCAAACACACGGCGGACGGGCGGCGCCCTCGGCACCGGCGTCGCGTCGCACCTACGTGGGAGACCTCGACGCGCACGATGCGCTGCATATGGCAAGCGAGATGCTCGGCCACCGCCCGACGCACGGGGGCTTCGACGCATGGGCCGACCACATCGTAGAGCTGGTCAATGTCACGTGGAGGGCCATGGATCCTCACTCTTCTTCAAGGCCACAGGCGTCAGGCGCCAGGGGCTTGTTCGCCGCGCCTGTCGCCCAGCACGCCGGCGGCGTGCCCCCTCAGGCCCTGGGCAAGCCCGAGCGGGGCCCGCCGCACGCCGTGCTCCTTCTCCTCTGAATTCCGGTGACCGGTTTCGGGGTGCAGCCCGGCCCCGACGACGGAGCGAGCGGGGGAAACAACGGGGCGCCCCACGCGCGCACCGACAGACGCCCTCGTGACCCTGTGGACCGTCAACAGCCTGGGTTAACCAGGCGGGAGCGCGCCATCCTGCGCAGGGAGCAGGCGGTGCAGGCGTCCGGTCAAGCAAGCAACCACGACGAAGGAGCATCGGATCGCCAAGGAAACAATCCACGTCAGGAAGCACGCGGCCCACCCAGCGGCGGTGGCAGAGGTAACCAACTTCGAGCTGAGGCTCGTCGCAGGAGGGTCTACGGGCTGCGTGCATAGGGCGGCGCCCCACCGCCGCCCGTAGGGCCGTCCCTGGTGCCCCGCCGGACGACTCAGGAGGAGAACCGGGCCCTTACGTAGAGCCATATGTATCAAGCTACGTCGTACCTCCAGACGGTGAGATGGATCGGGCGCCTGCCGCAGGCGCCAACACCCCCCAAGATTAGGAGGTACCCTAGCCTAGACAACGCGAGCGGGAGAAAGAGGGAGGACGTCCCCGAGCCCGCGTTGCGCCGCGCCCTCGCGAGCAAGCAACACCAAGCCAGGCCCCGAGCAAACAACACCGAGCCAGGCCGCGAGCCAGCCTCAGGAGTAACGGCCTGGGGGGGCGCAGCAAGACACAAGCAGCGCGGGCCACCCGCGGCAACTGGAGCGCCGGCGCAGCCTCAGGGGTCTGGGCCTCACGAGGCCCTCCAGACCCCGTCCGGCCAACGCCCCGACACTTCACGAGGCGGCTTCATCGACAAAACACCTCTATGGCTACGCTGGGTGCATTGTGCTCATGTTTGGGCCGCGGGAGCGCAATCCCGCCGCTACGCGGGGAGCAATGCATTCGGGTTTGGGTCATAGAGGCACGCAACCGAGCAGAAATGCACGGGATGGATCTTGATGGAGTTGGGAGCAACCGGGCCTTGCGCCTGGGGGCTTGCCCAGCTATCTACGGCCGTGACACTCTCACGTAATAATGAGCGGGCTGTATACGCCCAGAGCCCCTCGAGGACGCGGAGGGGTTCCATCCCATGCCCAAGTGGAAGCCCCATGCTCCGCGCTGGCAGACAACACTACCCACCAATGGCTATGCCCACGCACTGTGGATGCCCTATGCTCCGCGCAGGGGGAAGACGAAGACGAAGACTAGCCTAGGTGCCGGACGCGGCAGTTGCTTGCTTTTTTTTGGTGTTCGAATTGCCACTTTTTGGAATGAAGTTTGAGAATTTCGGAACTCTATTTTTCAAAAAAGAAAAAGAAAAAGGGGCGGGGACTTTTCTCTCATCGTTCTCTCATTTTTTCGGTCTTGGAGTCTCTTTCTCTGAATTGGTGTTTCGCAAGGCGCCTCGGAGCTGGATAGAAAGGCCCTGTCGCCACAGGGACTTGTATCTTTTGGCGGTTGACCCCCACTCGGGGGCTCCGACTACAGCGTGGCACCACAGCATGGAGCCTCGGGAGGCCCCAGTGCCTCCTGAGGCAGCAGCCGGTAGGACGGAATGGGGGTCGCTCGAGCGTCAAGGGGGGTTCCTGAGCAGCGCGCCTCAGGAGCCTTACCGGTCATATAGCCACTTGCCCCTCGATGTCGTCCTGGCGATCCGGTCGGCATCAAGGGTGTCGATGCCTCACCTCGTAGTCGCGTCCTGGTGATCCGTACGCCCCTACCGTGGTCGAGGAAGGTGCGGGACTGGGACCTGCCGACGTAGAGCTGCTTGAGCGTCAAAGGGGGCTCCTGAGCAGCGCGCCTTAGGAGCCTTACCGGTTATATAGCCCCTCGCCCCTTGATGTCGTCCTGGCGATCCGGTCAGTATCAAGGGTGTCGAGGCCCCTGCCCCATTGGTCTCGTCCTGGTGATCCGGACGCCCCGATGGTGGTCGGGGAATATGTGGGACTGGGTCCAGTCGACGTAGAGCACTGCTTGAGTGTAGAGGGGGGTTTCATGGGGCACCGCGCCCCAGAAACCTCATCAATCACTTGGCTCCATGCCCCCTGGACGCGTCCTGGCGATCCGGACACTCCAGTGGTGGCCGAGGCCTCTCCCCTTTTGGACTTCTCCATGTGATCCGGATGCCCCAACGGTGGGCGAGGTCTGCTCGTGGTTGAGTCCCGCAGACACAGAGCACCAAAAGGGTCCAGCGTCCCAGGTGGAATCGCGGACTATTTGGACAACCCCGCCGCACCTCGCAACGCATGAGATAGTCACCAGCCTACAAGCTAACTACACTACCGAACCAAGCAAGAGCCCCCTTATCTAATGGCGGCCCGAGGACGGGATAAGGGTTGTGCGCACTAATGTGAGGATGCAGGTACTGTGGGCCACCACGCGTGGCTACCAAGACCCCTGAGGCCTGAGGCGCCAGGAAAAACGGCGTGAGGGGAGGGACCCTGCCATGACGAGCTGCAAGGCCATGAACCCGGGGAGTGGCGGCCATGAGCTGCCCCTCAGGAGAGAGAGCCTCGCGAGGGCCCCGCCGGCCGCCATCACCGAGCCGCATCGGCAGCGGCGCCGAGCCCCGTGCGAAGAAACTAAGTCACGTCACGGCAAGCAGGCAACCGGCGATTTAAGAAAAGGAAGGACGGAGACAAAGGTAATACACAAAAGGCTGATGCCCACAGGGGCCGAGTTCTTCTTAAAACTTTACAGGTACCAGGAAGACAAGACAAGGGAGGCCTAGGTGGAGGAGTCGTTGTCGCTGTCCGAGTCGCCGGCCGCCTCGGCGCCGGAGCCGCCCTCCCCGCCGGAGGCGGGCACCTGGACGAACCGCTCCACCAGGGACTCCACGTGCGGACGCACCTCGTCCCGGAGGGGTCTCTGGAGCCGCACAGGCACCCACTCCCCGACGCGCTGCAGGTCGAGCTCCGGGGCATGGCGGCGCAAATTGGAGAAGACGTGCGTCAAGGCGTGGTCCAGGAGGTCGCGCGCGTCGGCCTTGCTGTCCGCTTCACGCGGGAGACGCCGGTGTCCAGCGCCTCCACCACCCTGCAGAAGAAGTCGAGGTAGCCCTCGTCGCCGTGCGTGCAGGGTAGCACGGGGGCTTCCCCGACTAACCGGCTCAGCGCGCTGGCCACGCGGTGGGCGATGTCAAGATACTGCTTGGCGCGCTGGGACTCCAGCATCTTGGCATGCGCCGCCTCGTCCTGGGCGGCCTGCACGGCGTCAGCTGCCTCCTTAACCTGGGCATGGAGGGACGCCAGCTCCTCCCTGGCCTCCGCTTCGCCCCTGAGGGCGGCTAGGAAGGCGGCCTCGGCGGTCGTCAGCTGTGCCCGCAGCGCGTCCACCTCCTCCTGGAGTTCGCCGAGCCTTCGTTTCTTGGCCGCAGGCGCCCTGGAAGAAGGAGAGGATCAGGTCCGGCGCACCGACATGACAACTAAGAAAGAAGAAGGCGGCGGAGCACTCACTCATCGACCATGGCCCAGCGTCAGCGAACTTGCGCCGGCCCCGAGGGCCCCATGGCGCTGCCTCCAGAAGAGGGCGAGGAAGCCGACGGCCCCGCGCGCTTCACCGCGCCCGCAGCACTTCCTCCAGATGCCATGGGAGAAAGGGAGAAACTAAGAAGAGGAGAGGGTTTTCTCTGGAGCAATGGGAGCAGACGGGCGCTTCGAGATGGCAAGACCCCCCTGCGGAGGGCGGATTTAAAGGCGCAACCGCGGCCACGAGGCGTCGTGGGAGAGTAGGCATCGAAGGGCCGGCTCGATCGGCGCGCAACCCTGCTTCGCATCGCCTCACCTGCCACCGTCGGGTCGCATCCGCATGGCCCGAAGAGTGGAGGCCCAAGGGAGCAACAGCATTCAAGCAAGGGTAATGATGGCCGGCGCAGCACACGGCCGTCGCATCAGTTTGACTTGGGGCGGTTCCTGATGCCCTCGGGGAATGGGGGCGTCGGCGCCCAGGCGCGCGACGTGTGTCGAGCCTGTCCTGCATGCGTTTTGGGCCCGCGGCGCTTCGGGCCGTCCTCAATGGTTTCGCCCAGAAGCTAGCTCGAGCGCGCCTTGGGCCCGGGGGCTACTGTCAGCGTTCTTGGAACGGGGGTACCCAGAACTGCCTGCCAGCGGCCCAGGGGCATGGCCCACCTCGTGAGCCGAGCATGGCAGGGCGAGACCACACTCAAGACAAGACCCTCACGAGGACCCGACCTCGCGGGGGAAGCAACATCAAGACCAGCGTGAGACGGGCCTCCTCAGGCCCCCTCAGGAGCGGCGAAGATCTCTATGCAGCACTTGGCCTCGGGAGGCGAAGGATGACGCAAGGAAGGACAGGCGGGCGCCAGTGCGCCAGGCGGTGCAGTTTCCCCTTCAGTGCAAGGGGAGCAAGGACGTACGCGGGTTCCCAAAGCGCCCCCCAAAGGTTTCCATTCCGGGGCAACAAGACCACGACCGCGAGCCCAGCAGGACGGATGTCATCACCGAGCCCATCTCTGCATCATCGACATCTACTTTGCAGGTGAAGACCACCTTTGGACAGGGCGAGGATGTACTCCTGTCCCCTTTCGAATTTGGCCGTTGTGGGATCCCTTCCCACCATTGCGATAAGGGAAGAGGACCCAGGCCGCTGCTATATATAGAGGCTAGGTTACACCGTGGAAAAGGGAGAAGGGGGAGGACAACAGACAAGGCAGAGAACCAAGAACACCACTCGAGCGCCCTCACGAGGATACTCACCACTGTACTAGTTCATCCACCATACCTCCTCATGAGGTAATCCACCAAAGCAGGAGTAGGGTATTACGCTTCGCAGCGGCCCGAACCTGGGTAAATCATCGTGTGCATCTTCTTCCTCGTCATCGTGCGAGTTCGTCGTAGAAATCATCGAGTAGCGAGCTAGGTAGGGCGAGGCGGCAGGGTATCTTCGCACACACCCCTGTGTTCGAACTTCTTGGGGTTTTGCAGAGCCCGAAATCTGACAGCATAGTAGTATGATAGCTTTGATAGCAGTAGTAGCAGTAACAATAACAGTAGCAGTGATAGCAATAGTTTTGTAGCAAGTGTAACAGTAGCAGTAGCAATAGTAACTCAGCAAGAACAATATGTGGAAAACTCCTCACCGACCAGCAACCCTAAGAAGGAATTACTCACTCCCGTTGGGGAGTATCATGGAATTGGCGATGGAGAAGGGTTGATTATGACGAAGACCGAAGATTCCCCTCTCTGGAGCCCCAAACGGGCTCTAGATCTGGCCTCCCGATGAAGAATAGGAGGTGGCGGCGGCTCCGTATTGTAAAATGCGATGAAACTTTCTCTCTGATTTTTCTCTCCGAAAATAGGATTTTATAGCGCTGGAATTTGGGTCAGTGGGGCCCCGATGTGGGCACAACCCACCAGGGCGTGCCTGGAGGCGGTGGCGCGCCCTGGTGTATCGTGCCCAACCAGGGCACCCCCTCCGGTGGTTCTTGGCTCCAGTAATTTTTATTTATCGTAAAATAAATCTCCAAAAACTTTCGTCCGGTTCCGAGAAATTTTATTTCTACACAAAAACAACACCATGGTAGTTCAGCTGAAAACATCGTCAGTCCGGGTTAGTTTCATTCAAATCATGCAAATTAGAGTCCAAAACAAGAGCAAAAGCGTGAGGAAAAGTAGATACAACGGAGACGTATCAGGTGGTCTACGCATAAACGGACGTGAACTAGTAATGATCACTAAGTGATCCTGAACACCTACTTACGAGTCAAACATAACCCCACCGTGTTCTCTCTCGGTTCAGAGCTCAGGAGTAGAGACAGTCATGGTTACGCACATGGTTGGTGAATTTTATTTGAGTATACTTTAAGTTTTCTATGACCGAATGTTAAACAAATTTCCAAGTTGCCACATAACCGCGGGCACGGCTTCTCAAAAACATTTAACCCTGCAGGGGTGCTCCAACTCATCCATCACAAACTAACCACACGCTGGGTGGAAAACGTCAACAATGGGATTGCCCGTAGTATCCTCAAAATTCTGGTGGAAAACCTCAACCTCGAGATAGCCCAAAGTATCCTCGGAATCCCATTGTCGGTGCAATGATACAGGGGTACCAAGTGCCCCTGACTTATGCACAAGTGGTAATAGCTGAGCCCTTCAACGTTCGTTCAATTCCAGCGAATGATCATGACTAGACTCCAACAAGCCCCACGCGGCAACCCAAGCCTGGACCGCAGCGTGCCAAGCACGTCCCCGGCGCTTGCCGGGGACCAAGACATGCGCGCCTTTCTGAAGACCCGGCAAGCCATTCCCCCGGCAGGCGTGAGCTAACCAGCCACCGCTCGACCGCATCACTACGTCAGTAACTTATCGATGCGGTGTCGAGCCCTCAAGCGGCTAATCAGCTCTCACTAAGCACGTGGCGACGCGCCAGAAGACAAGTTACACCCAGTTGACACCCGCCCTGCAGCATGTCAAGACCATAAGCAATGACCGGCCAAGCGGTGGCAAGAGCTTGCCGGGGATGCACCCCCGAGCGCCACCTGGCCGGTAATCATGGTATTTTGTCCTAAATGCCAGAGTTAGGTATAATAGCTCTGCTAAGCTATCTAATCGATAGATAATGACTGTTTTGCCATTGTGGTAACTCCTTGCACTATGAAAGGAGGCCCAAGGAAACCTAGCTTAGGATTCACACCCCCGAACATTTGTACTCACCTAGCAGCTCTTTCCCCGAAGGCAACCCTTGCCGGGATAGAGCGCGAGGCGCCACTTGTTTTCTTCCAATCAAATCCACCAAAAGAAGGAGTAGGGTTTTACACTTCACAGCGGCCTGAACCTGGGTAAAATGCTTGTGTCCTTATCGTCGTGCCGTCTCACGCTCTTCGCTCTTCGTGCAACATGGCCCCCCTTGCCGAACCACAAAGGGTCATCTGGCCCCATAGGTGATCGCGAGCATCCGTGCCCTGACCTTTTTGGCGCGCCAGGTAGAGGGCGTGCATCATTTGCGCAAACCCGAGTTCATGTATGGAGAATCGATCTTCATCGTCATCTTCTTCAACAATGGCTCCCAAGAAGAAATCCGGTGCGGCCACTCATCCTTCCACCTCGAAAGCTCCCTCACACGCGGCCGCTGGCGCCGTGGACGCCGTGGCGGCTGCGGGTGAGGCGGGCGCCGTGGACAACACGACCGGCGCAGGCGGCGCCCCCGTCCAGTCCTTCGCGACCGAAGATGGAGCAGGAGGCGCCGGAGAGGAGTAATTACAGAAGCAAGTTGGCGAGCTCGGCCCCGTCGCCACGGGTGAGGGAAACAACCGTTCATCGCCTCGCCGTCGCGCGGATGGCCGCGGCCGCCTCGGCGACGCCCAGTCCGGTGCGAGCCGTGACCTTCCGACCGCGCCCACCGCTGGCAAGACTGTTGGGCGTGCACCTCATGCGGAACGATACGAAGCACCGAGCGGAGCCGCAGCCCCGCGGGATCGGCACCCTACACGCGAGACGACCCCAGCGAGTGGCGCACGGCGCCAAGAACGCGGCGCCGCTTCTCTTGGTCCTACCAGGAGTCGAGCGACGTCCCGGTCCGCCTCTTTCGCCATGCCAGTCACCACAGAGGAAGCCATGGCGCGAGTCCAGATGCTGCTCAACTTCATGCGAGCGGCTGACAAGATGGATGAATGGAGAGCCACTATCCAGAGTTTGGTTTCCTTCATTGAAGCCAACAAGCCCCAGCATGCTCAGCCATCGTGACGTACGCGGATAGCAGCAGCAGCCCGGGGCAACGAGCGCGTCGAAGGGGCCACCCCAACGGTGCAGTCCCCTCCACGACAACAGGCCCGGAGGCAGCCGCGGCAAACTTCGCATGCCGTTGAGCACGATGAGGCGTCCATAGTCTCGTCTGGCCTGCGCGACCACCGGGATCAACGGTGCGTCCTTGAAGACCGGTGGAAAGAAGACGCGCGCATCACCAGCGAGCGACATCGGGAAGCCCATCGTCAATCCGACAGGCGCAACGGTTCAGACGTCGGCGACCCCGCGCCCAGTGCTGGTGGGTACCTTCCCTATGAGGTTGGTTGCCCATCCTTCACTAGCGAGTTGCGACGGGTCCGCTGGCCGTCTACCCAAGCCTCCAAACCTGAGCTGCCTGAGAAATACGACAGGAAACTGAACCCGGCAGAGTTCTTTGGCATATACACGATAGCTGTTCAAGCTGCCGGAGGAAGAGATGAAAAGGTGCTCGCCAACTATTTCTCTTTGGCACTTAAGCCAAACGTGAGATCGTGGCTGATGCATCTGCCAGTGAATTCAATTTCGTCTTGGGCTGATCTGTGCAACGAGTTTGTTGGCGCCTTCACCAGTGGTCATCAAGAACCAGGCCAGCCTAGCGATCTTCAAGTCCTCCCGTAAAAGGAGGGAGAAACCCTAAGGAAGTACTTCCAGAGATTCAGCCGAGTACACCGCAACATCCTAGAGATCCATCCCGCAGCGGTGATTGTCGCGTTCCACTCGAACATGCGCAACAGGAGGATGCGAGCCAAGATGAATGTCAAGCTCCCCAAGACTGTCAATGAGCTTTACACTTTGGCGGATAAATGTGCTCGAGCTGTAGAAGGAAGGCGACTTCCCGGGGAGGAGGCGCGCGTCGAGGTGGATTCCGATGATGACGACAACGCCCCCGACCCGAAGGGAAGAAGCAGGAAGCGCAACAATAAGCATAAGGGAAAGGCAGTGTTGGCTGTCGAGAGCTCCGGAGACCTCAGTGCAAGCAAAAAGGCGAAAGCCGAAACCTCCGGTAAGGGAGCTGCCTCGTGCGTTGATTGCCGGGAGGCTGCTGCCGCCGAGAAGACCGGGAAGTCTGACAGGCCATACTGCAAAATTCAACGCACTAAGGGCCATGATCTCCAAGAATGCCGACGGGTCGAGCAACTTGTTGAGAAGCAGAGGGCCGAGTATGAGAAGCGCGACAAGGAAAAAGGCCAGGACGGTGCTGCCAGGAAAGGCCATGGCAGCAGAGGGGGTCGCCGTGGCAAAACCCCACAACAAAAGGAAAAACCCGCCAGAGGCCAAGAGAAGAAGGAAAGAGACGATATGAGTGAGGATGAGGATGATGATGAGGATTCCAGTGACAGGGAGTTTCAGAAAGCAACCGAAGCCATGTGCGTTGACGGGGGTGCATCCTTGCATTCCTCTCATCGCGAGCTCAAGCAGTGGGCACGCGAGGTCAATGCTGTGGAACCAACTGCAGAAACTAGGAAGCCACTCAAATGGCCCCGCATGACTATCATCTTTGACGAAGAGGACCATCCTGACCGTACCACTACGGTCAGATGTTTGCCATTGTTGGTTTCTCCAACAATCCGCAACCTCAAGGTGTCCAAGATGTTAGTTGACGGCGGGGCGGGATTAAACTTAATCTCCCCTAAAGTGGCTGAGAAACTGCAGACCCTTGATGAAGAGCTCGAAGCCATAGGTACATTCCAAGGAATCAACCCCGGCAGGAGCCGACCCAAGGGAAAGATCACTCTGCCTGTGACGTTCGGCGAAGAACCGAACGTCCGGACAGAGAGGATAGTGTTTGACGTCACCGAGACCCCGCTCCCCTACAACGGAATCCTCGGTCGCCCAGCTCTGGCAAAGTTCATGGCAACATCCCACTATGCCTACAATACCTTGAAGATGCCAGGTCCCATCGGAGTCATTTCCATCCCATCCGACAAGAAGAATGCAATTATCTGTGTGGACCAGATGTATCGTGACGCGGTAGCAGCTGAAGCCACAGAAATCCCAGAGCCAGCCCAGAACACAGAAAAATTGAAGAAAGCTAGAAGGTACACTGGCAAGGACTCCGGGAAGAGCGCCTCTTCGGAGTGCGCTACACCCGACGATGACCTGCCGGGGAGTTCCACTAGCAAGAAGACCAGGGTCACCTATCCTGAGATGAAGAAAATCCCGGCAAGGCTGGACGACACTGGTGGTACATTCACCATCAGTGCTACCCTTACTGACAAATAGGAAAGCGTGCTCGTTACCTTCCTGCGGGAGAATGTCGATGTGTTTGCCTGGCAACCATCTGACATCCCCGGTGTTCCCAGGGAGGTAATTGAGCACCACCTTGCTATCTGTCCTCATGCCCGGCCCATCAAGCAAAAGGTTAGGAAGCAGGCCCTGGAGCGGCAGCAGTTCATTGCCGAGGAAATCAAGAAACTTGAAGCAGCTGGTTTGGTCAGAGGAGTACTGCATCCAACTTGGCTGGCAAACCCGGTGGTGGTACGTAAGGCAAATGGGAAATGGAGGCTTTGCATAGACTTCACTGACTTGAACAAAGCTTGCCCAAAGGACCCTTTCCCCTTGCCGCGCATAGATCAGATTGTTGATTCCACCTCCGGATGTGACTTGCTCTCATTTTTTTATGCCTACTCCGGATACCACCAGATATTTATGACTAAAGAAGATGAGGAGAAGACTGCATTCATAACTCCCCGTGGCACGTACTGTTTCATGCCTATGCCCTTCGGGTTAAAGAGTGCTGGTTCAACCTTCGCCAGAGCAGTTCAGATTGGTTTTGGACCTCAGCTACACACGAATGTGGAAGCCTATATGGATGACATCATGGTCAAGACCAAGGATGAAGCCATTCTCATACAAGATCTGGAAGAAACTTTTGCGAACCTACGCAAGATCAACCTGAAGCTCAACCCTGAAAAGTGCGTATTCTGTGTCCCATCCGGCAAGCTGCTTGGGTTCTTTGTATGTCAACGAGGAATAGAAGCCAATCCTGACAAGATCAAGGCGATTGAACAGATACAGGCACCCAAGACTATCAAGGATATCAGACGCTTGATTGGATGTGTTGCCGCGTTGAGTAGGTTCATCTCCAAGTCTGCTGAGCGCGCCTTGCCGTTCTTCAAGATCTTGAAAAAGGCCGGCCCGATGAAGTGGACTCCGGAGGTAGATGCAACCCTGCAAGACCTAAAGAATTACATATCCTCTGCTCCCACCTTAGTCGCTCCTAAACCGCAAGAGCCGTTGCTGCTGTATTTGGCAGCGACGAATCAAGTGGTTAGTGCAAGGTTGGTGGAGCAGCGGGAAGTGGATGGAGATTCAGCGGCTACTGCCAATGCTACCGGGAATGAGAAAGAAACATCTGCGGCAAGACTCGATGTAGAGCAAGGGGGACTTCAGCAAATGATCGACAGCGGATCCAAGGAGGTGGCAAAGAAGAAGATGGTGCAGCGGCCCGTGTACTTTGTCAAATCCCTGCTGCAGGGGGCTAGGTCAAGGTACTCTAGGGTACAAAAGCTCATCTTCAGCCTCATCATGGCCTCGAGGAAGCTACGCCATTACTTCCAAGCCCTTGAGATAACGGTTGTCACCCGTTTCCCGTTTCAACGCATATTGAGGAACCCCAAAGCCACTGACAGGATAGTTGAGTGGGCTTCAGAATTGTCAAGTTTCGGATTGAAGTATGAGAGCACTTCCACCATTCAGAGCAGGGTGTTGGCGGAGTTTATTGCGGAATGGACACCCACGCCGGATGATGAAGCTCCGGAGACAATCCTCCCCGGCAAAGAAGCACCCAAGGATTGGATCATGTACTTTGATGGTGCTTTCTCGCTCCAGGGTGCTGGAGCAGGCGTGCTCCTCATCGCCCCCACCGGAGATCACCTCAAGTACGTCGTCCAAATACACTTTCCCCGGGAGGAAGCCACCAACAATACCGCTGATTACGAGGGGCTCCTTGCCGGACTCAGAATCGCGGTAGAGTTGGGAATAAAAAGGCTGATCGTCCGAGGAGATTCTCAGCTTGTGGTGAAGCAAGTCAACAAGGATTACCTGAGCCCACTGATGGAAGACAACGTGGAAGAAGTGAGGAAATTGGAGGAGCATTTTAATGTACTGCAAACAGAGCACGTGCCACGAGCAGAAAACTACATTGCTGACCATCTATCAAAGTGCACTGCGCAGAAGCTTCCTATGGAACCAGGGCCTTTTGTTCTCCGCCTCACTCAACCATCAGTATCCCCATCAACGATGTCCAAGAAGGGAAGGAAGCTAAACTCCGGTAAGCATTTCCCGGTAGAGCTTCCCGAAGCCGGTGGTAGAGAAGCTGCCGGGGAAAACTCCGTTCCGGTTGACGAGCAGCTCCCTCCCACAGGACCTTAGGTTCTCGCGGTTGAGGCAAGCGCTCCCGGAGACGAGGAGATGCCTTTAGTCCTTGTTTTCAAGCCGCAGGCTCCAACCTGGGCACAACACATAGTCCATTACCTTCAAACAGGAGAACTCCCCGAAGAGCAAGAGGAAGCCGAAAGAGTAGCCCGCCGGTAAAGTATGTAGCAGTTTGTTGATGACACCCTGTACAGAAGACGACCGAACGGTGTGAAATTAAGGTGTATCTGCCGGGAGGATGGACTGAAGTTGTTGGCAGAGATTCATGGAGGAGTATGTGGTTCCCACATTGGATCAAGGGCCCTTGCCGAGAAAGCTTTCCGACAGGGTTTCTATTGGCCCACTGCCCTCCAGGACACTACTGAACTGGTCACCAAATGTGAAGCCTGCCAGTTCCATTCCAAGAACATCCATCAACCAGCACAAGCCCTGCAAACAATCCCTCTATCCTGGCCATTCTCGGTCTGGGGGCTCGATATCCTGGGCCCCTTCCCCCACGCTGTCGGGGGCTTTGAGTTCTTGTTCTGGCAACCGACAAGTTCACAAAGTGGCCTGAGGTGGAACCAGTGAGAAAGGTGACTGCGCAGTCAGCTATCAAGTTCATGAAAGGACTGGTGTGCCGCTTTGGAGTGCCTAACAGAGTGATCACCGACAACGGCACCCAGTTCACGAGCCGCGCCTTCATGCAATATATCCAAAGCCTTGGAAGCAAGGTCTCCTTCGCCTCTATTGCTCACCCGAGAAGCAACGGGCAAGTCGAGAGGATGAACGCTGAAGTGTTGCGAGGGTTCAAGACAAGAACTTTCGATAAGCTGCGAAAGAGCGGCAGACGCTTGATAGATGAGCTGCCGGTGGTTCTTTGGTCGCTCAGGACGATACCAAATCGAGCTACCGGCCAGACGCCCTTCTCCCTGGTGTATGGGGCGGAAGCAGTACTCCTCACGGAACTCATATATGGGTCACCTCGAGTGCTTGCCTAGGATGAAGTAGAGCAACAGCAGCTACGGCATGACGATGCCATGCTCCTCGAGGAAGACCGTCTCCGGGCTGCGATGCGTGCTGCACGCTACCAGCAAGCCATGCACCGCTACCATAGCAGTAGGGTCCATGCGCGGAGCCTTGAGGAAGGCGACCTTGTCCTTAGGCGTGTTCAGTCTGCCAAGGGTGCAAACAAGTTGATGCCGAAGTGGGAAGGCCCTTATCGGGTAGTACGAGTCACCAGACCTGGCGCAGTCCGTCTGGAGACCAAAGATGGCACCAAGGTGCAGAACTCATGGAACATTGAGCATCTTCGTAAGTTCTGCCCGTAAGGCGCGGCTGCCGGGCTCAGTCCCCGGCAGCCACCTTTTGTACAAGCCTTGCCGATGTTGCATGTAACCCTTTGTACAAAGCCAGGCGTAGAACCTGTGCAACAATAATAAAGCTAGGCATTGCATCATATCATCATCCTTACATGCTCATTACGCATTTTTTATGACTGCAATGTTATCGCTTTTAAGTTATAAAGATTTGCTAGAATACTTGATGAAACCGTAATCTTTGTTACAGTTCTCACCCTACATGTTTTACCATCGAGAAAACAGGGAAGGGGAACAAAGGAACAAGGGTGGCGGCCCGTCACACTCGAAAAGAAGATACTGCTTGGAAAAGATAAGTATATTGCATATCTCCAGTTCAGTACTTCTCGATTTCTCAAGGAAACCCTTAGTATCTTCCTTACTGCGGGTTGTGGAGTCATCCATGTGGTGAAAACCCTTGTCGGGACGAGCCGTCCCCCTGTCTTTGTTTATAGGGGTGGCAGCGCCGATACCGACAAGGAGCTCTGCCGTGGAACAACGCCAACCTGTTACTCCTCTTTGGCACTCGTGGTTTGAATGATGACCCGGGAGGTAGCTACCTGCAGCAAAGACAAAACATACTGATGCAGTATAAAGAATGAAAGGAAAGGGATAGTACTTGCGAAAGAAAGACAACGCTTTTTCTCATTCATTTCCGATACAAATGGGATAAAGATTACATAAGAGGGCATCTCTTTTTAGTAATTCTTTATTTGGCTTTCTCCCCTAGGGGCAGATTACAAAAAGAAAAAGAGAAGAGGGAGGACCCAAGCAGAAGCCTAGCCTGACCCCATCAAGACTGTCGGGGGACGGCTCGACAAGACCACCGGCAAGAAGGGCGAAGACGAAGTCCACGAGCCTGCCGGGGTCCAGCTGAGAACAAGAGGCGGGGCCCGAGTCGAGAACCCCTGGCAAATCGCTCTGCCGGGAGGAGGAGGAGGAGCGCAATGACGGTGATGGTGCGACCGACAATCAACTGGAGCCCAGGTCGTCGTACTCCGACTTGACGGCCTGGGACTCGTCGTCGTCGTCTTCACCGACACTGTCCTCCTCGTCGCTATCGCTCGAGGAGGAGCTTTCGACATCGCTCGAGCTCTCCTCGCAGCAGCCAAGACAGGCCTCCATCAGCTTGAAGCGGAGGACGTGCCCACCCATGAGGTTGTGGGCACGTGCGAAGGATTTCCACCCGTGCCTGAGAAGCATGACGCAACGCTCCGGGTACTCGACATCCACCCGCACAGCGCCATTACACCAACCATGCGCCCGCAGCCACAGGACGTGCGGCTTATCAACCTCCATCACCCTAGCGAAAGGGTGGGGGAGGCGCAGGCGGCTTCGGGGAGGACCACGAAGCTTGATGACGAACTCCAGCGCCGTTCGCTCGGCATGGGCCTCCTCAAGGGGAGGGTCCGATGGCGGAGGAGGAAGAGAAGCAGCACTCCGTCTTCCCCGGCCGTGGGCCCCACGTCGACTTTGACCCCTTCCAGCTCCTCCACCACGCGCACTCGAGCCACCCTCCACCTCCGCAGCTGAAGCGGTGGCATGATCCCGATGGGAACCCCTCGCCGTTGAGGCAGAGGCCGGAGGGCGCCCTCATCCCCTGGGCATGGTAGCGGCGAATGCAGCCCAAGACAAGGAAGCAGAAGGGCGAGCTCTATGGATTCGGACTCAAGGAGAAACAAAGGATGGATGAGCATCACCCCTCGCGACCCCAAATTTATAGGGGAGGGCGCGAGGGCTGGCTCTCCCCCACTCCAAAGGTCGCCACCCATCTCCACCAATTCCATCGCCCACGCTCACGGGTGAACAGGTAACCGCCCCATTGCTCCAATCCATGGCGCTGCGGTTTCTACCACGATCAGGACTTTAAGTCACGCGCGCCCATCATTAACTCCCCACTATGCATGCGGCGCGCGTGGTGGAAAAAGCCTGAGGTGGTGGGTCAGTGCGGACCAATAAAATGGCAGTTACTCCCTCCCATTGCGCGCCTGTGCATAGATTTTGGGGCTGACCCAACGGCACTGGGCGAGCTCGTGTGGGCCAGACCCGGGGGCTCCTGTCGGTGCACTGATACAGGGGTACCCAGTGCCCCTGACTTATGCACAGGCGGTAATAGCTGAGCCCTTTAACGTTCGTTCAATCCCAGCGAATGATCAAGACTAGACTCCAACAAGCCCGACGCGGCAACCCAAGCCTGGACGGCAGCGCGCCAAGCACATCCCCGGCGCTTGCCGGGGACCAAGACATGCGCGCCTTTCTAAAGACCCGGGAAGCCATTCCCCCGGCAAGCGCGAGCTAACTAGCCACCGCTCCACCGCATCGCTACGTCAGTCACTTATCGATGCGGTGTCGATCCCTCAAGCGGCTAATTAACTCTCACTAAGCACATGGCGACGCGCCACAAGACAAGTTACACCCAGTTGACACCCGCCCTGCAGCGTGTCAAGACCATAAGCAATGAACGGCCAAGCGGTGGCAAGATCTTGCCAGGGATGCACCCCCGAGCGCCACCTGGCCGGTAATCATGGTATTTTGTCCTAAATGCCAGAGTTAGGTATGATAGCTCTGCTAAGCTATCTAATCGATAGATAATGACTGTTTTGCCATTGTGGTAACCCCTTGCATTATAAAAGGAGGCCCAAGGCAAGCTAGCTCAGGATTCGCACCCCCGAACATTTGTACTCACCTAGCAGCTCTTTCCCCGAAGGCAACCCTTACCGGGATAGAGCGCGAGGCACCACTTGTGTTCTTCCAATCAAATCCACCAAAAGCAGGAGTAGGGTTTTATGCTAAGCAGCGGCCCGAACCTGGGTAAAATGCTTGTGTCCTGATCGTCGTGCCGTCTCACGCTCTCCGCTCTTCGTGCAACATGGCCCCCCTTGCCGAACCACAAAGGGGCCTCTGGCCCCATAGGTGATCGCAAGCAACCGTGCCCCGACACCCATGCACATGATGTTCGAGAAAGGTAAAACAAATCCAACAAGACCGCCCGACATGTCGACGAACCCGATAGGAGCCGCGTATCTCGTTCTCAGGACACAACCGGATGAGCGCAGCGTACAATGCCCTGATAGAAATCTCCTGAGTTGCCCCTGGTTGGCCCCACACACAACTCTAGTTTTAACCAACACTCATGAGGAGCACTGGCCCGGGGGTTGATTAATTATCCGCGGGTGCCGGCGGGTCCCTATGCAATTTTTCTTAGTTATTAGGCAAATGGAGTACCAATGTTGGGCCTTGCCAGAAGAGTTTTATCCCAAAACGAAAATCAAGGGGGTCCCCATAACAACCCCAAGCATGTGAGGAGCGCTCAATATGGAACATAACACCGGTACACAAGTAACTACGGCGGCAAAGGTGGAACAAAACACCGAACAGAAGGCCAAGCCTTCCACCTTTTACCAAGTATATATGTGCATTAAATTAAATAGCAAGAATACTATGATATCTCAAAATATCCATGTTGACACATGGAAACAACTTGCACCTGCAACTAGCAACGCTATGAGAAGGGCTGAGCAAGCGGTAACATAGCCAAACAATGGTTTGCTGGGATGTGGAGGGTTAGAGGCTTTTCATGGCATTTTGGGAGGCTTGACAAACAAGTGGTAGGTAGCGAGACATAGAAATAGAAACGAGACAACTAGCATGGCAATGATAGTAGTGGTATCGAGGGAAATAATCATCTTGCCTTATATCCCGCTTGGAGGAAGAACCAATCCGTGAAGAAGACTATCCAACGTAGTTGAACGAATCCTCACACACCGAACGCTTTCGGTACTCTATCGAGACGAAGCAAATCCGGAAACAAACAAATGACATGGTAAACATCACACCATATGCATGACAAGATGCACAAACAAGTATCATGCATGTTCATACAATTATGCAAGGCATGGCAAGCATAAGAATCAACTACTACACATTAAGTGAAGTTCAATATGCAACGAGTTGCATATTGATGAAACTCCACGTTCGAATCGTTTAGTTCACTCTTTTTTATGTACATGGCAAGTTTAAATGTTGTTTATCATGGCAAGAGGTGAAGCATAATGAAACTACACTATCTAGGCATTTTAAATGAGGTCGGAAACAACTTATAGTATTTCCGAAGCGACCCCATATGTTAATTTCGAAATTGGTCCAGATCTGAACTAATCTTATTATATATTTGATAATCAGGGAAACAAAATGCAACATGCGATTTTACACGTAATCCTAAGCGAGTTACATATATGGATCATTTAAAATGGAGCTACGGTCTAAAAGATATGACCAACACAAGATAAACAAGTCATGAATGCAAAATGCATGCAAACGATAACTACAAACATTTCAAAAAGAGGATGCAACATGATATTATGAAACTACATGAAACTCTAGGCAAGTTTCATATATTACATGTTCAAAATGGTGCAACGGTTCAATAATAACAACCAACACAAGTTTTAGTTCAAATTTGTCCACAACGGCAACATGGCATTTTGCACACCCCAAACCAATAGGCTACAAGAATCTAAAATGCACAAAAAATACATGGGGCAGTAGCTTACATGATGCACAACAATTCATCTCATAACAGCAAATTGAATAGAAGCATGTATCAATAGCAAAAGAGCTCACAAGATGGCTATTTGAACACAGTTTCATACTTGGTAAAAATATCAGTTTTCACAAACAGTGTTAAGGTGAAGGCAAATTGACGGCAAGCGAACTATATGCTACAGGGATTATAATGCCATGAAAATTTACAACAAGGTATAGGACATGATTCACTTCAATTCATTCCATAATGGCAAGGTCTAATTATGCACGGAATCATGGATAGCATCAACACAACATGGCATTCTGAACTAACAAGATTTTTAGACTTAGTGAAAATTAGGGAAGACATGAGCAGTAGTTCTTATCCGGTAGGCATGTTGACAGCAAGAAACAAGTATGTAGGAAGGCTATTTCATGGAATCCAATGGCACATCTATCTAGAGCATAACATGCACTTCAATTCATCCCACATGGGCATTTGCAAAAGAGCTATGAATCCATGGCAATCATCAAGACAAAAGCTAAGTTTCAATTCAGATTCCAATCTTAGTGAAATTTGACTCTCCCAAAACAGCAGTTTGACTAGGCATTATTACATAGCAATAACAGTAGCATAACAACCATCTATCTGCATGAAAGGGACACTAACAACAAGTAGACATGTCACACTACAAAATACTCCGTTGGCACAACTTCATAGGAGGCATGGTTTGCTTAACATGATGCCCGCAATATGGAACTCATCGTTAACAGCACACAGTTTTACCGATTACGACGAAATGCACTTTTGCAATAGAGTTTTGAGCACTTAGATGGATTCCTATATGCATGCAAATGTCATAATCATGTAGAGCACAACTAGTAGAGCATTTTTCATATTAAGATCATTATCGTACAATGAACAAGTGCGAAGATATGGACCTCACAAAATGCAATGATGCTGATTTTCTCACAGACGAAAAGACAGACATTTTATTCCCTGGGAGATGAAGTTGGACGAGCCGGTTCTGGATCGGAGTCAGGGCGGCGTTTGGATCAAGGGATCCCATGGATCCGAGACTGGCCTGTCCCAACCGGTGGAGAGAGGAGGTCGGCTAGCCATGGCGGCGGTTGATGACGCCGACGAGGGACGACGGGACGATGCCGGGCTCGGAGGGCGGCGGCGGGCACGGGATCCGGTGTGGGGCCGCCGGATCTGGCCGAGGGTGGCCTGGGCCTTGTCCGGGCGGGGCCGACGGCGAGCTCGGGGAAGGGCCTCCCATGGTGGCTGGGAGCTGTGGTTCAGGCGACGGCCGGACGCAATGGCGGGTTAGGTCCAAGCGGCGCAGGCGGCTCGACAGGGCGGAGCAGGAGATCGGCGCCGGGGCGGCGGCAGTTGACTGTGGTCGGGCGGTGGGCGGCTCGGGCTTGGGCGGGCCTCGCCTGGGCCCCAGCAGGCCGCGGTGGAGGTGGGGAGGAGAGAGAGGTTGAGGGGCGACGTGGCATGCGCGGAGTGGCTGGGGCGGAGGCTGGCAGCAGTGGGTTTTTTCGATGTGGAAAACGAGGCACGAGGTGGCGGCGCTGGAGCTGCATGGGAAGGCTAGGGTTGGCCATTTTTGGCAGGGGAGCAGTGATACGTCTCCAACGTATCTACTTTTTCCAAACTCTTTTGCCCTTGTTTTGGACTCTAATTTGCATGATTTGAATGGAACTAACCCGGACTGACGCTATTTTCAGCCGAATTGCCTTCGTGTTATTTTTTTTTGTAGAAATAAAAGTTCTCGGATTGACCTGAAAATTTACGGAGAATATTTTTGGAATTAATAAAAAATACTGGCGAAAGAATCAACTGGAGAAGGCCCACCACCTAGCCACAAGCCAGGGGGGTGCCCCCCCCCCCAGGGTGCGCCCCCCTGTCTTGTGGGGTCCCTGGAGCTCCTCCGGCCTCCAATCCAACTCTATATATTCCTATTCGGGGAGAAAAAAATCAGAGAGAAGAGTTCATCGCGTTTAACGATACGGAGCCGCCGCCACCTCCTGTTCTTCATCGGGAGGGCAGATCTGGAGTCTGATTTGGGCTCCGGAGAGGGGAAATCGACGCCGTCGTCATCACCAACCATCCTTCATCACCAATTTCATGATGCTCTCCACCGTTCGTGAGTAATCTCGGGTAGACTTGCTGGACGGTGATGGGTTGGATGAGATTTATCATGTAATCGAGTTAGTTTTGTTAGGGTTTGATCCCTAGTATCCACTATGTTTTGAGATTGATGTTGCTATGACTTTGATATGCTTAATGCTTGTCACTAGGGCCCGAGTGCCATGATTTCAGATCTGAACCTATTATGTTTTCATGAATATATATGTGTTCTTGATCCTATCTTGCAAGTTGTAGACACCTATTACGAGTTATGATCCGCATCCCCCAGGGTGACAATAACTGAGGTTCTTTCCGGTGATTACCGTAGTTTGAGGAGTTCATGTATTCACTAAGTGCTAATGCTTTGGTCCGGTTCTCTATTAAAAGGAGGCCTTAATATCCCTTAGTTTCCATTAGGACCCCGCTGCCATGGGATGGTAGGACAAAAGATGTCATGCACGTTCTTTTCCATAAGCACGTATGACTATATATGGAATACATGCCTACATTACATTGATGAATTGGAGCTAATTCTATGTCACCCTATGTTATAACTGTTGCATGATGAATGCCATCCAACACAATTATCCATCACTGATCCATTGCCTATGAGCTTTTCACATATTGATCTTTGCTAAGTTACTTTTCCGTTGCTACTGTTACAATCACTACATCACTGCTACTGTCACTTTGCCATTGTTAACGTTACTTCCATACTGCTTTGCTACTGAATACTTTGCTGTAGATACAAAGTCTTTCAGGTGTGGTTGAATTGACAACTCAGCTGCTAATACTCGAGAATATTCTTTGGCTCCCCTTGTGTCGAATCAATAAATTTGGGTTGAATACTCTATCCTCGAAAACTGTTGCGATCCCCTATACTTGTGGGTTATCAAGACCTTTTTCTGGCGCCGTTGCCGGGGAGCATAGCTCTATTCTCTGAGTCACTTGGGATTTATATCTGTTGATCACTATGAAGAATCTGAAAGACCCTAAAACCAAGATCTACCCCTCAACTACGAGGACAGGTAAGGAACTGCCATCTAGCTTTGCACTTGATTCACCTTCTGTTATGAGTAAATTTGCGACACCACCACCTGCTAGTAATTCTGATATGTCGCAAGTAATTGATGATGCCACTTCTGCTATGCATGATGCTTATGATGATACTTTGCTTGATACTACTGTGCCACTGGGTGAATTTCTCGATGAACAAATTGCTAGAGTGAATGCTGAAACTGATGATATCTTTGAATCTGATGAAATTATTGAAACTGAACACTATGATACACCTGCTAGACCTAGCTCTCCTAGATATGAATTGCCTGATATACCTGAGGGTTATGTTATGGAAGGAGAGGTAGCTAGGGACTTTCTTGCTTGTAAGGATAGAGATGATCTTAAGGAATTGCTACGCAAGTGGAAAGAAAAATCTTTGAATGCTAGAATGCAATATGATCCTAAGTTTTCTACTTCACCTATCTTTGTTACTGATAAGGATTATGAATTCTCTGTCGATCCTGAGTTAATTACTTTGGTAGAATCTAATCCTTTCCATGGTTATGAATCTGAAACTGTTGTGGCACATCTCACTAAATTGAATGATATAGCCACCCTATTCACTCATGAGGAAAAAATTTGTTATTACTATATTCTTAAGTTGTTTCCTTTCTCATTAAAGGGTGATGCTAAGATATGGTTTAATTCTCTTGCTCCTGGTTGTGTACGTAGTCCCCAGGATATGATTTACTATTTCTCTGAAAAAAATATTTTCCTGCCCATAAGAAACAAGCTGCCTTGCAGGAAATATTTAACTTTGTGCAAATTGAAGAAAAGAGTCTCCCACAAGCTTGGGGGAGGCTTCTCCAGTTACTTAATGCTTTGCCTGATCACCCTCTTAAGAAAAATGAAATACTTGATATCTTTTATAATGGACTAACCGATGCTTCTAGGGACCACCTAGATAGTTGTGTTGGTTGTGTTTTCAGGGAACGAACTGTTGAACAAGCTGAACTACTATTGAATAATATATTGAGCAATGATAATGATTGGACTATTCCCGAACCACCTCCCAAGCCAACTCTGAAGAAAAGAGGTATTCTATTTCTCAGTCCTGAAGATATGCAAGAAGCAAAGAAATCTATGAAAGAAAAAGGTATTAAAGCTGAAGATGTTAAGAATTTACCACCTATTGAAGAAATACATGGTCTTGATAACCCGACACAGGTTGTAGAGGTAAATTCCCTCCGTAGATTTGATGAAGGTGATATTCCTTATAATAAGTCTGCTGGCCAATGCTTGGATGAGTTTGATAACTTCATTGTTAAACAAGAGAATTTCAATGCTTATGTTAGTAGACAACTGAAACATAATGCTTACATGCTTGATCGCTTAGGTGATTATATGAGTAGAACTGTTAATGATCTTAAGCTTATTAGTAAACATGCTTCCATGGTAACTACTCAAGTAGAACAAGTACTTAAGGCACATAATAGTTTGCTTAATGAGATGATTAGTAAGAACAATGATCATTCTGTTAGAGTTGTGACTAGAGGTGGTAGAATGACTCAGGAACCTTTGTATCCTCAGGGCCATCCTAAGAGAATTGAGCAAGATTCTCAGAGAGTTAATATTGATGCACCTGGTCATTCTAATAAAAGGAAAAAGAATGACGATAGGACTTTGCATGCTGCTAGTGAACCTGTTATAGATACTCATGAAAACCCAAATGATATTTCTATTTCTGATGCTGAGACACAATCTGGTAATGAACATGAGCCTAGTGATGATATTAATGATGATGTTCATGTTGATGCTCAGCCTAGTAATGATAATGATGTGGAGATTGAACCTGCTGTTGACCTTGATAACCCACAACCTAAGAATAAAAGATATGATTAAAGAGACTTCGTTGCTAGGAAGCATGGTAGAGAAAGAGAACCATGGGTTCAGAAACCCATGCCCTTTCCTCCTAAACCATCCAAGAAAAAGGATGATGAGGATTTTGAGCGCTTTGTTGAAATGCTTAGACCTGTCTTTTTGCGTATGCGATTGACTGATATTCTGAAAATGTCTCCTTATGCCAAGTATATGAAAGATATTGTGACAAATAAAAGAAAGATACCGGAAGCTGAGATTTCCACCATGCTTGCAAATTATACTTTTAAAGGTGGAATACCGAAGAAACAAGGAGATCCCGGAGTACCTACTATACCATGCTCTATTAAAGGAAATTATGTTAAAACTGCTTTATGTGACCTTGGAGCCGGTGTTAGTGTTATGCCTTTCTCTTTATATCGTAGACTTGATTTGAATAAGTTAACACCTACTGAAATCACTTTGCAAATGGCTGATAAATCAACTGCCTTACCCATCGGTATTTGCGAGGATGTGCCTGTTGTGGTTGCAAACGTTACTATCTTAACGGACTTTTTTATTCTTGATATTCCCGAGGACGACAATATGTCGATCATCCTTGGTAGACCCTTTCTGAATACTGCAGGGGCTGTTATTGATTGCAACAAGGGTAATGTCACTTTTCATGTTAATGGTAATTAGCATACGGTATACTTTCCGAAGAAACAATCGCAAGTTCATAGTATCAACTCCATTGAAAACATTTCAACGATTATTATTGGAGACTTTGAATTCCCTCTCCCTACTGTCAAAAAGAAATATGATATACTTATTGTTGGGGACATGCATATCCCCATTGAGGTAACCTAGTGTTATTCAAAAATTCTCCGGTTCCGTGTAATTCGAAAAAAGTTTGTCAATAAGACATGATCAACCTTATTGATGGATTCTTTTTGATGAGCATGAGATGGATGAATTTAGAAAGCACAACCTTCTGTACCCAACTTTTATTTTCTGTTCTTTAGTTTCAATTTAGTAAAAATGCCATTATTTCTCTGTTTTTTGACTTATCTGTGCAATAGAAAAATGACCTAAAAATAAAAGTTCTCAGAATTCCCTGAAAATTTAGTATGATTTTTTCTGGAATATTTAAGAATTTTTGGCACTGAGAACACATCAGGGGGCTGCACCTGTAGGCCACAAGCCTGCAGGGTGCGCCCACCCCCCTAGGCGCGCCCCTGGCTTGTGGGTCCCACATGGGGCCCCCTCACTTATTCCAGCACCCATCCACTTCGTCTTCCTCCAGAAAAAATCCCACCATTGCTCAAACCCGTGTTCTAGCTCATCTTGCTGCCATTTTCGATCTCCTTGCTCAAAGCTTTATTTGCAAAACTGTTTTAGGGGATTGCTCATCGGTATGTGACTCCTCCAATGGTCCAATTAGTATTTGTTCTAGTGCTTTATATATTGCAAATTTTTGCTGCTGAGGTGACCTTGTTCTTGAGCTTGCATGTCAAATTTGTATGGTCCCAAGTAGTTTTGATGCATGATATAGCCTCTAGGCACTTGTGGGAGTAGTTACTTTAAGTTTTGTTGAGCTTTGTTCACTTTTATTCGGAATCACTAAAAATTTCAGAATTATTTTCCAGAGAAAGAAATGATGAGCAGATTGTTAAGAGGCTCTTCGAGCCGGGGTTCTAAGGAAAATGAAAATGAGAAGCCCAAATACAATATTCCTCGCACCGCGGAGGTTCGACCATGTGAATGGCCAAGTGAAGCATTTTTTGAAGGCGGCCGAAATTTATGAAGATTCTATTATCTGGCAGAAAATGCAGGCATCATCAACTTCCTCAAAGATAAGTGTGACCAGTACCTTCTACTCACTAATATCTTCGTGCAAAATTTTCATTTTTATCCTAGGAAGAATCCTCCCATGGTAGAATTTTACTTATATGATGTGCCTAAGGAAATGTCACTTTACGATTTTTGCAATGTTTGCAAAATACCTTATGAGGGCAGCATCAGCGAACCACGTCCTAGAGACATGGAGGATTTTATTGCCGCAATCACTGTAGGGGAAGAGAGAGGGGTGTCAAAGGCAAGAGCGGCTAGTGTACACTTTCCTGTTCTACGTTATTATTCATTATTTGCGGGGAGATGTTTAGTTGGTCGCGGCGAGAGCGGAAGCCTTAGTGCCCCCGACCTCGCCATTATGCGCCACGCTTTACTTGCTGATAGAAATTTTAGTCTGGGCGCTATAGTGGCCCAACGGTTGAACTTAAACCGTTCGAAGGGCCCCATATTCGGAGGTATCTATGCATCTCGTTTAGCTAAACACTTTGAGATACCTATTAGGCTGGACGAGGAAGAGGAAATGCTGCTTCCTACAAGATATTTAGATTATGATAGTATGGTAGCACATGATTTTATTAGGAAAGATAATGATAAGAGGCTGCTTTACAACTTAGTATTTACTCAGGGTACTTGTGAGATTATTGCTTTGCCTGCCTCTTCTTTGTTCGATATCCATTCAGGCAGGTACACTATTATGCCCGTGGACATTTACAGATATTGGGGCCTGTCGCAACCCCCAGCACCTGAGCCTGCACCAGCCCTTGATCTGTATCAGGCTCCAGTTTTTCAGTGGGAGCCACAGGAGCTCGCCAACCAGTGGAACCCTCATTATCCTCCGGAGTATCCAGGAGAGGGTTATTTCTAGCCATGGCCCTAGACCAACTTAGGCCAAAAGCCTAAGCTTGGGGGAGTACGTATTTCTCACCAACATTACATTCATGTTCACACCTTCATTCCAGTTGTCGGTGTTCATACTTTTTCATTGTATTATCCATGGTAGTTTATTTCTTGTTTTTGCTTTCTTCTTGTGTGTTTAATTAACCTTAAGAAAATCCAAAAAATAGTTCTAGCTTGTTTAGTTGCAGTATTAAAAGAAAACCCAAAAAGATTTCTCGTTCTTCTTTTGCTTGTTGGGAGCTTTCCCGTGTAAATAGTTTTCCTTTCCTTTTTTTTGGGTCGTAGGGAGAAGACCACGATGACATGTTGAGTGGCTCTCATATGCATTATTGTTTATCTATCAGAGAGCCCATATTACCTTGCCTTCTCCTTTGAGTTACTGTTTGCAGATTCCAGCTTAGTCCAATGCACGTGCACTCTTATTATTATTCACACCGTTCGGTCGTGCAAGTGAAAGGCAATAATGACGATATATGATGAAGTGACTGAGATGGAGAAAAGCTGGTATGAACTTGACCTATTTTGTTTTTGTAAATATGATTAGCTCATCGTTCTAAATTCAGCTCGTTATGGATTGAACATGTTTGCAATGACAATTAGAGATTATAGTTGCTCATGCCATGCTTAATTAGCTAAGAGCATATAATGGTTTGTCTTGAGTGCCAACATGCATTTTAAAATGGTTGTGATGTAGTGATAGAATGGTATCCTCCTCTGAATGATTCGAGTGGCTTGACTTGGCACATGTTCACGCATGTAGTTGAAACAAAACCAACATAGCCTCCACGATGTTTATGTTCATGGTGATTTATATCCTACTCATGCTTGCATTCAATGTTGGTTAATCTCAAAGCATGTTTATGACTGTTGTCGCTCTCTAGTTGGTCGCTTCCCAGTCTTTTGCTAGCCTTCACTTGTACTAAGCGGGAATACTGCTTGTGCATCCATCTCCATAAACCCAAAGTTGTTCCATATGAGTCCACCATACCTACCTATATGCGGTATTTACCTGTCGTTCCAAGTAAATTTGCATGTGCCATACTCTAAACCTTCAAATAATATCCTATTTTGTATGCCCGAATCGCTCATGTAGTGACTAGGGGCTGTCAGTATCTTCCATGCTAGGTGGGTTATTCTCACGATATGTGTTGATTCACTATCATTCACGAGAAAGTGGCTGGTATTCAGGATGCCTAGTTCCATGCTCAAAGTTTAAGTCAAAATATAATAAAAGAAACTCCCCCAGGATTGTGTTTGTATGGGCGGTACCCGTGGATTCGGCCCGCCGTGGAGTGTGATTGATTGGTGGAGGGGGAGTAAAAACTTTACTATTCTGTTTGGGAACCGCGTATAATGTATCTAGCATGGAAGATATCGAGATCTCTTGGTTGTTATGTTGACAATGAAAGCATACCGCTCAAAATTATTATTATCCCTGTTTTAAAAGCTCGAGCTCTGGCACCTCTGTAAATCAATGCTTCCCTCTGCGAAGGGCCTATCTATTTTACTTTACTGTTGAGTCATCCTCCTCTTATAAAGAGCACCAGTTAGAGAGCAACTCCGTCATTTGTATGCTTTGTTATTAATTGATATTGAGTATGAGTGTGACCGGATCTCTTTTACCATGAATTACAATGTCTAGTCAGTCCTCGTTCTTCAGAGGTGCTCTGCATTTTTGTTTTGCGGTCTCGGAAAGGGCTAGCGAGATACCATTATGTCATATTGTATCATGATTGTTTTGATAAAATTGTTGTCATCCGAGACTTATTATTATTGCTCGCTAATTGATTATGCCATTGATATGAGTAAATGTGAGACCTAAATGTTATTGTGAATGTGGTTAGTCTATAATCTTTGCTGAAAATCTGAACAACAGTTTGACATATTTACAACAACAAGATCAAACAGAGTTTGTAAAAGTTTTTCTTTATCACTTTCAGTTTGTCAACTGAATTGCTTGAGGACAAGAAAAGGTTTAAGCTTGGGGGAGTTGATACGTCTCCAACGTATCTACTTTTCCAAACTCTTTTGCCCTTGTTTTGGACTCTAATTTGCATGATTTGAATGGAACTAACCCGGACTGACGCTGTTTTCAGCAGAATTGCCTTGGTGTTATTTTTGTGTAGAAATAAAAGCTCTCGGATTGACCTGAAAATTTACGGAGAATATTTTTGGAATTAATAAAAAATACTGGCGAAAGAATCAACCGGAGAAGGCCCACCACCTGGCCACAAGCGAGGGGGGCGCCCCCCCTAGGGCGCGCCCCCTGTCTTGTGGGGCCCCTGGAGCTCCTCCGGCCTCCAATCCAACTCTATATATTCCTATTCTGGGAGAAAAAAAATCAGAGAGAAGAGTTCATCGCGTTTTACGATACGGAGCCGCCGCCACCTCCTGTTCTTCCTCGGGAGGGCAGATCTGGAGTCTGATTTGGGCTCCGGAGAGGGGAAATCGATGCCGTCGTCATCACCAACCATCCTTCATCACCAATTTCATGATGCTCTCCACCGTTCGTGAGTAATCTCATCGTAGGCTTGCTGGACAGTGATGGGTTGGATGAGATTTATCCTGTAATCGAGTTAGTTTTGTTAGGGTTTCATCCCTAGTATCCACTATGTTCTGAGATTGATGTTGCTATGACTTTGATATGCTTAATGCTTGTCACTAGGGCCCGAGTGCCATGATTTCAGATCTGAACCTATTATGTTTTCATGAATATATATGTGTTCTTGATCCTATCTTGCAAGTTGTAGACACCTATTACGAGTTATGATCCGCATCCCCCAGGGTGACAATAACTGGGATTCTTTCCGGTGATTACCGTAGTTTGAGGAGTTCATGTATTCACTAAGTGCTAATGCTTTGGTCCGGTTCTCTATTAAAAGGAGGCCTTAATATCCCTTAGTTTCCATTAGGACCCCGCTGCCACGGGAGGGTAGGACAAAAGATGTCATGCAAGTTCTTTTCCATAAGCACGTATGACTATATATGGAATACATGCCTACATTACATTGATGAATTGGAGCTAGTTCTGTGTCACCCTATGTTATAACCGTTGCATGATGAATGCCATCCGACATAATTATCCATCACTAATCCATTGCCTATGAGCTTTTCACATATTGATCTTTGCTAAGTTACTTTTCCGTTGCTACTGTTACAATCACTACAACACTGCTACTGTCACTTTGCCATTGTTACCGTTACTTCCATACTGCTTTGCTACTAAATACTTTGCTGCAGATACTAAGTCTTTCAGGTGTGGTTGAATTGACAACTCAGCTGCTAATACTCGAGAATATTCTTTGGCTCCCCTTGTGTCGAATCAATAAATTTGGGTTGCATACTCTACCCTCGAAAACTGTTGCGATCCCCTATACTTGTGGGTTATCAAGCAGTGTTAGGTGTTTAGGTGGCTTTTAGTCTGATTTTTTGACCCTCTGTTCAAAATCGGATGGCTTCGGATGTGGCTAGGCATTAGGTGGTTTAGTGGGCTGTGTAGATGGGCTAGTTGGGGGATGAGAGGGAGGTTTGCGGCCCGTGACAAGTTTTGAAACACCGAAAACATCTGATAATTAAACCGGCTATATCCGCTATAGTAGGTTTATCCGCTCGAGTGAAAAACGACCTCCGAATGCGACCAAATTTGGCAGGCGGTCTACCGACACTATATTAAGACCGCAAGCTAACTTTCGACCCATTCAGAGAATATTTTATATGCACTTTTAAAACCAATATTTTAACGATGTCGTGGGCGCGTGCGTGTGTGGGTGGTCTCGAAACGGTCAACGACAAAAATGGAGAGAACCGACAACTACGAACAGATGCAAGTTTTGAAAAATGACGGCAATGGGGTGCCGATGAAATGCAGATGATCCGAATGATGCGATGATGAATGCGACAACCAAATTAATCAGACGACGGGGCTCTAAATAAATGGAAGGCATCTAGAGCGTCGGTCTTAGACTGTTACAAATATTAGGAATGTTGCTCTTGGGCTGTTACAAACTGTCCCCACTACAAAGAGATCTCGTCCCGAGATCTAGGAACGAAAGAAGTCGAGATATTCAGAATGGAGAAGGTCCTCACGTTCCCAAGTTGCTTCACGGTCGGAATGATGTGACCAATTGACTTTGAGAAATGTGATGAACTTGTTGCGAGTTTTGCGATCAGTTTCTTCAAGGATAGCAATGGGATGCTCATGATAAGGTAAGTCCTCTTGGAGATCAATATCTTGGAAGTTAATGGTACACTCAGGTGTCTTGAAACATTTGCAGAGCTGAGAGACGTGAAACACGTCATGCACATTTGAGAAATTGGAAGGAAGCTCAAGTTGGTAGGCAAGACCGCCTCTTTTGGCAACTATCTTGAAAGGACCCACAAATCTTGGTGCAAGCTTGCCTTTGATACCAAATCTTTGAGTGCCTTTCATAGGAGAAACGCGGAGATAGACATGGTCTCCAATTTCGAACACCACGTCATAGTGCTTGCTATCATAATAGCTCTTCTGACAGGTCTGAGCATCTTTGACATTTTCACGGATGACACGACACATATCTTCAGCTTCAGAAATCATGTCATTACCAAGGAGTTGATGTTCACCGGTTTTAGACCAGTTGAGCGGGATACGACACTTCCTGCCATAGAGAATTTCAAAAGGGGCCTTGCCCGAACTTGCTTGGAAACTATTGTTGTATGAGAACTCGACAAATAGTAGGCAAACTTCCCACTTCATGCCAAAAGAAATCACACAAGCCATTGGCATATCTTCAAGAATTTGATTAACTCTCTCCACTTGACCACTAGTTTCAGGATGGAAGACTGTGGTCAAGCGGATCTTTCAGCCCATATCTTTCTGGAAGGAATCCCAAAACCTGGAAGTGAAGATGCTTCCACGGTCTGAGGTGACCAACTAAGAAATACCATGGAAGGAAACTATTCTTGAAGTGTACGACTCTGCCAACTAAGCTGCAATTATTGATTCCTTGACTAGAAGGAAGTGAGTGACTTTTTTAAGCTTATCAATGACCATGAAGATGGCATCATTTCCCCTCTTGGACTGGGGAAAACCGGTGACAAAATCCAACTCAATATGATCAAATTTCCACTCTGGAATAGGAAGAGGTTGAAGGAGGCCTGCTGGACGTTGGTGTTCCGCCTTCACTCTGCGGCACACATCACACTCGTTGACAAACTGAGAAATCTCACGTTTCATACGAGTCCACCAGAAGGTTTGTTTGAGGTCTTGATACGTCTTGGAGCTTCCTGGATGAATGTATAGGAGAGAATTGTGTGCTTCATCCATTATCACTTTTTTGAGCTCTCCCTTTGGAACCACAGGACGGTCCTCTAAGAACAAAGTATCTTTGTCATCAACATGGAAGCACTTTTACTTGGAAATGCCCTTAGCGACACCATCTTTCACCTTCTTCACCATAGCATCAAGATGATGAGCTTGGCAAACTTGATCTTCCAAGGTCGGAGAGTGTTGAAGGTTGGCAAGAAAACCTTGAGGAACTACTTGAAGGTTGAGTGTGCGGAAAGCTTCACAAAGATCTGGCTGGAATGGCTTGAGAATAAGATTTTTGCAGTAAGCCTTTCTGCTCAAAGCGTCTGCAATCACATTTGCTTTGCCTGGATTATACTTGATGCTTAGATTATATTCTTGGATCGTTTCCACCCAACCTATTTGCCCGAGATTGAGATTGGGTTGAGTAAAAATTGTTGGGGAACGTTGCATGGGAAACAAAAATTTTCCTACGCACACACAAGATCTATCCATGGTGATGAGCATCTACGAGAGGGAGAGTGAATCTACATACCCTTGTAGATCGCTAAGCGGAAGCGTTTAAGAAACGCGGTTGATGTAGTCGAACGTCTCCGCGATCCAAATCGCAAGTCGTCCCTCGATCCGATCACGAACTAGCACCGAACGGACGGCACCTCCGCGTTCAACACACGTACGGCTTGATGACGCCTTCACCTCCTCGATCCAGCGAGCGATGGTGAAGTAGTGGTTGAGTTCCAGCAGCACGACGGCGTGGTGATGGTGGTGAGGAACAATCTCTGCAGGGCTTCGCCAAGCGCTACGGAGATTATGACGGAGGAACTAGAGGGCTAGGGTTGCCGGCACACGGCTTGGGAAATCCTGATGTCTCCCGTGTGCTAGCCCTGCCCCTCTATTTATATGTTGAGCCTTGGGGTCTAAACTTGGAGTAAAAGCCTCCTCCAGGTCGGTTTTGCCCGCACAAGGTCGGTTTGGCCCGCAGGAAAAGAGTCCAACTCGGATCCCTGCCGAACCGTGCACAGCCGCGCACAAGCGGTAGTACCGCTCACAAGCGGTAGTACCGCTTGGGCGGTAGTACCGCTTCACACAAGCGGTAGTACCGCTCGGGCGGTAGTACCGCTTCACCAAGCGGTAGTACCGCTTACGCGGCAGCAAAACTACTTTTGCACTTTCCAATACCTCGTGGGCTTTTATCCCTTGGCCCATATAAAGTGTTCTCGCACCCGAACACTTCGGTAAACATCCGGAACCCCTTCCGGTGAACTCCGGAACTCTTTCGGAGATCAAAACACTATTATCACATATATCAATCTTTACCTCCGGACTATTCCAGAGATCCTCGTCATGTCCGGGATCTTATCCGGGACTCCGAACAACCTTCGGTCACCAACAAAATAACTCAACTATACTAATCGTCACCAAACGTTAAGTGTGTAGACCCTGCGGGTTCGAGAACTATGTAGACATGACCGAGACACTTCTACGATCAATAACCAATAGCGGGACCTGGATGCCCATATTGGCTCCTACATATTCTACGAAGATCTTTATCGGTCGAACCTCTATGTCAAGGATTCAGTTAATCCCGTATGCTGTTCCCTTTGTTCTTCGGTATGTTACTTGCCCGAGATTCGATCGTCGGTATCTCTATACCTAGTTCAATCTCGTTACCGGCAAGTCTCTTTACTCGTTCCGTAATACAAGATCCTGTGGCTAACTCTTTAGTCACTTTGCTTGCAAGGCTCAATGTGATGTTGTATTACCGAGTGGGCCCTGAGATACCTCTCCGTCACACGGAGTAACAAATCCCAGTCTTGATCCATGCCAACCCAACAGACACCCTCGGAGATACCTGTAGAGCACCTTTATAGTCACCCAGTTACGTTGCGACGTTTGATACACACAAGGTATTCCTCCGGTGTCAGTGAGTTGCATGATCTCATGGTCAAAGGAACAGATACTTGACATGCAGAAAACAATAGCAATAAACTGACACGATCAAATGCTACGTTTACAGTTTGGGTCTTGTCCATCACATCATTCTCCTAATGATGTGATCCCGTTATCAAATGACATCTCATGTCAATGGCTAGGAAACCTTAACCATCTTTGATCAACGAGCTAGTCAACTAGAGGCATACTAGGGACACAGTGTTGTCTATGTACCCACACATGTATTTGAGTTTCCAATCAATACAATTATAGCATGGATAATAAACGATTATCATGAACAAGGAAATATAATAATAACCAATTTATTATTGCCTCTAGGGCATATTTCCAACAGTCTCCCACTTGCACTAGAGTCAATAATCTAGTTCACATCACTATGTGATTTACATTGTAATGAATCGAACACCCATGCAGTTCTGGTGTTGTTCATGTTTAGCCCTTGGAAGAGGTTTAGTCATCGGATCTGCAACATTTAGATCCGTGTGTACTTTGCAAATATTTATGTCGTCCTCCTTGATGTAATCGCGGATGGAATTGAAGCGTCGCTTTATGTGTCTGGTCCTCTTGTGAAATCTTGGTTCCTTGGCTAGAGCAATGGCACCAGTGTTATCACAAAACAGAGTCATTGGGTTAAGTGCACTAGGCACTACTCCAAGATCTGTCATGAACTCCTTCATCCAGACACCATCCTTCGCCGCCTCCGAGGCAGCGATGTACTCCGCTTCGCATGTAGAATCTGCTACCACGCTTTGCTTGGAACTGCACCAGCTAACCGCACCCCCATTTAGAATAAATACGTATCCGGTTTGCGACTTTGAGTCATCCGGATCAGTGTCAAAGCTTGCATCGACGTAACCCTTTACGACGAGCTCTTCATCACCTCCATAAACGAGAAACATGTCCTTAGTCCTTTTCAGGTACTTCAGGATATTCTTGACCGCCGTCCAGTGTTCCATTCCTGGATCACCTTGAACCTTCCGACCATACTTATGGCAAGGCTGACATCGGGTCTTGTGCACAGCATTGCATACATGATAGAGCCTATGGCCGAAGCATAGGGGATGACACTCATCTTTTCTCTATCTTCTGCAGTCACTGGGCATTGAGTCTTACTCAACTTCACACCTTGCAATACAGGCAAGAACCCCTTCTTGGACTGATCCATTTTGAACTTCTTCAAAACTTTGTCAAGGTATGTGCTTTGTGAAAGTCCTATTAAGCGTCTCGATCTATCTCTATAGATCTTGATGCCTAATATGAAAGCAGCTTCTCCTAGGTCCTTCATTGAAAAACTCTTGTTCAAATATTCCTTTACGCTTTCCAGCATTTCTATATTGTTTCCAATCAGTAATATGTCATCCACATATAATATTAGAAACGCTATAGAGCTCCCACTCACTTTCTTGTAAATACAAGCTTCTCCGTAAACTTGTATAAACTCGAACGCTTTGATCACCTCATCAAAACGAAGATTCCAACTCCGAGATGCTTGCACCAGTCCATAAATGGATCGCTGGAGTTTGCAAACTTTGTCAGCATTCTCTGGATCGACAAAACCTTCTGGTTGCATCATATACAACTCTTCCTTAAGGTAACCGTTAAGGAACGCTGTTTTGACATCCATCTGCCAAATTTCATAATCGAAAAAGGCAGCTATTGCTAACATGATTCTGACGGACTTAAGCATCGCTACGAGTGAGAAGGTCTCATCGTAGTCAACTCCTTGAACTTGTGAAAAACCCTTTGCCACAAGTCGAGCTTTATAGACGGTGACATTACCGTCCGCGTCCGTCTTCCTCTTAAAGATCCATTTGTTCTGAATGGCTTTACGCCCTTCAGGTAATACTTCCAAAGTCCATACTTTGTTTTCATACATAGATCCCATCTCGGATTTCATGGCCTCTAACCACTTCTCGGAATCCGGGCCCATCATCGCTTCTCCATAGCTCGTAGGTTCATCGTTGTCTAACAACATGACCTCTAAGACAGGGTTGCCGTACCACTCAGGAGCAGTACGCGTCCTTGTCGACCTACGAGGTTCGATAGCAACTTGATCCAAAGCTTCATGATCATCATCATTAACTTCCTCTTCAGCTAATGTAGGCTCCACAGAAACAACTTTCTGCGCTGCGCTACTCTCAGGTTGAAGTAAAGGTTCAACAACCTCATCAAGTTCTATCTTCCTCCCACTCAATTCTTTCGAGAGAAACTCTTTCTAAGAAATGTTCCGTTTTTAGCGACAAACACTTTGCCTTCGGATCTGAGATAGAAGGTATACCCAACTGTCTCTTTTGGGTATCCTATGAAGACGCATTTCTCCGCTTTGGGTTCCAGCTTTTCAGGCTGAAGCTTTTTGACATAAGCATCACATCCCCAAACTTTAAGAAACGACAGCTTTGGCTTCTTGCCAAACCAAAGTTCATATGGCGTCGTCTCAACGGATTTCGATGGTGCCCTATTTAAAGTGAATGCAGTTGTCTCTAATGCACAACCCCAAAACGATAGTGGCAAATTGGCAAGAGACATCATAGATCGCACCATATCCAATAAGGTTCGATTACGACGTTCGGACACACCATTACGCTGTGGTGTTCCAGGCGGTGTCAATTGTGAAACAATTCCACACTGTCTTAAGTGACTGCCAAACTCATAACTCAGATATTCTCCTCCTCGATCAGATCGTAGGAATTTAATCTTCTTGTTACGATGATTCTCAACTTCACTCTGAAATTGTTTGAACTTTTCAAATGTTTCAGACTTGTGTTTCATTAAGTAAATATATCCATATCTACTTAAGTCATCAGTGAAGGTGAGAAAGTAACGATAACCACCGCGCGCCTCAATACTCATCGGACCACACACATCAGTATGTATGATTTCCAATAAGTCACTTGCCCGTTCCATTGTTCCAGAGAACGGCGTTTTAGTCATCTTGCCCATGAGGCATGGCTCACATGTGTCAAGTGATTCAAAATCAAGTGATTCCAAAAGTCCATCAACATGGAGCTTCTTCATGCGTTTTACGCCAATATGACCTAAACGGCAGTGCCACAAGAAAGTGGTATTATCATTATCAATTCTACATCTTTTGGCATCAATGTTATGAACATGTGTATCATTACTATCGAGATTCAATAAGAATAAACCCCTCACATTGGGTGCATGACCATAAAAGATATTACTCATATAAATAGAACAACCATTATTCTCTGATTTAAATGAGTAACCGTCTCGCAATAAACAAGATCCAGATATAATGTTCATGCGTAACGCAGGCACCAAATAACACTTATTTAGGTTCATCACTAATCCCGACGGTAATTGAAGAGCGAGCGTGCCGACGGCGATCACATCAACCTTGGAACCATTTCCCACGCGCATCGTCACTTCGTCCTTTGCCAGCCTCCGTCTATTCCGCAGTTCCTGTTTTGAGTTGCAAATATGACCAACCGCACCGGTATCAAATACCCAGGCACTACAACGAGAGCTGGTAAGGTACACATCAATAACATGTATATCATATATACCTTGTTTGTTGTTGGCCGCCTTCTTGTCAGCCAAATACTTGGGGCAATTCCGCTTCCAGTGTCCAGTTCCCTTGCAATGAAAACACACAGTTTCTTGTTTGGGTCCAGCCTTGGGTTTCTTCACGAGAGGAGCAACTGCTTTGACACTCTTCTTGGAGTTACCCTTCTTACCCTTGCCATTTTTCTTGAAACTAGTGGTTTTATTGACCATCAACACTTGATGCTCCTTCTGAATTTCAGACTCAGCGGCTTTCAGCATCGCAAACAGCTCGGCGACTGACTTGTTCATCCCGTGCATGTTATAGTTCAACACGAAGCTCTTGTAGCTAGGTGGCAATGATTGAAGAACTCTGTCAGTGATAGCCTCTGGCGGAAGGGGCATCCCTAACTCAGCCAGACGGGTGGAGTACCCAGACATTCTGAGCACGTGATCACTGATAGACCCGTTCTCCTCCATCTTGCAAGCATAGAACTTATCGGAGATCTCATATCTCTCGATCCGGGCATTCTTCTGAAAGATAAACTTCAACTCCTGGAACATCTCATATGCTCCATGACGTTCAAAACGTCTTTGAAGTCCCGGTTCTAAGCCATACAACATTGCACATTGAATTATTGAGTAATCATCAGAACGTGCCTGCCAGGCGTTCACAACGTCTAGAGACTCAACTGGAGCGGGTGGATCACCAAGCGGTGCATCAAGGACATAAGCCTTCTGGGAAGCCGTAAGGATAATCCTTAGATTACGGGCCCAGTCCACAAAGTTACTTCCATCATCTTTCAACTTAGCTTTCTCTAGGAACGCATTAAAATTCAGGGGTGCTACTGCGCGAGCCATGATCTACAACATAAATATAGCAAAGACAACTTAGACTATTGTTCTAGATAATGAGTTTTAGTTAATCATATTACTTCAAAAACTCCCACTCAAATTGACATCCCTCCGATCATTCGAGTGTAACATGATCCAAATCCACCAACTCAAGTCCGATCATCACGTGAGTCGAGGTGGTTTCAATGGTGAACATCTTCATGTTGATCATATCTACTATATGACTCATGTTCGACCTTTCGGTCTCTTGTGTTCCGAGGCCATGTCTGTACATGCTAGGCTCGTCAAGTTTAACCCGAGTGTTTCCGCACGTGCAACATGGCTTACACCCGTTGTATGTGAACGTAGAGTCTATCACACCCGATCATCACGGCGTGTCTCGAAATGACGAACTTTCGCAACGGTGCACACTTGGGGAGAACACAATTTATCTTGAAATTTAAGTGAGGGATCACCTTATAATGCTACCGTCGTCCTAAGCAAAATAAGATGCATAAAAGGATTAACATCACATGCAAATCATAAGTGACATGATATGGCCATGAACTTGTGCTTTTGATCTCCATCTCCAAAGCACCGGCATGATCTCCATCGTCACCGGCATGACACCATGATCTCCATCATCTTGATCTCCATCAACGTGTCGCCATAAGGTTGTCGCGCCGACTGTTGCTTCCACGACTATTGCTAACGTTTAGCGATAAAGTAAAGCATTACATAGCGCTTAATGATTGACACGCAGGTCATACAATAATTAAAGACAACTCTATGGCTCCTGCCAGTTGCCGTATTCATCGACATGCAAGTCGTGATATTCTATACAACACATGATCATCTCATACATCACATATATCTCATCATGTAATTGGCCATATCACATCACAACATACCCTGCAAAAACAAGTTAGACGTCCTCTAATTGTTGTTGCAAATTTTACGTGGCTGCTACGGGTTTGCAAGAACCGTTCTTACCTACGCAAAACCACAACGTGGTGTAGTGATTGCTTTTTGATCTTCTAAAAGAACCCTCTTCATTGAAATCGATTCAACTAAAGTGAGAGAGACAGACACCCGCTAGCCATCTTTATGCAACGAAGTTACATGTCAGTTGAAGGAACCTGTCTCGCGTAAGTGTACGCGTAATGTCGGTCCGGGCCGCTTCATCTCACAGTACCGCCGAATCAAATATCAACTAGTAACGGCAAGCAATATGTATACACCCACGCCCACAACTCGTTTGTGTTCTACTCAAGATCTCATCTACGCATAGACCTGGCTCATGATGCCACTGTTGGGGAACGTTGCATGGGAAACAAAAATTTTCCTACGCACACACAAGATCTATCCATGGTGATGAGCATCTACGAGAGGGAGAGTGAATCTACATACCCTTGTAGATCGCTAAGCGGAAGCGTTTAAGAAACGCGGTTGATGTAGTCGAACGTCTCCGCGATCCAAATCGCAAGTCGTCCCTCGATCCGATCACGAACTAGCGCCGAACGGACGGCACCTCCGCGTTCAACACACGTACGGCTTGATGACGCCTTCACCTCCTCGATCCAGCGAGCGATGGTGAAGTAGTGGTTGAGTTCCAGCAGCACGACGGCGTGGTGATGGTGGTGAGGAACAATCTCTGCAGGGCTTCGCCAAGCGCTACGGAGATTATGACGGAGGAACTAGAGGGCTAGGGTTGCCGGCACACGGCTTGGGAAATCCTGATGTCTCCCGTGTGCTAGCCCTGCCCCTCTATTTATATGTTGAGCCTTGGGGTCGAAACTTGGAGTAAAAGCCTCCTCCAGGTCGGTTTTGCCCGCACAAGGTCGGTTTGGCCCGCAGGAAAAGAGTCCAACTCGGATCCCTGCCGAACCGTGCACAGCCGCGCACAAGCGGTAGTACCGCTCACAAGCGGTAGTACCGCTTGGGCGGTAGTACCGCTTCACACAAGCGGTAGTACCGCTCGGGCGGTAGTACCGCTTCACCAAGCGGTAGTACCGCTTACGCGGCAGCAAAACTACTTTTGCACTTTCCAATACCTCGTGGGCTTTTATCCCTTGGCCCATATAAAGTGTTCTCGCACCCGAACACTTCGGTAAACATCCGGAACCCCTTCCGGTGAACTCCGGAACTCTTTCGGAGATCAAAACACTATTATCACATATATCAATCTTTACCTCCGGACTATTCCAGAGATCCTCGTCATGTCCGGGATCTTATCCGGGACTCCGAACAACCTTCGGTCACCAACAAAATAACTCAACTATACTAATCGTCACCAAACGTTAAGTGTGTAGACCCTGCGGGTTCGAGAACTATGTAGACATGACCGAGACACTTCTACGATCAATAACCAATAGCGGGACCTGGATGCCCATATTGGCTCCTACATATTCTACGAAGATCTTTATCGGTCGAACCTCTATGTCAAGGATTCAGTTAATCCCGTATGCTGTTCCCTTTGTTCTTCGGTATGTTACTTGCCCGAGATTCGATCGTCGGTATCTCTATACCTAGTTCAATCTCGTTACCGGCAAGTCTCTTTACTCGTTCCGTAATACAAGATCCTGTGGCTAACTCTTTAGTCACTTTGCTTGCAAGGCTCAATGTGATGTTGTATTACCGAGTGGGCCCTGAGATACCTCTCCGTCACACGGAGTAACAAATCCCAGTCTTGATCCATGCCAACCCAACAGACACCCTCGGAGATACCTGTAGAGCACCTTTATAGTCACCCAGTTACGTTGCGACGTTTGATACACACAAGGTATTCCTCCGGTGTCAGTGAGTTGCATGATCTCATGGTCAAAGGAACAGATACTTGACATGCAGAAAACAATAGCAATAAACTGACACGATCAAATGCTACGTTTACAGTTTGGGTCTTGTCCATCACATCATTCTCCTAATGATGTGATCCCGTTATCAAATGACATCTCATGTCAATGGCTAGGAAACCTTAACCATCTTTGATCAACGAGCTAGTCAACTAGAGGCATACTAGGGACACAGTGTTGTCTATGTACCCACACATGTATTTGAGTTTCCAATCAATACAATTATAGCATGGATAATAAACGATTATCATGAACAAGGAAATATAATAATAACCAATTTATTATTGCCTCTAGGGCATATTTCCAACAGTCTCCCACTTGCACTAGAGTCAATAATCTAGTTCACATCACTATGTGATTTACATTGTAATGAATCGAACACCCATGCAGTTCTGGTGTTGTTCATGTTTAGCCCTTGGAAGAGGTTTAGTCATCGGATCTGCAACATTTAGATCCGTGTGTACTTTGCAAATATTTATGTCGTCCTCCTTGATGTAATCGCGGATGGAATTGAAGCGTCGCTTTATGTGTCTGGTCCTCTTGTGAAATCTTGGTTCCTTGGCTAGAGCAATGGCACCAGTGTTATCACAAAACAGAGTCATTGGGTTAAGTGCACTAGGCACTACTCCAAGATCTGTCATGAACTCCTTCATCCAGACACCATCCTTCGCCGCCTCCGAGGCAGCGATGTACTCCGCTTCGCATGTAGAATCTGCTACCACGCTTTGCTTGGAACTGCACCAGCTAACCGCACCCCCATTTAGAATAAATACGTATCCGGTTTGCGACTTTGAGTCATCCGGATCAGTGTCAAAGCTTGCATCGACGTAACCCTTTACGACGAGCTCTTCATCACCTCCATAAACGAGAAACATGTCCTTAGTCCTTTTCAGGTACTTCAGGATATTCTTGACCGCCGTCCAGTGTTCCATTCCTGGATCACCTTGAACCTTCCGACCATACTTATGGCAAGGCTGACATCGGGTCTTGTGCACAGCATTGCATACATGATAGAGCCTATGGCCGAAGCATAGGGGATGACACTCATCTTTTCTCTATCTTCTGCAGTCACTGGGCATTGAGTCTTACTCAACTTCACACCTTGCAATACAGGCAAGAACCCCTTCTTGGACTGATCCATTTTGAACTTCTTCAAAACTTTGTCAAGGTATGTGCTTTGTGAAAGTCCTATTAAGCGTCTCGATCTATCTCTATAGATCTTGATGCCTAATATGAAAGCAGCTTCTCCTAGGTCCTTCATTGAAAAACTCTTGTTCAAATATTCCTTTACGCTTTCCAGCATTTCTATATTGTTTCCAATCAGTAATATGTCATCCACATATAATATTAGAAACGCTATAGAGCTCCCACTCACTTTCTTGTAAATACAAGCTTCTCCGTAAACTTGTATAAACTCGAACGCTTTGATCACCTCATCAAAACGAAGATTCCAACTCCGAGATGCTTGCACCAGTCCATAAATGGATCGCTGGAGTTTGCAAACTTTGTCAGCATTCTCTGGATCGACAAAACCTTCTGGTTGCATCATATACAACTCTTCCTTAAGGTAACCGTTAAGGAACGCTGTTTTGACATCCATCTGCCAAATTTCATAATCGAAAAAGGCAGCTATTGCTAACATGATTCTGACGGACTTAAGCATCGCTACGAGTGAGAAGGTCTCATCGTAGTCAACTCCTTGAACTTGTGAAAAACCCTTTGCCACAAGTCGAGCTTTATAGACGGTGACATTACCGTCCGCGTCCGTCTTCCTCTTAAAGATCCATTTGTTCTGAATGGCTTTACGCCCTTCAGGTAATACTTCCAAAGTCCATACTTTGTTTTCATACATAGATCCCATCTCGGATTTCATGGCCTCTAACCACTTCTCGGAATCCGGGCCCATCATCGCTTCTCCATAGCTCGTAGGTTCATCGTTGTCTAACAACATGACCTCTAAGACAGGGTTGCCGTACCACTCAGGAGCAGTACGCGTCCTTGTCGACCTACGAGGTTCGATAGCAACTTGATCCAAAGCTTCATGATCATCATCATTAACTTCCTCTTCAGCTAATGTAGGCTCCACAGAAACAACTTTCTGCGCTGCGCTACTCTCAGGTTGAAGTAAAGGTTCAACAACCTCATCAAGTTCTATCTTCCTCCCACTCAATTCTTTCGAGAGAAACTCTTTCTAAGAAATGTTCCGTTTTTAGCGACAAACACTTTGCCTTCGGATCTGAGATAGAAGGTATACCCAACTGTCTCTTTTGGGTATCCTATGAAGACGCATTTCTCCGCTTTGGGTTCCAGCTTTTCAGGCTGAAGCTTTTTGACATAAGCATCACATCCCCAAACTTTAAGAAACGACAGCTTTGGCTTCTTGCCAAACCAAAGTTCATATGGCGTCGTCTCAACGGATTTCGATGGTGCCCTATTTAAAGTGAATGCAGCTGTCTCTAATGCACAACCCCAAAACGATAGTGGCAAATTGGCAAGAGACATCATAGATCGCACCATATCCAATAAGGTTCGATTACGACGTTCGGACACACCATTACGCTGTGGTGTTCCAAGCGGTGTCAATTGTGAAACAATTCCACACTGTCTTAAGTGACTGCCAAACTCATAACTCAGATATTCTCCTCCTCGATCAGATCGTAGGAATTTAATCTTCTTGTTACGATGATTCTCAACTTCACTCTGAAATTGTTTGAACTTTTCAAATGTTTCAGACTTGTGTTTCATTAAGTAAATATATCCATATCTACTTAAGTCATCAGTGAAGGTGAGAAAGTAACGATAACCACCGCGCGCCTCAATACTCATCGGACCACACACATCAGTATGTATGATTTCCAATAAGTCACTTGCCCGTTCCATTGTTCCAGAGAACGGCGTTTTAGTCATCTTGCCCATGAGGCATGGCTCACATGTGTCAAGTGATTCAAAATCAAGTGACTCCAAAAGTCCATCAGCATGGAGCTTCTTCATGCGTTTTACACCAATATGACCTAAACGGCAGTGCCACAAGAAAGTGGTATTATCATTATCAATTCTACATCTTTTGGCATCAATGTTATGAACATGTGTATCATTACTATCGAGATTCAATAAGAATAAACCCCTCACATTGGGTGCATGACCATAAAAGATATTACTCATATAAATAGAACAACCATTATTCTCTGATTTAAATGAGTAACCGTCTCGCAATAAACAAGATCCAGATATAATGTTCATGCTTAACGCAGGCACCAAATAACACTTATTTAGGTTCATCACTAATCCCGACGGTAATCGAAGAGCGAGCGTGCCGACGGCGATCACATCAACCTTGGAACCATTTCCCATGCGCATCGTCACTTCGTCCTTTGCCAGCCTCCGTCTATTCCGCAGTTCCTGTTTTGAGTTGCAAATATGAGCAACCGCACCGGTATCAAATACCCAGGCACTACAACGAGAGCTGGTAAGGTACACATCAATAACATGTATATCATATATACCTTGTTTGTTGTTGGCCGCCTTCTTGTCAGCCAAATACTTGGGGCAATTCCGCTTCCAGTGTCCAGTTCCCTTGCAATGAAAACACACAGTTTCTGGTTTGGGTCCAGCCTTGGGTTTCTTCACGAGAGGAGCAACTGCTTTGCCACTCTTCTTGGAGTTACCCTTCTTACCCTTGCCATTTTTCTTGAAACTAGTGGTTTTATTGACCATCAACACTTGATGCTCCTTCTGAATTTCAGACTCAGCGGCTTTCAGCATCGCAAACAGCTCGGCGACTGACTTGTTCATCCCGTGCATGTTATAGTTCAACACGAAGCTCTTGTAGCTAGGTGGCAATGATTGAAGAACTCTGTCAGTGATAGCCTCTGGCGGAAGGGGCATCCCTAACTCAGCCAGACGGGTGGAGTACCCAGACATTCTGAGCACGTGATCACTGATAGACCCGTTCTCCTCCATCTTGCAAGCATAGAACTTATCGGAGATCTCATATCTCTCGATCCGGGCATTCTTCTGAAAGATAAACTTCAACTCCTGGAACATCTCATATGCTCCATGACGTTCAAAACGTCTTTGAAGTCCCGGTTCTAAGCCATACAACATTGCACATTGAACTATTGAGTAATCATCAGAACGTGCCTGCCAGGCGTTCACAACGTCTAGAGACTCAACTGGAGCGGGTGGATCACCAAGCGGTGCATCAAGGACATAAGCCTTCTGGGAAGCCGTAAGGATAATCCTTAGATTACGGGCCCAGTCCACAAAGTTACTTCCATCATCTTTCAACTTAGCTTTCTCTAGGAACGCATTAAAATTCAGGGGTGCTACTGCGCGAGCCATGATCTACAACATAAATATAGCAAAGACAACTTAGACTATTGTTCTAGATAATGAGTTTTAGTTAATCATATTACTTAAAAAACTCCCACTCAAATTGACATCCCTCCGATCATTCGAGTGTAACATGATCCAAATCCACCAACTCAAGTCCGATCATCACGTGAGTCGAGGTGGTTTCAATGGTGAACATCTTCATGTTGATCATATCTACTATATGAATCATGTTCGACCTTTCGGTCTCTTGTGTTCCGAGGCCATGTCTGTAGATGCTAGGCTCGTCAAGTTTAACCCGAGTTTTTCCGCACGTGCAACATAGCTTACACCCGTTGTATGTGAACGTAGAGTCTATCACACCCGATCATCACGGCGTGTCTCGAAATGACGAACTTTCGCAACGGTGCACACTTGGGGAGAACACAATTTATCTTGAAATTTAAGTGAGGGATCACCTTATAATGCTACCGTCGTCCTAAGCAAAATAAGATGCATAAAAGGATTAACATCACATGCAAATCATAAGTGACATGATATGGCCATGAACTTGTGCTTTTGATCTCCATCTCCAAAGCACCGGCATGATCTCCATCGTCACCGGCATGACACCATGATCTCCATCATCTTGATCTCCATCAACATGTCGCCATAAGGTTGTCGCGCCGACTGTTGCTTCCACGACTATTGCTAACGTTTAGCGATAAAGTAAAGCATTACATAGCGCTTAATGATTGACACGCAGGTCATACAATAATTAAAGACAACTCTATGGCTCCTGCCAGTTGCCGTATTCATCGACATGCAAGTCGTGATATTCTATACAACACATGATCATCTCATACATCACATATATCTCATCATGTAATTGGCCATATCACATCACAACATACCCTGCAAAAACAAGTTAGACGTCCTCTAATTGTTGTTGCAAATTTTACGTGGCTGCTACGGGTTTGCAAGAACCGTTCTTACCTACGCAAAACCACAACGTGGTGTAGTGATTGCTTTTTGATCTTCTAAAAGAACCCTCTTCATTGAAATCGATTCAACTAAAGTGAGAGAGACAGACACCCGCTAGCCATCTTTATGCAACGAAGTTACATGTCAGTTGAAGGAACCTGTCTCGCGTAAGTGTACGCGTAATGTCGGTCCGGGCCGCTTCATCTCACAGTACCGCCGAATCAAATATCAACTAGTAACGGCAAGCAATATGTATACACCCACGCCCACAACTCGTTTGTGTTCTACTCGAGATCTCATCTACGCATAGACCTGGCTCATGATGCCACTGTTGGGGAACGTTGCATGGGAAACAAAAATTTTCCTACGCACACACAAGATCTATCCATGGTGATGAGCATCTACGAGAGGGAGAGTGAATCTACATACCCTTGTAGATCGCTAAGCGGAAGCGTTTAAGAAACGCGGTTGATGTAGTCGAACGTCTCCGCGATCCAAATCGCAAGTCGTCCCTCGATCCGATCACGAACTAGCGCCGAACGGACGGCACCTCCGCGTTCAACACACGTACGGCTTGATGACGCCTTCACCTCCTCGATCCAGCGAGCGATGGTGAAGTAGTGGTTGAGTTCCAGCAGCACGACGGCGTGGTGATGGTGGTGAGGAACAATCTCTGCAGGGCTTCGCCAAGCGCTACGGAGATTATGACGGAGGAACTAGAGGGCTAGTGTTGCCGGCACACGGCTTGGGAAATCCTGATGTCTCCCGTGTGCTAGCCCTGCCCCTCTATTTATATGTTGAGCCTTGGGGTCTAAACTTGGAGTAAAAGCCTCCTCCAGGTCGGTTTTGCCCGCACAAGGTCGGTTTGGCCCGCAGGAAAAGAGTCCAACTCGGATCCCTGCCGAACCGTGCACAGCCGCGTTCAAGCGGTAGTACCGCTCACAAGCGGTAGTACCGCTTGGGCGGTAGTACCGCTTCACACAAGCGGTAGTACCGCTCGGGCGGTAGTACCGCTTCACCAAGCGGTAGTACCGCTTACGCGGCAGCAAAACTACTTTTGCACTTTCCAATACCTCGTGGGCTTTTATCCCTTGGCCCATATAAAGTGTTCTCGCACCCGAACACTTCGGTAAACATCCGGAACCCCTTCCGGTGAACTCCGGAACTCTTTCGGAGATCAAAACACTATTATCACATATATCAATCTTTACCTCCGGACTATTCCAGAGATCCTCGTCATGTCCGGGATCTTATCCGGGACTCCGAACAACCTTCGGTCACCAACAAAATAACTCAACTATACTAATCGTCACCAAACGTTAAGTGTGTAGACCCTACGGGTTCGAGAACTATGTAGACATGACCGAGACACTTCTACGATCAATAACCAATAGCGGGACCTAGATGCCCATATTGGCTCCTACATATTCTACGAAGATCTTTATCGGTCGAACCTCTATGTCAAGGATTCAGTTAATCCCGTATGCTGTTCCCTTTGTTCTTCAGTATGTTACTTGCCCGAGATTCGATCGTCGGTATCTCTATACCTAGTTCAATCTCGTTACCGGCAAGTCTCTTTACTCGCTCCGTAATACAAGATCCTGTGGCTAACTCTTTAGTCACTTTGCTTGCAAGGCTCAATGTGATGTTGTATTACCGAGTGGGCCCTGAGATACCTCTCCGTCACACGGAGTAACAAATCCCAGTCTTGATCCATGCCAACCCAACAGACACCCTCGGAGATACCTGTAGAGCACCTTTATAGTCACCCAGTTACGTTGCGACGTTTGATACACACAAGGTATTCCTCCGGTGTCAGTGAGTTGCATGATCTCATGGTCAAAGGAACAGATACTTGACATGCAGAAAACAATAGCAATAAACTGACACGATCAAATGCTACGTTTACAGTTTGGGTCTTGTCCATCACATCATTCTCCTAATGATGTGATCCCGTTATCAAATGACATCTCATGTCAATGGCTAGGAAACCTTAACCATCTTTGATCAACGAGCTAGTCAACTAGAGGCATACTAGGGACACAGTGTTGTCTATGTACCCACACATGTATTTGAGTTTCCAATCAATACAATTATAGCATGGATAATAAACGATTATCATGAACAAGGAAATATAATAATAACCAATTTATTATTGCCTCTAGGGCATATTTCCAACAAAAATTTACTTGAGACTCGTGTGATCGGTGAAGAATTCAACTGACCTTCCCAACAGGAGGTGTCTCCAAGTCATTAGAGCATGAACAACTACCGCCAACTCAAGATCGTGAGTGGGGCAGTTCTTCTCATAAGGCTTCAGCTGACGAGAGGTATAAGCTACCACTATTCTGTCTTATATGAGCACCCCACCAAGACCTTGCAAATATGCATCACATAATACTTGGAATGGCTTGGATTCATCAGGAGGAGTGAGAACTGAAGCCGAAGTCAGCTTTTCCTTGAGTGTATTGAACGCCACGTGACACTCAGGAGTCCACACATATTTGACATTCTTCTGGAGAAGGTTCGACAAAGGCTTAGCAATCTTGGAGAAGTTCTCCATGAATATTCTATAATAGCTTGCAAGCCCGAGAAAGATTCAAAGCTGCTTGACATTCCGAGGAGGCTCCCACTTCACAATGGCTTTGACCTTTTCAGGATTCACTTTGATGCCCTCGGCAGAGATGACATGTCCAAGGTACACGACTTCGTTGAGCCGGAATTCACACTTCTAGAATTTTGTATAGAACTTATAATCTTTGAGCTTATCAAGCACAAGCCGGAGGTGTTCTGCATGTTCCTCTTCAGTTTGGGAGAAGACAAGGATATCATCAAGGTACACCAAGGCGAACACATTCTTGAAGGGAGAGAATATGAAGTTCATCATGCGAGAGAATGTTGGAGGAGCATTTTCCAAGACCAAAGGACATAACCGTTTACTCATAAGAGCCAAAGCTTGTGCTGAAAGCGGTTTTTGGAATGTCTTCTTCGCGAATATGGATTTGATGTTAGCCTATACGAAGGTCGAGCTTTGAGAAAACCTTGGCGCCTTTTCAATTGTTCAAACAATTCGTTAATGTTGGGGATCGAGGGATACTTATTCTTTATTGTCTTCTTATTCAATGGACGGTAATCAACACATCGTCGTTCCATGCCATCATTCTTCTTAACAAAGAGAACACCCAACCCCAAGGCGAAGAGCTTGGTCTGATCAGACCCGGACATTCTTGCACATCAAGCTGTTGCTTCAATTCCTTCAGCTCTTTTGGCCCAAGCTTATAAGGATGCTTGTAGACCAATTCAGTTCCAGGCTCGAGTTCAATGATAAACTACACTGGCTGGTGAGGAGGCATTCCTCGCAATTCTTCTGGAAAGACATCTTCATACTCAAAGACGACGGGGACTTGAGATATTGCAGAGATTTCACCCTTCTCATTAAGGGAGAACAAACGAATAGTTTCATCACGAGCAGCGAATATAATTACTTCTTCGGAAGGATGGGTTAATTGGATTTCCTTTGCCGCACAATCAATTTGATCCTTGTACGCCTCGAGCCAATTCATACCCAAAATTAGATCAATGTCGGAATTACCAAGAACAATCAGAGAAGCTAGAAAATAATAATTGCCCAACTTGATAGAAACATCGGGAACCACGTTATTAGCACTCATGAGCATACCGAGTGAGACAACACTCAATGCTTGTTTCAAATACTCAAAATCAAAATCATGCTTGCCAAAGAATGTTCTTGACATGAAACATTGCGATGGACCTCAATCAAGTAGAACCCTTACAGGAATAGAGTTAACCGGAAAATTACCCATTATCACTTTAGGAGATTCCTCTGCTTGAGCTGCATTGACCATGTTCACTCTGACTGTCTTGGGATTATGATTCACCATTGCTTTGCTTGGAGGCCTGATAGGAGGAGGAGACATAAGGTGCCACCGAGGACACTTGGGAGCATAGTGACCTTTCTGACCACACTTGTGACAAGTAAACTCTGAAAGTGGACGAGAGTGGGTAGGAGGAGGACCACCTGTCCTAGGAGCCACTTGTCTCTACTGGATAACTAGGTTGGGTGGGTGGGAAGAACCACAATCACCAATCTGCTTCTACTCCTAAGGACGAAACGGAGGAGGAGGAGGAGGAACCCAATACTTCTGCTGCTTGGGAACCACCTGAGAGGAAGACGACGACAGGTTTGACTCTCTAATCCGCTTCCTGGAAGGCTCGGCCTTGAATTGAGCTCCTTCTAGCCTTAGAGCCAAGTTTTAAAACTGATCAAACTGGGTTGTATCAACGAGAACAAGTGCAAGCTGAAGGTCTTCTCTGAGCCCCCTCGAAACTGGTAGATGTTACTCTTCTCGTCTAGCACATCTTGCTTGGCATAGCGGGCGAGGTTCTGGAACTTTCAGTTATACTAATCCACAGTCATGTTGCCTTGCTTGAGCTGTCTGAACTTCTCACGCATACCCTCAACAACACTAGTCGGGATATGATGAGCCCTGAAATCATGACATAACTCATCCCAACTGATCACATGACCTCCTCTAGAGTCCTTGTACTGCTGCCACCAATCTGCGGCCTAGTTCTTGAGCTGGAAGGTCGCAAAGTTGACGTAGTCCTAAGGCCTGACAATGTTGCACTCAAAATGCTTGTCAATATCCATGAGCCAATCGTCGGCATCGAGCGGCTGAATACAGGCACTAAAAGACTTAGGATTGTTGTCGAGAAACTGGTCGAGGGTTGCATGCTGCAGCTGATTGTTGAAGTTCCCTTGAAAGCCTTGGTTCCCTTGATTTCCTTGATTACCTTGGTTCCGTTCTTGCATGAGCTAGAGCAGAATCTGAGAATTCGCATTGGTCGGAACCATAAGAGCTTGCCAATCCTTCGGAGGCGGAGGTGAAGGTGGGGGTGATGGAGGGCAAACTGCTCCCCCTCACGACCCGTGTTTCCATGAGTTGATGGGCCCATCCTGAAGATAGACATGAAGATTAGACCACAATTGGCAAAGGCGATGAAGACAAGATGAATCAAATGGCTCGAAATATTGCAACAGATAATCTCATCAATTGCATTCAAACTAAAAATTAGTAAGAATGCTCTCTAACAGATTAGCGATGTCATCATTTGAACATGAAGCCACTTCAATGAACAACATAGTATTGAGCTAAGATTTGCTCGAAACAAATACCTAACAGAGATTTCGCTCGATATTTTCGCGGTAAGGCTCACACGGGCTCGATCTTACAGTAGCCATCATGTGCAAGGTAGTGCACACGACATACGAAGCATCCCCGAATCATAGCAAGCTACAAGGATTCTTTAAGACATAATGAGAACCGCTGTAAGAAAGACCGTCAACAAGCGAACCACTTAATATCGAACCCCAACCTCACATCATGCATCTGTTGGAAGATAAACCTAGGTAACTACTTGAATTCCCACCTAAGAACTCTCGAAATCTTCTGGTTATGCAATCAGGTCCACGGATACACGAAGTAAAATCTATCACTCGATTCCTAGCATGATACAATTCTCCAATGTATCACATCCGTCAACACATAACCAGAGGCCTTGGAAATTCATCTATCTCAAAACCTTGTAACCACAACCATACTAAACATGGCAGTACATATGGACGCTCTCCCCAGTACTGGGTGATGCCAAACTCCTCTCACCATGAGTAGTATTGAATCAGTTTTGAACATATTTGTCCTGAGATACTAAGGAAACTGAACGATAGCGTGTTTTACAAGAAAATCTTGGAGCTCAACTCCCCGGGACACTTCCACAACCCAAAATGACAGGATGCACCAAGAACAGAATTCCATCAAACCGACTTCGTACAGTTTCCAAAATACCCGCGTGATCCTAAAAAAAAGTAAGTGAGAAGAGGAGTAGAATTAAAATTCCTACGTCACGAATCATCACAAGAGCAACAAAGGGAACAGGAGTAAAAAGAATTCCTACTATCCGATATATAACTAGACTCAAAATATAGTTTTTCACTAGAGACGACTCGACCAAGTTCCTATCAAGCAAAGGGGATCCTATAGTCGGTACTGCTCTGATACCAACTTGTCACGCAATGCGGTACAATCCTAATGAACGCACAAGGGCCACAACAAGGATTGACGTGCATTTCGAGTTGCTTTGCAAGAATGAGTATCATCATAGTACATGTAAAGAAGAGATGAGTATATGAAGTTGGCTTACACTCGCCACATGCTACATCATTTAATATCCAAATATAAACATCCATACAAACATCATCTTGAAGACTATGGTGCGACTACGGACGAAATCAAACAAAAAAAAATGATATCAACAAGCAAATCCCAGGCTACCAACCAAGGCCTCCCTCTCTACTCGTCGGGGTAAATCACGTACATGCACCCACATTCCTCATTACACTCCCACTGGAGGACTGTGGCATCGTCATCGACAAGAGCATCTGTACCTATACATGTGGTGTTGTAGTAATCTGTGAGCCACGGGGACTCATCAGTCATATTACCCAGGGTACCGAAACTATCCAAACTTATAGGTGGAATATGGTTAGGTGGTGAGTTTGCAACAACAATAAGTAGTTTAATTGGCTAACTTACGAGTACAAGAGTAAGATGAGTGTTCTACGCGTGACGGTCGTTATCTATATATGATCAAGAAGTGATCCTGAACACACGGTTATGCACATGGTTGGTGTATTTTAATTGGTTTTACTTCAAGTTGTCTATAACTGGGTATTATAAAATTTCCAAGCTACCACATAACCACGGGCCCGGCTTTCAGAAAGATTTAACCCTGCAGAGGTGCTCCAACTCATCCATCAGAAACTAGCCTCAAGTTGCGGTGGAAAACATCAACCGCGGGATAGCTCATAGTACCCTCGGCATCCCGGTGCACAAGACGTTTGTCAAAGGTAAAACAAATTGAGCAAGACCGCTCGGCAGGCCAGATCCCCATAGGAGCCGCATGTATCTCGTTCTTAGGGCACTACCAGATGAGCGACGCGTACAATGACCAAATTAAACATCCGAGTTGCCCCGGGGTGGCCCCGCACAGTGCTCTATTTTGGACCAACACTCATGAGGTGCATTGGCCCGAGTTGTTGATTAATTAGTCAACGGGTTGATCATTCCCTATGCAAGTTTTATTAGCTATTAAGAAAATAGTACAATTATTGGGTCTTGCCAGAAGAGTTTTATCCCAAAACAAAAACCAAGGGGGTCCCCATAACAACCCCAATCATGTTAGGAGCGGTCAATATGGAACATAACACCAGTACTCAGAAACTAAGGCGACAAGAGTGGAACAAAACACCAAGCGAAAGGCCAAGCCTTCCACCCTTTACCTATATATAGATGCACTAAATTAAATAGCAAGAATATTATGTGATATCCCAAGATATCCATGTTATCACATGGATCCACCTGCACGTACAAGTAGCAACACTATAAGAGGGGCTGAGCAAGCGGTAACATAGCTAAACAATGGTTTGCTCGGATGTGGAGGATTAGAGGCATTCACGGCATGTTGGAAGGCTTGACAAACAAGTGGTAGGTAACGAGACATAGGAATAACAACGAGACATCTAGCATAGTAAAGATAGTAGCTGTATCCCATGTAATGACCATCTTTCCTTGAGATTCTTCAGTGGGATAACAAGCTTGCTCCTCGAAAGCATTCTCGACAGGTTCCTCGAACTCAGACTCGTCACCCGAAACTATCCACAAGAAAGAATAACATAGAATAAACACTCAACAATGGCAAAATGCTTAAACAAGACTGATAAATGACCATTTAATATATTTAACATGGCAATCGTACTCTAGTCATATTAAATGAAGTCTTGATCCATGTGAAGCATGGATCAAGCAACACTTTATATGCAATTTGGTTGTGTTTAAAAATCTGGAAAGAACAACAACAATTATTGTTATGACATGCATGAACATGAAAAAATGGATGCTACTCATTAAAACTATGCAAATGCATATAAAGAACATCGCAATGGGAGTTACAGATCTCTCGGAACACTCACGACAAGATACAAAAGCAAACGGAGATAGATCTAGACAAAAGAAGGATAGTGGCAAAATCTTGGCATTCCAAGCATGCCATTGGATAGGATATGGAATTCTAGATGAAATGCATATAAATATCATGAAAATCCGATGCATATAACTCACACAATCATCAAAATAACAATGTAATGCAATCTGCCACAAACAGTAACAAGGCATTTCACAACCAACAAAACAGAAAGCCACAATATTCTAAAATGCTCAAAAAGGAGATGTGTCTGTAGAATATATGATGCACAATATTTCATCCAAAAGGATCAGGTAGTTTAGATGCATGGATCAATTGGAAATGAGCTCACAAAATGGTTATATGATTTAACAGATTATGACTTCGTGGAAATAACAGACTTTTACAGGGCAGTGTTAACATGTAGGCAGGTTCACACGAAGTTTTAAATATGCCACAATACTTTTCATAACATGAAATTGAACAACATGGCAGTAGATATAATGGACTAAAAATCATTCGACATGAGCACTGACAAAAGACCCACAGATTCAAGGCAATCTTCCACACAAAATGCAATGATGAAACTTGCTGATTCTCAGACTTAGTGAAAAACAGGGTTGTCATACACCAGTTTTAACAAGTTGGCGTGTTTGCAGCCAGAAATAAATATGAAGCAAATTTCTCACATCGAATCAAATGGCACAACAATATATTCTATAACATGCACTCTAAAACATCCAAAGTGAGCATTTGCAAAGGAGCTAAGAATTCATGGCAATCATCAAGACAAAATACTATATTTCAACTCAGTTTCAGACTGTGTGAAATTTAGCTATCTTCAAAACAACAGTTTTGTTTGCAAGGTCATAACTGTAATTTAAAAAGGATTTCATAGCAATACAAAAATACCAGGAGCAAGTTCATATGAAAATGGGCATAACTCATGAACAAAGTTAATTCATATGGTGCATGGAATAATTCACACAAAAATAACAAAATGCCTAACCATACAAAAATGACTTGCACCAGAATTTGCTCAAAATGCAAAAAATAATGCCACATATGAATTCCTTGGATTTTTCTACCCCAAATTTATATATAATATGCATATAATCATGTTGATAAAAATGCCAGAATGCAAAATGCAAACAAAATCTTCCCTCTTTGGTTATATCAAATATGCAAATTATGGAATAGTCCTAAAATGGACTAGATAGGACAAGAACATGCCAAAACTGGACCTACTCTAAATGGAATAAAACAAATAGTCTAGAAATGCTATTTGCACACACACATCACCTAGCTACAGAGTATGACAGGTGGGTCCAGGGGGTCCACATGTAAGTGGCACACACACACAACAAAATAAATGGGGAAAAAAACCCCTGCATCAGTTGAGACTCGAACCTGCGCCGTGCGAGGCTATGCAGTGAACAGGGCCACTATGCTATTGCATGTGCGCTCGTTAAGGCAGGATGGTGAGGGGGTTTAACTTAACCCCGGGTTGGCACCCGGGGCTCGCAGGTCAGCGTGACAGCGAAGGCGACGCGGTGCTATGGTCATTGGTCAACGTCTAGATCCCAACTATTCATAGCAGATCTAACGATGCTCGAAGCGCGCACAAGATTCGAACGGGAAAATAGGGGACTTGTCGGAGACGACCAACGAAGCGGTGGAGCTCTCGCCAGAGGGGTACTCTGACGGGGTCAGGATGCGCGTGAGGCAGGTATTAGTTTTGCAAGTTGAGCAAGTTTTGTTACATGCCATTTTAACATAATGTTGCATTTTGTGAATTTTGTGTGATTTAATCTATGCATCATATATGAAAACTTTGTATAGGTTTTAGGTCCATTTTCATGCCGACTTGTTACTAGTATTTTTGCCAGGCCATGATAACCATGTTCAGTTACTGTTTCCATCATGTAAACATGACATGAAAATGTTGCTATTTTCAATTATCTAAATTTTCACCAAGTTTGAAATAGTTATTGCAACATTGCATTTTTCCTTGATGAATGCCATGAATCTATAGGTCCTATGAAGATGTTCATGTTGAATGATGTGTAGTCCATGTTGTCTACTACTATGATGTGCATTATAATGCCATGGTAAGTCATGTAGCATAGTCAAGTCTTGCCATGAAAATGCCATCATGTTAACTCTACTTGTAGATATATTTCGGTAACATCATCTTTCCATGTTATAGCCTTTATTCCAATTAATCCATGACTCTAATTAAATTGAAGTGTTGAGGATTAAACATAATACAACACATTTCATGAATGAGCATTTTAGGTTCTTGTAGCCTATTGTTTTGATGGTTGCAAAATGGCATGTTGCTGTTTATGGAAGATTGCATTGCATAATTGTTTTGCTCACTATTTGAGTTCTATGCATTTGTTTTCCATGATATTTATATCCATTCCATCTAAAATTTCATATCCTATCTAGTGGAATGCTTGGAATGCCAAGATTTTGCCCATATCCTTTCTCATTGCCTGTTCTATCACCGAATCATTCTGCATCTTGTTGTGAGTGTTCCGATAGAACCCTAACTCCGATTGCTATGATCTTTATATGCATTTACATCGATTTCAAGTGTAGATTATGTTTTTTTTCATATTCATGCATTCCAAAATAATCAATATTTCTGTTATGTCCAGAATGCTAAAACCATTAATTTTGCACATGAAGCGTTGCTTGCATGGATCAAGGCTTCATTTAATTGGACTAGGATTTCCATGCTAAATATCTAAAATGGCCATGCATCGTATAGTTTGTGCATTATTCCATGGTTGTGTGTTTATTGGATGTTTGTTCTTTCTTGTGGGTAGTACCGGGTGACGAGTCCGAGTTCGAGTAGGCTATCAAGAACGGGTACGAGGAGCAAGCTTGTTATCCCACTGAAGACACACCAGGCAAGATGATCATTATCCTGGATACCGTTACTATCTTTGATATGCTAGATGTCTCATTGATACCGCCATGTCTCGCTTCCTACCACTTGTCTGTCAAGCCTCCCAAATGCGATGATAAGCCTCTAACCCTCCACATCCTAGCAAACCATTGATTGGCTAAGTTACCGCTTGCTCAACCCCTCTTATAGTGCTGCTAGTTGCAGGTGCAGGTTGTTCGATGTGGAAACTTGGATATCTTGGGATATCTGCTATTTAATTAAGCATATATATACTTGGTAAAGGGTGTAAGGCTCGACCTTTTGCTTGGTGTGTTGTTCCACTCTTGTCGCCTTAGTTTAAGATTATCCATGTTATGTTCCATATTGAGCTCTCCTAACATGCTTGGGGTTGTTAGGGGGACCCCCTTGATAATTCATTCGGGATAAAACACTTCCGTCAAGGCCCAACTTAGGTGTTAAAATTTGCCTAACTAATAAAACTTGCATAGGGAGTAGCTACCCTGTTGGCTAATTAATCAACAAACCGGGCCAGTGCTCCTCATGAGTGTTGGTCCAAAATAGAGCACTGTGCAGTGCCGCCCAGGCAGCTTGAGTCTTTGGTTGTTGTACATGTCGCTCATCCAGTCGTGTCCTGAGAGCAAGATACGTGCGACTCCTTTCGGGATCTGGCATGTCGGGAGGTCTTGCTGGATTTGTTTTACCTTTGAGACGAATGTCTTGTGCACCGGGATTTCGAGGACACTTCGGGCTATCCCGTAGTTGAGGTTTTCCACTGCAGCTTGTGGTTAATTTGTGATGGATGAGTTGGAGCACCCCTGTAGGGTTATATCTTTCGGAAAGTTGTTCCCGTGATTATGTGGCAACTTGGAAACTTTATAATACCCTGTTATAGAAAACTTGGAGTAAACCCAATTAAAATACACCAACTTTGTGCGTAACCGTGATTGTCTCTTTTCAAGGGAGTTCGGGAAGAGAACACGGTGGGGTTATGTTTGACTCGTAAGTAGGTGTTGAGGACCACTTCTTGATCATAAGTTCACATCCATTTATGAGTAGAACAATCAGTCCTACGCTTCGATGGCACTTTCTCCAGACAAGGAGCGGGGGGCAGCGCCGTACTCACCTCTCCGACAGAAGACAAGTTGCGATACGTGGTCCAGCTGTGCTGCAGTCATGATGAGAAGGTCTCCAACAACATCGCAGAATACGAGGGCCTCATCGCCGGCCTCAAGGCCGCCTCTGCAGCAAGAAGTACAAGCCCTAGGATGAGGGCATGGCGGCCTACCTGGAAGAGGTACGAAAACTCGAGAAGCGCTTCCTTGGTTTAGAATTGCAGCACATCCCGCGCAGCGCCAACTAGGAGACCGACGACCTCGCCAAGCGATCATCATGCCGAGAGGACCAAAGCCCAGGTGTGTTCGAGGAGAGGCTTTTCAGGCTGTCGGCCGTGCCGCCTGCAACAGGCGCCACCCAGCTCTATGAGGAGCCACCCCCCGGGCCATCCACAGGCGCGCTGGACTGCGGCTTGCCCTTTGGAGACCGCTTGCTGCTGGCGCTAGAACCTGAGAAGGGCAGCTGAGCCGATGAGTTCAAGGCTTACCTGCTCCATGGCGACCTCCCAGCAGAAGACGCAGAGGCGGAACTCATCTCTCGGCTGGACACTGCCTACTACATGCAAGGCGGCAAGCTGTACCGCCGGCAGCCCAATGACGTCTCGCTGCGGTGCATCTTGGAAGAGCAAGGGCGCGAGCTCCTCGCCGACATCCATGGGGGGGGGTATTGCGGGCACCACTCCTCGTCGCACACCCTCGCCGGTAAGGCATTTCGCTGTGGTTTTTACTAGCCCACTGTGCTTTGCGACGCTGCCGAGCTGGTCCAGTCTTGAGAAGCCTGCCAATTCCATGCCAAGCAGATCCACTAGCCTGAGCAAGGGCTTCAGACAATCCCGCTCTCTTGGCCCTTCGCGTTATGGGGCCTGGACATCCTGGGCCCCTTCCCCCGCGCGTCCGATGGATACCGGTACCTCTACGTCTCCATCGACAAATTCACCAAGTGGGCGGAGGTCAAGCCCGACCGCGCCATCCCAGCTGGGTCGGCTGTCAAGTTCATCAAGAGCCTCGTGTGCCGGTTCAGCGTCCCCAACCGCATCATCCCCGACAATGGCTCCTAGTTTACAAGCGGCATGTTCAAGTCATATTGCGCTAATTTGTTACGCAGATATGCTATGCTTCGGTGGCCCACCCACAAAGCAATGGCCAGGCTGAGCGGGCCAATGCTGAGGTCTTGATGGGCCTTAAGACAAGGAGCTTCAAGAACAAGCTTGAGGCCTGCGGGAGGGGGTGGCTGGATGAGCTACAGTTCGTGTTGTGGTCCATCTGCACCACAACAACTAAGCCCACCGGCGCAACTCCCTTCTTCCTCGTCTACAAGGCGGAGGCGGTCCTTCCCTCGGAGCTTATGTGCGGTTTGACGTAGCTTGAGACTTTGTCGGTATTTCCCCAAAGAGGAAGGGATGATGCGGCACAGCGACGATAAGTATTTCCCTCAGTTATGAAACCAAGGTATCGAACCAGTAGGAGGATCACCCCCACCTAATAAACAACACCTACACACAAAGAACAAATACTTGCAACCCGACGCTAAAGAGAGGTTGTCAATCTCTCTACAGTAAAAAGATAGATTAGGAAATGATAGTTGGAGAGAAAGATCTCTCAAGAACACAAAATAAAAAGGGAAAATAAAAGTGCAGCAATATATTTTTGCTTTTTTTGAAATAATAGATCTGAAAACAAAAGCGGCAAAAAGATAGATCGGAAAGCAATATGTTGGAAAAGTAGACCCGGGGGCCGTAGGTTTCACTAGTGGCTTCTCTCATGAGTATAGCACACGGTGGGTGAACAATTTACTGTTGGGCAATTAATAGAAGATCAAATAATCATGACGATATCCAAGGCGATGATCATTATATAGGCATCACGTCCAAGATAAGTAGACCGACTCCTGCCTGCATCTACCACTATTACTCCACACATCAACCGCTATCCAGCATGCATCTAGTGTATTAAGTTCATGGAACAATGGAGTAATGCAATAAGAACGATGACATGACTTAGACAAGATCTATTCATGTAGGAATAGACCCCATATTGTTATCCTTAATGGCAACGATACATACGTGCCTTGCTGCCCCTTCTGTCACTGGGAAAGGACACCGCAAGATCGAACCCATCACAAAGCACCTCTTCCCATGGAAAGAAAAATCGATCTAGTTGGCCTAATAAACCAAAGATTCTAAGAAGAAATATGAGGCTATAAGTAATCATGCATATAAGAGATCAAAGAAGACTCAAATAATATTCATGGATAGAAACCGATCATGAACTCAAAATTCATCGGATCCCAACAAACACACCGCAAAAGTTTACATCAATAGATCTCCAAGAGACCATTGTATTGAGAATCAAAAGAGACACACAGAGAGAGAGAGAGAGAGAGAGAGAAAGAGAGAGGAAGCCATCTAGCTACTGCCTACGGACATGTAGGTCTATGGTGGACTACTCACGCATCATCGGAGAGGCACCAATGAGGATGATGAACCCCTCCGTGATGGTGTTAGGTTCGATCTCGAGGCTCTGGAACTTGCGGCAGCTGGATGTGTTTTTCGTCGACTCCCCCAGGGTTTCTGGAATATTTGGGAATTTATAGGCTTCAGAGGCGGTGGAGAGGGGCCCCATGGAGGGTACAACCCATCACGGCGCGCCGGGGGCCTCTGGCGCGCCCTGGTGGGTTGTGCTCTCCACAGCCCACCTTTCTGGCACTTCTTTGGCCTACTGGGTGTCTTCTGGTCCAAATAAAATCTCCAAAAAGTTTCGTCGCGATTGGACTCCATTTGGTATTGATATTCTGCGAAGTAAAAAAACAAGCAAAAACAGCAACTGGCACCTTGGCACTATGTCAATAGGTTAGTCCCAAAAAATGACATAAAGTGGCTATAAAGTGATTGTAAAACATCCAAGAATTATAATATAACAACATGGAAGAAGCAAAAAATATAGATACGTTGGAGACATATCAGCATCCCCAAGCTTAATTCCTACTCGTCCTCGAGTAGGTAAATGATAAAAACAAAAAATTTGATGTGGAATGCTGCCTAACATGTTCATCTCATATCTTTTCTTTGTAGCATGGACATTTGGACTTTAGATGATTCAAAGCAATAGTCTAGTTTTAACATAATAACTTCAATACTCAAGCATGCCAACAAGCAACCATGTCTTTGAAAATATCAAAACTAAAGAAAGTTATCCCTAGCCCATCATGCTCAATCATTGATCTATTCATGAAACACACTCAAATATTAGCTACACCCAATGCTCAAGTACGATCATAGTGCCCCCTAGTTTGTGCTTTATAAGAGAAGATGGAGACTCAAAGTAAAATAAAAATTGCATAAAGTAAATAGATAGGCCCTTCGCAGAGGGTAGTAGGGATTTGTAGAGGTGCCAGAGCTCAAAGTTTTAAATTGAGAGAGAAAAATATTTTAAGTGGCATGCCTTTCCTGTCAATGAAAACGACAAAGTAGTTCAGAATACTTTCCATGCTAGATATATCATAGGTGGTTCCCAAACAGAAATAAAGTTTATTCCTTTTTCCACCATTCTTTAACATTCCATGGCTGGCCGTATCCACGGTTGCCTTCCATACCAACAGTTTCCAAGGAATTTATTATTTGACAACATAAAGTAATTTTTTTATTTTTCATTTCAGGAATGGGCATCCCTATTACCGCCATACTCTCGTGAAATGACAAGTGAATAAACACTCATCTTGAGAATAACACATATAGCATGGAAAAATATTGGACACCCCCTACCATTTCATGAGCAGTACGAGCACACAAAAAAGAAATTTATTTTGAAAATTAGAGATGGCACGATTTTTTTGCTTAGAACGGCATGGAAATACCGCATATAGGTAGGTATGGTGGACTCTTAAGGCAAAATTGGGTTTAAGGATTTTGGATGCACACGTAGTATTTCTACTTAGTACAAGTGGAGGCTAGCAAATAGATTAAGAAGCAACCAACCAAGAAACGAAAATTCACATAAGCGAGCATTGAGCATAACTAACACCGAATAATGCACCATAAGTAGGATGTAATTTCATTGCATAACTATTGAATTTCGTGCATGCATAGGGAATCACAAACCTTAACACCAATATTCCTACAAAAGCATAATTACTCACTAACATGACTCACATATTACTATCATCATGTCTCAAAACTATTACAAGGAATCAAGTTTAATTTGTCCAATGATCTCCATGAAAGTTTTTATTATATCCTCCTTGGATATCTATCACTTTAGGACTAGTATCATATATTACCATTGCTTTTGACAAGCTCAAACAAATTTAAGTGAAGCACATGAGCACAAAGATTTCATCTCTCAAAATAGTATAAGTGAATCATGAGAGGATTTGTTCAAAATTTACTAACTCTCAAATTAATCTAAGTGAAGCATGACAGTATTTCTACAAAAATTTCCAAGCACACCGTGCTCAAAAAGATATAAGTGAAGCACTAGAGCAATTCTATAGCTCAAAAAGTTTAAGTGAAGCATATAGAGAAATTCTAACAAATCATAGCATATTTTTGGCTTTCTCAAATAGGTGTGTCCAGCAAGGATACAAGTGACAAACTAACAACCAAAGCAAGCAAATACTCAAATGATACAAGACGCTCCAAGCAAAACTCATGATATGTGACGAATAAAAATATAGCTCCAAGTAAAATACCGATGGTCGTTAGAAGAAAGAGGGGATGCCACTCGGGGCATCCCCAAGCTTAGTTGCTTGTTTCTCTTTGGATATATCTTGGGGGTGCTGTAGCATCCCGAAGCTTAGGCTCTTTTCACTCCTTATTCCTTCATCCATCGTGATCTCACCCAAAACTTGAAAACTTCAATCACACAAAACTCAACAAAATCTTTGTGAGATCCGTTAGTATAATAAAGCAAATCACTACTTTAGGTGCTGTTGCAAACCCATTCATATTTTATTATTGCATTATACCTACTGTATTTTAACTTTACCATGGCTCATACTCTTCAATATGACCCATAGATTCCTCAAAACAAGCACACAATGCAACGAAAACAGAATCTGTCTTAAACAGAACAGTCTGTAGTAATCTGTACTCTAACCATACTTATGTAACTCTAAAAATTCTGAAACATTCGGAAAACGTAAAGAATTTGTATAGAAACAATGTGTTAAAATTTAAGCTCAATATCACGTTCCAGTAAAAAATGAAAATTCGAACACTGTTTACAAAGTTTCTATTTCAGATGCAGCATTGTTTCTACTCATCTTATGAATCATCCTAAAGGCTCTATTTGGCACAAACACTAAAATAAAACATAAAAACACAATTATAACAGAGTCATAATTGTGTCAACACTCAAAAACAGAAAGGGACAAGCAAAAATAAATTTATTCTTTGGGTTGGCTCCCAACAAGCGCTATTGTTTTACGCCCCTAGCTAGGCATAACACATAGATTGAACTATTTCATCTTTGGTTTTCGTAGAGGTGTTTTTGTCAAGAGGTTTTGCAAATAACACTTGGAACACATCATCCATAGAAACCTTAGCATTATCAAGTTGTCCCTCTACGTACCCATTTTGATTCCCGGCCACAATCCGAGAATATTGTTGATTAACATCATTGAAAACTTGTTGGATCATGTCTAAAATTTCCTTTTTGAGATTATCATCAAAAATTTGATTATTTCCAAGCAAATATCTCATCATGTAATCACTATTGTAAAGGATCTCTCCTATTACCAGTTTTTCATGGCTCATACCGTAGAAATCAAAAATATCCCTAGCTTCCCGTACTATGTGATAAAATTCATTCATGAGAACAAGGGTAGCTAACATCTTAGCCTTGGGATCCTTAATGACGGGTAGCTCATAAAACAATCTTTGCAAGGTAGGATGGGTACGGATAAACCTATTTTCAAGTTTCAGAACTAGTGCTGAAATAGCTTCCGCATAAGTTTTAGTTCTTTTCAGTATAGGAGTATCATCAAGAGGCAAATTTCCAACGCAATTGAAAAATTCTTGGATAGTTTCTTTTCCTATAACGTTCCCTTGCCCCAAAACAAAAGTTTTAGCATCCAGATTACCAGAACGTCCAATATTAGGAGTCCTGCCATCATCTGTTTTTGCCATACCAAAATCACTCATGATGACAAGCAAACAAGAGATCTGACGAGAAAAAGGAAAACGAAAAAAAGGGCGTATAAAACGGCAAATTGGTGAAGTGGGGGAGAGGAAAACGAGAGGCAAATAGCAAATAATGTAATTGCAAGGAGATGAGATTTGTGATTAGGAACCAGGTAGATGATGATGGTGTCTCCTCGGCGCCGGAGATTGGCACGTAGAAGGGACCACTTCCTCCCCGGCAATGGTGCCAGAAATTCCTTTGACGTGACTTGAGACTGCGTCGGTATTTCCCCAAAGAGGAAGGGATGATGCAGCACAGTGACGGTAAGTATTTCCCTCATTTATGAAACCAAGGTATCGAACCTGTAGGAGGATAACCACCACCTAATAAATAGCACATGCACACAAAGAACAAATACTTGCAACTCGACACGAAAGAGAGGTTGTCAATCTCGCTACGGTAAAAAGATAGATTAGCTAATGATAGATTGGAGAGATAGATCTCCCAAGAACACAAAATCAAAACGGCAAATAAAAAGTGCAGCAATATATTTTTGGTTTTTTTGGAATAATAGATCTGAAAACAAAAGCGGCAAAAAGATAGATCGGAAAGCAATATGTTGGAAAAGTAGACCAGGGGGCTGTAGGTTTCACTAGTGGCTTCTCTCATGAGTATAACACACGGTGGGTGAACAAATTAGTGTTGGGCAATTGATAGAAGATCAAATAATCATGACGATATCCAACGAGATGATCATTATATAGGCATCATGTCCAAGATAAGTAGACCGACTCCTGCCTGCATCTAATACTATTACTCCACACATCGACCGCTATCCAGCATGCATCTAGTGTATTAAGTTATGATGAAATAAGAACGATGACATGATGTACACAAGAACTATTCATGTAGGAATATACCCCATCTTGTTATCCTTAATGGCAACAATACATGCGTGCCTTGCTGCCCCTTCTGTCACTGGGAAAAGACACCGCAAGATCGAACCCATCACAAAGCACCTCTTCCCATGGCATAGTTGGCCTAACTGAACCAATGATTCGAAGAAGAAATATGAGGCTATAAGTAATCATGCATATAAGAGATCAAAGAAGACTCATATAACATTCATGGATAGAAACTGATCATGAACTCAAAATTCATCGGATCCCAACAAACACACCGCAAAAGTTTACATCAAACAGATCTTCAAGAGACCATTGTATTGATAATCAAAAGAGAGAGAGAGAGAGGAAGCCATCTAGCTACTGCCTACGGACCCGTAGGTCTATGGTGGACTACTCACGCATCATCGGAGAGGCACCAATGAGGATGATGAACCCCTCTGTGATTGTGTTAGATTGGATCTTGAGGCTCTGGAACTTGCGGCGGCTGGAATATTTGGAAATTTATAGCATCAGAGGCGGTGGAGAGGGGCCCCGTGGAGGGCACAACCCATCAGGGCGTGTTGGGGGCCTCTGGTGCACCCTGGTGGGTTGTGCTCTCCACAGCCCACCTTTCTGGCACTTCTTTGGCCCACTGGGTGTCTTCTGGTCCAAAAAAAATCTCCAAAAAGTTTCGTCGCGATTGGTGGTATTGATATTCTGCGATGTAAAAAAACAAGCAAAAACAGCAACTGGCATTTTGGCACTATGTCAATAGGTTAGTCCCAAAAAATGATATAAAGTGGCTATAAAGTGATTGTAAAACATCCAAGAATGATAATATAAGAACATGGAACAAGCAAAAATTATAGATACGTTGGAGACGTATCACAGTTCCCCATGGGTCCTGGAATTTGACGAGGCGCGTCAGGATGCCTCGCGGGAGGCCGATCTTTTGTTCCTCGAGGAGGCCCGCCGCCAGGCCGCCCTTCGTGCCGTAAGATACCAGCAGGCCCTGCGGCGCTACCACAGCCGTGGCATTCGGCCTCGTACCCTCGAGGTCGGGGACCTCGTCCTACGATGCATCCTCTGCAGAGCAGGCCCCCACAAGCTCTCGCCCATGTGGGAAGGCCCCTTCAGGGTCACCCATGTCTGTAGGACGTGAGCAGCCCGCCTGGAGATAGGGGACAGAGTCCCCGTGCAAAACGCATGGAACATCCAGCACCTCCGCGAATTCTACCCGTGACACTCTCACGTAAGAATGAGTGGGGTTGTATACGCCCCGGAGCCTCCTGATGCGCCACGCCCTGGCATCGGGTGGACTCCCGCCCACGCCCAAGTGGAAGCCCCATGCTCCGCGCTGGTGGAAATACTGTCGAACCGCGACTATGCCCATGCCCATGTGGAAGCCCCATGCTCCGTGCTGGAGGAAATACTGTTGAACCGCGACTATGCCCACGCCCAAGTGGAAGCCCCATGCTCCATGCTGGTGGAAGTACTATCGAACCGGGACTATGCCCACGCCCAAGTGGAAGCCCCATTCTCCGTGCTGGGTGTGAAATCCACCGTCCTACCCACTTAATGAACAAGTTTTTTACCCCTCTCATGCAAGGCTCTGGTTATCTTAAGTATTATGGTGTTTGGTTGAACCCCTTTTGCAATGACTGCATGCTTGTTCTCTCCCTCCCGTGCCTCGCGTGAGTGGGGGCTAAACACAGTTCCTACACTCGAGCCAGCCCCGACAACTTCCGGAGCCCGAGTGGCGGGCTCTGAACCGCAGGACCGGCCCTCGCGCGTACCACCTCACCAGGACCCCCGGTGCCTGGTCCTGGTGTTTGGTCTCCTCGCGTGATGCACCCGAACGAGCTAACATGAGGGCTCCGTTCAGAAGGCAGGACCCCCCCGGGGCAAGACCCGCTCTGGAACCTCCGAGAGCACTTCCCGAAGGACCACGAACACGGCATCACGAGCAATAAGCTCCCGCTAGCAGGGTACTTGGCGGAGGCCCCCCCTTTTTTGCATGAGTACCGCCTGAAGGGCTCCTCGAGGGGCGAAGGACCCCAAGCATTACGCCTCGGGGTCTATTGCGGGGTTCCAGGCCTCCCACCCCGAGGTTTGTCCGGGGTGTCGCGGCCCGATGCCCAGGCCACAGCTGAGTCGGGCTCAGGGGCTCGACCCCAGCGACGCAGGAGCATTAAGGCGAGCACGAAAATGGGAACAAGCAAAAGAGAATCACCAAGGGCGAACACATCCTCAACTAGAAACTGCATAGAACTTAAGGCACGAAGGCAGCAATCTATCTTACACGCCCCCTCGGGGCCAGCATGGTTCTCCACAGAAGACAACACAAAATAAGAGGGGCCGCACCCGAACAATATTTCCCCCAAAGCTTCAGCCCCTGCGCCACATGTGCTCAGTGAGAACCTTCATCCTTGAAGCGGGCGCCTAGGGAGCCTCTGGATTCGCCGTCAGAGCCATCGTCACCGCCGGCTCCCCGGAGTGAGGAGCTGCTGCTGCTGTCGTCACTGGAGGAACCGCCGCCGCAGCTACTGCCCTCCATGCAGCAGTCCAGATGGTCGCTGGCCTTCTCGAAGATCTTGACGAAGAGTGTGCCGGCCCCGTTGAACTTGAAGTGGAGCACGTGTCCTTCCTTCAAGCCGCGCGCCAAGGCAAAAGACTTCCATCCCCGCTTCAGGAACATGAAGTCGAGGGGTTGAATTCCATCGCCACCCAAGAAGACCCGTTGCAGCAACCATCAGGCTGCAGCCACATGCCCAGGGAGGCATGCTCCACCATCTCCCTCGCGAAGGAACCCGAGAGACGGAGCCAGGTGCGGGGATGGGTGACCATCCCCATGATGAACTCGCGGGCCACGTCGGCGGAGTGGCTCCATGAATGGGGTAGACGACTGCAGGGGTTGTTCCTCCTGCCGCCACCACGGCCGCCTCGCCCACCGCGCCCGCGGGCCAAGCCCCCTCTGTGGCGGCTTGAGCTTGCCTGAGTCGCCGGCTTGGGATGCCCTTGCCCCCCCAGACAATGCCCCTGGCACTGTGATGAAGGTTCGGGGGCGACCTCGCCCCCTCATCGGTGTCAACGCCTCCGTCTCCTCCATCGCGACCTTCCCCTTTTTGGCAGCACAAAACCTCCTCACGGGTGCCATTGCTGCTGTGACGGCATGTAAAGGTAAAGGGCAAGGGTGAAAACATGAGGCGGGGGACCTTCCCCCCGCCTTTATAAGGCGTTCGGCGTACGGATGACATCCGCCCTCTTGCCTTCGACACGCGAGCACGGTACGGGGGAGGCCATGATGACCCAGTACGGCACGCCGGCTCCACGACGGACCAGACAGTTACCAAGGCGTCGTGGGAAGAGTAGGCGTCCCACGTCTGACCGTGCGCCACGTGGCGCGCCGACCCACAGGCAGTTAGGGCCCATGTCGTCTCGCCCACATTTTGCAGGATCGCGTACGCCGCGGGCCCGGGGGCTACTGTCGGGCTCCTGGGACTGGGGGTACCCAGGCCCATCTAGCTGAGGCCTCGGGCGCGACACAGGTCATGGGCCAGCACGGCCCACCATGGGGCTTCACGAGCGAGACCCTCGCGAGGCCCCCCGCCTTGCGAGACGCACGTCAGCGAGCGTCATCATGAGCTTCGCAAAGCCCCCCCCCCCGCAAGGCCATCTCTTAGGCGCCCCCCAAGGCCTTTGCGGCGTGGACTAACCAAAGGTGGCTCGGCGAGGTCGTGCGGTCATGCATCTTTATGTGGGAGATGCGCGCCATGCCGAGCAGCGCCAGAAGCCACGGGAGTAGGCGCGGATGAGGAGGTTTACCTTTTCAGTGCAAAGGGAGAAGGACCAGCTCGGCGGTTCCCTAGGTAATCCCCAATGCTTTCCTGTTTGGTGAAAGAGGACCAAGGCTGGGGGCTCGCCAGGACAGAGGTCATCCCGAGCCCACCAGCGCATCACGGTAGGAGGCTTTTGCAGGCGAAGACTACTTTTGTCAGGATAAGCTGCGGTCCTGCCCCCCTCCAAACTGGCCGTTGTGGCAACCCTTCCCTCCTTGTGTTTTCAGGGGAAGAGGACCACGGCCAGTATAAGAGAGGGTAGGCCACTACCATAGAAGAGGATCATCTTGTACTCACTCTTTCCCACTAAGCAATCCAGACAAGCAGGAATAGGGTTTTACACCGCAAGGTGGCTCGAACCTGGGTAGATCGTTGTGTTCATCGTTCCTCCACCCCAAGTTCAAGAACGCCGGAGCATCGCCGTAGGATAGGGTGAGAGAACGAGGTTGGTGAGCCGGTGCACCCCAGAGTTCGAACCTCCCAAAGGTCCCCAGAGCCCCGATTCCGACAAGCGGGTCATGTAATTATTGGTGGCATTTAAGGACCCCTTGATTTGATTCGTAGGAAGGAAGAAAGATCTTGGATTGGTATATTACGTGTTTCCCTTGCATGGAGATGTAACACCTTAGACCTTGGACATATTAGATGAACACTAGGATTTGTAGTGTCTCATTCAAGCTTAGCAGCTTGTATGCTTCACCCGAGGATTTTTACATAGGGATACATATGAGTTAGCTATAGTATACATATGAGATTTTGGTTTAGTCCTTCTCTGAAAACCTTGGAGTTGAATAGCCTGAGTGATGTTTGGAGCTAACTTACGTAAAGTGATGATTCCATGGAATGGGATGACTTTTGGATAGAGTAATAGGTAGGACTATTGGCATCCAAGAACTATGCTCAAGGATAAGATGATAGACGTTCACTCACATCCTAAGATCATTGAAGCCCCTAAGCTCTACCGAGCCATAACATGGTCGGATCATGACCATAGCCCTTGGCTCTAAGTCGAAAGACTACGGCCAATACTCTACCTTGACCACCCCTAATCCTATCCATACGAAAGATGGACTCGAAGAACTAGGTAACGAAGAACCACAAAGCCATGGACAAGTAACCACCCGGGACAAATATAACTCCTAGAAGATTAAGACTAACTGGCCAAAGGTTGGTACCTGAGCTATCTCTCAAGAGCAAGCTGAATCAAAATGCCATCAGTATGAAAGCCATTCCCGAGTCTCACCCCAAGACCACACCGTCCCCGCCTCACGGTTAAGGGATGTACCGTCAAGCCCTTTTTAGGTTGACATATGTCACTTCTCTCACATATCCCATGAGCAATGTTTTTATGTGATACTTGGGGAAATATGTTGTTGTCCTCACGGATGACATACTTATTTACTGAATGAGAGAATGGAACACCTTAGTCCTATTTGGATAAGCCCCAGAAGGACCAACTACCATGCCTCTCAAGTATAAGGTTTTACCATAAATGAGTTGGACTCCTTGAAGCACCCTCCCTGCAGCAGAAGACATTCTTATCCAAGCAAGATGAAGAACCACTACGGTTGGGAAACCACGACGATGAAGAAGAAGAAAGAGAAGTCAACCACCACTCCTCTGCCGGCTGCATCAGCTAGACTATATCGAGAAGCACCGACGTTCAAGCGCGATGAAGCCCTTGGACATCAAGAGGATTAAAGAGCCCCTTGTTTTAAATGGTCACCTATCAGTTCTTGACTTGGAAAGAACCAAGAAGTTGATAGCACCCCTCACTCCACCACTTTGACGGTGTATGATGAGCATGACGTCCCTACTCTCTTGAGAAGCCTGGGACGGAGTGGAACGACTGTCATGACTTCGTTACTAGACCCTTTTTTGTCCAATCAAGGACGTGATCCTGACTGGATCATGGCAAACCACCTGCCAGAGGTGGTTCACCCCACTTGCCAAGCCTCGGACCTTGAGGATTGCATGGCTGGTCTATACTTTTGGGTAGCCAGCTCATCTAGGACCCCCTCAAAAGCTTTCCTAGGTGGTAGGAACCATTTTCGCGTCAAAACTCTAAGGTTAGTCTTAGGGACGAGACTCGCCCAACCCTTGCCACAAGTGGCGACGAAGAGGCAAGAAGACCGAACATTTGAAGGCCCGCCAGAAACGTGCGTCCGCGACGACAAAGACAAATGGCCAAAGATGGATGAAGAACATACCTGGGCAACATACTCAAGCAGAAGATCTCGATGAGAAGCCTGCGATGACGCGCTTCAATACTCTCAAGGATGAAGACGACTAAAGATATCTTGCTTTAAGGAAGATAAGGACTTCCCCGTCGACGGGAAGCTACACAAAAACCTTGACCCTTCTATTCCAGAACAAGACATCTAGATGTCACTAACCAATGTGAGTAACACCAGGACCAGCATGGAGACACACCACTTTGCCCGTATTCCGACTTTGGAATACACACGCAAGCGAGACCTTTGCTCAAACCCCGTTCATCAGGCCCTTAACTCCTAGTTAGACCTAGCATATCGTAGGAACCCAATTCACCTCTCAGACGAAGTCAAATGATGCACTTGAAACCGTATCATCAACCACTTCAAGGAATAGTGTAGCAACCCCACCAAAGTAGAAGCAACATGGAACATGAAGACTACCTCACCTTTGAACTCCCGCATCTTCTCTAAGCCTAGCCTAGGAATCTCGGGGACGATATTCTTGTAAGGGGGTAGGTCTGTTACACCATGTGTTTTGCCTCTCCTGACTAAGTTGACATAGCTCAAAAATTAGGACCAACAAAAACTTTTTTTGTATGATGTGATGCTTGAACTGATTACTATTTGCTTGCTTGTTTGATTGTGTTTTAAAATAACAAAGATTCTCCTTCTCTCAAGACTCATCTCCTTGCTCCAAATCTTTGCCCAATGATCATGCCATGTGTATACGACATAAAACTATTTTTATAAAATATGATTTGGCCAAAAAGCTTTTAGTTAGTTTAGGTTTTCAAAAAACCCTGGGTTGAGCCTTGAACTACAAGTCCTTAAATTAGGATATTTAAATTCTTACAAAAACTATATTTGAAACCTATTATATATTAGGCTTCCCAAAACCACAAAATATTATTTTTAAAGGTTATTTTCATATGTTATTTAAAGGATTTTTCGTAAGGACAGAAACGGTCTTCTATAGGGAAAAATTATTTTTATGCTTTAAAAATATTTGAGAAAATTGAGGGACACTCAGTGGACATATATTTTCCATATATAAGAGTTTCGACACATGTTCATGTTCAAAATATTGGACAAAACCCTCCAAAACCCTTTCAGGATATTTCAAGTATTTGAAATATTTGTGCAAGAAATATTCTCAAGTAAGTCCAGTAAAATTCTAGCAAGTTACATATGCTTAATGTGATGATCTTGCAAAGTTTCAACCCAATCCAAATGGTTATGGTTCACAAAGGTGCCCCAAAACCATTCCTGTCCAGATCCAAATTTGATCAACTTCACATTGTCAAGTATCTCCATTTGTGCTCAAACTTTCTGGACATGTTCTAACCCTCTAATAATACATCCACACAAGGTGGTGCATCAAGGAGAGCAGATCCACTTGTCCAAATCCCCCCAAACACATTTCCCCTGATTTCAAGAATTGGGAATTTCTGCATTGCCAAGTTTCCCCATTTGGTCCCAATCTCTTTGGGCATGCTCTAATCACCAAATAATGCCACCACATCAAGTGGGGCATTAGGAGGAATAGTTTTGCATGAGTAGATCTAATGAAACCCATTTCTACCCATTTCTAGGGTTTACAAAGTTTCCATTGTCAACCTTTCTCAAATGAGCTCAAACTTGGTGATCAAGCTTAATTCTTCCCAACATTTCATCCTGTTAACTTCCATCTCCAGTAGAGCACAAGAGGTAACCCAACCAGTGATCAAACACCTTCTGCTGGAATGCAAGGATCAATAATTGAGGCCTCAAAACCCCTCTCCTTGAGCCTCACTTTTTACGACAACCCTAACAAGACCCTCCACACCTCCAGTAAATTTCCTGGCGCCTAGGTGCATGACTGCATGGGGTAAAACCCCCATTTCCCTCTCTGGACAGCCCCAATTCTCTCTTCTCTCCGTGCTCTCCCTCACTCATAGCCATCCTAGAGCATTCAATGTGCTTTCCCAGTATAATACTCCCCCTGCAGCTGGTGGACGCAAGTGGACACGCTAGAACGCGTTAAAACCCCTGGCATGCCGGCGAAAGTCGCGCTCTGGAGTGCGCTATCGCACTCTAGAGGGTTGACCTCTCGACCCTGGCCACCTCGGGTCTCCCTCGCGCTCAAGTCGAGGCCTCTCGACGTTCGGGACACGCCACGAACCTGTCCCCCTCCTCTCTCTCCCTCCTGCTACCCCCTCGTGTGCGCGCGGCACTACCCGAGAGCCCAATGGCTGAGCTCGCACACGCGGCACCCTGAGGCCCCTCCTCGTGTCTTCTACCCCCCACAGCATTCCCTGTGGTCCCCTGGCCACGCCCGCGCCATCATCCCTAGCCGCAGCAGTCCGAGGGCTCGGCCCCGAGCTCTCCACGCACGCCGCATGCTGCCTCTGCAGGGCGCCTATAAAAGCCCACCCAACCCTCCCCTTTGCCCCTGATCGCCTCCTCTACCCTCCAATTGTGCCCTTGCACCAGCCTCGTGGCCTCAGCAGCGCCCGAGCTCAAGATCGAGCTCGAGGTCCGCCGCTCCGGCCGTCCGACCACCGCATGGTACAGGGCATCCCTGGCCCTCCTTCTTCCTCCTATGGGATCACCGAGCCCCCTGACCTCATCCCCCCTCTTCTCCGCTTTGATTGCAGCATGGGGCGACGGGATCGAGCTTGGTCCGAAGCACTGCTGCCCTGCATCATCATCGCCGACGAGATAGGCATCCCGGGCGACACACTCCAGCAACCCTGACCTGCGGCAGCCCCCCCCCCCCAAGCACTACGGTGCCGCCCGTTTGTCTCGCCATCGCCAGAAGCACCCGCGGCGAATCCATCTGCCACCTCCGTCGCGAGGAAGGAGATGACAAGCGGGCCCCATTTGTCATTCTCTCTCCCTCCCGCCTCTCACTGACAACAGGGCCCCAGTCATCAGGTTCAAACGCCCGCGGGCGACGCGCACCGCTTCGAGCGGGGGCGTATTCTGTGAATACGACATCGACATGGCCCTCCCACAGCGCTACTATTGGCCCATACACACAGTAGCATTTGTCCTTCTTCTTTTTCCAAAGACTTGCAAATATTCCACAGAATAAAATAATTGTCCAAACGACATGATTCCAACTCCCACATTTTTCTAAAAATCCAAAAAAATTAATGGTGCAACTTTCATATTTTCCATAACACTTTCCTGTACTGTCCAAATTTAAATTCAAATTTTAACTAATAAATGCCACTTTGCATAATCCTAGAGCACTCTATTCAACTCCAAATGGAGTGATTCCAACTTTTAGGAGCTGTAGATATCATGCCCTATTTATCTAGCCATGGTCAACATTTTTCATATGCTTTATTCTGGTTGGGTCAAATAAATGGCCCCATTTTCCATTTAATTCATCTTAGGTAAATCATAGGAAATTCATCCCGACTTCAAATCCAGTGAAACAACTTCCTACATGTTTCTAAAATCATGCCCTATTTAATAGGTGCATTCACTCATTTTTTATAAAAATGTTTTCTGTAGACTTCTTATAGGATCATCATTTCCTCCATTCCCACCATTCAAAGAGCCTCATTGATCCAACTCCAGTAGAGCCACTTTAGGTATTTTTCTTATGACCAGAGATGTCCAAGAAAAATAGAAATCCTATTTATAGAGCACTTTTATTTCTCTGCTTCTTGTGTTGTTAATTATGGTTGTTTCCGGCGGTAGTTGACGAAATAGACGGAGTGGGTTGGACCAGAAGCGTGTGAAGACCTCGAAGACTTTACTAAGAGCTGAGGTAGGCAAGCAGCCCTTTGACAATGACTAAAGAAACCATTTTTTGCATGGAATATAGCACTTTATTTTTAATGTATTGATCATGATGCTATGGTGACCACCTTGATGGGTTACCTTCGTTACTTCCTCATGGACACTTGCATGACATGACTCCACTTTTGTGCTTAAAATTTTGTGGGTGGGAGTAGATAGGTTACTCAGTAGTTGCTACGCAAATGGGACGGAAATATGCATGGTGCTGGAAACAAAGTGTGTTCAAAGACTTTTCGAAAACCCCGTTGGGTCCCACTAATGCCCGAGGGAGATTTTGAACTAGGTCACCTCTTGATAAAGAAGAGGTGCACCGAGGCAAGTGAGTGTTGTTTTCGAAAACGGATTGGTTTAAGTTGCGACTGTTACTTAAACCTTACATGTACAACCACGATACCCCTTATGTGACAGGGCTTTGTTGATTACTTTGGTCGACGCTAGCAGAGAGCCCGCATCACTAGTGGAGGGAGTGACGTGGTCACTCTCGATATGGGGTCGTGCCTGAAAGGACGATGATACGTCTCCAACGTATCTATAATTTTTGATTGTTCCATGCTATTATATTATCTGTTTTGGATGTTTTATATGCATTAATATGCTATTTTATATTATTTTTGGGACTAACCTATTAATCTAGAGCCTAGTGCCAGTTTCTGTTTTTTCCTTGTTTTTAAGTATTGCAGATAAGGAATATTAAACGGAGTCCAAACGGAATAAAATCTTCGGAATGATTTTTCTTGGACCAGAAGAAACCCAGCAAACTTGGAGATGAAGGCAGGGGACCTGCCGTGGCATCACAAGACACCAGGGCGCGCCCTAGGTGGGGCGCCCCCCTGGCTTGTGGCCCCACGGCAGCCCTCCTAACCCTATTCTTCGGCCTATAAATTACCAAATATTCCCTGGATACTAAAAAGAGCCATGAAAATACTTTTCCGCCACCGAAAGCCTTTGTTGCCGTGAGATCCAATCTTGGAGCCTTTTCCGGTAATCTGCCGGAGGGGGATTCGATCACGGAGGGCATCTACATCAACTCCATTGCCCCTCCGATGATGCGTGAGTAGTTTACCACAGACCTTCGGGTCCATAGCTAGTAGCTAGATGGCTTCTTCTCTCTCTTTGTTCTTCAATACCATGTTCTTCATGATCTTCATGGAGATCTATCCGATGTAATACTCTTTTGCAGTGTGTTTGTCGAGATCCGATGAATTGTGGGTTTATGTTCAGATTATCTATGAATATTATTTGAATCTTCTCTGAATTCTTATATGCATGATTTCATATCTTTGCAAGTCTCTTTGAGTTATTGGTTTGGTTTGGCCAACTAGATTGGTAATTCTTGGAATGGGAGAAGTGCTTAGTTTTGGGTTCAATCTTGCAATGTCCTCACCCAGTGACAAAGTAGAGGTAGCGAGGCACGTATTTGTATTGTTGCCATCGAGGATAAAAAGATGGGGTTTTCATCATATTGCTTGAGTTTATCCCTCTACATCATGTCATCTTACCTAATGCGTTACTCTGTTCTTCATGAACTTAATACTCTAGATGCAGGCAGGAGTCAGTCGATGTGTGGAGTAATAGTAGTAGATGCAGAATCGTTTCGGTCTACTTGACACGGACGTGATGCCTATATGCATAATCATTGCCTTGGATATCTTCATAATTATTCGCTTTTCTATCAATTGCTCGACAGTAATTTGTTCACCCACCGTATTATTTTCCTTCATGAGAGAAGCCTCTAGTGAAACCTATGGCCCCCGGGTTTATTTTCCATCTTATACTTTCAGATCTAAAACCAAAAATACCAAAAATATCTCACTGCATTATTTTTACTTTTGTTTTGCTTTACGTTCTAGCAATCTATTATATCTATCTCTATCAGATCTCATCCTTGCAAATAACCGTGAAGGGATTGACAACCCCTTTATAGCGTTGGGTGCAAGTGTTTGATTATTTGTGTAGGTACATCTATTGGGGACTTGCTTGTATCTCCTACTGGATTGATACCTTGGTTCTCAACAACTGAGGGAAATACTTATCTACTTTGCTGCATCACCCTTTCCTCTTCAAGAGAAAACCAACGCATGCTCAAGAAGTAGCAAGAAGGATTTCTGGCGCCGTTGCCGGGGAGATCTACATCAAGCCTACCAAGTACCCATCACAAACTCATCTCTTGCATTTACATTATTTGCCATTTTCCTCTCGTTTTCCTCTCCCCCAATTCACCAATTTGCCGTTTTCTTCGCCCTCTTCTTTGTTTGCCCTTTTTCTTGATGGATCTCTTTGTTTGCTTGTGTTGCCATGTGCCTTCTATATGCTTGCATCTTCGCTTGCTAAAAATCTATTTATATGGATCCTCATCCACTTGCTAATCTTTTTAAAAGACCAAACTATGATGAACCAATTGCTAGTGAGTTGAGTGCACTTAATTATCTCTATGAAGTTTTGCTTGAAAATCATGAATCTGAAAATTTTGATGAAGTGTTGAAAGAACAAATCTATAAGGTGATTCATGATAGCTCCTTGATTGAAAAGCATGATTGCAATGATGTTACTATAAATTCTATTAATGTCAATTACGCTAATGATATGCAACGCCACAAGCTTGGGGATGCTATGTTTGATGAAGATGATATTTTTTGTCACCCAAGTTTTGATGAGCAAATTCATTATGATGATTGCATGCTCGTGCATCATGAAAAGCATGATTTATGTGATAGTTATATTGTTGAATTCGTTCATGTTGCTACTGAAATTTATTATGAGGGAGGAACATATGCTAGTAGGAATTGCAATAATATCAAGTTTCCTCTCTATGTGTTCAAAGTTTTGAAGTTATGCTTGTTTTGCCTTCCTATGCTAGTTGATTCTTGTTCCCATAAATTGTTTGCTCACAAAATCCCTATGCATAGGAAGTGGGTTAGACTTAAATGTGTTTTTCATGAGATTCATGATGCTCTCTTGCATATTTCAATTACTACTTTTTATGTGAGCATCATTGAAATCGTTATGCCTAGCTAGGGGCGTTAAACAATAGCGCTTGTTGGGAGGCAACCCAATTTAATTTTTTTGCTTTTGTTTTTGCTTCTGTTTTTGAGTGTTTTACACATTATTACCTCTGTAGTAATTGTGTTTTCTTGTTTAAATTAGTGTTTGAGCCAAGTAAGACCTTTGGGATGGTCTACGGTGTTTGTGATTTGATTTTGCTGAAAAACAGAAACTTTTGCTCTCAGTCCAGGAATTTTATAAATTCACTGGAACGTGTTTTTGATCTGAAATTTTTACACAAGATTTATATACAAATTTCCCTGGTTTTCCTAATGTTTCAGAATTTTTGGAGTTACAGAAGTATTCGAAGTCTATAGATTGCTACAGACTGTTCTGTTTTAGACAGATTCTGTTTTCTTTGTGTTGTTTGCTTATTTTGATGTATCTATGGCTTGTATCGGGGGGTATGAACCATGGAGAAGTTGGAATACAGTAGATATTACACCAATATTAATAAAGAATGAGTTCACAACAGTACCTAAAGTGGTGATTTATTTTTCTTATACTAACGGATCTCATGAGTTTTCTGTTGAGTTTTGTGTTGTGAAGTTTTCAAGTTTTGGGTAAAGATTTGATGGACTATGGAATAAGGAGTGGCAAGAGCCTAAGCTTGGGGATTCCCAAGGCACCCCAAGCCATATTCAAGGATACCAAAGAGCCTAAGCTTGGGGATGCCCCGGAAGGCATCCCCTCTTTCGTCTTCAATCCATCGGTAAATTTACTTGAGGCTATATTTTTATTCACCACATGATATGTGTTTTGCTTGGAGCGTCTTGTATGATATGAGTCTTTGCTTTTTAGTTTTCCACAATCATCCTTGCTGAACACATCTTTTTGAGAGAGACACGCTGAATCGTGAATTTATTAGCATACTCTATGTGCTTCACTTATATCTTTTGAGCTAGGCAATGTTGCTCTAGTGCTTCACTTATATCTTTTTAGAGCACGGTGGTGTTTTATTTTATAGAAATCATTGAACTCTCGTACTTCACTTATATTATTTTGAGAGTCTTTAAAACAGCATGGTAATTGGTTTAGGTTATGAATTTAGTCCTAATATAATGGGCATCCAAGAGGGATATAACAAAAACTTTCATATAAAGTGCATTGGATACTATGAGAAGTTTGATTCCTTGCATATAGTTTTGAGATATGAAGATGGTAATATGAGAGTCATGCTAGTGAGTAATTGTGAATTGGAAGAAATACTTGTGTTAAAGTTTGTGATTCCCGTAGCTTGCACGTATGGTGAACCGTTATGTAACGAAGTCGGAGCATGATTTGTTTAATGATTGTCAACCTTTGTGTGAGGGTCGGGAGCGCGTGATGGTTAACTCCTACCAACCTCTCCCCTAGGAGCATGCGTCTAATGCTTTGTTTCGATAACTAATAGACTTTTGCAATAAGTATGTGAGTTTTTTATGACTAATGTTGAGTCCATGGATTATACACACTCTCACCCTTCCACCATTGCTAGCCTCTCTAGTACCGCGCAACTTTCGCCGATGCATCAAACCCACCTTCCTCAAAACAGCCACCATATATTTTCCTCAATACAGCCACCATATATTTTCCTCAAAACAGCCACCTTATATTTTCCTCAAAACAGCCACCATACCTAGCTATTATGGCATTTCCATAGCCATTCCGAGATATATTGCCATGCAAGTTCCATCGTTCCATTTTTCATGACACGCACCATCACTTTCATATTGCATATAGAGTCATCTTTTGTTCTAGGTACCGAGTTGTAATTTTTCCTTTTGAGTTATAAGTAAATAAAAGTGTGATGATTTTCATTATTAGAGCATTTGTCCCGTGAGAGAAAAGGATGATGGAAGCTATGAATCCCTCACAAGTTGGGACGAGTCTCCGGACTTTACAAATAATAAAAGAGGCCAGCGAAGCCCAAATAAAAAAAAGAGGCCAAAAAGCCCACCAAAATAAAAAAAATGAAAAAAAATGAGAGAAACAGAGAAGGGACAATGCTACTATCTTTTTCCACACTTGTGCTTCAAAGTAGCACCATGATCTTCATGATAGAGAGTCTCCTATTTTGTCACTTTCATATAACTAGTGGAATTTTTCATCATATGCACAACCACTTAGTTTTCTTTTTGAGCTTTCATACACTTATAGCTCTAGTGCATTTGTTGCATGGCAATGCCTACTCACTCACATTGATATCTATTGATGGGCATCTCCATAGCCCGTTGATACGCCTAGTTGATGTGAGACTATCTTCTCCTTTTTCCTTGCAACCTCCACCATATTCTAGTTCCACCTATAGTGCTATATACATGGCTCACGCCCATGTATTGCGTGAGAGTTGAAAAGGTTTGAGAACATAAAAAGTGTGAAACAATTGCTTGACTTGTCATCGGGGTTGTGCATGATTTAGATACTTTGTGTGGGGAAGATGGAGCATAGCCAGACCATATGATTTTGTAGCGATAACTTTCTAAGGCCATGTTATTTCGAAAGGACGCAATTGCCTTGTTAGTATGCTTGAAGTATTACTGTTTTTATGTCAATATTAGACTTTTGTTTTGAATCTCATGGATCTGAATATTCATGCCACAATAAAGAATATTACATGGATAAATATGTTAGGTAGCATTCCACATCAAAAATTCTGTTTTTATCATTTACCTACTCGAGGACGAGCACTAATTAAGCTTGGGGATGCTTGATACGTCTCCAACGTATCTATAATTTTTGATTGTTCCATGCTATTATATTATCTGTTTTGGATGTTTTATATGCATTAATATGCTATTTTATATTATTTTTGGGACTAACCTATTAATCTAAAGCCTAGTGCCAGTTTCTGTTTTTTCCTTGTTTTTGAGTATTACAGATAAGGAATATTAAACGGAGTCCAAACGGAATAAAATCTTCGGAATGATTTTTCTTGGACCAGAAGAAACCCAGCAAACTTGGAGATGAAGGTAGGGGACCTGCCGTGGCATCACAAGCCACCAGGGCGCGCCCTAGGGGGGCGTCCCCCTGGCTTGTGGCCCCACCGCAGACCTCCTAACCCTATTCTTTTGGCCTATAAATTCCCAAATATTCCCTGGATACTAAAAAGAGCCACGAAAATACTTTTCCGCCGCCGAAAGCCTCTGTTCCCGTGATATCTAATATTGGAGCCTTTTCCGGTAATCTGCCGGAGGGGGATTCGATCACGGAGGGCATCTACATCAACTCCATTGCCCCTTCGATGATGCGTGAGTAGTTTACCACAGACCTTCGGGTCCATAGCTAGTAGCTAGATGGCTTCTTCTCTCTCTTTGTTCTTCAATACCATGTTCTTCATGATCTTCATGGAGATCTATCCGATGTAATACTCTTTTGCGGTGTGTTTGTCGAGATCCGATGAATTGTGGGTTTATGTTCAGATTATCTATGAATATTATTTGAATCTTCTCTGAATTCTTATATGCATGATTTCATATCTTTGCAAGTCTCTTCGAGTTATTTGTTTGGTTTGGCCAACTAGATTGGTAATTCTTGCAATGGGAGAAGTGCTTAGTTTTGGGTTCAATCTTGCGGTGTCCTCACCCAGTGACAAAGTAGGGGTAGCGAGGCACGTATTTGTATTGTTGCCATCGAGGATAAAAAGATGGGGTTTTCATCATATTGCTTGAGTTTATCCCTCTACATCATGTCATCTTACCTAATGCGTTACTCTGTTCTTCATGAACTTAATACTCTAGATGCAGGCAGGAGTCGGTCGATGTGTGGAGTAATAGTAGTAGATGCAGAATCATTTCGGTCTACTTGACACAGACGTGATGTCTATATGCATAATCATTGCCTTGGATATCTTCATAATTCTTTGCTTTTCTATCAATTGCTCGACAGTAATTTGTTCACCCACCGTATTATTTTCCTTCATGAGAGAAGCCTCTAGTGAAACCTATGGCCCCCGGGTCTATTTTCCATCTTATACTTTCAGATCTAAAATGAAAAATACCAAAATTATCTCGCTGCATTATTTTTACTTTTGTTTTACTTTACGTTCTAGCAATCTATTATATCTATCTCTATCAGATCTCATCCTTGCAAATAACCGTGAAGGGATTGACAACCCCTTTATAGAGTTGGGTGCAAGTGTTTGATTATTTGTGTAGATACATCTATTGGGGACTTGCTTGTATCTCCTACTGGATTGATACCTTGGTTCTCAACAACTGAGGGAAATACTTATCTACTTTGCTGCATCACCCTTTCCTCTTCAAGGGAAAACCAACGCATGCTCAAGAAGTAGCAGACGACCATGGGTTGTTTTCACAGACATCGGGAACACCGTTGGTCCCTTCATGGATGATACTTGTGATGTACATCATGCGACATGTCTACCAATGAGTGGACTCTTTGTTTAGTGTCGTCAGGGGAAAGGCATTGTTCGGGTGCTTACCTCGGGTGTGTAATATACCGCGAGTCGTGGCTTGACACGGAAGTTCCCCGAGTCTTGTGGGTAAAGTGTGTAACCTCTGCAGAGTGTAAAACTATTCAAATAGCCGTGTCCATGGTCAAGGATAGTTGGATGACCGCTCTTGGGCTACATCCATTGTTTACAAAAACTTGGTGTGAGTGTGTGGGAAAGGAATACTTGAGTTAAGTCAAATGACTTGACATGATGATGGAACATGAAATGTTCAAAACATGTTTATATTGATATGTGCAACCTGTTTGTATGGTTACTCAGAAGCTCATGATGCATGTTTTTACATGTTGATAGGACATACCATTGCACTCAAATTAGCTTTCCGCAAAATTACCCATTCAGTTCTATATCATGCTTTGTTATTGCCTTTTTCCAAACATGGGTTGCTTGCGAGTACATTCAAAGTACTCATTGGCTTGCCACTGGTTATTTTATTGGCCAGGCATGAAAGAACAAGATATAATGAAGAGTACCTTGGTGACGTACATGCGAGCTAGGACGCTTCTGAGTCATAATGCCTATAGAGTTAAGGCAGAAGGCATGGGTTCATGCTATCGTTGAAGATTTCTGCTGCGAGTTTATGAAGACTTGGCCATGAAGGCCATATTTGAGTAAAACAGTACGTAATGGATGTAGGAATCTTGTTATTCAGTTTCTGTGTTTTCAGTGAGCATTGATCTCTGGGAGCACTGTGCACATACATTCGGTGATCACGACTTATGAGTCGGGGTCCCCACATAGAGCCACCATGGACCTCTAGGCACCGAATTCCCATGGAGACCGCAATCCGAAGTCCATGCAGCAATGCCTCGTACTTTGCTATGTTATTAGAATCGGTGTACATAATTTGCAGTACGTACCGAATGTTGTCACCTGTGGACGATGTAAGTACCACTACAACCCCTAATCCGGTAAGCATTTTCGAGCCGTCAAAGTACATTGTCCAATGCTTGTATGTACTGTACTCTTGAAGGAGCTCGGCTTTGGTCCATTCTGCCATGAAGTCAGCGAGCACCTAAGATTTAATAGCTTGGCGTGGTCGATATGAGAGTTCAAAGGGCAAGAGTTCAATTGCCCATTTGGTGATTTGTCCCATGGCAACTGTACTGTTGATGATATTGTTAACGGGAACTTCGGATGCCACGTTAACTGATCATTCTTGAAAGTAATGCCTTAGTTTCCGAGATGCCATAAATACCGCTATGCTATTTTTTGGATAGTGGGGATACCTCATTTTACAGGGGGTGAGCACCTCGGGTGCGTAATACACACGTCGTTGGACCTAGAACTTGTGACCTTCCATGTCGAGTTTGACGACGAGGACCGCGCTGACGACCTGGTTTGTGGCTGACATGTATAACAACATCGACTCACTACTCACTAGCTCCGGGTGCGACCAATATAGGGTTAGTGGCAAGGAGAGCTTTAATATCCTCTAGACCGGCCCCTGCTTCACTAGTCCATTTAAAATCCTTGGTCTGCTTTAGTAGCCTGTATAGGGGTAATGCCCTCTCCCCAAGACGGGACATGAATTGACTGACAGCCACCACACATCCTGCCAACTTTTGGACGTGTTCAGTTCGGTAGGTAGCTCCAGGCGGGCAAGAGCTCGGATTTTATCAGGGTTAGCCTCTATCCCTCTATGGGATATGATAAACCCGGGCAGTTTACCAGTCGGTACTCCGAAGACACACTTCTCCGGATTGAGCTTAATTTAATATGCTCGGAGACTGGCAAATGTTTCGCAGAGGTCATCAACCAGATGCCTAACGTTTCTAGTTTAACAACCACAACATCAACGTATGCTTCTACTGTTTTGCCAATCTGTTTTTCCAGGCATTTTTGAATCATGCGTTGGTATGTTGTTGTAACAACTCAAATGCAACATTCCATATTTGTAACCATTTCCATGTGATCAACGTTGTATGACTTTCCATGTTTGTAACCATTTCCATTCAATGTTTGTTTCATGTCATCATTTCCATCATGGCATCATTGTATTTTCATCATGTGTGGTTTGTGATGTGATGTGGTGTGTGTGTGTGTGTGTGTGTGTGTGTGTGTTTGAGTGATGTACATTGCCACTACCTATCTGCCATGATCACGTTTGCGAAAACCCCTCCAATTCCATCTCCATAATCCTTCCCCTTCTTGTTTCTTTGGTATTTTTGCAATGGTTGCTTTCCTGCCTTAATTTAATGTCCACCATTTTTCTAAATTACCTAGACCTTGATAAGATCACCTCTTCCAAGTTTCAGCCCCTTTTGAAAAGTTTTGGTCAGATTTCAAATTAACTCAAGTATGAAATAAATGCAAACTTGATTTAATTTCCTGTCCTTCAAAATTGCCAAAGCATTTTATTCAAATAGTGCACAATTTTGTGATTCCAAAATTATTTTTATCTCAACCAAAAACCCTCTCATTCCCCCTCGGCATTTCCATCTTTTTTTCCTAATTAAATAGGAAAAGAAATGCCAGAGGGAGAGAGAGAGAGAGAGCAAGCCCATGCGTGGCCCAGCAGCCAGCCTAGCTTCGCAGCCTAGCCGCTCGTCCGCGCGCCTGCCCACCTTTTCTCACTCGCGCACCCGCTCGCCCATAGCCCGTACACGCACTATTGCAACCGCACCCACCTTTTCGTCAACCTCCAGCTCGCCCCGCGCACATGGCGTGTCCAAGAGTGCCCGAGTTCCACCTCAGCATTCGGGCCTCCTATAAAGCCATCTGTTGTGTTCCCGGGAGTCCTAGGGTTCTTCTCGTCCTACCTCCGACGCCAACAGGTGAGTAGCACCACCAGATCCACCCAATCAAGCACCTCCCGAACGCATCAGAGAACAAGCTCATGGCGCCGCCTTGAGCATCGTCCTCCCCTGCCTCGCCGACTGTGTCCGTCTTCTTCCCCTTCATCGACTATGTCCACAAAGTTGACTACGAGGAGATACGAGCTTTCACTATGACCCCTACTTATTCTTCTTCAACTCCGGCCGCCGAAGCTGTTCGATCGATGCCGCGCTCGCACACGACCACCTCCCGACAAGCCAAGGCCACCGACATGTTCATGGTGAGAAGTCCTGCCGTTCCCCCCTTTAACTATGTCGATTGCGTGCTCTGAGTGAGGATGTCGTGGGCACCCAAATCCGTCGCCTTTGTACCTCGTCTCCGACGAGTGCTCCGACCATGTTTAGTCGCGCACGTTCGTTCAACATGTTCCCCTCCGTGCGTAGGTCTCGTTTTTGCCGTCAAACGCCGCATTTGTCCCCTCTTCCATTGCATTTGTGCTCGCCGTTGCCGCCTCTGTACCATGTCACTGGTGTTGTCTCTATCGTCATTCGGTGTCATGGCTTGCACGAGTGCATGCGAGATTTGTTTGCGAGTCGATTCGTGCCCTCCGCCGTGCTTTTGGGGTGCCGGGGCAACTCCCACACGACCCCGCCATGCTCTGCCTTGTCGCCGTTGTCTCCCATGTTTTCCCCTGCTGCTCTACTTTGCGAGTCGCTGACTCGTGGGCCCAAGAGCTCTCGAGGGTTAAGCCAAACCCCCATCGACCCCTTTCCTCGCAAACTGACCGAGCTAGCCGAGCTGGTCGAGCCGAACCAACTCCACCACAGTGGCCCGCGTTCGATCCCCCGTGGGCACACATATGCTCCCCTTTTTTGATTTATTTCTCTCATTGACAGGCCTGCCCCACCTGTCATTGACCCTGTAGCCCTTCTCTGTTTGTGTGACCCCAGGGCCCACCTACAAGTCTCTATGGCTATCTCCTTGTGTGTGTGCATAGTATTTTTACCCTTGTTTGTTTTATTCCAGACTAGGAAATTCCATTTTGGGAATAATTCCATTTTTGTACATTCCATTTTTGGCATATTCCATATTTGGCATTTCTGAAAATCCACATTAGGTAGTATTTCATAGGTTGCATTGTGGCATTTTTCTTAACATGAACATATACATATTATATATGAAAATGGGGTAAAAATATCCAATGAATCCATATGTGGCATTAGTTTTGCATTTTGAGAAAGTTCTATGACATGTCATTTTACATGATATGGCATTTTGCGAATTTTGTGTGATTTAATCCATGCACCATATGAATAAACATTGAACATGAGTTATGGTCATTTTTACATATACTTGCTAATAGTATTTTGCCATGCCATTAAATCCATGTGTTGCCACTATTTTCATCATGTAAACTTGCATAATCAATGTTGCTATTTTTGAGCTAGCTAAATTTCACCAAGTTTGAAACTGTTATAACAACATAGCATTTTGCCTTGATGAATGCCATGAATCTGTGATCCTATGAATAAGCTCATGTTGAATGAATTGTAATCCATGATGTATAATACCATGTTGTGCAATTTCATGCCATGATAAGTCCTGTAGCATATTTAAATCTTTCCGGGTAACTACCTTCATGCTAACTTCGTGCTGTGAAAATCTATGATTTTCACCAAGTCATAATTTGTAACATCATATTGTAATATTGTGAGCTCATTTCCAATGAATCCCTACATCTGACCGACCTGAACCGTTTGGATGAAATGATGTGCATTAAACATACTACAACCACATGTCATTTATGAGCATTTTAGATTCCTGTAGCTTGTTGTTTTGTGGGTTGCAAAGTGCTATGTTACTGTTTGTGGCAAATTGCATTGCATTTTTGTTTTGATCATTGTGTGAGTTCTATGCATTGGTTTTTCATGATATTTATATTAGTTTCATCTAAAGTTTCATGTCCTATCCAGTGGCATGCTTGGGATGCCAAGATTTTGCCTCTATCCTTCCTCATGTCTAGATCTATCAATGTTTCCTTCTGTGTCTTGTCGTGAGTGTTCTGGGAGAACCGTTACTTCGATTGCGATGATCTTTCTATGCACTTGCATCATATGCACGTGTAGAATCTATTTTTTCCATGATCATGCATGTCAACATAATTAATATTGCTATTATGTAAATAATGTTTAAACCACTAATTTTGCATATGAAGTGTTGCTTGATCCATGCTTCACATGGATCAAGACTTCATTTAATGTGACTAGTGTAGGATTGCCATGCTAATTATATTATATGGTCATACATCATTCTTGTTGTGCATTTTGCAATGGTTGTGTGTTTATCGGATGCTTGTTCTTTCTTGTGGGTAATACCGAGTGAAGAGTCCGAGTTTCAGGAACCTGTCGAGAACGCTTACGTGGTGCAAGCTTGTTATCCCACTGAAAAATCACAAGGCAAGATGATCATTACCTTGGATATAGTTAGTATCTTTACTATGCTAGTTGTCTCGTTGCTATCGCTATGTCTCACTTCCTACCACTTGTCTGTCAAGTCTCCCAACATGCTGCGATAAGCCTACTACCCTCCACATCTTAGCAACACCGTTGTTTGGCAAAGTTACCGCTTGCTCAGCACCTCTTATAGCATTGATAGTTGTAGGTGCAGGTGGATCCATGTGATAACATGGATATCTTGGGATATCACATTATTCTTGCTATTTAATTTAATGCATCTATACACTTGGTAAAGGGTGGAAGGCTTGGCCTCTTGCTTGGTGTTTTATTCCACTCTTACCGCCTTAGTTCGTGTTTACCGGTGTTATGTTCCATATTGAGCACTCGTAACATGCTTGCAGTTGTTATGGGGACCACCTTGATTATTCGTTTTGGGATAAAACTCTTCCGGCAAGGCCCAACATTGGCACTACATTTGCTAATAACTAATAAAATTGCATAGGGAGTAGCTACCCAATGGATAATTAGTAAACAAACCGGGCCAGTGCTCCTCATGAGTGTTATTCCAAAATAGAGCACCGTGCGGGGCCACCCTGGGGCAACTTCGATTTTTAATTTGGCCACCATACGCTTCGCCTATCCTGTAGTACCCTGAGAACAAGATACATGCGGCTCCTATTGTGATCTGGCCTGCCGGGCGGTCTTACTAGATTTGTTTTACCTTTAACGAATATCTTTTGCACCAGGATTCCGAGTATACTAAGGGCAATCCCGCGGTTGGGATTTTCCACTGCAGCTTGTGGCTAGTTAGTGATGGATGAGTTGGAGCACCCCTGCAGGGTTAAATCTTTCTGAAAGCCGTGCTCGCGGTTATTTGGCAACTTGGAAATTTATAATACCCGGTTATAGAAAACTTGAAGTATATCCAATTAAAATACACCAACTTTGTGCATAACCGTGATCGTCTCTTTTCGAGGGAGTTCGGGAAGAGAACACATCGGGGTTATGTTTGACTTGTAAGTAGGTGTTCAGGATCACTTCTTGATCATAACTAGTTCACGACCGTTAGTCGTAGAACACTCATCTTATTCTTGTACTCATAAGTTAGCCAATTAAAATGCTTAGTGTTGCTGCAACCTCACCACTTAACCATGCCATACCTAGAAGTTTAGATAGTCTTGGTACCCTGGGTAATGAGATTGTTGAGTCCTCGGGCTCACAGATCCCTACAACAACGTAGGTGCAGGTACAGATGATCTTGATGCCGATGATGCCATGACACTCAAGTGGGAGTACGATGAGGATTGTGGCCCCATGTACGTGACATACCCCGATGAGTAAAGGTGGATGCCTTGGTCGACAGCCTGGGATTTGCTTGATGGATGTCATCTTTTCGTTCGATTTTGTCCGTTGTCGGACCCTCTTTTTCTGAATGATGATTGTATGGATGATTGTATTTCAATTATTAATGTTGTAGCATGTGGGGAGTGTAAGACAACTCCATATACTCATCTCCTCTTTACATGTATTGTGATGATACCCATTCTTTTGAAGCGGCTCGAAATGCGCTGCTATCCTCATCGTGGCCCTCAGGCCGTCGCGAAGATAGTACCGCATTTTGGGCATGACAAGTTGGTATCAGAGCAGTACCGACCATAGGAGCCCCTTTGCTTGGTCGGAACTTGGCTGTGTCGTGTTTAGTAAAAAAACAATATTTTGAGTCTATTTATATATCAGAGAGTTGGAATTCTTTTTACGCATCTTCCCTTTGTCACTCTGGTGAGGATTCGTGATGTAGGAATAATTCCTTCCACTTCTCACTCAAATTTTTAGAATCATGTGGGTATTTTGGAACCTCTACGATGTCGGTGTGACAGAATTCTGTTCTTGGTGCCTCCTATCATTTTGGGGTTGTGGCAGCATCCCAGGGAGTTGAGGTCCAAAGTTTTCTTGTGATACATGCTAGCATTTAGTTTCCTTAGTATCTCAGCACGAAGATGTTCGAAATCGCTTCAATACTATTAGTGGCGAGAGGAGTTTGGTGTCACCCAGCACTGGGGGGAGTGTCCAGATGTACTACCATGTTTAGTATCGTTGTGATTATGAGGGTCATACGTAGATGCGTTTCCGAGACCTTTGGTTATGTGTTGACGGATGTGATACATTGGAAAGTTGTAGGACCGAAAGTATGTCTAAAGGGGCGGGGTGATTAGACTACTTGACCAAATAAAAGTCGACTTTTTCCCAATTTTAAGTGTTGGCAGATTTTAGCATTCATAGCAAGTCAAGCACACCCTACACATGCATATCTAAGAGTGTAGCAGCGGAAAGTAAAGACAAGCATGAGTAGTAAAGGAAGGGTAGTAAGATCAAACGCAATTTGTAGACACGATGATTTTTCCCGTGGTTCCGATAGGTGGTGCTGTCGTACGTCCACGTTTATGGAGTCTTCAACCCATGGAGGGTAACGGTCGCGAGAGTCCACGGAGGGCTCCACCCATATGGGTCCACGAAGTAGCAACCTTGACTATTCCATATCGGTTTCCGTCCACGAAGGACTAGCCTCACTATGGGTAGATCTTCACGAAGTAGGCGATCTCCTTGCCCTTACAGACTTCTTGGTTCAACTCCACAACATGAAGTAGGAGGCTCCCAAGCGACACCTAACCAATCTAGGAGGCACCACCCTCCAAAAGGTAATAGGCTCGGCAATGTCGATGAACTCCTTGCTCTTGTGCTTCAAGATGATAGACTCCTCAACACACAATCACTCTCTCACAGATTTGGCTATGGTGGAAGAGATTGATTTGGTGGAAAGCAACTTGGGGAGGCTAGAGATCAAGATTCATATGGTTGGAATGGAATGGCTTGATCTCAACACATGAGTAGGTGGCTCTCTCTCAGAAAATAGGATGGGGCAAGTATGGAATAGTTCTGAGTGCTTCTCTATCGAGTGGGTGGTGGTGAAGGGGTATATATAGGCATCTCCAAAAATCCAACCGTTACACCTAAAGTGACCAACTCGGTGACACCGATGTGTGAATCTCGGTGGTACCGAAGTGACCAAAAGGCAGTAACTTTTGAATCTCGGTTAGACCGATATATAACTCTCGGTGGTACCGATCAGGTGACCAACGGTCAGATTGCGCAATCTCGGTGACGTCAATTCTCACATCTCGGTGGTACCGATTTTCGACCATGGCTTACCAGAGAGTTGGTCTAGAAACTCGGTGGTGCCGATCCACAATTCTCGGTGGTACCGATTCCTGTGAATGGCTATCCAGAGAGTTGGTCCAGAAACTCGGTGAGACCGACTGGTAAATCTCGGTGGTACCGAAGACTGAAAATAGCTAAACAGAGAGTTGGCAATTGAACTCGGTGGCACCGATGCAGAATCGGTTGCACCGACTGGCTAGGGTTTGGCATGGGTCTGTCTGAGTTTGGGAATTGGTGGCACCGAGTGGAAAGTGTTGGTTGCACCGATTTTGGATATTTGACTTTGGACAAACTTTTTTGGAAGAGCTTGTGGGTGTTTTTGGTGACTATCACTTGTGCACGTATGAGCATTTTGTTCACCAACGATACCTTACCCCCTTTTAATAGTATTGGCTTTCCTATGGACTCAAAGTGATTTCTCACAAAGTAAAATGTAGAGTCCTCTTGCTTGAAGCTTTGCCAATCCATTTCCTTGCATCTTGGGGTATCTCCACAATCCTTTTGCCATCCCTATCATTGAACTTTTCCTGAAATGTGCTTAGTGGAAACATTAGTTCAATGACATATATGTTGTTATTAATTACCAAAACCACCAAGGGAGCAAATGTGCTTTTAATCTCCCCCTTTTTGGTAATTGATGACAACATAAAGATCAAAGCTTCGACATATGATATAATCAATGAATATAATCGTCGCTTTGAGAATTATGTGATAAGCAAGAGCTCCCCCTAAATTTGTGCATTATTTTAAATTTGTGTTTGAATACAAATGCACAATAGATTAGGTACATGGGGCACTCTTTCATGTCACATACAACTTGGTGGTGTGCGAGAATAATAAGAATGAACATCATATCACAACACAATCAAGCAAAGGTGAATGATCATCTCATAAGCATCATAATGATAGGAAATAGTAGCAACACACATTAAGCGTATGATCAAACACCACATAGTTCAACACAAACAACCAAAAGATCAAATGTTTTTGAGAAAGCGATAAAAACCAAACGCTCTCTCACTCGAAGCCTAAAGATCTATATACACTTCTCCCCCTTTGTCAACAAGTTACCAAAAAGTTCAAAGGTGTATATCTAAGCGCTCTTCTGGGGCTGATCTCCTCAACGTTGTCCTCAAGATCTGGCTGTAGGGGCAAATGGGGCCTGTCAAGAGCAAAAATGTGCTTCTCCAGCTTGGAGTTGATGAGCATCTGAATGTAGGGTGCATAACAGCATGAGTGCTTCTGATCAGCAGCAACCCTCTTCACAGTCTCTACTATCAAATCCATCACCCTTATCCTGGTGTGTCTATCAAGGTGGATCAGCATGTTGATGGAATAGCCTCTGATCATCTTGTCATCTCCAGACTTAGGCATCAATGTGTGCCTCAAGATAGTGTTCATGGTGCGGAGGCCAGCCTGGAGGAAGTAAATGGATCCAAACTTGTGTGATTTCAAGTTGGCAGCAGGGATCTCATTGTACATATTCTTCATAGAATCATGGCTCTCCTTGGATTCAGAATAGACATCCAAGTCACCATCTTCCACCTCTGGGACTCCTAAGATGGTAGCCCATTCCTCAACAGAAGACTCATATCTTGCTCCTTCAGTCATCCATACAATTCTACCATCTCCATAGAAGTGAGCAGTGGAGTAGAATTGCATGATCATCTCGTCGTTCCATGCAGTGAATTCTTTGCCAACAAATTCATCTAGGCCAATGCAATGAAAATTGTCTTGAACATTTGGAAAGTAATCTTCATTAGCCTTGATATACTTCCAGTCAACGTATCTCATGTCACTCACAGCTGGGCTCTTGTCAAGCAAGATTGTCTCATAGAAATCTTGTTGCTCCTTGGTGCAGAACCTATAGTCCACAGCTGTCTTTCTCCTCTATGCATATGGATCAGTTGCTCTCCATGCCCTCAAACCAGAATCCTTCCTCTTCTTCATGTGTTCAGCAATCAGGTGGCTGGCATTGTGTTCTGGAAGGTGTGGTCTGAGCTTCATCAAAGCAGTGAAGTCATCATCATCTTCAGCTTCCATAAAAGTGGTGGTCTTGTTCTTGGAAGAAGCTGGAATCTCTCTGGAGAACCTCTTGGGTTTGTCAGCAGTAGCAGCCTTCTTGGGAGCAGATTTGGTCCTCTTGGAAGTGTTAGTCTTGGGCATAGCATCTGCCATAAGCTTATTTTTCTTCTTGGGAGGGGCTTTGCAGCTGGCTGTACCTCCTCCTCTGCAGCAGCTGGCTCCTCTGGATCCTCATACGTAGAGGTAGGCCTGCCTACAACATAAACAATCCTCTTCCTGGATCTCTTCTTCTCTCCTGCCTTCTTAGGCATAGACTTCTTGGGAGGCTCAACTGTCATGGTTGCTCTGGAGCTCTCAGGTGCTCTAACTGTCTCAGAGCTAGCATACTCCTTTCTCACAACTTTCTTCTTCTTGGAAGAAGTGGCAGCAGCAGTGTCCTTGACAGACTTGTCCTGCTTTGACTTGGGAGACACTTCATCATGTATGAAGTCCCCATCTTCCTCATCAGAATTGAGCTTTCTTCTAGTCCTTGTAGCAGCCTTGGGCAAGTCAGGGGAACTAGGCACATCATCAAAACTCTCTTCAGGGCTAGAGCCTGAGTCCATATCCACACTCTGCTCTCTGAGATCATTCTGGCTAACTTCAGCATCTGACATATCTGACCTTGTGAAAAGAATATAGAGGAGAAGAGGGGTTGAGCAACACAAAGCATAGAGATTTTCAAAATTTTCAACAAGGAAGACATTAGTTTTAGCTTTCTGCAGAAGGTATTTCGGTGTCACCGAGTGGTATTTTTCGGAGTCACCGAGACAGACCTTATACATCAACAGAGACTTGGCAGCCTTTTCGGTGGAACCGAAAAGTTTGCCTCGGTCTCACCGATATGGTTCTCAGTAACCCTAAACACGATCGGTGGAACCGATTTTTTCAACTCGGTGGTACCGAGATGCAATCTGCGGACAGCTGACCCTAAAATCTTCATTGTTCACTAATCTACGAGAACTCTGGTGGATAGGGAGGATTCCACACAGTGGCTTATAGATAAGAACGCGCAAGAATTAGACGGTGGAGCGCAAGAGAGGATCGGATCCGTACCCTAGCTTGGTGACGGTCCGCTACGGCGAAGACGGCGGCGAAGATGCCTGTCGACGGTGAGGATCCTAGCGGCGGAGGAGCACGGGGAGACAAGGGCGACGACCAGGGGGTCCTTTTCAGCAGCTTAGGGTTTTGGAGCGCGACGGTTTGAGGAGTGAATTTCAAAGCGTCGGGTCCACAGCATATATACCCCTTGCTGTCGGTGACACCGGTTCGAAATTTTTGGTGTCACCGAGTTTCTCAACTGTCAGCTGACAGGGAAACTCGGTGTAACTGAGAATAAGGAATCGGTGTTACCGAGATGAAAAACCAGATCAACCCTTGGCAATCGGTGAAACCGAGAAATGTTTATTGGTCACACCGAGTTGCACTTGGGAGGTTTTGGAGTGCAGCCCTTTTCGACACGGAACTCCGAGTGCATCTCACACAGAGGGATCGAGAAGTGCTAGATCAAGTTTTGTGATGCAGCAAGAAAAGAATATGAGGTGAGAAAGCATAGATAGCTGGAGAGTGGTCCTAGGCATTCTTGTCCATCCAATTGGCAAAAGAGAAAACAAAAGCCAAATAGCAACAATTGGATGTCCTCGAATGGATAAATAAATGCAGACCAACATGCTCACTCAATAAGATGTCAAATGAAATCATGGCAAACATGCACAAACATACTAGCATCTATCAAGCATTTTGGCGATGACGGAGTCATCTATATATGAGTATATTGACTTAGGAGCAAAGTAAGAATACTTGATCATAGGTCATACTCATCGTTTAAGCACAAGTGGGGTTACCACTTTTACATAAAGCACTTAATGTTGTCACATACTAAGAGATGCTTTGAATCAAGTCTTAGAGTAAAGCTCCCCCTTGATGTGACATCCCCCCATAGGAGGGATCAACTAACCTTGGGTTTTGTCGATGAAGACTTCATGTAGGTGAAGTAGTGGTGGATGCTCAAAGTTGATGAAGATCACCATGAGTTGGGAGCATCCTTGTTGTGTCCTTACTCTTCTCACCTACATGGGTTAGTCCCAACACACAAGAGACAAATACAAGGATATCTATGGACATGGAGTGCAAAGCATGTGTGATGATGTCCATTGATTTGTTGATTACCTTGTCCCTTGCTTACCTTTGAGGGAACGTGTGACTCCTTGAACCATTGCATAGAGTTGATGTTGATTGCAAATGGTTCTTGCCAATAATGAATGTGAGTGAATTTCATTGGCGAAGTCACCCCTCAAGAACTTTCTAGTTCTTCTTCTTGGGGACCCACATCAACTTGATGGGGATCCTTGGTGTTGAAGTAGCCTTTGTAGAAGTTGAGCTTGAAGTAGCCTTGGGAACCCACTCCACCAAAGCTTGGGATTCATCTTCATATGAGTCAATGTCCTCTTGAAGCTTGTTCTTGCCCTTGAGCTTGTGGTCTTGTGGTGGAAGGTCTTCTTGAGTGTTTGTTCCCTTGGGAGGAGTATTTTCATACTTCTCCTTTTGAGGAACAAACTTGGGCTTGGGGTATTGACCTTCTTCCCATTCAATTCCATTAGCGTTGAAGTAGCCAATGCCATGGTTCTTTCGGTATCCACCGTGCTTGCGTACAATTTCCTCAAATTGCTTACACCCGGCAAGACTCTTGTAGATACCTTTCTCTATAATTCCTTTTAATAAAGCATTTTCTTGCTCAAGTGTAACTTGGCTAAGAGAATCATCATTAGTGGAATCAATAGAACTACTAGAAGCAACATTTAACACCCTGGATTTTGCCCATTTTCTTTTTCTTTTGATTTTGGTCTGGTTTTGCTTTTTCGTGGTTTGGTAGTCTTGGAACCTGGAAGGATCACCCTTGATTCCTCTTCCCTAGTGGCTTGCCAACCTCTAAACCATCCCAAGACCTTGTCATTTCCATCCTGAACCAATCCCAATAATCTTTTTCTTGGGAATATTCCTTTTACTATTAAAGGAATAATCTTGATTGCTCTGGGTTGTGAAGCAACTCACATTTCTATCATTCCAAAAATTCCCAAATAATTCTCATAAATTTTTGGGGACATATCTTCCTCAAATATGTCAAAACCTATCCTTGCCATGTTCAAAAATATCTCACCAATATTCCTTTTCCTATTCTGCCCCAGATGGCATTTTGTGAAGCAAGTGTCATTTATCTTTGCTTGCTTGCTCCCAAACTTTTTGGGCACTCTTTCCTATCCATATCTTTGCCACATGACAAAATTCAAGTCAACTGGCTAGTAAACATTTCTTGGCAAATTTACAAAGTTTCTGATCCAGAGGAAGCTTTGTGAAGCAAGTGCTAGCTAAGAGCATGCAAATGAGTTGAAATTTTGCAGGCATCTTCATATGCTCAAATCATGACTCTCCTCAAGATTTGAGCATCATCCCATCTTCCATGTGACCACAGCATCAAATCTTGGCTTCTGGTCATATTTTCCTGTTGTGAAGCAACTATATTTTATATTGCTTCATAATGGCTGGAAATTTACCAGAGCATTCTCCTACTCATATAACCAATCTCCACCAAATTTTAGCTCATTCCATCTAGCCATTTTCCCTCAGGAATTTTCCTAAGATTCTGGTCAGAGAGGTCCATTATGAAGGAAGTACCATTTTGGCTTGCCCAAATGGCATGAAATTTTTATGGCACTCTCATATGACCAAATCATTATCAAATGCCCATTTTCAGCTCAAGGAAACACTATATGTGAGTGCCACATCCAGATTAGCCTTTCTGTCCAGTAAAGCCCTTTGAACTGCAAGTGCCAGATTAACTACTCCATTTGATCTCAACCTTGGCCATCATGATCACCTTAGTATGTGATAACCCTCAGCTAAAGATCAGGATTAATCCCCAGCTGAATCTCCCCCACCCCACTCCAAACACCTTGCTGTTCCCGATCAAATCTGCTAGTTGTGGTCATATCAAGCTCCTCTATGCCTGTTTTCTTCCTCTTTGGCTTTCTCGTTCGATTGACCCTTCCTTCTGACATGATTAGACCGGTCAGGGTGCACCGCGTGCGTCAGCTCACGCGGTGACCAGGCAGCCGGTGTGCCATATGCGCGCTCTGACAAGTGGAGCCCTCGGTCTCGTCCGTTTCCCCGCTCCCTCGACATCTAGCCATGTCCAGCAGCTTCCTCTCGGCGCCTTCCTTCTCCTGGACCCCTCTCCCCCTCTCAAGTCCCCTCCTACGTGGTGCAATAGCGCGCCCGTGGCATGGCCGGTTCTGCCACCACCGTGTCCGGTTGCCTACGCCGTCCCGAGCCCTCCCGATCCTTCCCAGCCTCGCCTGAGCTCTCTCTGCCCCTCCGTGACCTCTCGGGAAGCCTCTCCCCTCCTCCAGGCGGGCTCCCGAAGCTCCGCCGCCCGGCGCACGCATCGCCGCGGCCGTGGCCGAGACCAGTGTCGCCCCGCCTATTTAAAGGCCCTCGAGCCCCTCCCGAGCTGCTCATCGCCCTCGCCGCACTCCTCTTCCCCTCCCCATCCTCCTTCCCGAGCCCCGGAGCTCCTCTCCACCTCCATTGGCCGCCATGGTCGCCCGCGGTCTCCTCCTAAATTCGCCTAATGCCGAGCCTCTCCTTCCCTTCCTCCACCACCAGTAGACCACCTCTATGCCGGCGGACCTCCTCATCCCCTCTTTTTAGCACCGGAGCCATCGTGGCCACGTACCCGCGGTAGCCACCGCCGCTGTCCACGGCCACCGCGTGGAGCCGTCGCTGCGACCCTCCTTCGGCGTCCGTGCCCGGTGCAGGTGGAAGCGGCGCACCCCTCTGGTCCCGTCGAAGCTTTCTCCGTGGCCGTAGATGGCCGGGGGCGACGGGGCCCTCGCTGGCGCATGGCTCGGCCAGCCTCTTCTCTGGCTCCAGTCGGGGGAGGAAGAAGGAGGAGGAGGAGGAGAGAGAAGGTGGCGTGGGGACCACCTGTCGGCGAGAGGAGGCCCGGTCCAGCTGGATAAGTGGAGACGCATTCCATCTTTTATGCTTTCCTCGTTAGAAAGCGCATTTCCTCAAAAGACGCCACCAGTTTTTACCCAGGGACCCAGAAGTAAATAGTTTATTTACAAAAAGGTCCTTCAACTTCAACGCCTCATATCTTCTCCTCCGGGACTCCGATCGAAGTGATTCCAAAGCCCACGTCTTCGTCTCATCGAGCCCGTCATGTTGGTATCATTTTCATGGTGTGTTCACACAGTGAAAATGACCATTCTGCCCTTGTCCGTAAACAGTCCCCTCCGAGAGAGAACTGTTTTCGGCAATCCTTCCGCGGCCTTTCCGCACTTCTTCCCAGTGGTTCCTTCATCCCAGGCAAGCCAGGACACCCATTCCATGAAGTCTTTCAATAGCATTACCTATTTAATTGAATTATTGGCATTTACAAATGAATTACTTTCATTTATTTGTTGTATAATAATTCATAGCAATTTAAATTAAATGCCTAGTTGCTGCCATCTTAAGTATTGTGATAAACCACTATGTTTGCCAAGTGAACTTAGTGGGTTGATCTTGAGTCACCTGTTCGGGCTTACCCGTGCAACCACATTTGCCGGTATGGGATGGCCTTGACTTGGCCTGACTGCGTGATCTTTCACCGGTACCACCAAAGAGGGAAGGTTATGCGTGCGTGCTACCCTGGCCCGGTAGGCGGCGATAACCTTGTGAGCCCAGTTGAGTTGTATGGGCCCGTCCCCGTTTGGGACAGTTTAGTAGTCCCCGTTTGGGATAGATAGCCCCCGTTTGGGACTATTTAGTTTGGCCACGACGGTGGCAGGTGTCATGAGGACACAGGGGCCACCCAAGGCAGACCTCCGGGGGAGGATGAGTGCCGGTGGTACGATGAAAGAGTCACGGGTCAGGCAGGTTTCGTTGAAGCAATGCTGGTCCACCCGAAGGGGATCACGAGGCTGGATGCTTCATGGTGTGGGTAAAGTGCGCAACCTCTGCAGAGTGTAAAATCTATTCGAATAGCCGCATCCACGGTATTGGACAGCCCGTCCAGACCTCAGTAGATGGTCAACCGTATCAATGATAGTAATGATGGAAGAACTCATCGTATGATCGGAAGTACTCGATGGCTTATGAGTATTCCGAGGGTTGTGGGACAACCCGAATGAGAGTAAGTTAATGACCTGTGCAGTAAGTGAATTGCATAAGTATTTAAAATGATGATTGCCATGCTATTGTTTGCTGCATTGTTTGGTTGTCGTGAGCTTGCGAGTACATTCAAAGTACTCACCTGGCGTATCATGCCAGTTTGCAGGTCAGATTTGCTTCGTTGTCGAAGATGCCGAGTGCGCGAGCTAGGATAAGCGTTCTAGCCACAGTCCCTGCGAAGTGGAGTCCATCATCGCCGTTGTTGTTCCGCTGCCTAGAGTTACTCCGCATTCTCGGACTGTTCCGCTGTTAGCATAGGACTACCCTGGGCAGGCGTAGTATTGCCATACCGATGTAATCCATGTATCCTTGTAACCATTTCTATAGTAATAAAGAGCTGATTTGTTCTATGCCAACAGTGCCGTATTCTAGAAGACTTGTCCCTGGGCTAGAATACGGGGCGTTCCGGTCTCCTCTGAGCCGGGGTGCCACAAGCGTTGGTATCAGAGCAGGTCTGGATATAGGACGCCCTAGATCACGCGAGTGTTAGTAACCGATAGTATAGGATCCAGTTGGTTTGCTGCACTCGTTTGTTGCATTTGTTTGTGCATAGCATGCATATAGGCTAGATATCTTATCACTAACGATGGACCTGGTGAGTGTAGGTGGCATCGGTTTCAATTCACCACCTGCACTCTCCAGTTTGTATGCCTGTTCCTTGGTGTGGTGTTATCTCCGTCCCAGCGGAGTGATGCCAAGGTGCCTGGTAGTGTCGATCCCATGCAGGACTGAGGCACCGGTACCACACCAACTCATTCTCTTCAGCCACCCCTATTGTTTCGGTGATAGACATGTTTCTATCCCGGATCTTGCCCATCCCTCTAGCTGCGATGGCAACCCTTACTGATCTTGCTTATCAGAAAAGGGCAATGCCGCAAGCCTTCTTTTTCATCGCTATCCCTTCCTCCCATCCATCCTCTGGACGAGTACGGTTTTCTTCCGTCCGCTTGATGATGATGTGGTCGTGATCCTTGTGTTCCGACCCACGATCACCAAGTTCGTCCTCGCCACCGTGTCCGTCCAGATGGAACCGGTGTAAGCCCCTGTTTGGTGTAGCTTTGTTTACGCCAACTCCTTCCACACATTGATTCACTTTCGTGCACACCGCCACAGCATGTTAGACCGTAGCACCGGAGTTCTAGCGAGATTTGTGTGCTTAAGTAGGAATGCATATTATTGCTGTCAATAGCTGTAGCATATGATATTGCTTGTGTGTGACCTTGATGCTTTGTGTGCTTTTGTTTTAGTCATTTCTTTTGCTTCTTCCTTTGGTCCCTTCTTGTTACCTTATTTCCCCTTATGGAAGTTGCTCACCGACACTGGACTCAAGGAAATCAGTGAAGAGACAGTCATTTGGAAGTTCAGTTCAGCAATATGGAATCTTCAGCAGACTGCATTATATCAGGAATATCGGGCCTGAATATAAATGATATCCTAGCTGGATTGGTTACCAGCATCAAGTATACATCAGTGCAACCTTCACCGCAGAAATCATCGAATCAGCAAGACGATAGACTGTGTGCCCGATCCACAGAACATTCCGCGTCAAAGGTACGATTCATATACACGGTTGAGTCTGCCATGAGCACAATTTACACCCTTCTATATTCTGGAAGCAAGTCAGAATGTGCTATGAACTTAGTGTTCAGCAAGAAGGATAGCCGAATACCCTGTTGCATACAACAAGTAACCCACAGCAGGAACATTAAGGGATATATATATATATATATATACACTCAGCCCATATATGGCAAAAAGGAAAGCTTCAGATATGAGCAACCCAGTCTTTCTCCGCAAGCTATCAGAGAAGCTTACGATGCAAGGTCTCTCTGTCTTCCCCGATACGGCACATGGATATCTTCCAGTGCAAGATACTCAGGCTTCTTCAGTAAGATACCGCCGCAGCTTCTGGCCTAAGGTACCGAGTCTTCCCTACCAAGTCTTTAAGAGGGAAAGCTTCTGAGGTACGGTACCCAGTCTTCTTTAGGAAGCCATTTTTTACAAAAACTTCGAGTACGAGCAATTTAGTCTTCATTAGCAAGATAATCTCGATGGCTTCCAGCACAAACTATGCAATCTTCGTCAGCAAGGTATCGCATCGACATCCGTACAAGCTATTCCACCGACAGTTGGCAGCATATGACCATGCATTCCAAGGATCAGATCCGCAACAATTTGGTCAGAAGGCAAAAAGTCAGTCAGGACACAAGCCTGCTTCAGGAATCAAGCGCTCAGCTGCATATACTCAATAGATATGGTGGACATGCTGCCAAGGCCATATGAGTCAATCATACAATGATGCCAGCCGGTGAGAATCCGACTATTGCATGAGCTATGTAAGAAGAAGAAGAATGCCAGTTATACCCTTCAGTGAGATGACCAACAACCTATGGATAAGCTGTATGGGACGCGGATGAACCCTTGCCCGTCTTTCTTTGGTGACGGCACCACGCGTGTGTTCTGAGCTGTTTTCGGCCGTCCGGGGTGGATGCCGACTTTTATTTCTCTTGTCAGCATCTGGCCCGTGTTCTGAGCTGTTTTTCGGCCGTCTCGGGCAGCTGTTGAGTTTCTTTCCGTAGCAGTGACCCTATGCTCTGAGCTGTTTCTCGGCCGTCTTAGGGAACTGCTACTTTCTTCTTATCGACACTGTCTCATGCTCTGAGCTGCTTTTCAGCCGTCTTGAGTCAGGGTTGAGTTACTCCAGTAATGTCCCAGATCTGAGTTGTAAAGACCGTTCTGGTGGCTACTGGTTTATTTGCCGGTTTCATCCAAGGGTTCAGACGGTCGTTACCCTATAGCTACAACTTGTTAAGTAATATGCGTGTCGGAATATTGTACCTGGCAGCCCCATGGTCATCCGAAGAATCAAAAATGCATCAAGGCCAAGCTCTTTTAGATAAGGATCCAAGCAAAGAGAACCATAATGAAGGAGCAAGATTGGCCATACAGGTATGATAATGATTGCAAGATCAACATGGTACAGATACTCAAAACAGTCGGGTTCGGTACCAATCACAGTAGGTACACACCCATGGAGTCTATTCCATTTGCATGGACCCCATATCGAGTCAACCACTCAGCCAGCTATACATTGTCAGAGTCGTCAGAAGGAGATATTCAAGCTTGTCAGACTGAGTAATCGGAAGGATGAATAATAGTCTCAAAGCATGTGTCCTCACATATGAGAATCAGTTAAAGAATAGCCTGCCGTGAACAAGACTCTGCTGCCAGGACCACTGTCAGGCCCGTCTATGGATACTATCATAATAAAACCGTACACCTTTATGCTGGTTATGACAGGTGACGGTTAAATCTTTAGCATGGATGTGATACTCGAGATGGTGAAGATACCCAAGGATGATTTAGCAATTCGTGTGAGAAGTCAGATTCCGCCAGGAGAATGGTACGATTCCAAGTACTGTTTTGAACCCGGAGGACACACAGCCATTTAAAGCCAACCAATGCAAGGAGTAAAGAATTTCGTGTCCACCAAGAGAATCTATTCACGACTCAATGGGCGGTCGTCCGTATTGGACTTCAACACAACACGTCCATGAGGAACAACTCCCGGACTCGCGAGAAGGACGGGTATTTCAGATGGGATAAGCCATTGCATCCAGATAGTTCGGCAGACAGAAAAGGAGTAAAGTCAGAGTAATATATGAGGTAAGATCGGTCAGAATGAAGATCCAGTGAAACCAACCACCCCGAAGCCAGGCAGCCAGTCAGATAAAATTCAGTGGGAGCATAGTACAAAGGCAAAAAGGAAACCCGAGTTGGAAACGGTTTCCTCAAGTGGGGATACTTAAGTTTAACCCCTGAGAAACTAAATCTCGAGGACGACATTTCTTTAAGGGGGGTAGGTTTGTAACACCCTGGATTTTGCCCATTTTCTTTTTCTTTTGATTTTGGTCTTGTTTTGCTTTTCCGTGGTTTGGTAGTCTTGGAACCTGGAAGGATCACACCTTGATTCCTCTTCCCTAGTGGCTTGCAGACCTCTAAACCATCCCAAGACCTTGTCATTTCCATCCTGAACCAATCCCAATAATCTTTTTCTTGGGAATATTCCTTTTACTATTAAAGGAATAACCCTAATTGCTCTGGGTTGTGAAGCAACCCACATTTCTATCATTCCAAAAATTCCCAAATAATTCTCATAAATTTTTGGGGACATATCTTCCTCAAATATGTCAAAACCTATCCTTGCCATGTTCAAAAATATCTCACCAATATTCCTTTTCCTATTCTGCCCCAGATGGCATTTTGTGAAGCAAGTGCCATTTATCTTTGCTTGCTTGCTCCCAAACTTTTTGGGCACTCTTTCCTATCCATATCTTTGCCACATGACAAAATTCAACTCAACTTGGCTAGTAAACATTTCTTGGCAAATTTACAAAGTTTCTGATCCAGAGGAAGCTTTGTGAAGCAAGTGCTAGCTAAGAGCAAGAAAATGAGTTGAAATTTTGCAGGCATCTTCATATGCTCAAATCATGACTCTCCTCAAGATTTGAGCATCATCCCATCTTCCATGTGACCATAGCATCAAATCTTGACTTCTGGTCATATTTTCCTGTTGTGAAGCAACTATATTTTATATTGCCACATAATGGCTGGAAATTTACCAGAGCATTCTCCTACTCATATAACCTATCTCCACCAAATTTTAGCTCATTCCATTTAGCCATTTTCCGTTAGGAATTTTCCTAAGATTCTGGTCAGAGAGGTCCATTATGAAGGAAGTACCATTTTGGCTTGCCCAAATGGCATGAAATTTTTATGGCACTCTCATATGACCAAATCATTATCAAATGCCCAATTTCAGCTCAAGGAAACACTATATATGAGTGCCACATCCAGATTAGCCTTTCTGTCCAGTATAGCCCTTTGAACTGCAAGTGCCAGATTAACTACTCCATTTGATCTCAACCTTGGCCATCATGATCACCTTAGTATGTGATAACCCTCAACTAAAGATCAGGATTAATCCCCAGCTGAATATCCCCCACCCCACTCCAAACAGCTTGATGTTCCCGATCAAATCTGCTAGCTGTGGTCATATCAAGCTCCTCTATACCTGTTTTCTTCCTCTTTGGATTTCTCCTTCGATTGACCCTTCCTTCTGACATGATTAGACCGGTCAGGGTGCACCGCGTGCGCCAGCTCATGCGGTGACCATGCAGCCGGCATGCCATATGCGCGCTCTGGCAAGTGGAGCCCTCGGTCTCGTCCGTTTCCCCGCTACCTCGACATCTAGCCATGTCCATCAGCTTCCTCTCGGCGCCTTCCTTCTCCTAGACCCCTCTCCCCCTCTCAAGTCCCCTCCTACGTGGTGCAGTAGCTGCGCCCGTGGCATGGCCGGTTCTGCCACCGCCGTGTCCGGTTGCCTGCGCCATCCCGAGCCCTCCCGATCCTTCCCAGCCTCGCCTGAGCTCTCTCTTCCCCTCTGTGACCTCTCGGGAAGCCTCTCCCCTCCTCCAGGCAGGCTACCGAAGCTCCGGCGCCCGGCGCACGCGTCGCCGCGGCCGTGGCCGACCCCAGTGTCGCCCCGCCTATTTAAAGGCCCTCGAGCCCCTCCCGAGCAGCTCATCGCCCTCACCGCACTCCTCTGCCCCTCCCCATCCTCCTTCCCGAGCCCCGGAGCTCCTCTCCGCCTCCAATGGCCGCCATGGTCGCCCGCGGTCTCGTCCTAAATTCGCCTAATGCCGAGCCTCTCCTTCCCTTCCTCCACCACCAATAGACCACATCTACGCTGGCGGACCTCCTCATCCCCTCTTTTTAGCGTCGGAGCCATCGTGGCCACGTACCCGCGGTAGCCACCGCCGCTGTCCACGGCCACCGCGTGGAGCCGTCGCTGCGACCCTCCCTCGGCGTCCGTGCCTGGTGCAGGTGGAAGCGGCGCACCCCTCTGGTCCCGCCGAAGCTTTCTCCGTGGCCGGAGATGGCCGGGGGCGACGGGGCCCTCGCCGGCGCACGGCTCGGCCGGCCTCTTCTCTGGCTCCAGTCGGGGGAGGAAGAAGGAGGAGGAGGAGGAGAGAGAAGGTGGCGTGGGGACCACCTGTCGGCCAGAGGAGGCCCGGTCCAGCTGGATAAGTGGAGGCACATTCCATCTTTTACACTTTCCTCGCTGGAAAGCGCATTTCCTCAAAAGACGCCACCAGTTTTTACCCAGGGACCCAGAAGTAAATAGTTTATTTACAGAAAGGTCGTTCAACTTCAACGCCTCATATCTTCTCCTCCGGGACTCCGATCGAAGTGATTCCAAAGCCCACATCTTCGTCTCGTCGAGCCCGTCATGTTGGTATCATTTTCATGGTGTGTTCACACAGTGAAAATGACCATTCTGCCCTTGTCCGTAAACAGTCCCCTCCGAGAGAGAACTGTTTCCGGCAATCCTTCTGCGGCCTTTCCGCACTTCTTCCCGGTGGTTCCTTCATCCCAGGCAAGCCAGGACACCCATTCCATGAAGTATTTCAATAGCATTACCTATTTAATTGAATTATTTGCATTTACAAATGAATTACTTTCATTTATTCGCTGTATAATAATTCATAGCAATTTAAATTAAATGCCTAGTTGCTGCCATCTTAAGTATTGTGATAAACCACTATGTTTGCCAAGTGAACTTAGTGGTTGATCTTGAGTCACCTGTCCGGGCTTACCCGTGCAACCACATTTGCCGGTATGGGACGGCCTTGACTTGGCCTGACTGCGTGATCTTTCACCGGTACCACCAAAGAGGGAAGGTTATGCGTGCGTGCTACCCTGGCCCGGTAGGCGGCGATAACCTTGTGAGCCCAGTTGAGTTGTATGGGCCCGTCCCCGTTTGGGACAGTTTAGTAGTCCCCGTTTGGGTCAGATAGCCCCCATTTGGGACTATTTAGTTTGGCCACGACGGTGGCAGGTGTCATGAGGACACAGGGGCCACCCAAGGCAGACCTCCGGGGGAGGATGAGTGCCGGTGGTACGATGAAAGAGTCACGGGTCAGGCAGGTTTCGTTGAAGCAATGCTGGTCCACCCGAAGGGGATCACGAGGCCGGATGCTTCATGGTGTGGGTAAAGTGCGCAACCTCTGCAGAGTGTAAAATCTATTCGAATAGCTGCGTCCATGGTATTGGACAGCCCGTCCAGAGCTCAGTAGATGGTCAACCGTATCAATGATAGTAATGATGGAAGAACTCATCGTATGATCGGAAGTACTCGATGGCTTATGAGTATTCCGAGGGTTGTGGGACAACCGGAATGAGAGTAGGTTAATGACCGGTGCAGTAAGTGAATTGCTTAAGTATTTAACATGATGATTGCCATGCTATTGTTTGCTGCATTGTTTGGTTGTCGTGAGCTTGCGAGTACATTCAAAGTACTCACCTGGCGTATCATGCCAGTTTGCAGGTCAGATTTGCTTGCTTGTCGAAGATGCCGAGTGCGCGAGCTAGGATAAGCGTTCTAGCCAGAGTCCCTGTGGAGTGGAGTCCATCATCGCCGTTGTTGTTTCGCTGCCTAGAGTTACTCCGCATTCTCGGACTGTTCCGCTGTTAGCATAGGACTACCCTGGGCAGGCGTAGTATTGCCGTACCAATGTAATCCATGTATCCTTGTAACCTTTTCTATAGTAATAAAGAGCTGATTTGTTCTATGCCAACAGTGCCGTATTCCAGAAGACTTGTCCCTGGGCTGGAATACGGGGCGTTCCGGTGTCCTCTGAGCCGGGGTGCCACACAACATCATTAGATTTAGCATTTTTATTGTTGCTACTAGATGAAGAACCTTTCTTGCCTTTGTTACTAGTTTGTTTAGATTTGACTTGTGGCATGAATGTAGACAAGAGTAGTCGTTTGGCTAGATAAGATGAAGTCTTCTTTCGAAGATCGCCATTAATAGCTTTAAGAAACTCATGCTCTTGCTCCAAATTGAGCTTCTCGAAGCGTAGCTTCTCATGAGTTCTTACAAGCTCTCTATGATCTTCGAGAGTAGATTCATGGGCTAACTTAAGAGTTTATTTCTTTAGTTAGTTGTTCTATTTTCATCTTATCATCATGAAATGACTTTTCTTGCCTAGCATGAGAATTATCAAGTTCATTTTGACTAACATCACTAGTTTCATCAAAGTGCAAGTCATCATCACAAAGCAAATCATCTTCATCACTATTGAAATCAAGATACTTGGGGTGTGATACCTTGGGGCCTTTAAGCATGAAGCAAATTCCACTCCCTTCATTTGGTGAATCAAATAGATCATAGGAGTTGGTAGTCACTAGTGCAAGTCCGGCAACACCTTCATCTTGACTATAGTCGGAGTTGGAGTGATAGCTTCTCTCGGAGTTGTTGTCGGAGTCAAAGGCGGAAACCCATTCACTAACATGAGCTTGATGTTTTCTTCTTGTGTAGCTCTTGGTGTACTTGTCCTTCTTCTCCAAATCCCTACTTCTCCTTGAGGGTCTTTGTTCATAACGATCATCTCTACTCCTTCTCTCTCTTTGAGGTGATTCATTCCTTGAGCTTCGTATTCTAGGTGACTCTTCTCTTCGTTTGTAGGGAGCCGTGCACTCATTGGAGTAGTGTCCGGGCTTCCCACAATTGTAGCAGTTGCGGTCACGACTTGACGAACGCTTCTATTCATATCTTGAGTTGGAGCTTCGTTCTTTGCCTCTATTCTTGTAGAACTTGTTGAATTTCTTGACCATGAGGCTTATCTCTTCATTGGTGACAAGGTTGTCGCTTGAAGTTGCGGGAGCATCACTTGTGGCTTTGTAAGCACCGCTAGACTTGTTGTGAAGCTCTTCTTTGTCTTTGAGTGTCATCTCATGAGCAACAATCCTTCCAATGACTTCCGTAGGCTTGAGATCTTTGCAGTTGGGCATCATTTGGATCAATGTGCACACGGTGTAGTATCTCTCATCCAAAGCTCGAAGTATCTTCTTGATGATGAATTTTCGGTCATTTCTTCGCTTCCTAAGCTGGCAATCTCATTGGTGATGAGAGCTAGCCTAGAGTACATCTCCGCGACTCCTTCACCATCCTTCATCTTGAACTTGTCAAGCTGACTTTGAAGAACATCCAACTTGGATTCTCTCACGGACTCGGTACCTTCGTGCATATCAACCAAAGTATCCCAAATCTCTTTTGCATTCTCAAGACGGCTGATTTTGTTGAATTCTTCGGGGCATAGGCAGTTGAAGAGAATGTCACATGCTTGAGCGTTGTATTGCAACATCTTCAATTCTTCCGCGGTTGCTTCACGATCTGGTTCCTTTCCATCACCATAGAATTCACCTTGCAAGCCAACACGAACAACAGCCCATACGGCGGGGTTATGACCAAGAATATGCATTTTCATTTTGTGCTTCCAACTAGCAAAATTAGTGCCATCAAACTACAGACCTCTACGGTGATAATTTCCCTCACTAGATGCCATACTCTCCTAGGTTGTGAGACCAATGCAATGGACACTAAAGCTCTGATACCACTTGTAGGACCGAAAGTATGTCTAGAGGGGGGTGATTAGACTACTTGGCCAAATAAAAATCTACTTTTTCCCAATTTTAAGTGTTGGCAGATTTTAGCATTCATAGCAAGTCAAGCACACCCTACACATGCATGTCTAAGAGTGTAGCAGCGGTAAGTAAAGACAAGCATGAGTAGTAAAGGAAGGGTAGGAAGATCAAACACAATTTGTAGACACGATGATTTTTCCCGTGGTTTCGATAGGTGGTGCTGCCGTACGTCCACGTTTATGGAGTTTGCAACCCACGGAGGGTAATGGTCGCGAGAGACCACGAAGGGCTCCACCCATAAGGGTCCACGAAGTAGAAACCTTGACTATTCCATAACAGTTTCCGTCCACGAAGGACTAGCCTCACTATGGGTAGATCTTCACGAAGTAGGCGATCTCCTTGCCCTTATAGACTTCTTGGTTAAACTCCACAACATGAAGTAGGAGGCTCCCAAGCGACACCTAACCAGTCTAGGAGGCACCACCCTCCAAAAGGTAATAGGCTCGGCAATGTCGATGAACTCCTTGCTCTTGTGCTTCAAGATGATAGGCTCCTCAACACACAATCACTCTCTCATAGATTTGGCTATGGTGGAAGAGATTGATTTGGTGGAAAGCAACTTGGGGAGGCTAGAGATCAAGATTCATATGGTTGGAATGGAATAGCTTGATCTCAACACATGAGTAGGTGGCTCTCTCTCAGAAAATAGGATGGGGCAAGTATGGAATAGTTCTAAGTGCTTCTCTATCGAGTGGGTGGTGGTGAAGGGGTATATATAGGCATCTCCAAAAATCCAACCGTTACACCTAAAGTGACCAACCCGGTGACACCGATGTGTGAATCTCGGTGGTACCGAAGTGACCAAAAGGCAGTAACTTTTGAATCTCGGTGAGACCGATATATAACTCTCGGTGGTACCGATCAGGTGACCAACGGTCAGATTGCGCAATCTCGGTGACGCCGATTCTCACATCTCGGTGGTACCGATTTTCGACCATGGCTTACCAAAGAGTTGGTCCAGAAACTCGGTGGCGCCGATCCACAATTCTCGGTGGTACCGATTCCTGTGAATGGCTATCCAGAGAGTTGGTCCAGAAACTCGGTGAGACCGACTGGTAAATCTCGGTGGTACCGAAGACTGAAAATAGCTAAACAGAGAGTTGGCAATTGAACTCGGTGGCACTGATGCAGAATCGGTTGCACCGACTGGCTAGGGTTTGGCATGGGTCTGTCTAAGTTTGGGAATCGGTGGCACCGAGTGGAAAGTGTTGGTAGCACCGATTTTGGATATTTGACTTTGGACAGACTTTTGTGGAAGAGCTTGTGGGTGTTTTTGGTGACTATCACTTGTGCACGTATGAGCATTTTGTTCACCAACGATACCTTACCCCCTTTTAATAGTATTGGCTTTCCTATGGACTCAAAGTGATTTCTCACAATGTAAAATGTAGAGTCCTCTTGCTTGAAGCTTTGCCAATCCATTTCCTTGCATCTTGGGGTATCTCCACAATCCTTTTGCCATCCCTATCATTGAACTTTTCCTGAAATGTGCTTAGTGGAAACATTAGTTCAATGGCATATATGTTGTTATTAATTACCAAAACCACCAAGGGAGCAAATGTGCTTTCAAAAGTAGTATCATGCTAGGAGTTGAGTGATGGATTCACTCCGTGTATATATGGACCCGATTGCATAACCAAAGGATTTGCAGTTCTCAGGTGGGAATTGTCGGCCCAGTGGGACCTTGGGTACCACGGCCCGTCTACCGGCCGAGCCAGGAGGCGACGTCGGTCTGGCCAAAGGAGGTGGATCCCCCTCTTTACTCTTCCAAGAGATTTTCCTCATGAGGGGAAGGACCCCTTGGCGTGATATCTGCCCTACCGAGGCTATCGGTGGGCACAAGCGCCTCGTGAGGCCTCCCTCGTGGTTTGGCTTCGCGAGGCAGGCTGCACGGGGCCAGTCGCGGGCCGTGACCCTTTCCACAAAGATGATTCCCCCGATGTCACGGCGAGTACAGAGGGGGAGAGCAGGAAAGTTTCCATTCTCGTGATAAGGGAGGCAGTGGAGCCCGCATCCCCGAAAGTGAGTCCCAAAGCGTTTCACCTTTGGCGTAAGTAGATCAAGACGGATCGGCGCTGCAGGACAGAATTCATCACCGAGCCCACCAACGCATCACGAAGATCACTTTAGTTGGTGGAGACAACCTTTTGTCAGGATAGGACTGGGTTCCTGTCCCTCTTTGAGTTGCCACCCTTTCGTGTGGATATTTTCGGGGAAGAGGAAAAATGCACTACAAAGGGGCAGGGGCGCCTCCATGTAAGGGATCGATCCATTTTCCTCTCCCCAAGACCTTGTGTACCTCGAGAACAAAAATCAAACACACAGCAGGAGTAGGGTATTGCACCGCTCGGTAGCCCGAACCTAGGTAGCTCGCATGTCCCTATCGTGTCCGGCGAGCAGCAGCGAGCTCGTCGTCGATCATCTTACGTTCGTTATCGAGTTGTAGGTAGCTAACCCAAGCCCCCCAGTGTTCGAATCTTATTCATGGAGAAGTTCTTGGATGCAGATCCTAGACTCCGACATTTGGCGTGCCAGGTAGGGGGACTTGCCGTCTTTGCGCCTTCGACCTCGACGTCAACCTCGACATGGACAAAGCCTGCGCCCCGGGCCTCCCCCAGGGCCCGCTCGGTGCCGCATGGCCTCCTCTTGCTGGGAGGCAGCGCAGTCGGAGGCCTCCGCGCTGTGCGCGCCTCGGGGCCGCCCCGCGCTTCGCCCACGACCGGCGGCGTTGGCCGCCCCTCTCGGGTCGTCTGTCGGATTCCTTGCGGTGTAGTCACGGTTCGAAACGGGAGCCGCGCGACCCTCCCGGGAGGCGTCGTCGCTAGTGCTTGCTCCCAGGGGCTTCACAGGGTGGCCTGCATCCCCGGCGGGTCCCAGGCCCCTCCGTCCGGCCACCACCTCAAGAGCTTCTCGCGAAGGGTGAGCGCAGCTCTGTCGGCATCCAAGTCCGCTGGCGGCCCCGGGAGGTCGGAGTCCTCCATCGCCTTCGATATGAGCGACCACCCCAAGTCCATCAGGGCCGTGGGCGCCGTCCCTCTGCTATGTACCCCCACCATCGCCATGGTAGCCGTCACCAAGACGCTAATCGACGACGTCTCGGGCCTCAACCTGCTATCAGAGGAGACCTTCGAACCACTCTAGGTGCCCTATGAGCGGCTGGCGCCCAACAGACTGTTCTTGGGCGTCATTGTAACAGCCCGAGACCGACGCTCCAGAAAATTGCCGTTTTATTCCGTTGCCTTCGCGTGATTCTTTTGTTTGTCGCATTCATCATCGCATCATTCGCGTCATCTGCATAGCATCGTCACTTGTTTTTTGAAAACTTGCATCCGTTCGTATTCGCCGGTTCTCTTCGTTCGTGTCGTCGACCGTTTTGAGACCAACCACACACGCACGCACCCGCGGCATCTTTAAAATATCATTTTTAAAGTGCGTGAAAAATATTATCGGATTGGGTCGAAACTTGGCGAGCGGTCTTAATATAGTGTAGCTAGACCGCCTGTCAAATTTCGTCGCAATGGGAGTCCGTTTGATACCCGAACGGTCAACCGTAGCGGCACCGTCATCAGTTTATCGTCAGAAGTTTTCGGTGTTTCAAATTGTCGCCGGGCTGCTCAGTTCTCCCTCTCTTCTTGGCCAACCCCCCCCCTCCATACACAGCCCACAAAGCCCAACTAACTTGTCCCTCTGTTCGTGGCCATCGGATCGCGATCGGAGGGCTCCGAAAACACCCCTAGACCCTAACCCTAGCCTCTCCTACTATAAATAGATGCCCATCCCTGCCTAATCTGGAAACCCTAGCCTTAGCCTCGAAATCCGTGCCAGCCGCCCCCATCTCCCACCTCCTCTCTCCTCCAGCCGACAGAGCCCGCCGAGCCCATCGCAGGCCTGCCCGGGCCCGAAGCCTTGCCGCCGCCCGTAGAGCAAGGAGCCCCCCGCTCCTCCCAAGCGCCTCGTCCCTGCGCCCTCGCCTCCGCATCTCCAACCCCGCCGCCTCGCCGGCCGGCCGCCGGAACGCCGACGCCAGTGACCAGCACCTCGCCGCCAAGCTAGTGCCCCGCCATAGTCATTTTATCGTTTGATTTCGTCCGTAGTCGGACCCTGCTCTTCTGTATGATGATTGTATATGTTGTTGTATTGATGTGATCTTGATTTAGCTTGTGGAGAGTGTAAGCCAATTCCATATACTCATCTCTTCTTTACATGTACTTGTAATGATATCCATTCTTACGAAATGACGAGATGCGCTTCTATCCCTGTCGAGGCCCTCGAGCCAAAATGAGGATAGGATCACATCTTGGGTGTTATAGTCATCAACGGATCTACCCGGCCTCTGGGGCAGGTGCACCTCCCAGTCACCTTTGGTACTCACGACAACTACTGCACAGAGTTGGCGGACTTCGACGTGGTTCCCATCGGCCTTCCCTACGACGCCATCCAGGGTAACCCGCGCTCTCCAAGTTCATGGCGGCGACCCACCACGCCTACATCATCGTAAAGATGCCAGGGAGCAGCGGCCCCCTCACTGTCTGCTGCGACGAGAAAGAAGCGACACAAGCCGTCGCATGCGCCTACAGGGCGCCCCGGGGTTGGACGAGCCGACACCCGCGAAAAAGAAGCTCCTTTTCTGTGGGAACCCCGACTCATAAGTCGTGATCACCGAATGCATGTGTACAGTGATCCCAGAGATCAATCCTCACTGAACACACAGAAGCTGAATAACAAGAGTCTTACATCCAAACATACTGTCTTACACAAATAAAGACCATCAAGGTCATGTCTTACATAGATAGGGCCACGAAGGCCAATCACCAAACATAACTAGCAGCATAAATCTTGAATGAAAGCATGAAACCTTGTCATCTGCCTTAACCCTATAGGCATTCTGACTTGGAAGCGTCCTAGTTCGCATGTTTGTCACCAACGAATTCTTCACCATATTCCTGCTCTTCCATGCCTGGCCAATTAAATAACCAGTGGCAAGCCAATGAGTACTTTGAATGTACACGCAAGCAACCCATGTTTTAGAAGAAGTTATAACAATGCATGATATAGCACTAAGTAGGTAAGTTGCGGAAAGCTAATTTTTGAGTGCAATGACATGATCAATCAACTTGTAAACGCATGCATCAACACGTCACAAGTATCCGTATAAATAGGTTACAGATATCAATATAAACAAGGTTTGAACATCTCATGTTCTATCATCATGTCAAGTCATTCGACTTAACTCGAGCATTCCATCTTTCTCCCACATACACACACGCATACCAAGTTTGTGAAAACATCGGACGTAGTTTAAGCAGGACCTCCAACTTTCCATGACCGTGGACACTGCTATTCAAATAGTTTTACAGTCTACAGAGGTTGCACACTTTACCCACGAGACTCGGGAAACTTCCGTGTCATCCACGACTCGCTGTATATTACATACCCGCGGTAAGTACCCGAACAATGCCTTTCTCCTGACGATACTAACAAAGAGTCCACTCATTGGTGCCATCCCCCATGATGTACATCACAAGTATCATCCATTGGGGCACGCAACGGTGTGCCCGGTTTCTGTGAAAACATCCCATGGTCGTCCTTTCAGGCACGACCCCGTATCGAGAGTGACCACGTCACTCCTGCCACTAGTAATGCGGGCTCTCTGCTAGTACCCATCAAGGTAATAAACAAAACCCCGTCCCATAAGGGGTATCGTGGTTGTACATGTAAGGTTGGGACGGTCAGCAGATCTTAAATCTCTCCATTTTCGAAAAACACACACACTCACTTGCCTAGGTACACCACTTCTTTGTCAAGTGGTTACCTAGCTCAACATCATCTCCCTCGGGCATTAGTGGCACCCGACGGGGTTTTCGAAAATTCTTTGTAATCTTTTCCTTTCTGTCACCATGCATAATCCCTTCCCATTTGCATAGCATCTACTTTAGTAACCTAACTACTTGCCACCCGCATAACCCTCATAAGGAGGTAGGGCCATGCACGATGCAAGTATCAACGAGAAAGTAATGAGGTATCCACCAAAGTGGCCACCACATCATCATGATCAATTCATCGAAACATAAGGTGCCATATGACATGCATTAAAAAGTTTCTTAGGCATGGTCAAGGGGCTGCTTCCTGGCTCAAAAAAGTCCTCGGGGTCTTGAAAGTCTTCTGGTCCAACTCCCTCGTCAAGAATGTGATCTATCGTCGCAAAGTAACGGGAATAATAAGGCAATAGCACAAAACAGGGAAAATAAATCACTGAAAAAAATGTCAAACTACTTTTGTAAAATATTAGAGTGAGAACTAAGAATACTAAAAAATACTAGTTTCTGGTTTTGAAGTGTAAAAAGTTGTGAAAACTATTTTAACAGAGGCGATTAATACCTACAATAGTGTTTTAAATAAAAACAGTGTATAAAACCTTTTCAAAAATTCTCACAAGTGGCATAATCAAATATGTTGGAATTTTACAAGATTTTTGGTGGAAGAATATTTGAATTTGGCGAATTATTTGAATTTGTTGAATATTTGGAAAATCTACAGAAAAAGAAGGAGAAAGGCTACTATGCGCTGGGCAGTTCTGTCCATAGCTGGGCTGGCCCAGCGGCCAACCAGCCCAGGCGAGTTGGCGGCCCCGCGCGCGCCATGTTTAAGCCTGACCAGCGGGGGCCAGGGGCCAGCGACAGAGGGAGAGAGAGGCGGGCAGGGCAAAGGCTGACGACCGGGCCCCACTAGCAGACCGTCGTCAACCTCTGTCCAGGGGACGACGGTGCTCACCAGCAACGATGCAGGGCACGGCGACGGCTGGCGATCATGGGAATGTGACCAGCGTCGAGCCGCTGATCCGGTGGAGGTGAAAGGGGGGGCGGAGGTGCCCTGGTTCGCCGACGACAAGCACCCGCGGCGGAGGAGCTTCGGGATATGCTTCCTTCGGTCGTCTCTGACCGCAACCTGCACGTAATCGAGGGGGAACGGCGTCAGGAGCGAGAGGGGGTTCTAGGGAAAGAGAAACAAGGGTCTGAGGGGGCCTATACCCCGAGACCTCCGGTGAGCTGAGCCATCGAAGATCGGGCTCGATCTCGAGCTCAGGCGACTCCGGGGCTGATTTGGTGGCACAGGAGGTCGATTGGGGAGGTGAGAGAGCCAACAGAGGGGAGAGAGGGGTCCGGGAACGCTTTATATAGGCGGGGCGCGAGTCCAGCGTAGACTCATGCGCCGGCGAGGTCGAGGCCGAGGCCAGAGGCCACGGGAGGATGCGGGGGTGCGTCTGGGGGGTTTCCTGGGGTCGGTCTAGGCCACAGGGAGAGAAGAGAGAGAGCGGGGGAACGCGCGCGTGCGAGGGAGGGGATTTGCCAAGAGGGGCGGCATCGAGCACGCGCTGGGGAGGCCGTTGCAGGGAGAGAGAGGAGGGGGCCGGCAGTCCAGCATGTTGCGGACGCCAAGGTGCCTCGACTGGCGCGAGGGGGAGGCTCAAGGTGGCCGGGCATGGATAGGAGAGGGAGGTCAACCCTTTGCCTGTCCTGTAGCACTCTCCAAAGCGCATCTTTTGCCAACATGATGGGCTTTTGGCATGCTCTGGCATGCCCACTTGCGTCCAGGAGTTGCAGGAGGTAGAAAACAAATGGAAAGTGGCTTAGGATGCCCTGGAAAGACCATGAGTGGGACAGAGCAGAGAGAGAGAGGTGGAAAAAGTGGCTGTCCAGAGAGGACAAACTGGGTTCTCACCCCTGCAATCATGCAACTGGGCACCAGGGTTTTCACCAGAGGTGAGGAGGGGTGGAATGGTGCTGTGGTAAATATTGGGGCTCAAGGAGAATAGAGGAAGGGGCTCAATTATTGATCTTAGCATTCCACTAGAAGGTGTTTGATCTCTGGTTGGTCTAGCTAAGCTCCTCTACTAGAGGTGAAACTTAACAGGATGAAATGGTGGGTCAAAAGAAGGGTGGTCACAAGGTTTGAGCATGATTGAAGAAAGTTGGCAATGCAAGCTTTGCCAACCCTAGAAATGGACAGAAACTGATTTTCATAGATCCAATCATGGTAATCTATTCGCCCAAATGCACCACTTGGTGTGGTGGCATTATTTGGGGATTAGAGCTTGCCCACAGAGTTTGAGATCAAATGGAGAAAGTTGGCAATGTAGAGTTGATCAAATTTGGATCTCGTTAGAGAGGGTTTTGGGATATTTTGGTGAACCAAAGCATTTGGGATTGAGATGAAACTTTGCATGATCATGACATATATCATGTGTGACATGCTTCAATTTTCCTGGATTTATATGAGAATATTTCTTATAGAAATATTTCAAAAGCTTGAAATAGGCAGAAAGGGTTTTGGAGGTTTTGTCCAATATTTTGAACATGACCATGTGTTGAAACTCATATATATGGAAAATATATGTCCACTGAGTTTCCCTAGATTTTCTCAAATATTTTGAAAGCATAAAAATAATTTTCCCTTATGAAAGACCATTTATGGCCTTAAGAAAAAGCTTTTAAATAAAATATGAAAATAATCTTTAAAAATAATACTTGGTGGTTTTGGGAAGTTTTACACATAGTAGGTTCCAAATAAACTCTTTGGCGCAAAACATTCTGCCCAATTTGAGGACTTGTAGTACAAACCTCAATTCAAGGGTTTTATAAAGCCTAATTTGAATAAATGCTTTTTGGCCAAAATAATATTTGATAAAAATAGCTTTAGGTCCTATACACATGGTATGATCATTGGGCAAGATTTTTGATCAAGAATATGAGTATGGAGATAAGAAGAATATATGTGAATTAAAACACAATCAAGCATTCAAGCAAAAAGCACTCAAGTCAATCATCACAAGTAAACAAAAGTTTTAAATGGATCCAAATTTTATAAACCATAGTATAGCAAAGTGGTACAACACAGGGTGTGACAAACGTACCCCCCCTTACAAGAATCTCGTCCCCGATATTCCTAGGCTAAGCGCTAAAAAGATAAGGGAACTCAAATCTAAGGTAGTCTTCACGCTGCTAGGTTGAATCTGCTTCAGTGTGGTTGCTCCATTGGACCTTGAAGTACTTGATGGTGCGGCTTCGGGTGCAACGCTCGGCTTCATCCAAAATGCGAACTGATCTCTCACGATAAGTGAGGTCTGGCTGAAGGTTGATGGCTTGATGATCGATGTCCTTGTAGAGGTCGGGGCGGTTGGGAACTTGGAGACACTTCCGGAGTTGTGACACGCGGAACACGTTGTGCACATCTGCTAGCTCGGAAGGTAGCTCTAGCTGGTAGGCAACCTCTCCTCGTCTGTCGGTGACCTTGAATGGGCCGATATGTCTTGGTGCGAGCTGTCCTTTGACGTGGATGCGCTGGTTTCCCTTGAGAGGTGTGACTCGGAGATAGACATAGTCCCCAACACGGAAACTCATGTCTTGGCGGTGTGAGTCGGCGTAGCTCTTTTGTCTTGACTTAGCAGTCTCTAGGCGCTGTTTGACAAGTTAAACTTGCTCTTCTTCTTCGCAGAGGATATCTGGTCCAAAGACTAGTCCTTCTCCGGTTTCTGACCAATGAGGGGAGTGTGGCACTTGCGTCCATACAACACCTCAAATGGTGCCATCTGAAGACTGGACTGGTAGTTCTTATTGTAGGAGAACTCAGCGAACAGCAAGCAATCTTCCCATTTGGCTCCATATGCCAGAACACACGCACGAAGCATATCTTCGAGTATCTGGTTCACTCGTTCCGTCTGGCCTCCGGTCTGAGGGTGAAAGGCAGTGCTGAAGGATAACTTGGTTCCCATAGCTTGTTGTAATCTATTCCAGAATCTAGAGGTAAACTGGGTACCTCGGTCTGACACGATCTCCTTAGGAACTCCATGGAGGTTCACAATCCGGTTGATGTAGAAGTTGGCCAGTTGGTTCCCATTGTAGGTGGTCTTGACGGGAATGAAGTGGGCTACCTTGGTCAGGTGATCGACAATGACCCAAATGGAATCATGTCCCTTGCATGACCTGGGTAATCCAGTGATGAAGTCCATCCCGACTTTGTCCCACTTCCATTCAGGCTCTTTGCAAGGTTGTAACGATCCAGCAGGTCGCTAATGCTCAGCTTTGACCCTCTGGCATATGTCACACTTAACGACAAAAGTGGCTATCTCCCTTTTCATGCCATGCCACCACAACCTTGCTTTGAGGTCTTGGTACATCTTGGTTCCTCCAGGATGGATGGAATACGGAGTGTCATGGGCTTCTTGCAAGATCAAATTCTTGATCACAACTTTGTGGGGCACGCAGATGCGAGTCCCAAACCATACAACTCCTTGCTCATCCACTGAGAATCCTGGGGCCTTACCTTTCTTAATCTTCCTCTTGATGCCTTCAATGTTGTCATGAACCTTATGAGCTTCCTTAATATCATCCATCAAGGTAGGCCTTTCTTCGAGGTTGGCTAGGAAACCAGGTGCAACTAGTTCCAGGCCAAAGCTTTCAAGATCTTCATACAAGGCGCGTAGCCTTTCCTTAATCATAGCATTCAAGGAACAAGCCTTTCGGCTTAAGGCATCTGCTACCACATTAGCCTTTCCAGGGTGGTATTGAACACTAAGGTCATAATCCTTGATCATCTCCAACCATCTTTGTTGCCTCATGTTCAACTCCCTTTGAGTGAAAATATACTTCAAACTCTTGTGGTCCATGTATATCTCACATCGCTTTCCCAGAAGGTAATGTCGCCATGTCTTCAAGGCATGAACAACAACTACCAACTCAAGATCGTGGGTAGAGTAGTTCGCTTCATGAGGACGTAGCTATCTGGATAGATATGCTATGAATCTGCCTTCTTGCATCAGAACACCACCAAGCCCAGTTCTTGATGCATCGCAATATATAACAAACTCCTAGTGAATATCGGGGGTGGCCAAAACGGGGGCTGTTGTCAACCTCTTCTTGAGCTCTTGGAAGTTTTCTTCGCACTTCGCTGTCCATTCGAACTTCTTGTCCTTCTTCAAAAGTTGAGTCATGGTTCTAGCTATGCCTGAGAACCCTTCGACGAACTTGCAATAATACCCCGCGAGTCCGAGGAAGCTTCTGACTTCCTTCAAATTTCTTGGGGATTGCCATTCAGTCACGGCTTCGATCTTGACAGGATCCACTAACAATCCTTCTGTAGTCAACACATGACCCAAGAATCCAACTTCATGCAGCCAGAACTCGCACTTGCTGAACTTGGCATAAAGCTGGTGCTCTCGAAGCTTATCCAGGACCAATCTCAAGTGTTGTGCATGCTTCTCTTCAGACTTGGAGAAGACGAGTATGCCATCAATGAAGACGACAACAAACTTGTCCAAGTACTCCATGAAAACTTTGTTCATGAGGTACATGAAGTAAGCAGGGGCATTGGTTAACCCAAATGACATGAACGTGTATTCATACAGGCCATCCCAGGTTACAAATGTTGCCTTCAGAATGTCTTGGGGTATGATCTTCAGCTGGTAGTACCTGGACCCGAGATCGATCTTGGAGAGTGGGTACTTGTTCGTTATTGTGACCTCATTGAGAGATTGGTAATCAACACAGAGTCATATAGTTCCATCCCTCTTTGATACAAATAGAACAGGTGATTCCCAAGGAGAGGCACTAGGGCGGATAAATCCTTTCCTGAGCTACTCAGCCAGTTGCTTCTTCAATTCAGCCAACTCTCTGGATCCCATTCTATAGGGCTTCTTATAGATCGGCCCTGCTCCGAGCATTAGCTCAATGATGAACTCAATTTCACGGTCAGGAGGCATTCCAGGCAGCTCATCAAGGAATACATCAGGGTATTCACATACCACTGGTACTTGGCCCAACTCAACTCCTGACAGGCAATTTTCTTGTGTAGCTTGAGCGGAGGAGGGGTTGGGAACATACTTGACTTCGACTCCTTGGCTATTGGTCATGGTAATAGTCCTCTTGGCACAATTCATGCCAAGGATGGTGTCCAGGCCTGACGAATCCAAAACTATGAGGTCTTCTAGGAAACCTACCCCGTTAATTCTGATCCTGACTCCTTTACATCCTATCTTGGACCTCATGACGGAACCCGGGGTTTGTATCACCATATGACTACCCAAGGGTGTAGGCTTCATACCACTCTCTAGTGCAAACTTTTGGGTAACAAAAGAATGTGAAGTTCAACAATCAAACAGTACGGTTGCTGGGATTGAGTTGACGAGGAACGTACCCAGTATGACGTCTGGGTCTTCCTGGGCTTCCTCAGCGGTGAAGTGACTCACATGACCCTCGCCATTGTTGGACTAGTTGTGGGGAGCTTGGTTCCTTGGTGGCGATTTACGGCCTTGACCTTGGTTCGGTGCATTGGGGCGTGGTGCATCTGGATTCTTGTTGGGCACTGCTTAGAGATGTGTCCAGGTTGACCACATCCAAAGCAGGTGACCTGGCTAGAGTTGTTGTTGTTCCTGCCGCGATTGTTGTTATTGGGGTTGTTGTAAGCTGGCCTAGTATTGGCATACTGCTGAGGCTGGTAGCTTGGACGAAGTGCAGGAGGTCTAGCCTGCTGAGGCTGATTGGTTGGCTTGGCTGGGGTTGGCTGCCATGAACGAGGCTTCTGGTTGCTGGAGCTACCCTTGCTGATCATCTTGCGCTTGCGAGTGTATTCCATGGCACGACGTTTGTCTTTGAGCATGAGAGCCTTGTTCACCAGGTCGAAGAATGTCCGGCAGTCGCAGACAATGAGCTGATACTGCAGGGCATGCTGGAGTCCTTCCATGAAGCATTCCATCTTACCAGCCTCGGTGTTGACATCTTCAGATGCATACCTTGACAGCAGGTTGGACTTATGCATATACTCCTTGACAAAGCCACTTCCTTGCTTCAGTGCTCGGAATTCTCTCTTCTTGATAGCCATGATCCCAGAAGGAATGTGAGCGGTGCGGAATCCTTCCTTGAAATCAGCCCAGGTGATCACACGGTCGCCTTGCATGACCTTGAATCCATCCCACCAGGCTCTGGTGGTACCTCCAAGGCAGTGAGAGGCATAAGGCACCTTCTCACGATCCTCATTGCAATTGATTAGTGCAAGGAGGTCCTCGATGGTGCGGATCCATTCATTGGTATCCGGGGGTTCAGCAGTCTCAATGAAGGATGGGGGCGAATTCCTCATGATCTCCGACAGAGTGGAGCGGCCATTGCCGTCCCTTCCTTGTTGTTGGTTGTTCATGAGGGCCTGGGCCATCTGCTAGATAGTAGCAGAGTTGGCTTGTCGCTCCTCCCGGAGAACTTGGAGAAACTGAGCTATGGTCATGTTCTCCAATGGAGGTGGTGGCGGGGGAATGTAACCGTGTGGCTGCTCCTGGTGCTCTCCAGCCTGAGCAGTCCCACCAGCTCCCTGTTGCTGGCTGGAGTTGCCGGCTTCAGGGTTGGTGAAGGAGCTGTTGCGGGTTGCAGTCACCATCCTATTTGGAGCAGCCAAGTCAAAGTACTGGGATAGAAGAGACGGGGAAGCAATAATAGAGAAAGCGCGCCTAAGGGGGTTGGTATGGTGCAAGTGTGATCAAACAGATGTTGAAAGACCAAACACATATATTAAGACAAGATAGACAATGGAGTCACTTACATGTTGCCTAAGGAAAAAGCGCGACTTGCATCGAAGCACAGACAAGAAAACGAACAATGAAACAAACAACAAGCACACATGGTTTCATATGAACCATTACACGGACTCGACTTCACACGAGGGGTACATGACTGATCCTACCCAAGGGGTTCTTGGACTCAAGTGGTGGAGTGCTCGGTCTCGTACTCACGCTCCTTAGGGTCTTCCGCCTGATTGTCATCCGTAAGGGCGTCGTCTCCGGTCGAGGGGGCGGAGAACGAGGAGGTCCATCCCGATGGTGCTTCACCGGTGGTGCGGTGAAGAGATCACGGTACTCCTTCGCACTCATGCGACTACGACGTGTGGGTGCATCGCTAGCTGGGGGTACTCCTCCTCTGTAAGCGATAGCTGGTCCTCCCTCGGGGGCTCCATCCTTCTTGATCTTGTCTGGTCTCATCTTGGCTTGACGGAGTAGCTCTCGGGTGTGGTGAAGTTCCTCACGGAGCTTCATGGACTCCTTAGTCAGGTTGTGAGCCAGACTGTCGGTGGAGAGGCTGAAGTAGGTCTGGAACCTGAGTGGCTTCCCATCCTCCTTCAATGGAATCAACGTCCAACTCTCGCCATTCTCATCCTTCTTGAAAGAGAGGTGGCGAGTGGCTGGCTCGTCAACCATCTCTGGAATGATGTCTCGAAGCTGGATAAGTGACTTGCGTGCAGCCGTCTCGACTGCGAGCGCCAGGGTCTCCATCTGTGGTCCCTCAAAGAACCAACTTGTCAGGGATTCGTTTTCCTTCACGACCACATCAACGTGGTACTCCTTCGTGGCGGCATCGACCCAGTGCTCATGGTAGAGGAAAACGGGTGGTCGGTGATACTGACACTTCTCCAGGCTATCCTCAAGAAGTAGCGGAAAGCCAGATGTTAGGAGGGCTTCAGGTACGACGGCCATCTACAATGTTTAGGGGAGAGGAGTCAACAGAGTTTTGAAAGTAGACTTAGAAAAGGTAAGAAGTGCAGAAACTCCTAAGTATAGGCACTAGGCATAGTTTGGAAAGAATTTTTATCCTAACTAACGTCCATGCTAACTAAGGCTTCCTACAGTCAGCATGTCTCTGATACCAACTCTGTGGGGACCCCGACTCATAAGTCGTGATCACCGAATGCACGTGTACAGTGTGCTGGGGAACGTTGCATGGGAAACAAAAAAAATTCCTACGCACACACAAGATCTATCCATGGTGATGAGCATCTACGAGAGGGAGAGTGGATCTACATACCCTTGTAGATCGCTAAGCGGAAGCGTTAAGAAACGCGGTTGATGTAGTCTAACGTCTTCGCGATTCAAATCGCCGAGCGTCCAGCGATCCCATCATGATCCGTCCGGCGATCAAACCACGAACCGTCTCGCGATCTTGATCATGGTCCTTCCGATCTAGCGCCGAACGGACGGCACCTCCGCGTTCAACACACGTACAGCTTGATGATGCCTTCACCTCCTCGATCCAGCGAGCGATGGTGAACTAGTAGATGAGTTCCGGCAGCACGACGGCGTGATGACGGTGGTGGTGAAGAACAATCTCCGCAGGGCTTCGCCAAGCACTACGGAAACTACGACGGAGGAAGAACTAGAGAGGCGGGGTTGCCGGCACACGGCTTGGGGAATACTTGATCTGTTCCGGGTGCTAGCCCTGCCCCTCTATTTATATGTTGAGCCCTGGGGTCGAAACTTGGAGAAAGAGCCTCCTCAAAGTCGGTTTGGCCCGCAAGGCAAGAGTCCTGATCGGACTCCAGGACCAGACGCTAGGGTCCTCGACGTCTGGCCCTAGACGCCAGGGTTCCTGGCGTCTAGCCCCTGGCCTCCGCAAAACTCCTTTTGCACCTTCCTTAAAGCCTCGTGGGCTTTACCGCTTGGCCCAAATAAAGTGTTCTCGTACCCGAACATTTCGGGAAACATCCGAAACCCCTTCCGGTGAATTCTGGAACCCTTCCGGAGACCAAACACTATTATCCCATATATCAATCTTTACCTCCGGACTATTCCGGAGTTCCTCGTCATGTCCGGAATCTCATCCGGGACTCCAAACAACCTTCGGTCACCAACATAATAAGTCAACTATACTTATATCGTCACCAAACGTTAAGTGTGTAGACCCTGCGGGTTCGAGAACTATGCAGACATGACCGAGACACCTCTACGGCCAATAACCAATAGCGGGACCTGGATGCCCATATTGGTTCCCACATATTCTACGAAGATCTTTATCGGTTGAACCTCTATGTCAAGGATTCAGTTAATCCCGTATGTTGTCCCCTTTGTTCTTCGGTATGTTACTTGCCCGAGATTCGATCGTCGGTATCTCTATACCTAGTTCAATCTCGTTACCAGCAAGTCTCTTTACTCGTTCCGTAATACAAGATCCCGTGGCTAACACTTAGTCACATTGCTTGCAAGGCTTATTGTGATGTTGTATTACCGAGTGGGCCCTGAGATACCTCTCCGTCACATGGAGTAACAAATCCCAGTCTTGATCCATGCCAACCCAACAGACACCCTCGGAGATACCTGTGGAGCACCTTTATAGTCACCCAGTTACGTTGTGATGTTTGATACACACAAGGTATTCCTCCGGTGTCAGTGAGTTGCATGATCTCATGGTCATAGGAACAGATACTTGACATGCAGAAAACTATAGCAATAAACTGACACGATCATATGCTATGTTTATAGTTTGGATCTTGTCCATCACATCATTCTCCTAATGATGTGATCCCGTTATCAAATGACATCTCATGTCTATGGCCAGGAAACCTTGACCATATTTGATCAACGAACTAGTTAACTAGAGGCATACTAGGGACACAGTGTTGTCTATGTATCCACACATGTATTTGAGTTTCCAATCAATACAATTATAGCATGGATAATAAACAATTATCATGAACAAGGAAATATGATAATAACTAAATTATTATTGCCTCTAGGGCATATTTCCAACAGTCTCCCACTTGCACTAGAGTCAATAATCTAGTTCACATCACCATGTGATTTACATTGTCTTACACCCAATGAGTTCTGGGGTTCGATCATGCTTTGCATGTGAGAGAGGTCTTTAGTCAACGATATGCAACATTCAGATCCGTGTGTTCTTTGCAAATCTATATGTCATACTGTAGATGCTACCACGCTCCACTTGGAACTATTCCAAATGACTGCTCCACTATACGTATCCGTACTGCTACTCAGAGTCGTCCCGATAGGTGTCAAAGCTTGCATCGACGTAACCCTTTACGACGAACTCTTTATCACCTCCATAATCGAGAAATATTTCCTTAGTCCTCTAGTTACTAAGGATAATCTTGACCGTTGTCCAGTGATCCACTCCTGGATCACTCTTGTACCCCTTGACAGACTCATGGCAAGGCACACACCAGGTGCGGTACACAGCATGGCATACTATACAGAGCCTATGTATAAGTCATAGGGGACGACCTTCGTCCTTTCTCTTTCTACTGCCGTGGTCTAGCTTTGAGTCTCACTCAACTCCACACCTTACAAATCAGGCAAGAACTCTTTCTTTGACTGATCCATTTTGAACTCTTTCAAAATTTTGTCAAGGTATGTACTCATTGAAAGTTTTATCAGACGTCTTGATCTATCTCTTTAGATCCTGATGCCCGATATTTAAGTAGCTTCATTCCAGGTTTTCCTTTGAAAAACTCCTTTTCAAACAACCCTTTATGCTTTCCAGAAATTCTACATCATTCCCGATCAACAATATGTCATCCACATATACTTATCAGAAATTCTATAGTGCTCCCATTCACTTTATTGTAAATACAAGTTTCTCATAAACTTTGTATAGACTCAAAAACTTTGATCACCTCATCAAAGCGTATATTCCAACTCCGAGATGCTTGCTCCAGTCCATAGAAGGATTGCTGGAGCTTGCATACACTTTAGCATCCTTAGGACTGACAAAACCTTCTGGTTGTATCACATACAACCTTTCCTCACGGATACCGTTAAGGAAACGATGTTTTGACATCCATCTGCCAGATTTCATAATCGAAAAATGCAGCAACTGCTAACATAATTCCAACAGACTTTAGCATCTCTACGGGTGAGAAAGTCTCATTGTAGTCAACTCCTTGAACTTGTGAAAAACCCATTGCCACAAGTCGAGCTTTATAGACGGTGACACTACCGTCCGCGTCCGTCTTCCTTTTAAAGATCCATTTGTTCTGAATGGCCTATTGCCCTTCAGGTAATACTTCCAAAGCCCATACTTTGTTTTCTTACATGGATCCCATCTCGGATTTCATGGCCTCTAACCATTTCTTGGAATCCGGGCCCATCATCGCTTCTCCATAGTCTCATAGGTTCATCGTTGTCCAACAACATGACCTCTAAGACAGGGTTGCCGTACCACTCAGGAGCAGCACGCGTCCTTGTCGACCTATGAGGTTCGATAGTAACTTGATCCGAAGTTTCATGATCATCATCATTAACTTCCTCTTCAACTAATGAAGGTACCACAGAAACAACTTTCTGCGCTGCGCTACTCTCTGGTTGAAACAAAGGTTCAACAACCTCATCAAGTTCTATCTTCCTCCCACTCAATTCTTTCGAGAGAAACTCTTTCTCGAGAAAGGACCCGTTTTAGCAACAAACACTTTGTGCTTGGATCTGAGATAGAAGGTTTACCCAACTGTTACGTTAGGGTATTCTATGAAGATGCATTTGTCCGCTTTGGGTTCGAGCTCATCAGGTTGAAAACCTTTTCCGCATAAGCGTCGCAGCCCCAAACATTAAGAAATGACAGCTTAGGTTTCTGCCAAACCAAAATTCATACGGTGTCATCTCAACGGACTTAGATGGTGCCCCTTTTTAAAGTGAATGTAGTTGTCTCTAATGCATAACCCCAAAACGATAGTGGCAAATTGATAAGAGACATCATAGTACGCACCATATCCAATAGAGCACGACTACGACGTTCGGACACACCATCACACTATGGTGTTCCAGGTGGCGTGAGTTGTGAAACAACTTCCATATTGTCTTAAGTTGTATACCAAACTCGTAAATCAGATATTTACCTCTACGATCATATCGTAGATATTTTATCTTCTTGTCACGATGATCTCAAACTTCACTCTGAATTTGTTTGAACTTTTCAAATGTTTCAGACTTGTGTTTCATTAAGTAAATATCTACTCAAATCATCAGTGAAGGTAGGAAAATAATGATATCCACCGCACGCTACAACACTCATTGGACCGAATACATCAACATGTATCATTTCCAATAAGTCACTTGCCCGCTCCATCATACCGGAAAATGGGGTCTTAGTCATCTTGCCCATGAGGCATGGTCCGCATGTCTCAACCGATTCGAAATCGAATGAGTCCAAAGATCCATCAGCGTGGAGTTTCTTCATGCGTTTTACACCAATATGACATTTAGCGGCAGTGCCACAAGTATGTGGTACTATCATTATTAACTTTGTATCTTTTGGCATCAACATTATGAACATGTGTATCACTACGATCAAGATTCAATAAACTATTCTCATTGGGTGCATGACCATTGAAGGTATTATTCATGTAAACAGAATAACCATTATTCTCTAACTTGAATGAATAACCGTATTGCAATAAACATGATCTAATCACGTTCATGCTCAACGCAAACACCAAATAACATTTATTTAGGTTCATCACTAATCCCGAAGGTAGAGAGAGCGTGCGATGGTGATCACATCAACCTTGGAAACACTTCCAACACTCATCGTCACCTCACCCTTAGCTAGCCTCCGTCTATTCCGTAGCTTTTATTTCGAGTTACTAACATTTAGCAACCGAACCGGTATCCAATACCCAGGTGCTACTAGGAGCACTAGTAAGGTACACATCAATAACACGTATATCAAATATACTTCTGTCGACATTGCCAGCCTTCTTATCTACCAAGTATCCAGGGGTGTTCCGCTTCAGCGACCGTTCTCCGCATAATAGAAGCACTTAGTCTCAGGTTTGGGATCAACCTTGGGTTTCTTCACTGGAGCAGCAACTGACTTGCCATCCATGAAGTTTCCCTCCTTGCCCTTGCCCTTCTCGAAACTAGTGGTTTCACTAACCATCAACACTTGATGCTCCTTCTTGATTTCTACCTTCGCGGTGTCAAACATCGCGAATAGCTCAGGGATCATTATTTCTATCCCTGGCATTTTCTAGTTCATCACGAGGCTCTAGTAGCTTAGTGACAGTGACTTGGAGAACTATATCAATCACTATCTTATCTGGAAGATCAACTCCCACTCGATTCAAGCGATTGTAGCACTCAGACAATTTGAGCACATGCTCACCGACTGAGCTAGTCTCCTTCATTTTGCAGGCAAAGAATCTTGGTGGAGGTCTCATACCTCTGAACACGGGCACGAGCCTGAGATCTCAATTTCAGCTCTTTGAACATCTCATATGTTCCGTGACGTTCAAAACGTTTTGGAGCCTCAATTCTAAGCCGTAATGCATGACGCACTAAACTATCATGTAGTCATCAAAACGTGCCTGTCAGATGTTCACAACATCTACAGACGACGCTAGAGGGGGTGGCGCACCGAGCGGTGCATTAAGGACATAAGCCTTCTGTGCAGCAATGAGGACAATCCTCAGATCACGGACCCAGTCCGCTTTATTGCTACCATCATCTTTCAACTCTATTTCTCTAGGAACATATAAAAATTAAGGGAGCTACAGCGCGATCTAGTAATCTACAACATAATTTGCAAAGACATTTTGACTATGTTCATGATAATGAGTTTAGTTAATCATATTACCTAAAAACTCCCACTCGAATTGACATCCCTCCGGTCATTCGAGTGACACATGATCCAAATCCACCAACTCAAGTCCGATCATCACGTGAGTTGAGGTGGTTTCAATGGTGAACATCTTCATGTTGATCATATCTACTATATGACTCATGTTCGACCTTTCGGTCTCTTGTGTTCCGAGGCCATGTCTGTACATGCTAGGCTCGTCAAGTTTAACCCGAGTGTTCCGCACATGCAACACCGGCTTGCACCCGTTGTATGTGAACGTAGAGTCTATCACACCCGATCATCACGTGGTGTCTTGAAACGACGAACTTTCGCAACGGTGCACACTCGGGGAGAACACAATTTATCTTGAAATTTAAGTGAGGGATCACCTTATAATGCTACCGTCGTCCTTAGCAAAATAAGATGCATAAAAGGATTAACATCACATGCAAATCATAAGTGACATGATATGGCCATGAACTTGTGATTTTGATCTCCATCTCCAAAGCACCGGCATGAACTCCATCGTCACCGGCATGACACCATGATCTCCATCAACGTGTCACCATGAGGTTGTCGCGCCGACTGTTGCTTCCACGACTATTGCTAACTCATAGCGATAAAGTAAAGCAAAAACGGCGAAAATAATTAAAGACAACCATATGGCTCCTGCCGGTTGCCGTACTCATCGACATGCAAGTCGTGATATTCTATACAATACATGATCATCTCATACATCACATATATCTCATCATGTAATTGGCCATATCACATCACAACATACCCTGCAAAAACAAGTTAGACGTCCTCTAATTGTTGTTGCAAGTTTTACGTGGCTACGACGGGTATCTAGCAAGAACAATTCTTACCTACGCAAAAACCACAACGGTGATACAAAAATTGCTATTCAACCTTCTCAAGGACCGCCTTTGTCAAATCCGATCCGACTAAAGTGGGAGAGACAGACACCCGCCAGCCATCTTTATGCAACGAAGTTACATGTCAGTCGATGGAACCGGTCTCTTGTAAGCGTACGAGTAAGGTTGGTCCGGGCCGCTTCATCCTACAATACCGCCGAATCAAGAAAAGACCAAGGGAGGAAGCAATCTGAATATCAACGCCCACAAACTCCTTTGTGTTCTACTCGAGATCTCATCTACACATAGACCTAGCTCATGATGCCACTGCTGGGGAACGTTGCATGGGAAACAAAAAAATTTCCTACGCACACACAAGATCTATCCATGGTGATGAGCATCTACGAGAGGGAGAGTGGATCTACATACCCTTGTAGATCGCTAAGCGGAAGCCTTAAGAAACGTGGTTGATGTAGTCGAACGTCTTCGCGATTCAAATCGCCGAGCATCCAGCGATCCCATCACGATCCGTCCCGCGATCAAATCACGAACCGTCTCGCGATCTTGATCATGGTCCTTCCGATCTAGCGCCGAACGGATGGCACCTCCGCGTTCAACACACGTATAGCTTGATGATGCCTTCACCTCCTCGATCCAGCGAGCGATGGTGAAGTAGTAGATGAGTTCCGGCAGCACGACGGCGTGATGACGGTGGTGGTGAAGAACAATCTCCGCAGGGCTTCGCCAAGCACTACGGAAACTACGACGGAGGAAGAACTAGAGAGGCGGGGTTGCCGGCACACGGCTTGGGGAATACTTGATCTGTTCCGGGTGCTAGCCCTGCCCCTCTATTTATATGTTGAGCCCTGGGGTCGAAACTTGGAGAAAGAGCCTCCTCAAAGTCGGTTTGGCCCGCAAGGCAAGAGTCCTGATCGGACTCGAGGACCAGACGCCAGGGTCCTCGACGTCTGGCCCTAGACGCCAGGGTTCCTGGCGTCTAGCCCCTGGCCTCCGCAAAACTCCTTTTGCACCTTCCTTAAAGCCTCGTGGGCTTTACCCCTTGGCCCAAATAAAGTGTTCTCGTACCCGAACATTTCGGGAAACATCCGAAACCCCTTTCGGTGAATTCCGGAACCCTTCCGGAGACCAAACACTATTATCCCATATATCAATCCTTACCTCCAGACTATTCCGGAGTTCCTCGTCATGTCCGGAATCTCATCCGGGACTCCAAACAACCTTCGGTCACCAACATAATAACTCAACTATACTTATATCGTCACCAAACGTTAAGTGTGTAGACCCTGCGGGTTCGAGAACTATGCAGACATAACCGAGACACCTCTACGGCCAATAACCAATAGCGGGACCTGGATGCCCATATTGGTTCCCAAATATTCTACGAAGATCTTTATCAGTTGAACCTCTATGTCAAGGATTCAGTTAATCCCGTATGCTGTTCCCTTTGTTCTTCGGTATGTTACTTGCCCGAGATTCGATCGTCGGTATCTCTATACCTAGTTCAATCTCGTTACCGGCAAGTCTCTTTACTCGTTCCATAATACAAGATCCCGTGGCTAACACTTAGTCACGTTGCTTGCAAGGCTTATTGTGATGTTGTATTACCGAGTGGGCCCTGAGATACCTCTCCGTCACATGGAGTAACAAATCCCAGTCTTGATCCATGCCAACCCAACAGACACCCTCGGAGATACCTGTAGAGCACCTTTATAGTCACCCAGTTACGTTGTGATGTTTGATACACACAAGGTATTCCTCCGGTGTCAGTGAGTTGCATGATCTCATGGTCATAGGAACAGATACTTGACATGCAGAAAACTATAGCAATAAACTGACACGATCATATGCTATGTTTATAGTTTGGGTCTTGTCCATCACATCATTCTCCTAATGATGTGATCCCGTTATCAAATGACATCTCATGTCTATGGCCAGGAAACCTTGACCATCTTTGATCAACGAACTAGTTAACTAGAGGCATACTAGGGACACAGTGTTGTCTATGTATCCACACATGTATTTGAGTTTCCAATCAATACAATTATAGCATGGATAATAAACAATTATCATGAACAAGGAAATATGATAATAACTAAATTATTATTGCCTCTAGGGCATACTTCCAACACAGTGATCCCAGAGATCAATGCTCACTGAACACACAGAAGCTGAATAACAAGAGACTTACTTCCATACATATCGTCTTACACAAATAAAGACCATCAAGGTCAAGTCTTACATAGATAGGGCCACAAAGGCCACTCACCAAACATAACTAGCAGCGGAAATCTTCAATGAAAGCGTGAACATATGCCATCTGCCTTAACCCTACAGGCATTCTGACTGGGAAGCATCCTAGTTCGCATGTTCGTCACCAACGAATTCTTCACCATATTCCTGCTCTTCCATGCCTGGCCAATTAAATACCCAGTGGCAAGCCAATGAGTACTTTGAATGTACTCGCAAGCAACCCATGTTTTGGAACAAGGTATAACAATGCATGATGTAGCACTAAGTAGGTAAGTTGCGGAAAGCTAATTTTTAAGTGCAATGACATGATCAATCAACTTGTAAAAGCATGCAACAACACATCACAAGTATCCGTATGACCAGGTTACAGATATCAATATAAACAAGGTTTGAACATCTCATGTTCTATCATCATGTCAAGTCATCCGACTTAACTCGAGCATTCCATCTTTCTCCCACATACACACACGCACACAAAGTTTGTGAAAATATCGGACGTAGCTTAAGCATGACCTCTAACTGTGCATGACCATGGACGCGGCTATTCGAAAAGTTTTACACTCTGCAGAGGTTGCACACTTTACCCACGAGACTCAGGAAACTTCCATGTCATCCACGACTCGCGGTATATTACATACCCGAGGAAAATACCCGAATAATACCTTTCTCCTGACGATACTAACAAAGAGTCCACTCGTTGGTGCCATCCCCCATGATGTACATCACAAGTATCATCCACGGGGGCACGCAACGGTGTGCCCGGTGTCTGTGAAAACAGGCCATGGTCGTCCTTTCAGGCACGACCCCGTATCGAGAGTGACCACGTCACTCCTGCCACTAGTAATGCAGGCTCTTTGCTAGTACCCATCAAGGTAATAAACAAAGCCCCGTCCCATAAGGGGTATCGTGGTTGTACATGTAAGGTTGGGACGGTCAGCAGATCTTAAATCTCTCCATTTTTAAAAAACACACACACTCACTTACCTCGGTACACCACTTCTTTGTCAAGTGGTTACCTGGCTCAACATCATCTCCCTCGGGAATTAGTGGCACCCAACGGGGTTTTCGAAAAGTCTTTGTAATCTTTTCCTTTCTGTCACCATGCATAATCCCTTCCCATTTGCGTGGCATCTACTTTAGCAACCTAACTACTTCCCACCCGCATAACCCTCATAAGGAGGTAGGGCCATGCACGATGCAAGTATCAACAAGAAAGTAACGTGGTAACCACCAAAGTGGCCACCACATCATCATGATCAATTCATCAAAACATAAGGTGCCATATGACATGCATGAAAAATATTCTTAGGCATGGTCAAGGGGCTGCTTGCCTGGCTCAACAAAGTCCTCGGGGTCTTGAAAGTCTTCTGGTCCAACTCCCTCGTCAAGAACGTGATCTATCGTCGCAAAGTAACGGGAATAATAAGGCAATAGCACAAAAGAGGGAAAATAAATCACTCAGAAAAATGTGAAACTACTTTTGTAAAATACTAGAGTGAAAACTAAGAATACTAAAAATACTAGTTTCTGGTTTTGAAGTGTAAAAAGTTGTGAAAACTATTTTAACAGAGGCTATTAATACCTAAAATATTGTTTAAAATAAAAAAAGTGTATAAAACCTTTTCAAAAATTCTCACAAGTGGAATAATCAAAAAGGTTGGAATTTTACAAGAATTTTGGTGGAAGAATATTTGAATTTGGAGAATTTTTTCAATCTTTGGAATATTTGGAAAATCTACAGAAAAGAAAAACGAGAAAGGATACTGTGCCCTGGGCGAGTTCTAGCCGTAGCTGGGCCGGCCGAGTGGCCAGCCAGCCTAGGTGAACTGGCGCCCCCGCGCGCGCCAGGTTTAAACCTGACGAACGGGGCCCAGGGGCCAGCGACAGAGTGAGAGAGACGCAGCGGGGCAGAGGCTGACGACCGGGCCCCACTGGCAGGTCGTCGTCAACCTCTGTCCAGGGGACGACGACGCTCACCAGCGAGGTTGCAGTGCACGGCGACTACTGGCGATCACGGGAATGGGACCAGCGTCGAGTCGCTCATCCGGTGGAGGTGGAAGGGGGGCTGGAGGTGCCCTGGTTCGCCGAAGACAAGCACCCGCGGCGGAGGAGCTTTGGGAGATGCTTGCTCCGGTCATCTCCGACCGCAACCTGCACGTAGGAGAGGGGGGCGGCGTCAGGAGCGAGAGGGGGTTCCAGGGAAAGAGAAAGGAGGGTTTGAGGGGGCCTATACCCTGAGATTTCCGGCTAGCCGAGCTGGCGGAGCTCGGGCTCAATCTCGAGCTCAGGCGACTCTGGGCTGATTTGGTGGCACAGGAGGTCGATTGGGGAGGTGAGAGAGCCAGCAAAGGGGAGAGAGGAGTCCGGGAATGCTTTATATAGGCGGGGCGCGAGTCCACCATAGACTCATGCGCCAGCGAGGTCGAGGACGAGGACAGAGGCCACAGGAGGATGTGGGGGTGCGTCTAGGGGGTTTCCTGGGGTCGGTCTAGGCCACGGGGAGAGAAGAGAGAGAGCGGGGGAAAGCGCGCATGCGAGGGAGGGGATTGTCCTAGAGGGGCAGCATTGGGCACGCGCTGGGAGGCCGTTGCAGGGAGAGAGAGGAGGGGGGCGGAAGTCCAGCGTGTTGCGGACGCCAAGGTGCCTCGACTGGCGCGAGGGGGAGGCTCGAGGTGGCCGGGCATGGGCAGGAGAGGGAGGTCAACCCTCTGCCTGTCCTGTAGCGCGCTCCAGAGCGCGTCATTGGCCGGCATGATGGGCTTTTGGCGCTCTCTGGCGTGCCCACTTGCGTCTAGGAGTTGCAGGAGGTAGAAAACAAATGGAAAGTGGCTTAGGATGCCGTGGAAAGACCATGAGTGGGAGAGAGCAGAGAGAGGTGGAAAAAGTGGTTGTCCAGAGAGGAGAAAGTGGGTTCTCACCCCTGCAATCATGCACCTAGGCACCAGGGTTTTTACCAAAGGTGAGGAGGGGTGGTATGGTGCTGTGGTAAAAATTGGGGCTCAAGGAGAATAGAGGAAGGGGCTCAATTATTTATCTTAGCATTCCACCAGAAGGTGTTTGCTCTCTGGTTGGGCTAGCTAAGCTCCTCTACTAGAGGTGAAACTTAACAGGATGAAATGGTGGGTCAAAACAAGGGTGATCACAAGGTTTGAGCATGATTGAAGAAAGTTGGCAATGCAAACTTTGCAAACCCAAGAGATAGGGAGAAACTGATTTTCTTAGATCCAATCATGCTAATATAGTCTCCCAAATGCACCACTTGGTGTGGTGGCATTATTTAGGGATTAGAGCCTGCCCACAAAGTTTGAGATCAAATGGAGAAAGTTGGCAATGTAGAGTTGATCAAATGTGGATCTGGTCAGAGAGGGTTTTGGGATATTTTGGTGAACCAAAGCATTTGGGATTGAGATGAACTTTGCATGATCATCACATATATCATGTGTGACATGCTAGAATTTTCCTGGATTTATTTGAGAATATTTCTTATAGAAATATTTCAAAAGCTTGAAATAGGCAGAAAGGGTTTTGGAGGGTTTTGTCCAATATTTTGAACATGACCATGTGTTGAAACTCATATATATGGAAAATATATGTCCACTGAGTTTCCCTAAATTTTCTCAAATATTTTGAAAGCATAAACATAATTTTCCCTTATGAAACACCATTTCTGGCCTTAAGAAAAATCTTTTAAATAAACTATGAAAATAATCTTTAAAAATAATATTTTATGGTTTTGGGAAGTCTTACACATAGTAGGTTCGAAATTAACTCTTTTGTGCAAAACATTCCACCCAATTTGAGGACTTCTAGTACAAACCTCAATTCAGGGGTTTTATAAAGCCTAATTTGAATAAATGCTTTTTGGCCAAATTAATATTTGATAAAAATAGCATTAGGTCCTATACACTTGGTATGATCATTGGGCAAGATTTCTGATCAAGAAGATGAGTATGGAGAGAAGAAGAATATTTGTGAATTAAAACACAATCAAGCATTCAAGCAAAAAGCACTCAAGTCAATCATCACAACTAAGCAAAAGTTCTAAATGGGTCCAAATTTTATAAACCATAGTATAGCAAAGTTGTACAACAAAGGGTGTGACATTTTCTCCCAAGAGCGGGCTAAGACCAAGAAGTTATCTTTGGATGGGGGCGCAACGGGCCCCTTCGTCACCATCGGTAGCGACCTCTCTCCCAAGCTAGAGGGCAAGCTCGTCGCGTTCCTCTGGGCGCACGTGGATATATTCGCTTGGATGGCTTCGGGCATGATCGGCGTGCCAAGGGAGGTGATTGAGCACCACCTGGCGGTGTTTCCCAACGTGTGACCTGTCAAGCAGAAGGTCCGGCGACAGGCAATCGAGAAGCAAGACTTCGTTGTCCAGGAGGTTGAGAAGATCCAAGGTGCCGGCATCATGTGCGAAGTACTCCATCCCGAGTGGGTCGCCAATCCCGTCGTCATGGACAAGCCGCACGGCGGAAAGCGCATGTGCGTCGACTTCACCAACCTTAACAAGGCCTGCCCCAAGGCCAACTTCCCACTGCCGAGGATCGATCAGATAGTGGACTCCACCGTCGGGTGTGATCTGCTTTGCTTCCTGGACGCCTTCTCGGGCTACCACCAGATCAAGATGGCGAAGGTGGATGAGGAGAAGACCGCCTTCATCACTCCTAGCGGGGTGTTCTGCTACGTATGCATGCCCTTCGGGATGAAGAGCGCGGGGGCTACCTTCCAGAGGCTGATGCGCATCTGCCTGGGGTGCCAGATGGGGAGGAACGCAGAGGCTTACATCGACGACATCGTCATCAAAACATGCGAGGTGCGCACCCTCATCAAGGACCTAGAAGAGTCATTTGCCAACCTAAGCAAGCTCAACCTGAAGCTCAACCCTGCCAAGTGCGTCTTCGGTGTCTCTTCTGGCAAGCTCCTCGGCTTCCTGGTCTACCATCGCAGCGTCGAGGCCATCCCCGAGAAGATCAGGGCCATCAAAGAAATGCGGCCGCCCCACAACCTTAAGGAGATGCAGCGCCTAGAGGGATGCATGGCCTCGCTCTGCCTCTTCATATCCAAGTTCGATGAGCGGACTCTACCTTTCTTCAAGCTCATGAAGAGGACTGGCTTCTGCGAGTGGACCCCCGAGGCAAATGCCGCCTTTGAGGAACTCAAGAGGTACCTCACGAGTCCCCCCATCATGGTCGCCCCACGCCCTCGCGAGCGCCTGCTGCCGTATTTGGTGGCCACCCCCAGACGGCCAGCGCGGCCTCGGTGGCCGAGAGTGAGGAGCGAGTCTGCGCCAAGAAACACCTAGCTATCTCTCAATTTCGGATGCCTCCACTCTAGAGGCCTTAGCTGGCTACCTCGGGGCCCCTCCGGTGCCCCCATAGAATCCTCCCCCGAAGGCCTCGAAACCGCACCAGGAGGCCTCCCGGGCTCCGCCTCCGGAGGCCCCCGAAGAACCACTTACCGAGCCTCTTGGTGGCGAGGGCTCGGAGACCATGGCCACGCGCCTCGTCGAGCACCCCGTCTACTTCGTCAGCACGATGCTACGAGACGCACGCGAGCGGTGACCTATGCAGCATAAGCTCCTCCTGGCGCTCCTCAGGCCTGTACGAAGCTGCGCCACTACTTTCTGGCTCACCAGGTCAGAGTAACATCTTCTTACCCCCTAGAGCAGGTCTTGCGGAGCCCGAACGCCACCGGCCGCGTAGCAAGTGGAACATCGAGCTGCAGTCTTTCGAGCTGGAGTTCGTCACCACCAGGACCATCAAGGGCGCATCCCTGGAGGACATCACGACGGAGTGGATGGACCCACATTAGGGCGAGCCTCATGAGGAGGCGCTCTTGCCCGAGGAGGCCTCCTGTGGGGGCTGGAGCATGCACTTCGACGGGGTCTTCGCGCGCCAGGGCCCGGGGGCTGGTGTGGTTCTCACTATGCCCACAGGTGACAAGATTTACAATGAAGTGTAGCTCTGTTTCAAGTGCTCCGACAAGGTCTCCAAAAACATCGTCGAGTAAGAGGGACTCATTGCCGAACTCAAAGCCACCATCGCACTTGGGGTCAGGCGCATCGTCATCAAAGGAGACTCACAACTCCTCGTCAACTTCTCCAACAAGAAGTATAAGCTGAAGGATGAGCACATGGCAGCTTACCTGGAGGAGTTGCACAAGCTTGAGAAGCGCTTCATGGGCATGGAGATCCAACATATCCCTTGGGGCGAAAATGGCGAGGCGGACGAGATCGCCAAGCAAGCTTCTTGTCGGGAGCCCCAGGACCCTGGGGTCTTCGAAGAGCGGCTCCTAAAGCATTCAGCGATGCCTCCGACCATCAGCTCCATGGCGCCTGAGGAGGAGCTCCCGCCGGCGCCACCAATAGATGCCCCGTACTATGGGCCTCCCTCGGGCGCTCGCCTGTTGCTGGCGCTCGAGCCACAGCCTGAGCCACCGTTGGAGACCTCGACCACGGAGACCAAGGCTTACCTGGAAGGATGCATCCTTCCGAAGATTGACGCCAAAGCGGAACGCGTGGTCCACCAGGCCGCGCTATACCACCTAAAGGAGATCGATATATACCGTCATCGCCCGAACGGAGTCGCGCTGCGATGCATCTCCAAGGTGCAGGGGCGCGAGCTGCTCGCCGACATTCATGGAGGTGACTGCGGCCATCACTCATCATCGCGCACCCTCGCGAGCAAAGCGTTCCACAACGGCTTCTACTGGCCCACAGCGTTCGAGGAAGCCGCGGAGCTGGTCCAGGCATGCGAAGCTTGCCAGTTCCACTCCAAGCAGATTCACCAGCCCACGCAAGGACTATAAACTATTCCCCTCTCATGGCCTTTTGCGGTCTGGGGGCTGGACATCCTCGTCCCTTTCCCATGCGCTACCGGAGGCTATCATTTCCTTTACGTCGCCATCGACAAGTTCACCAAGTGGGCGGATGTTGAGCCTATTCGGGCAATACTGACAGGATCCGCGGTAAGTTCATCAAGTGGTTGGTTTGCCGTTTCAGCGTCCCAAACCGCATCATCACCGACAACGACTCGCAATTCACCAACGGCCTCTTCAAATCCTATTGTGCCTCCATCGGCATGCAGATCTGCTGTGCCTCCGTAGCTCACCCTCGAAGCAACGGACAGGTGGAGTGGGCCAACGCAGAGGTCCTCAAGGGCCTCAAGACCAGCAGCTTCAAGAAGCAACTCGCGGCATGTGCCAAGGGTTGGTTGGATGAGCTTCCGTCGGTGCTATGGTCCATCCGCACCACGGCAACCAAGCCCACCGGCGAAATGCCTTTCTTCCTCGTCTACAGGGCAGAAGCGGTCCTCCCGGCCGAGATCAAGCACCGGTCCCCGTGGGTCTTAGCCTTCGATGAGTCTTGCTAGGGCGGCCTGCAGGAGGATGACCTGCTTTTTCTCGAAGGGGCCCGTCTCCAGGCGGCTCTCCGCGCAGCCAGTAGGCATTGTGTCGCTATCACAGCTGCAAGATACGCCCCCGCACCATCGAGGTGGACGACCTGGTACTGTGCCGAATCCTCTCCAGAGAAGGACTCCACAAGCTCTCGCCCATGTGGGAGGGACCCTTCAGGGTCACACACATGTCCAGGCCCGGGGAGGCCCGACTCAAATGGTGGAGGGTGCAAAACACATGGAACATCCAACATCTCCGCAAGTTCTATCCATGACCTCACGGATACGACCGAGATGGAGCTGTACAGGCTCCAGAACTTTCTCTACATGTGCTGCCTTCGGCACGCGGGAGCTCCTTTCCACACTCGTGGAAGCCCCTTGCTCCGCGCTGGCAGAGTCTGCTACCCACTTATGTGGAAGTCCCGTGCTTCATGCTAGCGGAAGCCCCATGCCCCGCGCTGATGGATTTTGACAATGAGGTCACTTTTTAGAGATACAAACCTCAGGCTGACCCGTGTCCATCACGACAGCATTTCTAGTCACCTCATGAGGGCGCTTTTCAGCTGCATCAACCTCAGCCTGATCCGTGTCCATCACGGCATCATTTCTTTTGTCATCTTTTCTGTTTGTAATGAACCCATTTTCATGCACCAGTAAAACTTATTTCCTCTAGAGCCCCGATGTTCTTGCAGCTAAACCAGGCCTCACGAGGGGTGCACGCTCACGGTCTCCCCCATGTCTATCACCGCAGGGGACCTCACCCTCGTCGAACACCCGGTGTACTACGTCAGTGCAGTGCTGCGGGACGCGCGCTCACGCTACCCCATGCAACAGAAGCTCCTCCTAGCGCTTCTTGTCGCTTCGAGGAAACTGCGCCACTACTTCCAGGGACATCCCATCAAGGTCGTCTCTATGTACCCCTTGGAGAAGGTCCTGCGCAACCCCAACGCGGCGGGAAGAGACGCCGAATGGAACATCGAGCTGCAGGCCTTCAACATAGAGTTCAGCACGACCAGGGTCATCAAAGGGGCAGCCCTAGCAGACTTCGTGGCGGAGTGGACAGACGCCCTCGACCGGGGGCTGGACGGGAGCCAGTCCCTCACCCTTGGTGATGAGGCACCTGAGGGTTGGATCATGCATTTTGACGGAGCCTTCACGCACATGGGAGCAGGGGCTGGGGTCGTGCTCACTTCCCCGGTAGGCGACAAGCTCCGTTACGCTGTGCAGCTCTGTTTCCAGCATGGAGAGAAGGTCTCCAACAACATCGCGGAGTACGAGGGCCTCATTGCCGGCCTCAAGGCGGCGGCGGCCTTGGGGGTTCGGTTCCTCACCGTCATGGGCGACTCCCAGCTCCTCGTCAACTTCTCCAACAAAGAGTATACACCCAAGGACAAGCACATGGAGGCGTATTTGGAAGAGGTACATAAGATCGAAAAGCATTTTTAGGGCTTGGAATTGCAGCACATCCCGCGCGGCGCGAACAAGGAAGCCGATGACATCGCCAAGAGGGCGTCGCGCTACGAGCCCCAGGAGCCGGGCGTCTTCGAGGAGCGGCTCTTCAAACCCTCCGCGGCGCCACCCACTGAGGACCTGGTGCCACGAAATGAGGAGCTCCCCCCAGCGCCGCCCTCGGGGGCTCCGGACTGTGGACAGGCCTCAGGAGCCCGACTGCTCCTGGCACTGGAGCCTCAGGTCGACGATTGGATGCAGGAGTTCAGGGCGTACCTACGTCACGGCACGCTACCGGAAAAGGAGGAAGACACGGAGCGCGTAGCACGGCAAGCCACGGCCTACTGCCTGCAGGACGGTGACTTGTACCGCAGGCGCCCAAACGACGTCGCGCTGCGATGCATCTCCAAGGAGCAGGGGTGCGAGTTGTTGGCCGACATCCATGGAGGGGACTGCGGGCACCACTCCTCGTCGCGCACCCTTGCAGGAAAGGCGTTCCGATCAGGCTTCTACTGGCCCTCGGTGCTTAACGACGCCGTCGAGCTGGTCCGGTCTTGCGAGGCCTGCCAGTTCCACGCCAAACAAATTCACCAGCCCGCCCAGGGCCTCCAGACCATCCCGCTCTCCTAGCCCTTTGCGGTCTGGGGGCTGGACATACTGGGGCCCTTCCCACGGGCAGCAGGCGGGTACCGCTACCTCTACGTCGCCATCGACAAGTTCACCAAGTGGGCGGAGGTGGAGCCCGTGCGCACCATCCCAGCTGGATCAGCCGTCAAGTTCATCAAGGGCCTCGTAAGCCGATTCGGCGTCCCCAACCGCATCATCACCGACAACGGTTCGCAGTTCACAAGTAACCTCTTCAGGACCTATTGCGCTAACCTTGGAACGCAGATATGCTACGCCTCGGTAGCCCACCCACGGAGCAACGGCCAGGCGGAGCGCGCCAACGCGGAGGTCCTGCGAGGCCTCAAGGCAAGGAGCTTCAAGAAGAAGCTTTAAGCTTGCGGCAAGGGTTTGGTCGATGAGCTCCAGTCCGTACTGTGGTCCAGCTGCACCACCATGACTAAGCCCACCGGCGAGACCCCGTTCTTCCTCGTCTACGGAGCCGAAGCCGTCCTCCCACACGAGGTCAAGCACCGGTCCCCGCGGGTCTTGGCATTCGACGAGGAGCGTCAGGATGCCGCGCGAGGAACGGACCTCGTGCTCGGGGAGGAGGCACGTTGCCGAGCCTCGCTCCGAGCTGCAAGGTACCAGCAGGCGCTACGGCGCTACCACTGCCGTAACATCCGCTCCAGGACCCTCAAAGTCAGAGACCTCGTCCTGAGGCGGGTTCTCTCCAGGGAGGGCCTGCACAAGCTCTCGCCCATGTGGGAGGGCCCGTTCAAGGTCGCTGACATCTCCAGGCCTGGCGCCGTGCGCCTGGAGACTCAGGACGGGGTCCCCATCCAGAATGCCTGGAACATCCAGCACCTCCGGAAGTTCTACCCGTGACACTCTCACGTAATAATGAGTGGGATGTATACGCCCGGAGCCCCCCGAGGACGCGGAGGGGTTCCTTCCCACGCAATGTCGAAGCCACAGCTCCGCGCTGGCGGACAACACTGCCCTCCAATGGCTATGCCCATGCAACGTGGATGCCCTACGCTCAGCGCTGGGGGAAGACGAAGATGAAGACTAGTTTAGGTGCCGGATGCGGCTGTTATTTGCTCTTCTGATGTTTGGATTTGCCAACTTTTCTAAAACAAAACTCGGGGTTTTTTCCAATCATGTTTTAAAGAAAAGGGTCAGGGATTTGTTTTCATCGCCATTTCCTATCTTGGGTTCTCTCTCTTCGAGTCGATTACTCGCCTGCTCGCCTCCCCCTCGCACCCTGTGAGCGGGGGCTGGGGGGCACGGTGCTCGCACCTCGCCAAGGCCTTGGCGCCCGGATTCTCGCGTGGTACTCCCGGATGAGTCAGCAGGCGCGTGTCGCTTCATACTCGCTCAGGGGCTCAACTCACGGCCCGACGCGCCATCTCGAAGCCTCGGGAGGCCCGCCCCTCCCGGGGCAGGAAACAATTTTTTTCTTTGGGGAGCTGCTTGAGCATCAAAGGGGGCTCCTGAGCAGCACGCCTCAGGAGCCTTACCGGTCATATAGCCACTCGCCCCTTGATGTCATCCTGGTGATCCGGTCGGCATCAAGGGTGTCGAGGCCTCACCTCGTAGTTGCGTCCAGGTGATCCGGTCATACATTACGGTGGTAGGGAAATGTGCGGGACTGGGACCTGCCGACGTAGAGCTGCTTGAGCGTCAAAGGGGGCTCCTGAACAGCATGCCTCCGGAGCCTTACCGGTCATATAGCCACTCGCCCCTTGATGTCGTCCTGGTGATCCGGTCGGCATCAAGGGTGTCAAGGCCTCACCTCGTAGTTGCGTCCTGGTGATCCGGTCGTACATTACGGTGGTCGGGAAATGTGCGGGACTGGGGCCTGCAGACACAGAGTGCCGAAAGGGCTTCCAACCTGCCTCACTCGTAAGAAGAAGAAGTCCCCAGGACGTCCGTACTCCCCAAGCACCATAGCCACGCCTCCCGACCCTGGAGCCTACCACGAGCATGTCAAGCTAAGTACCCTAATCACGACCGGCAGGAGGTTTCAACTAACAAAAACGCAAAGGCCAGGACACGTGACAAAAGTGCTGATAAAAAAGAGGCAAGCGCCCAAATTTATTACATGCCCGCAGGGCCTCCCTTGGTTCTTTGATTGCAGGAACGGGAAACGAGGAGGAGAAAGAAAGTGAGAAAGCCCCCACGGGGGCTGCCGCTCCGGGAGCCCTGGCGTCGGCACACCAGTGCTCAGTCGGTGTCCTCCTCTTGCTTCACGGGCCTGTGGAGGCGCGCCGGCACGGACGCTTCTAGAGCGGAGGAGCGACGTCGCGGCGGCTGGCTACCCCCCAAGGTCCGGGCGCGCCAGCGCGGTGGCACATCATAGCTATTGTCGCTACTGTTGCTTGGGCTCCCCTCGGAGGGGGTGTCGCTGCTGCTGGAGGTGCGGCGCCCGTCGTGAAGGGCAAGCTCATCTCCAAGATCGCCGCGGCCGTCGTCTTCCGGGCAGCACCCCAGGCGCTCGCCCTCTCCCCCAAAGATCTTAACGAAGAGCGTCGCCACCCCGTCGTACTTGAAGTGAAGGGTGCGCCTCCCCTCCAGGCCACGGGCACGGGCAAACGTCTGCCACCCGCGGTTCAGGTACGCGTAACCCCCGGGGGTGACCTCGACCTCCACCCACGATGCCGCGCTGCAGCAGCCGTCGGCGTCGTGGCATGCTTCCGGGGACGACCGCGGCCCCTCCTGGGCGGCGGTGAGGCAGGGCTCTCCCCGGAGGCCTTCCCTTTCTCGGCGGCGGAGAACTTCCTCACTGAAGCCATGACTGGGAGAGCGGCGGCTTGGAGATTGGGAGGCGAAGAAGACGAAGATGTATTGAGGGCTTTCTCGCCCTCGCCCGCTTATATACAACCAAGGGCCGACCGGCGCTCCCTCGCATCTCGGGAGGCGTGCAGCTTCTGAAGGGTCACATCCGCGTGGCCCAAGGAGAGAAGGCCGAGGGAGCAGCCGCATTCAAAGAAAGGTAATGATGATCAGTGCGGCGCGCATGCGTCAACTTAGTTTGACCGAGGGCCCTCGACGTCCTCTGGAGTAGAGGCGTCGTCCCCCAGGCACTCTACGCATGTAAAGCCTGGCCCGCAGTGCTTCAGGCCGTCCTCAAGGGCTTTGCCCAGAAGCCATCTTGAGCGCGCCTTGGGCTTGGGGGCTACTGTCGGCGTTCTGAGAACGGGGGTACCCAGACCTGCCTGCCTGCGGCCCAGGGCATGGCCCACCTCACGAGCCAAGCACAACCAGGCGCAGCTCCACTCAAGACAAGGCCCTCGCGAGGACCCGAGCTCGCGAGGGAAGCAGCACCAAGACCAGCAAGGAATGGGCTTCCTCAGGCCTCCTCCGGAGTGGCGGCGATCTCTATGCAGAACTCGGCCTCAGGTGTCAAGGATGACGCAAGGAAGGACAGGCGGGCGCTAGCGTGCTAGGCGGAGCAGTTTCCCCGTTGGTGCAAAGGGAGCAAGGACGTACGCGGGTTCCCAAAGCACCACCCAAAGGTTTCCATTCCGGTGCAACAAGACCACGACCACGAGCCCCGAGGGCGGATGTCATCGCCGAGCCCACGTCTGCATCATCGGCAGCCCCCTTTGCAGGCGAAGACCACCTTTGGACAGGGCGGGGATGTACTCCTGTCCCCCTTCAAATTTGGCCGGTGTGGGATCACTTCCCACCATTGTGATAAGGGAAGAGGACCCGGGCCGCGGCTATATATATAGAGGCTAGGTTGCACCGTAGAGGGGGGAGACTCCACGACAAGACTAGTAGAGAGCCAAGAACACCACTCGAGTGCCCTCACGAGGCTCCTGAACACTGTACCAGTTCATCAACCACACCTCCTCGAGAGGCAATCCACCAAAGAAGGAGTAAGGTATTACGCTTCGCAGCGGCCCGAACCTGGGTAAATCACCGTGTGCATCTTCTTCCTCGTCATCATGCGAGTTCATCGTCCTAACCATCGAGTAGCGAGCTAGGTAGGGCGAGGCTGCAGGGGATCTTTGCACACGCCCCTGTGTTCGAACCTTGAGGGTTTTGCGGAGCCCGAAATCCGACAATGTCAGACTGCTTCCGAACTACAACGCTGGACTGCTTTTGAGGTGGTTCACCACCTCGGCCGTGGGCTGATTTTTTACGGAATTTATTACCAATCGCCACAATTTATTTACTACAAAGATATATAGCCAATAGCCCTCAAGGTGTGTGTCGGTCAAAAAGTCGAGACGCACCTGAAGGATAAAATAAAACCAATGATCCCAGTAGCCGCTGAGACTTAGGTGGATTTGTGAAAAATCGGCCTGAGGACCAAGTTCTTGCTCGGCAGCATACTTTAGGTACACAAACGCAGTGCGCATTAGTTCCCGAGACTCAGGTTGGGTGCGGCCGACCAACCCGAGGATCGTAATCTCCTCGGAAATTGTTTTGCACTTAAATTTTCTACATCAAATAGGCAATGCAGTATCCCCGAGCATTAATTTGGGCACAGGTGATCGATAAGGAACGATATTTGTTTGACACAAACTTTGTTACGTTTGACACAATTTATGTGTAATGATTCTACGTATCCAAGTACTTTACATCATTAATGCTCGAATTCACATTGTACAAGACTCTGTTGACCGACCATCGACTTCAACCTCCTCGGCCAGTAGCTGAGGAGTGTTTGTCGTACTTTATAAAGCCTTTATAAGGGAAAATTTTTACGGCAAACAAGGCAATCCGGCCATACGGTTTTATAAACAAAGGTACGCGGAGAGATATGTTATATTACTATTTAATGTAAGAAATATCTTCTGGGAAAAATAGTTCCTCTATAAGTTCCTTTTCCCAGGATATCATGTTGACCATGATCTTGAAACCTCAACTCCTATCAATGTGGGAGGAAAATATTGAGGATTTAGCTTGGGGAATGTTCCCGAACTCTGTGGTCTTTAATGAACCGAAATTTTCACTTCCGTCGTTGCCGACCAATTATATTCTTAAGATGGCTAGCTTTCGGCTTCACCCAGTCTGAGGTACTAACCCGGATGACCCGGAAGTAACAATCATAGAGGTGCTCCCTTTACCCCCTAGCCGAAGAATCGGGAACATAGGGGGTAAGCACAGGAGCCAGGCAACCCAGCTTGGTCAAAATCTGAAGAGAAATTGATGCATATTTGTGGCTTTATAACGATGATTACGGAAGGTAACACTCGCATATTAAATACAAATGCTTTTATGTTATATGCTATTTTGACTCCTTTTTGACCGTTTATCATTTGAGAGTGGCCCATCGTCAGCTTCTACCCCTTTGTAGATGCCACACAGGGTGTTTTCGCAGTAACAAGATAACCCTTAGTTGACGTCTCGGTGACCGGAGTTGGTTGTGTTAGCAGAAACGAGGCAATCAGGTAACTAGGCTTTATAACTTTCACTTAGTCATAGGAGCTTAAAGTTTGGCAGGCCAGTTACTAGCCCCCGGTTAGTGTTTGGCGTTAGGCGAGGTCAAGCCATTAACACTCCAACAAAATTTATGATAGGCCCATGGGGTAACCTCTATCGGTCTATAGTTTGACAGAGTTATCAGATCACTGACCAGTTTGTGCTCATTGTGAAAGTCAGTTTTCGGCTTTCTCCACCGAGGTACTTGACCAGTTTAATCAGAAGTACAATCGCAGTAGTTCTCCCTTTGCACACCTAGCCGAACAAAGCGGAATCTAGGGGGCAATCACAAGAGCAGGGCAACCCAAGTATTGACTAAAGACACAATTCAAAACGGATGCATATAAAGCAATATCCGAGAACGTTTTGCCGAGGACTACTCGGAGTACCTTGGATTTTGGTGGGTTCGTCTCTATCGGCGTCCCCCGTTGATATTGTCGATACTTTAAAGGCATCCGGTGTTGTACTAGGAGAGCTATGCTGGAGACACATAGTATCCCTCGAGAGTCAGTTTGGGTGCGGCTGACCAACTTGAGAATCGTATCTCCTCGGGAACTAGTCCAGATGTCATATGCATATTCCCAACGCCGAGGTGTAAGTCGGCAGGAAAGATACCGAGCTATGGGTCAGAAAAGATCTCCCGAGCTGAATTATTATGCAGGGCACCTCGGCCATGAGGGTGTCCCGCCTCCTAAAAGAAAAACATACAAACACATAAAAGTGTCATAAGCTTGAAAAGCCAAAGAACTTATGCAAAAAACTTGTCGTCCGAACTAAATCAAGTGTTTTGGTGCCAATTCAAAATTGGTCTTAAAATTAATACATGCTTCGGTCGTGCTTTAACATGATACATCCGATCTCTGGACTCCAAGCGGGTCAGCCTTTGGCTTCAACCTCCATATCCTGAAGGCAAAGTGTTTCTCTGAGGCCTGTTTAGCGAACTAAACTCGAGCAGATTTAGAAAGAAAATAGGCTATCTGGCTATTGACCACATACTAGTGTCGAAAAAAGGAGTAGTAGAAAAAGACTTTGCAACGACCAAGAGAAAACACATTTATTATAAAAAGATTCATACAAATTTAAGAACCCCCGGTTAAATCAGGTAAAGAAATTTTTAACAAACAAAGTTTTTAACAAACAATTTTTTCTTGTTTAACAAAAAATATTATGTTTGGTTGAACCGAACGAAAAGTAAAATTTTGAAGAGAGCTGAGCATGAAAACGACTTGGTTGGTCAATGTGCTCAGTGCGGTCCAGGGGTGTGGCGGGACGGAGACGTAGTCCTCAGCCTGGCCGAGGTCCCAGCCCCCAAGCCCGAGGTAATCGAGCAGGGAGCTCGGGTTGAGAAGTGGCAACGCAACACGGTTGTTGCGGTGAGGCGGAGCCCCCGGTCCAGCCGAGGAGACAAAGTAGTTCGGCAGCATGACGGCGAAGCCCCCAGTTATCATGGGAAAAGGAAGTGTTTTTAACAAACAAACTTTTTTATTTAACACAAATATGATGCTTGATCGAAACGAACAATAATTAAAATTGAAAAAAATTGAGCATGAAAGCAACTTAGCTGGTTAATATGCTCGGTGTTGAAGACGTGGCCAGAGCTTGTAGCAGGTCGAGGTCCCAGCCCCCAAGCCTGTCCCGAGGTGCCCGAGCGAAGAGCTCGGCTTCATGAAGTGGTGACATAGCACGGCTGAAGTGGCGAGGCGAAGCCCCCGGTCCATCCGAGGTGATGAAGCTGGTCGGCCGATGACGCCGAAGTCCCCGGATCAGGTTGCTGAAGAGATGTCGAAGCCCCCGGTCTAGCCGAGGTGATGGAGCAGGTCGGTAAGGTGACGCTAGATCCCCCATGCCAGCCGACGTGTCAAAGCAGGTCGGCATGGTGGGAAGATGCGACGGCGCGGCAATGCTGACGCAGGTCAGAATTTGTGACGCGGCCAATGCTGGCTTGATGAAGCGACGACGCGCCTGACCCATGCAACCCGTGGGGCGTTGTTCTTGTCTTGATGATTTTTTGTCCTTCACGATGCCGAACTCTTGGTCGGCTCACCGAGGTGATGATCCGAGGTGGTTGTCGTCGGCTCGATGGAGCGACGGCGTAGTGGATGTTGGCGCAGGTCCGTAACCATGGAGCAACATGGTGGGGCCGGTTTGACATCGGGGTGACGGTGAAGATCGCCTCCGAAAAGACTCAAAATTTGTGGGCACGTGTTTTGAAAACAACGCACCATACCCTAAAAAAATTCTTCAAAAAGGATGTCCAATATCCCATTCATGAAGAAAGATGAATTCAGGTCGGATTCGTTTTCGCACAGAAAACAGATTCGAAAATTGATGCACTCATCGGACGTTTTCCGGAGTTTGGACGGTTGGATCGAGATGAAATTTTAAAGGGTGAACGGTATGGGAATTCTGCAGTCGACGAACAGTGGGATCTTCCAAATGATGTCCAACCTGGACGCCGGACTCCTCGCCCTAAACTCGTTCAGATTCTCGACCACATTCGACACGGCTCCGGTAGATCGGAGTTTGCCGGAGATTCCTTCATCGGAATACGACGAAATTTTACAGGGTTGTTCTAGACTCAGTTCCGCCAAATTCCACTGAAGCAATTGTTAAAGTGATGCTCGAGGAGGCAGGGACGACGAACACGATTCCGCTGTCTAGAAAAAACAGCTGCCAGTCTGCAGTTAAGCCATCAATCCTTCTGTCGATCTCACAGCGGAACTCACAATGAAAACACCAATGTCGGTGTCAAAACCCGTGGATGTCGGGTAGGGGGTCCCGAGCTGTGGATCTTGGATCAATGGGGAACAAGAAAAATGGAGACGATCTTTACCCAGGTTCGGGCCCTCTCGAGGAGGTAAAACCCTATGTCCTGCTTGATTGTTTTATGGTGTGTATGACAATTACAGAGTCGATCTACCACGAGATTGTTGTAGTGAATATGAGATTCGAGATTGTTTATTGACTAGCCTGGCCTCAGTTTATATAACGCATCGTAGGCCTAGGGTTTAGAGGAGTCTTGTCTTGTGTGCCAAGTCTTGTGGAATCTCCCTTGTACGCATCATGGGCTGCCCGAAGTGGCCCATTAGTGAATTCTCCTGGGAGTCCTCGGCCGGACCCACTGGTCGGGAGACGACGTGTTCAGTACCCCCTAGTCCAGGACACCATCACATCCCTCAAGAAGGCCTCCCGGGCGGCGCCCCACAAGCAGGAGGCTTCTCTAGTTAAGTCTCAACACACCCCTCGGTTTCCTTCCCCCTCATTTCCCTCTCGAGGCGTCCTGACTTCCCTGGCGTGGGCCATCTGCACACCAAAAGGGGGGAGCCTGAGCATCGCGCCTTAGGACCTCTTACTGGCCCCAAGAGCCCTGCACCCTCTGGCTTTGCTGAGCCGTTGCTCCAGGCATACTAGTGATCGTGCAGTCCGCCCCAGGGGCCGGATCTCAGCAATGCAGAACACAGAGGCAGCACAAAAAGGGGGGATAAGCTACCCAAAAAAAAGTAACAAGGCATACAGAAATAGCAAATGCACAAAACATAACATTACCACACATTTTATCTTCCACACACCATTGGGCCACATCAGTTACACAGGAGCAAATGTAGGATCCATGTCTAGAGGGGGGGAGGTGATTAGACTACTTGACCAAATAAAAATCTAGCCTTTTCCCAATTTTAGATGTTGGCAAGTTTTAACAATTGTAGCAAGTCAAGCGCACCCTACACATACAAGTCTAAGAGTATAGTAGCGGAAAGTAAAGACATGCACATGAAAGTAGAGGGAACGGATAGGAGGATCAAATGCAATTATAGACACGAAGATGTTTCCCGTGGTTCCGATAGGGGTGCTATCGTATGTCCACGTTGATGGAGACTGCAACCCATGGAGGGTAGCGGTCGCGAGAGTCCACGGAGGGCTCCACCCACAAAGGGCCCACGAAGTAGCAACCTCGTCTATTCCATCATGGCTTACTTTCATGAAGGACTAGCCTCACTCGGGGTAGATCTTCACGAAGTAGGCGATCTCCTTGCCCGTACAAACTTCTTGGTTCAACTCCACACACGAAGAAGGGGGCTCCCAAGCGACACCTAACCAATCTAGGAGACACTACTCTCCAAAAGGTAATAGATGTGGTAACAATGATGAACTCCTTGCTCTTTTGCTTCAAAAGATAGTCTCCTCAACACACAATCACTCTGTCACTGATTTGGCTTGGTAGAAGAGGCTGATTGGGTGGAAAGCAACTAGGGGAGGCTAGAAATCAAGATTCATATGGTTTGAGTGGAATATCTTGATCTCAACACATGAGTAGGTGGCTCTCTCTCAGAAAAATGGATGGGGCAAGTGAAGATATGTTTTTAGTGCTTCCTCTATGAGTGAGAGGAGGTGGAGCGTTATATATGGGCATCTCCAAAAATCCAACCGTTACAACATTATCGCCCAACTCGGTGAAACCGATCAAAAAACTCGGTTGCACCGACTAGTGCAAAATGTGGCAACTTTTGACTTCTCGGTGAGACCGATATATAAATCTCGATGGTACCAAAGTGGGTGAGCTAGGCAGTTTCCAAATCTTGGTGAGACTGATTTTCAAAACTCGAAAATTCCAATTCAAAAAAATAGGATACCAGAGAGTTGGTCACTGATTTTGGTTGCACCGAATGGAATGTTGGTGTCACCCAGACCTTAGGGTTTGGCTTAGGATCTGTCTAGGGTAAAACTCGGTAGGGCTGAATCCGAGAACTTGGTGGCAACGATTTTAGTGGAATGGTTTAGACAGAGAATTTATGGGAGAATTTCATGTGTATTTTTGGTGGCTAATCTCTAAGCACTTGAGCAACCAGATCATCATAGAAACGTCATCCCCTTTTAATAGTATTGGCTTTCCTATGGACTCAAAAGTGATTTCTCACAAAATGTAAAATGTAGAGTCTTCAAGTTTGTTGCCAATAGATGTTCCTTGCATCTAGGGGATCTCCTCACAATCCTTTTGCCAATCCATTCATTGAACTTTTCCTGAAATATACTTGGTGGAAACATTAGTCCAATGAAATTTATGTTGTTATTAATTACCAAAACCACCTAGGGAGAAGTTGTCCTTTCAGAAGGAAGGAGAGAAGCCGTCCCCCATCCGAGGTCCACCCTGGCGCCACCCGCGCCTAGTCGGAGTCCTCTCTCTTGATGCTCAGGGGGTTTCCACAACTCTCGCTCCCGTCATATTTGCTCCTACCGGACGAGTCGGAGCCGCTCCCGCTCTCTCTCTCTCTCCCTGCATCACTCCACACGGCCGCCGGAGACCCTGAAAAACTTTGCCAAGAGAGTCGAGGTTCTGTCATAGCGGAACTGCACGACATGCCCGCCTTCAAGTCATAGGAGCGGGCAAACGACTTCGACCCCCACTCCAGGAATATAAACCCGATGGGGGAGAACCGGCTGACGAGTTCGAGTTTGAGGAACCTGTCGAGAACGCTTACGCGGAGCAAGCTTGTTATCCCACTGAAGAATCACAAGGCAAGATGGTCATTACCTTGGATACAGTTACTAATGCTAGTTGTCTCGTTGCTATTGCTATGTCTCACTTCCTACCACTTGTCTGTCAAGCCTTCACATCCCTCTAACCCTCCACATCCTAGCAAACCGTTGTTTGGCTAAGTTACCGCTTGCTCAGCCCCTCTTATAGCGTTGATAGTTGCAGGTGCAGGTGGATCCATGTGATAACATGGATATCTTGGGGTATCACATTATTCTTGCTATTTAATTTAATGCATCTATACACTTGGTAAAGGCTGGAAGGCTTGGTCACTTGCTTGGTGTTTTGTTCCACTCTTAATGCCTTAGTTCGTGTTTACCGGTGTTATGTTCCATATTGAGCGCTCGTAACATACTTGCGGTTGTTATGGGGACCACCTTGATTATTCATTTGGGTATAAAACTCTTCCGACAAGGCCCAACATTGGCACTACATTTGCTAATAACTAATAAAATTGCATAGGGAGTAGCTACCCCATGGATAATTAATAATAAAACCGGGCCAGTACTCCTCATGAGTGTTGGTCCAAAATAGAGCATCGTGCGGGGCCACCCCGGAGCAACTTGGGTTTTTAATTTGGCCACCATACGCTTCACCTATCTGGTAGTGCCCTGAGAACGAGACACGTGCGGCTCCTATCGGGATCTGGCCTGCCGGGCGGTCTTGCTAGATTTGTTTCACCTTTAATGAATTTCTTGTGCACCAGGATTCTGAGGATACTATGGGCTATCCCGTGGTTGAGATTTTCCACTACAGCTTGTGGCTAGTTTGTGATGGATGAGTTGGAGCATCCCTGCAGGGTTAAATCTTTCTGAAAACCATTTCCCGCGGTTATGTGGCAACTTGGAAATTTATAATACCCGGTATAGAAAACTTGAAGTAAATCCAATTAAAATACACCAAATTTATGTGTAACCGTGATCGCCTCTTTTTGAGGGAGTTCTGGAAGAGAACACAACGGGGTTATGTTTGACTCGTAAGTAGCTGTTCAGGATCACTTCTTGATCATAACTAGTGCACGACCATTAGGCGTAGAACACTCATCTTAATCTTGTACTCGTAAGTTAGCCAATTAAAATGCTTTGTGCTGCTGCAACCTCACCACTTAACCATGCATTACCTATAAGTTCAGAAAGTCGCAGTACCCTGGGTAATGAGATTGCTGAGTCCTCGGGCTCACAGATTCCTACAACAACATAGGTGCAGGTACAGATGATCTTTTTGCCGGTGATGCCACAACACTCAAGTGGGAGTACGATGAGGAACATGGCCACATGTACGTGACATACCCGGATGAGTAAAGGTGGATGCCTTGGTCGACAGCCTGGGATTTGCTTGATGGATGTCATCTTTTCGATCGACTTCGTCCGTTGTCGGACCCTGTTCTTCTAAATGATGATTGTATTTGAATTATTAATGTTGTAGCATGTGGCGAGTGTAAGCCAACTCCATATACTCATCTCCTCTTTACGTGTATTATGATGATATCCATTCTTGCAAAGCAACTCGAAATGCGCTGCTATCCTCATCGTGGCCCTCAAGCGGTCGCGAGGATAGTACCGCATTTTGGGTAGGACAAGTTGGTATCAGAGGAGTACCGACCATAGGAGCCCCTTTGCTTGGTCGGAAATTGGCCGTGTCATGTCTAGTAAAAAACAATATTTTGAGTCTAGTTATATATCAGAGAGTTGGAATTCTTTTTAATCCTCTTCCCTTTGTCGCTCTTGTGATGATCGTGATGCAGGAATAATTCTATCCCTCTTCTCACACGCTTTTTTAGGATCACGCGGGTATTTTGGAACCTCTAGGATGTCGGTGTGACGGAATTCTGTTATTGGTGCCTCCTATCATTTTGGGGTTGTAGCAGCGTCCCGGTGAGTTGAGCTCCAAAGTTTTCTTGTCACACACGCTAGCGTTCAGTTTCCTTAGTATCTCAGGACGAAGATGTTCGAAATCGCTTCAATTCTATTTGTGGCGAGAGGAGTTTGGTGTCACCCAGTACTGGGGAGAGCATCCAGATGTACTGCCATGTTTAGTATCGTTGTGATTACGAGGGTCTGACATAGATGAGTTTCTGAGACCTTGGGTTATGTGTTGACAGATGTGATACATTGGAAAGTACTATCATACTAGGAGTTGAGTGATGGATTTCACTCCGTGTATCCATGGACCCGATTGTATAACCAAACGATTTCGAGAGTTCTCACGTGGGAATTCCAGTAGTTACCTAGGAAATTCTTCCAACAAATGTATGATGGGTTGTGCAATTGTTCGGAGAAAATCTTACCTCAATACATTGTTTTTCGCTCAAGTGGCTTCATGATGAAACGATGATGTCTCTAATCTTCGGAAAGCATTCTTACTGATTTCTAGTTTGCAAGCAAATTGATGAGACTACTTGTTGCAATATTTCAAGCCATATTGATTCAGCTTATGTTCATCATCTTTGTCAATTGTGTTCTAATCTTCATGTCCATCCTCAGGATGGCTCCTGCAACTCGTGGAAATTCGGGTCAGGAGGAGGGGGATCAGTCAGACCCTCCACCACCCCCACCTTCACCACTGCCTCGGGAGGCTTCATAAGCTTTGATGGCCATGACCAATGCAAATACTCAGATATTGCTCCATATGATGTAGGAAAGGAATTAAGGGAATCAAGGATTTCAAGGGAACTTCAAATATTAGCCACAATTTGCAACTCTTAATCAGTTTCTTGGCAATAATCCCAAGTCGTTCAACGCCTGTGTTCAGCCTCTCGATGTCGACGATTGGCTCATGGACATCAACAAGCATTTTGGGTGCAGCAATGTAGGCCTGAGGACTACGTCAACTTTGCAACCTTCCAACTCAAGAACCAGGCGACATATTGGTGGTAGCAGTACAAGGACTCCAGAGGGGGTCATGTGATCTGCTGGGACGACTTCTGCCGTGACTTCAGGACTCATCATATTCCGACCAGTGTTGTTGAGGGTATGCATGAGAAGTTCAGGCACCTCAAGCAAGGCAACATGTTTGTCTACCAATATAACTCTGAGTTCTAGAATTTTGGTCGCTATGCCAGGAAAGATGTGTTAGATGAGAAGAGTAAGATCTATGAGTTCTGAGGGGGCCTTAGAGAAGACCTCCAGCTTGTTCTTATTCTCTGTAAGCCGACTAGGTTTGATCAGTTTTACGACATGGCTTTAAGGCTAGAAGCAGCTCTGTTCAAGGCCGAGGCTTCCAAGAAGCGGTTCAGAAAGTCCAACCCTTCTTCAGCTTCCTCTTAGGTTGTTCCCAAGCAGCAGAAGTATTGGGTTCCAAGTCCTCCTCCGTTTCGTTCTCCTCAGCAGCAGAAGCAGATTGGTGGTCATGGTTCTACCCACCCACCCAACCCAGTGCACCAACAGAGACCTTAGGCGCCAAGGACATGTGGTCTTCCTCCATCCCACACTCGTCCTTTTTGAGATGTGACTTGTCACAAGTATGGTTAGAAAAGCACACTATGCTCCCAAGTGTCCCGAGAGGCGTCTTCCGCCTCCTCCTCCTATCGGGCCTCCAGGAAATGCAATGGTGAAGCATAATCCCAAGTCAGTCAGAGTCAACATGGTCAATGCAGCTCAAGCAGAGCAATCTCCTCATATGATAATGGGTACTCTCCCAGTTAACTCTATTCCTGCAAAAGTTTTGTTCGATTCAGGTGCATCACATTGTTTCATGTCAAGACCGTTTTTCATCAAGCATGATTTTCCTTCGACGCATTTGGATAGAGCTTTGGGTATTGTTTCTCCGGGCTCAACCATGAGAACTAATTCGGTGGTGCCGAATGTTTCTATCAAGATGGGCAATTATTCTTTTCTGGCTTCTCCCTTTCTTCTCGGCAATTCTGACATTGATCTCATTCTTGGTATGAATTGGCTTGAGGCATACAAGGCCCATATTGATTGTTCAGCCAAAGAAATCCAATTAACCCATCCTTCCGAAGAAGTGATTATATTCGCTGCTCGCAATGACATTATTCAATCGTCTCCCTCAATAGAAGGGTGAAATCTTTGAAATATCTCAAGTCTCTGTTGTCTGTGAATATGAAGATGTCTTTCTAGAAGACTTGCCAGGAATGCCTCCTCACCGGCCAATGGAGATTGTGATTGACCTCGAGCCCAACACTGAACATGTTTGCAAGCGTCATTATAAACTTGGGCCTAAAGAGCTGAAGGATTTGAAGAAGCAGCTAGATGAACAAGAGCGTCTGGGCCTGATCAGACCAAGTTGATTACCTTGGGTTGTGGTGTTCTCTTTGTCAAGAAGAAAGATGGCACAAAAATACTTTTCGTCGATTACCATCCATTGAATAAAAAGACAATCAAGAATAATTATCCACTGCCCAACATCAACAAATTGTTTGAACAATTGAAAGGCGCCAAGATTTTCTGAAAGCTCGGTCTTCGAATGGGCTATCATCAAATCCGTATTGGAGAACAATACATTCCAAAAACTGCTTTCAGGACAAGCTTTGTCTCTTATGAGTACACTGTTATGTCATTTGGTCTTACAAATGCTCCTCCAACTTTCTTTCAGATGGTGAACTTAATATTATCTCCCTTCAATAATGTGTTCGTGTTGGTTTACCTTGATGATATCCTAGTCTTCTTCCAAACTGAAGAGGAACATGCAGAACATATCCGGCTTGTGCTTGACAAGCTCAGAGAGTATCGATTCTATGCAAAATTCTCAAAGTGTCAATTCTGGCTCAATGAGGTGGTATACCTCGGACATTTCATCTCTGACAAAGGCATCTCAATGAATCCTGAAAAGGTTGAAGCTATTGTCAAGTGGGAGCCTCCTCAAAATGTCAAGCAGCTTCAAGCTTTCTCAGACTTGCAAGCTATTGTAGATGATTCGTGGAGAACTTCTCCAAGATTGCTAAGCTTTTGTCGAACCTTCTCAAGAAGAATGTCAAATATGTGTCGACTGCTGAGTGTGACGTTGCATTTAATACACTCAAGGAAAAGCTGACTTCAGCTTCAGTTCTCACTCCTCCCGATGAATCCAAGCCATTCCAAGTATTCTGTGATGCATCTTTGCAAGGTCTTCATGGAGTGCTCATGCAAGACAGAAAAGTGGTAGCTTATACCTCTTGTCTGCTGAAGCTTAATGAGAAGAGCTGCCCCACTCGCGATCTTGAGTTGGCGGTAGTTGTTCATGCTCTGATGACTTGGAGACACCTCTTGTTGGGAAGGTCAGTTGAAGTCTTCACCAATCACAAGAGTCTCAAGTACATTTTCACTCAACCCAATCTCAATATCGGGCAAACACGTTGGTGGAAATGATCCAAGAATATAATCCAAGCATCAAGTATACTCCAGGCAAAGCAAATGTTATTGCAGACGCTTTGAGGAGAATGGCTTACTCCAGTAACCTCATTCTCAAGCCATTCTAGCCTGATCTTTGTGAAGCATTCTGGAAACTCAATCTCCAATTCATTCCTCAAGGTTTTCTTGCCAACCTTCAAGTTTCTCCAACCTTGGAAGATCAAGTTCGCCAAGCTCAACTTCTTGATGCTATCGTGAAGAAGCTGAAAGACAGTGTCACCAAGGGCATTCCAAAGGGAGAGCTCAAAAAAGTCACAATTGATGAACCACACAATTCTCTCTTGTCTATCCATCTAGGCAGCTCCAAAATGTATCAGACCTCAAACAAACCTTCATGTGGACTCGTATGAAACGTGAGATGGCTCGGTTTGTCAACGAGTGTGATGTGTACCACAGAGTGGAGGCGGAACACCAACGTCCAGCAGGCCTCCTTCATCCTCTTCCTATTCCAGAGTGGAAATTCGACCATATCGAGATGGATTTTGTCACTGGTTTTCCCAAGTACAAGAGGTTAAATGTTGCCATCTTCATGGTCATTTATAATCTCACAAAAGTCACTCAATTCCTTCTGATCAAGGAATCAATAACTGCAGCTCGGTTGGCAGAGTTGTACACTTCAAGAATGCTTTCCTTGCACGGTATTCCTCAATTGATCACCTCCGACCGTGGAAGCATCTTCACTTCCAGGTTTTGGGATTCCTTCCAGAAAGTTATAGGTTCCAAGAATCACTTCAGCTTAGCCTTTCATCCTCAAACAAGTGGCCAAGTCGAGAGAGTGAATCAAATTATCAAAGATATGCTAAGGGCATGTGCGATCTCTTTTCGCATGAAATGGGAAGATTGTCTCCCATTTGCCGAGTTCTCCTACAACAATAGTTTCCATGAAAGTTCGGGCAAGGCCCCATTTGAAATTCTCTATGGAAGGAAGTGACATACCGTGTTCAACTAGTGTGAAACCGGTGAATGTCAAATCCTTGGAAATGACATGATTTCTGAAGTTGAAGATATGTGTCGTGTCATCCGTGAAAATCTCAAAGATGCTCAATCCCGTCAGAAGAGGTATGATCATAGCAAGCATCATTACTTGGTGTTCGGAATTGGAGATATGTCTACCTCCGTGTTTCTCCCATGAAAGGCACTCAATGATTCTTGTGGATAAGCTTGCACCAAGATTTGTGGGGCCTTTCAAGATAGTTGGCAAAAGAGGCGATCTTGCCTACCAACTTGAGCTTCATTCCAACTTGTCAAATGTGCATGATGTCTTTCACGTCTCTTAGCTCCGCTAATGCTTCAAGACTCCTGAGCGCACTGTTGACTTCCAAGATATTAATATCAAAGAGGACTTATCCTACCATGAGCATCCAGTTGCTATTCTTGACGAAACTGAGTGCAAAACTCTCAACAAGTCCATCAAATTCCTCAAAGTGAAGTGGTCACATCATTACGACCGTGAAGCTACTTGGGAACGTGAGGACATTCTCCGTTTCGAATATCCCAATTTCTTCCATTCCTAGATCTCGGGACGAGATCTCTTTGTAGTGGGGGAGAGTTGTAACAACTCAAATGCAACATTCCATATTTGTAACCATTTGCATGTGATCAACCTTGTATGACCTTCCATGTTTGAGTTGAATTGCTTAATGTTTGTTTCATATCATCATTTGCATCATGGCATCATTGTATTTTCATCATGTCTGGTTTGTGATGTGTGTGTGTGTTTGAGTGATGTGCATTGCCTCTACCAATGTGCCATGATCAAGTTTGCAAAACCCCCTCCAATTCCATCTCTATAATCCTTCCCCTTCTTATGTCTTTGGTATTTTTTCAATGGTTGTTTTCCTGTCCCAATTTAATGTCCATCATTTTTCTAAATTTCCTAGTGCATGCTAAGATCACCTCCTCCCAGTTTCAGCCCGTTTTGAAAAGTTTTGGTCTTATTTGAAATTAACTCAAGTTTGAAATAAATGCAAACTTGATTTAATTTTCAGTCTTTAAGAATTGCCAAAGCATTTTATTCAAATAGTGCACAATTTTTTGATTCCAAAACTATTTTTATCTCAGCCAAAAACTCTCCCATTTTCCCTCGGAATTTCCATCTCTTTTCTGTTTTAATTAAACAGGAAAAAAAATGCCAGAGGGGGAGAGAGAGAGAGCAAGCCCATGCGCGGCCCAATAGCCAGCCCAACTTCACATCCCAGTCGCTCGTCCGCGCGCGTGCCCACCTTTTCTCACGTGCGCACCCGCTCGCCCCATAGCTCGTACAAGCCACATGCTACCCCCGACCCCACTCGTCAGCCACACGCACTGATACGGGGCAAACCCGTGTGTGTCGATCTTTCACGAATTGGAGGGGGATTCCATGAAGAACATGAAGAACACGGGGAAGAACGATGAGAAATCACAAGAGAAACACTCAAGAACAATTCCAATCACGCATCCACTAGACTCACATACACATAAGATCCACAAACATACAAGAACAACAAAGGGAAAGAAGATACATGGTAGAGTTCATCCCAAATCCCAAAGGGAGGCGAGGCCTTGGAATCCCGAAGGATCTTCCCTAGATTGGGGCCTTGACATCCATAGGATCTTCTCACACATGGATGTCGCAATCACCTAGGAGACGTATATGGAAGTCGCAATGCTCAACTAATCTATGAGCTAAACCATCGCTAACCCTAGAAGGAGGTGGGGCAAGAGTATATATAGTCTAAGCCACCAAGGGGTAAGTGGGAGAGAGATACAAGGCCATAGGCCCGCGGCTGTACATAGGCAGGCTCGGACGTTCGGAGGTTGTCGGACGTCCGACGGCTCGCGAAGGACTGGACGTACGGAGGGCGTTGGATTTCCGTGGATTCGGTACGGGTGTCATGGCGCCGGATTTCCGGATGGGCTTGGGCGTCCGGGCGTTGGGGTTCGTCAGACGCCCGGAAGGCGTCGGTCGTCCAGACGCTGTAGCTTCTGCTCGTCTTCTGGCTGGGGCTGGACTCCATGCGTCGGACGTCCGAAGTGTGTCGGACGTCCGAAAGATGTCGGACGTCTGGCCGCTATAGACTCCGCAGCTCCGTCTTCTTCTGTCTCCGCTTCCAAGCTTCCCTCGCGGATGGTGTGGGTGTACACTTGCGCTCGCGCTCCTCCTCGTCCTCCATGAAGTTCCGACAATGCCTATGTATGCACGCGAGAGGAGTACCAAGTAGTATACCATCCTCTAAGGGGTCAAGTGAACACCTGTAAAGGAGATGATTCACCTTTATGTATGTGTAGTGGATGTCGCACGTGTCACTTGCCAAACGGACTCTTGTCATGGTGATGTCCGTAGGATGCTCCGTGTCATCCCCTACCCCTTGGGAGAGATCCGTCCTTGGATAAAGATCCAAATCACCATGGGAAGGAGATGGCGTCGCCGTGTAGGAGTGGACGATCACCAAGCTTTCATCATCATCAAGATTTAAAAGGGCACTCTCCAATGTCACACCGTCTTGTAATTCCTTCAAAAGGAGAAAATACGACAAACACTTGGAAAAACAAATGTGGTTAGCGTTAGTGCAAAACCAAGCATTCAAGTGGTGAATCACCGCACAAGTATTTTCATCATGCGTAACATATGTTGTGACAAGGTATTGTGGCATGACATGTAAGCATATAAATTGAGCACAAGCAATGCAATCATGGGAACAAGTATGCAAAGGTGAGGTAGGTAAGCAAATATGTGTGACAATATAACAAGCATCTACCTCATGGTCATAGCAATCATGCAAAAAGCAATCAATGAAAGGTCTATGGTAGGCATAGGAATCATTCACAACACCAAATAAGATGAAGTGTCTAGACACATGGTGCAAGTGCAAGACAATCCAAGCATAATGTGCACATGGTGTAGTGAAGATAGTGTGGCACTCAACACAATAGAAAGACCAATTGTTCATCATGTGTGAGGCAATCAAGTCAAGCATGTAGCAAGCAATGTGGCATGGAAAATGTGAAGAAGTGACATTGTTGCAACCAAACATATGATAGGAGCTATTAATCCACAAGTTGGATGCAACACAAAAGGTATATATGGCATGAGGCATTGCAATGTGGCAATCATGAGTGGAAACAATATCTCTATCATGTGTGCAAATATGTGGTCCAAGATAACCAATATATGGCATGGTACAAGCAACACAAGTAGGATGATCCACAATATCCATGCTCAAGAAGGATGTAACAGCCCGGAACCGACGCTCCAGAAGATTCCCCTTTTATTCCATTATCATCGTGTGATTCGAGTGGTTGTTGCATTCATTATCACATCATTCGCATCATCTGCATAGCATCGTCACTCGTTTTTGAAAAACTTGCATCCGTTCGTAGCAACCGGTTCTCTCCGTTCGTGTCGATCGTTTCGAGACCAACCACACACGCACGCGCCTGTAGCATAAAAAAATCGTTTTAAAAGTGCGCGAAAAATATTCTCGGATTGGGTCGAAAGTTGGCATGCGGTCTTGTTATATTGTAGGTAGACCGCCTGCCAAATTTCATCGCAATCAGAGGTCGTTTGATACCCCAACGTTCAACTGTAGCGTCGCTGTCATGTGTTAATTAGCGGACGTTTTCGGTGTTTTCAAAACTCGTGTCACGGGCCACCATTCTCCCTCTCATCTCAGCACACCACCTCTACACAGCCCACCTAGCCCAACTTAGTTCCCCTCCACTTCCGGACCGTCCGATCGAGATCAAACGGTCCGAAAACGGGCAAAAACCCCCTAACCCTAGCCTCAATTGCTATAAATAGACCCTAGCCTTCCATTTCGGGTAACCCTAGCCGATTGCCTCGTTTTCCGCGCACCCCAGCCCTCAGCCGCCACTTGGCGCACCTCCTCTGACCTCAGCCGTGAGTCCGCCCGAGCCCATCTGAGGCCCGCGCGAGCCCAAGTCTGCCGCCGCCGCGCCCGAGGAGCGCCCGAGCCACACCGTCATCCGTAGCCATGGGAAGCCCCGTGCCCGAGCTCCTGCGCCCGAGGAGCCCCCGGTGCCTTCGCCGGAGGCCGACCCTGGCCAACCTGTGCCACCCGCCGGAGCGCCGCCCCGCCGGAGATGAGGACCCCGTCGCGCCTTGCCCACCTTCTTCTTCTACCTTCTCTCCTTCTTCCCTAATCTCTCTATCCCTCTCTGTGCACACCTCCCTTGGCTTCCCGAGCACCGCCGGTCTCCTCTCGCTCCAGATCTGGCTGCCCCGACCCCGCCAAGCCCCCGACCGTGCCTGGATCCGGCCGCGAGCTCCCCTCGCCGGCGCAACCCCGTCGCCATGGTCTCGTTCCCGAGCGGGAGGACGACGCCCGCTCCCTCGTGCGCATTGACCCTCGTTAGCGCTTGCATGGGCCACCAGGCGTCGCTCGCCGCCTGCCGCCAGGCATCGCTAAGGCCCAACACGCCTGTGCTTCCGGCCCAGCCAACTCAAGCCCACAATGGTGAGCGCTTGCTATATCCCGCACCGGCGCATTTTAGTATCTAGCGCTCACAGATTCGGCATGCAGTGTTGTTTTTTTTTCTCTGCTGCGAATTTCGTAATAATCCACAGAAAAACAGTTTTTCATAAAGACCCTCCTAGTTCATGCATTTAATAACTTTCAAACCGCGCAACATATGTAAAAACTTTATATATGTAAAATGACTAAAATTTCGTGTAGATTCACAATTTCCAACTTTCACACATGTTTGAATGTTTAAACTGGCTGTTTGTACTAATTTGCATAAATGCCATGCTAAAATGTTTTGTTTCATAACTATTTAACCGTAGCTCCGATGATAATGTTTTATATATGTAACTTGACTAGAAAATTATGTAGAATAACATGGTGGACTTTATTTCCCTGATTAACAAATATGAAATATGCTTATTTCAGATCTGGACCAAAGTCATATTATGCTTATGGGGGACGTTTCGGAAATGCTATATGTTGCTTCCGACCTCATTTAAAATGCATAGATGTTGTAGTTGCGTATGCTTCACCGTTTGCCATGTTAACAACATTTAATGTTGATGAGTACCTAAACGAGAGTGAACTAAATAATTCGAACGTGGAGTTTCGTCAATATGCAATTCGTTGCATATTGAACTGCAATTAACATGTAGGAGTTGTTTGTTGTTCTTGCCATGCCATGCCATGCCTTGCATATTTAAAACCGGACATGCATCATATTTTTTTCCACATCATGTCATGCATATGTTGTGGTGTTGATCATGTGTTGATTGTTGTTTTTGGGTTGCTTCTTCTCGATAGAGTTCCGAAAGCGTTCGGAGTGTGAGGATTCGTTCGACTACGTGGTTCATCTACTTCATGGATTCGTTCTTCTTCCCAGCGGGATCTCAGGCAAGATGATCATTTCCTTGGATACCATTACTATCATTGCCATGCTAGATGTCTCGTTTCTATCGCTCTCTCGCTACCTACCACTTGTATGTCAAGCCTCCCAAATTCCCATGAAAAACCTCTAACCCCTCCACATCCCAGCAAACATTGTTTGGCTATGTTACCGCTTGCTCAGCCCTTCTTGTAGCGTTGCTAGTTGCAGGTGCAAATTGTTACCATGTGCCAACATGGATATCCTTTTGTTATATCACAATATTATTGCTATTTAATTTAATGCACATATATACTTGGTAAAGGGTGGCAGGCTTGGCCTTTTGCTCGGTGTTTTGTTCCACTCTTGCTGCCCTAGTTACTTGTGTACCGGTGTTATGTTCCATAATTGAGCGCTCCTAACATGCTCAGGGTTGTTATGGGGACCCCCTTGATTTTTGTTTTAGGATAAAACTTGTCTGGAAAGGCCCAACATTGGTACTACATTGGCCCAACATAATAATACTGATAATTATTTTGACGCATAGGGAGTTAGCGCTACCCGAGGTTTGTTATTCAACCTAATACAGGGGGGGCCCGTGCTGATGGTGTTGGTCCCAAACGGGCTGCCTGCGGGGCCGCCTCGAGGAAACTCAGGGATTGGTTTTTCCCCTTAGCTAGTCCCATCCGGTTGTGCCCTGAGAACAAGATACGCGGCTCCTATCGGGATTGTCGGCACGTCGGGCGGCCTTGCTGGACTTGTTTTACCTTTCTTGAACGTCTTGTGCGAGGAATTCCGAAACTTTGGGCTATCTCGAGGTTGAGGTTTTCCAATGGAATTGCCGAGGAAAATCATGAGATTCGTGGTCGAGGTTATTCCCGCTGCGTGTGGTTAGTTTGTGATGGATGAGTTGGAGCACCCCTGCAGGGTTAAATCTTTCGTAAAGCCGTGCCCGCGGTTACGTGGCAACTTGGAAACTTTGTTTAACACCCGGTCATAGCAAACTTGAAGTAAACTCAAATAAAATACACCAACCGTGTGCGTAACCGTGACTGTCTCTTCTCGTGAGTCCTTATCTGAGAGAGAACACGGTGGGGTTATGTTTGACGTATGTAGGTGTTCAGGATCTCTTAGAGATCGTTACTAGTTCACGTCCGTTTATTCGACAATCATCCCCCTTTATTCTTGTACGCGTAAGTTAGCCACTCAAATAGATGCTTAGTGCTTGCTGCAGCCTCACCACTTAACCATACCTCACCCATTAAGCTTTAATAGTCTTGATATCCTTGGAAATGAGATTCCTGAGTCCCCGTGGCTCACAGATTACTACAACAACAGTTGCAGGTACAGGTAATGCGATGATATGACGTGAGCGCGATGCTTTCTTTGATTTGGAGTTCTTCTTCTTCATCGATCTAGGATGGGTTCCAGGCGGCAGCCTGGGATAGCAAGGATGGATGTCATTTTATCGTTTGATTTCGTCCGTAGTCGGACCTTGCACTTCTGTATGATGTTTGGATATGTTGTTGTATTGATGTGATATTGATGTAGCTTGTGGCGAGTGTAAGCCAATTCCATATACTCATCTCTTCTTTACATGTACTTGTAATGATATCCATTCTTGCAAAACGACGAGATGCGCTTCTATCCTTGTCGAGGCCTCATGCCAAAATAAGGATAGAATCGCATCTTGGACGTTACAAGTTGGTATCAGAGCCTGTACCGACCTAGGAGCCCCCTTGATTGATCGAACTTGGCCGAGTCGAGTCTAGTGAAAAACTATTTTGAGTCTAGTTATATCGGAGAGTAGGATTCTTTTACTCCTCTTCTATACTCTGGTGAGGTATTCGACTTAGGAATTTTCATGCTACTCCTCTTCTCGCTCAAAATTTTTTTTAGGATCACGCGGGTATTTCGGAAACTATATGATGCCGATGTGACGGAGTTCTGTCTTGGTGCCTCCTGTCTGACTTGATTTCTTCTGGGGAGTTGAGCTCCAGGGGATTCTTGACACATCGTTATCATTCAGTTTCCTTAGTATCTCAGGATGGAGGATGTTCGAAATTGCTTCAATACTTTTCGTGGCGAGATAAGGCCGGAGTCACCCAGTACTGGGGAGGCGTCCGGGGTACTGCCATCTTTAGTATCATTGCGATTACGAGGATCTGAGGTAGATGAGTTTCCGAGACCTTTGGTTGTGTGTTGAGGGATGTGATACACTGGAGAGTAGTATTACTGCTAGGAGTTGAGTGATCATGTAAAACTCCGTGTATCCGTGTACCCGATTGCATAACCGAGATTTCGGGAGTTCTTAGGTGGGAATTCAAGTAGTTACCTAGGATTATCTTTCGCAGATGATGATGTGAGGTTGGGGTTCGACATCGAGTGGTTCGCTTGTTGACGGTCTTTCTTACAGCGGTTCTCGTTGTGTCTTAAAGAGTCCTTGTAGCTTGCTACGACTCGGGGCCGCTTCCTATGTCGTGTGCACTGCCTTGTACATGATGGCTACTGTAAGATCGAGCCCGTGTGAGCCTTACCACGAAAATATCGAGCGAAATCTCTATCATATATTTGTTTCCGGCTTAATTCTCAAGCCCCATCCTTTGTTTTGTTGGAATATGGTAATTCGAGTTGCTTCGATGTCAAGTGGTGATTTCATATCTTATCCCTAGCAGGTGTGTTTCTCTTCAAGATGACTCATTCCTCCCCAATAATTGCAAGATCAATCCTCATATTTCTCTTCGGAGTTCGTCTCATCTGTCTCATGTTGTCTTTGTTTTTCCCACCCTCCCGCCCTTTTTGGTCAATAATTAAATTGTCATCCAAGTGCCTTTCTTTTCATTGATGCTTCCGCTATCTTTTCTTCCATTTGGTATCCGGTGATTCATTATGGAGATGCTCAAGTGATTCAAAGTTCATCATTCCTCATTATTGTTTTCTTTCCCGGTGGATTCAATTCAAGCTTTCGGTGCTCATCATTTCCTTTTCATTCTCTAAATGCTTTCCCATGTTGGAAGTTCTTATCTAAGACTCTCTTGTTTATTCCCCTCTCTCTATTCTATCCGGAGTGGCAAGATATCTCAGAAGACTTTCATTCCCATTCATATCCTCTTAAATTATTTCAAGGCTCTCATGTCATCAAGTTTGTAATTTGTACCGGTGCAATCTCTCTTTCTAAGCAATTGTTTCAACGGTGGTTTCTTTTGAGTGGGCTCATAACCATCAGGTTTTCCCTAGGATCTTACCTGGCTCTTCTAATCTTTTCCGGAGATCTCTAGTTCTTTTCAATGTGGCCTAAGAATGAATTTCATCAGTCATATCCCCTCTCAAAGATCGCTGCTAAATCTTTTCATCGTTGGGTCAACCTTTTCTTATTCATTATTCCGGAGTGTCTCAGTAATTCTTGGTGGTGTTTCTCGTCATCATTCTCAGCATTGAAGACCGAAGGAGTGTTTATCTTAAATCTTATTCCATTCTCCTAGAGATTCATGGTTTCAGCTTCATGCTATCCTCTCGAATTGTTTCGATCATGAGTAATTCGTTCCATATCTATCCGGAGCTTTTAGAGTAGTTGTCATTTCTCGATCCTCCGTAGGCCATCATTTCAGAAGATTTCTTCGTTCTCAGCTTTCAGCTTTCGTTCTCAAATTCTTCTCAATTGTTGTCTCTTCGTTCGTATCTCTGTTATTCCGGTGCTTCGTTCAAGTTTTCTATTAGGCGGATCATGATCTCTTCGTTCTCATGCATCTCCATTAATTCGAAGTATCCTCATTCCTTTGCAAATTCGTACCGGTGTTCTCGTTCAAGACTTCCTCAAGTTTGTGCTCTCTCTTTCTTCAATCTTTTTCAAGAAGAATAAGTCGTATGCCAAATCCGTTGCTTGTCATCAATTTAACTTGATGAAGGATAAGCATAACATAATTCTTATTCTTGTTTCATCAAGATGATTTCAATCCTTCTTCCGGTGTTGTTCATGATATCTATTCTCAACTCGAAGTTGTTCATCTTTTCTTTTTCCGGAGTTCCAAGTTGTTCTCAAGTATCTCTTCGCGAAGTTCCATCTAAATCATGGCAAGGCCTCAATCTTGTTCTTTTTGCACCTTCAGTTCTTTTGTATCATTCTTTCATTCCGGAGTTCTTCCAGATGGTTCTTCGTGGTGGTTTGTCAAAGATTCCTTTCATTCTCAAGTGCTCTTCAAGATTCTTGTTGGAGTTCCTCAAGTATCCTTTGTCTTGCATTTCAATGTGCAATCCATTCCCCTTATCTTTTGAGATGGTGTTATAGCATTCTTGATTCATGAGGAGTATCGAAGAGAAGTTATCAAGAATGAGATATTAAACCCATCATTCTCTTCCTTGAAATTTTCTTGGATTGGATTTCACCTAAAGCTCTTCCTAAAGATTGTTGCTATCATGGTGTTTATCTATGATCCAAGCTCTCAATGTATCCTCTTGGTGAAAGAAGTTTTCATCTCTTCGTTGATCTCAATGAACCAATTGTTTCTGTTTGTGGCCGGTTGTCACCTCATTATGTTGGGATGTTTTCCATAAGCCCACAACAAACTTGTTCTTTTCGTTGTTGAGTTTTCAACAACTCTGTTCAATCTCTTCTTGTAGGATGTTTTTCCAATCCAATTGTGATAGAAGTGTCATTTCGTCTCCGTTCTTTCCTTCCAATGATCTAGCTTCTATTCTTTTGTTCCGGAGGCATTGTGATATTGCTCTCTTCGATCCATCATTTCGTTTTGTCAAGATCATATTCCTTCTTTGCTTATTCAATAACCGGAGTGTCATGCCCTCTTCTCTAGTTCTTCTTATCAAGTGTTGCTTCTCTTTTCTACCGAAGTGCTGCCCAAAATTATTTTGAAATCTTGCTTGTTCCTCATGTCATTCTTCATCTCTTTCCAACCTTCATGTTTCTATGGTTTCACTCGTTTGTCAAAGAAGCAATTAAGTTTACCTCTTCCTTTCTTCTTCCTCTTCCCCTTCTCATTCTAAGATCTCGGGTCGAGATCTCTTGTTAGTGGAGGAGAGTTGTAACAGCCCGGAACCGACGCTCCAGAAGATTCCCCTTTTATTCCATTGTCATCGTGTGATTCGAGTGGTTGTTGCATTCATTATCGCATCATTCGCATCATCTGCATAGCATCGTCACTCGTTTTCGAAAAACTTGCATCCGTTCGTAGCTGCTGGTTCTCTCCGTTCGTGTCGATCGTTTCGAGACCAACCACACACGCACGCGCCCGCGGCATAAAAAATCGTTTTTAAAGTGCGCGAAAAATATTCTCGGATTGGGTCGAAAGTTGGCATGCGGTCTTGTTATATTGTAGGTAGACCGCCTGCCAAATTTCATCGCAATCAGAGGTCGTTTGATACCCCAACATTGAACTGTAGCATCGCCGTCAGGTGTTAATTAGCAGACGTTTTCGGTGTTTTCAAAACTCGTGTCACGGGCCACCATTCTCCCTCTCATCTCAGCACACCACCTCTACACAGCCCACCTAGCCCAGCTTAGTTCCCCTCCACTTCTGGACCGTCCGATCGAGATCAAACGGTCCGAAAACGGGCAAAAACCCCCTAACCCTAGCCTCAATTGCTATAAATAGACCCTAGCCTTCCATTTCGGGTAACCCTAGCCGATTGCCTCGTTTTCCGGGCACCCCAGCCCTCAGCCGCCACTTGGCGCACCTCCTCCCACCTCAGTCGTGAGCCCGCCCGAGCCCATCTGAGGCCCGCGCGAGCCCGAGTCTGCCGCCGCCGCGCCCGAGGAGCGCCCGAGCCGCACCATCATCCGTAGCCACGGGAAGCCCCGTGCCCGAGCTCCTGCGCCCGAGGAGCCACCCGCCGGAGCGCCGCCCCGCCGGAGATGAGGACCCCGTCGCGCCTTGCCAACCTTCTTCTTCTCCCTTCTCTCCTTCTTCCCTTATCTCTCTATCCCTCTCTGTGCAGACCTCCCATGGCTTCCCGAGCACCGCCGGTCTCCTCTAGCTCCAGATCTGGCTGCACCGACCCCGCCAAGCCCCTGACCGTGCCTGGATCCGGCCGCGAGCTCCCCTCGCCGGCGCAACCCCATCGCCATGGTCTCGTTCCCGAGCGGGAGGACAACGCCCGCTCCCTCGTGCGCGTTGACCCTCGTTAGCGCTTGCATGGGCCACCAGGCGTCGCTCGCCGCCTGCCGCCAGGCAGCGCTAAGGCCCAGCATGCCTGTGCTTCCGGCCCAGCCAACTCAAGCACACTATGGTGAGCGCTTGCTATATCCAGCACCGGCACATTTTAGTATCTAGCGCTCACAGATTCGGCCCGCAGTGTTGTTTTTTTTTCTCTGCTGCGAATTTCGTAATAATCCACAGAAAAACAGTTTTTCAGAAAGACCCTCCTAGTTCATGCATTTAATAACTTTCAAACCGCGCAACATATGTAAAAACTTTATATATGCAAAATGACTAGAATTTCGTGTAGATTTACAATTTCCAACTTTCACACATGTTTGAATGTTTAAACTGGCTGTTTGTACTAATTTGCATAAATGCCATGCTAAAATGTTTTGTTTCATAACTATTTAACCGTAGCTCCGATGATAATGTTTTATATATGTAACTTGACTAGAAAATTATGTAGAATAACATGGTGGACTTTATTTCCCTGATTAACAAATATAAAATATGCTTATTTCAGATCTGGACCAAAGTCATATTATGCTTATGGGGGATGTTTAGGAAATGCTATATGTTGCTTCCGGCCTTATTTAAAATGCGTAGATGTTGTAGTTGTGTATGCTTCACCGTTTGCCATGTTAAAAACATTTAATGGTAATGAGTACCTAAACGAGAGTGAACTAAAGAATTCGAACGTGGAGTTTCGTCAATATGCAATTCGTTGCATATTGAACTTCACTTAACATGTAGGAGTTGTTTGTTGTTCTTGCCATGCCATGCCATGCCTTGCATATTTAAAACCGGACATGCATCATATTTGTTTCCGCATCATGTCATGTAGATGTTGTGGTGTTGATCATGTGTTGATTGTTGTTTTCGGGTTGCTTCTTCTCGATAGAGTTCCGAAAGTGTTCGGAGTGTGAGGATTTGTTCGACTACGTGGTTCGTCTACTTCATGGATTCGTTCTTCTTCCAAGCGGGATCTCAGGCAAGATGATCATTTCCTTGGATACCATTACTATCATTGCCATGCTAGATGTCTCGTTTCTATCGCTGTCTCGCTACCTACAACTTGTATGTCAAGCCTCCCAAATTGCCATGAAAAACCTCTAACCCCTCCACATCCCAGCAAACATTGTTTGGCTATGTTACCGCTTGTTCAGCCCTTCTTGTAGCGTTGCTAGTTGCAGGTGCAAATTGTTAGCATGTGCCAACATGGATATCCTTTTGTTATATCATAATATTATTGCTATTTAATTTAATGCACATATATACTTGGTAAAGGGTGGAAGGCTTGGCCTTTTGCTTGGTGTTTTGTTCCACTCTTGCCGCCCTAGTTACTTGTGTACCGGTGTTATGTTCCATAATTGAGCGCTCCTAACATGCTCGGGGTTGTTATGGGGACCCCCTTGATTTTCGTTTTAGGATAAAACTTGTCTGGCAAGGCCCAACATTGGTACTACATTTGCCCAACATAATAATACTGATAATTATTTTGACGCATAGGGAGTTAGCGCTACCCAAGGTTCGTTATTCAACCTAATACAGGGGGGCCAGTGCTGATGGTGTTGGTCCCAAACGGGCTGCCTGCGGGGCCGCCTCGAGGAAACTCGGGGATTGGTTTTTCCCCGTAGCTAGTCCCATCCGGTTGTGCCCTGAGAACGAGATACGCGGCTCCTCTCGGGATTGTCGGCACGTCGGACGGCCTTGCTGGACTTGTTTTACCTTTCTCGAACGTCTTGTGCGAGGAATTCCAAAACTTTGGGCTATCTCGAGGTTGAGGTTTTCCAATGGAATTGCCGAGGAAGATCATGAGATTCGTGGTCGCGGTTATTCCCGCTGCGTGTGGTTAGTTTGTGATGGATGAGTTGGAGCACCCCTGCAGGGTTAAATCTTTCGGAAAGGCGTGCCCGCGGTTACGTGGCAACTTGGAAACTTTGTTTAACACCCGGTCATAGCAAACTTGAAGTAAACTCAAATAAAATACACCAACCGTGTGCGTAACCGTGACTGTCTCTTCTCGTGAGTCCTTATCTGAGAGAGAACACGGTGGGGTTATGTTTGACGTAAATAGGTGTTCAGGATCTCTTAGAGATCGTTACTAGTTCACGTCCGTTTATTCGACAATCATCCACCTTTATTCTTATACTCGTAAGTTAGCCACTCAAATAGATGCTTAGTGCTTGCTGCAGCCTCACCACTTAACCATACCTCACCCATTAAGGTTTAATATTCTTGATACCCTTGGAAATGAGATTGCTGAGTCCCCGTGGCTCACAGATTACTACAACAACAGTTGTAGGTACAGGTAATGCGATGATATGACGTGAGCGCGATGCTTTGTTTGATTTGGAGTTCTTCTTCTTCTTCATCGATCTAGGATGGGTTCCAGGCGGCAGCCTGGGATAGCAAGGATGGATGTCATTTTATCGTTTGATTTCGTCCGTAGTCGGACCCTGCTCTTCTGTATGATGTTTGGATATGTTGTTGTATTGATGTGATATTGATGTAGCTTGTGGCGAGTGTAAGCCAATTCCATATACTCATCTCTTCTTTACATGTACTTGTAATGATATCCATTCTTGCAAAACGACGAGATGCGCTTCTATCCTTGTCGAGGCCTCGTGCCAAAATAAGGATAGGATCGCATCTTGGACGTGACAAAGGATGTCACCTCAAAAGCGTGACCTTGTGCGTCCGTCACAATGCCGATGCGCAAGCAAGTGTGAAAGCACATTTGCTCCCTTGGTGGTTTTGGTAATTAATAACAACATATATGTCATTGAACTAATGTTTCCACTAAGCACATTTCAGGAAAAGTTCACTGATAGGGATGGCAAAAGGATTGTGGAGATACCCGAAGATGCAAGGAAATGGATTCGCAAAGCTTCAAGCAAGAGGACTCTACATTTTACTTTGTGAGAAATCATTTTGAGTCCATAGGAAAGCCAATACTATTAAAAGGGGGTAAGGTACTGTTGGTGAACAAAATGCTCATACGTGCACAAGTGATAGTCACCAAAAACACCCACAAGCTCTTCCACAAAAGTCTGTCCAAAGTCAAATATCCAAAATCGGTGCAACCAACACTTTCCACTCGGTGCCACCGATTCCCAAACTCAGATAGACCCATGCCAAACCCTAGCCAGTTGGTGCAACCGATTCTGCATCGGTGCCACCGAGTTCAGTTGCCAACTCTCTGTTTAGCTATTTTCAGTCTTCGGTACCACCGAGATTTGCCAGTCGGTCTCACCGAGTTTCTGGACCAACTCTCTGGATAGCCATTCACAGGAATCGGTACCACCGAGAATTGTGGATCGGCGCCACCGAGTTTCTGGACCAACTCTCTGGTAAGCCATGGTCGAAAATCGGTACCACCGAGATGTGACAATCGGCGTCACCGAGATTGCGCAATCTGACCGTTGGTCACCTGATCGGTACCACCGAGATTTATATATCGCACTACTGGAATCCAGTAATTTTCCATCAGCCAGTCCTTTGCCGTCTGCTGGCAGATGGCAAAGATGCTCTTTGCCGTCCGCTGCCGTAAAGCAGACGGCAAAGAGCTGACTAATGGCAAAGGTACTGTTTGCCATCTGCCTGTCCTTTGTCGTCTGCCAGCGGACGGCATAGATCCTACAGGTAGACGACAAAGAGGCAAGATGGGTCCCACAGGACCTTGGGCCTGGCTAGGTCCAACGGACGGACTCTTTGCCGTCCTCCTGGCCTTTGCCGTCAGCCCTTGGGCTCTTTGCCGTCTGCTAGCGGACGGCAAAGGGGCTGTGCCTATAACGGCCGTCCCCCCCCCCCCGCTCCACTACACCCTACTCTCTCCCCCTCCCATCTCTCTCTCCACCCACACACACTGCGCGGATCCACCACCACCGCAGCTCCCTGCGCCACCCCTCGCAGCGGCCACCCCTCGCCCGCCCCCGGCGCCGCCCCCTCCCCCACCTCTGGCGCCGGCCATCCTCCCATCGCCCCCCTCCCTTCGCTGGCTCCCGACGCCGCCCCCTCGCCGGACAACCTCGTCGCGGACACCCCTCGCCGCGGCCACCCCTCCCCCGCCCCCGGCGCCGACCCCTCCCCAGCCCCGGCTCCGCCCCCTCCCTAGCCGCCCCCTCCCCTCGCTGCCTCCTGGCGCCGCCCCCTCCCCGCGGCTCCCCCTCCCTGCGGCTTCCCCCTCCTCCCGCCGCCCTGGCCGCCCCCACCGCCCCAGCCGTCCCCAACTCCGGTGAGTGCCCGCCCTACCCCCCCACCCCTCACCTTTCTGTTTTTTTCTGTAGATAATTAGTTTTTTTTCTATTTTTTCTTTTAAATTAGATAGTTAATTTAGATAGTTAGTTTATTTTCTGTTTTTACTATTAAATTAGCTAGTTAGTTTATTTTCTATTTTTTTTCTGTTCATTTAGATAGTTAGTTAAAAAACTTAGATAGAAAAGAAAAAAATTTAGATAGAAAACAAAAAACTTAGAAGAAAAGAAGAGAAGAAAAAAACTAGAAGAAAAAAGAAGAAGAAGAAGAAGAAGAAGAAAGAGGAGAGGAGGAGAAGGAGAAGAGGAAAAATGAAAAGAAGAAGAAAAGGAAGAAGAAGAAGATAAGGAGAAGAAGAAGAAAGAGGAGAGGATGAGAAGAAGACACCCCGACACCCCGACCCCCGACCCCCGACCCCCGACACCTCTTCGGCCTCCTGTTGACCGAAAAGGTCGTCCTCGGCCTTCCAGAGGCCACAGGGTCATAGTTTTGTAAATTATGAGTTAGGTCATATATATATTCCGATTCTAGCTGTTATGAAAAACATCATATTTGTGTTGATCGGGTGGATTTCAATGTGCAGTTGTTTTGTCGCTGCGAGGGTCTGGTGTTCGACGACCTCCCCGTGCGTTTGGCGAGCTCCCCTGCGTTCGCGGGTGAGCACAAATGACATCTCATCCCCCCCTTAATTTTCTCTGTTCCGGTCTTCATGCCGATGAAACTTGCTAGCTATAGGTGTCTTCAATCATCAGTATGCGTGACCAGTATGCGTCTCTCATTCGAAAGGGCGGCATCTATAAATATGCATGTCTTTGCATATTTATAACCGCCATCATTTGGAATTGTCCAACATTATCCATGGACAGCCCGAGTATGTGTAGATTGGGTTCGTTTTCCCTTATGCTCTACTCCGGATCCGATGCGGAATTTCGTCAGTGACCACCTGTTATTCTCCGGGTACACATCCTCTCTGCTTATTGCCGAGACATGTATCAGGAGAACATCGGGGAGGTGCTGCCGAAATTCTGCGTCGGATCCGGAGCAGAGCATGGGAAAGCAAACCCAATCTACACATACTCGGGTGGGATTAGGACCTATCTTTACCTATTAGCGTGTAGGTTGCATGGACGTAATAAAACTGACAAATTTGATTAACTGATGAATATAGATGATGAATTATATATATATTTCTTGTGTGTTTAGTAGGTAGGCAAGATGAGTGATCGTGCGTGGATGTACACCGGTCACCCTAGTCAGAAAGACATGACCATTGAATGGTTAACAAAAACCAAGGGGTTTCTGAGCGCCGCATTTGCAAATGGCCAGGAAATAACCTGGTGCCCCTGTGTCCGGTGCGACAACCATAAAAAGTGGACACATGATGAAATGGGTAAACACTTGCAGAAGTGGGGTTTTACGCCTGATTATACGGTGTGGAGATTTCATGGTGAGTCTGCCCAACGTGCCAGAGCTGAGGTGGTTCGTCGTCGCACTGACGAGCATGGTACCGGGATCGAAGACATGGTGCAAGACTTTGATGATGCTCGGGATTCGGACGATGAGATGGAGGAATCTGCAAAGGCCTTCTATGAAATGTTGGAGTCTTCAAAACGTCCTCTCCACGAGCACACTGAGCTTTGTCAGCTGGATGCCATCGCGCAAGTAATGGCTCTGAAGGCTCAGTTCAACCTGGGTAGAGAATGCTACGACGCGATGATGACGATATTTGGACGCTTTCTACCCAAAGGCCATGTATTGCTTGCAAACCTGTACCAGTCAGACAAAATCCTACGTGCGCTTAAGATGCCCTATGAGAAGATAGATGCCTGTGAGAATGGATGTGCCTTATTTAGGCTTGAGTATGCGGGCTTGAACTATTGTCCCATTTGCAAGTCTTCCAGGTATGTTGTGGTAGACAACGGTATGGGTGAGAAGAGTCAGACCAAAATCCCAGTTAATGTTCTTCGGTATATGCCAATCATACCAAGACTTCAACGTCTTTTCATGGTCGAAGAGACGGCCAAACAGATGACGTGGCACAAATTGGGCAAAAGAACCGAACTAGACGCTTTTGCGTGGAAGCACTTCGATGCATTACATAAGGATAAAGTGGCAGATCCAAGGCATCCTCGAGTCGCCATCAGCACGGATGGGTTCAATGTGTTTGGTATGACGGCAACCCAATACAGTTGTTGGCCTGTATTTGTCATTCCACTCAATCTCCCCCCCGGAGAGATTATGAAAAGAAAGAACATTTTCTTGACATTGATAATTCCAGGGCCCAACTATCCAGGGAAGAATATGAATGTGTACATGCAGCCGCTTAAGGATGTATTGCAAGAAGCTTGGGATAATGGGATCAAGATATATGACGCCGCTACAAAACATAACTTCAAAATGCATGTGTGCTACATGTACTCGACGCATGACTTGCCGGCGTATGCGCTATTCATTGGCTGGTGTGTGCATGGAAGGTTCCCGTGCCCCACATGCAAGGCAGCTCTTGAGTTCCGTTGGCTGTAGGCTGGTCGCAAGTATTCTTGCTTCGACTTGCATAGACAGTTCCTGGATCCTCGCCATAAGTTCAGAAAAGACAAGTAGAATTTCATCAAAGGTATAGTTGTCAAAAACTCTGCACCACCTGCATTGACAGGCCAACAGACCCTAGATCAGTTAAACGCTCTCGAGCCTGATCCAGCGCGTCCAGGGTATTTCAAAGGGTATAATTCGGAACACGCCTGGACTCACAAGATATGCTTGTGGGATCTGCCTTACTTTAAAGACCTCCTTTGCCCAAACAACATCGACGTGATGCACACTGAAAAGAATATCGCCGAGGCCCTTTTTGGTACATTGTTCGGCATAGAGGGGAAGTCAAAGGATAATCCTAAGGCTAGAGTCGATCAGGAGGCTCTATGTGATAGACCGTTACAAAAAATGCGACAACCGAAAGGAAAGAATAACTGGAGGAAGCCAAAGGCATGGTTCAATCTTGGAAGGCCAGCTATGAGGGAAATGATCTTGTGGGTGAAAATGCAGTTGATGTTCCCCGATGGGTATGCAGCGAATCTAAAGAGGGGAGCGAGTCTTGACAAATTGAAAATATGTGGTCTCAAGAGTCATGATTGGCACATATGGCTTGAGTGGGTAATGCCGGTGATGTTGCGTGGCTTTATCCCTAAGGATGAATGGCTAGTACTGGCAGAGCTGAGCTATTTCTTCTGCACTCTTTGTGCGAAAGAACTATCGCCTGACGTGCTAGATGAACTGGAAGAGTTGGCACCAGAGTTGATCTGCAAGTTAGAAAAGATCTTTCCACCGGGCTTCTTTAATCCAATGCAACATTTGATTTTGCATCTCCCGACCGAGGCAAGATTGGGGGGGCCCGTACAAAATCGTTGGTGCTTTGCAACTGAGAGGATGCAGAAGACGCTTCGAGCAAAATGTAAAAATAAATGTAGAATTGAAGCATCTATGGCCGAGGCATTCATTACTGAGGAGGTGGCAAACTTCGTGACAGCACACTACAAAGCCAAGAATCGTCATTTGCATAATCCGAAGCCTCGGTACAATGATGGCGACCGTGAAAAAGGTCAATCCAACCTCAGCCTATTCCAAGGGAAGCTCGCACCAGCCAGTGCTTTGAAAGCAATAACGTTGGATGTCGAAGAATGGCGGATCATTTCGTTGTATATCTTCAACAACCTAACAGAAGTGCGGCCGTACATCGAGTAAGTTCTCGGTACATTGTTTCGCAACTTCTAATTCCTTTGAACTGCTCTTATTCCCGGATATGTGATACAGTCGATACGTCACCAAATTCTCGGATGGAGCCGTGATCCAAAAGGATTCCATCGAAGAGTATGAGCTTCTGGCAAAGCATGGAGGCGGCTATCCCGGTTTCATCTCTTGGTTCAAACAAATGGTAATTTCCATTAGACCATTTCATTTCTTCGTCTAGTTTGCGGCTAATGCAACAATCCTTTCATATTAAACTTGTAGGCTAATTCAGAGTCTATGGACGCTGAATTATGAGAAGACGCTAATGGTTTTGACTATAAGGTCCGTTCATTTGACAAATACGACATCAACGGGTATTGCTTTCGTACTTTTGGCAAAGAGCTATCTATGGCCGACCGAAAGTCTACAAATTGTTGTGTCTCTGCTATCGGCAAAGGAGGTGTCGAGTATTATGGAAGAGTTGAAGCAATTTATGAACTTATATTCTTTGGTGAAAACACACCAAACATCGTAGTCTTCAAATGTTATTGGTTCCAGCCGAAGGAGACTAGAAGGACTCATGAACATATAGGGCTAGTCGAAATCAAACAAAGCACCCATTTAGATGTTCCCGATGTCTATATTACGGCTCAACAGGCGACCCAAGTTTTCTATCTACCATGGGCCTGCCAAACTGATCCAAATCTGAATGGTTGGGGTGTCGTTTATGATGTGCCGCCACGTTTTAGACCACCTCCCATCAATGAAGATGATTATGAACCTCACATTAACCCAAACACATATGAAGGAGAATTCTTCCAAGAAACACGTCTTTCCAAAAAACGTTTCAAGAACCGCTCTACTTCACCGCAGAACTTTGAAGTAGACAGCGACAGTGAATCCGACTTCACCCCTGAGCCGGAACAAGAGATGGAAGAAGAAGAGGTTACTGCTGCGGATGACCTCTCAATGCTTGACCGATTACATAAAGGAGGCCTTCCACATGTTGCTCCCGATAGTGATGATGATGCATTTATTGATGGTAGTGATGATGATGATGCATTTATTGATCCCGGAGCATATATACACGATGAAGATTATTAATAGTTCATGTTAGGTATACATGATGATGATACACTCAAATTATATATATACATATTATTATTCATGTCGGTATTAAATTTTTTTATGTTGTACTAATTCCGTTTACTCTTTGTCATGGCAAGTGTTGAAAGATGGTGGGCGCGGGTCGAGAGCGATCCGAGGCTCCTTCGTCGGCGCGTGGTGGGAGGGGTACTTCCTTTCCACCCCAAACTCCCCGGAGAGCGTTGTACGACAGTATTGGGACACCCGAGGGCGCTTCTTCGTCGGCGAAGTTGCCCACCGGGAGAGGAGGTTGGGGGAAGAAGAGAGCTCCTAAAGGTACACGTGGTGGCCGCGGGAGAGGTACGAAGGCTGCTACGCCCTCCTCGCCGCCACCCCCAGCTGATTCACCCGAGCACAGGACTGCTACGGTGGACCCGTCTGAGGTGGAGGCTACAACGACTCCTGTCCACGAGCCTCGGGTTGACGATCCTTCTGTCCTAGACGCTTCGACCCGCGAGACTCCTGTGCCAGACGCGTCGTCCTACGCGACTCCACATGCTTCCATCGGATGGGATACCTGCCCGGATCTGCATCAGCCGAAGCTGAGTGGCCATGCTGAGGGTGGCGGGCATCAGCTTTCTGATAGCGGGGATGAGGTGGTTGAGGGGGCCGCCGTCTACCAGCATGGGTGTACACGGCTCCCGCCCGTGCCGGCGACCCGCGAGCAGAGGTGGCCGATTAAGCCTGAGTCGCTGAAGTAAGTGCATTTATTCTTTTTAAACCTTTTGCCTTCATGTTTCTTCACATATCTAATGCGTTGGCTTTGTCATACTGCAGGGGTTGGATTCACGCCAAGGATGTCCGCAGGCCCAACTCCATCCTTGGTGTGCTTTTACGGCATAACTTCCCGGGGTTTGTCACGTTGCCTGGCGAGGGTCAGCTTCCAGAGTTAGGATTGAAATGGGAGCACTACTTGGCTGCCCCGGCCCCGCCGGAGGAGATGATCGACGGTGTGTTGTGCCACACGAGGGCCGACATGGTGATCAGAAAGTTCTGGGTAATTTCTCCTTTACACAATTAAAAATCAATAATAGCTATTTATTGTACTAATCAGTGTTGTCTCGTTAGATTGCAGACCTTCTACAGGTGTGAGGAGGGATACGAGGAGGCCGCGGCAAAGCTTATCGATTACGAGTGCAGGCGCCTACTACAGAACTTACGGCATGAGGCTCGGGTACAGGCTATTCGAGACTACTATGCCTCGCGGCGTATTAAGAAGGACAAGTCGTCATCCCACCGAAAGTTTCTGGATAAGGAGCAGTACATGAAGATAATTATCTATTCTTGAGGCCTTGTACTTAGTTTCCTTGCTTTGATTCGTAGGCGTAGCTCTCAAATTTCTCTTTACTAACTTAGGTGCCCCCGAGATGGTGTGCGGATAAGATGAATTGTTGGGAGGCGTTGGTGAATGAGTGGTGCTCGGACGAATGGCGAGTCGGCCACGACGATGCCAAGGAACGGCATGCCCAAATGGAAGGTGTGCTGCACCATCAAGGCAGCACCAACTTATTTCAGTTCGGGCGGAACTGGGTATGTGGTTTGCTTCATGATTCCTGCAATTCATTTTTTGATGCTAGCTTGACCCCTTTATTAATACTTTGTTCCTCTCTTGTAGGCGCATTACAATAAGACGGAGGTGCCACAGGTGTACGACCTCTATGCCATGGCCCATACTGCCTCGTACAAGAAGGCCATGGCATTCTCTGAGTCTGACCTCGATAATCCCCAGAACTTCACCAACATCTCCTCCCACAACAAGCTCGTGAGGTATAGAGATGTGGGGAAGGCGGTGAATGGGGGGACTTCAACCCGAGCCAGCATCCTATTGATCCAGACCTTGTGATGATAGCTAGCGACGGGAGGCCCCATGGCTCGATAGCCATTGGAGATGGACTTATACGGTCTTCGCGCACTCTCCGGCAGATCAAGGCGCGCCAAACGAGCTCCTGTCCTGAGATGACGCCTCGTCCACAGCCAGTCCAGCTCGCCATCGAGGTTAGTCATACGGACTCAGATAGCTTTCCTCCATTACATTGTGTGTGCGAACAAAGATGATTACAATGCTAACGAGGAGTTGTGTTGCAGGCTGCTCTGCAGAAAGAGAGAGAGACAACCCAGGCGCTTCTGGCGGAACAGGCCCGGCAGGCGGCGGAGGAGAAGAGGGATTTGGAGGAGAGGACGACTAGGTTGTTGGAGGAGGAGAGGGCACGGAACGATGCGTCTAACCGGGCCATGTACGAGCTCATCGTGGTAAGTTTCTTCTTCATATTAGCCAAATCATATACTACATGTTCTTTTCATTAATAACCAATATGATTAACTTGTCAAAACCAAATGTGCAGACTTTGTGCGAGAAGACCGGCCAGACCCCTCCACCGATGCCAGTCATTACAACGGCTGGAACGGTGAGTTTCATTTCAATGTTCATTAGTTACTAGTCTTAACGTTTCAGCGTCATCATGCTAACGCAAATGATCTTTGGTACAGCATAACTCCCGAGCCACATCGCACGATCCTTCTCCAGGGCCAAGTAGTGCTCCAGCTGACACCGGCCTGAGCAACCCCGGTGCTTCACCTCCGTAAGCCCTAATATGCCACTTACTTGGCTCATTTTCTCAAACAAAGACAAACATAGCACTTAGACAAACTGAGCACAATGACAAACTTAGCACTTAGACAAACGTCATATTTTACCTAAGTTAGCTTTGTTTCCTCTAAAATGACATAGTAAGCTTACTTACCTCCAAAATGACATATTGTACCTAAGTTAGCTCTAAAATGACCTATACTTAGCATTGTTTCCTCCACACTGACATAATAAGCTTAGTTAACTCAAAAATGGCATAATAGACATGGTAACCTCATAGATGCCATAGACTTAGCTTATTTTCTTGCAAAATGACACAATAAGCTTAGTTAGGTCAAAAATGTGATAATTACCTAGGTTAGCTCTAAAATGACATAAATAAGCAATAAGAAGAAGAAAAACAAGAGGAGACAGAGAGAGAAGAAAAACGCTTCTTCATCTTCTTCTTCTTCTACATCTTCTTCTACTTCTAGATCTTCTTCTACTTCTTCTAGTACTCTTTTTCTAACTTTCTTATTTCCAATTTTGCAGATTTGATTGAGTTCACGGCAGCTTGCTTTGATGTAGTGCTAGTGTTTACTTTCAGTTTTCATTTTGTATCGATGAACTTACGTGAAACTTTCTACCTATATGTATGAGACTATGTATGTATGAATGAAACTATTGTAATATGGTGAACAAAGTGACATTTGATACTTTCAAATTGGTATAATTGTTGGTTGATCATATCCATATGGCAGGGATATTGTTTCTGTGAAATATATATATACATATCATATATTTGCCTATGAAAAATGTTGAATATAACAAAAACAGAAAAAAGGCAATACAGCCTCTTTGCCGTCTGCCCGGACGGCAAAGACCGCTATGCCGACGGCCACCATCGGCAAAGAAGACACGTGGCAGCCACCTGTTAAACCTGGGAGCGCCAGGCCTGGGGCCATTTGGCTTCTTTGCCGACGGTGGCCGTCGGCATAGCGTGGGGGCGGACGGCAAAGGGCTGGGGCCATTTGGCTTCTTTGCCGACGGTGGCCGTCGGCATAGCGGGAGCGGATGGCAAATGACTGGGCTGGGCCGTCGGGGGCAGACGGCAAAGGGCTGGGCGGGGGGCAATGGGCTGGGTGGGGGCCGTCAGGGGCAGACGGCAAAGAAATGTGTGGGCCGTCCGGGGCAGACGACAAAGGGCTGGGGGGCCGTTAGCCACCTAACGGTGCTACCGTTAGTACTACGTCATCTGCCATCTTTGCTGTCTGCAGGCTGACGGCAAAAAAACTTTGCCGTCCGCTGTGCCAATGCAGACGGCAAAGAACCCCTTTGCCGGGGTTTGTTCGGCCCAAACTTTTGCCGTCCGCTAGCTGACGGCAAAGGCCTTTGCCGTCTGTGGTTGTGCCCTTTGCCGTCTTCCATGGCAGACGGCAAAGAGCCCGATCGGTCTCACCGATATTCAAAAGTTACTGCCTTTGGGTCACTTCGGTACCACCAAGATTCACACATCGGTGACACCGAGTTGGTCACTTTAGGGGTAACGGTTGGATTTTTGGAGATGCCTATATATACCCCTTCACCACCACCCACTCGAAAGAGAAGCACTCAGAACTATTCCATACTTGCCCCATCCTATTTTCTGAGAGAGAGCCACCTACTCATGTGTTGAGATCATGCCATTCCATTCCAACCATATGAATCTTGATCTCTAGCCTCCCCAAGTTGCTTTCCACCAAATCAATCTCTTCTACCAAGGCAAATCTATGAGAGAGTGATTCTGTGTTGAGGATTCTATCATCTTGAAGCACAAGAGCAAGGAGTTCATCGGCACTGCCGAGCCTATTACCTTTTGGAGGGTGGTGCCTCCTAGATTGGTTAGGTGTCGCTTGGGAGCCTCCTACTTCATGTTGTGGAGTTGAACCAAGAAGTTTGTAAGGGCAAGGAGATCGCCTACTTCATGAAGATATACCCATAGTGGGGCTAGTCCTTTGTGGACTGACGCCGTTATGGAATAGTCAAGGTTGCTACTTCGTGGACCCTTAAGGGTGGAGCCCTCCATGGACTCTCGCGACCGTTACCCTCCGTGGGTTGAAGACTCCAGAAACGTGGACGTACGATAGAACCACCTATCAGTACCACGGGAAAAATCATCGTGTCTACAAATTGCGTTTGATCTTCCTACCCTTCCTTTACTACTCATGCTTGTCTTTACTTTCCGCTGCGATACTCTTAGACATGCATGTGTAGGGTGTGCTTGACTTGCTATGAATGCTAAAATCTGCCAACACTTCAAATTGGGAAAAAGTAGATTTTTATTTGGTCAAGTAGTCTAATCACCCCCCCTCTAGACATACTTTCGGTTCTACAAGTGGTATCAGAGCTTTGGTCTCCATTGCATTCGTCTCACAACCTAGGAGAGTATGGCGTCTAGTGAGGGAAATTATCACCGTAGAGGTCCGTACTTTGATGGCACTAATTTTGCTAGTTGGAAGCACAAAATGAAAATGCATATTCTTGGCCATAACCCCGATGTATGGGCTGTTGTTCGTGTTGGATTGCAAGGTGAATTCTTTGGTGATGGAAAGGAACCGGATCGTGAAGCGACCGCGGAAGAATTGAAGATGTTGCAATACAACACTCAAGCATGCGACATTCTCTTCAACTGCCTATGCCCCGAAGAATTCAACAAAATCAGCCGTCTCGAGAATGCAAAAGAGATTTGGGATACTTTGGTTGATATGCATGAAGGTACCGAGTCCGTGAGAGAATCCAAGTTGGATGTTCTTCAAAGTCAGCTTGACATGTTCAAGATGAAGGATGGTGAAGGAGTCGCGGAGATGTACTCTAGGCTAGCTCTCATCGCCAATGAGATTACCGGCTTAGGAAGCGAAGAAATGACCGACAAATTCATCATCAAGATGATACTTCGAGCTTTGGATGAGAGATACGACACTGTGTGCACATTGATCCAAATGATGCCCAAGTACAAAGATCTCAAGCCTACGGAAGTCATTGGAAGGATTGTTGCTCATGAGATGACACTCAAAGACAAACAAGAGCTTCACAACAAGTCTAGCGGTGCTTACAAAGCCACAAGTGATGCTCCCACAACTTCAAGCGACAACCTTGTCACCAATGAAGAGATAAGACTCATGGTCAAGAAATTCAACAAGTTCTACAAGAATAGAGGCAAAGGACGAAGCTCCAACTCAAGATATGAAGAGAAGCGTTCGTCAAGTCGTGACCGCAACTGCTACAATTGTGGGAAGCTCGGACACTACTGCAATGAGTTCACGGCTCCCTACAAACGAAGAGAAGAGTCACCTAGAAGACGAAGCTCAAGGAATGAATCACCTCAAAGAGAGAGAAGGAATAGAGATGATCGTTATGAACGAAGACCCTCAAGGAGAAGTAGGGATTCGGAGAAGAAGGACAAGTACACCAAGAGCTACACAAGAAGAAAACATCAAGCTGATGTTGGTGAATGGGTTTCTGGCTCCGACTCCGACAACAACTCCGAGAGAAGCTATCACTCCAACTCCGACTATAGTCAAGATGAAGGTGTTGCTGGACTTGCACTAGTGACTACCAACTCCTATGATCTATTTGATTCACCAAATGAAGGGAGTGGAAGTTGCTTCATGGCTAAAGGCCCCAAGGTATCACACCCCGAGTATCTTGATTTCAATAGTGATGAAGAGGATTTGCTTTGTGATGATGACTTGCACTTTGATGAAACTAGTGATGTTAGTCAAAATGAACATGATAATTCTCATGCTAGGCAAGATAAGTCATTTGATGATGATAAGATGAAAATAGAACAACTAACTAAAGAATTAAACACTCTTAAGTTAGCCCATGAATCTACTCTCGAAGATCATAGAGAGCTTGTAAGGACTCATGAGAAGCTACGCTTCGAGGAGCTCACCTTGGAGCAAGAGCATGAGTTTCTAAAAGCTATCAATGACGATCTCCGAAAGAAGACTTCATCTTATCTAGCCAAACGATTACTCTTGTCTACATTCATGCCACAAGTTAAATCTAGACAAACTAGTAACAAAGGCAAGAAAGGTTCTTCATCTAGTAGCAACCATAAAAATGCTAAACCTAATGATGTTGCTTCTAGTAGTTCTATTGATTCCACTAATGATGATTCTCTTAGCCAAGTTACACTTGAGCAAGAAAATGCTTTATTGAAAGGATTTATAGAGAAAGGTATCTACAAGAGTCTTGCCGGGTGTAAGCAATTTGAGGAAATTGTACGCAAGCATGGAGGATACCGGAAGAACCATGGCATTGGCTACTTCAACGCTAATGGAGTTGAATGGGAAGAAGGTCAATACCCCAAGCCCAAGTTTGTTCCTCAAAAGGAGAAGTATGAAAATACTCCTCCCAAGGGAACAAACACTCAAGATGACCTTCCACCACAAGACCACAAGCTCAAGGGCAAGAACAAGCTTCAACAGGACATTGACTCATATGAAGATGAATCCCAAACTTTGGTGGAGTGGGTTCCCAAGGCTACTTCAAGCTCAACTTCTACAAAGGCTACTTCAACACCAAGGATCCCCATCAAGTTGATGTGGGTCCCAAAGAAGAAGAACTAGAGAGTTCTTGAGGGGTGACTCCGCCAATGAAATTCACTCACATTCATTGTTGGCAAGAACTATTTCCAATCAACATCAACTCTATGCAACAAGTTCAAGGAGTCACAGATTCCCTCAAAGGTAAGCAAGGGACAAGGTAATCAACAAATCAGTGGACATCATCACATATGCTTTGCACTCCATGTCCATAGATATCCTTGTATTTGTCCCTTGTATGTTGGGACTAACCCATGTAGGTGAGAAGAGTAAGGAAACAACAAGGATGCTCCCAACTCATGGTGATCTTCATCAACTTTGAGCATCCACCACTACTTCACCTACATGAAGTCTTCATCGACAAAACCCAAGGTTAGTTTATCCCTCCTATGGGGGGATGTCACATCAAGGGGGAGCTTTACTCTAAGACTTGAGTTAAAGCATCTCTTACTATGTGACAACATTAAATGCTTTATGTAAAAGTGGTAATCCCACTTGTGCTTAAACGATGAGTATGACCTATGATCAAGTATTCTTACTTGGCTCCTAAGTCAATATACTCATATATAGATGACTTCGTCATCGCCAAAATGCTTGAATAGATGCTAGTATGTATGTGCATGTTTGCCATGATTTCATTTGACATCTTATTGTGTGAGCATGTTGGTCTGTATTTATTTATCCATTCGAGGACATCCAATTGTTGCTATTTGGTTCTTAATTTATCTTTTGCCAATTGTTTGTACGAGAATGCCTAGGACCATCCTCTAGCTATCTATGCTTTATCACCTCATATTCTTTTCTTGCTGCATCACAAAACTTGATCAAGCACTTCTCGATCCCTCTGTGTGAGATGCACTTGGAGTTCCGTGTCGAAAAGGGATGCACTCCAAAACCTCCCAAATGCAACTCGGTGTGACCAATAAACATTTCTCGGTTTCACCGATTGCCAAGGGTTGATCTGGTTTTCCATCTCAGTAACACTGATTCCTTATTCTCGGTTACACCGAGTTTCCCTGTGAGCTGACAGTTGAGAAACTTGGTGACACCGAAAGTTTCGATCCGGTGTCACCGACAGCAAGGGGTATATATGCTGTGGACCCGACGCTTTGAAATTCACTCTTCAAACCGTCGCGCTCCAAAACCCTAAGCTGCCAAAAAGGACCCCCTGGTCGTCGCCCTTGTCTCCCCGTGCTCCTCCGCCACTGGGATCCTCGCCGTCGACTGGCATCTTTGCCGCCGTCTTCGCCGTAGCGGACCGTCACCAAGCTAGGGTACGGATCCGATCCTCTCTTGCGCTCCACCGTCTAATTCTTACGCATTGAGAAGTTATTATCTATAAGCCACTGTGTGCAATCCTCCCTATCCACCAGAGTTCTCGTAGATTAGCGAACAATGAAGATTTTAGGGTTAGCTGTCCGCAGATTGCATCTCGGTACCACTGAGTTGAAAAAAATCGGTTCCACCGATCGTGTTTTAGGGTTATTGAGAACCATATCGGTGAGACCGAAGCAAACTTTTCGGTTCCACCGAAAAGGCTGCCAAGTCTCTGTTGATGTATATGGTCTGTCTCGGTGACTCCGAAAAATACCACTCGGTGACACCGAAATTCCTTCTGCAGAAACCTAAAACTAATGTCTTCCTTGTTCAAAATTTTGAAAATCTCTGTGTTTTGTGTTGCTCAACCCCTCTGCTCCTCTATATTCTTTTCACAGGGTCAGATATGTCAGATGCTGAAGATAGCCAGAATGATCTCAGAGAGCAGAGTGTGGATATGGACTCAGGCTCTAGTCCTGAAGAGAGTTTTGATGATGTGCCTAGTTCCCCTGACTTGCCCAAGGCTGCTACAAGGACTAGAATAAAGCTCAATTCTGACGCGGAGGATGAGGACTTCATCCCTGATGAGCTGCCTAAGAGAGATGTTGTTGCCACTTCTTCCAAGAAGAATAAAGCTATCAGAAAGGAATATGCTAGCTCTGAGACAGTGAGAGCACCTAAGAGCTCCAGAGCAACCATGAAAGTTGAGCCTCCCAAGAAATCTATGCCTAAGAAGGCTGGTGAGAAGAAGAGAGTGAGGACAAAATCTGTCAAGGCTAAAGTTCTTCCATCCACTCCAGAGTATCTAGATGAGGATGTCGGCGTTCCGGGAACAGGGGTACTCGGAACTGCCTGCCTGCGGCCTAGGGCATGGCCCACTTCGTCAGCCAGGCGCAGCCTGGCGAGACCTCACTCAAGACAAGACCCTCATGAGGACCTGATCTCGCAAGGGGAGCAACATCAAGACCAGCGGGAGACGGGCCTCCTCAGGCCCCCTCCGGAGTGGTGGAGATCTCTATGCAGTGCTCGGCCTCAGGAGTCCAAGGGTGATGCCAGGTGGGACAGGCGGGCGCCAGCGTGCCAGGCGGTACAGTTTCCCCTTTGGTGCAAAGGGGGGCAGGGACGTACGCGGGTTCCCAAAGTGCCCCCCAAAGGTTTCCATTCTGGTGCAACAAGACCATGACCATGGGGCCAGTAGGAAGGATGTCATCGCCGAGCCCACCTCTGCATCATTGACAGCTACTTTGCAGGCGAAGACCACCTTTCGTCAGGATAAATATGTACTCCTGTCCCCCTTCGAATTTGGCCCTTGTGGGATCCCTTCCCGCCATTGCGATAAGGGAAGAGGACCCAGGCCACTATAAATAGAGGATAGGCTGCACCATAGAGAGGGACGACACGAGAGACACCCAACAGAGGAGAGGCAACACCACCAGAGTGCCCTCACAAGGCGTCGCATCGCTGTACTAGTTCATCTACAAACCTCCTCGTGAGGCAATCCACCAAAGCAAGAGTAGGGTATTACGCTTCGCAGCGGCCCGAACCTAGGTAAATCATCGTGTGCATCTGCCTCCTCGTCATCGTGCGAGTTCGTCGTAGAAATCATTGAGTAGCGAGCTAGGTAGGGCGAGGCCGCAGGGGATCTTCGCACATGCCCCTGTGTTTGAACTTCTTGGGGTTCTGCGGAGCCCAAAATCCGACATTTGGCGCGCCAGGTAGGGGGCGTGTCGAAGCTTCCCCACTCATGGCAATAGTCGAGCCCCGGTTCGACGATCCCATGGCGGACGAGATCCCCGACGCCGGCCGGCCCTCGGTGCGCGATCGCGCCATGGCGCGTGGGGCCGGCCCCGTGGTCGCGTGCATCCTTGGCAGATCACAGGCGCCCACCTCCGGCCGCCAGGTCAAGTAGTTCTTCCGCCGCGCAAGAGCGATTTGGCCACGGTCCGAGACCACACCGCCTCGGACGTGGCCGGAGACCGACATCACCTTCGGCCCCGACGACCACCCCAAGACAACGACGGCCGCCGGAACGCTCCCCATGTTGTGCACGCCAACCATAAGGGGCGTGGCCGTCTCCAGGACCCTCATAGACGGTGGCGCCGGCCTCAACGTCATCTCCGTGGAGGCCTTCGACGCGCTGCAGCTACCCCGTGACCAACTCGCACCTTCAAGGCCCTTCTCTGGTGTGGTCGGGGGATCCATCGTCCCCGTGGGGCGGGTACGCCTCCCCGTCACCTTCGGCACCCGCTCCAACTTCCGCACCGAGCAGATCGACTTCGACGTCGCCCACATCCACCTCCCGTACAATGCAATACTCGGCTACCCCACCCTCACCCAGTTCATGGCGGCAATGCACCCGGGCTACAACGTCGTCAAGATGCCTGGGAGCGGCGGCATCCTCACCGTCGTGGGGAATGCCAAGGACGCGTCCCACGCACTCAAGCTCACCTACAAAGCGGCGGCCGCGGCGCGCCCCAGCGCCGGGAACGCCGCGCAAGCCACGGAGGACTCCAGGGGTGTCCTCGACATCGCGCCGGTAAAGAAGAGGCAGCTATTCTCTCAGAGCCGGGCGGAGACGAAGCAGGTTCCTATGGACGAAGGAAACCCTGGCCCTACCTTCACCATCAGTGCCGACTTGCCCCATGAGCAAGAGGAGGCGTTGGTGGCCTTCCTCCGTGCAAACAAGGACGCGTTTGCGTGGAGCGCCTCTGACCTGGTGGGGGTCCCGAGGGACGTGATCGAGCACCACCTCATGGTGTGCCCGAATGCACGTACGGTGAAGCAAAAGGCAAGGAGGCAAGCTCAGGAGAAGCAGGCGTTCATCGCCCAGGAAGTCGGCAAGCTAAAGGAGGTCGGGGTCATCCGGGAGGTGCGTTACCTGGAGTGGCTTGCCAACCAGGTGGTCATCCCGAAGAAGTGCGGGAAGGAGCGTATGTGCGTCAACTTCACGAGCCTCAACAAAGCCTACCCCCAAGACCCATTCCCGCTGCCGCGCATTGATCAGATCGTGGACTCCACCGCGGAGTGTGACCTCCTGTGCTTCCTAGATGCTTTCTCGGGCTACCATCAGATCAAAATGGTGGTGGAGGACGTTGAGAAGACGGCCTTCCTCACCTCGTGCGGAGTGTTCTGCTACACATGCATGCCCTTCGGGCAACGGAACGCCGGGGCGGCCTTCCAGCGGCTGATGCACATCGCCCTGGGGCCGCATCTCGGGAGGAATGCAGAAGCTTACGTCGACGACATCGTGGTCAAGTCCAGGGAGGCCAAGACCCTGATCGAAGACTTGGAGGAGACGTTCGCCAGCCTGAGGGAGGTGAACCTGAAGCTCAACCCCTAGAAGTGCGTCTTCGGGGTCCCATCGGGCAAGCTGCTCGGTTTCCTGGCGTCACACCGGGGAATCGAGGCGAACCCGGAGAAGATCAAGGCCATAAACAAGATGAGCGCACCCCAGAACCTCAAGGAAATGCAGAAATTGGCAGGTTGCGTGACCTCCTTGGGGCGCTTCATCTCCAAACTCGGCGAACGGGCCCTGCCGTTCTTCAAGATCATGAAAAGGAAGGGCCCCCTCGAATGGACTCGCGGAGGCAGACGCGGCCTTCGAGAAACTCAAGCAGTACCTCACGAGCCTGCCAGTGATGGTGGCGCCTCGTCCTCGGGAGCCCCTGCTGCTATACCTGGCTGCCACCCCCAACTCCGCAAGTGCCGACACGCGCGCCACATCGACGGGCACCGGCGGGCCCCCTGACATGGAGCAAGGGGGCTCGCAGGATGCCAAGGAGCCCGCTCCTCCCCAAGACGGTGCTCCTGAGGCCCCAGCCGCTCCGATGGCCACTGAGGCAGTCAATCCTCATGAGGCCCCAGCCATTCCGACGGCCCCTGAGGCACTCAATCCTCATGAGGCCCCAGCCATTCCAACGGCCCCTGAGGCGCTCGGTCCTCATGAGGCCCCAACCGCTCCGATGGTCCCTAGGGCGCTGAATCCTCATGAGGCCCCGGCCGCTCCGGCGGCCCACGCGGTGCTCAAGCCTTTTGAACCCACCACGGGGCAGTGCACCGCAGGGGGCTTCACCCTCGTCGAGCACCCAGTGTACTATGTCAGTACAGTGCTACGGGATGCGCGCTCACGCTACCCCATGCAAAAGAAGCTCCTCCTAGCACTCCTTGTCGCTTCGAGGAAACTACGCCACTACTTCCAGGGGCATCCCATCAAGGTCGTCTCTGCGTACCCCTTGGAGAAGGTCCTACGCAACCCCAACGCGGCAGGAAGAGTCACCGAATGGAACATCGAGCTGTAGGCCTTCAACATAGAGTTCAGCACGACCAGGGTCATCAAGGGGGTGGCCCGAGCAGACTTCGTGGCGGAGTGGACAGACCCCCCCGACCGGGGGCTGGACGGGAGCCAGTCCCTCACCCCTGGCGATGAGGCACCTGAGGGTTGGATCATGCATTTCGACGGAGCCTTCGCGCGCATGGGAGCAGGGGCTGGGGTCGTGCTCACCTCCCCGGTAGGGGACAAGCTCCGCTACGTTGTGCAGCTCTGTTTCCAGCGTGGAGAGAAGGTCTCCAACAACATCGCGGAGTACGAGGGCCTCATCGCCGGCCTCAAGGCGGCGGCGGCCTTGGGGATTCGGCGCCTCACCATCAAGGGTGACTCCCAGCTCCTCGTCAACTTCTCCAACCAAGAGTATGCACCCAAGGACAAGCACATGGAGGCGTATTTGGAAGAGGTACATAAGATCGAAAAACGTTTGCAGGGCCTGGAATTGCAGCACATCCCGCGCAGCGCGAACAAGGAGGCCGATGACATCGCCAAGAGGGCGTCTCGCCGCGAGCCCCAGGAGCCGGGCGTCTTCGAGGAGCGGCTCTTCAAACCCTCCGCAGCGCCACCAACCGAGGACCTGGCGCCACGAAGTGAGGAGCTCCCCCCCAGCGCCTCCCTCGGGGGCTCCGAACTGTGGCCAGGCCTCAGGAGCCCGACTGCTCCTGGCACTGGAGCCCCAGGCCGACGACTGGATGCAGGAGCTCAGGGCGTACCTACTTCACGGCACGCTGCCGAAAAAGGAGGAAGACGCGGAGCGCGTGGCGCGGCAGGCCACGGCTTACTGCTTGCAGGACGACGACCTGTACCACAGGCGCCTGAATGATGTCGCGCTGCGGTGCATCTCCAAGGAGCAGGGGTGCGAGCTGCTGGCCGACATCCATGAAGGAGACTGCGGGCACCATTCTTCGTCGCGCACCCTTGCAGGAAAGGCGTTCCGATCCGGCTTTTACTGGCCCACGGCACTTAACGACGCCATCGAGCTAGTCCGGTCTTGCGAGGCCTGCCAGTTTCACTCCAAGCCGATTCACCAGCCCGCGCAGGGCCTACAGACCATCCCACTCTCTTGGCCTTTCACGGTCTGTGGGCTGGACATACTAGGGCCCTTCCCATGGGCGGCAGGCGGGTACCGCTACCTATACGTCGCCATCGACAAGTTCAGCAAGTGGGCGGAGGTGGAGCCCGTCCGCACCATCCCCGCCGGATCCACCGTCAAGTTTATCAAGGGCCTCGTGAGCCGCTTCGGCATCCCCAACCGCATCATCACCAATAAGGGTTCGCAGTTCACAAGTAACCTCTTCAGGACCTATTGCGCTAACCTTGGAACACAGATATGCTACGCATCGGTGGCCCACCCACGGAGCAACGGCCAGGCAGAGCACGCCAACGCGGAGGTCCTGTGAGGCCTCAAGGCAAGGAGTTTCAAGAAGAAGCTTGAAGCCTGCGGCAGGGGTGGGGTCGATGAGCTTCAGTCCGTGCTGTGGTCCATACGCACCACTGCGACTAAGCCCACCGGCGAAACCCCGTTCTTCCTCGTCTACGGAGCCGAAGCCATCCTCCCACACGAGGTCAAGCACCGATCCCCGCGGGTCTTGGCATTCGACGAGGAGCGTCAGGATGCCGCATGGGGAACAGACCTCGTGCTCAGGGAGGAGGCCCGTCGCCGAGCCTCGCTCCGATCTGCAAGGTACCAGCAGGTGCTGCGGCGTTACCACTGCCATAACATACGCCCCAGGACCCTCAAAGTCAAAGACCTCGTCCTGAGGTAGGTCCTCTCCAGGGAGGGCTTGCACAAGCTCTCGCCCATGTGGGAGGGCCCGTTCAAGGTCGCTCACGTCTCCAGGCCTGGCGCCGTGCGCCTGGAGACTCAGGACGGGGTCCCCATCCAGAATGCCTGGAACATCTAGCACCTCCGGAAGTTCTACCCGTGACACTCTCACGTAATAATGAGTGGGTTGTATACACCCGGAGCCCCCCGAGGACGCGGAGGGGTTCCCACCCACGCCCAAGTGGAAGCCCCATGCTCCGCGCTGGCGGACAACACTGCCCTCCAATGGCTATGCCAACGCAACGTGGATGCCCTACGCTCCGCGCTGGGGGAAGACGAAGATAAAGACTAGTCTAGGCGGCGGCGCGGCTGTTATTTGCTCTTCTGATGTTCGAATTTGCCAACTTTTCTGGAACCAAACTCGGGGTTTTTCTCCAACCGTGTTTTAAAGAAAAGGGTCAGGGATTTATTTTCATCGCCATTTCCTATCTTGGGTTCTCTCTCTTCGAGTCGAGCACTCGCCTGCTTCCCTCCCCCTCGCACCCCGTGAGCGGGGGTGGGGGGCACGGTGCTCGCACCTCGCCAAGGCCTTGGCACCTGGATCCTCGCGTGGCGCTCCCGGGTGAGTCAGCAGGCGCGTGTCGCTTCATACTCGCTCGGGGGCTCCACTCATGGCCCAATACGCCATCTCGGAGCCTCGGGGCAGGAAACAATTTTTTTTGGGGGGAGCTGCTTGAGCGTCAAGGGGGGCTCCTGACAAACGTGCCTCAGGAGCCTTACTGGTCATATAGCCACTCGCCCCTTGATGTCGTCCTGGTGATCCGGTCGGCATCAAGGGTGTCGAGGCCTCACCTCATAGTTGCGTCCTGGTGATCCGAACGTACATTATGGTGGTCAAGGAATGTGCGGGACTTGGACCTGCCGACGTAGAGCTGCTTGAGCGTCAAAGGGGGCTCCTGAGCAGCGCGCCTTTGGAGCCTTACCGGTCATATAGCCCCTCGCCCCTTGACGTCGTCTTGGTGATCTGGTCGGTATCAAGGGTGTCGAGGCCTCAACCCGTAGTTGCGTCCTGGTGATCCGGACGCCCCTTATGGTGGTCGAGAAATGTGCGGGACTGGGGCCTGCAGACACAGAGTGCCGAAAGGGCTCCCAACCTGCCTCACTCGTAAGAAGAAGAAGTCCCCAGGACGTCCGGACTCCCCAAGCGCCAGAGCCAATCCTCCCCGACGAAAAACCTACCGCGAGCATGTCAAGCTAAGTACCCTAACCGTGATCAGCAGAATGTTTCAATTAACAATGACACAAGAACTAGGACACCCGATAAGGGTACTAACAAGGGCGCAAGCGCCAAAGCTCATTACACGCCCATAGGGCCCCCCTTGGTTCTTTGATTACAGGAAAGGAAGAAGAGGAGGAGAAAGAAAGTAAGGAAGCCCCCTCGGGGGCTGCCGCTCCGGGAGCCCTGGCATCGGCGCACCAGCACTCAGTCGGAGTCCTCCTCTTCCTTCACGGGCACGTGAAGGCGCGACGGCTGGCTACCCCCCGAGGTCCGGGCGCACAGGCGCGGTGGCGCGCCATAGCTGCTCTCGCTAATGTCGCTCAGGCTCTCCTTGGAGGGGGTGTCAATGCTGCTGGAGATGCGATGCCCGTCGTGAAGGACAAGCTCACCTCCAAGATCTCCGCGGCCGTCGTCTTCCGGGCAGCATCCTAGGCACTCGCCCTCTCCTCCGAAGATCTTGACAAAGAGCGTCGCCACCCCGTCGTACTTGAAGTGAAGGGTGCACCTCCCCTCCAAGCCACGGGCACGGGCAAACGTCTGCCACCCGCGGTTCAGGTACACGTAACCCCCGAGGGTGACCTCGACCTCCACCCACGAGATCGCGCTGCAGCAGCCGTCGGCCTGCAGCCATAGGCCAGCGGGCCCCCCGTCCGGCAGCGCCTCCGCGAAGAAGCACGAGAGTTGAAACCAAGCAGTCTCCGGCCTCTCCGCCCACACCACAAACTCCTGGGCCGTGTCGGCTGAATGGAACCGCGGGCGGGGTGGCCGGGTGGCTACCGCTAGCCTCCCACTGCGGGAGCCACCACCACGACTACTGCGGCCGCCCGCGCTGGACGGAGCCCCCCGCGGCTGCTGATGGTAACCCCAGGCCGCGTTGGAGCACGCCCGCGCCAACGGGGAACCACCACCGGCATCGTGGCATCCTTCCGGGGACGACTGCGGCCCCTCTTGGGCAGCGGTGAGACAGGGCTCTCCTCGGAGGCCTTCCCTTTCTCGGCGGCGGAAAACTTCCTCACTGGAGCCATAGCTGGGAGAGCATCGGCTTGAAGGTTGGGAGGCAAAGAAGATGGAGATGCGCTGAGGGTTTTCTCTCCCTCACCCACTTATATACGACCAAGGGCCAACCAGCGCCCCCTCGTATCCCGGGCAATGATGGCGCCGCTGCGCGTCCCAGCCCTTGTCAGCCGGAGCGTCATGGGGAGTACAGGCGTCGGACGCCCCTCGGGCGCCGCGGGGCAGGCCCGGGTGGTGTGCGGCTCTCCCGCATGTCAATTCATCAACTCCCGAAGGGTCACATCCGCGTGGCCCAAAGGGAGAAGGCCGAGGGAGCAGCCGCATTCAAGAAAAGGTAATGATGGCTGGCGCAGCGCGCAGGGGTCACATCAGTTTGCCCTAGGAGGTCCCTGACGACCTCAGGAGTGGGGACGGCATCCACTGGGCGCACAGCGCGTGTCAAGCCTGGCCCGCAGGCATCTTGGGCCGCGGCACTTCGGGCCGCCCTCAACAGGTTCACCCAGAAGCCAGCTCGAGCGTGCCTTGGGCCGGGGCTACTGTCGGCGTTCCGGGAACGGGGGTACCCCGAACTGCCTGCCTGCGGCCCAGGGCATGGCCCACTTCATCAGCAAGGCGTGGCCTGGCGAGACCTCACTCAAGACAAGACCCTCGTGAGGACCTGATCTCGCGAGGGGAGCAACATCAAGACCAGCGGGAGATGGGCCTCCTCAGGTCCCCTCCGGAGCGGCGAAGATCTCTATGCAGCGTTTGGCCTCAGGAGCCCAAGGGTGACGCCAGGTGGAACAGGCGGGCGCCAGCGTGCCATGCGGTACAGTTTCCCCTTTGGTGCAAAGGGGGGCAGGGACATACGCTGGTTCCCAAAGCGCCCCCCAAAGGTTTCCATTGTGGTGCAACGAGATCACGACCACGGGGCCAGCAGGAAGGATGTCATCGCCGAGCCCACCTCTGCATCATCGATAGCTACTTTGCAGGCGAAGACCACCTTTCGTCAGGATAAAGATGTACTCCTGTCCCCCTTCGAATTTGGCCATTGTGGGATCCCTTCCCGCCATTGCGATAAGGGAAGAGGACCCAGGCCACTATAAATAGAGGATAGGCTGCACCATAGAGAGGGACGACACGAGAGACACCCAACAGAGGAGAGGCAACACCACCAGAGCGCTCTCACGAGGCGTCGCACTGCTGTACTAGTTCATCCACAAACCTCCTCGTGAGGCAATCCACCAAAGCAGGAGTAGGGTATTACGCTTCGCAGCGGCCCGAACCCGGGTAAATCATCGTGTGCATCTGCGTCCTCATCATCGTGCGAGTTCATCGTAGAAACCATCGAGTAGCGAGCTAGGTAGGGCGAGGCCGCAGGGGATCTTCGCACACGCCCCTGTGTTCGAACTTCTTGGGGTTTTGCGGAGCCCGGAATCCGACAGAGGAAGAAGAGGAGGATGTAGAGCCGGCTGCAAAGGCCCCTCCCAAGAAGAAAAAGAAGCTTATGGCAGATGCTATGCCCAAGACTAACACTTCCAAAAGCACCAAATATGCTCCTAAGAAGGCTGCTGCTGCTGACAAACTCAAGAGGTTCTCCAGAGAGATCCCAGCTTCTTCCAAGAACAAAACCTCCACTTTCAGGGAAGTTGAGGATGATGATGATATGTCTGCTTTGATGAAGCTCAGACCACACCTTCCAGAGCACAATGCCAGCCAGCTGATTGCTGAAGACATGAAGAAGAGGAAGGATTCAGGTTTGAGGGCATGGAGAGCAATTGATCCATATGGCAGAGGAGAAAGACAGCTGTGGATTACAGGTTCTACACCAAGGAGCAACAAGATTTCTATGAGACAATCTTGCTTGACAAGAGCCCAGCTGTGAGTGACATGAGATACGTTGACTGGAAGTATATCAAGGCAAATGAAGATTACTTTCCAAATGTTCAAGACAATTTTCATTGCATTGGCCTAGATGAATTTGTTGGCAAAGAATTCACTGCATGGAACGACGAGATGATCATGCAATTCTACTCCACTGCTCACTTCTATGGAGATGGTAGAATTGTGTGGATGACTGAAGGAGCAAGATATGAGTCTTCTGTTGAGTAATGGGCTACCATCTTAGGAGTCCCAGAGGTGGAAGATGGTAACTTGGATGTCTATTCTGAATCCAAGGAGAGCCATGATTCTATGAAGAGTATGTACAATGAGATCCCTGCTGCCAACTTGAAATCACACAAGTTTGGATCCATTTACTTCCTTCAGGCTGGCCTCCGCACCATGAACACTATCTTGAGGCATACATTGATGCCTAAGTCTGGAGATGACAAGATGATTCAAGGCTATTCCATCAACATGCTGATCCATCTTGATAGACACACCAGGATAAGGGTGATGGATTTGATAGTAGAGACTGTGAAGAGGGTTGCTGCTGATCAGAAGCGCTCATGCTATTATGCACCCTACATTCAGATGCTTATCAACTCCAAGCTGGAGAAGCACATTTTTGCTCTTGACAGACCCCATTTGCCCCTACAGCCAGATCTTGAGGACAACGTTGTGGTGATGGAACCAGATCATCCCACATCAGCTGCAGCACAGGCAGAGGCAGAGGCAGCTAGAGCCACTAGTGCTCCAGTCCCTAGATCCAGGAACGAGCAAATGAATCTTTTGATATCAACCGTTCAGGGCATGCAGAAGGACATCAAGGAGATACTGGGAAATCCGAATAGTCTCGTGAGGATCTTTGAAAATAGGATCAAGACCCTAAATGACAAAGTGGATGGGCTGACAAAGAAAGTTAATGAGCTGAAGAAGGAAGTTGACAACGTGCCCAGTCCCCACACTACAGATGATGAGGATGAGTCTCCTCTCAGGCCAGGCACTCACTTCACCACCCAGGCCAGATCAGCCACAGTGCCAGCTCCAGATTTGAGGCCTTCTTCATCAGCACCTGCTACAGCCTCCTCAGCTCCAGTACCTCCCGTTGCTACTCCAACTCCATCCATGACATCAGCAGAGGTCTTCGCCGATGCAGTTCTCTCGACTCCTTCACCAGCTACCGCAGGAGATCAGCCCCAGAAGAGCGCTTAGATATACACCTTTGAACTTTTTGGTAACTTGTTGCCAAAGGGGGAGCAGTGTATATAGATCTTTAGGCTTCGAGTGAGAGAGCGTTTGGTTTTTATCGCTTTTTCAAAAACATTTGATCTTTTGGTTGCTTGTGTTGAACTATGTGGTGTTTGATCATACGCTTAATGTGTGTTGCTACTATTTCCTATCATTATGGTGCTTATGAGATGATCATTCACCTTTGCTTTATTGTGTTGTGCTATGATGTTCATTCTTATTATTCTCGCACACCACCAAGTTGTATGTGACATGAAAGAGTGCCCCATGTACCTAATCGATTGTGCATTTGCATTCAAACGCAAATTTGAAATAATGCACAAATTTAGGGGGAGCTCTTGCTTATCACATACTTCTCAAAGTGACGATTATATTCATTGATTATATCATATGTCGAAGCTTTGATCTATATGTTGTCATCAATTACCAAAAAGGGGGAGATTGAAAGCACATTTGCTCCCTTGGTGGTTTTGGTAATTAATAACAACAGATATGTCATTGAACTAATGTTTCCACTAAGCACATTTCAGGAAAAGTTCAATGATAGGGATGGCAAAAGGATTGTGGATCTACCCCAAGATGCAAGGAAATGGATTGGCAAGGCTTCAAGCAAGAGGACTCTACATTTTACTTTGTGAGAAATAACTTTGAGTCCATAGGAAAGCCAATACTATTAAAAGGGGGTAAGGTACTGTTGGTGAACAAAATGCTCATACGTGCACAAGTGATAGTCACCAAAAACACCCACAAGCTCTTCCACAAAAGTCTGTCCAAAGTCAAATATGCAAAATCGGTGCAACCAACACTTTCCACTCGGTGCCACCGATTCCCAAACTTAGACAGACCCATGCCAAACCCTAGCCAGTCGGTGCAACCGATTCTGCATCGGTGCCACCGAGTTCAGTTGCCAACTCTCTGTTTAGCTATTTTCAGTCTTCGGTACCACCGAGATTTGCCAGTCGGTCTCCCTGAGTTTCTGGACCAACTCTATGGATAGCCATTCACAGGAATCGGTACCACCGAGAATTGTGGATCGGCGCCACCGAGTTTCTGGACCAACTCTCTGGTAAGCCATGGTCGAAAATCGGTACCACCGAGATGTGAGAATCGGCGTCACCGAGATTGCGCAATCTGACCGTTGGTCACGTGATCGGTACCACCGAGATTTATATATCGGTCTCACCGAGATTCAAAAGTTACTGCCTTTTGGTCACTTCGGTACCACCGAGATTCACACATCGGTGTCACCGAGTTGGTCACTTTAGGTGTAACGGTTGGATTTTTGGGGATGCCTATATATACCCCTTCACCACCACCCACTCGAAAGAGAAGCACTCAGAACTATTCCATACTTGCCCCATCCTATTTTCTGAGAGAGAGCCACCTACTCATGTGTTGAGATAATGCCATTCCATTCCAACCATATGAATCTTGATCTCTAGCCTCCCCAAGTTGCTTTCCACCAAATCAATCTCTTCTACCAAGGCAAATCTGTGAGAGACTGATTCTGTGTTGAGGAGTCTATCATCTTGAAGCACAAGAGCAAGGAGTTCATCGGCATTGTCGAACCTATTACCTTTTGGAGGGTGGTGCCTCCTAGATTGGTTAGGTGTCGCTTGGGAGCCTCCTACTTCATGTTGTGGAGTTGAACCAAGAAGTTTGTAAGGGCAAGGAGATCGCCTACTTCATGAAGATATACCCGTAGTGAGTCTAGTCCTTCGTGGACGGAAGCCGTTATGGAATAGTCAAGGTTGCTACTGTTGGAAATATGCCCTAGAGGCAATAATAAATTGGTTATTATTATATTTCCTTGTTCATGATAATCGTTTATTATCCATGCTATAATTGTATTGATTGGAAACTCAAATACATGTGTGGGTACATAGACAACACTGTGTCCCTAGTAAGCCTCTAGTTGACTAGCTCGTTGATCAAAAGATGGTGAAGGTTTCCTAGCCATGGACATGAGATGTCATTTGATAACGGGATCACATCATTAGGAGAATGATGTGATGGACAAGACCCAAACTGTAAACGTAGCATATGATCGTGTCAGTTTATTGCTATTGTTTTCTGCATGTCAAGTATCTGTTCCTTTGACCATGAGATCATGCAACTCACTGACACCGCAGGAATACCTTGTGTGTATCAAACGTCGCAACGTAACTGGGTGACTATAAAGATGCTCTACAGGTATCTCCGAGGGTGTCTGTTGAATTGGCATGGATCAAGACTGGGATTTGTTACTCCGTGTGACGGAGAGGTATCTCAGGGCCCACTCGGTAATACAACATCACTATAAGCCTTGCAAGCAATGTGACTAAAGTGTTAGCCATAGGATCTTGTATTACGGAACGAGTAAAGAGACTTGCCGGTAATGAGATTGAACTAGGTATAGAGATACCGACGATCGAATCTCGGGCAAGTAACATACCGATAAACAAAGGGAACATCATACGGGATTAACTGAATCCTTGACATAGAGGTTCAACCGATAAAGATCTTCGTAGAATATGTGGGAGCCAATATGGGCATCCAGGTCCCGCTATTGGTTATTGACCGTAGAGGTGTCTCGGTCATGTCTACATAGTTCTCGAACCCGCAGGGTCTACACACTTAACGTTTGGTGACGATATAAGTATAGTTGAGTTGTTGGTGACCGAAAGTTGTTCGGAGTCCCGGATGAGATCCCGGACATGACGAGGAGCTCTGGAATAGTCCGGAGGTAAAGATTGATATATGGGATAATAGTGTTTGGTCTCCGGAAGGGTTCCGGAATTCACCGGAAGGATTTTCGGATGTTTCCCGAAATGTTCAGGTACGAGAACACTTTATTTGGGCCAAGGGGTAAAGCCCACGAGGCTTTAGGAAGGTGCAAAAGGAAGTTTTGCGGAGGCCAGGGGCCAGACGCCAGGGACCCTGGCGTCTGGGGCCAGACGCCGAGGTCCCTGGCGTCTGGTCTTGGAGTCCGAGCAGGACTCTTGCCTTGCGGACCAAACCGACTTTGAGGAGGCTCTTTCTCCAAGTTTCGACCCCAGGGCTCAACATATAAATAGAGGGGCAGGGCTAGCACCCAGAACACATCAAGATTTCCCCAAGCCGTGTGCGGCAACCCTAACCCTCTAGTTCCTCCGTCATAATCTCCGTAGCGCTTGGCGAAGCCCTACAGAGATTGTTCCTCACCACCATCACCACGCCGTCGTGCTGCCGGAACTCATCTACTACTTCACCATCGCTCGCTGGATCGAGGAGGTGAAGGCGTCATCAAGCTGTACGTGTGTTGAACGCGGAGGTGCCGTCCGTTTGGCACTAGTTCGTGATCGGTTCGAGGGACGACTTGCGATTTGGATAGCTGAGACGTTCGACTACATCAACCGCGTTTCTTAATGCTTCCGCTTAGCGATCTACAAGGGTATGTAGATTCACTCTCCCTCTCGTAGATGCTCATCACCATGGATAGATCTTGTGTGTGCGTAGGAAAATTTTTGTTTCCCATGCAACGTTCCCCAACAGTGGCATCCGAGCTAGGTCTATGCGTAGATGAGATCTCGAGTAGAACACAAACGAGTTGTGGGCATGGGTGTATACATATTGCTTGCCGTTACTAGTTGATACTTGATTTAGCGGTATTGTGAGATGAAGCGGCCCGGACCGACATTACGCGTACGCTTATGCGAGACAGGTTCCTTCAACTGACATGTAACTTCATTGCATAAAGATGGCTAGCGGGTGTCTGTCTCTCTCACTTTAGTTGAATCAATTTCAATGAAGAGGGTTCTTTTAGAAGATCAAAAAGCAATCACTACACCACGTTGTGGTTTTGCGTAGGTAAGAACGGTTCTTGCAAACCCGTAGCAGCCACGTAAAATTTGCAACAACAATTAGAGGACGTCTAACTTGTTTTTGCAGGGTATGTTGTGATGTGATATGGCCAATTACATGATGAGATATATGTGATGTATGAGATGATCATGTGTTGTATAGAATATCACGACTTGCATGTCGATGAGTACGGCAACTGGCAGGAGCCATAGAGTTGTCTTTAATTATTTTCGCCGTTTTGCTTTACTTTATCGCTATGAGTTAGCAATAGTTGTGGAAGCAACAGTCGGCGCGACAACCTCATGGCGACACGTTGATGGAGATCAAGATGATGGAGATCATGGTGTCATGCCGGTGACGATGGAGATCATGCCGGTGCTTTGGAGATGGAGATCAAAAGCACGAGTTCATGGCCATATCATGTCACTTATGATTTGCATGTGATGTTAATCCTTTTATGCATCTTATTTTGCTTAGGACGACGGTAGCATTATAAGGTGATCCCTCACTTAAATTTCAAGATAAATTGTGTTCTCCCCGAGTGTGCACCGTTGCGAAAGTTCGTCGTTTCGAGACACACCGTGATGATCGGGTGTGATAGACTCTACGTTCACATACAACGGGTGTAAGCCATGTTGCACGTGCGGAGCACTCGGGTTAAACTTGACGAGCCTAGCATGTACAGACATGGCCTCGGAACACAAGAGACCGAAAGGTCGAACATGAGTCATATAGTAGATATGATCAACATGAAGATGTTCACCATTGAAACCACCTCAACTCACGTGATGATCGGACTTGAGTTGGTGGATTTGGATCATGTTACGCTCGAATGACCGGAGGGATGTCAATTTGAGTGGGAGTTTTTTAAGTAATATGATTAAGTAAACTCATTATCTAGAACAATAGTCTAAGTTGTCTTTGCTATATTTATGTTGTAGATCATGGCTCGCGGAGTAGCACCCCTGAATTTTAATGCGTTCCTAGAGAAAGCTAAGTTGAAAGATGATGGAAGTAACTTTGTGGACTGGGCCCGTAATCTAAGGATTATCCTTACGGCTTCCCAGAAGGCTTATGTCCTTGATGCACCGCTTGGTGATCCACCCGCTCCAGTTGAATCTCTAGACGTTGTGAACGCCTGGCAGGCTCGTTCTGAAGATTACTCAATAGTTCAATGTGCAATATTGTATGGCTTAGAACCGGGACTTCAAAGACGTTTTGAACGTCATGGAGCATATGAGATGGTCCAGGAGTTGAAGTTTATCTTTTAGAAGAATGCCCGGATCGAGAGATATGAGATCTCCGATAAGTTCTATGCTTGCAAAATGGAGGAGAACGAGTCTATCAGTGATCACGTACTCAGAATGTCTGGGTACTCCACCCGTCTGGCTGAATTGGGGATGCCCCTTCCGCCAGAGGCTATCACTGACAGAGTTCTTCAATCATTGCCACCTAGCTACAAGAGCTTCGTGTTGAACTATAACATGCACGGGATGAACAAGTCAGTCGCCGAGCTGTTTGCGATGCTGAAAGTCGCTGAGTCTGAAATTCAGAAGGAGCATCAAGTGTTGATGGTCAATAAAACCACTAGTTTCAAGAAAAATGGCAAGGGTAAGAAGGGTAACTCCAAGAAGAGTGGCAAAGCAGTTGCTCCTCCCGTGAAGAAACCCAAGGCTGGACCCAAACCAGAAACTGAGTGTTTTCATTGCAAGGGAACTGGACACTGGAAGCGGAACTGCCCCAAGTATTTGGCTGACAAGAAGGCGGCCAACAACAAACAAGGTATATATGATATACATGTTATTGATGTGTACCTTACCAACTCTCGTTGTAGTGCCTAGGTATTTGATACCGGTGTGGTTGCTCATATTTGCAACTCAAAACAGGAACTGCGGAATAGACGGAGGCTGGCAAAGGACGAAGTGACGATGCGCGTGGGAAATGGTTCCAAGGTAGATGTGATCGCCGTCGGCACGCTCGCTCTTCGATTACCATCGGGATTAGTGATGAACCTGAATAATTGTTATTTAGTGCCTGCGTTAAGCATGAACATTATATCTGGATCATGTTTATTGCGAGACGGTTACTCATTTAAATCAGAGAATAATGGTTGTTCTATTTATATGAGTAATATCTTTTATGGTCATGCACCCAATGTAAGGGGTTTATTCTTATTGAATCTCGATAGTAATGATACACATGTTCATAACATTGATGCCAAAAGATGTAGGATTGATAATGATAATACCACTTTCTTGTGGCACTGCCGTTTAGGTCATATTGGCATAAAACGCATGAGGAAGCTCCATGCTGATGGACTTTTGGAGTCACTTGATTTTGAATCACTTGACACATGTGAGCCATGCCTCATGGGCAAGATGACTAAAACGCCGTTCTCTGGAACAATGGAACGGGCAAGTGACTTATTGGAAATCATACATACTGATGTGTGCGGTCCGATGAGAATTGAGGCGCGCGGTGGTTATCGTTACTTTCTCACCTTCACTGATGACTTAAGTAGATATGGGTATATTTACTTAATGAAACACAAGTCTGAAACATTTGAAAAGTTCAAACAATTTCAGAGTGAAGTTGAGAATCATCGTAGCAAGAAGATTAAATTCCTACGATCTGATCGAGGAGGAGAATATCTGAGTTATGAGTTTGGCAGTCACTTAAGACAATGTGGAATTGTTTCACAACTAACACCGCCTGGAACACCACAGCGTAATGGTGTGTCCGAACGTCGTAATCGAACCTTATTGGATATGGTGCGATCTATGATGTCTCTTGCCGATTTGCCACTATCGTTTTGGGGTTATGCATTAGAGACAGCTGCATTCACTTTAAATAGGGCACCATCGAAATCCGTTGAGACGACGCCATATGAACTTTGGTTTGGCAAGAAGCCAAAGCTGTCGTTTCTTAAAGTTTGGGGATGTGATGCTTATGTCAAAAAGCTTCAGCCTGAAAAGCTGGAACCCAAAGTGGAGAAATGCGTCTTCATAGGATACCCAAAAGAGACAGTTGGGTATACCTTCTACCTCAGATCCGAAGGCAAAGTGTTTGTCGCTAAAAACGGAACGTTTCTTGAGAAAGAGTTTCTCTCGAAAGAATTGAGTGGGAGGAAGATAGACCTTGATGAGGTTGTTGAACCTTTACTTCAACCTGAGAGTGGCGCAGCACAGAAAGATGTTTCTGTAGAGCCTACATCAGCTGAAGAGGAAGTTAATGATGATGATCATGAAGCTTTGGATCAAGTTGCTATCGAACCTCGTAGGTCGACAAGGACGCGTACTGCTCCTGAGTGGTACGGCAACCCTGTCTTAGAAGTCATGTTGTTGGACAACGATGAACCTACGAGCTATGGAGAAGCGATGATGGGCCCGGATTCCGAGAAGTGGTTAGAGGCCATGAAATCCGAGATGGGATCCATGTATGAAAACAAAGTGTGGACTTTGGAAGTATTACCTGAAGGGCGTAAGGCCATTCAGAACAAATGGATCTTTAAGAGGAAGACGGACGCGGACGGTAATGTCACCGTCTATAAAGCTCGACTTGTGGCAAAGGGTTTTTCACAAGTTCAAGGAGTTGACTACGATGAGACCTTCTCACCCGTAGCGATGCTTAAGTCCGTCAGAATCATGTTAGCAATAGCTGCCTTTTTCGATTATGAAATTTGGCAGATGGATGTCAGAACAGCGTTCCTTAACGGTTTCCTTAAGGAAGAGTTGTATATGATGCAACCAGAAGGTTTTGTCGATCCAGAGAATGCTGACAAAGTTTGCAAACTCCAGCGATCCATTTATGGACTGGTGCAAGCATCTCGGAGTTGGAATCTTCGCTTTGATGAGGTGATCAAAGCGTTCGAGTTTATACAAGTTTACGGAGAAGCTTGTATTTACAAGAAAGTGAGTGGGAGCTCTATAGCGTTTCTAATATTATATGTGGATGACATATTACTGATTGGAAACAATATAGAAATGTTGGAAAGCGTGAAGGAATATTTGAACAAGAGTTTTTCAATGAAGGACCTAGGAGAAGCTGCTTTCATATTAGGCATCAAGATCTATAGAGATAGATTACGACGCTTGATAGGACTTTCACAAAGCACATACCTTGACAAAGTTTTGAAGAAGTTCAAAATGGATCAGTCCAAGAAGGGGTTCTTGCCTGTATTGCAAGGTGTGAAGTTGAGTAAGACTCAATGCCCAGTGACTGCAGAAGATAGAGAAAAGATGAGTGTCATCCCCTATGCTTCAGCCATAGGCTCTATCATGTATGCAATGCTGTGCACAAGACCCGATGTCAGCCTTGCCATAAGTATGGTCGGAAGGTTTCAAAGTGATCCAGGAATGGAACACTAGACGGCGGTCAAGAATATCCTGAAGTACCTGAAAAGGACTAAGGACATGTTTCTCGTTTATGGAGGTGATCAACAGCTCGTCGTAAAGGGTTACGTCGATGCAAGCTTTGACACTGATCCGGATGACTCTAAGTCACAAACCGGATACGTATTTATTCTTAATGGGGGTGCGGTTAGCTGGTGCAGTTCCAAGCAGAGCGTGGTAGCTGATTCTACATGCGAAGCGGAGTACATCGCTGCCTCGGAGGCGGCGAAGGAAGGTGTCTGGATGAAGGAGTTCATGACAGATCTTGGAGTAGTGCCTAGTGCGCTTAAACCAATGACTCTGTTTTGTGATAACACTGGTGCCATTGCTCTAGCCAAGGAACCAAGATTTCACAAGAGGACCAGACACATAAAGCGACGCTTCAATTCCATCCGCGATTACATCAAGGAGGACGACATAAATATTTGCAAAGTACACACGGATCTGAATGTTGCAGATCCGATGACTAAACCTCTTCCAAGGGCTAAACATGAACAACACCAGAACTGTATGGGTGTTCGATTCATTACAATGTAAATCACATAGTGATGTGAACTAGATTATTGACTCTAGTGCAAGTGGGAGACTGTTGGAAAAATGCCCTAGAGGCAATAATAAATTGGTTATTATTATATTTCCTTGTTCATGATAATCGTTTATTATCCATGCTATAATTGTATTGATTGGAAACTCAAATACATGTGTGGGTACATAGACAACACTGTGTCCCTAGTAAGCCTCTAGTTGACTAGCTCGTTGATCAAAAGATGGTGAAGGTTTCCTAGCCATGGACATGAGATGTCATTTGATAACGGGATCACATCATTAGGAGAATGATGTGATGGACAAGACCCAAACTGTAAACGTAGCATATGATCGTGTCAGTTTATTGCTATTGTTTTCTGCATGTCAAGTATCTGTTCCTTTGACCATGAGATCATGCAACTCACTGACACCGCAGGAATACCTTGTGTGTATCAAACGTCGCAACGTAACTGGGTGACTATAAAGATGCTCTACAGGTATCTCCGAGGGTGTCTGTTGAATTGGCATGGATCAAGACTGGGATTTGTTACTCCGTGTGACGGAGAGGTATCTCAGGGCCCACTCGGTAATACAACATCACTATAAGCCTTGCAAGCAATGTGACTAAAGTGTTAGCCATAGGATCTTGTATTACGGAACGAGTAAAGAGACTTGCCGGTAATGAGATTGAACTAGGTATAGAGATACCGACGATCGAATCTCGGGCAAGTAACATACCGATAAACAAAGGGAACATCATACGGGATTAACTGAATCCTTGACATAGAGGTTCAACCGATAAAGATCTTCGTAGAATATGTGGGAGCCAATATGGGCATCCAGGTCCCGCTATTGGTTATTGACCGTAGAGGTGTCTCGGTCATGTCTACATAGTTCTCGAACCCGCAGGGTCTACACACTTAACGTTTGGTGACGATATAAGTATAGTTGAGTTGTTGGTGACCGAAAGTTGTTCGGAGTCCCGGATGAGATCCCGGACATGACGAGGAGCTCTGGAATAGTCCGGAGGTAAAGATTGATATATGGGATAATAGTGTTTGGTCTCCGGAAGGGTTCCGGAATTCACCGGAAGGATTTTCGGATGTTTCCCGAAATGTTCAGGTACGAGAACACTTTATTTGGGCCAAGGGGTAAAGCCCACGAGGCTTTAGGAAGGTGCAAAAGGAAGTTTTGCGGAGGCCAGGGGCCAGACGCCAGGGACCCTGGCGTCTGGGGCCAGACGCCGAGGTCCCTGGCGTCTGGTCTTGGAGTCCGAGCAGGACTCTTGCCTTGCGGACCAAACCGACTTTGAGGAGGCTCTTTCTCCAAGTTTCGACCCCAGGGCTCAACATATAAATAGAGGGGCAGGGCTAGCACCCAGAACACATCAAGATTTCCCCAAGCCGTGTGCGGCAACCCTAACCCTCTAGTTCCTCCGTCATAATCTCCGTAGCGCTTGGCGAAGCCCTACAGAGATTGTTCCTCACCACCATCACCACGCCGTCGTGCTGCCGGAACTCATCTACTACTTCACCATCGCTCGCTGGATCAAGGAGGTGAATGCGTCATCAAGCTGTACGTGTGTTGAACGCGGAGGTGCCGTCCGTTCGGCACTAGTTCGTGATCAGTTCGAGGGACGACTTGCGATTTGGATCGCGGAGACATTCGACTACATCAACCGCGTTTCTTAACGCTTCCGCTTAGCGATCTACAAGGGTATGTAGATTCACTCTCCCTCTCGTAGATGCTCATCACCATGGATAGATCTTGTGTGTGCGTAGGAAAATTTTTGTTTCCCATGCAACGTTCCCCAACAGCTACTTCGTGGACCCTTATGGGTGGAGCCCTCTGTGGACTCTCGCGACCGTTACCCTCCGTGGGTTGAAGACTCCATAAACGTGGACGTACGATAGCACCACCTATCGGAACCACGGGAAAAATCATCGTGTCTACAAATTGCGTTTGATCTTCCTACCCTTCATTTACTACTCATGCTTGTCTTTACTTTCCGCTGCTATACTCTTAGACATGCATGTGTAGGGTGTGCTTGACTTGTTATGAATGCTAAAATCTGCCAACACTTAAAATTGGGAAAAAGTAGATTTTTATTTGGTCAAGTAGTCTAATCACCCCCCTCTAGACATACTTTCGGTCCTACAAAGTGCGATGTAGAAACGCGTTGGTGTAGCATGGCTCGCTCTCAAGAGATCGAATCATCAACTCACGTGAAGTGGAAGTTGACATGTAGTCAAAGTATCCATGCAAAGTGAACACGAGAACATCAGCATAAGATAACAAGTGGTATATAGCCCATAGTCGCGTGAGAACCAAGTAGAAGATGTGCGCGTAGTCCTTGCGCGAGGAGAATGGTTGGAGGCACATTTCGTTGAATCCCAAAGCATCGGTGCTTTCAAGAGCTCTTTTCGTCAACTCATGGGATTGTGAGGTTGACGAGTAATCATGAGGACCTACAGACAATGAAGGCAAAGGGAAAATTGTGTGCGCGTGGTATATGTATACATCATCCGTTAGGATGTGCATGTCCTTGTGTTCGTTAGCACAAAATATCCAATGCTCAAATAAGTGAGATGCATGATATAATAACATGTCAACCATCATGCAAGGTTTGTTTTTATGTATAGCATAATGGCGACTAGAAATATGTAGTGCATCATCTGAATTATCGTGAGCATTGTTATTCATGATATGCGGATGGTGCACACAATTATAGGGATCATGCAATGGGTGGGATGGAGCAAAATCTCCTAACATGTATGAGGAAACTATTGGGGTCTCCTCATGTGCAATAGCGGAAGCATAATTCGGAGAATATGGACAACATTCAAAACAATGCATTACCATTTCATGGGGATCATGGCATGGCATATGAGAATTATTGCGCAAATGATGCAAAGGAAGCATGTCAATATCATCACAAGAAAAGCAAATGTCACAAACCATGGGCTTGTCATCTATGCCATATGAGAAAATGGGATTAATTCTTATGGGATATGCATAGTCGCTACGTTGAGATTGCAAAGATGCAATATGGGAAATTTCACGCATAGCATATGACAAGTTTAGGGGATTATTAAACATGATGTGACCAATAGAATGTTCACATGATATCCTATGGAGTATAGCATCACAACTAGGTAATTCGACATGCTCATCATCATATTCATCAAAAATTGGTGGCACATCAAATCATGAAGAAGACATAGTATGTGGTGTATCCATGAGGTGATCAACATCATGCAAGCTATCAATGTCAAGATAGTCCACTAGTGGGACAAGCAAAGAACCTTCACCTATGTTACCCTTAGAGCTCCGCTCATGTGATGTAGGTGAGGTTGGAAGGACCAACTCGTGATCAACATCATGATGGAACCATGTGGGTGGTGCTTCATATTCCACCATGGCCATCGTCTTGTCCAAAGGAAGGACAAAGTCGTCAAGGATCGGCGCGTCATAGTATATGGGACCTAGCACCAAAGGAGAAGACACAATAGATGTAGAGGTTAAGTTGTTAGAAATCGAAATGGCCTCACATGCCCTATCAACTACCTTACTCTCTCTATGTGGTGGTGGCTCACTCGCTCCCTCTAGGTAGGTGCGCTCATACTCACATATGGTGAAGTCACTCATCTCACTCAAGTGATGGGGGTTGTGGCTCTCCTCATATGGGAATTGGGGCAACTCATCATATATAGGGCTAGTAGTGAAGTCACTCTCACTCTCAATATGGTGGCAAAAGTTTGTCCACTCATCTCCAAACATCGCCGTGGTCGAAGGGAAAATCCCATGCTCAACCATCTCGTCACCATCGCCGTGGATGAAGGCAGAAGATAGCACATCATCACTCTCGCCTCCGAAGATGGAAACATCATCCTTGCTCGCCACCTTGTCGCTCGCCTCCAAAGCAAGTTCCTTGAGTGGCTGCGTAGTTGTAGTCGTCGCCGCACCGTCTTCAAAAAGAGTCATGGTAGACTCGGCATTGTCAATGCCACAAAGAGTGATGACGGTGAAGTCAAACTTGGGAGCGTCGTCTTGGAGCTCGTCGAGCTTGGATATCTTGGTGGTACCATCCTCATGCTCGTAGTCGTGGAGCTTGGTCATCGCGAAGTGTGCTTGGGGTGGAGAAGCCTTGGCCTTCTTGAGTTCTTGAACCGCCTTGAGAGCACCAATGTAGAGGTCATCGAGAGACTTGTAGGTGTTGTTGAAGATAGTCTTGGCGATGTCGTTGTTCAATCCCGTCGTGAAGTGGAACTTCATCCAAATGGAGTCGTCCACTCCGGCTCGTCACAAGGCTTTCGTCAACTCCATGAAGTACTCGTCGAGGGACTTGGATCCTTGTGTGGTGTTCTCCAATTGGCGTTGAAGATGTTCCGTGTACTTGGAAGTCACAAATTCTCGCCTCATAGCTTTCTTCGTATTGGACCAACTCAAGTCTAGGCTCTTCGAAGGTGTGTGAAGCCACCATGTTGACGCGTAGTCATGGAAGTTTCTTGTGGCGCACTTCACTTGATCTTCGGAAGGGACTTGAAGTAGCTTGAGGTAGGTGTCCATCTTGCGCTCCCACTCGAAGTACTCTCCGGGGTCATGAGTCCCATAGAATGGAATGTCGAAGTCGTAGTAGCTCATGGAAGTCGCAGTCTTGTGCTTGGGGAGCTTCTCTTGAGGTACTTGTTAGTGAAGATGCCGCATATCAAAAGGCGAAGATGCCAAGGTAGGTGGTGAAGTCATCAAGTAGTGGTTCGTGTCGAGCTCGTGACCTTCACACTTGTTCTTCGTTGGATGCCTTGATGTTGGCGTCGTTATTTCTCCATGTCGTTGATGGTGTCGATGCCGAGGTGATCTTGCCGGAGATGGTATCTCGGAAGCATTTGCACTTGAGCGTCGTCTCGAAGATGAGGAAGACCTCTTGCCGATGTTGATGAGGACCTTGAGCTCCTCCATTTGAGCATCCAACTTGGCGTCGATTGTTTTCTTCGTGGCATCGAACTCGTCGTTGTTGTTGTAGACCGAAGGAGATGATGTGCTTTGCCTATCCATCACAAGACTCGAGCAAGGGTGAGTAGGAAATGAGATAAACAATACCAATATACCGTTCCCAAAGTTGAGGATGTATCCCATTTCACTCAATGTGGAATGAAAGAATAGGGGAATTGGTACCGGACTTGTTCACTCACACCTACAACATAAAGCTTATCGAGTGGCTTGGTTAGGACAAGTGGCACAAAATTCAAGCAAATTTCAATCCAAGATATCAAAAATGTTGAGGAAGATTCACAAAATTGCAATGGAAAGCAAATAGATCAATAGCTATGGTGGCACTAGGAACACACACACGGATAGATAAATGGGATCCGCGCAACCAAGGAATGAGCACAAAATGTGAGAGACCCGGGAAAAGCTCGTGTTGCACGGATACTAGAAGAGACAATTGCTCGATTGCTCAAATGGGCTAGATACGCGCTTGTGCACCAACCTATGAGAGTAAACGTGCTGTCTTCAATCCCAAGTATGCTATGTATGTATGATCCAAGAGTATGAACTATGCAAAATCGCTCAATGCTATTTCTATTGCTTATAAGCTCTTTCTTGTTCTTTTGCTCTCTTTTTTTCTATGCTTGATGCTTGAACCAAGATATGAGACAAGTATGATGGATATGCACGGGAGAGACTTATGTCACAATGTACATAACAAGATGTTTGCACTCTAAAGCTAGCTATGCGGCATAAGAGTATCACTACGGTGCATAAGTAACGTGGCCTGACAATTGTCAACTCGCTAGTCTCAATGGGTAAGGTACGCAATAGGCTCGAGGCGATCAAAGCAATGGAAAGGTAATAGACAAAGATGTCGTCGAGATTACCGTTCTTACATACGGTTGGGGTGCCAAAAGGCAAAGTGGCCGATGTCGATGTCGAGGCCGAGGCGATGATGAGCGGCGGTGTTATCGATGTAAAACCATCCCTAATTAGCCAAAACACCTTAGGAAATGGAAACCGCAACTCCAAATCTCAAACAAAATTGGGTTATGTTGGAGGAAGTTTATGGTGGAAAAGCTATGCGGAAGTTATGGTGGTGGCTTAGGCAAAGATACCAAATATCCAAAATTTTGATGGAGTCAAATGGTTTTGGAAGTATTTTTGTGCGATGGTGGGTGTCAATAGCTATCCAACGAGCTAAAGAACATCAAAATCGGAGTTCGAATGAATTAGTTATGGCCGAAACAAAATTCAGCCGAAGTCAGTTTCTACAGGTGTCGGACGTCCGAGAGATGTCGGACATCCGAGGGTCGGACGTTCGGAAGGTCCGGAAATCCGAGAATTGGGCTCTGTTTAGGTGTTCTGGACGTCCGGAAAGTGTCGGACGTCCGAGGCTTCGGAAGGGTCCGGACGTCCGGAAAAGGTCGGACGTCCGAAGGGTCTGGGTCAGCTCGGGATTTCAGATCAGGGACGCGATTTTGGGAGGAAATATCGATTTTCAGGATCAAAATTGATGGGGAAAAAGAGAAATTAGGTGGATTTCGCGGTAGGAATGCTAGATCTACTTGCCAAACACGAATTCCATGGATCAAAATCAACAAAATCTCACGAGAACCAACAAATCACAATTTTTTTGTTGAGGCTACTTTTGGTGGGGATTTTCGAATTGGGACAAAAACACACAAAATTAGGCTAGAAAACGGAGAGGATGACTTCAAATTCGTGAGAAACGTATCTGTTAATATCAATATGATACGGGGAAACCCGTGTGTGTCGATCTTTCACGAATTGGAGGAGGATTTCATGAAGAACACGAAGAACACGGGGAAGAATGAGGAGAAATCACAAGAGAAACACTCAAGAACAAGTCCAATCACACATCCACTAGACTCACATACACATGAGAGACACAGAGATACAAGAACAACAAAGCGAAAGAGGATACATGGTAGAGTTCATCCCAAATCCCATAGCGAGATGAGGCCTTGGAATCCCGGGGGATCTTCCCTAGATTGGGGCCTTAACATCCATAGGATCTTCTCACACGTGGAGGTCGCAATCTCCTAGGAGAAGTATATGGAAGGAGCAATGCTCAACTAATCTATGAGCTAAACCAGCACTAACCCTAGAAAGCAGGTGGGGGAAGAGTACATATAGTCTTATCCACCAAGGGGTAAGTGGGAGAGAAATACAAGGCCATAGGCCCGCGGCTGCACATAGGCAGGCTCGGGCGTCCAGAGGTTGTCGGACGTCTGACGGCTCGCGAAGGACCGGACGTCCGCAGGGCGTCGGATTTCCATAGATTCGGTACGGGTGTCATGGCGCCGGATTTCCGGATGGGCACGGGCGTCCGGGCGCTTGGGTCCGTCGGATGTCCGGAAGGCGTCGGCCGTCCGGACGCTGTAGCTTCTGCTCGTCTTCTTGCTGGGGATGGACTCCAGGCGTCGGACGTCCGAACTGTGTCGGACGTCCGGAAGATGTCGGACGTCCGGCCGCATTAGACTCCGCAGCTCCGTCTTCTTCCGTCTCCGCTTCCAAGCTTCCCTCGCGGATGGTGTGGGTGTACACTTGCACTCGCGCTCCTCCTCGTCCTCCATGAAGTTTCGACAATGCCTATGTATGCACGCGAGAGGATTGTCAAGTTCCGCCTCCGAAGGCCCTCGAGGCACTGCTGCCAAAGCCCCCTGGTGGGGAGGGCTCGGGCACCACGGTCACGCGCCTCGTCGGGCATTCCGTCTACTTTGTCAGCACAGTGTTGCGAGATGCGCGCGAGCGATACCCAATGCAGCAGAATCTCCTCCTGGCGCTCCTCATAGCCTCTAGGAAGCTGCGCCACTACTTCCAGGCTCACCAGGTCAGAGTAATCTCTTCTTACCCCCGGAGGAGGACTTGCGGAGCCCGAACGCCACCGGCCACGTAGCCGAGTGGAACATCGAGCTGCGCCCTTTCGAGCTGGAGTTCGTTACCACCAGGACCATCAAGGACGCGGCTCTGGCGGACTTCACGACCGAATGGACAGACCTGCACCAGGGCGAGCCTCACAGGGAGGCACACTTGCCCGAGGAGGCCTCCTCAGGGGGCTGGATCATGCACTTCAACACAGCCGAGGGCGCGAGTGCTGGCGTGGTTCTCAGTACGCCCACAGGTGACAAGCTTTACTATGCAGTGCAGTTCTCTTTCAGGTGCACCGACAAGGTCTCCAACTACATCGCCAAGCACGAGGGACTCATCGCCGGCCATTGTGCTTGGCGTCAGGCGCATCGTCATCAAGGGGACCTCGCAGCTCCTCGTCAACTTCTCCAATAAGTACAAGCCGAAGGATGAGCACATGGCGGCTTACTTGGAGGAGTTGCGCAAGCTCGAGAAATGCTTAATGGTCATGGAGCTCCACCACATTCCTCACGGTGACAACAGCGAGGTGGACGAGATCGCTAAGCACGTTTCTCGCTAGGAGCCCCATGACCCTGGAGTCTTCGAAGAGCGGCTCCCGAAGACTTCAGTGACGCCTTTGACCATCAGCCCCACGACACCTCAGGAGGAGCTCCCGCCCGCGCCACCAGCGGGCGCACTGGACTATGGGCCACCCTCGAGGCCTCACCTGTTGTTGGTGCTCGAGCTGCAGCCTGAGCCATGGCCCGGGAGCTGGACCATGGAGATCAATGCTTACCTCGAAGGCAGCATCCTCCCGGAGATCGACGCAGAAGTAGAGCATGTGGCCCACCAGGCCGCGCTATACCACCTAAAGGAGGACGATATGTACCCTGACCGGCCGAACGGAGTCGCGCTACGGTGCATATCCAAGGAGAAGGGGTGCGAGCTGCTCACCGACATCCACGGAGGTGACTGCGGCCACCACTCGTCCTCGCGCACCCTTGCGGCCAAGGTGTTCAGCAGCGGCTTCAACAGGCCCACACCACTCGAGGACACCGCGGAGTTGGTCCAGGCATGCGAGGCTTGTCAGTTCCACTCCAAACAGATTCACCAGCCTGCACAAGGGCTACAAACCAACTCTCGGTGTCAAAACCGGCGGATCTCGGGTAGGGGGTCCCGAACTGTGAGACTAGAATCAATGGTAACAGGAGACGAAGGAGATGATGTTTACCCAGGTTCGGGCCCTCCTATGGAGGTGATACCCTACGTCCTGCTTGATTATATTGATGGTATTAGGGTTACAGAGTTGATCTACCTCGAGATCGAATAGCTAAAACCCTAGATGAGTTCTCCTGCCCTACAACCTACAACCCTCCGGCTTATATAGACGCCGAGGGTACCTAGGGCTTACACATAGTCGGTTGCACATCAAAGGGAAAAAACATGCCTATCTACTGTCGACAACTTGGAGGACACGCCATGGCTCCTTGAAACTTCCACCTTGGCGACGGGGCCCTTGATCACCCAATGCTCATCCAGTGGCCCACATAGTCCGGACCATGAGAAACAGGTCGGCTATCCGAGGACCCCTTAAACCAGGACTCCCTCAGTAGCCCCCGGACTAGCCTCCAACGCCGAGGTATATCCGAACAATCTTGTGCGCCGAAGTCTTCGGCTTGCGAGGCGAGTCCCTTCATCCCTTCTTGTTCGGCAACCATCCTGTCATCGGTGAAATCCCAAACGTCACGAGCTTGCTGGGTCCATCGTAATAGCGTTTCTTGATTTTCGCGCATCGTGGGGAGACGAGCCGTTCAGTAGCCTTTTACAAAACTACCCCTCCCTCAAAGGAGGCACCACCCATTTAAACAAACTGAATCGTGGTCCAAGCCATATCTTCTTCTTCCCCATCGGAAAAAGCTTCCAGCGAAAGATCACCACCAAAATATGGCGAGCGCCCCCAATTCATCCTCACACATTTACGGCTCCCGTCCCGGGGACTGGACAAGCTGCTCCGTGTCCCTCCTTCGACTACATGACCTCAAGACCCAAGGGTATCTTCCCTCCTCGGATCTGGCACTTATGCGCGCCGGTTTGTCTTCATTCAACGGCGAGGCCCTCGCGAAGAATTTCCCCCATCCACAAAAGGGGGAGCGTGTATGTTTTGTGCCCTTCCTCCTGCGGGGTCTCGGGTTTCCCATTCATCCGTTCTTGAGAGGGTTACTAGAGTTTTATGGAATCCAGCTCCACCACCTCACCCCAGGGTCTATTCTGCACATCTCGGGCTTCGTCGCCCTTTGCGAGATGTTCCTAGGCTGCGAGGCACACTTCGAATTGTGGAGGAAGTACTTCTGCCTCATCCCTCGCACTCGAGACAAGACAATTTTCGAGGTCGGTGGAGCCGAAGTATGCCGCATAGCGGGGACGGGATATCCCGTGGGGACGCCGAAGGAGTCCGAAGAATGGCCTTCGGAATGGTTCTACATCGAGGACGTCCGCCTATTTGATCCAGCTCGGAGGGGTTTGCCCGAATATTCCGACGTCTCTTTGAAGAAAAGGTACAACTGGCGCCCGAAGAGCCTGTCCCAAGAGGACAGCATTGAAGTGCAGCGCTTAGCAGCCCGTGTGAGGGTTCTAGCCCATCACAAGCTGACAATGATAGACGTCATGGCCGCCGCCATCACCCGGTGCGTCCAACCCCTTCAACAGAGGATACACCCCTTGTGGTGTTACAACGGGACAAGCGACACTACTCGCTCCCGAAGACTGGGCCCTACCGCTCAAACAGCATTAGCCGCCGCTCTTGCCGACCTATACAAAGGGGAGCAAGAAGATTTTATTCGGCGGTCGACCAAGGAGGGATACTGAAGCCACAATCCCATCGAATGGGTGCGCCTTTCAACCCCGTGACCACAATTCGGGTTTTCAACTTGTCCCTTGTTGACCGAAGCCTATAATTTTATGTGAGCAGGAATGGAGGAGCTTCATCGAGACAGTTAACTGTCCGGCCCCCCAACCCGAGGACTATTCCCGTGATGATGATCCGGGCTTTCATGATGACCCGGATCTGTCAATCGAGCTCGAAGACGGGGTCTTCTACTAGGAGGGCCTTGACGGCTCCAAGGTGGCTATCATAGCCGATTACCCTGGATCCTTCCCTTCCCCTACGACAAGCAAGAAGAAGAAAAACTCGTCCCGCAAAAGGCAAGTATCCTCCAACGACCCAAATGCGACAGCTCCTACTCCCAAGCGCCATAGATCCGCGCGACATACATCGCCAACGGCGGCGATACCCGGGCCGGAAAACAACAAGGGTCCGCCAAATGAGTCGGTCGCGGGGATGAGCCCGTCTACAAGTTCATCTCAAAGGTATTTTGCTCGACCGTTTGATTTATTATCATGATTGATAAAGCCTCACAAGAGACCTCGTGTCAAAATATTCAGGCAAAGAGTTCGGCCGTCCCCCGCCGAGGATGTCGCCAGGATGTCCGGCGGTGCTCAAGATTCCAGGCCTTCCGCTCATGCTGAACCTGCTATGGTGGTTCCCACTGTCAATTTAGCCCCAGCCGATTCTGGTGATGCCATATCCGTCACCAAATCCGAGGTTGGAAGCGCTATGAATCATCGGCGGCGACGAGAAGCCCTGCGTCACCCAGCCTTCTCCGAACAAGAGTTCAGTGCTCTGCGCACAGCGGACGCGCACATCGGAGCTGCCCGAGCTGGGTTCGGGGAGGCCATGAAATTGATATCGTCCATCCTGTAGGTGAGTAGTCGATTATTAGAGTCGAACACTCGTGTAAACCCAGTAGCCCCCGAGCCTTACATTGGTCAGCACAACCGAATTAAGGATCCTTGTATTGTTTTACTACTAATGCAGATCTCGAAGCAACAGAGCGAGCAACTGGCCAAGGAACTGGAAGCTAGCCGAACACAGGTGGAATCTGTAAAGGCCGAATTGGAGCAAGTGAAGTGCTTTACTCGGGAGGCACATGGTGAGTATATCTGTTCTGCTGATCTTAGTATATTCGCATGCTGACGCGAGGGTACTATGTAGCAGCTGAATCAATAGGACAATTGCAAAGAGATTTGGATGTAGCCCGAGAATCTCAGCGATATGCCGAGTCCCAGCATGAGGCTGGCTGTCGTGTTTTGCAACGACACCTTGAAGAGAAGAACCGCCTTAAGGCGGAGAACAAACAGCAGGCCGAAGAAATTGAGAGCTTAAAGATTCAATTGGCCCAGGCCCAAGGAGAGAACCAGGAATTACAGAGGGGCATGTTCGGTAAGTGTGATTCAAACATCAGAAGGTATTTCCTATGAATGAAGCATAATACGCATGCCGTGACTCATGTACAGGTCTCCTGTCTGGGCGACCCGAAGAAGAGATCGGATCCTACCAGGGAAGCCTTCTGAAGGAGTTGTCTGCCCTTCATGAGCGGGCTCGGAAGGCCATGAAGAGCATTGTGAAAGCATTGTGGCCCGCCGAGCAACCTCCGGAGGGGATGACCGAACTAGTCGATCGGTTCAGGGGAGCCTGAAGTAGGTTCGAGCTGTGGAAGACATCAGCTTGTCGAGAGGGAGCACGAGAGGCGTGGGCGATGATCAAGACCCGCTATACCGGACTTAACCCCGAGCGTATGGCTCGGGTTGGGCCAGTAGGGTCAGATGGACAAGAAGTGCCGCTCCACCTGGTATACGACCAAGTGATGCCTGCCGCCCGTCTCTCACAAGAAGATTGCTCCCTGGACACCATAATCAACAATCTCGATTGGTAGCCAGATGTATGATTATATGTAACTATGTACTAATAATCGAGGAATTGCTCCGTCTGTGTTGTGAACTTTGTCTTAACCGGCCATCGGCTTCGGCCTCCCGCGCTAAGAGCTTGGGAGCGTTCCTTGTAAATTATCACCCTAGGGGAGTGAATTATGTTCGGGGAACCAGGCAATCCGGCCATGTGGTGCGAACAGACAGAAAGCACACAGGGAGATATGTTATATTACTGCTTAGCGTAAGAAACATCTTCCGAAGAAAATTGTACCTCTATCGATACCTTTCTTCAGGGTGCTACGTAAATCGTAGGTAGAAGGCCGTATACTGTTAGCATGCGACTAAGGGCTTTTGTAAGAGAAGAAGCCCGAGTAATGGTCATAACGACCATAGTCTTATTAGTTGATTCCGTCGTAGCCGATCAATTGTCTGCTGAAGATAGCTAGCTTTTGGCTTCACCCATCTGAGGTACGTATCCGGATGACCCGGTCGTAACAATCGCAGAGGTGCTCCCTTTACCCTCTAGCCGAACAATCGGGAACATAGAGGGTAAGCACAGGAGCGAGGCAACCCAGCTTGGCAAAGTCTTAGTTCGAATTGATGCATATGATGGCTTTTAAAAACGACAAGGGGAACATGCGTACACAATAAATGTGAATAAGTGCTTATAATATAAAAGCATTGGCTTCGGAAAGAAGCCCCCAGGTGCTCTGTTCGGATTTAACACTTAAGGGTGTAGGCCGAAAGTCTTAGTACAAGATCGGTTGAACCGAACATAGAGTTGGGAAGAAAAGGAAAGAATTCAAACCTGCCAAAAATCAAGGTGGGAGGGAAAGTAGAAAATAAATAAAGAGAAAGAAAAGGGAAATAAAGGGTAAAGAGTGTGACGACACCGGTTTATCCGTAGAAGCGCCGAAGACGAGCTGCGTTCCATGGGTTTGGTTCAAGGTGGTTATCCGACGGGTTCCGAAGACGGTAAGCCCCTCCCGCGAGTACTTCGTCGATTATGAAGGGGCCCTCCCATTTGGGGTTGACTTTATGCTTCTGCTTCTCCGGAAGTCGTAAGACGAGCTCACCCACGTTGTACGCCTTTGCCCTGACCTCCCTACTCTGGTAACGTCGAGCCTGCTATTGGTAAAAAGTGGAGCGAGCCCGAGCTATGTCGCGCTCTCCTTCTAGGGCGTCCAGGTCATCCTGCCGATCAAACTCAGCCTCCCTTTCCTCGTACATGCACACCCTTGGTGCGTCATGAATAATGTCGCTGGGGAGAACTGCTTCTGCCCCATAGACCATGAAGAACGGTGTGTATCCCGTTGATCTATTCGGGGTGGTGCGCAGGCCCCATAGAACGGAGTCGAGCTCCTCAACCCAATGACAGTCGGAATCATGAAGAGACCAGACCAAACGTGGCTTAATGCCGCTCTTAATGAGGCCGTTTGCTCGTTCGACTTGTCCATTGGTCTGCGGATGATAAACCGATGCATAATCAAGCTTAATGCCCATTTTTGCGCACCAGTCTTTGACCTCTTGGGCCGTGAAATTGGATCCATTGTCCATTATTATACTATGCGGAACGCCGTAACGGTGTACCATGCCGGATATAAAGTCGATTACTGGTCCGAACTTGGCTGATTTGACAGGTTTTTCCTCTATCCATTTGGTGAACTTGTCCACCATGACCAGTAGGTATTTATTCTTCTTGGTCCCCCCTTTAAGTGGTCCGACCATATCCAGCCCCCAGACCGCGAAGGGCCATGTGATCGGAATAGTCCGAAGAGCTGTTGGGGGCATGTGACTTTGATTTGCGAAAAGTTGACACCCCACGCAGTGTTTGACAAGCGACTGGGCGTCTGTCCGAGCTGTGGGCCAGAAAAAACCAGCCCGGAAGGCCTTGCTTACCAAGGCTCTCGCTGCGGCGTGATGACCGCCCATCCCTGCGTGGACTTCGGCTAAGAGCTGCCGACCTTCTTCCTCAGATATGCACCACTGTAGTATTCCGGTGGTGCTTTTCTTGTATAACTCACCCTCGTGTACTTTGTAGGCTTTGGATCGCCGAATTATGCGCCGCGCCTCCGTCTGATCGTCGGGGAGTTCTTTGCGAACAAGGTAGGCGAGGAAGGGCTCGGTCCATGGCGCGATTACTGCCATGACCTCGTCCGCCGATGATTTGATCGTCTGGTTCATTTATGGGGGGAACAACCTCGTCCGCACTGGTTAGATTGGCGCCCTTATGATCGTCCTGACAAACCACGGATGGCTTAAAGAGCCGTTCCAGGAAAGAGTTTTTTGGGACAGGGTCGCGTTTGGCCCCCAGGCGAACCAGTATGTCGGCGGCTTGGTTGTTGTCTCTAGCGACGTGGTGAAATTCCAGCCCCTCGAACCGTGCGGATATCTTGACGACAGCGTTTCTGTATGCCGCCATCTTCGGATTTTTGGCATCGAATTCGCCGTTGATTTGGGAGATGGCCAAGTTGGAGTCTCCCCATACTTCCAGCCGGCGTATGCCCATTGATGCTGCCATCCGAAGACCGTGTAGTAGTGCTTCGTATTCGGCTGCATTGTTGGAATCGGCATACATGATCTGCAACACATATCGAACGTTGTCGCCTATGGGGGATGTGAGGATAACTCCAGCCCCCAGTCCGGCCAAAGTTTTAGATCCATCGAAGTACATTGTCCAATGGGAGTATGTACTATATTCCCTTGGGAGCTCGGCCTCTGTCCATTCGGCGAGGAAATCTGCCAACACCTGAGCCTTGATAGGTCGTCTTGGCTTGTAGGCGATTTCAAAGGGAAGGAGCTCAATAGCCCATTTAGCTATTCGGCCGGTGGCGTCCCTGTTGTTGATTATATCATTCAGGGGTACTTCGGATGCCACCGTGACCGAGCACTCTTGAAAGTAGTGCCTGAGTTTCCGTGATGCCATAAATACTGTATAGGCTATCTTCTGGTAGTGCGGGTATCTGGACTTGCACTGCGTTAGTACTTCTGACACATAATAGACCGGTTTCTGTATCCGGAATTTGTGTCCCTCCTCCTCTCGTTCGACGACGAGCACCGCGCTAACAACTTGGTTGGTAGCCGATATGTATAGGAGCATGGGTTCACCAGCGCCTGGTGCTGTGAGTATGGGATTGCTTGCCAGTAATATTTTGATTTCTTCGAACGCAGCCGCTGCCTCATCGGTCCACTCGAAATTGTTGGTCCGTTTCAGCAGTCTGTAGAGCGGTAAAGCCTTTTCCCCGAGGCGGGAGATAAAGCGGCTTAGCGCCGCCATGCAACCAGCCAACCTCTGGACGTGCTTTAGCTCTGTGGGAATTGCAAGTTCCGATAGGGCGCGGATCTTAGCCGGATTCGCTTCTATTCCTCTATGGGAGACAATGAATCCGAGCAATTTACCAGCGGGAACTCCGAATACGCATTTCTCCGGATTGAGTCGTATATCGTACTCACGTAGGCTGGCAAAGGTTTGCCTTATGTTGTCGATCAAATGGCTGACATGTTTGGTTTTGATTACCACGTCGTCCACGTATGCCTCGACTGTTTTACCGACTTATGCGCTGGTACGTAGCCCCAGCATTTTTTAGCCCGAAGGGCATCGTGTTGAAGCAGAATGGCCCGTAAGGGGTGATGAATGCGGTTGCCGCTTGATCGAATTCCTTCATTTTAATCTGATGGTATCCGGAATAAGCATCGAGGAAACACAACGAGTCGTGTCCGGCTGTGGCGTCAATAATCTGGTCTATGCGTGGTAGGGGGAAAGGGTCCTTAGGGCAGGCCTTGTTGAGGTCTTTAAAGTCGACGCACAGCCGCCAGGATTTATCTTTCTTTGGTACCATAACCAGGTTTGCCAACCATTCGGGGTGCTTAATCTCCCGAATGAATCCGGCTTCTAGCAGTTTAGCTAATTCTTCAACCATAGCTTGTCGTTTGGGCTCGGAAAAGCGGCGCAGAGTCTGCTTGACGGGCTTAAAGCCTGCGATGATGTTCAGACTATGTTCTGCCAGCCGTCGTGGGATGCCGGACATATCAGAAGGATGTCAGGCAAAGATGTACCAGTTTTCTCGTAAGAATGTTCGCAGCGCTTCGTCCACTATGGGATCGAGCTGAGCTCCGATGGACGCTATTTTGTTGGGGTCCGTCGGGTGCACCTGAAATTTAACGATTTCATTTGCCGGTTTAAAGTACGTGGGTTTGGGCCTTTTGCTGAGGATCACATCGTCCTTGTCTACCGTTGACCGAAGTGCGGTCAGCTCTTCTGCAGCAAAGGTCTCAGCTAGAGCCTCGAGGGCAAGCGCTGCTATTTTGTTTTCGGCCCGAAGGGCTATATTCGGATCACTGGCGGTTGTGATCACCCAATTTGGTCCTGGCATCTTAAGTTTCATATACCCGTAATGTGGTATAGCCTGGAATTTTGTGAAGGCATCACGTCCCAACAGGGCGTGGTGGCCGCTAGGGAAGGGCACGATATGGAAGAGGAGTTCTTCGGATCGGTAGTTTTCGGGTGTGCCGAACACTACGTCCAGGACGATACGTCCTGAACAGCGCGCCTCTTTCCCCGGGATGATTCCCCGGAAAGTTGTGTTGCTATGCTCGATGCGAGATCGGTCGAACTGCATTTTGCTAGGGTATCTTCATAGATCAGGTTTAAACCACTGCCGCCGTCCATTAGCACGTTGTGTAACCTGAAGCCATCGATGATGGGGTTCAGGACTAGTGCGGCCGGTGAATGACCGGGAAGAATGGCTGGTCGGTCATTATCTCCGAAGGTAATGGGTATGTCTGCCCATGCACTTGTTGCTGCCACATGATATATCTGATCGAGTTCTTTAAGAGCTCTTTTCCTCCTGTTCCTTGAGGGGAACGTTTCGTAGATCGTCAGGACTTCGGCATTGTATTCTGGTGGCGATGTGGAGCGCCTATTCGGCGGTGGTGTCTCAAGAATGGCTTCACTGCTTTTTGCGATCTGCCTGATGACCCAGCAAGCTCTAAGGCTGTGAGTCGGAGCTGTGTTCAGCAATATGGAGTGTATAGGGCAAGGTTTATCCAGTAGTCCATCCAGGACGGTACTGACCCCTGAGAGGGGCCTGTTTCTCTTTTTGGCGGGCTCAAGTTTGGCTGGCCGCTTCGGAGGTATCCTCTTTTGCCGATCTCCTCTAGGGTATTCGGTAAAGGTTGGTTCCGAAAACAGCCGCTCGTCTTGCCAAGCGCTTTCCATGGCACAATACTTTTGTACCAAAACTGATAGCTCGGTGAAGTCACGAATGTGCCGACGCGCCAGGGCATTGAGAATCCCTTCGTCATGGCAGTTTTGATTGAAGGTTGCCATTATCTCTTGATCACTGAAGCCCCGTACTTTGTTTCTAGCGAGGAGGAGTCTAGCCCTGTAATGGTGAACCGACTCTCCTGATAACTGCTTAACGTCCTGTAAGTCCGAAGACTTGGGCTCTGCTGCGATGCTTGACTGATCAGCTTGGGAGGTGGGTGGGAAAAGATTTGACTCCACGCCACAGTGGGAGTTCGAAATCATGGATTCTGAACTGTGTGATAGATCAGGGACCGATATCGGTCTGTTTTCGAAGCGAACTCCAGAGTCTGGGTTGCAGGCGAGGTCTCGGTGATCGGAGACTGGGGTATAAACCGTTTTTAATTCCGGTCGCTGGGGGGACGAGCCCCCGGCCGGACACGGGATGGTGGCGACAAGGTGGGTGACCGTGGGGATGTGAATCTCCCTATCGTCGGGTTTAAGCCCGAGCTGGTCATAGACCGGGATCTGGTCATCGGCCATACGCATGGTCTCGATCCGATCAAATAGCTCATTCAGAAACGAGGCGATGGTAGGATGCGTGTTGCTGAAGCGAGTGGGGTCGGTATGCGGCGTCGCAGTTCCGGAGTCGCACAAGAGCGGACCCGGGTCCTGTTTAACCATGGTAGATCCGGTCACAACGACCGGATTGGGTGGTCCAGATGGCCCAGGGATAACGACCTCATCATCGGAGGCGGGGCCGGATGTCTTCGGCATCGAGGCGTCGGGATCTGCGGGCTCCTCCGTAGGAGTCGAGGGTTCTATCAAGACGAGTTCTCCCCGTGAATCAGCGACGAACTCTAGGGTTACGAACCTGATTCCTTGATCGGGGGAAGAATTTCCGATCTGGCATAGGTGGCCGATCGGGTAAGCATGCGACGAGATGTCGCCGCTTGCGAGGATCTGATCCGGGGCGAGAGTCCCCTGGGTGCAGATCTCGTTGCTTGTGACAAGGCGAGCCATCGATTCCTTTGGCGATCACAGCGGAACTCTCAATGAAAGCACCAATGTCGGTGTCAAAACCGGCGGATCTCGGGTAGGGGGTCCCGAACTGTAAGACTAGAATCGATGGTAACAGGAGACGAATGAGACGATGTTTACCCAGGTTCAGGCCCTCCTATGGAGGTAATACCCTACGTCCTGCTTGATTATATTGATGGTATAAGGGTTACAGAGTTGATCTACCTCGAGATCGAATAGCTAAAACCCTAGATGAGTTCTCCTGCCCTACAACCTAAAACCCTCCGGCTTATATAGACGCCGAGGGTGTTGGGGAACGTTGCATGGGAAACAAAAATTTTCCTACGCACACATAAGATCTATCCATGGTGATGAGCATCTACGAGAGGGAGAGTGAATCTACATACCCTTGTAGATCGCTAAGCGGAAGCGTTAATAAACGCGGTTGATGTAGTCGAACGTCTTCGCGATCCAAATCGCCGAGCGTCCCGCGATCCAATCACGATCCTTCCGATCTAGTGCCGAACGGACGGCACCTCCGCGTTCAACACACGTACGGCTTGATGACGCCTTCACCTCCTCGATCCAGCGAGCGATGATGAAGTAGTGGTTGAGTTCCAGCAGCACGACGGCGTGGTGATGGTGGTGAGGAACAATCTCTGCAGGGCTTCGCCAAGCACTACGGAGATTATGACGGAGGAACTAGAGGGTTAGGGTTGCCGCACACGGCTTGGGGAAATCTTGATGTGTCCCGTGTGCTAGCCCTGCCCCTCTATTTATATGTTGAGCCTTGGGGTCTAAACTTGGAGTAAAAGCCTCCTCTAGGTCGGTTTTGCCCGCACAAGGTCGGTTTGGCCCGCAGGGAAAGAGTCCAACTCGGATCCCTGCAGTACCGCGCACAAGCGGTAGTACCGCTTCACACAAGCGGTAGTACCGCTTGGGCGGTAGTACCGCTTCATACAAGCGGTAGTACCGCTCGGGCGGTAGTACCGCTTCACACAAGCGGTAGTACCGCTTACGCGGCAGCAAAACTACTTTTGCGCTTTCCAATACCTCGTGGGCTTTATCCCTTTGGCCCATATAAAGTGTTGCTGCACCCGAACACTTCGGTAAACATCCGGAACCCATTCCGGTGAACTCTGGAACTCTTCCGGAGATCGAAACACTATTATCACATATATCAATCTTTACCTCCGGACTCTTCCGGAGATCCTCGTCATGTCCGGGATCTTATCCGGGACTCCGAACAACTTTCGGTCACCAACATAATAACTCAATTATACTAATCGTCACCAAACGTTAAGTGTGTAGACCCTGCGGGTTCGAGAACTATGTAGACATGACCGAGACACCTCTACGGCCAATAACCAATAGCGGGACCTGGATGCCCATATTGGCTCCTACATATTCTACGAAGATCTTTATCGGTCGAACCTCTATGTCAAGGATTCAGTTAATCCCGTATGCTGTTCCCTTTGTTCTTCGGTATGTTACTTGCCCGAGATTCGATCGTCGGTATCACTATACCTAGTTCAATCTCGTTACCGGCAAGTCTCTTTACTCGTTCCGTAATACAAGATCCTGTGGCTAACTCTTTAGTCACTTTGCTTGCAAGGCTCAATGTGATGTTGTATTACCGAGTGGGCCCTGAGATACCTCTCCGTCATACGGAGTAACAAATCCCAGTCTTGATCCATGCCAACCCAACAGACACCCTCGGAGATACCTGTAGAGCACCTTTATAGTCACCCAGTTACGTTGCGACGTTTGATACACACAAGGTATTCCTCCGGTGTCAGTGAGTTGCATGATCTCATGGTCAAAGGAACAGATACTTGACATGCAGAAAACAATAGCAATAAACTGACACGATCAAATGCTACGTTTACAGTTTGGGTCTTGTCCATCACATCATTCTCCTAATGATGTGATCCCGTTATCAAATGACATCTCATGTCAATGGCTAGGAAACCTTAACCATCTTTGATCAACGAGCTAGTCAACTAGAGGCTTACTAGGGACACAGTGTTGTCTATGTACCCACACATGTATTTGAGTTTCCAATCAATACAATTATAGCATGGATAATAAACGATTATCATTAACAAGGAAATATAATAATAACCAATTTATTATTGCCTCTAGGGCATATTTCCAACAGTCTCCCACTTGCACTAGAGTCAATAATCTAGTTCACATCACTATGTGATTTACATTGTAATGAATCGAACACCCATGCAGTTCTGGTGTTGTTCATGTTTAGCCCTTGGAAGAGGTTTAGTCATCGGATCTGCAACATTTAGATCCGTGTGTACTTTGCAAATATTTATGTCGTCCTCCTTGATGTAATCGCGGATGGAATTGAAACGTCGCTTTATGTGTCTGGTCCTCTTGTGAAATCTTGGTTCCTTGGCTAGAGCAATGGCACCAGTATTATCACAAAACAGAGTCATTGGGTTAAGTGCACTAGGCACTACTCCAAGATCTGTCATGAACTCCTTCATCCAGACACCTTCCTTCGCCGCCTCCGAGGCAGCGATGTACTCCGCTTCGCATGTAGAATCTGCTACCACGCTTTGCTTGGAACTGCACCAGCTAACCGCACCCCCATTAAGAATAAATACGTATCCGGTTTGCGACTTAGAGTCATCCGGATCAGTGTCAAAGCTTGCATCGACGTAACCCTTTACGACGAGCTCTTGATCACCTCCATAAACGAGAAACATGTCCTTAGTCCTTTTCAGGTACTTCAGGATATTCTTGACCGCCGTCCAGTGTTCCATTCCTGGATCACTTTGAAACCTTCCGACCATACTTATGGCAAGGCTGACATCGGGTCTTGTGCACAGCATTGCATACATGATAGAGCCTATGGCCGAAGCATAGGGGATGACACTCATCTTTTCTCTATCTTCTGCAGTCACTGGGCATTGAGTCTTACTCAACTTCACACCTTGCAAAACAGGCAAGAACCCCTTCTTGGACTGATCCATTTTGAACTTCTTCAAAATCTTATCAAGGTATGTGCTTTGTGAAAGTCCTATTAAGCGTCTTGATCTATCTCTATAGATCTTGATGCCTAATATGAAAGCAGCTTCTCCTAGGTCCTTCATTGAAAAACTCTTGTTCAAATATTCCTTTACGCTTTCCAGCATTTCTATATTGTTTCCAATCAGCAATATGTCATCCACATATAATATTAGAAACGCTATAGAGCTCCCACTCACTTTCTTGTAAATACAAGCTTCTCCGTAAACTTGTATAAACTCGAACGCTTTGATCACATCATCAAAACGAAGATTCCAACTCCGAGATGCTTGCACCAGTCCATAAATGGATCGCTGGAGTTTGCAAACTTTGTCAGCATTCTCTGGATCGACAAAACCTTCTGGTTGCATCATATACAACTCTTCCTTAAGGTAACCGTTAAGGAACGCTGTTTTGACATCCATCTGCCAAATTTCATAATCGAAAAAGGCAGCTATTGCTAACATGATTCTGACGGACTTAAGCATCGCTACGGGTGAGAAGGTCTCATCGTAGTCAACTCCTTGAACTTGTGAAAAACCCTTTGCCACAAGTCGAGCTTTATAGACGGTGACATTACCGTCCGCGTCCGTCTTCCTCTTAAAGATCCATTTGTTCTGAATGGCCTTACGCCCTTCAGGTAATACTTCCAAAGTCCATACTTTGTTTTCATACATGGATCCCATCTCGGATTTCATGGCCTCTAACCACTTCTCGGAATCCGGGCCCATCATCGCTTCTCCATAGCTTGTAGGTTCATCGTTGTTTAACAACATGACCTCTAAGACAGGGTTGCCGTACCACTCAGGAGCAGTACGCGTCCTTGTCGACCTACGAGGTTCGATAGCAACTTGATCCAAAGCTTCATGATCATCATCATTAACTTCCTCTTCAGCTAATGTAGGCTCCACAGAAACAACTTTCTACGCTGCGCTACTCTCAGGTTGAAGTAAAGGTTCAATAACCTCATCAAGTTCTATCTTCCTCCCACTCAATTCTTTCGAGAGAAACTCTTTCTCAAGAAATGTTCCGTTTTTTAGCGACAAACACTTTGCCTTCGGATCTGAGGTAGAAGGTATACCCAACTGTCTCTTTTGGGTATCCTATGAAGACGCATTTCTCCGCTTTGGGTTCCAGCTTTTCAGGCTGAAGCTTTTTGACATAAGCATCACATCCCCAAACTTTAAGAAACGACAGCTTTGGCTTCTTGCCAAACCAAAGTTCATATGGCGTCGTCTCAACGGATTTCGATGGTGCCCTATTTAAAGTGAATGCAGCTGTCTCTAATGCATAACCCCAAAACGATAGTGGCAAATCGGCAAGAGACATCATAGATCGCACCATATCCAATAAAGTTCGATTACGACGTTCGGACACACCATTACGCTGTGGTGTTCCAGGCGGTGTCAATTGTGAAACAATTCCACACTGTCTTAAGTGACTGCCAAACTCATAACTCAGATATTCTCCTCCTCGATCAGATCGTAGGAATTTAATCTTCTTGTTACGATGATTCTCAACTTCACTCTGAAATTGTTTGAACTTTTCAAATGTTTCAGACTTGTGTTTCATTAAGTAAATATACCCATATCTACTTAAGTCATCAGTGAAGGTGAGAAAGTAACGATAACCACTGCGCGCTTCAATACTCATCGGACCGCACACATCAGTATGTATGATTTCCAATAAGTCACTTGCCCGTTCCATTGTTCCAGAGAACGGCGTTTTAGTCATCTTGCCCATGAGGCATGGCTCACATGTGTCAAGTGATTCAAAATCAAGTGACTCCAAAAGTCCATCAGCATGGAGCTTCTTCATGCGTTTTACGCCAATATGACCTAAACGGTAGTGCCACAAGAAAGTGGTATTATCATTATCAATTCTATATCTTTTGGCATCAATGTTATGAACATGTGTATCATTATTATCGAGATTCAACAAGAATAAACCCCTCACATTGGGTGCATGACCATAAAAGATATTACTCATATAAATAGAACAACCATTATTCTCTGATTTAAATGAGTAACCGTCTCGCAATAAACAAGATCCAGATATAATGTTCATGCTTAACGCAGGCACCAAATAACACTTATTTAGGTTCATCACTAATCCCGACGGTAATCGAAGAGCGAGCGTGCCAACGGCGATCACATCAACCTTGGAACCATTTCCCACGCGCATCGTCACTTCGTCCTTTGCCAGCCTCCGTCTATTCCGCAGTTCCTGTTTTGAGTTGCAAATATGAGCAACCGCACCGGTATCAAATACCCAGGCACTACAACGAGAGTTGGTAAGGTACACATCAATAACATGTATATCATATATACCTTGTTTGTTGTTGGCCGCCTTCTTGTCAGCCAAATACTTGGGGCAATTCCGCTTCCAGTGTCCAGTTCCCTTGCAATGAAAACACACAGTTTCTGGTTTGGGTCCAGCCTTGGGTTTCTTCACGAGAGGAGCAACTGCTTTGCCACTCTGCTTGGAGTTACCCTTCTTACCCTTGCCATTTTTCTTGAAACTAGTGGTTTTATTGACCATCAACACTTGATGCTCCTTCTGAATTTCAGACTCAGCGGCTTTCAGCATCGCAAACAGCTCGGCGACTGACTTGTTCATCCCGTGCATGTTATAGTTCAACACGAAGCTCTTGTAGCTAGGTGGCAATGATTGAAGAACTCTGTCAGTGATAGCCTCTGGCGGAAGGGGCATCCCTAACTCAGCCAGACGGGTGGAGTACCCAGACATTCTGAGCACGTGATCACTGATAGACCCGTTCTCCTCCATCTTGCAAGCATAGAACTTATCGGAGATCTCATATCTCTCGATCCGGGCATTCTTCTGAAAGATAAACTTCAACTCCTGGAACATCTCATATGCTCCATGACGTTCAAAACGTCTTTGAAGTCCCGGTTCTAAGCCATACAACATTGCACATTGAACTATTGAGTAATCATCAGAACGAGCCTGCCAGGCGTTCACAACGTCTAGAGACTCAACTGGAGCGGGTGGATCACCAAGCGGTGCATCAAGGACATAAGCCTTCTGGGAAGCCGTAAGGATAATCCTTAGATTACGGGCCCAGTCCACAAAGTTACTTCCATCATCTTTCAACTTAGCTTTCTCTAGGAACGCATTAAAATTCAGGGGTGCTACTGCGCGAGCCATGATCTACAACATAAATATAGCAAAGACAACTTAGACTATTGTTCTAGATAATGAGTTTAGTTAATCATATTACTTAAAAACTCCCACTCAAATTGACATCCCTCCAGTCATTCGAGTGTAACATGATCCAAATCCACCAACTCAAGTCCGATCATCACGTGAGTTGAGGTGGTTTCAATGGTGAACATCTTCATGTTGATCATATCTACTATATGACTCATGTTCGACCTTTCGGTCTCTTGTGTTCCGAGGCCATGTCTGTACATGCTAGGCTCGTCAAGTTTAACCCGAGTGTTCCGCACGTGCAACATGGCTTGCACCCGTTGTATGCGAACGTAGAGTCTATCACACCCGATCATCACGGCGTGTCTCGAAACGACGAACTTTCGCAACGGTGCACACTTGGGGAGAACACAATTTATCTTGAAATTTAAGTGAGGGATCACCTTATAATGCTACCGACGTCCTAAGCAAAATAAGATGCATAAAAGGATTAACATCACATGCAAATCATAAGTGACATGATATGGCCATGAACTTGTGCTTTTGATCTCCATCTCCAAAGCACCGGCATGATCTCCATCGTCACCGGCATGACACCATGATCTCCATCATCTTGATCTCCATCAACGTGTCGCCATAAGGTTGTCGCGCCGACTGTTGCTTCCACGACTATAGCTAACGTTTAGCGATAAAGTAAAGCATTACATAGCGCTTAATGATTGACACGCAGGTCATACAATAATTAAAGACAACTCTATGGCTCCTGCCAGTTGCCGTACTCATCGACATGCAAGTCGTGATATTCTATACAAAACATGATCATCTCATACATCACATATATCTCATCATGTAATTGGCCATATCATATCACATCATACCCTGCAAAAACAAGTTAGACGTCCTCTAATTGTTGTTGCAAATTTTACGTGGCTGCTACGGGTTTGCAAGAACCGTTCTTACCTACGCAAAACCACAACGTGGTGTAGTGATTGCTTTTTGATCTTCTAAAAGAACCCTCTTCATTGAAATCGATTCAACTAAAGTGAGAGAGACAGACACCCGCTAGCCATCTTTATGCAACGAAGTTACATGTCAGTTGAAGGAACCTGTCTCGCGTAAGTGTACGCGTAATGTCGGTCCGGGCCGCTTCATCTCACAGTACCGCCGAATCAAATATCAACTAGTAACGGCAAGCAATATGTATACACCCACGCCCACAACTCGTTTGTGTTCTACTCGAGATCTCATCTACGCATAGACCTGGCTCATGATGCCACTGTTGGGGAACGTTGCATGGAAAACAAAAATTTTCCTACGCACACATAAGATCTATCCATGGTGATGAGCATCTACGAGAGGGAGAGTGAATCTACATACCCTTGTAGATCGCTAAGCGGAAGCGTTAATAAACGCGGTTGATGTAGTCGAACGTCTTCGCGATCCAAATCGCCGAGCGTCCCGCGATCCAATCACGATCCTTCCGATCTAGTGCCGAACGGACGGCACCTCCGCGTTCAACACACGTACGGCTTGATGACGCCTTCACCTCCTCGATCCAGCGAGCGATGATGAAGTAGTGGTTGAGTTCCAGCAGCACGACGGCGTGGTGATGGTGGTGAGGAACAATCTCTGCAGGGCTTCGCCAAGCACTACGGAGATTATGACGGAGGAACTAGAGGGTTAGGGTTGCCGCACACGGCTTGGGGAAATCTTGATGTGTCCCGTGTGCTAGCCCTGCCCCTCTATTTATATGTTGAGCCTTGGGGTCTAAACTTGGAGTAAAAGCCTCCTCTAGGTCGGTTTTGCCCGCACAAGGTCGGTTTGGCCCGCAGGGAAAGAGTCCAACTCGGATCCCTGCAGTACCACGCACAAGCGGTAGTACCGCTTCACACAAGCGGTAGTACCGCTTGGGCGGTAGTACCGCTTCATACAAGCGGTAGTACCGCTCGGGCGGTAGTACCGCTTCACACAAGCGGTAGTACCGCTTACGCGGCAGCAAAACTACTTTTGCGCTTTCCAATACCTCGTGGGCTTTATCCCTTTGGCCCATATAAAGTGTTGCTGCACCCGAACACTTCGGTAAACATCCGGAACCCATTCCGGTGAACTCTGGAACTCTTCCGGAGATCGAAACACTATTATCACATATATCAATCTTTACCTCCGGACTCTTCCGGAGATCCTCGTCATGTCCGGGATCTTATCCGGGACTCCGAACAACTTTCGGTCACCAACATAATAACTCAATTATACTAATCGTCACCAAACGTTAAGTGTGTAGACCCTGCGGGTTCGAGAACTATGTAGACATGACCGAGACACCTCTACGGCCAATAACCAATAGCGGGACCTGGATGCCCATATTGGCTCCTACATATTCTACGAAGATCTTTATCGGTCGAACCTCTATGTCAAGGATTCAGTTAATCCCGTATGCTGTTCCCTTTGTTCTTCGGTATGTTACTTGCCCGAGATTCGATCGTCGGTATCACTATACCTAGTTCAATCTCGTTACCGGCAAGTCTCTTTACTCGTTCCGTAATACAAGATCCTGTGGCTAACTCTTTAGTCACTTTGCTTGCAAGGCTCAATGTGATGTTGTATTACCGAGTGGGCCCTGAGATACCTCTCCGTCATACGGAGTAACAAATCCCAGTCTTGATCCATGCCAACCCAACAGACACCCTCGGAGATACCTGTAGAGCACCTTTATAGTCACCCAGTTACGTTGCGACGTTTGATACACACAAGGTATTCCTCCGGTGTCAGTGAGTTGCATGATCTCATGGTCAAAGGAACAGATACTTGACATGCAGAAAACAATAGCAATAAACTGACACGATCAAATGCTACGTTTACAGTTTGGGTCTTGTCCATCACATCATTCTCCTAATGATGTGATCCCGTTATCAAATGACATCTCATGTCAATGGCTAGGAAACCTTAACCATCTTTGATCAACGAGCTAGTCAACTAGAGGCTTACTAGGGACACAGTGTTGTCTATGTACCCACACATGTATTTGAGTTTCCAATCAATACAATTATAGCATGGATAATAAACGATTATCATTAACAAGGAAATATAATAATAACCAATTTATTATTGCCTCTAGGGCATATTTCCAACAGAGGGTACCTAGGGCTTACACATAGTCGGTTGCACATCAAAGGGAAAAAAACATGCCTATCTACTGTCGACAACTTGGAGGACACGCCATGGCTCCTTGAAACTTCCACCTTGGTGACGGGGACCTTGATCACCCAATGCTCATCCAGTGGCCCACATAGTCCAGCCCATGAGAAACAGGTCGGCTATCCGAGGACCCCTTATACCAGGACTCCCTCACCACCCCCCTCTCATGGCCTTTTGCGGTCTGGGGTTGACATCCTTGGGCCTTTCCCACGTGCGGCCGGTTACTATCGTTTCCTCTACGTCGCCATCGACAAGTTCACCAAGTGGGCGGAGGTTGAGCTTGTCTGGGCAATACCAGCGGGATCCGCGGTTAAGTTCATCAAGGGGTTTGTGTGCCATTTCGGTGTCCCTAACCGCATCATCACTAACAATGGCTCACTGTTCACCAGCGGCCTCTTCAAGGCCTACTACGCCTCCATCGGCACGCAGATATGCTTCGCCTCCGTAGCTTACCCTCGGAGAAACAGACATGTGGAGCGGGCCAACGCGGAGGTCCTCAAGGGTCTCAAGACTAGGAGCTTCAGGAAGCAGCTCACGGCCTGCGTCAAGGGCTGGTTGGATGAGCTCCCTTCGGTGCTGTGGTCCATCCGCACCACGGCGACCAAGCCCACCGATGAGACGCCTTTCTTCCTCGTCTATTGGGCAGAAGCAGTCCTCCCGATCGAGATCAAGCATCGGTCCCCGCAGGTCTTGGCCATCGACAAGTCTCGTCAGGGCGGCCTGCGGGAGGATGACCTGCTCCCCTCGAAGGAGCCCATCGCCAGGCCACCCTCCGTGCAGCAAGGTACCAGCAAGCGTTGCGCAGCTATCACAACCGAAACATACGCCCCCACACCCTCGAAGTGGGCGACCTGGTACTGCGTCGAATCCTCTTCAGAGAGGGACTCCACAAGCTCTCGCCCATGTGGGAGGGCCCCTTCAGGCTCACACACATCTCCAGGCCCGGCGCGTCATGACTCAAAATGGCGTAGGGTGTTCTGGAGCAAAACACATGCAACTTCCAGCATCTTCGCAAGTTCTATCCGTGACCTCATGGATACGAGCGAGATGGAGTTGTACACGCTCCGAAGATCCCTCTACCAGTGCTGCCTTCGGCATGCGGGAGCTCGTTCCCACTCTCGTGGAGGCCCCATGCTCCGCGCTGGCGGATTCTCCTACCCACTTATGTGGAAGCCCCATGCTTCGTGTTAGCGGAAGGCCCATTGTCAGGCCCGTGGGACTGGGGGTACCCAGGCCCGTCTGCCTGCGGTTCGAGACGTGACGTTCGCCTGGGCCCAGCACGGCCCACCATTGGGCTTCACGAGCTAGACCCTCACGAGGGTCTCCGCCTCGCGAGGCGCGCGTCAGCAAGCATCGACAAGAGCCTCGTGAAGCCCCCCTCACGAGGTCGCCTCCCGAGGCCGCCCCCGGGACCTTCGCGGGGCGGACTAATCAAGGGTGTCTCGGCAGGGTCGCGTGGGCCTGCACCTTCACGTCGGTGACGTGCGCCACACCAAGCGGCGCCAGGAGTCGTTCTAGCAGACACGGATGAGGGGGATTTCCTTTCTGTGCTAAGGGAGCGGGGCCATCTCGCCCGCTCCCAAAGCAATCCCCAAAGGTTTCTCGTTTGGTGCAAGAAGACAAAGGCTGGGGGCTCGCCAGGACGGAGGTCATCCCTGAGCCCACCAGCGCGTCACAGCAGGAGGCTTTTTGCAGGCGAAGTCTACTTTTGTCAGGATAAGCTGCAGTTTTGTCCCCCTTTAAACTGGCCGTTGTGGCAACCCTTCCCGCCTTGTGTTTTTGGGGGAAGAGGAACGGGTCCAGTATAAGATAGGGCAGGCTGCCGCCGTAGAGGGGGATCGACCCCAGTTAGCCAGAACCTACCTTTGTACTCGCTTTGATTCTCAAGCAATCCAAACAAGTAGTAGTAGGGTTTTACACCTCAAGGTGGCCAAAACCTGGGTAAACTGCCATGTCTACCGTTCTTCTTCCTTAGCTCGAGCATGCTGGAGATTCGCCGTGAGATTGCGAGGCAGAGTAGGGCAGGAGAACCAGCGCATCCCAGATTTCGAGCGTCTTTGGGTCCCCGGAGCCCCAATTCCGACATTTGGCGTGCCAGGTAGGGGTGCGCTGCTGTTCTCTAGCTTAGTTCCGGCTCCAGCTTCGCCAACCCTATGGCGTATGCTCGTCATGTGCACGCCGGGCGGCCCGCGTCGTCCAGACCTCGCCTGCGGGCCATGATGGTCGCAACCACTCCACCCGTGACCGAGCCGCCGCCGCCGAACTTGCTTCTCGTGAGCAGCAGGACTCCCCCTTGCACCATTCCATGCAGCAGGATGGCCGCACCGCCGCGGTTTCCTCCTCCTGTGACCGCCTTGGGCGCATTAACGCATAGGCCATGCTGCTCATGACGCGCGAACTACTTCGCTACCGCCCGGCGGACGCTGCCAACGACGCCTGGCCGGGCCGCATCACCAAGCTCGTCGCTGCCGCCGGAGAAATCGCGCTGCCCTCTCGCTCGCTTCACCCTCCACTGTCCCATGCTGGCGCACTGCTACTTCTTGAGCTTGCGTTGGTTTTCCCTTGAAGAGGAAAGGGTGATGTAGCAAAGTAGATAAGTATTTCCCTCAGTTGTTGAGAACCAAGGTATCAATCCAGTAGGAGATACAAGCAAGTCCCCAATCTTTGCATCTACACAAACAATCAAATACTTGCACCCAACGCTATAAAGGGGTTGTCAATCCCTTCACGGTTACTTGCAAGGATGAGATCTGATAGAGATAGATATAGAAGATTACTAGCATGAAAAGTAAAACAAAAGTAAAAAGATTGCAACAAAGTATTTTTGGTATTTTTGGTTTATAGATCTGAAAATATAATATGGAAAATAGACCTGGGGGCCATAGGTTTCACTAGAGGCTTCTCTCTTGAAGGAAAATAATACGGTGGGTGAACAAATTACTGTCGAGAAATTGATAGAAAAGCGCATAGTTATGACGATATCCAAGGAAATGATTATGCATACAGGCATCACGTCCGTGTCAAGTAGACCGAAACGATTCTGCATCTACTACTATTACTCCACACATCGACCGACTCCTGCCTGCATCTAGAGTATTAAGTTCATGAAGAACAGAGTAACGCATTAGGTAAGATGACATGATGTAGAGGGATAAACTCAAGCAATATGATGAAAACCCCATCTTTTTATCCTCGATGGCAACAATACAAATACGTGCCTCGCTACCCCTACTTTGTCACTGGGTGAGGACACCGCAAGATTGAAACCAAAACCAAGCACTTCTCCCATTGCAAGAATTACCAATCTAGTTGGCCAAACCAAACCAATAACTCGAAGAGACTTGCAAAGATATGAAATCATGCATATAAGAATTCAGAGAAGATTCAAATAATATTCATAGATAATCTGATCATAAACCCACAATTCATCGGATCTCGACAAACACACCGCAAAAGAGTATTACATCGGATAGATCTCCATGAAGATCATGAAGAACATGGTATTGAAGAACATAGAGAGAGAAGAAGCCATCTAGCTACTAGCTATGGACCCGAAGGTCTGAGGTGAAATACTCACGCATCATCGGAGGGGCAATGGAGTTGATGTAGATGCCCTCCGTGATCGAATCCCCCTCTGGCAGATTACCGGAAAAGGCTCCAAGATGGGATCTCACGGGAACAGAGGGTTCCGGCGGCGAAAAAGTATTTTCGTGGCTCTTTTTGGTATTGGGGGAATATTTGGGAATTTATAGGCCGAAGATTAGGGTTGGAGGACCTGCAGGGGGGCACAAGCCAGGGGGGCGCCCCCCCTAGGGCGCGCCCTGCAGGCTTGTGATCTCCCGGCAGGTCTCCTGCCGTCATCTCCAAGTCTGGCAGGTTTCTTCTGGTCCAAGAAAAATCATCGCGAAGATTTTATTCCGTTTGGACTCCGTTTGATATTCCTTATCTGCAATCCTCAAAAAGAAGGAAAAAAACAGAAACTGGCACTAGGCACTAGGTTAATAGGTTAGTCCCAAAAATAATATAAAATAGCATATTGATGCATATAAAACATCCAAAACAGATAATATAATAGCGTGGAACAATCAAAAACTATAGATACGTTGGAGATGTATCAAGCATCCCCAAGCTTAATTCCTACTCGTCCTCGAGTAGGTAAATGACAAAAACAGAATTTTTGATGTGGAATGCTACCTAACATAATTATCCATGTAATATTCTTTATTGTGGCATGAATGTTCAGATCCATAAGATTCAAAACAAAAGCTCAATATTGACATAAAAACAGTAATACTTCAAGCATACTAACAAGCAATTGTGTCCTTTCAAAATAACATGGCCATTGAAAGTTATCCCTACAAAATCATATGGTCTGTCTATGCTCCATCTTCCCCACACAAAGTATCTAAATCATGTACACCTTCGATGACAAGTCAAGCAATTGTTTCACACCTTTTATGTTCTCAAACCTTTTCAACTTTCACGCAATACATGAGCGTGAGCCATGGATATAGCACTGTAGGTGGAATAGAATATGGTGGAGGTTGTTTGGAAAAGGAGAAGATAGTCTCACATCAACTAGGCGTATCAACGGGCTATGGAGATGCCCATCAATAGATATCAATGTGGGTGAGTAGGGATTGCCATGCAACGGATGCACTAGAGCTATAAGTGTATGAAAGCTCAAAAAGAAACTAACTGGGTGTGCATCCAACTTGCTTGCTCACGAAGACCTAGGGCAATTTGAGGAAGCCCATCATTGGAATATACAAGCCAAGTTATATAATGAAAAATCCCCACTAGTATATGAAAGTGAAAAAATAGGAGACTCTCTGTCATGAAGATCAAGGTGCTACTTTGAAGCACAAGTGTGGAAAAAAAGGTAGTAACATTGTCCCTTCTCTCTTTTCTCTCATTTTTTATTTATTTTGGTGGGCATCTTTGGCCTCTTTTTTTTGGGGCTTCATTGGCCTCTTTTATTATTTGTAAAGTCTGGAGACTCATCCCTACTTGTGAGGGAATCATAGCTTCCATCATCCTTTCCTCTCATGGTACACTGCTCTAATAATGATGATCATCACACTTTTATTTACTTACAACTCGATACCTACAACAAGATATGACTCTATATGAATGCTTCCGGTGGTGTACCGGGATGTGCAACGATCTAGCATAGCAAATTGTCGGCGTTCTGGGAACGGGGGTACCAGACCTGCCTTCCTGCGGCCCAGGGCATGGCCCACTTCGTCAGCCAAGCACAGCCAGGCGCGGCCCGACTCAAAACAAGGCCCTCGCGAGGGCCCTAGGATCGCGAGGAGGAGCGGCGTCAAGACCGGCAAGGGATGGGCCTCCCCAGGCCCCCTCCGGAGCGGCGGAGATCTCTATGCAGAGCCCGGCCTCAGGAGTCAAAGATGACGCAAGGAAGGACAGGCTGGCGCCAGTGCGCCAGGAGACGCAGCTTCCCCTTTGGTGCAAAGGGAGCAAGGACGTACGCGGGTTCCCAAAGCACCCCCCAAAGGTTTCCATTCCGGTGCAACAAGACCCCGACCACGAGCCCCGCAGGACAGATGTCATCGCCGAGCCCACCTCTGCATCATCGACAGCTACTTTGCAGGCAAAGACCGCCTTTGGGCAGGGCGGGCACGTACTCCTGTCCCCTTCAAAATTGGCCGTTGTGGGATCCCTTCCCGCCATTGTGATAAGGGGGGAGGACCCGAGCCACCACTATATATAGAGGTTAGGCTGCACCGTAGAGAGCGATCAAAAACCAGTCAATTCACTCATCCACCACCAGGCCGACGGAGGGCCAAGAACACCTCCGGAGCGCCCTCACGAGCCTCCGAAACACTGTACTAATTCATCCGCCACACCTCTCCGAGAGGCAATCCACCAAAGCAGGAGTAGGGTGTTACGCTTCGCAGCGGCCCGAACCTGGGTAAACTACCGTGTTCATCTTCTTCCTCATCATCGTGCGAGTTTATCGTCTTAGCCATCGTGTACCGAGCTAGGATGGGCGAAGCTGCAGGAGATCTTCGCACACGCCCCTGTGTTCGAATCTTAAGGGTTTTGCGGAGCCCAAAATCCGACATTTGTCACGCCAGGTAGGGGGCGTGTCGGAGTCTTCCTCAAGCCAAGATCTTCTCCCACCTCGCCATTCCGATGTCTGACGCTCGCCGAGCCCGCGCCGAGCGCCGAGCTGCCCACGTCGCCCAGACGGCGCCTGTGGGCCGCGCCGAAGCGCGTCGGTCACCCTCGCCTGTGGCCAACGCCGCCACAGGCCTGGACGCCCACGAGCAACAAGACTCCTCCCAGCCGGTCACCGCGCGGCGCGACGGCCACACCGCCACTCCGTCGATCATCCCAGCTTCCGGGTCGTCCTCCCACATTCGGCCCGGGCCGGCGCGCGGCTCGGGCGCGCTCGCCATGGCTAACGAGCTGCTCCGCTACCGCCCTGCCCCTGACCGCTACGACGATGGGCTTCGGCGCATCGCAGAGCTCGTCAGTGCCGCCGGTGACGCTTCAGCGCTCTCCCACTCGCTTCGACCCCGACCGTCCCAGGCAGACGATGTGGCCCGTGATGCACCGCCACCTCCTCCGCAACGCGACGCCGACCCCGAGCCTAGGAGAGAGGCGCGCCCGCGCGACCAGCCCCGCGAACCGCGGGCAAGGGCAAGAGATGAAGTAAGTTGCCAGGTGGTTCCCTGGCCGCGCGTCGACGCACGTGCGCTCCCCGCGCTGCCGACACAACGTCGCGTCCGGGCACCACTCAAGGTGGCCCTGCAGGAGCGTCAAGACTGGGTCCCTCCCGCGCATGCAGCACCCGTCGAACCGATGGGGTGCCTCGCCATTGCCCCCGAGCTCCACCCAACCGCGTGGCCCTGCAAGTTCAAGCCTGACCTGCCCCCGCGTTACGACGGCACCCCAGATCCAGCCGAGTTCCTACAGCTCTACTCCCTGAGCATCCGGGCGGCTGGAGGAGACGACAAGGTCATGGCGTGCTGGTTCCCCATGGCGCTCAAAGGTGGCGCGCTCTCTTGGCTCCTCAACCTCCCGGAAGCGTCCATCACCTCCTGGGATGGCCTGTGCAAATGCCTCATCACCAGCTTCCAAGGTACCCGCGACCGCGCGCTCACCGTGAACGACCTCCGGCGTATCAAGCAGCAATATGGAGAGACCCTGCACAAGTTCATACAGTGCTTCACAACTACGCGCCTCAATATCCCGAAGGCATCAGACGAGGATATTATCTCAGCGTTTACCGACGGCATCACGGACCTCAAAATGAAGGAGGAGCTCGCCATGAATGACGAACTGTGCTCTGCCTTGGAGATGTTCAATCTGGCGAACAGGTGCGCTAAGGTTGAGGAGGGCCGCCTGTCGCTCCGCGGGCCTCCGACGGCAGAGCCAGAAGAAAAGAAGACCAAGGCCAAAGAGGCGAAGCGCAAGGCCCCAGCGGTGCTTGCGGCCGAGCCTGAGGCGAAGCGCAGCCGGGGTGAGGAGCACCCCGCGGGGGGAAGACTGACCTGCATCTTTCATGGAACCAACAACCACGACACCGCCGACTGCCAGGAGCTCAGGCTGGTCCGCGCCGAGCAACTCGGCAGGCGCCCTGGACGCGCTGAACGAGGCTTTGGACGCGGCGGAGGCCGCGGTGGAGGCCGCTGGCACAATCGGGAGCCGCTTCAAGGGTGGCGCTACCAGCCTCAGGAGGACCGCTGGTGCGATCAGGCTCGGGACAACCGCTGGCGCGATCAGCCTCGTGAGGATCGCTGGCGCGACGACCATCCGGAGGGGTCACGCCGCGGCCAGCCTCGCGAGGCACGCCCTCGTGAGGCTGGCCTACCTCGACTACCTCCGCCACCTAGAAGGAAGGAAGAGGACAGGCAGGACGATGGGGCTGGGGGCTTTCAAGAGGTCAGGGCGGTAGCCTGTATCCGGGGCGGCGCCCAGGCCCCAGCATCGAACCGTGCCTTCAAGCAGTTCACGCGGGAGGTCAGCGCGGCTCTCCCTAAGCCCGAAGCAATGCATCCCCTCAAGTGGTCCCAGACTGCCATCACCTTCGACTCGAGGGATCAGCTCAGGTGCTCGGCCATGGCCGGCAAACTCCCCATGCTGTGCCATCCAACCATCAGCAATGTCCTCGTCACCAAGACCCTCATCGACAGTGGAGCGGGGCTCAATGTCCTCTCCATTGAGACCTTCGAGACGCTCCAGGTACCGTACGAACAGCTCATGCCGACCAAGCCCTTCTCGGGAGTCACCGACGGGTCCACCGTCCCCATCGGGCAAGTGCGCCTGCCTGTCACCTTCGGCGGACGCGAGAACTACCACACCGAGATCATCGTCTTTGACGTCGCGCACATCCACCTCCCGTACAACGCGATCCTTGGGTACCCGGCCCTCGCCAAGTTCATGGCGGTGACTCACCACGGCTAAAACGTCCTCAAGATGCCAGGGAGTGGCGGCGTCAGCACCGTTGCTTGTGATGAGAAGGATGCGGTCTGCTCCCTCGAGCGTGCTTACCGTGCCGCAGCGGCCGAGCGTTCGGACGACGAGGAGGACGCCCTGCCTCGTGAGGACCCGCACAAGAAGAAGAAGCAGCTCCTTCCCGTGGGGCGTCCTGGAACCTCGAGCTCTGCGCCCAGGGACGGGGCCCCACCTCCTATCGCATAGGAAAGCATGCTTGGCGCCCCTCTTGGGTCGGGCCCAGGGGTTCCCATCCGGGGAGTCTCCGGCTTGGCTAGTGAGACAAGAGAGGCGCTCGAGCACAACCTGAAGGCGCCTCCTGACGCGCGCCAGCTCGAGCTGGGAGCACGGCGCGTGGCGCCGAGCTCGCAAGAGTCCGTCATCAGAGCGATCGAGGAGCTTTGAGAGGCGCATGCCATGCAAGGCGGGGACTACCCAGCACCACCAATCGCAGCCGCCGTCATCGGCACGGCCAACCAGCCGCGCGTCTACATCAACGCGCTCGTGATCAACAGGGCCGCATCCCAGGGCCCCTTTTGGCCAGTGCGTGCCGATCATGGATGGGTCTACCCGAACGCCTACGTCCGCATACCGTTCGAACTAGCGAACCCAGGCGTCACGTTCCATTGCCTTTACCGAGCCATGCTCATACCTTGCCTGGCGAGGCGCGGCGAGGAGTTGGAGGAGATGCTCGGACCAAGTGAAGGTCCCGAGCCTCGGGACACGACGAAACCATGAGGGTCGCGCTTGTGGAGGTGTAAGATCAGGCTATGACGACAGCTTCGACTCTTCAGCGGCATGGCCACCAGGTGACTTTTTGTTGGCTGCTGCCAGGTAACTTTTTGGTTCACCCCGTTTGAGGGCGCCCGCCGGGCCGCATTATCCTCAGGCGGTCAGGGCACACCCCTGCAGTCGCCTCGTTTATGCATATTTCAATAGTTTCTCATGCATCTGATCTGTTTCCTAACGTTTTACCTTGCCTGCATGGCTCCTTGCCGGCGTGAATGCCGCCGCACCACCCCTTCCGAGTTGGTGTTTCGCAAGGGGCCGTGCGCTACGGCCCTTCCCGGGGCACCTCAGAACTGGGTTGCAAGGCCCTATCGCCTCAGGGACTTGCATCTTTGGGCAGTCGACCCCCGCTCGGGGGCTCCGGCCGCAGCACGATGCCTCAGCATGGAGTCTCGGGAGGCCCCACGGCCTCCTGAGGAAGCAGCCGGCAGGATGGAATGGTGGTCGCTCGAGCGTCAAAGGGGGCTCCTGAGCATCGCGCCTCAGGAGCCTTACCGGTCATATAGCCACTCGCCCCTTGATGTCGTCCTTGGTGATCCGGTCGGCATCAAGGGTGTCGGGGCCTCGCCCCGTAGTTGCGTCCTTGTTGATCCGGTCATACACTACGGTGGTAGGGAAATGTGCGGGACTGGGACCTGCCGACGTAGAGCCGCTTGAGCGTCAAAGGGGTTCCTGAGCAATGCGCCGCAGGAGCCTTACCGGTCATAAAGCAACTCGCCCCTTGATGTCGTCCTTGGTGATCTGGTCGGCGTCAAGGGTGCCGGGGCCTGACCTCGTCGTTGCGTCCTTGGTGATCCGGTCGTACACTACGATGGTCGGGAAATGTGCGGGACTGGGACCTGCAGATGTAGAGTGCCAAAAGGACTCCCAACCTGCCTCACTCGTAAAAAAGAAGAATTCAGCAGGGCCACAGACGGCCCATCTACGAGAAGACTCAGGCGCAAACCGCCTTTGAGGTAGGGACATCACGAGGCCAAAGCGCCCTCGCGAGCTCCCAGATACACCTCCCAGTTTTGCCGTGCCAGCCACGCGCACAAACTCTATGGGCTGTACACGCCCGGAGCCCCCCGAGGACGCGGAGGGGTTCCTTCCCACACAATGTGGAAGCCACAGCTCCGCGCTGGCGGAGAAGTCAACACGGTCCACCAATGACTATGCCCACGCAATGTGGAAGCCACAACTCCATGCTGGCGGTCAACACGGTCCACCAATGACTATGCCCACGCAATTTGGAAGCCACAGCTCCGTGCTGGTGGTCAACACGGTCCACCAATGACTATGCCCACGCAATGTGGAAGCCCCGCGCCCCGTGCGGGGGGATAAACAACTGAGGGCGCCCCAGCGGCTGCATCGAACGTCAGGAAGGTCCCTGGTAGCCCCCTTCTCGCTGCGTTCCCCAGGGATGTACGCGTGAGGGGGCTGCACGGGGGCTACTACCCGGCCAAGCCTGGTACACGCCACCTTGCCAGGTCTGCCAAACCTGGTCTTCACGCGCCCGTCTCCGGAGAAGCTGGCGAGGAAAGGTATGGGAGCCACTCGTACGTTAAGGGGGACTCCTGAGCATCGCGACTCAGGAGCCTCACTGGTCTCGTAGCCCCTCACCCCTTGGACCGTCCTTGGTGATCCGGTCCGCCCAACGGCGGTTGAGGTATGCACGGGCCGGGCCCTGCCGACGCAGAGCTCGAAGCGCTCAAAAAACTGCTCAAAAAACCCTTAGGAAGGACGCTGGCGCTTGTACGTCAAGGGGGACTCCTGAGCATCACGACTCAGGAGCCTCATTGGCCCCGTAGCCCCTCACCCCTTGGACCGTCCTTGGTGATCCGGTCGGCCCAACGACGGCTGAGGTATGCGCGGGGCTGGGCCCTGCCGACGCAGAGCGCTAAAGGTGTTCGAAGTTTTCAAGTTAGCCGAATCTTCACCATGTTCCCTTCATGAGGGCTGCTCGTACGTCAAGGGGGACCCCTGAGCATCGCGACTCAGGAGCCTCACTGGCCCCGTAGCCCCTCACCCCTTGGGCCGTCCTTGGTGATCCGGTCGGCTCAACGGCGGCTGAGGTATGTGCGGGGCCGGGCCCTGCTGACGCAGAGCATCACAGCAAGCAAGATGGAAACAAGGGGAAGAGAGCAATCACACAGTTCAACAGTTATTACAAGCATTAAAAGTTTTCGAGAACACAAACAAGTTTAACACCTCCATGAGGCACGATGGACATTGCAGGAAAGGAGCAGGGGAGGAATCAGGAGGAACCGCCGCAACCACTCGTCCCATCCTCAGGGAACTCGTCGTCGACATCGCTGGCGTCGTCTTCTTTGCCGCCAACCCACGCAGCATCAGCAGGCGGAGGACCCGCGACGCGGGTGAACCTCTTCACCAGCGTCTCCACAGTGCCATTCACCGCCGCCGCAGCGCTGGCGCGGACCTCGGGGGCGACCAGGCGGATCACGGAGTCGAAGTCGAACCCCGGCTCGCGAAGATGAAGATGGCTGAAGATGCGCGTCGCGGCCTCAGAAAAGAGGTCGCGGCACTCGCTCTCCAAGACCCCCTCCACCTTGACAACGGCGCCCTCCAGCGCCTCGACGAGCTTCGAAGCGAGCACTGCGAAGCCGCTCTCTGGAGCCGCCAGGGGCTCCGCGAACCCATCCCGGCAGAGGGCATGGAGCGCTCGGCGAAGCTTGAGCTCGACGGTGGGAAAGATGCTCAGCTCCGCAGCCTTTCTCTCCTCAGCCGCAGCAAGAGTCTTCTCCCTGGTATCAAGCAGGGCCTTCCCCGAAGCGACTTCCTCCTCCTGCGCGTCTAGGCGCTTCCGCTCCGCGGCCTAACGGGTCACCACCTGGGACAGCTCGGAGTCCCGAGTGGCAAGTTTGGCCTCGCGGGCCTCGAGATCTTTCTCCTGCTGATGCAGCCGCTCCGCAAGCTCAGACTTCTCCTCATGGAGGGCCTTCAGAAGGGCCTCCACCTCTCCGCAAGCTCAGACGCCGGTTCAACCAGTGCCTCCTCGCGGGCTGCCCTGGCAGACGCGGCTTCCTCCTCGCTCTTCGCCACGGCAGCCTCGGCCTGACCCCAAATCGCCACGGCAGAGGCGTCGGCCTATAGCCACCCTGATAGGAGCTCTAGGCGCCCACTCGCGAGGCGATCGTTGGTACTTCCGAGGGTGCCACGAACTTGACCCAGAACAGTGAAGGCCCCGTCCAGGATGTCGAGGCCGCTAGACGAAGGCATCAAGGCCCCCTCCGGAGGTGTCCCCTGTATGATCGCGGGAGACGTCCCCGGGGAGGCAGCAGCACGAGGAGCAGGAGGCAGCAGCACGAGGAGCAAGAGGCTCCGGAGGCCGCGCGGCGATCATGGACATGGACGGATCAACGGGCGGCTTGCCCTCAGGGGCTGACCCTCCAGACAACGGCACCGTCGCGCCCTCGAGGGCAGGAGTGACCACGCCAACAGGCATTGCGGGCTCAGGGGGCTCCGCGGCGATGACCAGGGAGGTTGCCTCGCGAGCCCCCTCCCCCTCGGCACCAGGCGACGGTGGGACGGCAGGCGCAGGCGGTGCATCGGAAGGCGCCTTCGGCTTGACGCCCGCCTTCTTCTTCCTCATCTTTAGCACGGTGGCGTCCCTAGTCACCAAGCAAAGGAAGGTCATCAATACACAAGCCATAGGCGGGCAAGCAAGGCCGAGCCGGGTCACCTACTCCTCAACGTCAACCCACTTCCTTTTTCTCTCCGCTCCGGGAACGACGGGGGCGCCCAAACATTCCTCGGTGAGGGCACCACCACGCGGGGGAGCAGAGGCGCTGTCCGCAAGGGCGGCCGCCGAAGGGACCGCCATCGCCCCAGCCTCGCCCACCTTGCCTGCGAGTTGCGATTCGGGCGGAGGCGAGGCAGGTGCCTCAACCGTCTTACCGGAAGAGGCAGGGCGCACCAGAGGAGACTCCGCCACGCGCTTCCTGGGAGTCGACACGTAGGCGGACCGCGTGGCACGGGGGGCCGGCCCTAGCCCCCTAGGTGCCTTAGCGACGCGTGAGGAGCCCATAGCAGAAACTTCACCAACATTGTCGTCGTCCTCGAGCTCGCACAGAAGTGTGCCCTGTGACGGGGGAGACGCCCCGGCCGGGCCGTCGTCGGTGGTCTTCTCCGAATCCTGCCTGCCCGTGGTGTCACCAGAGGACACCATCACCGGGGAACCAAGGCCCTCAGCTGAGAAAAGCCCCGGTTCGTTGAAGACAGGCATCGCGGTAACCAGATCGGCCCCGTCGTCGCGGCAGTACAACGGGGCGTGGGCATCAGGGAGATCACCAGGGTCGCCGTTGAGCAGGGTCGCCACAGCCCTGCTCAACTCCTCGGGGGTTATGCGTGCGGACCGAAGCCTGAGCTTGTCGCCGCTGCCTTGATAATCCCACAAGGGCCTAGAATGGGACTGGAGGGGCGCCAGGCGCTGCGCCAAGAATTCCTTCACTATCATCCCCCCAGTCAGCTTCCTGGCACTAATATCGCTGGAGAAACGCTCCAGGACGGGCCAGGCCCAGGAGTCGAAAAGCTCCGCGGAGCTCCACGCGGAGGTCTTCTCCGGCAGCCCACTCGGCAGATCCAACCTTGGGTTGGGGTCTTTGAGATCCATGAGGACCCAGCGGTGCCTGAAGTTCTCCACCTTCTTCCCGCCCTTCAAGAGCATGTTGCCGCTCTAGACTGCGACGAAGGAGACACACGCCGACCGTTGAGCGCCGTCGTGCAAGCGCAAGCTGAAGAAATGGCGGAAGAGGGCCACTGAAGGCCTCACGCCCATGAAGGCCTCGCAGTAGAAGGTGAAGACAGACAAGAGCAGGATGGAGTTGGGTTGGAGGTGAAGGGCTTGGATCCCGTACTGGTCGAGGATGGCGGTGAAGAACGCGGAGAAGGGCGGGACGATTCCGGCAAAGATGCTATGGAGAAAGAAGGGGTAGACCGCCTTGGACGAAGGCTACTTCTCCGAGGAGCCGCCCCATATCAAGGTCCGCCCCCACTCGTTGGTCTCATCCGCCGTCGACGGGAGCACCGGGACGAGGTCCTCATCCTTGGCAATGGTGGACCCTGAGAGCCCCGGCGAGATAGGAGCGGAGGCACAGCTCTGGACCTCTGGCTTCTGCTTGCCGGTGGGAGCCATCGGGAAGCTCGCATGGCCAAAGCAGCAAGGAGGAGGACGGAGCGGCGCCGGATCTGGAGAGGCCTCTGCTGGAGCCGGAGACCTGGAAAGCAAGAGCAAGTGCGCAAGAGGGGAAAGCAATAATGGCCCAGCGCTAGAAGTCAGGCTCTTGTCGATTCGGGCGGTGGCCGAAGGGACGAAGGACGCCCGACATCAACTGCATGATGCGTGCCAGTCCTGGCCCGCAGGCGTTGGGGCCCGCGGCGCTTCGGGCCACCCTCAAGGCTTCGCCCGAAAGCCGGCTCGAGCACGCCTTGGGCCAGGGGGCTACTGTCGGCGTTCTGAGAATGGGGGTTCCCTGACCTGCCTGCCGGCGGCGCAGGGCATGGCCCACTTCGTCAGCCAAGCACAGCCAGGCGCGGCCCCACTCAAGACAAGGCCCTAGCGAGGGCCCTAGGCTCGCAAGGAGGAGCGGCGTCAAGACCAGCAAGGGATGGGCCTCCCCAGGCCCCCTCCGGAGCGGCGGAGATCTCTATGCAGAGCCCGGCCTCAGGAGTCAAAGATGACGCAAGGAAGGACAGGCGGGCGCCAGCGCGCCAGGCGGCGCAGTTTCCCCTTTGGTGCAAAGGGAGCAAGGACGTACGTGGGTTTCCAGTCCCCAAAGGTTTCCATTCCGGTGCAACAAGACCCCGACCATGAGCCCCGCAGGACGGATGTCATCGCCGATCCCACCTCTGCATCATCGACAGCTGCTTTGCAGGCGAAGACCGCCTTTGGGCAGGGCGGGCACGTACTCCTGTCCCCCTTCAAAATTGGCCATTGTGGGATCCCTTCCCACCATTGTGATAAGGGGGGAGGACCCGAGCCACCGCTATATATAGAGGTTAGGCTGCACCGTAGAGAGGGATCAAAAACCAGTCGATTCACTCATCCACCACCAGGCCGACGGAGGGCCAAGAACACCTCCGGAGCGCACTCACGAGCCTCCGAAACACTGTACTAGTTCATCCGCCACACCTCCGCGAGAGGCAATCCACCAAAGCAGGAGTAGGGTTTTATGCTTCGCAGCGGCCCAAACCTACACAAACAATCAAACACTTGCACCCAACGCTATAAAGGGGTTGTCAATCCCTTCACGGTTACTTGCAAGGATGAGATCTGATAGAGATAGATATAGAAGATTACTAGAACGAAAAGTAAAAAGATTGCAGCAAAGTATTTTTGGTATTTTTGGTTTATAGATCTGAAAATATAATATGGAAAATAGACCCGGGGGCCATAGGTTTCACTAGAGGCTTCTCTCTTGAAGGAAAATAATACGGTGGGTGAACAAATTACTGTCAAGCAATTGATAGAAAAGCGCATAGTTATGACGATATCCAAGGCAATGATTATGCATATAGGCATCATGTCCGTGTCAAGTAGACCGAAACGATTCTGCATCTACTACTATTACTCCACACATCGACCGACTCCTGCCTGCATCTAGAGTATTAAGTTCATGAAGAACAGAGTAACGCATTAGGTAAGATGACATGATGTAGAGGGATAAACTCAAGCAATATGATGAAAACCCCATCTTTTTATCCTCGATGGCAACAATAAAAATACGTGCCTCGCTACTCCTACTTTGTCACTGGGTGAGGACACCGAAGATTGAACCCAAAACCAAGCACTTCTCCCATTGCAAGAATTACCAATCTAGTTGGCCAAACCAAACCAATAACACGAAGAGACTTGCAAAGATATGAAATCATGCATATAAGTATTCAGAGAAGATTCAAATAATATTCATAGATAATCTGATCATAAACCCACAATTCATCAGATCTCGACAAACACAGCGCAAAAGAGTATTACAGCGGATAGATCTCCATGAAGATCATGAAGAACATGGTATTGAAGAACATAGAGAGAGAAGAAGCCATCTAGGTACTAGCTATGGACCCGAAGGTCTGAGGTGAACTACTCACGCATCATCGAAGGGGCAATGGAGTTGATGTAGATGCCCTCCGTGATCGAATCCCCCTCTGGCAGATTACCGGAAAAGGCTCCAAGATGGGATCTCACGGGAACAGAGGGTTCCGGCGGCGGAAAAGTATTTTCGTGGCTCTTTTTGGTATTTGGGGAATATTTGGGAATTTATAGGCCGAAGATTAGGGTTGGAGGACCTGCAGGGGAGCCACAATCCAGGGGGCGCGCCCCCCCTAGGGCGCGCCCTGCAGGCTTGTGATCTCCCGGCAGGTCTCCTGCCTTCATCTCCAAGTCTGGCAGGTTTCTTCTGGTCCAAGAAAAATCATTGTGAAGATTTTATTCCGTTTGGACTCCGTTTGATATTTCTTATCTGCAATACTCAAAAACAAGGAAAAAAATAGAAACTGGCACTAGGCGCTAGGTTAATAGGTTAGTCCCAAAAATAATATAAAATAGCATATTAATGCATATAAAACATCCAAAACAGATAATATAATAGCATGGAACAATCAAACATTATAGATACGTTGGAGACGTATCACGCGCGGATTGTTTCCTCCACCTCCTCTGCGCGGCGAATCAGTCGAGACTGGGCGCGACGCACACTCGCTCTCTAGGAGCCACGTCGCTGGGCGCCACTGCAAGCCATCCTTCCGTGCAGCAAACGCCGCCCTTAGGGAGCACAAGCCCTCATCGCCGCCGAGCTGGGCACAGCGCGACAGCACCTTCGACATAGGGGATCACCCTAGATCTGCGGCTACCGTAGGCGCCCTCCCCATGCTATGCGCCCCCACCATAAGCAACGTCGCAGTTACCCAGACCCTCATCGACGGGGGCGCTGGACTCAACGTCATCTTCGACGCGGCCTTCGACGCCCTCCAGGTGCTCTACGACTAGCTGAAGCCCACCAGGCCCTTCTTCGGAGTGGCCGACGGGATTACAACCCCCCTCGGGCAGATACGCCTACCCGTCACCTTCGGTACCCGCAACAATTACCGCACCGAGCTCATCAACTTCGACATGGCGCCCATCGGCCTCCCGTACAACGCCATCCTGGGTTACCCGGCGCTTGCCAAGTTCATGGCGGCCACCCACCCGGGCTACAACGTCGTCAAGATGCCTAGTTGCAGCGGCATCATTACCATCAAATGCGACGATAGGGACGCAGTTAGCTCCCTCAAGCGTGCATACAAAGCCGCCGCGACCGCACACCCAGCTGTCGGGAACGAGGCGGCACTCTCCGAGGTCCACCGACAAGGAAAAAGCTGTTGTTATCCTAGGATCGAGCTGAAACAAAGAAAGTGTCGTTCGACGGTAGCGACTCGGGCCCCACCTTCACCATTGGTGCCGACCTTTCCCCCGAGCTAGAGGGTGCGCTCATCACTTTCCTTCGGGAAAACGTAGACGTGTTCGCATGCAAGGCGAGCAACATGTCCGGAGTCCCGAGGGAAGTGATCATACACCACCTGGCGGTGTGCCCCAACGCGCGCCCCGTCAAGCAGAAAGCGTGGCGCTAGGCACCGGAGAAGCAGCAGTTCATTGTTCAGGAGGTGCATAACCTGCAAGAGGCGGGGGTCATCTGCGAGGTGCGCTACCCGGAGTGGCTCGCCAACCCAGTCATCGTCCCCAAGAAAGGAGGCATGGAGCGAATGTGCGTCGACTTCACCAGTCTCAACAAGGCCTGCCCCTAGGACCCCTACCCGCTGCCGCGCATCGACCAGATCTTGGACTCCACCGCTTGCTGCGACCTCCTGTGCTTCTTTGACGCCTTCTTAGGCTATCACCAGATCAAGATGGCGGCAAAAGATGTGGCAAAGACGGCGTTCATCTCCCCCTGCAGGGTGTTCTGCTACACCTGCATGCCCTTCGGTCTGAAGAGTGCTGGTGCCACCTTCCAGAGGCTGATGTGCATCACACTGGGGCCCCAGCTGGGAAGGAATGCGGAGGCTTACATCGATGACATCGTGGTCAGGACGTGCAAGGCCAAGACGCTGATCGAAGATCTAGAGGAGACATTCGCCAACCTGTGCAAGGCCACCTGAAACTTAACCCCGACAAGTGCATTTTTTGAGTCCCTTCAGGCAAGCTCCTTGGCTTCCTTGTATTTCTCCGGGGAATTGAAGCCAACCCAAAAAAGGTTCAGGCCATCGAGAGAATGCGCCCTCCCCGGACCCTCAATGAGATGTTGAAGTTGGCAGGATGCCTGGCCTCCCTAGGGCGCTTCATCTCTAGGTTCGGCGAGCGGGCGTTGCCTTTCTTCAAGCTTATGAAAAGGTTCGGCCCGTTCAAATATACCCCTGAAGCAGACGTGGCCTTTGAAGATCTAAAGAGATACCTCACAGGGCCCCCCCCCCCCGTCGTCATGGTCGCACCGCGCCCCTGCGAGCGCTTACTGCTGTACCTGGCGGCCAACCCCCAGACGGCCAGCGCGACCCTTGTGGTGGAGCGAGAAGAGCAAGTCTGCGCCAAGAAGAAGCCTGCGGTCCTCCGGAAGGCATCAGCTGAGGTTGCTCGAGCCCCACCGGCACCAGCTGAGGGCATGCTTCAAGGGGCCCCTGCCCACCCTCTAGAGGCCCCAGACGCCATGTTTCCGGAGGCCCCCACGGACCCTAACGCCACGCCTCCGGGCGCTCTCACGGCTCCGCTTCTCGAGCCTTCCGGTGACGACGACATGGACACCACGGTCATGCGCCACGTCGAGCACCCTGTGTACTTTGTCAGCACGGTGATGAGGGATGCGCGTGAACACTACGCCATGTAGCACAAGCTCCTCCTCATGCTCATCGTCGCCTCCACGAAACTACGCCACTACTTCCAGGGCCATCCTATCAAGGTTGTTTCAGCCTACCCCATGGAGCACGTCTTGCGCAGCCCCAACTCCGTTGGCAGAGTTGGCGAGTGGAACATCGAGTTGCAAGCCTTCCAACTGGTGTTCTGCACCACCAGAGTCATCAAAGACACGGCCCTAGCCGACTTCGTATCAGAATGGACGGACCCGCACGAGGAGGAGCCTCGCGAGAGCAAAACCCTCTTACCTGGGGACAAGGTGCCCTATGGTTGGGTTCTGTGCTTCGATGGCGCCTTCTCCATGCAGGGCCTGGGGGCTATCGCCGTGCACACTTCGTCGGCAGGGGATAAGCTTTTCTACGCAGTCCAGTTGTGCTTCAGGCACGACGAGAAGGTCTCGAACAACATCACGGAATACGAGGGACTCATCGCTGGCCTCAAGGCCGCCTCCGCCCTCGGCATCAAGCGCCTCGTCATCAAAGGCGACTCTCAACTCCTCGTCAACTTCTCCAACAAAAAGTACAAGCCCAAGGACGAGCTCATGGCAGCCTACCTAGAGGAGGTACACAAACTTGAGAAATGTTTCCTTGGCTTGGAGCTATAGAACATCCCGCGTGGCGCCAACAAAGAAGCCTACGACATCGCCAAGCGGGCGTCTCGCCGTGAGTCCAAAAGCCCTGTCGTCTTTGAAAAAAGGCTCCTCAAGCCGTCAGCCATGCCGCTCGCTGTCGGCACAATGCTGCTACACGAGGAGCTGTAGCCCGCACCAAGAACAGGCACGCTGGACTATGATCTGTCCTCAGGAGACCGCCTACTGCTGGCACTGGAACCTCAAGAGGACGGCTGGGCCGTGGAATTCAAGGCCTACCTGCTTCACAGCAACCTCCCCGCGGAGGATGCGAAAGCGGAGCATGTTGTCCAGCAAGCCACCGCTTACTGTCTACAAGATGGTGAGCTGTACTGCAGGCGGCCCAACGATGTCTTGTTGCGGTGCATCTCGGAGGAGCAAGGGCGCGAACTGCTCGCCGACATCCATGGAGGGGATTGCGGGCACCACTCCTCGTCACGCACCCTTACCGGTAAGGTGTTCCGGAGTGGTTTCTATTGGCCTACTGCGCTCCGTGATGCCGCCGAGCTGGTCTAGTCCTATGAAGCCTGCCAGTTCCACGCCAAGCAAATACACCAGCCCGCATAGGGACTTCAGACGATTCCGCTCTCGTGGCCCTTCACGATATGGGGGCTGGACATACTAGGTCCCATCCCTCGCGCGGCCAGCTGATACCGCTACCTCTATGTTGCCATCGACAAATTCACAAAGTGGACAAAGGTCGAGCCCGTGCACACCATCCCTACTGGCTTGGCTGTCAAGTTCATCAAGGGCCTCGTGCGTCGATTCGCCGTCCCCAACCGCATCATCACCGACAACGGTTCCCAATTTACAAGTGGCCTCTTTAGGTCATATTGTGCTAACCTTGGTATGCAGATATGCTATGCTTCCGTGCCGCACCCGCGAAGTAACAGCCAAGCCAAGCGCTTCAACGCTGAGGTCCTCAGGGGCCTCAAGACTAGGAGCTTCAAGACGAAGCTTAAGGCCTACGGGAAGGGTTGGCTGGATGAGCTGCAATCCGTGATGTGGTCCATCCGCACCACCGCGACTAAGCCCACTCGCAAAACCCTCTTCTTCCTTGTCTATGGGGCTGAGGTGGTCCTTCCCTCGGAGCTTAAGCATGGCTCCCCGCGGGTCTTTGTGTTTAACGAGGCACGTCAGGATGACTCACGGGGGACCGATCTTTTGCTCCTCGAGGAGGCCCGCCGCCAGGCCGCCCTTCGTGTCGCGAGGTACCAGTAGGCCTTGCGGCATTACCACAGTCGCAACGTCCGCCCTCGTACCCTCGAGGTCAGGGACCTCATCATGCGGCGGATCCTTTCAAGAGAGGGCCTCCGCAAGCTGCCACCCATGTGGGAAGGCCCTTTTAGGGTCGTCCATGTCTCCAGGCCAGGCGCTGCCCACCTGGAGACGGATGATGGAGTACTCGTGCAAAATCCATGGAACATCCGGCACCTCCGCAAGTTCTACACTTGACCCTCTCCTGTAAGAATGAGGTGGGGCTGTACACGCGCCGGAGCCTCCCGGTGCACCACCCCTTGGCCCCGAGAGAACTCCCGCCCACGCCCAAGTGGAAGCCCCATGCTCCGTGCTGGCGGAACGATTGAACTGGGATCATGCCCATGCCCAAGTGGAAGCCCCATGCTCCGTGTTGGCGGAACGATCGAACCGCGATCATGCCCATGCCCAAGTTGAAGCCCCATGCTCCGTGTTTGCGGAACAATCGAACCGCGATCATGCCCACGCCCAAGTGGAAGCCCCATGCTCCACGCTGGCGGAACGATCGCACCGCGATCATGCCCACGCCAAAGTGGAAGCCCCATGCTCCGCGCTGGCGGATAGATCGAACCGCGATCATGCCCACGCCCAAGAGGAAGCCCCATGCCCCGCGCTGGTGGAACAATCGACGGGGGCGCCCCACGGGCAACACCAACCTCAGGCTGACCCGCGCCGGATGCGGCGGTTCCATCTCTTCTTGCTTGTAAACAAATTTATCATCTCCTTGAGTAAAAGCTTTGGTTTTTGAGTCTTGCGGTGTTTTCTTGAATTTCTTTTGGCGAGCCGTGCGCGCTCGATGTTGATACGTCTCCGACGAATCTATAATTTTTGATTGTTCCAAGCTGATATATTATCGTTCTAGGATACTTTTTGGGTCATTATTTACCAATTTATAATATTTTTGAGCACTAACGTATTGACTTAGTGCCCAGTGCCAGTTGTTGTTTTCTGCGTGTTTTTGCCTTTGCAGGTTTACTGTACCAAACGAAGTCCAATTGCCACGAAACTATTTGATGATTTTTTCTGGACTACATGAAGACCTAGAAGCTTCGGAAGGAAGCCGGGAGGCGCACGAGGGCCCCACCACACATCAGGGCGCGCCCTGATATGTGGTGGCCCCCTCCGGCACCTGCCGATGTCCCTCTTCGGCCTATAAATTCTCTAATATTTTGAAAACCCTGGAGGCAGTCCCAGAACCCTTTTTCCGCTATCGCAACTCTCTGTTCCGTCGCAAGGCCATCTGGAGCTCCGTTTCGGCATCCTATTGGAGGGGGGATCGATCACGGAGGGCCTCTTCATCAACCTTGATGCCCTCATGATGATGTGTGAGTAGTTCACCACAGACTTATGGGTCCATAGCTAGTACCTAGATGGCAATCTGTCTCTCTTATGATCTGCAATACAATGGTCATCGCATCTTCGCTTTGATCTATCCGATGTAATCCTATTTTGCGGTGTGTTTGTTGGGATCCGATGAATTGTTGGTTTATGTTCAGATTATTCATGAAAAGTATTTGAGATGCCTCTGAATTATATTATCTCTTATGTGCATGATCATTATAGCTTCTTAATGCTCTCCGATCTATTGATATGCTTTGGCAAAGTAGATTGATATTTCATCGGTGGGAGTGGTGCGTTGTGGTTGGTTCAACCTGGCGAGTTTCTATATCCCAGTGACAAAGTAGGGGACAAGATGCGTCTTTGTGTTGTTGCTACTAAGGATAAAAGGATGGGGTTCATTCATATTGTTTGAGTTTACTTTGTCTACATCATGTCATCGTTCTCCAAGCATTACTCTGTTTTACTTAATACTCTAGATGCATGTTGGATAGCGGTCGATGAGTGGAGTAATAGTAATAGGTGCAGGCAGGAGTCGGCCTATTTGCTTACGGACGTGATGCCTATATATACATGATCTTTGCCGTGAACATTGCATAACTATCCGCTTTTCTATCAATTGCCCAACAGTAATTTGTTTACCCACCGTATGCTGCCTACATGAGAGATGTCGCTACGAAACACTATGGCCCCCAGGTCTATTCACTTATATATTCGCAAATGCTATATTTACCTTGCTGCCTTTATTTACTTTTTATTTATTTTGCAATTTATATTTATGAACAATTATCTACACAACTCATTTGCTTGCAAATAACGAGATAAAGGGGATTGACAACCCTCTTGCCCGCGTTGGGTGCAAGTCGTTTGTTCATTTGTGTGCAGCCGTTGAAGACGTTTAAGGATTGATATTCCTATTGGCTCGATAAACCTTGGTTTCAAAATCGAGGGGAATACGTATCCGCTTTGTGCTATAATTACCCATTCCTCTTCACGGAAAACCCAACACAGATCACAAGTATCAGATATCTCCCTCTTGAGCCTCACGCAAGCGGGGGCTGGACACGGTGCCTATGCTTGGATTAGCCCCAGCGGCATCGAAATCCCAAGTGGCGGGCCTCGGACTGCGTGTTAGTTCCTGTGCGCGCCACCTCACCAAAGCCCTTGGTGTCTAATCTCCTTGCGCGATGCACATGAGCGAGCCGACGAGCGTGCACTGTTCCCCAGAGGTGAAATCCCCTACGCATGGCCCATGCGCACGCGGCTGTTTTTGATCGAAGGATGGCCTATCAAGCATTTCTCCTCTAGAGCCCTCACCTGCTACAGACACCCTCACCCCTGGCCTTGCTCAGGCATCGTGACCTAGCTTACCAGCGGCGGCTGAACCTCTCATAGAAGTTACATCCTAATAACGCATGATACGGAAGCAAGCGTAAAGGAAAAACAAGCATTGAAGGAAGCCCCACGAGAGCACGAGTGCTCGCAACAACAATAAAGGGTTCAAACAGGAGCCACTGACTTCACGCCCTGGTGGGAGCGTGGGTGAATATTAACAGAAAGACAAAAGACAAAATATGGAGACACGTCGCTTCCACCGTCATCGCCGCCTTCGCGATCCTCGGCTCCTCCCTGACCCACGCGGGCGTGAGGGGCGAACTGTGCGCTCAGTGCGTCCACATGGTCTTCCACCGCTTCCTCCAAGGAACCATGGATCACCTCAGGGATGGGGGCTATCACGGCCTTGAAGTCGAAGCAGGGGTCGGCGCAAAGGAGATGGCTGAAGACGTGCGTTAATTCCTGGGCAAGAAGGTCGCGACATTCATCCTCGACGATTCTACCCACCATCTTGACGCCCACTTCGAGTCGCTCCATGACCTTGGTGAAAAAGTCAATGTAGCTGGCGTCATCAGGCACCAGGGGGCTAGAGACGTCCTCCTTGCAGATGGAGCCCAGGGCACGCTGAGCCCGCATCTCGAGGACGTGGAACATCTGGGTGCGCATGTGCTGCCGCCATCGGGCCCGGTCCGCTTCATCCGTCGCCTGCTCCATGAGGGATGTAACACCCCCACCTGCTCCTGGAGTGACGCCAGTTCGGCCTTGAAGTCAAAGCAGGGGTCGGCGCAAAGGAGATGGCTGAAGACGCGCGTTAATTCCTGGGCAAGAAGGTCGCGACATTCATCCTCGACGATTCTACCCACCATCTTGACGCCCACTTCGAGTCGCTCCATGACCTTGGTGAAAAAGTCAATGTAGCCGGCGTCATCAGGCACCAGGGGGCTAGAGACGTCCTCCTTGCAGATGGAGCCCAGGGTGCGCCGAGCCCGCATCTTGAGGACGTGGAACATCTGGGTGCGCATGTGCTGCCGCCATCGGGCCCGGCCCGCTTCGTCCGTCGCCTGCTCAACGAGGGACGTAACACCCCCCACCTGCTCCTGGAGTGACGCTAATTCGGCCTCAGCGATAGCTTGGGCTTTTAGCGCGGCCTCTCGTCGCCCTTCTGCCTCGGTCGACACCTTCTTGAGGCCGTCTATCTCGTCCTGCAGCTCCCTGCACCGTGTCTTGAAGCGGCCCTCTTACAGCTTCAACTTGTCACTATAATCTTTGACAAAGGCCTTACGGGCTTGATTGACCCTTAAGTCGGCATCTCCCTGGGCCTTCTTCTCCTTAGCTGCCAGGTTGACAATGGCCTTCTCCATGCGCTGGTTATTAGAGGCCAGGGCGGTGGTCACTGTCGGAATCGCGGCTCCAGTGACCCAAGAAAGGTTCGAACTCTCGGGTGCGCCCTCTCCAACCTCGCTCTCTCTTGCTAACCTACGGAGATGCTCCGGAGTGCTTGAGCTTGGGGGAAGAACAAAGAACACGGTGGTTTACCCAGGTTCAGGACACCCCGTAGTGTAAAACCATACTCCTGCTTGTATGGATTACTTAGGGGTGAGAGTGAATACAGAGGGGTCGATCCGTTTTATGGTCGCTGCCCCGCTCCTTCTTATCATGGCTTTGGTCCTCTTCCCCCGAAAATACCCGGCGGGAAGGGTTGCCACAGGCGCCAGTTCAAAGGGGGACAAGACTGCAGGCTATCCTGACAAGAGTGGTCTTCGCCTGGTAAAGGCTCCCTTCGTGACGGTCTCGTGGGCTCAGAGATGACCTCCATCCTGACGAGACCCCAACCTTGGCCTTCTTACACCAAACGGGAAACCTTTGAGGCGTTGCTTTGGGAACCGACGCGCTGGCCCTGCCCCCTTAGCACCAAAGGGGAAAGTCTCCACATCCGAGCCTGCTGGCACAGCTCCGGGCGCCGCTTGGCGTGGAGCGCGTCATCCATGTGAGGGTGCTGGATAGTCGGACCCTATTAAGTTTGGCCTATGCGCCCCGCTAAGCCCCCGTGGGGCGACCCCGGGGGCTGCCTCGTGAGGGAGTCCTCGTGAGGCTTGTGGAGGCGCCCCTAGCTAAAAGCCTCTTGAGGCAGGGGCCCTTGCGAAGGTGTCACGCCCAAGATGTGGTCCTATCCCTATTAAGGCATGAGGGCCTCGACGGGGATAGAAGCGCATCTCGTCGTTTCGCAAGTACAGAAATCATTGCATACATGTAGGAAGAGATGAGTATATGAGTTGGCTTACACTCGCCACAAGCTATCTTACAAGTCCACACAAATTATTCATACATTCATCCAGAAGACATGGTCCGGCTATGGACGGAATCAAACGATAAAAGAAGCAATGAAAACCTGTCTTCCTATCCTAGGAACACCACCACGAAGCTCCCTACTCATCAGGATACGTAACGTACATACTCCTACATTCTTCATCGTACTCCCACTGGAGCTGAGACACATCATCTGTCACATACTCGTCAACGCCTGTACCTGTATTGTTGTAATCTGTGAGCCACAGGGACTCAGCAATCTCATAACCTAGGTACCGAAAATATGTAACCCAATAGGTGAGGAATTGTTCAGTGGTGAGGCTGCAGCAAGCACTAAGCATGTATTTGGTGGCTAACTTACGAGAACATGAATGTAAATATGGTGGCCTACGTATGACGTTCGTGTACTAGCATGATCACTAAGTGATCCTGAACACCTACTTACATCAAACATAACCCCACCGTGTTCTCTCTCGGTTCATGTTCACGAGCAGAGAAAGTCACGATTACGCACACAGTTGGTGTGTTTTATTTGAGTTTCCTTCAAGTTAACTATAACTGGGTGTTCAACAAATTTCCAAGTTGCCACGTAACCGCGGGCACAGCTTTCCGAAACATTTAACCCTGCAGGGGTGCTCCAACTCATCCATCACAAACTAACCACACGCCGCGGGAACAACCTCGACCACGGATCCCATGATCTCCTAGGCAATTCCGTTGGAAAACCTCAACCTCGAGATAGCCCGAAGTATCATCGGAATTCCTCGCGCAAGACATTCGAGAAAGGCAAAACAAGTCCAGCAAGACCGCCCGACGTGTCGACGAACCTGATAGGAGCCGCGTATCTCGTTCTCAGGACACGACGGATTGTCCAAACTTCCGGTAGGCCAATCACAGAGTTGCCCCTGGCGGCCACCGGCGGTTGACAGGTTGGACCAACACTCATGAGGAGCACTGGCATGGGGGATGATTAATTATCCACGGGGTAGCTATGCCCTATGCAATTTTATTAAGTTGTTTAGCAAGTGTAGTACCAAAGTTGGGTCTTGCCAGACAAGTTTTAATCTAAAACGAATGGTCAAGGGGGTCCCCATAACAACCCCGAGCATGTTAGGAGCACAAAATATGGAACATAACACCGGTACTCGGAACTAGTGCGGCAAAAGTGGAACAAAACACCGGGCAAAAGGCCAAGCGTTCCACCGTTGCCAGATATATATGTGCATTAATTTAAATAACAGTAAATAGAGGTGATATCTCCAGATATCCATGTTGGCAGATGGAAAAGCTTGCACCTGCAACTAGCAATGCTATAAGAGAAGGGCTGAGCACCGGTAACGTAGCCAATCAATGTTTTGCTAGGAAGTGGAGGGATTAGAAGCTTTCATGGCAATTTATGAGGCTGACAGTTTAAGTGGTAGGTAGCGAAACATAACGGTAGAAGCGAGACATCTAGCATAGCAAAAATAGTGTCGGGATCCGGGTATGATCATCTTGCCTGCTGGGTCTTCAAAGGGACAAAGAGCTGCTTCCTCGTAGTTGTACTCTCCAGGATCCTCGTACTCAGGCTCGACACTCGCGTCTACCCAAAGAGAAACATCACCAAATAAACATACAAACCAAGTGCAATGCACAACCAAGATGATGCATGCCCAAGTTGAAGTATTTAACATGGCAACCCTATGCTAGTCATGTTTCTCATGCAATTATTAAGTTCTTTAGTATTCTGGACAGAACCTCAAGATTAGTTATATGAACATGCTTGATAATGGCAAATATGAATGCTTCATGCAAAAGCTATGCAAATGCATATGTAGAACATCGCAAACGGAGTAACGCAGCTCACGGTACACTCACAACAAGGTTCGAACGTTAACGGAGACAAAAACAAAGATGAGGGAGGCCATGGGCTATTCTTTAGTATTCCAAGGATGCCACTGGATAGGAAATGAATATCTAGCAAGAATAGAGCTAAAGAACAAGCAAAACAATGGAGTATAGCTCCCACAAGTCACAAAACATTCAAACAACCAATCTGTCCACAAACAGCAACATGACATCTTGCAACACACATATCCAGAGTTACAGAAAGTTTTAAATCACAACCAAGGCATGGACATGAAGTATACAGCATGCACAACAATTCATCTATCTACAGAAACATGAAAGGAAGCATGGGTCAATGGCAATGAAGCTCAGAAGATGGCATGTTGAATCAGTTTTCAGGGACTTCGTGAAAATTCCAGTTTTACAGAATCTGAGTTAACATGATAGCAACTTGACAGAATCTTTTATAAATGCTGTAGGAACTTTCATGGCATGAAAATTAACAGGGTTGTAGAGGGCAACATGTAATTCAATTCATTACATAATGGCAACCTCCAAATATGCATATATCAATGGCTACCATGCTCAAAAATGACATATTGAAAATAGCAGATTCACAGACTTAGTGGAATTTACAAGAGGCAAACAGGGCACTTGTTAACAGAATAGCATGTTGACAGCAAGTTTTATATATGATGCAATAGCTTAATCCACAAGATCTTGGCACACATCTACAGAGGATGACAAGCACAACAATGCATGCCATTGTGCCAACTCCAAAGGAGCAACATATACATGGGAATCATCTAGGTAACATGGCAACAAAATAACAGATTTCAACACTTAGAAATATTTGGGCGTGTGAAAAGAGAATTTTAGTGGCATGTTGACATCAAGTTTCCCACTCATAGCATGAACTATCATGGCATGCAAAAATACCAGGGGCTAGCACATACACAAATGAGCATATTTCATGTTAACAAGTTTATCATATAGTGCAAGCATTAAATCAAGTGAAAAAGATAAAATGAGACATTATCACAAAATCACATTTTCACAAACTAGCTCAAATGACAAAACCAACACCACCATTGGATTCTCTGGATAATTCTACCCCAAATTCATATATTATAAGCCTAGGTTCCTATGGACAAAACTCCCACAAACTTCATTTCAAATCTGCCAACTTCACTTATAACATGTTGTATGCCATATTTGGCAAATACTAAAACAGAGACAGATTTGGACAAAAGTACAAAACAGCATATTTCCTTAAAAGGAAATAACCAAAAAATGAACAGAAACAATCAAAGACAAAATAAAACAAAAATATAAAAAAAAGGAGGGCCACATGGCAGTGAGCCAGGGCCCTGTGGGGCTGACTGGTGGGCCATGGGCCTACTGTCAGTGGTGGCTAGCTTAATTGGGAAAAGGGAGGAGCCAGGGATCGAACCCGAGTCTCCCCCGTGGTGGACGAGGCAGCTACCACCATGCTAGGCTGCGCTAACTGACAAAGGAGGGGCTCTGTTCCTTTTGAACAGGCAAAAGGGGCAGACTTGCCCTCGGACAGGAGGACGACGGCGTCGCCGGCAAGCACTCCGTCCATCGCCGGGGCTGGCGAGCCGCTACGGGGGCTCAGGACCCACCTGGGGCTCCATTCCTATAGTCAACTGGCGGCTAGGTGCGCGACAACAGGGGCTTGGGCCCGAGCTTTTGCTCGGCCGGGAATGGCTATGCGGCTCGATAGGCGACTGCGACGGCGATCAGGAGGAACGAACGGGGAAAGGGATGGAGAGGAAGGGGGAGGCTCACCCAGGGACTCGGCGAACAGAGCGGCGAAGAAAGGACGAAGAAGGGGCGGCGCAGCTTGACGAAGCGGATCTCCTAGCCACGACGGAGACGACGCCCGGAAGAAGACGGTGGAGGTCCACCAGGCCCGCTAGCGCTGGGAATCGGACGGGGGCGGCAACAGGGACCTGCCCGACATCCTGGTCGGAGCGGAGGATGTCCTCGGAGGCGTTGACGATGACGGAGAAGGCCGGAGCGCTCTGCTCCTCTCTCTGAATCTCTCTCTGAACCTCTCGCTCTCTCTGATTCTCTCTGAGCTTACCAGGAGGAGAAGGGGAAGCGAAGGAGGTGGCGGCGGCGCGGAGGAAAAGGGGGAAACCCTAGGGAGGGGCACGGATGCAGAGGCTTTATAGGCAGGGCACTGGTCGTCGTGGCTGCCACGGCGTCCATGGCCTCATTGCTCTGCTCTGTCGCAATGAGAGGGAGGTGGAAAGGAGGAGGGCGACAGCTGAAGGAGGAGAGGCTGGTAGGTGGGACCGGGCTGGCGCCACGCTGGAAAGGAGGAGCGAGGGAAGCTAGGCTGCGCGCGGGAGGCTGCGAGGCAATTGGGCTCGCTGATGGCAAGGCCCAGGTGGCCTAGATCTCTCTCTCCCTCTCTGGGAAAAACCTTTTCCTTTTTAATAAAACAACAAACAAAACTAAAACCCAGGGAAGATGGAAAGGTCTTGAGAAAAACCCAAAATAGATCTATGCTCACAAAATTACACCCTATTTAATAAAATAGATTGGGCATTTTTTTGGGCAAATAAATAATTTACTTATATTGATAAATGGAATCTGTTTGGAAAGAATTGAAAATGAAGGTGTATAAAAACATTATTGAGAGTTGATTTATAAATCTCAATAGAATATATAGGAAAGATGCAACATTTTTATAGAAATTATTAAAGAAGTAAAAAAAGCACATGTTGCAATTATTTTGAAATAGAAGAGGTGGGCAAAGTTTTGAGGAAATAGAGGAGAGGTTCTTCCCAACAAAACAACACATGTGCCACCATCACACCAACACCACAAAACACACACTCACAGCAACATCACCATATGAGGACGCATGATGCCAATTATTGATGATGATATGATGACATGATGCAAATGACATGAAGCAAATTTCATTACTCAATCACAAGGGCACAACATGAAGGTTCCACATGGAATGGAATATTACAAGATGGCAAGGATGTACTTGGGCTGTTACGGAAGGCCTCCTCCTCGAAGCCTAGCGGCGGGCCGTAGTGGGCCCATGCCACGCGTCGTGTCTTGGGCCTCAGGCAGGCGGGCCTAGGTACCCCCAGTCCCAGGAGCCCGAGAGTAGCCCCCGGGCCCGCGGCATGAACGTTCCCGCCTGTTGGAGGGGCGAAGCGACGTAGGTCCTAATCGCCTGCGGGCCAGGCACGACGCGTGGTGCATGATGGAGCGGGCGTCGCCTCCACATCCCACGATGCCTTGACAATCGCCTAGGCTGGTGTAAGGCCCGCGCGTGGTGCGCGGCTGTTGTAGCTCTTCCTCGCTCTGCACGCATGCGTTGGAGGCGATGAGGCTGGGGCCATCCGTTCGCCGAATGCTATTTGAAGGCGGGGGAGGGTCCCCCGCCTCACTTCTTTGCTCCCGCTCTCTACCTCTGCCTGCCGCTGCAGCAATGATGACGCCCGTGAGGAGGTTTTCCGCCACTGAGAAGGGGAGGGTTGCGGCGGAGGAGACGGGGGCACAGACGTCGGCGAGGGGGCGAGGTCGCCCTCGTACGCTCACCGACACGCCTTGGGCCCTATCCAGGGGGCGCGGTCGCCGCTCACCGCCGACTCTGGCTGGTTCGAGCCGCTGCGAAGGGGGTCAGGCGCACGGCCACGGACGCGGGGGATGAAGTGGCCACGGTTGTGGTGGGAGGGGCGGCCCTTCCGCCCGGCCGCCCTGTCCATGGAGCCATTCCGCCGATGCGGCCCGATAGTTTATTGTGGATATGGATGACAAACCCCGCACCTGGCTCTAGCTTCCAGACTCCTTCACGAGGGAGATGGCGGAGCATGCGCCCATGGGCCTGTGGCTGCAGCCAGACGACTGCTGCAACGAGTCTTCCTGGGTGACGACAGAATTCAGCTTCCTCGGCTTCATGTTCTTGAAGCGGGGGTGGACGTCATTCGCCCTCGCCCGTGGCTTGAAGGAAGGGCATGTGCTCTCCTTCAAGTTCGACGGGGCTTCTACACTCTTCGTGAAGATCTTCGGGAAGGCCGGTGACCACCTGGATTACTGCATGGAGAGTGACAGCAGCGGTGGCCCCTCCAGCGATGACGGTGGCAGCAGCTCCTCCCTCGGGGGGACGAGGAGCGATGACAGCTCCGACGGCGGTTCCAGCAGCTCCCCAGGCGTCCGCGTCAAGGAGGAAGACTCCGATTGAGCACGGGCGGTGCTAGGGCCGGAGTTCCAGGGGCGGCGCCATTTGAGCCAGGCCCCTCTTATTTTGCATCATTTTCTATGGTGAACCATGCTGGCCCCGCGAGGGCGTGTAAGAAAAACGGTGGCCCTCGCGCCCTGAAATCCATGCTGCTTCTGGTTAAGGATGTATTCTCCCTTGGTAACTCTCTTTTTTCTTGTTGAATTCTCTGGACCTGCCTTAACATTCTTGCGTCGTCGTAACTCAGCCCCCGGGTCTGACTCAGCCGTAGCCGGTACGTCGGGTTGCGAAGTCTAGGGAGAACCTAGGGGTGAGAGGATCGGAGCTCAACAATGGCCCCCGGGGCGTGATTCCCGTGGGGTCTCCCTTGGCACGCGTGAGAGTAGAGTTTCCCGCCTCGTTCCTTCTTGGTTCTACCTCCCCGTCTAGCATTGTAACAGCCCAAGTGTAATCCATGCCTTCTTTGTAAATTATTCCATGTATGACCTTCCATGTTGTGCCCTCATGTGTTGGGTTTAATAAAATTTCTCATGTCATGTTGCATCATGGCATCATAATCATCATCTCAAGTTTGCATCATGTTTGTTGTGTTATGTTGAGAGTGAGTTTGATGTGGAAGCTTGTGTGCTTGGTAGCAAGAGCATTGCCTTGTGTGGAACCACTCTCAATTCTTTTATAAGACTTTTCCTCAAACTTTTTTAATCCCAATACTAGACATGTGGTGTTTTTTGCTTGCTCTTCTCATCTCTAGGAAATGTTGCTCTCCTTCCTAATAATCTGATATGCTTTCCAAAATAACTCTTAGCCATGTTTTGCTACAATGCCCTTTTGAATCTTTTGCAAACAGATTCCATAGTAATAATAGGTGAATTATTTGTTTGCTCTAAAAATGCCCAAACCATTTTTATTAATTAGAGCTTATTTTTGTGAGTTCAAAAATATTTTCTTTTCTCTCAAACTCTCTTTCAAACTCCCTGGCATTCATTTGCTAGTTACTGTTTTATTTTAAAAGAAAACCTTTAATTTCTTCGGGTGGGAGAGAGAGAGCGCAGCCACTGGGCCTCCTCGTGGCCCAACTAGAGTATCGCCAGCGAGCCCATAGCCGCGCGCGTGCTTTCCAGCGTGGTGAGAGCTTGGCGCCACCTGTCAGCAATGGAGAGAGCGTCATCATCCTCGCGGTCCCCTCATCGCTTTCTCACAGGAAAAGGTGCGTGCCCGCCGTGCCGTGGCCACGGCGGCAGTCAGCCGGGCGACACCGGGGCCTATTAAAACCCCCTCGGCGTCCGAGCCTCCCCTAGGGTTCCTCCCATCCGCCTCTGCCGCAGCTAGGTGAGCGAAGCCACCCAGATCCGTCGCCTCCTTCCTTCCTAAGCGGTGAGAGAGAGTCAAGCTCGTCGCTGGCATGCTCTCCGGCGATCGCAGGCGAGCACAAGGTGTGAGCTTCGCTACGCCCGTCTGCTTCCACGACGTCTGCTGCATCGTCGAGGGACGCCAAGGCCCGAGCTCTTCTTCCCGTTCTTCCTCCTCGGCCGACGCTCGTCGCCGGCTAAATTCGCCGCCGTTCTTCGCCCTCGAGCCCGATCGTCGACGCCAAGCCCCCCAACGTCAGACTTCATCGACGGCGAGCGCTCCCACCACAATTCGCGCGTGCTTGAGTAGGCGCTCGAGCTCGCCGTCGTGCGTAGGACCCGTTCCCATAGCAAAGTAGGCATTTGCATCGCCGTAGCTAGCCGCAGGAGCTCCTCGTTGCCGCTTCTATTCTTTGCAGCCGGCTACGATTCCGTGTGTCTCCGGCAGTGTTTGTAGTACGCGTGTGTGCGGAATCATCTTGCGAGTCTAGTGGTGCCCTCCGCCCCATTGCTAGGTCACCGAAGCTCCTCCGGCGCGACCTCGCCGTCCTCTGCGTCGTCACCGTTTAGTTGATGCGTGCGTTGTGTGTGTGTGGCTGACGCGTGGGCCGTGCCTATCATCGAGGTGAGGTCAAAAGGGGCGAGCCCCCCCTTGGTCACATGACCCGCGCCACCCCAGTTGGTTCGACCGAACCCAGCCAGGCCAGCGACCAGGGATCGAGTCCCCTCAGCGCCCCTTTTTCCCGATTACTCCAGACGCTGATAGTGGGCCCTGGGCCCACATGTCACCCCCTATGGACCCTGGTGTGTTTGCCAGTGGGCCCTGGGTTTTTTTGCATATTTTGTTTTGAGTGTTTTCTCTGTTTTCTGTGATTATTTCCTTTTAGGGTAAATTTCTAGAATCGGATGCTTCTGTTTCTGTCAATGCCATTTAGGGACATTCCACTTTTGGCATGTACTAGGGTATAAGTGAAGCTTGTGTTTTTCGAATGGCGTTTGTGAGAGTTTTGTCTATACAAACATAGGCTTATGATATATGAATTTGGGGTAGAAAAATCTAGTGAATTCATTAGTGGCATTGGTTTTATCATTTGAGCAAGTTGGTGAAAATGTTATTTTGTGATAATATGTCATTTTGTCATTTTCACATGATTTAATTCTTGCACTATTTGCTAAACTTGTCAACATGAAAATTGCTCTCGGATGTGTGTACTAGCCCCTGGTATTTTTGCATGCCATGTTAATCCATGTTAAGGTGTGGAGATCTTGATGTCAGCATGCCACCAAAATTCTGTTTTCACATGCTCTAATAATTCTAAGTGTTGAATCTGTTATTTGTTGCCATGTTGTCTTGATGATTCCCATGAACCTGTAGCTCCTTTGAGGTTGGTACAATGTTATGTATTGTTGAGCATGTGGACCTATGTTAGCTTGTGCCAAGTGCTTGCAGATAGAGTTGTTGTATCTTGGTTAAATATGCTGCTAAACATGTCATTCTGTTAATAAAATGCCCTGGTCGCCACTTGTTAAAATTACTAAGTTTGTGGAACTATTTAGCACAATATGCCATGTTTTGAGGATGATAGTCAGTGATCTGTGCATGTTTTGATGTTGATATAATGGAGTGAATTGAAGTGCATGTTGTCCTCTATAACCTTATTAATTTTCATGCCATGAAAGTCCCTGTAGCATATGTAAATGTTGCTGTCAAAATGCCATCCTGTTTACTCAGATTTGGAAAACTGGTAATTTTCACGAAGTCCCTAAATACTGATTCAACATGCCATCTTGACAGCTCAATTGCCATTGATCCTTGCTTCCATTCATATTTCTGTAGATAGATGAATTGTTAAGCATCTTGTGTAATTCATGTCCATGCCTTTGTTGTGCTTTGTACCTTGATGTAGCTCCTGTTATGTGTGTCGCAATATGGCATGTTGCTGTTTGCGGACAGATTGTGTGTTTGTTTGTTTTGTGACTTGTGAGAGCTATACCCAATGATTTTGCATGATCTTTAGGTCTATTCTTGCTAGATTTTCATTTCCAATCCAGTGGCATCCTTGGAATACCAAGGAATAGCCCATGTCCTCCCTCATCTTTGTTTTTGTCTTCGTTGCCGTTCGTACCTTGCTGTGAGTGTTCCGTGTGGGTGTGGAGACGACGGGAACCGAGTAGCTGAGCGGACAACACTTGGGCCAATGGATGTGGCGGAAGAAAAGATGCCTCTCCTCTCCCCCTCTCCCCCACTCGTCCTCCCCCTCCCTCGCCGTGGCGACCTGCCCCTCCCCTGCCCCATCTCCGATCAGGCCCTCCCCTCCTACCTCTCCCCGTTCTCCTCTTGCGGTCGTCGGTGGATCTGGTAGTGGCTCGCGCGGCGGAGGCTCTGTTAACGCCCTTCATCCTCTTGGGAATCACTTTTGGGCCTTGGATGGCGTTGACGACAAATCTGGTTCTGAGTGTGACCTTGCTCCTGCGGCGGTGGTCTCGTTGGTGGTGGAGCGGCCGGCGGCGTGTTGTCGCAAGTTCGCGCCTGGGGGGCATGGCCGGGCGGCCTCCTTCCCGTCGGACGAGTCTGGCTGGTCCAAGGTGACGCAGCGGCGCCGTAGTTCTGGTAAGTTTCCGACCCCCTCTCCGGCACGCGGTGTGCTTGGCGCCCCGCCCGTCGCTCCTCTGGTGGATCTTGTATGCTCTCGCTCCTCCTCCCTTTCCCCACCATGCTCTCCGAGTTCTTCTTGTGCCTCCCTTCCTCCTCCGGTGGCTTTGTCGGTGGCGCTGTGGCCCACGGTGGTGGTGGCGGCGGCGGGTGTGGAGCATACCCTAACCCTAGTGCTCCCTCCCTGGTCGGTGTGCTGCGCTCCACGGACCTCTTTGGGTTCTGGGCCGTCCTCGGGTGGGCGGCCCACGACGCCCCTTCTCGCCTCTCTGTCTGTCTTCCCACCGCTGGCATCTGTGGGCTCGGGGCTTGCTGGGCCTCCTTCACTTACCTCCCTGGCCCTCTCGGCCCAACCTGTTCGCCAGCCCGTTGCTGGGTCCGCCTCTTCGGGATATTTATGGGTCCGGAAGGGATCCCTTCCCCCATTTCTAGGGTTTCCAGCCTCTGCTGCGGACGTGCGTAGACGGCGCTCTCCCATTCGCTTCTTCCACAGATCTAGCCCTCCACCCCCCATTTCCCTCTCCTTTGTGGAGGTCCTAGCCATGGACAAGTCCAGGGGCTCCTCCAGCGAGGCGATCTCTGGTAGCAAGCGGTGCTATGACGAGCCGTCGGCCGATGGGGCGGATCTGGAGTATGAGGCCGATCTCTGATCTAAGCTTGAGGCGGCGCAAGCGATCCGTGAGCAGGTGGCTCGCGAGTGTGAGGCTTGGGCGGCTGGGCCGGAGTGGCTGCAATGGGATGAAAGGACCCGGTCGCTCGGCGGTTCCAGTTCCTTGGCCACGGGATCTGGCGGTGGCACGGCGCCGGTGGCGGATCCTTGGGAGGTGGCGGCGGCGGGGGGTGCGGCTGGATCTACAACCTGTCACCCTCGCCCTCCGCCTCCTCCCCGAGCTCAGGCGCCGCCCCCTCGCCTTCCTGCTCGCGGTCCTGGATATGGGGCCGGTTCTCGTCCTCCTCCTCGCAACGACAACTTTGGCCCTCCTTCCCAGCAGTTCAAGCAGCATCGGTTCCCTACTCCCCCCTCTGATCCCTCCGCCTCCGGTCTGGGCGATGGTATCCTCCCCCCGCCACCCCCTCTTCCATCTCGTCCCATGAATCCGTCGCCCAACCCCTCATCCGCCCTGACGTGCTTTGCCTGTCATCAGCCGGGGCACTTCCAATCTAGGTGCCTCAATCCACCTTTGTGCCTCATTTGTAGATCTGAGGGCCACCTCACTATCGACTATCAGAATCGCATCAAACCTCCCTCTTTTGTGCAGTATGGGATGGGGCTCCCGGGATGCTCCTTCTTTGGCTTGGATTGTGACCCGCCGCGTGTGGCTACTGCTCCTTCACTCTCAAATGCTGCTGTCATTTCTGTTCAAGGGCAAAAGATCACTCCTCAAGTCCTGCTGGAAGGTCTGCGGGTCTGGGCCATGGATGGCTGGGATTGGCAGGTGAATCAACTGTCAGACTTTGAGTTTGCTGTGGTGTTCCCCTCTTCTGAGAGCTTAAGGATGATTGCCTCTTGTACTAGTTTCACCCTCCCGCTTAATCAATTGGTGATCTCTGTCAAAGCTGCGGCCAATGGCTCCAAGTCTGTAGGTCAGCTCTCTGAAGTTTGGGTGTTGGTGGAGGATGTTCCTGTGGAGCTCAGATCTGTCCCTTTTCTTATGGCCTTTCGTATTTTGCTGGGGAAGCCTATCGAGGTGGATGGTGAGTCTTTGACCAGGTTGGGCCCAGTTCGTCTGAGGATTTGGTGTGTGGATCCGGTGTGTTTGCATGGTCCGGTGGATGTGTTCCCCTCCGTTGATGGAATCCGGCTGCGGGTGCGGCTCGAGGGTGCTGAGGCCTTCCAGGCGCCTCCACCTCCCCCTCCTCCCGCTCCCTCCTCTTCGGAGAAACACGACGATGGCTCTGCTGGTGGTGGGATGAACCCGAGTGGTGGTACGGGTGGGGGCACTGATGCCCATTTCACCCAGTCCGAATGGGATGGACTGGGTCCTGAGGTTCAAGATCTTCTCAAGGAGAATGCACCCAAAGATGATGTTCAGCATGTGGAGACTATGCCGGCTACTGCAGTCAATGAGAAGACGGCTCCGGTGGGCACCCCCATCTCGGGAGTCTGTTCTAACATGCCAGTTAGGCCTCTGTGTCCCTCCACGTCTGGCATCGAGGATCTGGCCTCATCTCCTGCTCGTGATGTGATGGCTCCGGTGAGCAAGAAGAAGAAGTCCACGGTTAGAAAGTTCTCAGCTAAAAGCAGGGCGTCTTCGGGTTCCAAGACCTCGGTGGCGGGGATGTGTCGCCGTCTTGATGCCGACCTGGGGGCTGCGTCGGGATCTCCTCCCAGGGCGGCGCCGCTTTCTCCTTCTGCTCCTTTCCCGTCCATCTGCACGCCCACCTCCATGGCACGCAAGGGCAGACGGGTGCGTGACTCGGGGGAGCCTGTGGCGGCGCGTGCGGAGCGGCGGGCTGCGGCCAGAGACCTTCCTCCTTCAGGTATTCCTCTCTCTCCCCCTCCCCCTCCTTCCTCCCCTATTAGGCTAGTGCTGCCCTCTCTGTCCGATGATCATTTATTGCATGTGCTTGAGGACGTGGGGGTTTCCATTGATGCGGGTTTTGGGTCTCCGTCTACTGTTCTTTCCATTATCCGTGCTAATGAGATGGCCCAGGCGGCCATTGCTAAGGCTAACGATTTGGTTACGGCGAATGGAATCGCTGCAACCTCGGCGGGTGTCGATGCTGGTGTTACTGGTAGTGGCCAGTCGCCCCCTCCACCTTCTAAGCGGGCTATCTCTAAGCGTGCCAAATCCTGCGTTGCCCCCTGCAGGTCGAGTCTTCATATCAAAAACATGTCTTTCAAATGAGAGCCCTCTTCTGGAATATTAGAGCTTTCGGCGCTAGGTGGCGCCGCGACCAAATTAGGGATGTAGTTAGAGGTGATAATATTGATATTATTGGCTTGTTGAGACTTTTAAGGAATCCTTCTCCCCCAATGAGCTCTCCACAGTTGCGGGGATGGACAGATTTGATTGGAACTTCCTTCCTTCTTCGGGGCACTCTAGTGGGATTCTTTTGGGCACCAAGCGCGACATGTTTGATTTTGTGACCTTTGACCATGGCGTTTTTTGGGCTAGCACGGTGGTGCACCATCGGAGTTTGAATCGCTTATGGGAAATCATGGTTGTCTACGGGCCTGTAGATCATTCTTTGTCTTCCCTGTTTCTGGATGAGATCGCGTCGAAAATTGATGCCTATGCGCTTCCTCTGCTGGTTGGGGGGGACTTTAACCTTCTCCGCTCCCCTGCGGATAAGAGCTCTAACAATTTTTCTTGGCCCCTGGCTGATGCTTTCAACGCCTTCATTCGTGATTGCGCTCTTCGAGAACTTCCTAGGGTGGGAGCCCGCTTCACATGGACGAATCGAGAGTCTAACCCTATCCAGTCGGTGCTTGACCGCGTTTTTATTTGCTCGAACTGGGATTCTCTTTTTCCCCGCGCTTCCCTGAAAGTCAAGTCCATCGTGGGTTCGGACCATGCGCCTCTTATTCTAGACGCAGGTTTGGATTATCCTGTTATTTCTTCGCGCTTTCAGTTCGACGCTTCGTGGCTTCTTGTAGAGGGTTTCCCTGATTTGTTAGCTACTAAAATCTATGGGCTGCTTTCTCCCGTCCGGCGTTCCTTTGGGCCCACGGATGATTGGCACAAGTGCTCCTACTACGCTCTTCGCAAATTTCTGCGTGGTTGGTCGCGCAACAGGGCAGCGGAGGCTCGCCGCGAGAAGGGCTCTCTGGAGGCCCAAATTGCGAGCCTTGACGCGCAGGCTGATGGACCGGATCTGTCTGAGGGGGAGTGGGGCTCGCGATACGGTCTCGAAGAGGCCCTTATGCTTTTGCATCGGTAGTCGAAGATATATTGGCGCCAAAGGGGTACATTGAATTGGACCTTGAAGGGTGACGCCCCCATGGCTTATTTTTTTGCGATTGCTAATGGTAGAAGAAGGAGATGTGCTCTGGATAGTTTACTCATTAATGGGGTGAAGGTCTCTGATCAGGCTCAAATTTTGGAACATGTGGTTGAATTCTTCACTTCCCTCTATGCTGCTAGGCCGGAGTCTGGTCTGTCTATCTCTCATTCCTTATGGGACGCCCCTTCTAGAATTTCTCCTGCTGAGAATGATGCCTTAATCCTTCCTCTTTCTGATGAGGAGATTTGGGAGGTTATTAAGTCTGCTACTCCTAACGCTGCGTCGGGCCCTGATGGTTTTTCCATCCCCTTCTTTAAAAAATTCTGGCCACAGCTTAAGGCCCTCGTTTGTAACATCATCCAAGGGTTCTGTCTTAGGACGGTGGATATCTCCCGCCTAAACTACGCTGTTATCTCCCTCATCCCCAAGGTCAAGGGCGCGGAGCTGATCTCCCAGTTTAGGCCGATTTCCCTTATCAATAATATGGCGAAATTTCCTGCCAAGGGTTTTGCCATGAGTCTGTCTCCTATTGCGCATCGTACGCTTAGCCCTTTCCAATCTGCCTTCGTTAAAGGTAGATTTATCCTTGATGGGATTCTTTGCCTTCACAAGATTGTCCATGATCTTAAGTCCCGCAATTCGAAAGCAGTGATCCTAAAGTTGGACTTCGAAAAAGCTTACGACTCGGTCAGTTGGCGTTTCCTTAGACAGGTTTTGCTCGCCAAAGGCTTTGACGAGGCTTATGTGCATCGGATTATGCAGTTGGTTTCGGGTGGGCACACGGCGATTTCGATCAATGGTCAAGTTAGTAATTTTTTTGCCAATGGCAGGGGCCTGAGGCAAGGGGATCCGGCTTCACCGATCCTTTTTAATTTTGTTGTCGATGCCTTATCGCGTATTCTGTCTAGGGCTGTTGCTTCTGGCCACATTTCTCCGGTAATATCTCATCTCATCCCCCATGGGGTCACCCACCTTCAGTATGCGGACGATACGATTATCATGGTGGAGCTCAATGATTCCTGCCTTGCTCATCTTAAGTTCATCCTGTTATGCTTTGAAGCCTTGTCGGGGCTCAAAATTAACTTTGCAAAGAGTGAGGTCATTGTCACTGGTGTTGATGATGTGGAGGCTTTACAAGTGGTGCACCTCTTAAATTTTAGCCTGGGTTCCTTTCCTTTTAAATACTTGGGCCTCCCGATTGCCCCGGATAAGCTTTGTGCCAAGGAGTTCACGCCTATTGTTACCAAGGTTGGTAATCGGGAGCTGCCGTGGAGGGGTAGATATAATACGAACGCTGGGAAAGTGGCCTTGACTAATTCCTGTCTCTCCTCCCTGCCCATGTTCATTATGGGCTTCTACCTTGTTTCTGCGGGTACACATGATGGTTTCGACAAGCATAGAGGTGCTTTCTATTGGAATTCAGCGGATAATAAGCGTAAGTATCGGTTGGTCGAATGGAACATCATTTGTAGGCCCAAAAACCTGGGAGGGTTGGGCATCATTAATACCGCGGTGATGAACAAATGTCTTATGATCAAGTGGTGGTGGAAAATCATGTCCTCGGGCCGGAACTCCCTTTGGTTCTCTATTCTCAAGGCGAAATACTTCCCCTCCTCTAATCCTATGTTTGCCTCCCCTTGGGGGGTCGCAGTTCTGGAAGGATTTGGTTAAGATCCGTCCTCTTTTTAAGGACAATGTCAAATTTTTGGTGGGTAATGGCGCCTCGACCCGTTTTTGGCTTGACTGGTGGTGTGGGGATTCTACTCTCTCGGTGGCTTTCCCGACGTTGTTTTCCTTTTGTCCTAAGCCTGAGATCTCCATCGCAGAGCTTGCGGGCGATAATCGGGACTTGGCCTTCCGACACTCGCTGTCTCCTGAAGAGTTGGTTCAATGGCATCATCTTGCTGCCCTTTTTCCCACGCTCTCGGAGGCAGAGGACTTGGTGGTTTGGCCCCACTCTGCTTCGGGTTGCTTCTCTGTTAAGTCCCTTTATTCCAAGCTTATTGCTGGCACACTTACGAATAAGTTTTGTCAGATTTGGCGTTCGCGTATTCCTCCTAAGATTAAAATCTTCATGTGGCAAGCTTTCAGGGGCCGTCTCCCGGCGGCCGATCAGATTCGGAAATGCAATGGCCCGGGTTCGGACTGTTGTGTCCTATGTGGTGCTTTGGAGGATACCAATTATATCTTTTTCAATTGTGTCTTGGCTAAATTGATCTGGTGCTGCTTTCGATCTTGGTTGCAAGTGTCTTGGGCTCTGACTTCTTTCTCTGAGCTCCAGACCCTCGCCATTCCTCTGGTCGGTGTTACGAAACGGTTGTTCTGGATTGGGCTGGCGGCGGTCTGTTGGGTCTTGTGGACTACCAGGAACAAGTTTACCATTGAACACATTTTTCCTGCTAAACCTGCTGATTGCTTATATAAAGCTTGCCTGTTCCTGCAGCAGTGGAGATTATTGACTAAGCCTGAAGACCGCGACTGCTTCGACTTGCTGCTATCTAGGATTCGGGCCTCGGCATCTTCCCTTTCGCGGCAGGAGCCTGATGTCTAACCTCTTGGTGGTCTGCGGTCATGGTTGCTGATCTTCCTTTTCTCTCAGAGTTTATGCTTGTCCGGCCTGTGTGCCGTGGTTGTTGCCTGCGTGCCCTGTATCTCATACTTTGCTTATCGTTTGGCCTTGGGTGGCTGTTGAACTTGTGGTGTTGTGATGGTTGTTACTCTGCCTGGTGGCTTTATTTATAAAGTCGGGCTCATGCCTTTTCTCTAAAAAAAAGAGTATTCCGTGTGTCCCGTTACTCCGTTTGCAACGTTCTACATATGCATTGCATCGTTTTTACAAGGAGCATTCATTTTATGCCATGTGCATGCATGTTCAAATAAAATCTGGAGGTTCTGTCCAGAATACTAAAGAACTTAAAAGTTGCATGAGAAACATGACTAGCATAGGGTTGCCATGGTAAATACTTCAAATTGGTCATACATCATCCTTGGTTGCGCATTGCACCTTGTATGTATGTTTATTTGGTGTTGTTTTCTCTTTGGGTAGACCCGAGTGTCGAGCCTAAGTACGAGGATCCAGTCAAGAACAACTACGAGGGTCCAACTCTTTATCCCTCTGAAGACCCAACTGGCAAGATGATCGTACCCGGATCCCGACACTATTTTGCTATGCTAGATGTCTCGTTTCTACCGTTATGTCTCGTTACCTACCACTTAAATTGTTAAGCCTCCCAAATTACCATGAAAGCCACTAACACCTCCACTTCCAGGCAAAACCTCGATTGGCTATGTTACCGCTGCTCAGCCCTTATCTTATAGCATTGCTGGTTGCAGGTGCAGGTTGTTTCCATGTGATAACATGGATATCTGGAGATATCACCTTAATTACTATTATTTAATTTAACGCACATATATACTTGGCAACGGTGGAAGGCTTGGCCTTTTGCCCGGTGTATTGTTCCACTTTTGTCGCCCTAGTTACTTGTTATCGATGTTATGATCCATATTTTGCGCTCCTAACATGCACGAGGTTGTTATGGGGACCCCCTTGACTATTCGTTTTAGAATAAAACTTGTCTGGCAAGACCCAACATTGGTACTACATTTGCTAAACAACCTAATTAAAATGCATAGGGCTTAGCTACACCGTGGATAATTAATCAACCCCCGGGCCAGTGCTCCTCATGAGTGTTGGTCCAAAACGGGCAGACTGCGGGGCCACCACGGGGAAACTCGAGGTTTGGTTTGACTCGTAGTGTGACCCATCCGTCGTGTCCTGAGAACGAGATACGCGGCTCCTATTGGGTTTGTCGACACGTCGGGCGGTCTTGCTGGACATGTTTTACCTTTCTCGAATGTCTTGCGCGAGCGATTCTGAGGATACTTTGGGCTATCTCGAGGTTGAGGTTTTCGAACGGAATTGCCAAGGAGATCACGGGTTTTCCGTGGTAGAGGTTATTCCACGTGGCGTGTGGTTAGTTTGTGACGGATGAGTTGGAGCCCCCCTGTAGGGTTAAATCTCGAGAAGCCGTGCCCGCGGTTATGTGGCAACTTGGAAATTTGTTTAACACCCGGTGACGTAAAATACACCAACTGTGTGCGTAACCGTGACTGTCTCTGCTCGTGAACATGAACCGAGAGAGAACACGATGGGGTTATGTTTGACGTAAGTAGTTGTTCAGGATCACTTAGTGATCATTCTAGTTCACGTCCATTATGCGTAGGCCACCATATTTATTCTTGTACTCGTAAGTTAGCCACTCAAATATATGCTTAGTGCTTGCTGCAGCCTCACCACTTAACTACTCCACTCCCATTGGCTTACATAGTCATGGTACCCGGGTTATGAGATTGTTGAGTCCCTGTGGCTCACAGATTACTACAACAATACAAGTACATGTACTGACGAGTTTGTGCCAGATGACGTTTCTCAGCTCCAGTGAGAGTACGATGAACAACATAGGCGTATGTACGGGACGTATCCGGATGAGTAGGGGAGCTTCGTGGTTGTGTTCCTGGGCTAGCAAGTCAGTGTCATTTCTTTCTTTTATCGTTTGATTTCGTCCGTAGTCGGACCGTGTCTTTTGAATGACTGTATGAATGATTATGTGGAATTGTAATCTAGCTTGTGGCGAGTGTAAGCCAACTCATATACTCACCCCCTCTTTACATGTATTGCAATGATTTCTGTACTTGCGAAACACCGAGATGCGCTTCTATCTCCATCGAGGTCCTAGAGCCTTAATTGGGATAGTACTGCATCTTGGACGTTACAAGTTGGTATCAGAGCCATACCGACCATAGGAGCCCCTTGCTTGATCGAACTTGGCCGAGTCGAGTCTAGTGAAAAACTATTTTGAGTCTAGTTATATCGGAGAGTAGGATTCTTTTACTCCTCTTCTATACTCTGGTGAGGAATTACGACTTAGGAATTTTAATTCTACCCTCTTCTTGCTCAAAAAAAATTTTAGGATCACGCGGGTATTTTATAGCCTCTATGATATCGATGTGACGGAGTTCTATACTTGGTGCCTCCTGTTTCTGAGCAGTAGAGCTCCAAGGGATTCATGACACATCGTTATCGTTCATTTTCCTTAGTATCTCAGGATGCGGATGTTCGAAATTGCTTCAATAGTATTCATGGTGCGAAGAGTGTGGCGGCACCCAGTATTGGGAGCGGGATAAGATGTACTGCCATATTTAGTATCGTTGTGATTACGAGGGTCTAAGGTAGATGAGTTTCCGAGACCTCTCGTTGTGTGTTGACGGATGAGATACACTCGAGAGTAGTGTTACTGCTAGGAGTTAAGTGATGGATAAAACTCCATGTATCCGTGGACCCGATTGCATAACCAAACATTTCAGAAGTTCTTAGGTGAGATTTCCTGTAGTTACCTAGGATCATATTCTTACAGATGTATCATGGTTTATACATTTGTTCCGAGCAACCCATAGCTCAATACTTGTTGTGTTATTTCAAGTGGCTTCATGATCTAATGATGTTATAACGATCCTGCAGAAGGCGTTCTTCTAATTTTCAGTTGAATGCAATTGGTGATGTTCCTGTTGCAATATTTCGAGCCGTTGATTCAACTTATTTCATTCATCTTTGTCAATGGTGAGCTGATATTCTTGTCCATCTTCGGGATGGTTCCAGCAACCCGTGGGAATCCCGGTAGTGAGGGGGTGTAGTCTGACCCTCCACCACCCCCACCACCACCTCCACCTCCAGAGTCATGGCAGGCAGTGATGGCTGCAAGCAATGCCAACACCTAGATGTTTCTCAGTTTGTTGCAAGGTTTTTAGAATCAGGGACAACAATGTCATCAAGGGAATTTCAATAATCAGCCGCACTTTGCAACTCTGAACCAGTTCCTCGCAAATCAACCAACGTCCTTCACCTGCTGTGATCAACCTCTTGATGCAGACGATTGACTCCGTGACATCAACAAGCATTTTGAGTGCAGCAACGTCAGGCCTGAGGACTACGTCAAGTTTGCGACCTTCTAGCTCAAGGGTCAGGCAGCAGATTGGTGGCAGCAGTACAAGGATTCTAGAGGTGGCCGTGCAGTCAGCTGGGATGATTTCTGCCGTGACTTCAGAGCTCATCATATCCCGACGAGCTTTTTCCAGGGTATGCGTGAGAAGTTCAGGAACCTGAAGCAAGGGAGTATGTCTGTCTATCAGTACAGTTCTGAGTTCCAGAATCTGGCCCGCTATGCAAAGCAAGACGTTCCTGATGAGAAGAGCAAGATTTATCAGTTCAGAGATGGCCTCAGGGAAGATCTTCAGCTTGCTCTCGTCCTTCCTGAGCCTCCTTTGTTTGATCGGTTCTATAACTTGGCTCTAAAGTATGAATCAGTTCAGCTCAAGCTTGAGAATTCCAAGAAGCGGTTCAGAGACTCCAGCCCTTCTTCGTCTAGCTCTTAGATTGTTCCTAAGCAGCAGAAGTATTGGGTTCCTCCTCCACCTCCGTTTCGTCCTCCTCAGCAACAGAAGCAGCATGGTGGTCATGGTCCTTGCCACCCACCCAACCCAGGGTTTTAGCAGAGTCCTCAGGCTCCCAAGTCAGCAAATGTTCCCCCTCCAGGCAACTTCCGTCCACTCTCAAAGGTTACGTGTCACAAGTGTGGTCAGAAGGGCCACTACTCCAACAAGTGCACCAACCAGCGGCATCTTCCACCTCCTCCTCCTATCAGGCCACCAGGCAATGCTATGGTGAAGCACAATCATAGCGTGGAGTCGGTTCAGGCTCGAACTTGTCAGGCCAAAACACCCTGCGCAGCTCGCGAGTGAAGGCCTGGCGGCTCACGCCGGCCGAGGGAGCGCCGCCTGTGAGGGTGGCCAGGTTCTGGCGCCCGGCCGCCCCTGCTCCCTGGATTGCCTGGTTTTGGCGATGGCGCTGTCACTCTAGCTCGGTGGAGCCTTGAGTGGGCGATGAAAGCTTCTTCCATGGGGGCGAGGCTTCACGTCGCCCGGTACCTCCTCCATCTTCGGAGTATCCCATTGCTGCAGCTTGATAGGCGCGCTCGAGGGAACAGGTCGCATCCTTCTCGTCATAGGCAATAGTGATGACACCGCTGCAGCCTACCATCCTGAGAACGTTGTAGCCATAGTGGACTACTGCCGTGAACTTTTCCAGCGCCGGGTATCCCAGGATAGCGTTGTACGGGAGGCAGATGTGCGCCACGTCGAAGTCAATGAGCTCAATGCGGTAGTTCTCGCGCGTGCCGAAGGTTATGAGGAGTCTGACCATCACCAGAGGAGCGGTGCGGCCACCGTTCACTCCAAAGAACGGCCTGGTCGGCATCAGTTGGTTGTAGAGAGCCCGGAGCTTCTCGAAGGTCTCGACATAGAGCACGTTCAGGCTGGTGCCTCCCTTGATGAGGGTCTTGGGAACCGAGACATTGTAGATGATGGGAGTGCATAGCATGGGGAGCGCACCCGCGGCGGCCGTGGACCTGAGGTTGTCCCTGGAGCCGAAGGAGATAGTGCACTGCGGCCACTTGGGGGGCCGTGAGGTCCTTGGACTCGGGAGGGCGGCACCCACCTCATGATGGAGCTGCTCGAACTGGCGGCCCGGTAAAGGTGCATAGGCGCCGCCAAGGATACACGCCACCGCCCGAGGGCCCTGGTGCCTCCCGGCCTCTTCGCCGGGATGGCCACCGGCAGCCCTCTTGGGCGGCGGTGGTCGAGGTAGAAGAGCAACATTGCCCCCGCGAGGCTGCCCACTGTGGGCGTTCTCATGGGGTCCGCCGCGCCCATCACCCCCTCGAGGCTGCCCACGTTCATCTTGGCTCCTCGCGCCATTGCTTCGGCCGCCACGGCTCGGGCGCCGGCTAGCGCGCTCGTCGCGGGGCGGGGGGGCGGGGGGTCCTTGAGTGCCCGACAGTCTTCGGTATCGTGGGTGCATACATTATGGTAAGCACAGAACCGGCCGGGGGCGCGCCCCCGCTTGGGTGGACGCGGGGCGGCCGCGCGGGTACGCGCCGTGCCCAGGCTTGTCCGGGCTGCTCCCAGGCGCTGCGTTCTCGGCGTGAGGCAATGAATGGCGGAGCTGGAGCGGGGGAGGGGGGGGCAGGACCCCTCCGGTGGCGGAGACGAACTCGGCAATGTGGTTCAACCAGGCGTCATGGCCTCCATCCGTCGGGTGGTGGCGAAGCAGCTCGCCCGCCTTGAGTAGCGCGTCCTACGCATTCAGATCCCCGAAGCGGACGAGGGGGGGAGGAACCGTGATGACGTGTGCGCCATGCCACATCGGAGGGCGTGAGGAGTCTCGCTGTTCACGGCCGGCCGGGTTGGCGACGGCCGCAGCTGCGGTGCCGGCGGGGCGGCGACGGTCGACCGCCGCCCAGCATCCGTCGCGCGCTCGGCGAGCTTCATCCATGAGGTTGGCGAGGACGGAGCCGAGGTGGAGCAGGAGAACTGCGGCACATCCCTACCTGGCATGCCAAATGTCGGAATCGGGGTTCCGGTGACCCAAGAAAGGTTTGAACTCTGGGGTGCGCCGGCTCTCCAACCTCGCTCTCTCTTGCTAACCTACGGCGATGCTCCGGAGTGCTTGAGCTTGGTGGAAGAACAAAGAACACGGTGGTTTACCAAGGTTCGGGCCACCTCGCAGTGTAAAACCCTACTCCTGCTTGTCTGGATTTCTTAGGGCTGCGAGTGAATACAGAGGGGTCGATCCGTTCTATGGTCGCGGCCCTGCTCCTTTTAATCATGGCTTTGGTCCTCTTGCCCTGAAAATACCCGGCGGGAAGAGTTTCCACAGGCGCTAGTTCAAAGGGGGACAAGACTGCAGGCTATCCTGACAAAACTGGTATTCGCCTGCTAAAGGCTCCCTTTGTGATGTGCTGGTGGGCTCGGGTATGACCTCCGTCCCGATGAGCCCTCGGCCTTGGCCTTCTTACACCAAACGGGATACCTTTGAGGCGTCGCTTTGGGAACCGGCGCACTGGCGCTGCCCCCTTATCACCAAAGGGGGATGTCTCCCCATCTGAGCCAGCTGGCAATACTCCGGGCTCCGCTTGGCGTGGCGCGGGTCATCCATGTGAGGGCGCGGGATAGCCGGGCCCTGTTAAGCCATCTTTGGCCTATGCGCCCCGCGAAGCCCCCATGGGGAGACCCCGGGGGGGCAGCCTCGTGAGGGAGTCCTCGCGAGGCTTGTGGAGGAGCCCCTAGCTAAAGGCCTCTTGAGGTAGGGGCCCTTGCGAAGGCCTCCTCCTCGAAGCCTAGCGACGGGCCGTAGTGGGCCCGTGCCACGCGTCGTGTCTTGGGCCTCAGGCAGATGGGCCCGGGTATCCCCAGTCCCAGGTGCCCGACAGTCACATCACAATTCAACGTCTCCATCCGCTCGTGTTGTAAGCTCAGCTCTGATGATGTCAAGGCGAGTTCCTGTTCGAGGGCCCGGAGGTTTCCCTCGCGCGCCTCTAGCCCCTCATCCTGGGAGGAGAGGGCATCTTTCCATGATTGGAGTTGCCTCTCCATGACGGTGCCTGAGGCCAGGGGCTCCCTCTCGCGGGCCTTTGCTACCTCGCTACGCCGGTCCACTTCCGCGGCCTCCCGGAGGGCACCATCGCGTGCCTCCTCCGCCTCGGCGGCGGATCTTTCACCCTTCGACAAATGCTGCTTCGTGCTGACGGCGGCTTTGCTTGACGACAATCTCAAGTTGCTGCCACCAGTTAGCCAAGCGCAGCCGCTCCTCGGCGAAATGCGCTTCAGCATCCTGCAGCTCCGCCTCGAGTTGTCCTAGCATGCCCACTGCGTTCTGCAAAAGGTTGTGCCGGATCGCGGTCTGGGAGCTCACGAGCGCGAGAGCCCAGTACGGGTTAGGCCCCACGCCTTCGCCCGCCATTGAGACCATGGGGCTCTGGCATCGTCTGTCGAAGGCAGAGGGCTGGCCGATGCCCGCCCTGTCCCTCGTAGGCAGGGTGATGCACGCCGCGAGTTTGGGGCCCCGTTTGAGATGGCCGGACCCCCAAGGCTGCCACCGGTGTTGGTCTGAGCGGTCGTGGTGGTCAACAACTCCTCTTTCGCCGGTTTGACGCCCGCCTTGGCAGCAGGCACTCCGGAAGCCGGAGAATGGTCTCCCAAGGGTGCCTCAGAGGGTCTGCTGGCGCACTCCCATGAGCGGAGCTCCCTCGAGGGCCGAGGGGTGAGCTATCACCCCTAGCCCCGCGCTCCCGGCTAGCGGCGGTGACAATGCCCTTTGCCCGGGCACATTTTTTGCGCCTCGGTGGAGCACGTCCTTCCCGCATTCCTCTGCCAAGTCATGAGGCAAGGGAGTATGCGCCGGGCCCGGAGGCTCCTTAGCCTTTTTTCTTGAAGAAGACCTGCGTGGAGGAAAGGGTTAGATACCCCAGGCGCGCTGAAGCAAGCAGGGTGGAGGCGCGATGCTTATTCATCCCTGGGGGTCTATTTCCTTTTCTTCAACACCCTTGGCAGTGCGCCGGCGCTGCTCTCTGGTCGGGTTTTCATCTTGCTGCCGGCACTGGGAGGTGGTTGCATAGCCTTGGTGCTGGCCCCCGCCTCCCTCGCGAGAGGGGCGTGGGGTTCACGTATAGCGCCATCCTCAGGGGAGTGCGACCAGGGAAGGCAACCATGCCCTCAGCAGGGCGGTGCTGCTGGCGCCCATAGGCGCAGAGACGAGTTGGAAGTAGGCCGATTGAGACGAGAAGCTGCCGCCTCCCACTGCTTCGTCTGGGGCTTCAAGCCCCCTAGGCCCCCTAGCTCAGGGGTCACTAGTAAAGGGTTGTCCCGAGGCACCTCGTGGCCCTTCGGGAGCAGCCCCCATTGATCAAAATGGGGCATTCACTTGGCGAAGGCCTCCTTGTTCGTATAGTTGTACAGGGGAAGCCCCACCTGGGGAAGTTCGTCAGCCTCTTCGCCAGTCAAGATTTTGAGCACCCCGCCTAGCACGTTGGGTGCTGACGGCCTGCGCAGAGCCGCATGGCGTCCCCCAGACCAGTAAAAGCCCACATCGGGCGCTGAAGGGGGGCGATCCGCCAGTTCAGGAATTCCCTCACGACCATTGTTGCCGTCACTCCCGCTGCCCTTAGGACGGCCAGTCTCTTCATCACTCGTGACAACCTCGGGTCACCGAGCCTCTCGTGCCCCCATCTAGACTCGTCACCACCGGGGACGACAGAGTCAACAGCAGGGCGCTGTACTGGGTCGTGTCCACATACACCCACTGCCGCCTGAAGCCCCCCGCTTCATGGTTGATCTCAATGTCAATGCATTCACCCGCCGTCGTGTCCACGGCATGGAGCGACACGCACCCAGAGCACTGGCTGGCTGCGGTTAGCCAAAGACGGAAGAAATGCCGAAGCAGTGCCACTAAGGGGGTTACACCCAGGAAGGCCTCACATAGGAAGGCGAAAACTGAGAGGAGGACCACGGATTTCGGCTCGAAGTGCAGCGCATAATCTGGTAATGCGAGAGCATGGTGTTGAAGAAATCCGAGAATGGGGACAGTAAACTGGACAAGAGTGCGGGAAGGTGAATGTCGAATGAGACGGCATCCAGCTCAGAAAGAGGTCGCGAGGCCGGCCAAATCTTGGTTGGCCCCCACTCATCGGAATCGGCTGCACTCATCGGGGGGGCCTTGTCGATCCCTTCGAGATTGAGCATCGTTGACCTGCCCATGGCAGACTCCAGCGCCGCCCGTTCATTCATCGCCGCCGTCGCCCTATTTTTCCTGCCAGGGCACGCCATGGCGACGCGGCGGGATGGAAAGGCGGAGGAGGCCCGGCAAAAGAGCGGTATTCTTGCATGAGAAGGAAGGCACAGAAGGACGGATGAAAGGCAAGGAAGAGCAATGATGGGCCCGCGCCGCGCGTAGGCTTTATGTCAGCTTGGGCAGTTGCTGAGGCGTCGTGGGGAAGTGGGGGCGTCCCATGCCCCATCGTGCACCACGCATCGCACCTGGCCCACAGGCGGTTGGGGCCCGCACCGTTTCGCCCCTCCAACTGGTGGAATCGTGCATGCCTTGGGCCCGAGGGCTACTGTCGGGCCCGTGGGACTGGGGTTACCCATGCCCGTTTGCGTGCGGCCCGAGACGCGACACTCGCCTGGGCCCAGCACGTCCCACCATTGGGCTTCATGAGCTAGACCCTCGCGAGGGGTCTCCGCCCCGCGAGGCGCACGTCAGCAAGCATTGACAAGAGCCTCATGAGGTAGCCTCCTGAGGCCGCCCCCGCGGCCTTCGCGGGGCGGAATAATCAAGGGTGGCCCAGCAGGATCACGCGGGCCTGTACCTTCACGTGGGTGATGCGTGCCACACCGAGTGGCACCAGGAGCCGTGCCAGCAGGCACGGATGAGGGGGATTTCCTCTTATGTGTTAAGGGAGCGGGGCCAGCTCGCTCGCTCCGAAAGCAATCCCCAAAGGTTTCCCGTTTGGTGCAATAAGACCAAGGCTAGTGGCTCGCCAGGACAGAGGTTATCCCCAAGCCCACCAGCGTGTCACTTCAAGAAGCTTTTTGCAGGCGAAGACTACTTTTGTCAGGATAAGCTGCAGTCCCGCCCCCCTTTAAAATGGCCGTTGTGGCAACCCTTCCCGCTTTGTGTTTTTGGGGGAAGAGGACCGGGGCCAGTATAAGATAGGGAAGGATGCCGCCGTAGAGGGGGATCGACCCCAGTTAGCCAGAACCTACCTTTGTACTCGCTTTGATCCTCAAGAAATCCAGATAAGCAGGAGTAGGATTTTACACCGCAAGGTGGCCCGAACCTGGGTAAACTATCGTGTCCATCGTTCTTCTTCCTTAGCTCGAGCACGCCGGAGAGTCGCTGTGAGGTTGCAAGGTAGAGTAGGGAAAGAGAACAAGCGCATCCCAGAGATATAACCTATTTGGGTCCCCGAGACACAGTGCCTATGCTTGGATCAGCCCCAACGGCATCGGAAGCCCAAGTGGCGGGTCCCGGGCTGCGGGCCTGTTCCTGTGTGCGCCACCTCACCAAGGCCCTTGGTGTGTAATCTCCTCGTGCGACGCACATGAGCGAGCCGATGAGCGTGCGCTGTTCCCCAGAGGTGGAACCCCCTGTGCATGGCCCATGCGCATGCGGCTGTTTTCGATCGAAGGATGACCTATCGAGCATTTCGCCTCAACAACCCTCACCTGGTCCGGACAACCTCGCCCCTTGGTCTTGTTGAGGCATCGCGACCTGGCTTACCAGCGGCGGATGAACCTCTCGCAGAAGTTACGTCCTAATAACGCGAGATACGAAAGCAAGCGTAAAGGAAAAACAAGCATTGAAGGAAGGCCCACGAGAGCACAAGTGCTCGCAATCGCAATAAAGGGTTCAAACAGGAGCCATTGACTTCACGCCCTGGTGGGACCATGGGTGGATATTAAGAGAAAGAAAGAAGGCAACCTAGGGACACACGTCGTTTCCACCGTCATCGCCGCCTTCACGTTCCACGGCTCCTCCTTGACCCTCGCGGCCGTCAGGGGCGAACTGTGCGCCTAGCGTGACAACATGGTCTTCCACCGCTTCCTCCAAGGCCCACAGATCACCTCAGGGATGGGGGCTATCACGGCCTCGAAGTCGAAGCAGGGGTCGACGCGAAGGAGATGGCTGAAGACGCGCGTTAATGCCTGGGCAAGAAGGTTGCGACATTCTTCCTTGACGATTATGCCCACCTTCTTGATGCCCTGTCACACAATGTGCTTTGCCTCTTCTCACTAAGTTAACATAGCTCAAAAATTAGGGCAAAAAAAAAACTTTTTGTGTGCATGTGTTGCTTGACTTGATTGTTATTTGCTTGATTGTTTGCTTGTGCTCTAAATTCATAAAATTCCTCCTACTCTCTAGACTCATCTCCTTGATCCAAATCATTGCCCAATAACCATGCCATGTGTATAGGACATAAAACTATTTTTATAAAATATTATTTTTGCCAAAAAGCATTTATTTAATTAAGGTTTTCAAATACCCCTGAATTGAGGTTTGTACTACAAGTCCTCAAATTGGGTGAATGTTTTGCCCCAAAGACTTCATTTGGAATCTATCATATATAAGACTCCCCCAAACCACCAACTATTATTTTTAAAGATTATTCTCATATTTTATTTAAAGGCTTTTTCTTAAGTCCAGAAATGGTCTTTTATAAGGAAAATTATTCTAATGCTTTCAAAATATTTGAGAAAATTTAGGGAAACTCAGTGGACATATAGTTTCCATATATAAGAGTTTCAACACATGGTCATGTTCAAAATATTGGACAAAACCCTCCAAAACCCTTTCTGGATATTTCAAGTATAAAAAATATTTCTATAAGATATATTCTCAAATATATCCAGTAAAATTTTAGCAAGTCACATATGCCATATTTGATGACCTTGCCAAGTTTCATCTCAATCCCAATCATTTTGTTTCACCAAAATATCCCAAAACCCTTTCTGTCCAGAACCAAATTTGAACAACTTTGCATTGTCATGATTCTTCTTTTGATCCCAAACTTTCTGGGCTTGCTCTAATCCTAATATAATGCCACCACACCAAGTGGTGAATTAAGGAGAATAGCTTTGCATGACCAAATCTAATGAAACCCATTTCTGCCCATTTCTAGGGTTTACCAAGTTTGCGTTGTCAACTTTCTTCGAATGAGCTAAAAACTTGTGATTAGGACCAATTGGACTTACCATTTACCCCTGGTAAATCTCAAGGCCATAGGATTCCTCTGCCTAGCCCAAACACAGCAGAAACACCTTCTGCCATAAACTAGTGGACAAGCTTAGTTGACCCAAAAAGATTCTCCTTGCTTTCAAATTTTTACCACAGCATGTGCTAGCCCTCTTCTACCTCCAGTAACTTTTCTACGTCCTCTGCTCAATTATTTGGGGGGTAACCCCCTCACTTTCCCTCTCTTTTAAACCTGGTAGCACCTTTACTTCCCCATCTCCTTCCATTGTGTACGGATGCTTGCCCCCAAACTCTCCCACAACTTCACTTGCATGTTAATGCATCTAACCACACCCAAATATGGTATGCTCATGTGGAAGATATGAGCAGTTCATCTAAACCTAGATTTTGGCAGCAAATGTAGCCTTGAACTACAAGTACCGTGTAGACTTATCTCCCTGAGCTAGAAATTGGTGAGCATCTCCTCCTTCCATGCCTAAGACCACCAGAGAATCTTTTACCTCATATACTCTCCAGTAAAAGCCCCTGAGATAGCTCCCAAGTTTGCTGCTGCAAACTTTCCTGAAGTAAAAACCAACCCCACCCAGCTCCATATTGATCCAAGCTTTACCAGAGGCCTTTTCCATGCGTGCCTCATATGCCAGACATATTTGAACGACCAAAAAGTCACCCTGGACAGGCCATGGCATGTTGACCATGCTGTTGACATGCAGCAACATTGCTCTGGCGACAAAGCTTGTCATGTAGCTCTCGTCCAGCTCCGGTTGAGCAACCTACAGTGCCAGGGGATCCCTCTCATCCTAGCACGCCACTCCCCGACACCCAGAAGCCTCCAACGCCGCTCTGGCACGCGTGCTGGCCGCGCCCGAGGGCATCCGAGGCGCACCTGAGCTCCACATGGTCGCCCCCGCCTAATGACCTCTCCCCGAGCCCCCCTCTTGATCCCTCTCACTCTCGCCCCCTCCCGAGAACCTCCCATGCCTTCCCGTTCATCCTCCCGTGCCCTCCTCCTCCTCCTATGGCCGGTGATGCTCGCCTCGGCCTCGTTCAAATTTGAGCTTCCCCGAGCCCTTCCCATCCGTTGAGCAGCACCGGGGCACTTCCTTCATCGCCGCCATCTTCCCCATGCTCTTCTTCTGTCTCCCGGTGGCCAGAACACCACTCCCCGGGGGCGACCATCGTCGACCTCTGCCACGACCAAAGCCACGCTCATTCCGGAACTCCCCGGCAGAAATGGATCCCCCAGATAGGTGCGGGTCTCTTCCCTGAGCTCGTCGGCGGCCGGAGCTTGGCCGGAGATGGCCCGAATCGCCGGAATAGCGCCGGCGGGTGCTCTGCCTCGCCTCCTCTGTCCCCCGTGCTCGAGCGGGAGGAATAGGAAGGACCCGACAAGCAGGCCTCGCCAGTCAGCAACCCAGCGGCTGGGCCCCGCTGTTTAAGTGGAAGCGCCCTAGCTGGGTGACGCCTCCGCATAGGGAAGGCATATTTCCCCGGGGGGGCGCCATCGACATCACCGCTCCCCCGCCCGGCCGACCCATTGGGCCGGCCCACTTCCTATCCAACGCCCGGGGCGCATTATATCCCATTCGGTATAATCCTTTTTCTATTTTTATTTCTTCAGAGACTAAATAATTCATAGAATATTCATTTGACCTCCAAATTTAATGATTTAAATTCCTATAATCTTATGAAAATCCCAGCTATCATTTGGCATAACCTCCATATATTTCCACCTCAAGATTTTGCCCTGTTCAAAATTAAACTCAAACTTGAACCTTCTAAAGGCCCCATTGCAAAATTCCTAGAACATCGAAATCAACTCCAAATGGAGTGATTCCAATTTCTAGGTGCTCTAAAAATCATGCCCTATTTATTCAGCCATGGTTAACATTTTTGCCATGCCTTTTTTCTGTTGTACCTAATACAGTCCCCACTTTCCATTTATTTCATCTTACGAAAATCATAGGAAATTCATTCCAACTCCAAATCCAGTAAAACAAGTTTTTAACTTTTCTAAAATCATGCCTATTTAATGAGTGCCCCACTCATTTTTATGAAAATATTTTCTGTAGACTTCTTATTGGATCATCATTTCCTCCATTTCCACCATTCAAAAAGCCTCATTGATCAAACTCCAATAGAGCAACTTTAGGTATTTTTCTTATGACTAGAGATGTCCAAGAAAAATAAAATTCCTATTTATAGAACATTTTTATTTCTCTACTTGTTGTGTTGCTTATTATGGTTGTTTCCGGCGGTAGTTGATGACTTAGACGGAGTGCTTGGAGTTGGACGAGAAGCATGTGAAGACCTCGAAGACTTTGCTGAGCCAGGAAAGCAGCCCCTTGACCATGTCTAAGAAACCCTTTTTATGCATGTCGTATAGCACTTTATTTTTGATGTATTGATCATGATGATATGGTAACCACTTTGGTGGATACCTCCATTACTTTCCCTCATTGATACTTGCATGACATGACTCTGCTTATGCTTAGAATTTTGTGGGTGGGGAAGTAGATAGGATGCCAGTAGATCCTACGCAAGTGGGATGGGAATATGCATGGTGTTGAAAGAAAAGTGTTTTCAAAGACTTTTCGAAAACCCCGTCAGGTGCCACTAATGCCCGAGGGAGATGATAATGAGCTAAGTGACCACTTGAGGAAGAAGTGGTGTACCAGAGCAGGATGTGTGTGGGTGTTTTCAAAAACGGATTAGATTTAAGATTTTTCGACCGTTCCCAACCTTACATGTACAAACACGATACCCCTTATGGGACGTGGCTTTGTTGATTACTTTGGTTGATGCTAGCAGAGAGCCCGCATTACTAGTGGCGATAGAGCCAGAGTTACTCTCTCGATACTTGGTCGTGCCAGGAAGGCTGACCATGGGCTGTTTTTACAGACACTGGGCACAGCGTTGCGACCCTTCATGGATGGTACTATGTTGAGCAAGGCTCGTGTTTGTACATCGTGAAGACGTGGGCCAACGAGTGGACTCTTTGTTTAGTGTCGTCAAGCGAAAGGCATTGTTCGGGTGCTTACCTCGGCTATGTAATACACCGCGAGTCGTGGATGACACGGAAGTTCCCCGAGTCTTGTGGGTAAAGTGTGCAACCTCTGCAGAGTCTAAAACTATTCTAATAGCCATGCCCGCGGTCAAGGACAGTTGTGTGCTGCTGCGTAAACTACGTCCATATGTTTTCCCAAAACTTGGTGTGTGTGTGACAAGGAGGTACTTGAGCTAAGTCGGATGACTTGTTTAAATGATTAAACATGTGATATTCAAAACTTGCTTACATTGATATTTGTAACCTGTTCATATGGATATCTGCAACCTGTTGATGCATAATTTTTATAGATGGTAGGACATGATATTGCACTCAAAACTAGCTTTCCACAAAACTACCTACTTAGTGCTATACCATGCATTCTTTTACCTTGTCCAAACATGGGTTGCTTGCGAGTACATTCAAAGTACTCATTGGCTTGCCACTGGTTATTTTATTGTCCAGGCATAAAAGAATAGGATACGATGAAGAGTACCTTGGTGAACGTGCGAACTAGGACGCTTCCCAGTCAGAATGCATGTAGGTTTAAGGCACATTGCATGGGTTCACGCTATCGTTGAGTATTTCCGCTGCGAGTTTATGAAGACTTGGCCATAAAGTCCATATTTGAGTACAACGGTACGTAATGGATGTAAGACTCTTGTTATTCAGGTTTTGTGTGTTCAGTGAGCATTGATCTCTGGGATCATTGTGCACGTACATTCGGTGATCACGACTTATGAGTCGGGGTCCCCATAGAGCTGGTATTAGAGCCATCCTCGCTGTAGGAAGCCTTTGTTAGCATGGCCGCTAGTTAGGACAAAACTATTCTTGTAGACCTTTCAGACCACTAGCAAAAACCTCTATATTTCTTACCTCTTCTAAGTTTCAAAAGAGGCCGAAGATTTTGCCCTACCACTTCAACCATTTTCCCTTGGCTCTCCTCATCTACCTTTTTAAAACTTTGCAAACGGCCGCTAGCACCCTTATGCTCCGACCACTAGATTCCTTGAAATCCTTGTGGGTAACTTGAAAGGAAGCGACCTTGCCAAACGATCACCCACATATTTGGGAGACAAGGTTGGCAACGCTTCGACAAGATGACACCAACACAAGATACCTTCTCGAGGAATGAAGCCATCAAGACTCAGAAGATGGTGACACCCTCGACACTGCCCTGGATGATGCAACCTTGGTGTACGATGATCAGGGCATAAGATATGCAAGACCATGAAATATATAGCTGAGGGAGCAACCCTGTCCTCACCGTTGTTGTGTCGACAACCATCGGTGGATGAGAACCTCGCCAATTGGTCTGCCTCACCATAGTGAGAAGGAAAACGGTTCTCTTCATCCCCTGCTCTTGGTGTCGATATTATCATCAACATGACCGACAAGTTGGAACTCTATCATGCCTTGTTGATGTCATTGCATAAAGGATTGCCCACTTGGAACTCTCGACGCCCTGGAGGACAAGAAGGCATTGGCATGATTACGAAGACACCAGAAGACCTTGTCGACGAACAACAAAAAGAGACATAGCGACACCGGAAGCAGACCCAGAAGACTGAGCGGACTCCTCTCCAAGACACGAAGCAAGCACGACTACTGAGTCTGAGAACCCCTAGGGTAGGATAGGTCATGTATCACCCATGCGAAGTCGAGACCGTGTGATGGTTTGAATGGAACCATGATGTGTGTTGCTTGTTTGTGCTTTGGTATAAGCTGCACTTGCACCCTAGGCAACGAGAACACGACTATATCACCTAGTTTATCTTAATGCTTGTGATTGGCCCTTTCGGCACTTGTTTGATTGCACTTGCACTATACCACCTCCTTAGGCACTCCCCTCTATGCTAGTTTTCCCTCTCACCCTTCTCACCAACTGAAGACCAAAGAGGCACGATGCACCAAGGATCCCACCTCGGCAAACAACTGGCGCTGAGGACTTTTAACGATAATCTATTCAACTAGGTGCAACCCCGTAGAGATGTGATTATTCCTCAAGATTGGAAACCCTTGCCTAGACTAACCTAGACCTCTCAAGTTACCCGACCCAGCTTTAACCATGTGCTTAGCATACGGGTTTGCAAGAGAACACCAGATAAGCTTCGATAACCTTGGTTTAGCACTGGGCTTCATCATGGGACCAGTGATCCTAGTGAACAGACACATTACATCCCTAAGCCAGCACTTGAACTAAGGATGCCATAGGGAAGATCATTTTGAGGACACATGATTAATAGACTGATGATTTGATGTGACTATAATAGATGTCTTGAGGATATAGCTAAGCCCCTTTTGTGAATGGTGAGACAATCATGATGATAGGTGAACTTGGTGGATGAAGTTGGTATAGTAGCACAACTTATATCTCCCTTGAGTCAGTTGGATTTAGTAGGACAATATTGATCACAAGCTAAAAGTCTTGGTGGTGTAATAATTTGACGTGTCAAGTTATAGTTGTGAATTGATGATGTTACGAAATACGAGAGTAACAAGTAGGAATTATCGTTGGGCATGAGATTTGCATCTAAATAGGTGATCCTAACAGAGTGTTGGTGATGATTAAATCTACATGGTTCAGAGAAATTTGGATTTAGTCCGATGGTCTCGATCATGATACCATGTTTCCTGATGGCAGATAAACTAGGAACACTGGATTGTTGTCCGATTTGATTCAAGGATCTATATGCACCTAACATTGGAGTTTACTAGATCATCATGGTGGGAATTGGTGGATATACTACCATGAGATAGTCCTTTCAGGGATTTGGGGGTTATAGGAACTCTAGGAGATTATATGGAACACCGTCGATGCTGGATTTGTAGTAGTAGTGGATCATTTAATAGTGAATGGTATTCCTCGATCGATTAATTGGATTCGTAGGATGGAAACAAGATCTTGGATTGGATATTATGTGTTTACTTAGAAGGGAGATGCAACACCTTAAACCTTGGATATATTAGCTGAACACTTGGATTTGTAGTGTATTATTCAAGCTTAGCAGCTTCTATGCTTCACCCGAGGACTTTTTCATAGGGATATATACGAGTTATCTATAGTATACATATGTGATTTTGGTTTAGTCATTCTCACAAACCGTATGGATGTGGATAGCATGAGTGATGTTGAAGTTGACTTATATGAGATGATACTAAAAGCACAACTTATCCCTAGGTGGTTTTGGTAATTAATAACAACATATATTTCATTGGACTAATGTTTCCACTAAGTGTACCTCAGGAAAAAGTTCAATGATGGATTGGCTAAAAGATTGTGTGGAGAACCTCACCAAGGAAAGGAAGGAATAGGATTGGCCATGCTTCAAGATCAAGGACTCTACATTTTATATTTTGTGAGAAATCACTTTGAGTCCATAGGAAAGCCAATACTATTAAAAGGGGATGTGGTAAATATGATGATCTGGTTGCTCAAGTGCTTAGAAGTAGCCACCAAAAATACTCACCCACCTTCCCACACATATCATCTGTCCAAAGCCCAAAGTCAAAATTTGGTGCCACCAATATTCCATTTCAGATCCACCGAGTTTATGCAAGACAGAAGCCAAACCAAACCCTAGCATCTCGGTACTACCAGCTTTTCATTCAGTGCCACCGAAAACTGTGACCAACTTCCTGGTTAGCCATTTTCTAGATTCGGTCCCACCGAGTTTGAGGAATCGGTCTTACCGAGATTTGGTAACTTCCTAGGTCACCCACATCGGTACCACCGAGATTTATATATCGGTTCCACCGAAAAGCCTAAAGTTGCCACATTTTGAAAAAGTCGGTGCCACCGAGTTTTACTTCGGTTTCACTGAGTTGGGCAATAATGTTGTAACGGTTGGATTTTTGGAGAAGCCTATAAATTCCCCTCCACCACCATTCACTCGCAAGAGAAGCACTCAGAACACACACCCACTTGCCATATCTGTCGGCGTTCTGGGAACGAGGGTACCCAGACCTGCCAGCCTGCGGCCCAGGGCGTGGCCCACTTCGACAGCCAAGCATGGCCCGACGTGGCCTCACTCAAGACAAGGCCCTCGCGAGAGTCTCACCCTCGCGAGGAGGACAACGCCAAGGCTCCCAGAAGGAGGAGGCCTCCCCAGGCCCCCTCCTGAGTGGCGGAGATCCCTATGCAACGCTCAGCCTCGAAGGCCGGCGGTGATGCAAGCCAGGCCAGGCGGGCACCAGCACGCGCAGAGGAGACAGTTTCCTCTTTGGTGCAAAGGAGGCAAAGACGTACGCAGGTTCCCAAGGCACCCCCAAAGGTTTCCATTCCGGCGCAACGATACCAAGACCACGAGCCCACTTCTGCATCACCACCAGCTACTTTGTAGGCGAAGATCACCTTTCGTCAGGATAAGGCGTACTCCTTGTCCCCCTTCGAATTTGGCCGTTGTGAGATCCCTTCCCGCCAGTGCGATAAGGCAAGAGGACCCGGGTCGCTATAAATAGAGGCTAGGTTGCTCCATAGAGCACAATGGACGAAACACCACGCAAGCACCCTCGCGAGGTTACTCACCACTGTACTAGTTAATCCACAAACCTCCTCGTGAGGCAATCCACCAAAAGGCAGGAGTAGGGTTTTACGCTTCGCAGCGGCCCAAACCTGGGTAAATCCTCGTGCGCTAATCTTCTCCCCCACGATTGAGTGAGTTCGTCGAGCTAGGCTGTCGAGCTGTGAGCTTGAGGTCGAAGCTGGTGGGGATCTTCGCACACGCCCCTGGGTTTGAACCTCTTTGGGTTTTGTGGAGCCCGAAATCCGACATTTGGCATGCCAGGTAGGGGGCGTGTCGGAATCCATACACAAGCTTCACCTCGCCTCCGCTCGCCGTTTCCATGGCCAAGGGACACCGAGCCCGCGCCGAACGACGGGCTGCTCGCGTCGCTCGGGCGACGCCTGCAGACCCCGGCATCCCGCGTCGCCTTGCCCCCCCCCCCCCGTTGGCGGACGCCATCGCGAGCCCGGCCTTCGATAGACGCCTAGGGCTGCCGCCCTCATCGACCGCGCGGCACGCTCTCGTCCCCCCGAACCTCCCCCACGTCCGCGTCACGGCATCATCATCCCAAGTCCGCCATGACCTGACGTGCGGGCGAGTCGAGCTCCTCGTGGCCCGCGAACTGCAGCGTTTCCACGCCGCTCGCGGTCGCAACGACGACTGGGTATGTCGCGCGGCCAGGCGCGCCACCACAGCCTAGGGGTGAGGTCCAGGCGCTTCCTTGTGGGACGGGCCTAGGGGCTCGCGTCCATAGAGTCACTCAACCAACCGGTACAGTGCTGAGCACACGCGAATGCCCTTGGGAAGCGCATTGTGACCCGCACCCGCTAGGGGTGCGGCCCAGTTCTTTGGGCACGCAGGAGTTATCCCCTGGCGTGGACGAAGACTGGTGGGAGATGCTGACCGCGCGGGGTGGCCGCCACCTTGCGCCTCCCAGCATGCCCGTCGCGTCCGGGGCGGACGCTCAGCAACTCATCTACGCCCGCGCCCGGGGGCTCGAGCAACTCCACAACGACCATGTTTACGAGTGCCCGGACTGCGAAGGGAGCAGCGTCGGCCACCATGACAACAGGAGGAGCATACGCGACCTCGTGAGCGGATTTCGTCGGGGCTGGTATGCGCAGCCTCGCGAGGGCGGCTGGCGGGGTTGGACTCGCGAGGGTGCCTGGCACTGTCAGCCTAGTGAGGCGCGCCCGCTGGTGGGGAGCTACCCTGAGCAGGCGCCTGGGTCCGCGGACCGGGGGTCACCTGCCTGGAGACGGAGGGCGGAACACACGCCCATGTCCCCAGGCCAGGCGCCCCCAGCCTGGAGACGGAGGGTGGAACACACGCCCATGTCCCCAGGCCAGGTGCTTCCAACCTAGAGACGGAGGGTGCAACACACGCCCATGTCCCCAGGCTAGGTGCTTCCAACCTGGAGATGGAGGGTGGAACACACGCCCATGTCTCCAGGACGGGCGTCGCCTACCCAGAGACGGAGGGTGGAACACATGCCCATGTCTCCGAGCCAGATCTCGCTTGACCAGCAGCAGAGGATCACGTACTCGCCCATGTCTCCGGGTCCGGCTCGGTCCGCCTGGGGACGGGGGATTGGGTACCCGTGTGAGGCTCCCGGCCACCCCAGCGAGGCGCGCTGGGGCACTGCCTTGGGCGTCAGCCTCGTGCGTGACGGAAGGGCCATGCGGCGAGCCCTGCCCGCGGCACAGGGGGCTGCGGCGCTAATACAGCGACGACATCCGTCCCCGGGCTTTGGATTGCCCGAGGCCCAGTTCCGAGGCGGGCCTTCCCTGCGGAGAGCGTGGGGGGCTCCCCCCGCGCTCGAGGGCCCGTCCGGACCCGACCCCACTTCGCTGCATCATGCTTAGGGGCTGGAAGTGGGCTCCATGTCCAGGAGGCATGAAGCTCCCTGCGCACCCCCAGGCTCAACCCGTGACACTCTCATGTAATAATGACTGTGCTGTATATGCCCGGAGCCCCCGAAGACGCGGAGGGGTTCCATCCCATGCCCAAGTGGAAGCCCCATGCTCCGCGCTGGCGGACAACACTGTCCTCCAATGACTATGCCCAGGCAAGGTGGAAGCCCTAAGCTCCGCGTTGGGGGGAAGACGAAGACGAAGACTAGCCAAGGTGCCGGACGCGGCTGTTGCTTGTTCCTTTTTGTATTCGAATTGCCACTTTTTGAAATGAAAATCGAAAGTTTCGTAACTCTATTTTAAAAAGGGATGGGAATTTTCGCTCTTTGCGATTCTTTTTCTGGTCTTGAAATCTCGTTTTCTGAATCGACACCTGTCGGTCCCCCCCTCATGCGCCCCGCGAGCGGTTGTGGCACGGGCACGGTGTGCACACCTAGCCAAGGCCCTGGCACCTTGGTCCTCACGTGGCGCCTCTGGGCAAGCCGGCAAGGGCCTGTTGCCTCGGAAGCGCCCATCTTTTAGTGGCCGACCCTCGCTCGGGGGCTTCGGCCGCGGCCCGGCACGGTATCATGGAGCCTCGGGAGGATCAGGCGCCTCTCGGGGCAGGAATCGGCAAAAAAGGTATGGGAGCCGCTCGAGCGTCAAGGGGGACTTCTGAGAAACGCGCCTCAGGGGCCTCACTGGTCACGTAGCCCCTCGCCCATTGGTCTCGTCCTAGTGATCCAGACGCCCCAACGACAGTCGAGGTATGCGCGGGATTGGGCTCCGCCAATGTAGAGCGCCGCTTGAGCGTCAAGGGGGACTCCTGAGCAACGCGCCTCAGGAGCCTCACTGATCGCGTAGCTCCTCGCCCCTTGGTCTCGTCCTGGTGATCCGGACGCCCCAACGACGGTCGAGGTATGCGCAGGATTGGGCCCCGGCGACGTAGAGTGTCGAAAGGCCTCCCAAACCATTCTGCTCGCATGGAAGAAGCCCTCGCTAGTGGGATCCTCGAGCTCCCTGGACGCCCCAGCTGCACCTCACGACGCACGAGCTCGCCACGGCCCGCCAAGCTAAGTACCCCAACAATAAAGAGCAGAAACTTTTTGATCCGATGATAGCCTGAATGCGGGGTATGAGACAGGAACGCTAACGTGAGAATGCAGGTGCTACGGTTTACTATGTGCCCACTTCAGGCCTCTTGTGGCTCCAGGTACAGGGAAGGGTAGCGCAAGGAAAGGAATCCGGCCTCTCTAGGCGTTGTTGCTAAAACCCCGGTCTTGGGGCGGCACGCTCCCCCTCAGGAGGGCCCGCCTCGTAAGGCCCCGACATTCCGTCATCGCCGGGCATAGTGTGACACCTACACGGACCTCTCAAAGGGCGCCGGGCGCGGAGCAGCAGCATCGCGGGACGAACGAAGGTGCGAGGGAGTGCGCTGTGCCGCACCAACAATAACCCAAAACTCCGCGCAAGAGACGAGGGTGCATCACAAAAAACAAGCAACCAATAGCTTAAAAGAAGAGGGAGGAAGACGAAGGTAAAACGCAAAACTTTAACGCCCTCAGGGGGCAAGTGCTTCTTGATGTAACAGGGACCAGAGGAGGAAAACAGGGGAAGCCTAAGCGGAGGAGCCGCTGCCACCATCCATACCCTCGCCCGCCTCGGCGCCGGAGTCGTCGCCCTCGTCGGAGGAAGGCTCTTGGACGAACCGTTCCACCAGGGACTCCACGTGTGGGCACACCTCATCCCTGAGGGGCCTCTGGAGCTCCTCAGGCACAGGCTCCATGACGCAGGAGAGATCAAGCTCCGAGACGTGGCGGCGCAGGTTGGAGAAGATGCGCGTCAGCGCAATGTCCAGGAGGTCGCGCGCGCTGGACACGTTGTCTTCGTCCACCCGAGAGACGCCGGTCTCCAGCGCCTCCACCACCTTGCCGAAGAAGTTGAGGTAGCCTCCGTCGCTGTGTGCGCACGGCAGCGCGGGGGCTTCCCCGATGAACCGGCCCACCGCACCAACCGCGCGGTGGGCAATGTCCAGGTACTGCTTGGAGCGCTGCGCCTCCAGCATCTTCGTGTGCGCCGCCTCGTCCTGGGCGGCCTGCATGGCGTCAGCTACCCCCTTGATCTGGGCCTGAAGGGACGCCAGCTCCTCCTGAGCCTCCTCCTCGCTCCTGAGCGCAGCCTGGAGGGCCGCCTCGGCGTCCACCAGCTGGGCCCTCAACGTGTCCGCTTCCTCATGGAGCTTGTCGAGCCTGCGCCTCTTGGGCGCAGGCGCCCTGGGAGGAGGAAACAATCAGGTCCGGTGTGTCGGGCCTAGTTGCAAGAGAAGGGGTTGGGTGACGGAACACTTACTCGTCGATGATGGCCCAGCGCCGGCGAGCTTGGGCTGGCCTTGAAGGCCCCCCGCTGCTGCCTCTAGAGGCCGGCGGTGGAGCCGAAGACCCCGTGTGCTTCCCCGCACCTGCAGCACTCACTCCGGATGCCATGGAGGGTAAGGGAAGAGAGGAGGATGATAAAGATATCTTTGGAAGGATGGGAAGCAAGAGGGCGCGTCAGGATGGCAAGACCCCCCCCCCCCGGGCGGGGCGGATTTATAGGCGCAACCGTTGCCCATGGGGCGTCTTGGGGAGTGGAGGCGCCGAGCGCTCCTCGGGCACCACGTGCCAGACTCGGTCGGCATGCAGCCCTTCTTCACATCACTTCATCTGCCCTTGTCGGGTCACATGCATGTGGACCGAGGGGGAAGACACAAGGAGACTGCCGCATTCAAGGAAGGGCAATGATGGCCGGCGCAGCGCGCAGGCTTCGCGTCAGCCTGACTTGGGGCGGTTCCCGACGTCTTCGGGGAGTGGAGGCATCGGCGCCTCATTATGCGCCACACACCAGGACGGGCCCGCAGGCGATTGGGGCCCAAGGCGCTCAGGTCGGCTTCTTCGACTTCGCCACGAAGCCAACCCAAGCGCGCCTCGGGCACGGGGGCTGCTGTCGGTGTTCTGGGGACAGGGGTACCCAGACCTGCCAGCCTGTGGCCCAGGGCGTGGCCCACTTCGACAGCCAAGCACGGCCCGGCGTGGCCTCATCAAGACAAGGCCCTCGCGAGAGTCTCACCCTCGCGAGGAGGACAACGCCAAGGCTCCCGGAAGAAGGAGGCCTCCCCAGGCCCCATCCTGAGTGGCGGAGGTCCCTATGCAACGCTCAGCCTCGGGAGGCCAGAGGTGACGCAAGCCAGGCCAGGGCACCAGCACACGCAGAGGAGACAGTTTCCTCTTTGGTGCAAAGGAGGCAAAGACGTATGCAGGTTCCCAAGGCACCCCCCAAAGATTTCCATTCTGGCGCAACGAGACAAAGACCACTAGCCCCGCAGGACGGACGTCACCGCCAAGCCCACCTCTGCATCACCACCGGCTACTTTGCAGGCGAAGACCACCTTTCGTCACGATAAAGCGTACTCCTTGTCCCCCTTCGAATTTGGCCGTTGTGGGATCCCTTCCCGCCATTGCGATAAGGGAAGAGGACCCGGGTCGCTATAAATAGAGGCTAGGTTGCTCCATAGAGCAGAACGGACGAAACACCACCCGAGCACCCTCACGAGGTTACTCACCACAGTACTAGTTCATCCACAAACCTCCTCATGAGGCAATCCACCACAAGGCAGGACTAGGGTTTACGCTTCGCAACGGCCCGAACCTGGGTAAATCCTCGTGCGCTAATCTTCTCCCCCGCGATTGAGTGAGTTCGTCAAGCTAGGTTGTCGAGCTATGAGCTTGAGGTCGAAGCTGGCAGGGATCTTCGCACACGCCCCTGGGTTAGAACCTCTTTGGGTTTTGCGGAGCCCGAAATCCGACAATATCCAATTTTCTGAGAGAACCACCTACCATTGTGTTGAGGTTAAGATCATCCACTCCAACCATATGGATCTTGATTTCTAGCCCCTGCCCAAGTTTCTTTCCATCCAATCAATCTCTTCTACCCATGCCAAATCTGTGAGAGAGTGATTGAGTGTTGAGGAGACTATCGTTTGAAGCACAAGAGCAAGGAGTTCATCATACTACCACATCTATGACCTTTTGGAGTGTGGTGCCTCCTAGATTGGTTAGGTGTCGCTTGGGAGCCTCCTTCTTCATGATTGTGGAGTTGAACCAAGAGTTTGTAAGGGCAAGGTGATTGCCTACTACGTGAAGATCTACCTCGAGTAAGGCTAGTCCTCCGTGGACGTAGGACATCATGGAATAGATGAGGTTGCTACTTCGTGGACCCATCGTGGGTGGAGCCCTCCATGGACTCTCACGGCCGTTACCCTTCATGGGTTGAAGTCTCCATAAACGGGGATGTACGATAGCACCACCTATCGAAACCACGGGAAAAACCTCTGCGTCTCCAAATTGCTTTTGATCTTCCAATCCCTAACCTCTTACATTTGCATGTCTTTAATTTTCCGCTGCTATACTCTTAGACTTGCATGTGTAGGGTGAACTTGACTTCCTACAATTGCTAAAATCTGCCCACAACAAAAATTGGGAAAAGGTTAGATTTTTATTTGGTCAAGTAGTCTAATCACCCCCCCTCTAGACATACTATCGATCCTACAAGTGGTATCAGAGCTTTGGCCTCCATTGCATTGGTCTCACAACCTAGGAGAGTATGGCATCTATTGAGGGAAGTTATCACCGTAGAGTTCCATATTTCGATGGTACAAACTTTGCTAGTTGGAATCATAAGATGAAAATGCATATTCTTGGTCATAACCCCATCGTATGGGCTATTGTTTGTGTTGGCTTCCAATGTGAATTCTTTTGTGATGGAAAGGAACTGGATCGTGAAGCGACCGCGGAAGAATTGAAGATATTAAAATACAACGCTCAAGCATGTGACATTCTATTCAACTGCCTATGCCCCGAAGAATTCAACAAAATTAGTTGTCTTGAGAATGCAAAGGAAATTTGGGATAGTTTGGTTGATATGCATGAAGGTACCGAATCCGTCAGGGAATCTAAGTTGGATGTGCTACAAAGTCAACTTGACAAGTTCAAGATGAAGGATGGTGAAGGAGTTGCGGAAATGTACTCTAGGCTTGCTCTCATCACAAATGAGATTGCTGGCTTAGGAAGCGAAGAAATGGCCGACAAATTCATCATCAAGAAGATCCTTAGTGCCTTGGATGGAAAGTACGACACCGTGTGCACATTGATGCAAATGATGCCAAACTACAAAGATATCAAGCCTACGGAAGTCATTGGAAGGATTGTTGCTCATGAGATGTCACTCAAGGACAAGGAAGAACTTGAGACCAAGTCAAGCGGTGCTTGCAAAGCTACAAGTGACACTCCCGCTACATGAAGTGACAACCTTGTGACCAATGAATAGATAAGCCTCATGGTTAAGAAATTCAACAAGTTCTACAAGAGTAGAGGCAAACAAATAGGCTCCAATCCAAGATATGAAGAGAAGCATTCATCTAGTCGTGACCAGAATTGTTACAATTGTGGAAGGCCCGGACACTACTCCAATGAGTGCACGGCCCCCAACAAAAGAAGAGAAGATTCACCTAGAAGAAAGAGCTCAAGAGATGAGTCACCTCGAAGAGAGAGAAGGAGTAGAGATGATCGTTATGAAGGAAGACCCTCAAGGATAAGTAGGGACTCAGAGAAGAAGGACAAGTACACCAAGAGCTACACAAGAAGAAGACATCAAGCTCATGTTGGTGAATGGGTCTCCGGCTCCGAATCCGACAATCACTCCGAGAGAAGCTATCACTCTGACTCCGACTATAGTCAAGATGAAGGTGTTGCCGGACTTGCACACATTTCCTCCAACTCCTACGACATATTTGATTCGCCAAATGAAGGGGGTCAAAGTTGCTTCATGGCTAAAGGCCCCAAGGTATCACACCCCGAATACATTGACTTCAATAGTGATGAGGATGACTTACTTGGAGATGATGACTTGCTATTTGACAAAACTAGTGATATTAGTCAAAATGAGCTAGATAATGATCATGCTAGTCAAGATAAGTCGTGTGATGACGATAAGAAGGAAATAGAACGACTAACTAAAGAATTAAACACTCTTAAGTTAGCCCATTAATCTACTCTAGAAGATCATAGAGAGCTTGTAAGAACTCATGAGAAGCTATGCTTCAAGAAGCTCAATTTTGAGCAAGCACATGATTTTCTAAAAGCAATCAATGACCATCTCCAAAGAAGACTTCTTCTTATCTAGCCAAACGACTACTCTTGTCTACATTTATTCCACAAGTTAATACTAAGCAATCTAGTAACAAAGACAAGAAAGGTTCTTCAACTAGTAGCAATAAAAATGATAAATCTAATGATATTGCTTCTAGTAGTTCTATTGATTCCACTAATGATTCTCTTAGCCAAGTTACACTTGAGAAAGAAAATGATCTATTGCAAGGGATTATAGAAAAGGGTATCTACAAAAGTCTTGCCGGATTTAAGCAATTCGAGGAGATTGTACGCAAGCATGGAGGATACCGGAAGAACCAAGGCATTGGCTACTTCAATGCAAATGGAGATGAATGGGAAGAAGGTTAATACCCCAAGCCAAGGTTTGTTCCCCAAAAGGAGAAGTATGAACATACTCTTCCCAAAGGAACAAAAGCTCAAGATGACCTTCCACCACAAGGCCACAAGCTCAACGGCAAGGACAAGCTTCAAGACGAGATTGACTCATTTGAAGATGAGTCCCAAGCTGTGGTCAAGTGGGTTCCCAAGACTACTCCAAGCTCTACTTCAACCAGTGCTACCTCAACTCCAAGGATTCCCGTCAACTTGATGTGGATCCTCAAGAAGAAGAACTAGAGAAGTTCTTGAGGGGTGACTCCTCCAATAATATTCACTCACATTCATTATTGGCAAGGACTATTTGCAATCAACTTCAACCTTATGCAATAGTTCAAGGAGTCACACATTCCCTCAAAGGTAAGCAAGGGACAAGGTAATGAAAGAATCCATGGACATCATCATGTATGCATTGCAGTCCATGTCCATAGATATCCTTGTATTTGTCTCTTGTGTGGGACTAACCCATGTAGGTGAGAAGAGTAAGAAAACAACGAGGATTGCTCCCAACCCAAGATGATCTTCATCAACAATGAGCATCCACCACTACCTCACCCACATGATGTCTTCTACGACAAACCCAAGGTTAGCTTATCCCCCTTAGGGGGATGTCACATCAAGGGGGAGGTTTACTCTAAGACTTGTGTCGGCATCTTGGGAACGGGGGTACCCAGACTTGCCTGCCTGTGGCCTAGGGCGTGACCCGCTTCGACGACCAAGTACAGCCAAGCGTGGCCCCACCCAGCACAAGGCCCTCGCGAGAGCCCCGAGCTCGCGAGGGAAACAACGCCAAGACCTGCGGGGGAATAAGCCTCCCCAGGCCTCCTCCCAAGCGGCAAAGATCTCAATGCAACGCTCGACCTCAGGAGGCCAAGGATGACGCAAGGCGGGCCAGGCGGGCGCCAGCGCGCCAGAGGAGACAGCTGCCTCTTTCGTGCAAAGGAGGCAGGAGCGCACGTAGGTTCCCAAAGCGTCCCCCAACGGTTTCCATTCCGGTGCAACAAGACCAAGACCCCGAGCCCCGCAGGATGGACGTCATCGCCGAGCCCACCTCTGCATCACCACCGACTACTTTGCAGCGAAGACCACCTTTCGTCAGGATAAGATGTACCTCATGTCCCCTTTCGAATTTGGCCGTTGCGGGATCCCTTCCCGCCATTGCGATAAGGGAAGAGGACTCGGGCCGCTATAAATAGAGGCTAGGCTGCTCTGTAGAAGGGGGATCCAACACCGCCCAAACACACTCGGGAGGCGACTCACCACTGTACTAGTTCATCCACAAACCTCCTCGGGAGGCAATCCACCAAAAGCAGGAGTAGGGTTTTACGCTTCGCAGCGGCCCGAACCTGGGTAAACTCTCGTGTGCTATCTTCTTCCTTGCCATCGAGCGGGGTTATCGTGTTGTGACCTTGGAGGGAGTGAAGTTGTTGGGGATCTTCGCACACGCCCCTGGGTTCGAACTTCTTAGGGTTTTAGCGGAGCCCAAAATCCGACATTTGGCGTGCCAGGTAGGGGGCGTGTCGAAGCTTCCCCATCTGCGGCTGCAGTCGGGCCCCGATTCATCGGCTCCATGGCCGACGTGACCCCCGAGGCCGGGCAACCCTTGGCGCGCGGTGGCGCCTCGGCTCGCAGGGTCGACCCTGCGGTCGCTTGCATCCTTGGCGGATCACAGGCGCCCACCTCCAACCGCCAAGTCAAGCAGTTCCTCCGCCAGGCAAGCATGATTCGCCCACGGTCCGAGACCCTGCAGCATCGAACGTGGACGGAGATCGACATCACCTTCGGCCCCGACGACCACCCTAGAACAACGGCTGCCGCCGGTAAGCTCCCCATGTTGTGCACACCAACCATAAACAGCGTGGCCGTCACCAGGACCCTCATAGATGGCGGGGCCGGCCTCAATGTCCTCTCCGTGGAGACCTTCAACGCGCTACAGGTGCCCCATGGCCAGCTCGCACCTTCAAGGCCCTTCTCTGGGGTGGTCGGGGGCTCCGTCGCCCCCTTGGGGCGGTGCGCCTCCCCGTCACCTTCGGCTCCCTCTCCAACTACCACACCGAGCAGATCGACTTCGATGTCGCCCACATCCACCTCCCTTACAACGCGATACTTGGCTACCCGCCCTCGCCCAGTTCATGGCGGCAACTCACCCGGGCTACAACGTCATCAAGATGCCTGGGAGCGGCAGCATCATCTCCGTCGTCGGAGATGCCAAGGACGCAGCCCATGCGCTCAAGCTCGCCAACAAAACGGCAGCCGCGGGGCGCCCCAACGCTGGGGACGCCGCGCAGGCCTCGGAGGGCACTGGGGACGTCGTCGACGTCACGCCAGTAAAGAAGAAGCAGCTATTCTCTCAGAACCGGGCTGAGACGAAGCAGGTGCCTGTAGACGACGAGAATCCTGGTCTTACCTTCACCATCGGCGCCGGCCTGCCTCAGGCGCAGGAAGAGGCATTGGTAGCCTTCCTCCGCGCGAACAAGGATGTGTTCACGTGGAACGCTTCTAACCTGGTGGGGGTCCCGAGGGATGTGATCGAGCACCACCTCATGGTGTGTCCTAATGCACGCCCAGTGAAGCAAAAGGCGAGGAGGCAGGCTCAAGAGAAGAAGGTGTTCATCGCCCAAGAGGTTGGCAAGCTAAAGTAGGCCGGAGTTATCAGGGAGGTGCAGTACCCGGATTGGCTCGCCAACCCGGTGGTCGTCCCGAAGAAGTGTGGGAAGGAGCGCATGTGTGTCGACTTCACGAACCTCAACAAGGCCTGCCCCCAGGACCCATTCCCGCTGCTGCGCATCGACCAGATCGTGGACTCCACCGCCGAGTGCGACCTTTTATGCTTCCTGGACGCTTTCTCGGGCTACCATTAGATCAAGATGGCGGTGGAAGACGTTGAGAAGACAGCCTTCCTCACCACGTGCGTTGTGTTCTGCTACATGTGCATGCCCTTCGGGCTACGGAACGCTGGCGCAACCTTCCAGCGGCTGATACTCATCGCCCTGGGGCAGCAGCACGGGAGGAACGCGGAAGCTTACGTCGACGACATCGTGGTCAAGTCGCGAGAAGCCAAGACCTTGATCGAGGACCTGGAGCAGACGTTCGCCATCCTGAGGCGGGTGAACCTGAGGCTCAACCCCGAGAAGTGTGTCTTTGGGGTCCCGTCGGGCAAACTGCTCGGTTTCTTGGTGTCGCACCGAGGGATCGAGGCGAACCCGGAGAAGGTCAAGGCTACAAGCAAGATGAGTCCGCCTCAGACCCTCAAGGAAATGGAGAAGCTGGCGGGCTGCGTGACCTCCTTGGGATGCTTCATCTCGAAGCTTGGCGATCGGGCCCTGCCGTTCCTCAAGCTCATGAAGAGGAAGGGCCCCTTTGAATGGACTCCGGAGACAGACGCGGCATTCGAGGACCTCAAGCAGTACCTCACGAGTCCACCAGTAATGGTGGCACCTCGCCCCCGGGAGCCCCTACTGCTATACCTGGCTGCCACTCTGCACTCCGCTAGTGCTGCGCTTGTGGCAGTCAGGGAAGAGCGTGCCGGCATGCGCACTACGCCTTCAGGCGCAGGCGGGCCCCCGGGCAAGAACCAAGGTGACTCACAAGATGCCAAGGAGCCTTCACCTCCTCAAGACAACGCTCCTGAGGCCCCAGCCGCCCCGGAGACCCCCGAGGCACCCGGGCCTCATGAGCCCGCAGCGGAGAGGGGCGGCGCGGAAGGCCTCTCCCTCGTCGAGCATCTGGTGTACTACATCAGTACCATGCAGCGGGACGCGCGCTCGCGCTACCCTATGCGGCAAAAGCTCTTGCTCGCACTTGTTGTCGCCTCAAGGAAACTGCGCCATTACTTCTAGGGGCATCCCATCAAGGTCGTCTCTGCGTACCCCTTGGAGAAAGTGTTGCGCAACCCCAACGCAGCAGGGAGGGTGGCAGAATGGAACATCGAGCTGCAGGCCTTCAATATAGAGTTCAGCACGACCAGGGTCATCAAGGGGGCAGCCCTGGCGGACTTTGTAGCCGAATGGACGGACGCTCCCGACCGGGGCTGGACGAGGGCCAGTCCCTTTCCCCCGGCGACGAGGCGCCTGAGGGTTGGATCATGCACTTCGATGGGGCCTTCGCGCGCAAGGGAGCAGGGGCCGGAGTTGTACTCGTCTCCCCGACCGGGGACAAGCTCTACTATGCCGTGCAACTCTGTTTCCAGCATGGTGAGAAGGTCTCCAACAACATCGCGGAGTACGAGGGCTTAATCGCCGGCCTCAAGGCCGCAGCCGCCTTGGGGATTCAACGCCTCACCATCAAGGGCGACTCCCAACTCCTCGTCAACTTCTCCAACAAGGAGTATACGCCTAAGGACGAGCACATGGAGGCATACTTGGAAGAGGTACGTAAGATTGAAAAACGTTTCCAGGGCTTGGAATTGCAGCACATCCCGCGCGGCGCGAACAAGGAGGCCGATGACATCGCCAAGAGGGCATCGCGCCGCGAGCCTCGGGAGCCGGGCGTCTTCGAGGAGCAGCTCTTCAAGACATCCACGACACCACCAACCGGGGATCAGGCGCCGCGGAGTGAAGAGCTACCCCCAGCACCACCCTCAGGGGCTCCAACTTGTGGTCCGGCCTTAGGAGCCCGACTGCTCCTGGCGCTGGAGCCCCGAGTCGACGACTGGACACATGAGTTCAGGGCGTACCTGCTTCATGGCACACTACCGGAAAAGTAGGAAGACGCGGAGCGCGTGGTACGACAGGCCACAGCTTATTGTCTGCGGGACGGCGAGCTGTACCGCAGGCGCCCGAACGACGTCGCGTTGCGGTGCGTATCCAGAGAACAGGGGTGCGAGCTGCTGGCCGACATCCATGGAGGAGACTGCGGACACCACTCCTCGTCACGCACCCTTGTAGGGAAGGCGTTCCGCACTGGCTTCTACTGGCCCACGACGCTCAACGACGCCACCGAGCTGGTCCAGTCCAGTGAGGCCTGCCAGTTCCATGCCAAGCAGATTCATCAGCCCGCGCAGGGCCTCCAGACCATCCCGCTCTCCTGGCCCTTCGCGGTCTGGGGGCTGGATATACTGGGGCCCTTTCCATGAGCAGCAGGCGGGTACCGCTACCTCTATGTCGCCATCGAAAAGTTCACCAAGTGGGCGGAGGTGGAGCCCGTCCGCACCATCCCTGCCGGATCGGCCGTCAAGTTCATCAAGGGCATCGTGAGCCACTTCGGCGTCCCCAACCGCGTCATCACCGATAACGGTTTGTAGTTCACAAGTAACCTCTTCAGGACCTATTGCGCTAACCTTGGAACGCAGATATGCTATGCCTCAGTGGCGCACCTGCGAAGCAACGGTCAGGCAGAGCACACCAACGCGGAGGTCCTACGTGGCCTCAAGGCAAGGAGCTTCAAGAAGAAGCTTGAGGCCTGCGGCAGGGGTTGGGTCGATGAGCTTCAGTCCGTGTTGTGGTCTATCCGCACCACCGTGACTAAGCCCACCGGCGAGACCCCGTTCTTCCTCGTCTACGGAGCCGAAGCCGTCCATCCACACGAAGTCAAGCATCGATCCCCGCGGGTTTTGCCATTTGACGAGGAGCGTCAGGATGCCTCAAGGGGGACGGACCCCGTGCTCGGGGAGGAGGCCCGTCGTCAAGCCTCGCTCCGAGCTGCGAGGTACCAGCAGGCACTGCGGCGTTACCATTGCCATAACATCCGCTCCAGGACCCTCGAAGTCGGAGACCTCGTCCTGAGGCGGGTCCTTTCTAGGGAAGGCTTGCACAAGCTCTCGCCCATGTGGGAAGGCCCGTTCAAGGTCGCCCGCGTCTCCAGACCTGGCGCCGTGCGTCTAGAGACTCATGACGGAGTCCCCATCCATAATGCCTGGAACATCCAGCACCTCCGCAAGTTCTACCCATGACACTCTCACATAATAATGAGTGGGCTGTATACGCCCGGAGCCCCCCGAGGGCGCGGAGGGGTTCCCACCCACGCCCAAGTGGAAGCCCCATGCTCCGCGCTGGCGGACAACACTGTCCTCCAATGACTATGCCCACGCAACGTGGATGCCCTATGTTCCGCGCTGGGGGAAGACGAAGACTAGCCTAGGTGCCGGACGCGGCTGTTCTTTGCTTTTCTTGTATTCGAATTTGCCGTTTTCCTGGAACGAAATCCGAGGTTTTTATCGACTCTATTTAAAGGAAAAGGGGCGGGAATTTTTTCTTCTTGCAGTCTTCTCTCTTGAAATTTCTTTCTCTGAGATAACACCTGCCAGCCTCTCCCTCACGCGCCCCGCGAGCGGGGGCTACTGGCACGGTGCGCACACCTCGCCAAGGCCTTGGCATCCTGGTCCCCGCGTGGCCTTGGCGTCCTGGTCCTCGCGTGGTGCTCTCGAGCGAGCTAGCAGGCGCGCGCCGCCTCACCCTCACTCAGGGGCTCCGCCGTGGCTCGGTGCGCTGTCTTAAAAACCCCTGGAGGCTCACGCCCACTGGGACAAGAACCGACAAAAAGGATTGGTCGCCGCATGAACGTCAAGGGAGGCTCCTGAGCATCGCGTCCCAGGAGACTCACCGATCGCGTGGCTCCTCGCTCGCTCCTTGGTCTCTTCCTGGTGATCCGGACACCCCAATGGCGGTCGAGGCCTCGCCCCTTTGGTCTCATCCTGGTGATACGGACGCCCCAATGGTGGTCGAGGCATGCACGGGATCGGGCCCCGCCGACGTAGAGCGCCGCTTGAGCGTCAAAGGGGGCTCCTGAGCATCGCGCCTCAGGAGCCTCACTGATCGCGTGGCTCCTCGCCGTTTGGTCTCGTCCTGGTGATTCGGACGTCCCAATGGCGGTCGAGGCCTCGCCACTTTGGTCTCGTCCTGGTGATCCGGACGCCCCAACGGTGGTCGAGGCATGCACGAGATCGGGCCCTGCAGACATAGAGTGCCGAAAGGGCCCCCCCCAAACCGCCTCACTCGCAGGAAGGAGGACCCTTCCCAAGCTCTCCAAGTGCCACTAACTCCCAGGCACCACTACCAAACCTCACGCCGCAGAAGCCTGCCACGGAGGCACCAAGCTAAGTACCCTAACCATGATCAAAGGGAGTCTCGGTTAACAGTAACGTAGTGGCTGCAATACATAATGAGAGTGCTAATAAAAGGGCGCAAGCGCCAAGGTTCATTACAAACCCGAAAGGGCCCCCCATGATTTTTTGGTTACAGGCAGAGGAAAAGAAAAGAAGGTGAAGGAACCCCCACACAGGGGCTACCGCTCCTGAGGCCCCGGCCTCGGCGCGCCGGCGATCAGTCGGAGTCCTCCTCCTCCTTGATGAAGCCGCGGTGGCACGTCGGCGTGGTCGCTTCCCGGGCGGGGGAGCGGCGCCGTCGCGGCTGGGTCCCCCCCGAAGTGCGGATGCGCCGGCGCGGCGGGGCGTCGTAGCTGTCATCACTCGGGCTCTCCTCGAAGGAGGTATCACTGCTGCTGGAAGCATGGCGGCCGTCACCAAGGGCAAGCTCACCTCCAAGATCACCGCTGCCGCTGACCTCCGGGCAGCATTCCAACCGCCTACTGTCCTCCCCGAAGATCTTGACCAAAAGCGTCGCGGCGCCGCCGTGCTTGAAGTGGAGCGTGGGCCTCCCCTCCAGGCCATGGGCGCGGGCGAAGTCTGCCACCCGCGGCTCAGAAAGGGGTTGCCTGCGGGGGTAACCTCCACCTCCACCCACAATGCGCCGCTGCGACAACCGTCGGCCTGCAGCCATAGACCTGCGGGCGCGTCAACCCGCAACGTCTCCGCGTAGGAGCACGGGAGTTGCAACCAGGTGCTCGCCGGCCTCTCCACCGGCACCACGAACTCTAGGCCCGCGTCGGCCGTGCGGGCTTGCGGACGCGGCGGCTGAGCACCGATTGCAGGTCTCCCTCCCAGGCCATGGCCGCCGCGCCCACCGCCTCCGGCTGTGCCAGCAGAAGCGCCGGACCCCGCGGAGAGGCACCCACGCCCACGGCGTCCCAGTATACTTGCGAGGCCGACCCCTGCTCCTCTTGGGAGGTTGTTGGTCCGGCACCCCCTGGCAGGCCTTTCCCTTCTCGGCGGCGGAAAACCTCCTCACTAGCATCATGATGGAGGAGATAAAGGACGAAGGCGGGGGAGCAAGGAGTAGGAATGGGCTGGGGCTCCAACCGGCGTCTTCCCCATCAGGGGTAATGATGGCCCCTCAACACGCGCCGGTTGCAGGTCAGACGGAGCGGTTGCCGAGGCATCGTGGGGAGTGGAGGCGCTGTGCACTCCTCGGGTAACGCGTGCCAGACTCGATCGGTGTGCTACCCTGCCTCACGTCGTTTCATCTGCTCCCGTCGGGCCACATCCGCGTGGCCCGAGAGGGGAAGGACGCAAGGCGACAGCCGCATTCAAGGAAGGCTAATGATGGCCGGTGAGGCGTGCAGGCCTCGCGCCAGCTTGACTCGGGGAGCTGAGGCGCCCACGTCTCATTGTGCGCCATGCGTCAGGTTGGGCCCATAGGCGGTTGGGGCCCACGGCGCTTCGGGCCATCTCCTAAGGCTTCGCCCAGAAGCCAGCTCGAGCGCGCCTCGGGCCCGGGGGCTATTGTCGGCATCCTGGGAACGGGGGTACCCAGACTTGCCTGCCTGCGGCCCAGGGCGTGGCCCGCTTCGATGACCAAGTAGGGCCCAGCGCGGCCCCACCCAGCACAAGGCCCTCGCAAGAGCCCCGAGCTCGCGAGGGAAACAGCGCCAAGACCCGCGGGGGAATAAGGCTCCCCAGGCCTCCTCCCGAGCGGCGGAGATCTCTATGCAACGCTTGACCTCAGGAGGGCAAGGATGACGCAAGGCGGGCCAGGCGGGCGACAGCGCGCCAGAGGAGACAACTTACTCTTTCGTGCAAAGGAGGCAGAAGCGCACACAGGTTCCCAAAGCGTCCCCCAAAAGTTTCCCTTCCGGTGCAACAAGACCAAGACCCCGAGCCCCGCAGGACGGACGTCATCGCCGAGCCCACCTCTGCATCACCACCGACTACTTTGCAGGCGAAGACCACCTTTCGTCAGGATAAGATGTACCTCCTGTCCCCTTTTGAATTTTGCCGTTGCGGGATCCCTTCCCGCCATTGCGAGAAGGGAAGAGGACCCAGGCCGCTATAAATAGAGGCTAGGCTGCTCTGTAGAAGGGGGATCCAACCCCGCCCAAACACACTCGCGAGGCGATTCACCACTGTACTAGTTCATCCACAAACCTCCTCGTGAGGCAATCCACCAAAAGCAGGAGTAGGGTTTTATGCTTTGCAGCGGCCCAAACCTAGGTAAACTCTCATGTGCTATCTTCTTCCTTGCCATCGAGCGGGGTTATCGTGTTGTGAGCTTGGAGGGAGTGAAGCTGTTCGGGATCTTCGCACACGCCCCTGGGTTCAAACTTCTTAGGGTTTTAGCGGAGCTCGAAATCCGACAACTTGAGTTAAAGCATCTCTTAAAGGTGTGAACACATTAAATGCTTTATGTAAAAGTGGTAACCCCACTTGTGCTTAAACGATGAGTATGACCTCTGATCAAGTATTCTTACTTGGCTCATAAGTAAGTATACTCATATATAGATGACTCCGTCGTCACCAAAGTGCTTGGTAGATACTAGAGTGGTTTTGACAATTTATTGTGTGAGCATGTTGGTATGCATATGTTTGCCATATTTCATTTGACAATTTATTGTGTGAGCATGTTGGTATGCATATATTTTCTCATTCGAGGATATCCAATTGTTGTTATTTGGCTTTCTTTTTTATTTGTCCAATTGGATATACAAGAATGCCTAAGTACCTCCCTCTAGCTATCTATGCTTTCTCGTCTCAAATTCTATCCATGCATCATCAAAAAAATTGAGCAAGCACTTCTCGAACCCTGTGTGTGAGGAGCACTCGAAGTTCCGTTTTGTTAAGAGTTGACCACCAAAACCTCCCCAGTGCAATCTCGGTGTAACCAACTCCAAAATCTCGGTTTCACTGATGCCTATGGTTGATCTGGTTTTAGAATCTCGGTAGCACCGATTCCACAATCTCGGTAGCACCGATTCCACAATCTCGGCATCACCGAGTTTCCCTATCAACAGACAGTAGAGGAACTCGGTGGCACCGATATTTTAGAACCGGTGTCACCGATAGCTACGGGTACTTATACTCCGCGGAACCGGTTTTTGAAATTCACTTCTTCAAAGTCGTGGTCCCCGCAAACCCTACCCACCGCTCATGTCTTCGGACTTCGCCTTCGACTCCCCGTGTGCCCTCGCCTCTGGGATCCTCGCCATCGACAGAATCTTCACCGTTGTTGTCGCCGTAGCGGACTCCTCACCGAGTTAGGGTGAGATTCCGATCCCCTCTTGCGCTTCCCTTCAAATTACTTGCGCATTAGGGTTGCTCCATCTATAAGCCACTGTTTGAAATGGATCTATCCACAAAGAACTTCCATTAGAATAGAAGATCAAAAATTTTTAGGGTTGGACGTCCGCCAAGTGTGTCTTGGTGACACCGAGTTGGAAATATTAGTCTTACCGATATGTGATTTAGGGCAACTGAGAACTCTCTCGATGAAACCAAGTTTTTCTTTTCGGTCTCACCGAAAGGAGTTGCCAGGTTTCTGTTATATGAGAGTGTCAGTATCGGTGGCTCCGAATTTTCTGACTCGGTGGTACCGAAACCCATTTTGCAGAAATCCAAAACTAAGAATTTGAGTTCATTTTTGAGAAAAACTTCTGTGTTTTGTGATGTTCAACCCCTCTGCTCTTCTATACTCTATTCACAGGGTCAGCATGTCAGATTCTGATGACACCCAGAATTATTTCAGAGAGATGGAAGTTGACTTGTGTCCAGGAACAAGCCCCAATGCCAGTTCATCTTCTTCAGAGGATCCAGGCACCCCAAGTTCAAGTGGGCTGCCCAAGGCTGCCACCAGGGCAAGGAAGAAGCTGAATTCTGATGAGGAGGATTCTGATTTTGTGCCAGAGGAGGATCTTGCAAAGAAAGTGCAAGAAAAGAAGGACAAAGCTGCAAAGAAGGCTACTTCTGAGGTCACATCAGCAAAGATGACTGTCAGGAAGGAGTATGGCACCTGTGAAACTATGAGAGCACCTGAGAGTGCTAGAGCGAACACATCTTTATCAGCTGAGCCTCCAAGGAAATCTGTGCCAAAGAAGGCAGGAGAGAATAAAAGAGCTAGGAAGAGGATTGTCCATGTCATTGGCAGACCTACTTCCATGTATGAAGACCTAGCAGAAACTGAGGAAGAGGCTGAGGAGGAAGAGCCAGCTGACAAGGCTCCTCCATCCAAGAAGAAGAAGTTACTTGCTGATGTCATGCCCAAGCAAGCTCCTTCGAAGAGCAAGAAGTCTGAATCTAAGAAGCTAGTTCCTCCAAAATCCAATAAGACTACTAGGGACATCCCTCTTGCTGCTAAGAAGAAGAGATCTTCCACCATGTAAGAAGAAGATGATCTGTCAGTGATGAGGAAGCTAAGACCACATTTGCCACTGCATAATGATGCCCACCCAGTAGTTGAAGACATGAAGAAGAGGAAGGATGCAGGACTGAGATTGTGGTGGGCAAATGATCCTTATGCCTCCAGGAGGAAGACTGCTGTAGATGACAGATTCTACACCAAAGAACATCAGGATTTCTATGAGACTGTCCTATTGGACATGAGCCCGGCAGTCAGTGACATGAGATATGTTTACTGGGCATATATTAAGGAGAATGAAGATTACTTTCCAAGTGTGCAAGACAACTTCAAGTGCATTGATATTGCAGATTTTGTTGGAAGAGAGTTCACTGCTTGGAACGATGAGATGATTATGCAGTTCTACTCTACTGCTCACTTCTACCCAGATGGCAGGATTATATGGATGACTGAAGGAGTCAGGTACCAATCCATAGTTGATGAGTGGGCTACCATCTTAGGAGCCCCACAGGTAGAAGAAGGAGATCTGGATGTGTATGCTGAAGGAAAGATGAGTCATAGCTCTATGGCAAATATGTACAAGGAGATCCCAGCTGTTCATGTGCATTCACATAAATTTGGCTATGTCTACCATCTGCAAGTAGGACTACCCACTACAAACACTATCTTGAGGTACACCTTGATGCCCAAGTCTGGAGATGACAAGATGATTAGAGGGTACTCAATCAATATACTACACCATGTAGACACCCACACCGGGATAAGGGTGATGGACCTGATTGTGGAAACAATCAAGAGGACAGCTGTAGACCAAAAACGATCTTGTGGATATGCACTGTACATTCAGATGCTCATCAACTCCAAGTTGGAGAAGAATGTATATGCACTTGATCGTCCTCATATGCCACTACAGCCAGACTTCAAGGACAATGTTGTGGTGATGGATCGCAGTCATCCCACTTCATCTTCTGCACAGGCAGAGGCAGAGGCAGCTAGAGCCACTAGTGCTCAAGTTCTGAGGTCCAGGAGAGAGCAAATGGATCTACTCTTTAGCACCATTCAGAGCAGACAGAAGGATATCAAGAACATTTTGCAGAATCAACAGAGCTTTGAGAGGATTGTGGAAGACAAGTTCACCACAATGAACAACAAGGTAGATGGGCTTGACAAAGACTGTGGATGAGCTTAAGATGGGAGTGGATGCAGTGCCTAGCCCGCATTGCTTCGATGATGACGATAGTCCACCTCTCAGGACTAGCACCCAGTTCAAGACCCAAGCCAGGACTCCTACCGTGCCAGTTCCAGAGACGAGGCCCACCTCATCAGCACCTTCCGCAACTCCATGAGCTCCTCCAGCACCTCCAGTGTCTACACCACCTCCTCAAAGGACTTCAGCTGAAGCGTTTGCGGATGCTCTTCTCTCGACTCCTTCGACAGCCACCGGAGTAGATTCATCGCCTCATGGAGGAGATCATGCCCAGAGCGATGATTAGCTCTTTAGCTTTGAACTTTTTGGTAACTTGTTGCCAAAGGGGGAGAGGTTATAGATAATAGGGATTCAAGAGAGAGAGTGTTGCATTTTGATTCATCTCTGCACTTTTAAAAACATTTGGTTTATCGTTTGGTTGAAAACTTTGTTGGTGTTTGATCATATACTCTTGTGTGATGCTACTATTTCCTGTCCTTGAGATATCCATGTGATGATTATTCACTTGTTTGGTGTGATGTGCTTATGCAATTCCTTCATATTAATTTTTGCGCACCACCAAGTTGTATGTGACATTGAAGAGTGACCCATGATCCTAATCGATTGTGCATTTGCATTCAAACGCAAATTTAAAATAATACACAAATTTAGGGGGAGCTCTTTCTTATCACATACTTCTCAAAGCGACGATACTATTCATTGATTATATCTCTCATCGAAGCTTTGATCAATATGTTGTCATCAATTACCAAAAAGGGGTAGATTGAAAGCACAACTTCTCCGTAGGTGGTTTTGGTAATTAATAACAACATATATTTCAATGGACTAATGTTTCCACTAAGTGTATTGGCTAAAAGATTGTGTGGCGAACCTCACCAAGGAAAGGAAGGAATAGGATTAGCCATACTTCAAGATCAAGGTCTCTACATTTCATATTTTGTGAGAAATCACTTTGACTCCATAGGAAAGCCAGTACTATTAAAAGGGGATGAGGTAAATATGATGATATGGTTGCTCAAGTGCTTAGAGGTGGCCACCAAAAATACTCACCCACCTTCCCACACATATCATCTGTCCAAAGCCCAAAGTCAAAATTCGGTGCCACCAATATTCAATTTAGGATCCACTGAGTTTATCCAAGACAGAAGTCAAACCAAACCCTAGCATCTTGGTACTACCAGCTTTTCATTCGGTACCACCCAAAACAGTGACCAACTTCCTGGTTAGCCATTTTCTAGATTCGGTCCCACTGAGTTCTGAGAATCGGTACCACCGAGAAGTTGGACCAACTTTCTATTAGCCTATTACTCTAAATAGGTCCCACTGAGTTTGAGGAATCGGTCTCACCGAGATTTGGTAATTGCCTAGGTCACCCACATCGGTACCACCGAGATTTATATATCGGTTCCACCAAAAAGCCTAAAGTTGCCACATTTTGCACAAGTCGGTGCCACCGAGTTTTACTTCGGTTTCACCGAGTTGGGCAATAATGTTGTAACGGTTGGATTTTTGGACAAGCCTATATATACCTCTCCACCACCATTCACTTGCAAGAGAAGCACTCAAAACACACAACCACTTGCCATATCCAATTTTCTGAGAGGGAACCACGTACCCTTGTGTTGAGGTCAAGATCATCCACTCCAACCATATGGATCTTGATTTCAAGCCTCCCCAAGTTGCTTTCCATCAAATAGATCTCTTCTACCTATGTCAAATCTGTGAGAGAGTGATTAAGTGTTGAGGAGACTATCTTTTGAAGCACAAGAGCAAGGAGTTCATCATACTACCACATCTATTACCTTTTGGAGGGTGGTGCCTCCTAGATTGGTTAGGTGTCGCTTGGGAGCCTCCTTCTTCATGATTGTGGAGTTGAACCAAGAGTTTGTAAGGGCAAGGAGATCGCCTACTACGTGAAGATCTACCCCGAGTAAGGCTAGTCCTCCATGGACGTAGGCCATCATGGAATAGACGAGGTTGCTACTTCGTGGACCCTTCATGGGTGGAGCCATCTGTGGACTCTCGCGACCGTTACCCTCCGTGGGTTGAAGTCTCCATAAACGTGGACGTACGATAGCACTACCTGTCGGAACCACGGGAAAAATATCCACGTCTCCAAATTGCATTTGATCTTCCAATCCCTAACCTCTTACATTTGCATGTCTTTACTTTCCACTGCTATACTCTTAGACTTGCATGTGTAGGGTGAACTTGACTTGCTACAATTGCTAAAATCTGCCCACAACTAAAATTGGGAAAATGTTAGATTTTTATTTGGTCAAGTAGTCTAATCACCCCCCCCCCTCTAGACATACTTCCGATCCTATAGATACCTTCGATGATATAAGATGAGTTTGTTTGGCGAAATAGGTAGGACTATTGGCATCTAAGGATTGTGCTCCAAGAATAGATGATGGGCGTTCACTCACATCTTAAGCTCCTTGAAACCCCGAAGCTTTACCGAGCCATAACATGGTCGGATTATGACCATAGGTCTTGGCTCTAGGACATTAGACTATGGCCAATACTCCACCTCGAGCACCACCAATCATATCCATGAGGGAGGTGGACACGAAGAACTAGATTACGTTGGCCCACAAACACCTGGACAAGTGACCATCCAGAACAAATGACCGCTTCTCTCACATATCCCATGAGCAAGGTGTTTATGTGATACTTGGAGAAATATGTTGTTGTCCTCGTGGATGACATACTTATTTACCCAATGAGAGAAAGGAACACCTTAGTCCTATTTTGATAAGCCCCAGAAACACCAACTGCCATGCTCCTCAAGTGTAAGGTTATACCTTGAAGAAGTTGGACTCCTTTAAGCACTCTCCCTGCAGTAGAAGGCATTCTTACCCAATCAAGATGAAGAACCACTACGGTGGGAAGCCATGATGAAGAAGAAGAAGCAAGGGAAGTCAACCTCCACTCCTTTGTCGGCTACATCAGCTAGACTATGTCAAGGAGCACCGACATTCAAGCATGATAAAGCCCTTGGACATCAAGATAAATTAAAGGGCCCCTTGTTTTAGATGGTCACCTATCAGTTCCTGACTCGGAAGGAACCGAGAAGTTAATAGCACCCCTCACTCCACCACCTGATAGAGTAAGACGGGCATGACTCCCTACTCTTTCAGAACCAAGAATTGATTGGGACAACTGTCATAACTTCGTTACTATCCCCTCTTTTTGGTCCAATCAAGGATGTGAATCCTAACTGGATCATGGTGAAACCCCTGTCAAAGGTGGTTCACCCCACTTGCCAAGCCTCAGACCTTGGGGATTGGATGGCTGATCTATACTTTTGGGCAGCGAGCTCATCTAGCCCCCCCTCAAAAACTTTCCTAGGTGGTAGAACCCATTTTAACACAAAGTCTCTAAACTTAGTATTAGGGATGAGACTCAACCTAGACTTTTCCACAAGTGGCTACGAAGAGGCTAGAAGACCAAGCATTCGAAGACACGCCAGATACGTGCGTCCGTGACGACGAAGACAAATGAGCAAAGATGACTGAAGAACGTACTTCGACAACTCCGTCAAGTGGAAGATCTCGACAAGAAGCCTACGTTGACACGCCTCAACACTCTCAAGGATAAAGACCACCAACAACTAAAGGTCACCCGCCTTAAGGGAAGCAAGGACTTCCGCGTCGATGAGAAGCTAAACCAAGACTCGACCCTTCTATTCTAGCTCGAGACATCCAGATATCACAAACCAACATGAGTAACCCGAGGACAAGCATGAGACACACTACTTTGCCACGTATGCCGACTTTAGAGTACACACGCAAGCCAAACCCTTGCCCAAACCTTGTTCACCTTTAGGCAAGATTAGCATATTGCAAGAACCCCGTTCACCCTCAGATGAAGCCTATGATGCACTCAAAGGTGTATCATCAAGCACTTCAAGAACCAGTGGAGCAATCACACGAGAGAAGAAGCCACATGGGAACGTAAAGACTACCTCAGACCCAAATTTCTATATCTCTTCAACGCCTAGCCTAGGAATCTCCGGGACGAGATTCTTGTAAGGGGGGTAGGTCTGTCGCACTCTGTGTTTTGCCTCTTCTGACTAAGTTAACATAGCTCAAAAATTAGGGCCAACAAAAACTTATTGTGTGCATGTGATGCTTGACTTGATTGATATTTGCTTGTGTTCTAAATTCATGAAATTCCTCCTCCTCTTTAGACTCATCTACTTGATCCAAATCTTTGCCCAATGATAATGCCATGTGTATAGGACATAAAACTATTTTCATAAAATATTATTTTGTCCAAAAAGCAATTATTTAATTTAGGTTTTCAAAAACCACTGAATTGAGGTTTGTACTACAAGTCCTCAAATTAGGGTGAATGTTTTGCCCCAAAGACTTTATTTGGAACATATCATATATAAGACTCCCCAAACCACCAAATATTATTTTTAAAGATTATTTTCATATTTTATTTAAAGGCTTTTTCTTAAGGCCAGAAATGCTCTTTTAGAGGGAAAAATTATTTTAGTGCTTTCAAAATATTTGAGAAAATTTAGGGGAACTCAGTGGACATATATTTTCCATATATCATAGTTTCAACACATGGTCATGTTCAAAATATTGGACAAAACCCTTTCTGGATATTTCAAGTATTTGAAATATTTCTATAAGATATAGTCCCAAATAAATCCAGTAAAATTCTAGCAAGTCACAGATGCCATATTTGATGACCTTGCCAAGTTTCATCTCAATCCCAATCATTTTGGTTCACCAAAATATCACAAAACCCATTATGTCCATAACCAAATTTGAACAACTTTGCATTGTCATGATTCTTCTTTTGATCCCAAACTTTGTGGGCATGCTCTAATACCAAAATAGTTCCAGCACACCAAGTGGTGCATTAAGGAGAATAAGCTTTGCTTGACCAGATCTAATGAAACCCATTTCTGCCCGTTTCTAGGGTTTACCAAGTTTGCATTGTCAACTTTCTTCGAATGAGCTGAAAACTTGTGATCAGGACCAATTGGACTTACCATTTACCCCTAGTAAATCTCAAGGCTATAGGATTCCTCTGCCAAGCCCAAACACAGCACAAACACCTTCTGCCATAAACTAGTGGACAAGCTAAGTTGACCCAAAAAGATCCTCCGTGCTATCAAATTTTTACCACAACATGTACTAGCCCTCTTCTACCTCCAGTAACTTTTCTACGGCCTTTGCTCAATTATTTGGGGGATAACTCCCTCACTTTCCCTCTCTTTTCACCCTGGTAGCACCTTTCCTTCCCCCTCTCCTTCCATTGTGTATTGATGATTGCCCCCAAACTCTCCCACAACTTCACTTGCATGTTAATGGATCTAACCACACCCAAATATGGTATGCTCATGTGGAAGATATGAGCAGTTCATCTAAACCTAGATTTTGGCTGCAAATGTAGCCTTGAACTACAAGTACCCTGTAGACTTATCTCCCTAAGCTGAAAATTGGTGAGCATCTCCTCCTTCCATGCCTAAGACCACCAGGCAACCTTTTACCTCATATACTCTTAGTAAAAGCCCCTGACATAGCTCCCAAGTTTGTTGCTGCAAACATACCTGAAGTAAAAAACCAACCCCACCCAGCTCCATATGGATCCAAGTTTCACCAGAGACCTTTTCCATGCGTGCCTCACACGCCAGACATATTTTGCCGACGAAAAAGCCACCCTGGAGAGGCCATGACCACGCTGTTGACATGCAGTAACGGCACTCTACCGACAAGGCTTGTCATGTAGCTCTCGTCTAGCTCTAGTTGAGCACTGCAGCGCGCCAGGGGATCCCTCTCATCCTCGCACGCCACTCCCCGATGCCCAGAATCCTACAACGCCACTCTGGCACGCGTGCTCGCCGCGCCCGAGGGCATCCGAGGCACACCCGAGCTCCACCTGGTCGCCACCGCCTAGAGACCTCTCCCCGAGCCCCCCTCTTGACGCCTCTCACTCTCTCTCCCTCCCGAGAACCTCCCATGCCTTCCCATTCATCCTCCCGTGCCCTCCTCCTCCTCCTACAGCCAGAGAAGCCCGCCTCGGCCTCGCTCAAATTCGTGCTTCCCCGAGCCCCTCCCCTCCGTTGCGCAGCACCGGGGCACTCCCCTCATCGCCACCAACTTCCCCATGCTCTTATTCTGTCTCGCGGTGGACGGAACACCACTCCCCGAGGCCGCCCGTCATCGGCCTCCGCCACAACCGAAGCCGCGCTCACTCCGGCGCTCCCCGACAGGAATGGACCCCCAGATAGGTGCGGGTCTCTTCCCTGAGCACGCCGGCGTCCGAAGCTTGGCCGGACATGGCCCGAGCCGCCGGGCGCTCTGCCTCGCCTACTCTATCCCCCTGCTTGAGTGGGAGGAAGAGGAAGGACCCGGCAGGCAGGCCCTGCGAGTCAGCGACCCAGTAGCTGGGCCCCGCTGTTTAAGTGGAAGCGCCCCAACTGGGTGATGCCTCCACCCGGGGAAGGCGTATTTCCCTCGACGGGCGCCAGCGACGTCACCGCTCCCCCACCCGACCGAGCCACTGGGCCGGCCCACTTCCTCTCCAGCGCCCTGGGTGCATTATAGCCCATTCGGTATAATCCTTTTTCTTTTTTTATTTCTTCAGAGACTAAATAATACATAGAATATTCATTTGACTTCCAAATTTAATGATTCAAATTCGTACAATCTTATAAAAATCCCAGCTATCATTTGGCATAACTTTCGTAAATTTTCACCTCAAGATTTTGCCCTGTTCAAATGTAAACTCAAATTTGAACCTCCTAAAGGCCCCATTGCAAAATTCCTAGAACATCCAAATCAACTCCAAATGGAGTGATTCCAATTTCTAGGTGCTCTAAAAATCATGCCCTGTTTATTCAGCCATGGTTAATATTTTTTCCATGTGTTTTCTCTGTTGTACCTAATAAAGGCCCCACTTTCCATTTATTTCATCCTAGGAAAATCATAGGAAATTCATTCCAACTCCAAATCCACTGAAACCACTTTTAAATTCTTCTAAAATCATGCCCTATTTAATGAGTGCCCCCACTCGTTTTTATAAAAATATTTTCTGTAGACTTCTTATAGGATCATGATTTCCTCCATTTCTACCATTCAAAAAGACTCATTGATCCAACTCAAGTAGAGCCACTTTAGGTATTTTTCTTATGACCAGAGATGTCCAAGAAAAATAAAATTCCTATTTATAGAGCATTTTTATATCTCTGCTTGTTGTGTTGCTTATTATGGTTGTTTCTGGCGGTAGTTGATGAAGTAGACGGAGTGCTCAGAGTTTGACAAGAAGCATGTGAAGACCTCGAAGACTTTGCTGAGCCAGGCAAGCAACCCCTTGACCATGTGTCAGAAACCCTTTTTAAGCATGTCGTATAGCACTTTATTTTTGATGTATTGATCATGATGATATGGTGCACACTTTGGTGGATACCTCTATTACTTTCCCTCATTGATACTTGCATGACATGACTCTACTTATGCTTAGAGTTGTGTGGGTGGGGAAGTAGATAGGATGCCAGTAGATGCGATGCAAGTGGGACGGGAACATGCATGGTGTTGAAAGAAAAGTGTTTTCAAAGACTTTTCGAAAACCCCGTCGGGTGCCACTAATGCCCGAGGGAGATAATGATGAGCTAGGTGACCACTTGAGGAAGAAGTGGTGTAACGGAGCAAGATGTGTGTGGGTGTTTTCAAAAACGGATTAGATTTAAGATTTGTCGACTATTCCCAACCTTGCATGTACAACCACGATACCCCTTATGGGATGGGGTTTTGTTGATTACTTTGCTCGGTGCTAGCAGAGAGCCCGCATAACTAGTGGCGAGAGAGCTAGAGTTACTCTCTCGATACGCGGTCGTGCCAGGTAGGGCAACCATGGGCATTTTTTAGAGGCATCGGGCACACCGTTGCGTCCATTCATGGATGGTACTACGTTGAGCAAGGCTCGTGTTTGTACATCATGAAGACGTGGGCCAACGAGTGTACTCTTCGTTTAGTGTCGTCAAGGGAAAGGCATTGTTCGGGTGCTTACCTCGGGTATGTAATATACCGCGAGTCGTGGATGACACGGAAGTTCCCTTAGTCTTGTGGGTAAAGTGTGCAACCTCTGCACAGTGTAAAACTATTCGAATAGCCGTGTTCACAGTCGAGGACAGTTGGGTGGTGCTGCTTAAACTACATCCAGATGTTTTCCCAAAACTTGGTGTGTGTGTGTGTGTGTGTGTTTGTGTGTGTGTGACAAGGAGGTACTTGAGCTAAGTCAGATGACTTGTTGAAATGACTGAACATGTGATGTTCAAACCTTGCTTACATTGATATCTGTAACCTGTTCATATGGTATCTACAACCTGTTGATGCATAATTGATATAGATGGGAGGACATGATATTGCACTCAAAACTAGCTTTCAGCGAAACTACCTACTTAGTGATATACCATGCATTGTTTTACCTTGTCCAAACATGGGTTGCTTGCGAGTACATTCAAAGTACTCATTGGCTTGCCATTGGTTATTTTATTGACCAGGCATGAAAGAACAGGATACGATGACGAGTACCTTGGTGACGAACATGCGAGCTAGGATGCTTCCCAGCCAGAATCCCTGTATGGTTAAGGCAGATGTCATGGGGTCACGCTATCATTGAGGATTTCCGCTGCGAGTTTATGAAGACTTGGCCGAAAGGCCATATTTGAGTAAAACGGTATGTAATGGATGTAAGACTATTGTTATTCAATTTCTGTGTATTCAGTGAGCATTGATCTTTGGGATCACTGTGCACGTACATTCGATGATCATGACTTATGAGTCAGGGTCCCCACATGCCCGCTTCGAGTCGCTCCACGACCTTGGTGACAAAGTCGAGGTAGCCGGCGTCATCAGGCACCAGGGGTTGGAGACGTCCTCCTTGCATATGGAGCCCAGGGCGCACCGAGACCGCAGCTCGAGGCCATGGAACATCTGGGAGCGCATGTGCTGCCGCCCCCGGGCCCGGTCCGCTTCGTCCATCGCCTGCTCTACGAGGGACATAATGCCCCCCACCTGCTCCTGGAGTGACGCCAGTTCGGCCTCAGCGATAGCTTGGGCTTTCAGCGCAGCCTCCCGTCGCCCTTCTGCCTCGGTCAGCGCCTTCTTGAGGCCGTCTATCTCGTCCTGCAGCTCCCTGCACCGCGTCTTGACGCGACCCTCTTGCAGCCTCAACTTATCACTATAATCTTTGGCGAAGGCCATGTGGGCTTGCGCGACCCTTAAGTCAGCATCTCCTTGGGCCTTCTTCTCCTTAGCCGCCAGGTTGGCATTGGCCTTCTCCATGCGCTGGTTATATGAAGCCAGGGCGGTGGTCACATCACGATCCAACGTCTCCAGCCGCTCGCGCTCTAAGATCAGCTCCGATGATGAGAGGGCGAGTTCCTATTCGAGGGCCTAGAGGTTTCCCTCGCGCGCCTCCAGCCCCTCATCCTGGGAGGAGAGGGCGTCTTTCCGTGCCTGGAGTTGCCGCTCCAGGACGGTGCTCGAGGGAAGGAGCTCCCGCTCGCGGGCCTCTACTACTTCGCGATGTCGGTCCGCTTTTGCAGCCTCCCGAAGGGCACGATCGCGCGCCTCCTCCGCCTCGGCAGCGGATCTTTCACCCTTTGAACATGCTGCTTTGTGCTAATGGCGGCTTAGCTTGACGGCAACCTCAAGTTGATGCCACCTGTGAGCCAAGCACAACCGCTCCTCGGCGAAACGCGCTTCAGCGTCCTAGAGCTCCACCCCGAGATGGCCCAGCATGCCCATCGCGTTCTGCAAAAGGCCATGCCAGATCGCGGTCCAGGAGCTCACGAGCGCGAGAGCCCAGTCCGGGTTAGGCCCCACGCCTTCGCCCGACAATAGAAAGGGGTAGTATTAAGGAGCGTGGTCTATCGAGATGCAAATGGGTGACACGAGTTTTTTAGCGAGTTCGGGCCTCTCACGGTGGAGATAGCAGCCCTACGTCTCTTGCTCTGGAGAGGCTTTGTTTTATGTGTCATGAACCTGGAGTTACATGAGTATTTGGGAGAGAGAGGGGAGAATGGATCTCCATGCCTGAGCTAAGTCCTTAGACTAATGGCGAGAGAGCCAAGGGCGAAGAATGAGCCCCGGGGGGAGAACAAGCTAGCCCTGAGCTATGTTGAGGGGCTGGATTATATAGAGTGCACCACCCCCTCACCTCTTATGTTACAAGATGGAGCATTGATGCCATAATGTCAGCCAACTGCAGAACCTTCTCTATGCTTCGACTGCCTTGCCGACTATTGGTCCTCGCATATCCGAGTGAGTCATACGGCCGAGTGGTTGACTGTCATCTGAGATGATGGAAAGTACTTGTCCAAGTGGATAGTATGTATGTATTTATCTGGACCCACTTGATGTGTGGACCCCGTGCTATTATGGTATTTCGACCCTTCATGGGCCTACCTATTATGTATATCCCCAACACCAGTCGTTGAGGCCTGGGGGGCTCCGGCGTCGTCCGTCAAAGGTAGAGGGCTGCCAGACGCCCGCCCCGTCCCTCCAAGCTAGGGTGATTCACGCCGCGAGTCCGGGACCCTGTTTGAGATGGCCGGGCCCCCCGAGGCCGCCCCCGGCGTTGGACTGAGCGGTCGTGGTGGTCAACAACTCCTCTTTCAGCGACTCGACGCCCGCCTCGGCAGCAGGCACTCCGGAAGGTGGAGAATGGTCTCCAAGGCACCCTCGGAGGGTTTGCTGATGCACTCGCGCGAGCGGAGCCCCCCTCGGGGGCCATGGGGTGAGATATCACCCCGTGTACCGCGCTCCCGACAGGCAGTGGTGAGACTGCCCTTTGCCCGGGCACATTTTCTGTGCCTCGACGGAGCACGTCCTTCCCGCATTCCTCGGCCAGATCATGCGGCGAGGTAGTATCCGCCGGTCTCGGAGGCTCCTTAGCCTTTTTGCTTGAAGAAGACCTGCATGGAGGAAAGGGTCAGATACCCCAGGCACGCTGAAGCAAGCAGGGTGGAGGCGCGATGCTTACTCATTCTTGGCGGTCCATTTCCTTTTCTTCAACACCCTTGGCAGTGCACTGGTGCTGCTCTCTGGCCAGGTTTTACTCTCGCGGACGGCACCGGGAGGTGGTCCCGTAGCCTCAGTGCCGTCCCTTGCTTCCCTCGCGAGGGGGGTGTGGGGTTCGCGTATATCACCCTCCTTGGGGTAGTGCGACCCGGGGACCTCCGTCCTGGGGCTCTCCATGCCACTCGTCGCACCGGTGGAGGCAACCATGCTCTCGAGCAGGGCGGTGGTGCTGGCGCCCGCAGGCGCAGAGAGGAATTGACGGCAGGCCAGCTGAGACGAGAAGCTCCCGCCTCCCATTGCTTCGGTTGTGGGCTTCAAGCCCCCTAGGCCCCTTGGCTGAGGGGTCACCAGTAAAGGATTGTCCTGAGGCCCCTCGTGGCCCTCCGGGAGGAGCCCCCATTGACCAAAATGGGGCATTCCCTTAGCTAAGGCCTCCTTGTTTGTATAGTAGTAGAGGGGAAGCCCCTCCTGGGGAAGTTCGCCAGCCTCTTCGCGAGTCAAGATTTTGAGCACCCCGGTTAGCATGTTGGGCGGCAGGCGGCCTGCGCGGAGCCGCATGGCGTCCCCCGGACCAGTAAAAGCCCACATCGGGCGAGAATGGCGCTGAACGGGGGCGATCCGCCCTTTGAGGAATTCCCTCACGACCATCATTGCCGTCACACCCGCTCCCCTTCGGACGGCCAGAATCTTCATCACACACCATAGCCTCGGGTCATCGAGCCTCTCGTGCCACCATCCGTAGCTCGGCACCGCTGGGGACGACGGAGTCAACAACAGGGAATTGTACTGGGCCGCGTCCACATACAACCAATTCTTCCTGAAGCCCCCCGCTTCATGGTTGATCTCCATGTCAATGCATTCACCTGCCATCTCGTCCATGGTGTGGAGTGACACGCACCCAGAGCATTGGCTGGCAGTGGTTAGCCGAAGGCGGAAGAAATGCCGAAGCAGCGCCACCGAGGGGGTTATGCCGAGGAAGGCCTCGCATAGGAAGGCAAAGGCTGAGAGGAGGACCATGGATTTCGGCTCGAAGTGCAGCGCATGAATCTGGCAATGCGAGAGCACGGCATTGAAGAAATCCGAGAATGAGGGCAGTAAACCGGAGAAGAGTGCGGGAAGGTGAATGATGATTGTGGTGGCATCCAGCTCAGCAAGAGGTCGCGAGGCCGGCCAGATCTTGGTCGGCCCCCACTCATTGGAATCGGCTACGGTAATCGGGAGGACCTTGTCAAGCCCTTCGAGATTGAGCACCGTGGACTTGCCCAGGGCAGGCTCCAGCACCGCCCGTTCGTTCTTCGCCGTCGTCGCCCTGATTTTCCTGCTAGGGGGCGCCATGGCAACGTGGCGGGATGGAAGGCGGCGGAGGCGTGATGAAAGAGTGGCAGTCTTGCGTGTGAAGGAAGGCGCAGAAGGACGGATGCAAGGCAAGGAAGAGAAATGATGGTCCCGCGCCGCGCGCAGGCTTTATGTCAGCTTGGGCAGTTGTCGAGGCATCGTGGGGAAGTGAGGCCATCCCACACCCAGTCATGCACCACGCACTACGCATGGCCCACACGCGGTGGGGGCCCGTACTGTTTTGCCCTTCCAACTGATGGAATTGTGCACGCCGTAGGCCCGGGGGCTACTGTCGGGCCCATGGGATTGGGGGTACCCAGACTCGTCTGCATGCGGCCCGAGACGCGGCGCTCGCCTGCGTCCAACACGGCGCACCGTTGGGCTTCACGAGCTAGACCCTCGTGAGGGTCTCCGCCTCGCGAGGCACACGTAAGCAAGTATCGACAAGAGCCTCGCGAAGCCCCCCTCGTGAGGTCGCCTACCGAGGCCGCCCCCGGGCCTTCGCGGGGTGGACTAATCAAGGGTGGCCCGCCGGGGTCGCGCTGGCCTGCACCTTCACATGAGTGACGCGCGCCACACCAAGTTGAGCCAGGAGTCGTGCCAGCAGGCACGAGTGAGGTGTATTTCCTCTTCTGTGCTAAGGGAGCAGGGCCAGCTCGCGCGCTCCCAAAGGAATCCTCAAAGGTTTCCTGTTTGGTGCAAGAAGACCAAGGCTGGGGGCTCGCTAGGACGGAGGTCATCCCCAAGCCCACCAGCATGTCACGGGAGGAGGCTTTTTGCAGGCAAAGACTACTTTTGTCAGGATAAGCTGCGGTTGTGTCCCCTTTTAAACTGGCCGTTGTGGCAACCCTTCTCGCCTTGTGTTTTTGGGGGATGTGGACCGGGGCTAGTATAAGATAGGACAGGCTGCCGCCGTAGAGCGGGATCGACCCCAGTTAGCCAGAACCTACCTTTGCACTCGCTTTGATCCTCAAGCAATCCAAACAAGCAGGAGTAGGCTTTTACACCGCAAGGTGGCCCGAACCTGGTTAAACTGCCGTGTCCACAGTTCTTCTTCCTTAGCTCGAGCACGCCGGAGAGTTGCCGTGAGGTTGCGAGGTAGAGTAGGGCTGGAGAACCAGCGCATCCCAGAGTTCGAACTTCTTTGGGTCCCCAGAGCCCCGATTCCGACACGCATGCTCAGTGGTTGCGGATACCCCATGCTCAAACATGGCAAACTTTTGACAATGAGGTCGCTTTTCAGCGATACCAACGTCAGGCTAACCCGTGTACATCATGGCAGCATTTTTTGTCACCTCATGAGGGCGCTTTTTAGCAGCATCAACCTCAAGCTGGCCCATGTCCAACACGACAGCATTTTCTGTCATCTTTTCTGTTTGTAAGGAACCCGCTTCATGCATTAGTAAAACTTATTTCCTCGAGAACTCCTGTGTGCTTGCAGCTAATCGGGCCTTAGAAAGGGCGTGTGCTTGCAGTCTCCCCCATGTCTATCACGCGAGTGGGGGCGGGGCACGGTGTCTGTGCTCGAGTCAGTCCCTGCAGCACTGCAAAACCCAAGCGACTGAGCTCTGGCTCTGTCACACCCTGTGTTGTATCACTTTGCTATGCTAAGGTTTTCAAAATTTGGACCCATTTAAAACTTTTGCTTGCTTGTGATGATTGACTTGAGTGCTTTTTTCTTGAATGTTTGATTGTGCTTTAATTCACAAAAATTCTTCTTCTCTCTATGATCATCTTCTTGATCCAAAACCCTTGCCCAGTGATCATGCCATGTGTATAGTACCTAAAACTATTTTTATCAAATATTATTTTGGCCAAAAAGCATTTATTCAAATTAGGCTTTATAAAACCCCTGAATTGAGGTTTGTACTACAAGTCCGCAAATTGGGTGGTATGTTTTGCACCAAAGAGTTTATTTGGAACCCACTATATATAAGACTTCCCAAATCCACCAAATATTAATTTTAAAGATTATTTTCCTATTTTATTGAAATGCTTTTATTTAAGGCCGGAAATGATATTTCATAGGGAAAAAAATATTTTTATGCTTTCAAAATATTTGAGAAAATTTAGGGAAACTCAGTGGACATATATTTTCCATATATATGAGTTTCAACACATGGTCATGTTCAAAATATTGGACAAAACCCTTTCTGTCTGTTTCAAGCTTTTGAAATATTTCTATAGGAAATATTCTCAAATAAATCCATGAAAATTCTAGCAAATCACACATGCCATATGTGATGATCTTGCAAAGTTTTATCTGAATCCCAATTGTTTTGCTTCACCAAAATATCCCAAAACCCTCTCTGTCCAGAATCAAATTTGAGCAACTTTGTATTGCCAAGTATTTCCAATTGATCTCAAACTTTGTGGGCATGATCTAATACCTAAATAAGGCTACTACACTAAGTGGTACATTTAGGAGAATAGAATTGCATGCCTGGATCTGCAGAAACCTGATTCTGTTGAATTCTATGGTTTACCAAGTTTATATTATCAACTTTCTTCAAATGACCTCAAACTTGGTGGTCCACTCAATTTTTACCCACCATTTCATCCTGTTAAGTTTCATCCCCAGTAGATGAGCTTAGCAAGCCCAAACACTAATCAAACACCTTGTAGTGGGAAGCAAAGATCAATGATTGGACCCCTTCCCTTGTTCTCCTTGAGCCCCAATTTTTACCACAGCACCAGCAAACCCCCTCTCACCTCCAGTAAGTTTCCTGGCGCAAGAGTCCATAATTCCATGGGGGTAAAAGACCCATTTCCCTCTCTGGACAGCCACATTTCTTACTTCTCGCACTGCTCTCTCTCACTCAATGACTTTCCAGAGCATCCAAAGCTCCTTTGCAGCACTTTATTCCCCCTGAGGTGCATGGACATAAGTGGACACGCTAGAGAGCGTCAAAAGCTCTGGCATGCCGACCAAAAACGCGCTCTGGAGCGCGCTACAGGACGGCCGAGCGTTGATGACGCGCCCTGTCCATACTCCCGACCACCTCGAGCCTCCCCCTCGCGCCAGTCGATGCGCCTCGACGTCCGCAACACGCTACGCCCCTATTCCCCTCCTCTCTCTCTCTCTCTCTCTCTCTCTCTCTCTCCCTGCAATGGCTCTCCACACGCGCGCCGCGGCCTCCCCTTTCGACCAAGCGCGGGCCTCATACGCGCGCATACTCCCGCCTCCCCTCTTGCTTCCTCTTGTCGTGGACGAGCCCCAGGTGGACCGCAGACCCACCAGCTCCTCCTCCCGTGGCCTCTCGCCTCGGCCCCGAGCTCGCCAGAGCACCCGAGCTCGGTGGACTTGCGCCCACCTATATAAGGCCGCCCCGGGCTTCTCTCTCCCTTCCGCTAACCCTCTCCCACTCCCAATCGAACCCCTGCTCCACCCAAGTAACCTCCCGAAGCACTAGTGCTCGGGATCGACCGAGGCGCCACTGCGTCGGGGCTCCGTTGATCTCGGAATACCGGCCCGCTCCGGCCTCCCTTTCTTCTCCATTGTGACCGCAACAAGCCCCTGGTCCTTTCCCCCCTCCTCTCTAGTCTGTTTGCTGCGAGAAACATCGACGACGATGGCAACCTCTTCCGGAATCCCCTCCACCGGGGCTACCTCGTCGCCGGCGACCCCCTTCTCTCCGGCGACCCACTCCACCTCCACCCGAATGGGACGACGCCCTGAGTCCATTCCAACACTCACCGTGCCCTCCTTCACCGCCAGTGAGCATCACCGCATCCCTGTCGAGAGGAAGGAGATGACAGGTGGGCTCCACCTGTCATCCTCTCCTCCCTCTCCCCCCCCCTCTGTGTGGCTGCCCGGCGGGCCCCGCCCGTCAGATTTGAACCTGGCACGCGCGGGGGCACCGATTCGCCTGGGCTGGCTGGCTGCTGGGCCGGCCCAGCTACGGCCAGATCTGGCCCAGGGCACTGTGGCCCTTTTTATTTTTCCTTTTCTTCCGTTTTCCAAAAGTTCCACAGGATTTAATCTTTTTCCAAATCCAATAATTCTTCCACCATAAATCTTGAAATATTTTGTAGTATTTAATAATTCCAATTGTGAATTTTTTTTCAAAACATTTTATGTACTGGATTTATTTAAAATAGTTTTCAAAATCTTTTTCACCTCAAACCAGAGACAATTATTTTTAGTTTCTATTGTAGTATTTTACAGAGTAGGGTAACATTTTAGAAGTAGATTTTGTGCTCTGTTTTTGTGGTGATTCTTATTTTTACCCGTTAATATTGCAACGATAGATTGTGTTGTTGACGAGGGAGTTGGACCAGAAGACTTTGAAGACCCCGAAGACATTGTTGAGCCAGGCAAGCAGCCCCTTGACCATGCCCAAGAAACTTTTTCATCCATGTCATATAGCACATTATGTTTCTATGAATTGATCATGATGATGTGGTAACCACTTCGGTGGATGCCTTCTTACGTTCTCATTGATACTTGCATCGTGCATGGCCCTACATCCTTATGAGGGTTATGTGGGTGGGAGTACTTAGGTTGCTAAAGTTGATGCTACGCAAATGGGATGGGAATATGCATGGTGTCGGAAAGGAAATGCTTTCAAAGACTTTTTGAAAACCCCGTCGGGTGCCACTAATGCCCGAGAGTGATGATGATGAGCTAGGTAACCACTTGATAAAGAAGTGGTGTGCCGGAGCAAGTGCGTGTGTTGGTTTTTCGAAAACGGATTGGTGTGAGTTGCAACAATTATACCAACCTTACATGTACAATCAATACCCCTTATGGGACGGGGCTTTGATGATTACTTTGGTAGGTACTCGCACTGAGCCCGCATTACTAGTGGCGGGAGTGGCGTGGTCACTCTCGATACGGGGTCGTACCGAAATGGACGATCATAGGCTGTTTTCACACACACCGGGCACACCGTTGTGTGCCCTCTTGGATGATACGTGCGATGTATATCTTCAGGGATGGCACCAACGAGTGGACTCTTTGTTTAGTATCGCCGGGGGAAAGGCAATGTTCGGGTACTTACCTCGGGTATGAACAATACCGCGAGTCGTGGCTTGACACGGAAGTTTCCCGAGTCTTCTGGGTAAACTGTGCAACCTCTGTAGAGTGTAAAACTATTCGAATCGCCATGTCCACGGTCAAGGACAGTTGGATGACCGCTCTTGGGCTGCGTCCGATGTTTTCACCAACTTGGCGTGTGAGTGAGAAAGATGGAATACTTAGTGCTATATCATGCATTGTCATACCTTGTTCCAAAATATGGGTTGCTTGCGAGTACATTCAAAGTACTCATTGGCTTGCCACTAGTCATTTAATTGGCCAGGCATGGAAGAGCAGGAATATGGTGAAAATTTCGTTGGTGACGAACATGCGAACTAGGATACTTCCCACTCAGAATGCCCGTAGGGTTAAGGCAGATGGCATGGGTTCACGCTTTCGTTCAAGATTTCCGCTGCTAGTTATGTTTAGTGTTTGGCCTTCATGGCTCTATCTATGTAAGACTTGACCTTGATGGTATTTATTTGTGTAAGACGGTATGTATGGATGTAAGACTCTTGTTATGCAGCTTCTGTGTGTTCAGTGAGCATTGATCTCTGGTATCACTGTACACGTGCATTCGGTGATCACAACTTATGAGTCGGGGTCCCCACAGAGCTTGTATCAGAGCCATCCTGACTGTAGGAAGACTTAGTTAGCATGGACATTAGTTAGGACGAAACCATTTTCAAAACTATGCCTAATACCTACACTTAGGAGTTTTTGCACTTTTTACCTTTTCTAAGTCTACTTTCAAAACTCTACTGACTCCTCTCCCCTAAACCTTGTAGATGGCCGTCGTACCCAAAGCCCTCCTAGCATCCGGCTTTCCCCTACTCCTTGAGGACAGCCTGGAGAAGTGCCAGTATCGCCGACCACCCATTTTCCTCTACCACGAGCACTGGGTCGATGCCGTCACGAAGGAGTACCACGTTGATGTGGTCGTGAAGGCAAACAATTCCCCGACTAGTTGGTTCTTTGAAGGACCACACATGGAGACCCTGGCGCTCGCAGTCGAGACGGCTGCACGCAAGGCACTTATCCACCTTCGAGACATCATTCCAGAGATGGCTGACGAGCCAGCCACTCGCCACCTCCCTTTAAAGAATGATGAGAATGGCGAGAGTTGGACGTTGATTCCATCCAAGGAGGATGGGATGCCACTCAGGTTCCAAACCTACTTCAGCCTCTCCTACTTAAACCTGATTAAGGAGTCCGTGAAGCTCCACGAGGAACTTCACCACACCTGGGAGCTACTCCGTCAAGCCAAGATGAGGCCAGACAAGATCAAGAAGGTTGGAGCCCCTGAGGGACGACCAGCTATCACTTACAGAGGAGGAGTACCCCCAGCTAGAGGTGCAACCACACGTCGTCGTCGCATGAGTGCGAAGGAGTATCGTGAGCTCTTCGCCGCACCACCGGCGAAGTGCTATCAGGATGGATCTCCTCGTTCTCCGAACCCCTCGGCCGGAGACGATGCTCGTATGGATGATGATCAGGAAGAAGATCCCGAGGAGTGTGAGTACGAGACCGAGCACTCCACCACTTGAGTCCGAGAACCCCTGGGGTAGGATTAATCATGTACCCCTTATGCGAAGTCGAGTCCCTGTAATGGTTCATATGAAACCATGTGTGCTTGTTGTTTGCTTTTGTTGTTTGTGTTCGGATGAAAGTCATGCTTTTGTCTTAGGCAGCATGTAAGCGACTCCATCCCCTATCTTATCTTAATATAACATGTTTGGTCCTTCGACCTATGTTTGATCACACTTGCACTATACCAACCCCCTTAGGTGTGCTTTCTCTATTGCTACTTTCCATCTCGTCTATCCCAGTTATTTGACTTGGCTGCTCCAAATAGGATGGTGACTGCAACCTGCAACAGCTCCTTCACCCACCCTGAAGCCGGCAACTCCAGCTAGCAACAGGGAGGTGGTGGGGCTGCTCACACTGGAGATCACCCGGAGCAGCCACATGGCGACATTCCCCCACCACCACCTCCACCAGAGAACATGACCATAGCTCAGTTTCTCCAAGAACTCCGGGAGGAATGCCAGGCCAACTCTGCCGCTATCCAGCAGATGGCTCATGTCCTTGTGAACAACCAGCAGCAAGGCAGGAACGGCAATGGCCGCTCCACTCTGTCTGAGTTCATGAGGAATTCACCCCCAACCTTCATCGAGACTGTTGAACCCCTGGATGCTGATGAATGGATCCGCACCATCGAGGACCTCCTTGCACTGGTCAACTGCAACGAGGATCGTGAGAAGGTGCTTTATGCCTCTCACTGCCTCGGAGGTACCGCCAGAGCTAGGTGGGATGGATTTGAGGTGATGCAAGGCGACCGCGTGATCACCTGGGCTGACTTCAAGGAAGCATTCCGCACCGCCCACATTCCTTCTGGGATCATGCCTATCAAGAAGAGAGAATTCCGAGCGCTGAAGCTAGGAAGTGGCTCTGTCAAGGAGTTGTCGGGGAACGGATGCTCGCGATCACCTATGGGACTAGAGGCCCCTTTGTGATTCGGCAAGGGGGGTCACGTTGCACAAAAAGCGGAGAGCATGAGACGGCATGACGATCAAGACGCTGGCATTTTACCCAGGTTCGTTCCGCTGCTAAGTGTAAAACCCTACTCCTGCTTTTGGTGGATTGATCAAAGGAACACGAAGAACACGCAGCGCTTAACCCCGGCAAGAGTTGCTGTCGGGGTGAGCTACTACACGAGTACAAGTGTCCAAAGGTCTCGAATCTTGGGCTAGGTTGCCTTGGGCCTCCTTTTATAGTGCAAGGGGCAACCACAATGGCAAAACAGTCATTATCTATCGAGTAGATAGCTTAGGAGAGCTATCATACCTAACTCTGGCATTTAGGACAAAATACCATGATTACTAGTCTAGGTGGCGCTCGGGGGTGCATCCCTGGCAAGCTCTTGCCACCGCTTATCTAGCCGTTGCTTAGGGTCTTGGCACGCTGCTGGATGGGTGTCAACTGGGTATAATTTTCCTTCCGGTGCGTCTCCACGTGCCTAGCGAGAGCCACTTAGCCGCTTGAGGGCTCGACACCGCATCGATAAGTGACTGGAGTAGCGATGCGGTGGAGCGATGGCTAGTTAGCTCGTGCTTGCCGGGGGACGGCTTGCCGGGTCTTCCTAAGATGTGCGCGCCTCGGTCCCCGGCAGGCTCCGGGGACGTGGCTGGCGCGCTTTGGGCCCCTCCTGGGCCGTTGTGCTAGTGTTACCGGCGCTTGCTTGGCCTTCTTCAGGTTGTTGCTACCGGATGCTGGTTCTTGAATGCTTGCTTGCTGGTGTGGTAGCTTTCCCAACGGGTTTTGCTACTACCGCATGTGCATAAGTCAAGGGCACTTTATACCCCTATTCTAGTGCACCGACAGGAGCCCCCGGGTCTGGCCCACACGTGCTTGCTTAGTGCCGTTGGGTCAGGCCAAAAATATATGCACAGGCGCACAATGTGAGGGGGTAACTGCCAATTTACTTGTCAGCACTATCCCACCACCTCAGGCCGTTTCCGCCACGCGCGCCGTATGCATAGCGAGGAGCTTGCGGTGGGCGCTCGTGACTTAAAGACCTGATCGTGGCAGAAACTGCAGCGCCATGTATTGGAGCAATGGGGCGGTTACCTGTTCGCCCGTGAGTCGTGGGTAGTGGGATTGGTGGAGATGGGAGGCCGCTCTGGAGCGGGGGAGAGCCAGCCCCCGTGCTCTCCCCTATAAATTAGGGGGTCACGGTGGCGATGCTCATCCAGGTCCATCTCCTCCTTTCTCCCAAGTCCAAACTGTTCGTCCTTCACTTCTGGTTCGTCTTTGGATGTGCTAGATCCTGCCATGATGCGGGGGAGAGGACGACTCTCAGCCTCCGCTGCGGCGATGAGAGCTTCCCTTCGTGATCGTGCCACTACTTCAGCCGTGGTGACGGGAGGCGGTTCCAGTTCGCGCGGCGGGAGGGCTGGAAGAGGCCGAGGCCAGCTCGAGAGTCATGGTCGGGGGAGGCAGAGCGCCATCCCAGACCCCCCACCGGTGGTGACTTCCTCCTTGGCGGCGGAGCACACTGAAAGTACGGCGTTGGAGTTTGTCATCGGACTGCGCGGACCTCCTCGTAGCCGCTTGCGGCTTCCTCGTCCCTTTGCCACGGTGATGGAGGTCCTTCTGCTCTTCGGACGCGTCCCTCTGGTCCTAGCGGGGAGACGGCGAATCCCATCCAGGCGCTCCTTTTGCCCTCTACTTCTTCTCCACCTAACTCCTAGGAGGAGAGGGACAAGAAAAGCATTACGGCGCACTTATCTTTTTGTAAGTCAAAAGATGTAGGCGTTCGCCAAGTTTTAGTTAATCGTAATGTAATTCTTATCCGATTTGTATCAACAAACGAATGAATGAATGTTACTTTATTTCCTTGAGTACTATACTCCCCCCTCTTTCTTTTGTTATTATTGTTTCAATGTGTTTGTTCTCGCCACACGTTACCGCCTTCCGGGTCACTTTTAACCGCGAGCGCCAGAAAGGGGAACGAGCCCCCGACAGCTGGCTGGTGTTGTTCTCCGGCAGTGGTCCTTATCTATATCGGCGTGGTCCCTCAGAGCTGATAAGTACCAGATCTGAGGAGCAGCTCGTCAAGACAAAGGTTTCTACCACGTGAGGGAACTCCACCGAACATGTTCGAAAAGAGGGTAAGGATTTCTTTTAGGGAGCATAAAACTTGGGATACGTGATTAGACTTATCTCGTTTTAGGCAGTATCCCCTTTCAGAGTATGCTGGGCCGCCATCCTCGTTCGTTCGTCCTCCTCCATATTTATCTAGTGCCAAAACACACAGGGCAAGAGGTCTCTATCCCTTGAGGAGAGAGTGCAACAACAAGGATTATAGACTCAACAAGTACTCTAGCAAATCTCTAGTAAATAGGCAATGATATTGCAATCATAAAGGATGCAGAATGATTGTGTGATGCAATGATATGTTTCAATGCCTAGTTATATTATTGTTGCTCAGGGTCTGCGTCTGGCTTTGTACAAAGGGTTACATGCAACTTCGGCAAGGCTTGTACAAAAGGTGGCTGCCGGGGACTACGCCCGGCAGCCGCGCCTTATGGGTAGAACTTATGAAGATGCTCAATATTCCATGAGTTAAGCACCTTGGTGCCATCTTCGGTCTCCACATGGACTGCGCCAGGTCTAGTGACTCGTGCTACCCGGTAAGGGCCTTCCCACTTCGGCGTCAACTTGTTGGTACCCTTGGCGGACTGAACACGCCTAAGGACAAGGTCGCCTTCCTCAAGGCTCCGGGCATGTACCCTACGGCTATGATAGCGGCACAGGGCTTGCTGGTAGCGTGCAGCATGCACAGCAGCCCGGAGACGATCTTCCTCGATGAGCGTGGCATCGTCATGCCGCAGCTGCTCTTGCTCTACTTCGTCGTAGGCAAGTACTCGAGGTGACCCGTATATGAGTTCCGTGGGGAGCACTGCTTCCTCCCCGTATACCAGGAAGAAGGGAGTCTGGCCGGTAGCTCAATTCGGTGTCGTTCTGAGGGACCAAAGAAGCACCGGCAGCTCATCTATCTAGCGCTTGGCGCTCTTCCGCAATCTATCAAAAGTTCTTGTCTTGAGACCTCGTAGCACTTCAGCATTCATCCTCTCGACTTGCCCGTTGCTCCTTGGATGGGCAATAGAGGCGAAGGAGACCTTGCTCCCAAGGCTTTGGATGTACTGCATGAAGGCGCGGCTCGTGAACTGGGTGCCGTTGTTGGTGATCACTCTGTTGGGTATTCCAAAATGACACACCAGCCTTTTCATGAACTTGATAGCTCACTGCGCGGTCACCTTCCTCACTGGCTCCACCTCAGGCCACTTTGTGAACTTCTCAATTGCCACGAACAAGAACTACAAGCCCCTAACAGCGCGGGGGAAGGGGCCCAAAATATCGAGCCCCCAGACCGAGAAGGCCCAGGATAAAGGGATCGTCTGGAGAGCTTGCGCTGGTTGATGGATGTTCTTGGAGTGGAATTGACAAGCTTCATACTTGGTGACCAATTCAGTTGCATCTTGGAGGGCAGTGGGCCAATAGAAACCCTACCCGAAGGCTTTTCTGGCAAGAGCTCTAGATCCAATGTGCGAGCCGCATACACCTCCGTGAATCTCCGCCAACAGCCTTAGTCCGTCCTCTCGGCAAATGCACTTCAATTTCATGTCGTTGGGTCTTTTTCTGTACAGAGTGTCATCGACAAACTGGTACATACTTGACCGACGGGCTACTTTCTCGGCCTCTTCTTGCTCTTCGGGGAGTTCTCCTGTTTGAAGGAAACGGACTATGTGTTGTGCCCAAGTTGGAGCCTGGGGCTCGACAACTAGGACTAAAGGCATCTCCTCATCCATGGGAGCACTTTTCTCAACCACGAGAACCTGGGGTTCCATAGGAGAAAGCTGCTCACCATGCGAAGCGAGACCTTCTCCGGTAGCTTCTCTATCAGCGGCTTCGGGAAGCTCTGCCGGGAAATGCTTGCCGGAGTTCAGTTTTCTTCTTTTCCTGGCCATCATTGAGGGGGATACTGAAGGTTGAGTGAGGTGAAGGATAAAGGTTAATGGTTCCACAGGGAGATTTTGCGCAGCGCACTTTGATAGATGATCAGTGATGGTATTTCTTGCACGGGGCACATGCTCTTCTTGCAATCCATCAAAGCGCTCCTCTAGTTTCCTCACTTCTTCCACGTATGCCTCCATCAACGGGCTCTGATCGTCTTTGTTGAATTGTTTCACCACGAGCTGCGAATCCCCTCGGATGATCAGTCTCTTGATTCCCAACTCCACCGCGATTCTGAGTCCGGCAAAGAGCCCCTCATATTCAGCGGTGTTGTTCGTAGCTTCCTCCCATGGAAAGTGCATCTGAACCACGTACTTGAGGTGTTCTCCGGTGGGGGCGACGAGGAGCACACCTACTCCGGCACCCTGAAGCGAGAAAGCACCGTCAAAGTACATGATCCAATCCTTGGGTGCTTCTTTGCCGGGGAGGACTGTCTCTGGGATCTCTTCATCAGGCGTGGGTGTCCATTCTGCAATGAATTCTGCCAACGCCCTGCTCTGAACTGTGGAAGTGCTCTCATACTTTAAACCAAAGATTGACAGCTCAAGGGCGAACTCAACTATCCTGCCATTGGCTTCGGGGTTCCTCAATATGCGTTGTAGCGGGAACCGAGTGACAACGGTGATCTCATGGGTTTGGAAGTAGTGGCGCAGTTTCCTCGAGGCCATGATGAGGCCGAAGATCAGCTTTTGCACTCCAGAGTACCTTGATCTAGCCCCGTGCAACAGGGAGCTGACAAAGTACACCAGCCACTGTACCACTTTCCTTTTTGCCACTTCTTTGGAACTGCCTTCGTCAGCTTGTTGAGATCCCTCTGGTTGTGAGTTGGGTCCTGCCGTAGGAGCTTCGGTTTTTGTCCCTGGCAGCATCGGCCACAGCGGCTACATCCCCATCTACTTCTCGCTGCGACACCAGCGCTGCACTAACCACTTGATTTGTTGCCGCCAGGTATAATAGCAACGGTTCTTGTGGTTTAGGAGCGACCAAGGTGGGAGCAGAAGAAGGGTAAGTTTTCAAATCTTGCAGTGCTGCTTCTGCTTCCGGGGTCCACTTTACCGGGCCTGCCTTCTTCGGGGTCTGGAAGAATGGCAGGGCGCGTTCGGCGGATTTAGAGATGAACCTACTTAGAGCGGCAACGCACCCGGTCAAACGTCTGATATCCTTGATGGTCTTGGGTGCGTGTATCTGTTCAATTTCCTTGATCTTGTATGGATTTGCTTCTATCCCTCGTTGAGATACAAAGAACCCAAGTAGCTTGCCGGACGGGACGCCAAATACACATTTTTCAGGGTTGAGCTTCAGGTTGATCTTGCGCAGGTTTGCAAAAGTCTCTTCCAAGTCTTGTATGAGAGTTGCTTCATCCTTGGTCATGACAACTATATCATCCATGTAGGCTTCTACATTCTTGTGCAACCAGCGCTCTTTAACCCAGTCTGTATGGCTCTGGCAAAGGTAGAACCAGCGCTCTTTAACCCGAAGGGCATCCATACAAAACCGTACGTGCCGCACGGAGTTATGAACGCAGTCTTTTCCTCATCTTCCTTAGCCATGAAGATCTGGTGGTATCTGGAGTAAGCGTCCAAGAAGGAAAGCAGGTCACACCCGGAGGTGGAATCAACTATCTGGTCGATGCGCGGCAAGGGAAAAGGGTCCTTCATGCATGCTTTGTTCAGGTCAGTGAAATCTATGCAAAGCCTCCATTTCCCATTCACCTTGTGCACCACCACCGGGTTGGCTAACCAAGTTGGGTGCAACACTCCTCTAACCAAACTAGCTGCTTCAAGTTTTCTGATTTCTTCGGTGATGAACTACTGCCGCTCCAAGGCTTGCTTCCTAACCTTTTGTTTGACGGGCCTGGCATGGGGGCAGACGGCAAGGTGGTGCTCGATTACCTCCCTGGGAACACCGGGTATGTCAGATGGTTGCCAGGCAAACACATCGACATTCGCCCACAGGAAGGCAACGAGCGCGCTTTCCTATTTGTCAGTAAGGGTGGCGCTGATGGTGAATGTGCCACCAGTGCCATCTTGTCCTGCCAAGGACCTTCTTCGTCTCAGGATAAGTGACCTTGGCTTTCTTGCTAGTAGAACTCTCCGGAAGATCCTCGATGGGTGCAATGCACTCCGAAGAGGCGCGCTTCCCGGAGTCCTTGCCGGTTTCTCTGCTAGACTTCCTTTCTTTCCTTGATTCCTTGGCGAGAGCTGGTGCCTCCACAGCTTCAGCTGCTACCACATCTCGATATATCTTATCCACGCATATGACTGCATCCTTCTTGTCGGAAGGGACAGAGATGATTCCAATGGGTCCTGGCATCTTCAAAGTGTTGTAAGCATAGTGGGATTCCGCCATGAATTTTGCCAGGGCTGGGTGACCAAGAATTCCGTTGTAAATCAGGGGGAGCTCAACCACATCGAACACCACCTTTTGGGTTCGGTAGTTTAATTCTCCGCCAAACGTCACAGGCAAAGTGATCTTTCCCTTAGGTCGGCTCCTGCCGGGATTGACTCCTTGGAAAGTACCCGTAGCCTTGAGCTCTCCATCAGAGATTTGCAGCCTCTCGACCACCTTGAGATTAAGTTCAACCCTGCCCCGCCATCAACTAACATCTGGGTGACCTTGAGGTTGCGGATTGTTGGAGAAACCAACAATGGCAAACATCCGACCGCGATAGTGCGATCAGGATGATCCTCTTCATCAAAGATGATAGGCGTGCGGGACCATCTGAGTGGCCTTTTGGACTCTGCAGCAGGTTCTATAGCATTGACCTCACGCGCCCATTGCTTGAGCTGTCGGTGAGAGGAGTGCAAATATGTACCCCCGTCAACACACATGGCCACAGTCGCTCTCTGGAATTCTCAATCACTGGAATCCTCCGCGTCATCCTCATCCTCACTCATATCCTCTATTTCTTTCTTCTCACGGCCTCTGGCCGCCCTTTCCTTCTGCTGTGGGGTCTTGCCGCGGCGGCCTCCTCTGCCGCCACGGCCCTTCCCGGTAGTAGCATCTTGGCCCTTCTCTTTGTCACGCTTCTCGTACTCTGCCTTCTGCTTCTCAACAAGCTGCTCGACCTGGCGGCACTCTTGGAGATCATGGCCCATGGTGCGGTGGATCTTGCAGTACGGCCCGTCGGACTTCCCAGTTTTCTCTGCTGCTGCGGCCTCCCGGCAATCAGCACACGCGGCAGCTTCCTTGCCGGGGGTCTCGGCCTTGGCCTTCTTACCGGTAGCGAGATTACTAGAGCCCTCCACAGCCAATACTGCCTTTCCCTTGCGCTTATTGTTGCACTTTCGGTTCCTCCCCTTCGAGCCGGGGGTGTCATCGTCGTCGTCTGAGTCGACTTCGACGCCAGCTTCCTCTCCAGGGAGTCGCCTTCCTTCCTTAGTACGGGCACATTTTTCCGCCATTGTGTACAACTCATTGACAGTCTTGGGGAGTTTCACATTCATCTTGGCCCGCATCCTCCTGTTGCGCACGTTCGAATGGAACGCGGCAATCACGGCTGTGGGGTGTATTTCTGGGATGTTGTGGTGCGCTCGACTGAATCTCTGAATGGACTTCCGCAAAGTTTCTCCTTCCCTTTGCGGCAGGACATGCAAATCGCTGGGCTGTCCTAGCTCCTGATGGCCGCCTGTGAAGGAACCGACAAACTCGTTGCACAGATCAGCCCAGGATGAGATGGAGTTTTCCGGTAGGTGCATTAGCCACGACCTCACATTTGGCTTAAGTGTCAAAGGGAAGTAGTTGGCAAGGACTTTCTCATCTCTTCCTCTGGCAGCCTGAACGGCTATCGTATAGATGCCCAGGAACTCCGTCAGGTTCAGCTTTCCATCATATTTCTCTGTCAGCTCTGGTTTGAAAGCTCGGGCCGATGGCCAGCGGACCTGCCACATCTTGCAAGTGAAGGCAGGGCACCCCATCTCATAAGGCAGGTACTCGCCAGTACTGGGCGCGGGGTCGATAGCGTCTGGGCCATTGCGCCTGTCAGACTGACGGTGTGCTTCTCGACGCCGCTCGATGGTGATGCGCGTGTCTTCTTTCCACCGATCCTCTAGGACACGCCACTGGTCCCGGCGATCGCGTCGACCGGACGAGGCCATAGATGCTTCGTCGAACTCCTCAGCACGTGAAGCTCGCCGCGGCTGCTCCTGGGTTTGCTGTCGTGGAGGGGACTGCATCGTTGGTGTGCCCCCCTCGACACGATCGCCGGCCCAGTCCACCATAGCTGTACGCGCGTGCTGCGATGGCTCTGCGTGCTGAGATTTATTGGCTTTGACGAAAGATATCATACTCTGGATGGTAGCTCTCCACTCATCCATCTTGTCAGCCGCCGGTGGGAAGTTAAGCAGAAGCTGGGCTCGTGTCATTGCTTTCGACGCCGTGTCCGGCATGGCGGAAGAGGCGGACCGCGATGTCGCCCGGCTCCTCGTGGAACCAAGAGGGGCATCGCCGTGTTATTGACGCTGTGCGCCGCTCGCCGGGGCGGTCCGACGTGGCGGATGCCGAGTCCGTGGGTTCGCGGCTCCACTCGGCGCTCCGTCTTGTTCTGGCCGAGGCGTGCGCCTAGTCGCCGCGCTGTTAATGGGCGCGGGCGGGGGGTTGTGGCTCGCTCCGGATTGTGCGCCGCCGTGACGACCACGGCCATCCATACGGCGGGGAGGCGGTGATCGGTCATCCGCGGCACTAGGGGTGTGTTCGCCAGGGCGTTGTTGCTGTTGCTCTTCTCCCGCGTTCCCGGCTCCAACCTCGGCTGCGGGGGACACGACGGTGGCGCCGCCTACGCCAGCCGCGTCACCCACGACGCCTTCCACAGTCACACCTGCCGTGACACCCGCTGCGCCTACGGCTGCATGCGAGGGAGCCTTCGAAGTGGAGGGATGCGTGGTCGCGATGGGCTTCTTCTTGGGAGCCATGGATGAAGAAGATGATGATGAATATCGATTCGCCGTTCATGAACTCGGGTTCGCCAAATGATGCACGCCCCCCTACCTGGCGTGCCAAAGATGTTGGGGCACGGATGCTCGCGACCACCTATGGGACCAGAGGCCCCTTTGTGGTTCGGCAAGGGGGTCACGTTGCACAAAGAGAGGAGAGCATGAGACGGCGTGACGATCAGGACGCTGGCATTTTATCCAGGTTCGGGCCGCTGCTAAGCATAAAACCCTACTCCTGCTTTTGGTGGATTAATCAAAGGAACATGAAGAACACGCAACGCTTCACCCCGGCAAGAGTTGCTGTCGGGGTGAGCTACTACACGAGTAGAAGTGTCCAAAGGTCCCGAATCTTGAGCTAGGTTGCCTCGGGCCTCCTTTTATAGTGCAAGGGGCAACCACAATGGCAAAACAGTCATTATCTATCGATTAGATAGCTTAGCCGAGCTATCATACCTAACTCTGGCATTTAGGACAAAATACCATGATTACTAGTCTAGGTGGCGCTAGGGGGTGCATCCCCGGCAAGCTCTTGCCACCGCTTAGCTAGTCGTTGCTTAGGGTCTTGACACACTGCTGGACATGTGTCAACTGGGTATAATTTTCCTTTCGGTGCATCGCGACGTGCCTAGCGAGAGCCACTTAGCCGCTTGAGGGCTCGACACTGCATCGATAAATGACTGACGTAGCGATGCGATGGAGGGGTGGCTGGTTAGCTCGTGCTTGCTGGGGGGACGGCTTCCCGGGTCTTCCTGAGATGTGTGCGCCTCGGTCCCCGGCAGGCTCCGGGGACGTGGCTGGCGCGCTTTGGGCCCCTCCTGGGCAGTTGTGCTGGTGTTGCGGCGCTTGCTTCGCCTTTTGCAGGTTGTTGCTGCCGGATGCTGGTTCTTGAATGCTTGCTTGGTGGCGTGGTAGCTTTCCCAACGGGTTTTGCTACTACCGCCTGTGCATAAGTCAGGGGCACTGGATACCCCTGTTCTAGTGCACCGATAGGAGTATATGCAGAAGTTCAACCTACTATGGAGGTATGCCCCTGAAGATGTCAGCACTGAGGCCGCTAAGATGGAACGCTTCATGGACAGACTCCAGCAAGCCCTGCAGTATCAACTCATTGTTTGCGACTGCCGGACCTTCTTCGACCTGGTGAACAAGGCTCTCATGCTCGAATACAAGCGTCGGGCCATGGAAGACACTCACAAGCGCAAGATGATCAGCAAGGGTAGTTCCAGCAACCAGAAGCCTCGTCCCTGGCAGCCAAACCCAGCAAGCCAACCTACCAGCCTCAGCAGGCTAGGCCTCCTGCACCTCGTCCGAGCTACCAGCCTCAGCAGTATACCAATCCCAGGCCAGCCTACAACAACCCCAATAACAACAATGGTGGCAACAACAACAACTCAGGCCTCGTCACTTGCTTTGGATGTGGTCAGTCAGGACACTACTCTAGGCAGTGCCCCAACAAGAAGCCAGATGCACCGCGCCCCAATGCGCCAAACTAAGGTCAAGGCCATGGAGCGCCACCAAGGAACCAAGCTCCCCGTAACCAGCCCAACAATGGAAATGGTCGAGTAAATCACGTCACCGCTGAGGAACCCCAGGAAGACCCGGACGTCATACTGGGTACGTTCCTCGTCAACTCAACCCCAGCAACCATATTGTTTGATTGTGGAGCTTCGCATTCTTTTGTTACCCAAAAGTTTGCACTAGAGAGTGGTATGAAGCCTACACCCCTGGGTAGTCATATGCTGGTACAAACCCCGGGATCGGTTATGAGAACCAAGATAGGATGTGAAGGAGTTGGGATTGTCATCAATGGAGTAGAATTCCTAGCAGACCTTATCATCCTGAAGTCGCAAGGCTTGGATGTGATCCTAGGCATGGACTGGTTAACCAAGCACCAAGGCTTGTTAGACTGTGCCAACAGGACTGTTACCATGACCAATAGCCAAGGAGTTGAAGTCAAGTATGTCCCCAACCCTGCCTCCGCTCAAGCACCTCAGGCTAACTATCTGACGGGAGTTGAGCTGGAACAAGTGCATGTGGTATGTGAATACCCGGATGTTTTTCCTGATGAGCTGCCCGGAATGCCTCCTGACCGTGATATTGAGTTCATCATTGAGCTAATGCCTGGAGCTGGATCCATCGATAAGAAGCCCTATAGAATGGGATCCGAAGAGTTGGCTGAATTGAAGAAGCAACTAGCTGAGCAGCTTAGGAAAGGATTTATCCGCCCTAGTGCCTCTCCTTGGGGATCACCTGTTCTATTTGTGTCGAAGAGGGACGGAACTATCCGACTCTGTGTCGATTACCGTTCTCTCAATGAGGTCACAATAAAGAACAAGTACCCACTACCCAAGATTGAAGACCTGTTCGATCAACTAAATGGTGCCAAGGTGTTTTCCAAGATCGATCTCCGGTCCGGGTACTATAAGTTGAAGATCAGACCCCAAGACATCTCGAAGACGGCATTTGTGACCCGGTATGGCCTGTATGAATACACGGTCATGTCATTTGGGTTGACCAATGCCCCAGCTTACTTCATGTACCTCATGAACAAAGTCTTCATGGAACATTTGGACAAGTTTGTCGTTGTCTTCATCGACGACATACTCGTCTTCTCCAAATCTGAAGAAGAGCATGCGCAACACTTCAGATTGGTCCTAGACAAGCTTCGAGAGCATCAGCTTTATGCCAAATTCAGCAAGTGCAAATTTTGGTTGCATGAATTTGGATTCTTGGTTAATGTGTTGACTGGAGAAGGATTGTCAGTGGATCCTGCCAAGATTGAAGCCATGACTGAATGGCAATCCCCAAGCAATGTGAAGGAAGTGAGAAGCTTCCTCAGACTCGTGGGATACTACCGCAACTTCGTCAAAGGATTCTCTAGCATTGCTAAACCCATGACTCAGCTCTTGAAGAAGGACAAGAAGTTCGAATGGACGCCGAAGCGCGAAGAAAGCTTCCAGGAGCTCAAGAAGAGATTGACAACAGCCCCAGTTTTGGCTACCCCTGATATTCATAAGGAGTTTGTGATATATTGTGATGCATCAAGAACCAGGCTTGGTGGTGTTCTGATGCAGGAAGGCAGAGTCATAGCATATCTATCCAGACAGCTATGTCCTCACGAAGAGAACTACGCCACTCATGATCTTGAGTTGGCAGCTGTAGTTCATGCCTTGAAGACATGGCGACATTACCTTCTGGGAAAGCGATGTGAGATATACACAGACCACAAGAGTTTGAAGTATATTTTCACTCAAAGGGAGTTGAACATGAGGCAACGAAGATGGTTAGACTTGATCAAGGATTACGACCTCAGTGTTCAATACCAACCTGGAAAGGCTAATGTGGTAGCTGACGCCTTAAGCAGAAAGGCTTGTTCCTTGAATGCTATGATTAAGGAAAGGCTACCGCCTTGTATGAAGAGCTTGAAAGCTTTGGCCTGGAACTAGTTGCACCGGGTTTCCTAGCCAACCTCGGAGCAAGGCCTACCTTAATTGATGACATCAAGGAGGCTCAGAAGGGTCATGACAGCATTGAGGGCATCAACAGGAAGATTAAGAAAGGAAAGGCCCTAGGATTCTCACTGGATAAGCAAGGAGTTGTATGGTTTGGGACTCGCATCTGCGTGCCCAGCCAAGTTGAGCTCAAGAATTTGATCTTGCAAGAAGCCCATGACACTCCGTATTCCATCCATCCTGGAGGAACCAAGATGTACCAAGACCTCAAAGCAAGATTCTGGTGGCATGGCATGAAAAGAGAGATAGCCACTTTTCTCGCTAAGTGTGACATATGCCAGAGGGTCAAAGCTGAACATCAGTGGCCCGCTAGATTGTTACAACCTCTCAAAGTGACTGAATGGAAGTGGGACAAAGTCGGGATGGACTTCATCACCGGATTACCCAGGTCCAGCAAGGGACATGATTCCATTTGGGTCATTGTCGATCAATGATACGTCTCCAATGTATCTATAATTTTTGCTTGTTCCATGCTGTTATATTATCATTCTTGGATGTTTTACAATCATTTTATAACAACTTTATATCATTTTTTGGGACTAACCTATTGACATAGTGCCAAAGTGCCAGTTGCTGTTTTTGCTTGTTTTTTACTTCGCAGTAAATCAATACCAAACGGAGTCCAATCGCGACGAAACTTTTTGGAGATTTTTTCTGGACCAGAAGACACCCAGTGGGCCAAACAACTGCCGGAGAGGTGGGTTGTGGAGAGCACAACCCACCAGGGCGTGCTAGGGGGGCCCCGGCGCGCCCTGATGGGTTGCGCCCTCCTCGGCCCCCTTCCGCACCGCCTCGGATGCCTATAAATTCCCAAATATTCCAAAAACACTAGGGGAGTCGACGAAACACAATTCCAGCCGCAAGTTCCAGAACCGCGAGATCCAATCTAAACATCATCACGGAGGGGTTCATCTTCCTCATAGGTGCCTCTCCGATGATGCGTGAGAACTCAACCATAGACCTACGGGTCCGTAGGCAGTAGCTAGATGGCTTCTTCTCTCTCTCTTATGATTCTCAATACAATGGTCTCTTGGAGATCTATTTGATGTAAACTTTTGCGGTGTGTTTGTTTGGATGCGATGAATTTTGAGTTCATGATCAGTTTCTATCCATGAATATTATTTGAGTCTTCTTTGATCTCTTATATGCATGATTACTTATAGCCTCGTATTTCTTCTCCAAATCTTTGGTTTAGTTAGGCCGACTAAATCGATTTTTCTTGCCATGGGAAGAGGTGCTTTGTGATGGGTTCGATCTTGCGGTGTTCTTTCGCAGTAACAGAAGGGGCAGCAACACACGCATGTATCGTTGCTATTAAGGATAACAAGATGGGGTCTATTCCTACATGATTAGATCTTGTCTACATCATGTCATTGTTCTTATTGCATTACTCCATTTTTCCATCAACTTAATACACTAGATACATGCTGGATAGCGGTCGATGTGTGGAGTAATAGAGGTAGATGCAGGCAGGAGTCGGTCTATCTATCTTGGACGTGATGCCTATATAATGATCATCGCCTTGGATATCATCATGACTATTCGATTTTCTATCAATTGCCCAACAGTAATTTGTTCACCCACCGTGCGCTATACTCATGAGAGAAGCCACTAGTGAACCCTACGGCCCCCGGGTCTACTTTTCCATCATATTTCTTTCCGATCTATCTTTTTGCAATCTTTGTTTTTAGATCTACAAAACCAAAAACCCAAAAATATATTGCTGCATATTTACTCTTTTTATTTGTGTTCTTGAGAGATCTATCTCTCCTATCTATCACTACCTAATCTATCTTTTTACCGTAGAGAGATTGACAACCTGTCTTTTGCGTCGGGTTGCAAGTATTTGTTGTTTGTGTGCAGGTGCTGCTTATTGGGTGGCGGTGATCCTCCTACTAGTTCGATAACCTTGGTTTCATAACTAAGGGAAATACTTACCGTCGATGTGCTGCATTATCCCTTCCTCTTTGGGGAAATACCGACGCAGTCTCAAGCCACGTCAATCACCTGACCAAGGTAGCCCACTTCATTCCCGTCAAGACCACCTACAATGGGAACTAACTGGACAACCTCTACATCAACCGGATCGTGAGCCTCCATGGAGTTCCAAAGGAGATCGTGTCAGACTGAGGGACCCAGTTTACCTCAAGGTTCGGAAATATATTCCAGGAAGCCTTGGGAACCAAGCTATCCTTCAACACCGCTTTTCCCCCTCAGACCGGAGGACAAACGGAACGAGTAAATCAGATACTCGAGGATATGCTCCGTGCTTGTGTTCTGGCATACAGAGCCAAATGGGAAGACTGCTTGCCGTTTGCCAAGTTCTCCTACAACAATAGCTATCAGTCGAGCCTCCAAATGGCACCATTTGAGGTGTTGTATGGATGCAAGAGTCGTACTCCCCTCAACTGGTCAGAGACCGGAGAAATACCGACGCAGTCTCAAGCCACGTCAAAATAATTTCTGGCGCCGTTGCCGGGGAGGAAGCGGTCTCTTCTACATGCCTATCGTAGGCGCCAAGGGGACTCCACCATCATCTACTAGGTTCCTAACCACAAATCTCATCTCCTTGCAATTACATTATTTGTCATTTGCCTCTCGTTTTCCTCTCCCCCACTTCACCAATTTGCCGTTTTATTCGCCCTCTTCTTCGTTTGCCTTTTTCTCGTCGGATCTCTTGTTTGCTTGTCACCATGAGTGATTTTGGTATGGTAGAAATGGATGATGGTAGGACTCCTAAAATTGGACGTTCTGCTAATCTTCATTCTAAAATCTTTGTTTTGGGTCAATGGAACATTATAGGAAAAGAAACTATCCAAGAGTTTTTCAATTGCGTTGGGAATTTGACTCTCGATGATACTCCTATATTGAAAAGAACTAAATCTTATTCGGAAGATATCTTGGCGCTAGTTTTAAAACTTGAAAATAGATTTATTCATACCCATCCTACCTTGCAAAGATTGGTTTATGAGCTACCCATCTTAAAGAATCCCAAAGCTAAGAAGTTAGCTACCCTTGTTCTTATGAATGAATTTGGTACATAGTACGGAAAGCTAGGGAGATCTTTGACTTTTATGGTATGAGCCGTGAAAAACTGGTAATAGGAGAAATACTTTACAATAGTGATTACATGATGAGATATTTGCTTGGAAACAATCAAATTTTTGATGAGAATCTCAAAAAGGAAGTCCCCGTTTTAGATATGATCTAACAAATTTTCAATGACATGAACCAACAATATTCTTGGATCGTAGCCGGTAATCAAAGGGGTTATGTAGAGGGACAACTTGATAGTGCTAAGGTTGCTATGGATGATGTGTTTCAAGTTCTATTTGCAAAACCTCTTGACACAAGCTCCTCATCCAAAACCAAGGATGACAATACTTGAATCTATCTATTATGCCTAGCTAGGGGCTTAAACGACAGCGCTTGTTGGGAGGCAACCCAATGAATAATTTTTTTTTTGCTTTTTCCTTTCTGTTTTTGAGTGTTGACACAATTATGCCTCTGTTATGATTGTGTTTTTATGGTTTATTTAATGTTTGTGCCAAGTAAAGCCTTTAGGATGATTCATAGGATGACTAGAAGTGATGCTGAATCTAAAACAGAAACTTTGCGTCCAATATATGAATTTTCATTTTTTTCTGGAATGTGATCTTGAGCTGAAATTTTAAAACAGTGTTGCTATACAAATTCCTTACGTTTTCCTAATTTTTCATAATTTTTAATGTTACAGAAGTATGGGTAGAGTACAGATTACTACAGACTGTTCTCTTTAAGACAGATTCTGTTTTCGTTGTATTGTGTGCTTGTTTTGATGAATCTATGGGTTATATTGAAGGGTATGAGCCATGGTAAAGTTAAAATACAGTAGGTATAATGCAATAATAAAATATGAATGGGTTTGAAACAGTACCTCAAGTAGTGATTTGCTTTCTTATACTAACGGATCTCACGAAGATTTTGTTGAGTTTTGTGTGATTGAAGTTTTCAAGTTTTGGGTGAAATCACGATGGATGAAGGAATAAGGAGTGATAAAAAGCCTAAGCTTGGGGATGCTACCACACCCCCAAGATATATCCAAAGAGAAACAAGTAACTAAGCTTGGGGATGCCCCCGAGTGGCATCCCCTCTTTCTTCTAACGACCATCGGTATTTTACTTGGAGCTATATTTTTATTCGTCACATATCATGAGTTCGTCTTGGAGCGTCTTGTATCTTTGCTTGCTTTGTTTGTTAGTTTTTCCTTTGTATCCTTTCTGTACACACCTATTTGAGAAAGCCAAAATCATGCTATGATTTGTTAGAATTGCTTTATGTGCTTCACTTAAACTTTTTGAGCTATAGAATTGCTCTAGTGCTTCACTTATATCTTTTTGAGCACGGTGTGCTTGGAAATTTTTGTAGAAATACTCTCATGCTTCACTTAGATTAATTTGAGAGTTAGTAAATTTTGAAGAAATCCTCTCATGCTTCACTTATATCTTTTTGAGAGATGAAATCTTTATGCTCAGGTGCTTCACTTAAATTTGTTGAGCTTGCCAAAAAGCAATGGAAATATATGAAACTAGTCCCAAAGTGATAGATATCCAAGGAGGATATAATAAAAACTTTCATGTAGATCATTGGACAAATTAAACTTGATTCCTTGTAATAGTTTTGAAACATGATGATTGTAATATGTGAGTCATGTTAGTGAGTAATTATGCTTAGTAGGAATATTGGTGTTAAGGTTTGTGATTCTCTATGCATGCTCGGAAGTCAATAGTTATGCAATGAAGTTACATCCTACTTGTGGTGCATTATTTAGTGTTAGTTATGTTCAATGCTCACTTATGTGAATTTTCGTTTCTTGGTTTGGTTGCTTCCCAATCTATTTGCTAGCCTCCATTTGTTCTAAGTAGAAATACTACATGTGCATCCGAAATCCTTAAACCAAGTTTTTCCTTATGAGTCCACCATACCTACCAATATGTGGTATATCCATGCCGTTCCAAGCAAATTTGTATGTGCCATCTCTAAATTTTCAAAAATAAACTTTCTCTTTTGTGTGCCCGTACAGCTCATGAAACGGTGGGGAGTGTCCAATATTTTTCCATGCTAGATGTGTTATTCTCAAGATGAGTGTTTATTCACTTGTCATTGCACGAGAGTGCGGCGGTAATAGGGATGCCCATTCCCGAAATGAAAAACAAAAAATATTTACTTTATGTTGTCAAATAGTAAATTCCTTGGAAAGTGTTGGTATGGAAGGCAACCGTGGATACGACCCGCCATGGAATGTGAAATTTTGGTGGAAAAAGGAATAAACTTTATTTTCTGTTTGGGAACCGCCTATGATATATCTAGCATGGAAAGTATTGTGAGCTACTTTGTCGTTTTCGTTGACAGGAAAAGCATGCCACCCAAAATATATTTTTTCTCTCAATTTAAACCTTGAGCTTTGGCACCTCTACAAATCCCTACTTCCCTCTACAAAGGGCCTATCTATTTAGTTTATGCAATTTTTATTTTTCTTTGAGTCTCCATCTTCTCTTATAAGCACCAACTAGGGGGCACTATGATCATACTTGAGCATTGGGTATAGCTAATATTTGAGTGTGTTTCATGAATGGATCAATGATTGAGCATGATGGGCTAGGAATAACTTTCTTTAGTGTTGATATTTTGAAAGACATGGTTGCTTGTTTACATGCTTGAGTATTGAAGTCATTATGTTAAAACTAGACTATTGCTTTGAATCATTATAAGTCCAAATGTCCATGCTATACAAAAGAAAAGAATGTGATGAACATGTTAGGCAGCATTCCACATCAAAAATTCTATTTTTATCATTTACCTACTCGAGGACGAGTAGGAATTAAGCTTGGGGATGCTGATACGTCTCCAACGTATCTATAATTTTTGCTTGTTCCATGCTGTTATATTATCATTCTTGGATGTTTTACAATCATTTTACAACAACTTTATATCATTTTTTGGGACTAACCTATTGACATAGTGCTAAAGTGTCAGTTCCTGTTTTTGCTTGTTTTTCACTTCGCAGAAAATCAATACCAAACGGAGTCCAATTGCGACAAAACTTTTTGGAGATTTTTTCTGGACCGGAAGACACCCAGTGGGCCAAACAACTGCCGGAGAGGTGGGCTGTGGAGAGCACAACCCACCAGGGCACGCCAGGGGGGCCCCGGCATGCCCTGATTGGTTGTGCCCTCCACGGCCCCCTTCCGCACCGCCTCTGATGCCTATAAATTCCCAAATATTCCAAAAACCCTAGGGGAGTCGACGAAACACAAATCCAGCCGCCGCAAGTTCCAGAACCGTGAGATCCAATCTAAACACCATCACGCAGGGGTTCATCTTCCTCATAGGTGCCTCTACGATGATGCGTGAGTACTCCACCATAGACCTATGGGTCCGTAGCCAGTAGCTAGATGGCTTCTTCTCTCTCTCTTATGATTCTCAATACAATGGTCTCTTGGAGATCTATTTGATGTAAACTTTTGCGGTGTGTTTGTTGGGATGCGATGAATTTTGAGTTCATGATCAGTTTCTATCCATGAATATTATTTGAGTCTTCTTTGATCTCTTATATGCATGATTACTTATAGCCTCGTATTTCTTCTCTGAATCTTTGGTTTAGTTAGGCCGACTAGATCGATTTTTCTTGCCATGAGAAGAGGTGCTTTGTGATGGGTTCGATCTTGCGGTGTTCTTTCCCAGTGACAGAAGGGGCAGCAAGACACGCATGTATCGTTTCTATTAAGGATAACAAGATGGGGTCTATTCCTACATGAATAGATCTTGTCTACATCATGTCATTGTTCTTATTGCATTACTCCATTTTTCCATGAACTTAATATACTAGATGCATGCTGGATAGCGGTCGATGTGTGGAGTAATAGAGGTAGATGTTGGCAGGAGACAGTCTATCTATCTTGGACGTGATGCCTATATAATGATCATCGCCTTGGATATCGTCATGACTATTCGATTTTCTATCAATTCCCCAACAGTATTTTGTTCACCCACCGTGCGCTATACTCATGAGAGAAACCATTAGTGAACCCTATGGCCCCCGGGTCTACTTTTCCATCATATTTCTTTCCGAACTATCTTTTTGCAATCTTTGTTTTTAGATCTACAAAACCAAAAACCCAAAAATATGTTGCTGCATATTTACTCTTTTTATTTGTGTTCTTGAGAGATCTATGTCTCCTATCTATCACTACCTAATCTATCTTTTTACCGTAGAGAGATTGGCAACCTCTCTTTCGCGTCGGGTAGCAAGTATTTGTTGTTTGTGTGCAGGTGATGCTTATTGGGTGGCGGTGATCCTCCTACTGGTTCGATAACCTTGGTTTCATAACTGAGGGAAATACTTACCATCGCTGTGCTCCATCATCCCTTCCTCTTTGGAGAAATACCGACGTAGTCTCAAGCCACGTCAATCACCTGACCAAGGTAGCCCACTTCATTCCTGTCAAGACCACCTAAAATGGGAACCAACTGGCCAACCTCTACATCAACCGGATCGTGAGCCTCCATGGAGCCAAAGGAGATCGTGTCAGACCGAGGGACCCAGTTTACCTCAAGGTTCTGGAATAGATTCCAGGAAGCCTTGGGAACCAAGCTATCCTTCAGCACCGCTTTTCCCCCTCAGACCGGAGGACAGACGGAACGAGTAAATCAAATACTCGAGGATATGCTCCGTGCTTGTGTTCTGGCATACGGAGCCAAATGGGAAGAATGCTTGCCATTTGCCAAGTTCTCCTACAACAACAGCTATCAGTCGAGTCTCCAAATGGCACCATTTGAGGTGTTGTATGGACGCAAGTGTCGTACTCCCCTCAACTGGTCAGAGACCGGAGAAGGATTAGTCTTTGGACCAGACATCCTCCATGAAGCAGAAGAGCAAGTTCAAATTGGTCGAGAACGCCTACAGACCGCCAAGTCAAGACAAAAGAGCTACGCCGACTCACACCGCCGAGACATGAGTTTCCGTGTTGGAGACTATGTTTATCTTCGAGTCACGCCTCTCAAGGGGACCAAGCGTTTCCACGTCAAGGGAAAGCTTCCACCAAGATATATCGGTGCCTTCAAGATCACCGACAGGCGAGGAGAAGTTGCCTACCAGCTAGAGCTACCTTCCGAGCTATCCGATGTTCACAACGTGTTCCACGTGCACAACTCCGGAAGTGTATTCAAGTCCCCAACCGCCCTGACCTCTACAAGGACATCGAACATCAAGCCATCGACCTTCAGCCCGACCTCACATATCATGAGAGGTCAGTTCACATTTTGGATGAAGTCGAACGTTGCACCCAAAGCTGCACCAACAAATACTTCAAGGTCTAATGGAGCAACCACACTGAAGTAGAAGCAACCTGGGAGCGTGAAGACTACCTTAGATCAGAGTTCCCTTATCTTTTCAGCGCTTAGCCTAGGAATCTCCGGGACGAGATTCTTGTAAGGGGGATAGGTCTGTCACACCCTGTGTTGTATCACTATGCTATGCTAAGGTTTTCCAAATTTGGACCCATTTAAAACTTTTGCTTGCTTGTGATGATTGACTTGAGTGATTTTTTGCTTGAATGTTTGATTGTGCTTTAATTCACAAAAAATCTTCTTCTCTCTATGATCATCTTCTTGATCTAAAACCCTTGCACAATGATCATGCCATGTGTATAGTACCTAAAACTATTTTTATCAAATATTATTTTGGCCAAAAAGTATTTATTCAAATGAGGCTTTATAAAACCCCTGAATTGAGGTTTGTACTAAAAGTTCTCAAATTGGGTGGTATGTTTTGCACCAAAGAGTTTATTTGGAACCCACTATATATAAGACTTCCCAAAACCACCAAATATTAATTTTAAATATTATTTTCCTATTTTATTTAAAGGCTTTTATTTAAGGGCAGAAATGGTCTTTCATAGGGAAAAATTATTTTTATGCTTTCAAAATATTTGAGAAAATTTAGTGGAACTTAGTGGACATATATTTTCCATATATATGAGTTTCAACACATGGTCATGTTCAAAATATTGGACAAAACCCTTCAAAACCCTTTCCGTCTGTTTCAAGCTTTTGAAATATTTCTATAGGAAATATTCTCAAATAAATCCAGGAAAATTCTAGCAAATCACACATACCATATGTGATGATCTTACAAAGTTTCATATGAATCCCAATAGTTTTGCTTCACCAAAATATCCCAAAACTCTCTCTGTCTAGAATCAAATTTGAGCAACTTTGTATTGCCTAGTATTTCCAATTGATCTCAAACTTTGTGGGCATGATCTAATACCTAAATAAGGCTACTACACCAACTAGTACATTTAGGAGAATATAATTGCATGCCTGGATCTATAGAAACCTGATTCTGTTGAATTTTAGGGTTTACCAAGGTTACATTATCAACTTTCTTCAAATGACCTCAAACTTGGTGGTCCACTCTATTTTTACTCACCATTTCATCCTGTTAAGTTTCATCCCCAGTAGATGAGCTTAGCAAGCCCAAAAACTAATCAAACACCTTCTGGTGGGAAGCAAAGATCAACGATTGGACCCCTTCCCTTGTTCTCCTTGAGCCCCAATTTTTACCGCAGCACCAGCAAACCCCCCCCCCCTCACATCCAGTAAGTTTCCTGGCGCCAGAGTCCATGATTGCATGGGATAAAAGCCCCATTTCCCTCTCTGGACATGCACATTTCTTACTTCTCCCTCTGCTCTCTCTCTCACTCAAAGACTTTCCGGAGCATCCAAAGCTCCTTTGCAGCACTTTATTCTCCCTAAGGTGCATGGACCTAAGTGGACACGCCAGAGCACGTCAAAAGCTCTGGCATGCCGGCCAAAAATGCGCTCTCGAGCGCGCTATAGGACGGCCGAGCATTGACGCCGCGCCCTGCCCATACTCCCGACCACCTCGAGCCTCCCCTCGCTCCAATCGATGCGCCTCGACGTCCACAACACGCCACACCCCTGTCCCCCTCCTCTCTCTCCCTGCAACGACTCTCCAAACACGCGCCGCGGCCGCCCCTTTCGGCCAACGGCGGGCCTCACACGCGCACACGCTCCCGCGTCTGCTCTTGCTTCCTCTTGTCGTGGACGAGCCCCAGGTGGACCACAGACCCACCAGCTCCTCCTCGCGTGGCCTCTGGCCTCGCTCCCGAGCTCACCGGCGCACCCAACCTCGGTGGACTCGCGCCAGCCTATATAAGGCCGGCCCGGGCATCTCTCTCCCTTCTGCTGACCCTCTGCCACTCCCAATCAAACCCCTGCGCCACCCAAGTAACCTCCCGGAGCACCAGTGCTCGGGATCGAATGAGGTGCCGCCGCATCGGGGCTCCATCGATCTCGAGATACCGGCCCGCTCTGGCCTCCCTTTCTTCTCCATTGTGACCGCAACAAGCCCCTAGTCCTTTTCCCCCTCCTCTCCGCTCTATTTGCTGCGAGAAACATCGATGGCGACCTCTTCCGGAATCCCCTTCGCCGTGGCTACCAAGTCGCCGGTGACCCCCTGCTCTCCGGTGACCCACTCAACCTCCACCCGAACGGTGACGATGCCCTGAGTCCATTCCCACACTCACCTGCCATCGCCGTGCCCTCCTTCACCGCCGGTGAGCATCGCCGCCGGTGAGCATCCCCACCTCCCTATCGAGAGGAAGGAGATGACAGGTGGGCTCCACCTGTCATCCTCTCCTCCCTCCCCCCCCTCTGTGTGGCTGCCCGCCGGGCCCCGCCCATCGGGTTTGAACCTGGCGCGCGCGGGGGCACCGATTCGCCTGGGCGGGCTGGCTGCTGGACCGGCCCAGCTATGGCCAGATCTAGCCCAGGGCACTGTGGCCCTTTTTCTTTTTCCTTTTTCTTCAGTTTTCCAAAAATTCCACATGATTTAATCTTTTTGCAAATCTAATAATTCTTCCACCATAAAACTTGAAATATTCTGTAGTACTTAATAATGCCATTTGTGAAATTTTTTGAAAACATTTTATGTACTGGATTTATTTAAAACCTAGTTTTAAGTATTTTTCGCCTCTGTTAAAATAGTTTTCAAAATCTTTTTCACCGAAAAACCAGAGACAAATATTTTTAGTTTCTATTGTAGTATTTTACAGAGTAGGGTAACATTTTAGAAGTAGATTTTGTGCTCTGTTTTTGTGGTGATTCTTATTTTTGGCCGTTAATATTGCGACGATAGATTGCGTTGTTGACGAGGGAGTTGGACCAGAAGACTTTGAAGACCCCGAACACTTTGTTGAGCCAAGCAAGCCGCCCCTTGACCATGCCTAAGAAACTTTTTCATGCATGTCATATAGCACCTTATGTTTTGATGATTGATCATGATGATGTGGTAACCACTTTGGTGGATGACTTGTTACGTTCTCATTGATACTTGCATCGTGCATGGCCCTACCTCCTTATGAGGGTTATGCAGGTGGGAGTAGTTAGGTTGCCAAAGTAGATGCTACGCAAATGGGATGGGAATATGCATGGTGTCAGAAAGGAAATGCTTTCAAAGACTTTTTGAAAACCCCGTCGGGTGCCACTAATGCCCGAGGGTGATGATGATGAGCTAGGTAACCACTTGATAAAGAAGTGGTCTACCGGAGCAAGTGAGTGTGTTGGTTTTTTGAAAACGGATTGGTGTGAGTTGCGACAATTATTCCAACCTTACATGTACAACCACGATACCCATTATGGGACAGAGCTTTGTTGCTTACTTTGGTGGGTACTAGCACTGAGCCCGCATTACTAGTGGCGGGAGTGGCGTGGTCACTCTCGATACGGGGTCGTACCGGAATGGACGATCATTGGCTGTTTTCACAGACACCGGGCACACCGTTGCGTGCCCTCATGGATGATACGTGCGATGTATATCTTCAGGGATGGCACCAACGAGTGGACTCTTTGTTTAGTATCGCCGGGGGAAAGCCAATGTTCGTGTACTTACCTCGGGTATGAACAATACCGCGTGTTGTGGCTTGACACGGAAGTTTCCCGAGTCTTGGGTAAAGTGTGCAACCTCTGTAGTGTGTAAAACTATTTGAATAGCCATGTCCACGGTCAAGGACAGTTGGATGACCGCTCTTGGGCTATGTCCGATGTTTTCACCAACTTGGCGTGTGAGTGAGAAAGATGGAATACTCGAGTTAAGTCAGATGACTTGACATGATGAATGAACATGAGATGTTCAGACATTGATTATATTGATATATGTAACCTGTTCACACGGATTCTTGTATTCATTTGATGCATGCTTACAAGTTGATAGGACATGCCATTGCTCTCAAAATTAGCTTTCTGCAAAACTTACCTACTTAGTGCTATATCATGAATTGTTATACCTTGTTCCAAAACATGGGTTGCTTGCGAGTACATTCAAAGTACTCATTGGCTTGCCACTGGTTATTTAATTGGCCAGGCATGGAGGAGCAGGAATATGGTGAAGATTTTGTTGGTGACAAACATGCGAACTAGGACACTTCGAAGTCAGAATGCCTGTAGGGTTAAGGCAGATGGCATGGATTCACGCTTTCGTTCAAGATTTCCGCTGCTAGTTATTTTTGGTGTTTGGCCTGCATGGCCCTATCTATGTAAGACTTGACCTTGATGGTCTTTATTTGTTTAAGACGGTATGTATGGATGTAAGACTCTTGTTATCCAGCTTCTGTGTGTTTAGTGAGCATTTATCTCTGGGATCACTGTACACGTGCATTCGGTGATCACGACTTATGAGTCGGGGTCCCCACAGGCTCACGGGCTTGCTCCCGTGTACGTCACCTCACTAAGTCCTTGGTGTACCTATCTCCTCGCATGGCACCCATAGGCTCCCCGTGAGCGTGCCGCCCACTACATTGCTTGGTGATTTCTTGATGCAGGTAATGAAGGGCCTCAGGAGCCACCCTCAGGAAGGCCTCGTGGGTGGTACCCCGTAGGCAGGAGGCCTCTCCAATTAATTCTAAGCACACCCCTCGGTTTCCTTCCCTCTCATTTTCCTCTCGAGGCGTCCTGATTTCCTTGGCACGGGCCGTCTGCGCGTCAAGGGGGGAGGGAACCTATGCATCGCGCCTTAGGACCTCTTACCTGCCCCAAGAGCCCTACACCCTTTAGCCTTGCTGAGCCCTTGCTCCAGGTATACCAGCAATGGTGCAGTCCGCCTCGGGGGCTGGGTCCCAACGACGCAGGGCACAAGGAAACATAAAAGGGGGAGAAGGAACCCAAAAAATAGCAAGGCGTGCGGAAATAGCGAGTGCATGAAACATAAAATTGCCATACAAATTATCCGCTACGCCCCATTGGGCAACATCGATTACACAGGAGCAGGAAGGAAAGAAGTCGTCCCCCATCCGAGATCCACCCTGGTGCCACCCGCGCCTAGTCGGATTCCTCGCTCTTGATGCTTAGGGGGCTCCTGTCACTTTCGTTCCCGTCGTCCTCGCTCCCGCTGGACGAGTCGGAGCCGCTCCCACTCTCGCTCTCCACGGAGCACTCCACGCGGCTGCCGGAGACCCCGAAAAACCTCGCAAAGAGGGTTGTGGTTCCGTCGTAGAGGAATGGCACAACCTGCCCGCGCTTCACGTCATGGGAGCGAGCGAATGACTTCCATCCCCGCTCCAGGAACATGAACCCGGTGGGGGGAGAACTTCGCCACCACCCAAGAGGGACCGTTGCAGCAGCCGTCCGCTCGCAGCCATAGGCACGCGGGCTCTTCGCCCTCCATCACCCTCGCGAAGGAGTCCGAGAGGCGGAGTCGGCTGCGAGGCTGGCAGTGCAGTCCCACGATAAACTCGTGGGTAAGCTCCGCCTCGTGGGCTTCCGATGGAGGAGAAGAGGTGCACGTGCCGCCACGCCCCCCATGGTCCCAGGCATCGCGCCGTCCACTGTCTTTGGTCAGCAGCACCCTGCAGGTGCTGGGACTAGACCCTGCCGTGGCGGCCAAGGAGTCTGTGAGGCCCCCTGGGTCGGCCCCGGCCCCTGCTCCTCCTCGCCGCGGGCTTCGATGGCTTTGCCTCCTCTGCCGTGGTGTTCCCGTTCTAGACTGCGGGGAGCTTCCGCTTCAGGGCCATGGCCACGGAGGTTGCTGACGGTGCTCGGGGTCGGAAGAACCAGAGGCAGAGAAGTTGGTAGCAAGGCGAGTGGGGCAAGATTTTGCCAGGTATAAATATTCCTCCAACTACGACGAGCAAGGACCAAGCGAGCCCGGCAGGCACCTTGTTGGGGGCTCAAGAACACATGCGCCCGCCAAGGACTCCACCCGCCAAGGCCCAGCTCCACATCACTAGGCTGATTGTCTACATCAACTAGGTGGCAAGCAGGTAGGCGGATAGGTGGAACCGGCCGAGGCGCGTCGCAGTGTGAGGGGATTTACAGCAGCTTTAACGACACCCATCCCATGGCGTGGCAAAAGAATAGAAGGTAGCTGGGCAAACAACACAGAAGGAGATGCAATCCATGTCGGTAGACATTGCCAGCTTGACACCACACGGTGCATTCAATGCGCCTGTCCTAGTCCTTCAGGGTTAGGTAATTCCCACTACCACCTCTGCTGACACTCTAGCAGAGGGCAGTATCCACTACTCACCATATGTAAAGACCATTTTGCCACTATGGTAACCCCTTGTCTATAAAAGGAGGCCCATGGCTATCTTTACAAAGGTCGTCACTCTGTTCATTTTACACGCGTAGCTGCACTCCCGAGGCACCTCTTGCCGGGATTGTTGCACCCTGTACTTTAAACATCCATAAACCACAAGAACGCATGACGTAGGGTTTTACGCACCAACGGCCCGAACCTGTCTAAACTCCACGTGTGCGCAGGAACTAGTGATGCTCTTTGTGTTAGAGACCTACCCGCCTGATTACAGAGGGTCTTTACCGGACCCATAGATCGTCGTTCCCCGACACACGGAGTCCCTTCGAGCAGCGTAGGCTGCCGAGCCTTCACTCGCGAGCTGCGTCGGATGGTTCGGCCTATCAACTTCAAGCCTGAGCTGCCCCCGCGCTACGACAGCATCCCTGACCCCACGAAGTTCATCTAGCTCTACGCACTGAGCATCGAGGCGGCGAACGGTGACGACAAGGTCATGGCGAACTGGTTCCCCATGACCCTTAAGGATGGTGCGCGTTCCTGGCTCATGAACCTGCCCGAGGAGTCGGTCTCTTCGTGGAGTGAGCTTTGCAAGCAGTTCGTCGCCAACTTCAGGGGCATGCATGACTGCCCTATTTCCGTCAACGACCTGCGGCGCGTGAAGCAGCGCCCTAGAGAGACCCTACGCAAGTACATCCAGCGCTTCACCCAGTTGCGCAACAAGATCCCGCGTGCCTCGGACGAAGCCATCATCATGGCGTTCACCAACAGCGTCAAGGACATATGGATGTGCTAGAAGCTCGCCATCAACGACAACCTAAGGCTGAAGCAGCGCTCTGGAGCTCTTCAACATCGCTGACAAATGCGCCAAGGCTGAAGAGGGCCGCCTGTTCATCCACGAGGACCAAGACGCCGCGCCCGACGACAACAAGGCAAAGGGCAAGGACGTCAAGTGCAAGGGCCCACCCGTCCTCACGGCGGAGCGTGAGCAGAAATGCGGTCGCGACCATGATGTTCCCGAGAAGGACCGCCGCCCGCTCTGCATCTACCACAAAGTGAGCACCCACAACACCCAAGCTAGCCAGGAGCTCAAGGCCCTCAACGACGAACGGGTCGGCCGGCGCCCGGACTGCAATGACCGCGGAGGCGGCCACGGGGGCGGCACGTGGGACAACCGCAATGGCAACCCTCGCCAGAGCTGGCATGAGCAGCCTCGCGAGGACGGCTGGTGCGGTCAGCCTCGTGAGGGAACCTGGCGTGAACAGCCTCGCGAGGCACGCCCTCAGGACAACGCTGCTCTCCCACCGTTGCCGCCACCGCCCAAGAGGAACAACAACAACCAGCATGACGAGGGGGCTGGGGGCTATCAGGAGCCTCGTGCGGTAGCCTGTATCCCCGACGGAGCCCATGCCCCGCATCGAACCGCCTGTTCAAGCAGTTCTCTTGTGAGGTGAACACCGCCCCCCTCCCGAAACCGGAGGTCGCGCGGCCCCTCAAGTGGTCGCAGTACGCCATCTCCTTCGACGCCAGGGACAACTTCAAGTCCACGGCCGCCGCGGGCACGATAACCATGCTATGCACTCCCACCATCAGCAATGTCTTAGTCACCAAGACCCTCATTGACGGAGGCGCCGGCCTCAACATACTCTCTGGCGTGACCTTCGAGACACTCCAGGTGTCTTACGACCAGATGATCCCTACCATACCGTTCTTTGGGGTGACCAATGACTCCACCATTCCCCTGGGGCAAGCCCGCCTCACACTCATCTTCGGCACGCGCGGAAACTACCACACCGAGCTCATCGACTTCGACATGGCACACATCGGCCTCCCGTACAATGCTATGCAGACGATGCGATGATGAATGCGATAGCCAAACGAATCACATGATGACAATGGAATAAAAGGGGAATCTTCTGGAGCGTCGGCCTCGGGTTGTTACACGAACGTGCAAGGAATCGCGCCTTAGCAATCGCTAAACCAACTCCGAGAGGTTATTGACCACGGCGAAGTACGATCAACCTGACCATGAGGGTCTATTTCCTGCACGCAAATGAAGAACAAGCAAGAAACTGAAATTGTAATCCAGATATTGCGAATATAAGAGGAAAGCTTTATTGATGAAAGTGGGGTTCTGTGACGTCTTGGTCTGGTCGTGGAACACAAACGAATGACGCGAAGTTGCAACTATGGAGAACTTGTAATCTAAACAAAACCCAAGTCTAAAACGGCGCCCTAAGGGTAGTATATATGGGGAAATAGAGGGGAATTTTGTGACCCCTTGGAGGAGGGGTCCAAAACCAAGACTAACTCAGTTTCCCCACACATACAGATTCTAAAAACAGCCTATAATGTAGTATTTCGAAATTACATGGGCCTGGCCCAAAAATATGGTGATGCATCACCCATAATTGCCTATGGATGAAATTTATGAAGTGGCATCTTGTATATTTTGTCCAAGCCTTCATGCTCTCATTATGGTGGCTTCAAAGTGCGAAAATCACCACTGGAATCACCATTGTTCACTCCTGCGCGTGCACCTTCTTCTCCATGCTTGTTCCCGCTCCAATGGCCATCCTTCTTGTCCATGCTAGGCCCTTCATTCATAAGTAAAACAAAAGTATCTAATTTAGGCAGCATCATATGTTCATGAACATTGGAAGGATTTCCAAGAAACGAAAGTACCTGGTAATTCAATTGGCGTGCATGAGCTCTAGTAATTGGTCCAGTATGTATAGCAAGAGGGGCTGTGGGTGTAACAATGTTATTGATTTCCTCATCATCCTCCCCTTCTTGAAATGAAGTCGTCGTCGATGGAAGTTCCTCTTCCTCACCCAAATAAGGCTTCAAATCTGCAATGTTAAAAGTGGGACTAACCCCAAACTCTTCATGCAACTCAAGTTTATATGCATTATCATTTATTTTCTGTAATACCTTAAAAGGACCATCGACACGTGGCATTAACATTGACTTGCGCAAATCAGGAAACCTGTCCTTACGCAAATGTAACCAAACAAGATCCCCAGGTGCAAAAACAACATGTTTTCTACCCTTATCTCTAGCAAGTTTATATTTAGCATTCATACGTGCAATGTTTTCTCATGCATCTTTAATATCAATTCAGCATGTTCTTTAGAATCAAAATTAACCTTCTTCAAAGATGGAAGAGGCAACAAATCAATAGGTGCACGAGGTAAGAAACCAGAAACAACTTCAAAAGGTCACATCTTAGTACTAGAATGCAGCGAATGATTATAAGAAAATTCAATATGAGGCAAGCATTCTTCCCACATTTTTAGGTTATTATTCAAAACAGCCCTAAGCATAGTAGACAATGATCTATTGACTACTTCAGTTTGTCCATCAGTTTAGAGGCGAGGGTCCTGATCTTTCAATGAGATGATAACTATCGATTTGGTGGAGGCGACTTTGACGATCCGACTACAAACATGCAAGACGTTGCGCCTTAGCAATTGCTAAACCAACTCCAAGAGGTTATTGACTATCGGAATCGGGGCTCCGCAGACCTAAGAAGGTTCGAACACAGGGGTGTGCTCGCTCTCCTACCCCACTCTACTTTGCAACCACACAGCGACTCTCCGGCGACTTGAGTTAAGGAAGATGAACAAGGACACACAGAGTGTACCTAGGTCCAGGCCACCTTGCGGTGTAGAACCCTACTCCTGCTTGGTGGATTGCTTGAGGTGGAAGACGAGTACAAGGCGTGTTCTTCCCTACCAAAAGTCTCTCTGTCTATGGGGGGCTGGTTCCCCCCTTATATTGTCCCTGGTCCTCTTCCCCAAAAATATCATGCGGGAAGGGTTGCCACAATGGCAATTTTGAAAGGGGACAAGGTTGCAGCTTATCCGGACAAAAGGTGGTCTTTGCCTGCTAAAGTTCCTCGCCGTGACGAGCTCGTGCACTCGGGGATGACATCCGTCCTGCCGAGCCCTCGGTCTTGGTCTCCTTGCACCAGAACGACAACCTTTGGGGGTTGCTTTGGGAACCTGCGAGATGATGGCTTAACTCTATCACCAAAGAGGAAAGCCTCTCTATCCGTGCCAGCTGGCACAGCCCTGGGGGCCGCTCGGTCCGAGCCACGTCAAGCACATGAAGGAGCAGGACCGCTCAACCCCGCGAGGTCACCAGAGGTGGCTCCGTGAGGGGGTCTCGGGAGGCTTGTGATGTCGTGGCCGGCGTACGCCTCGCGATGCATTGGCCCTCGCGACGGCTCCCCTCATGAGGATGATTGGTGGGCCATTCGGTTGCTTAGAGCCAGCACCATGCCCGGGCCACGGGCAGACGGGCCTGGGTACCCCTAGTCCCAGAGGCCCGATAGTAGCCCCCAGGCCCGCGGTGCGCATGATCCCGCCTGTTGGTGGGGGCACCGCGACGCGGGCCCTAACCGCCCGTGGGCCGGGCGCGACACTCAAGTGCTTTGGGGCGCGGGGCACCCCACTTCCCATGAGGCCTTGGTGGTCACGCAAGCCGACATAAAGCGCGTGCGCAGCCGGGGGCCACCATTGCCACTCCTCGTGTTGCCTTCGTCTTCTTGCACCTTCCTCCTCCGCGCGGAACCGCTCCAGATCCAACCTCTTGCGAGGCGCTTCCCTTACCCTTCCCGCGGCCTCAGCGCTTAGATGGCGCCCGTCAGCAAGAAGGGGAAGGTCGCGGCTTCCGCCGCGAGCCCTGCTGCCGCCGGGCAGGCACTCTTGCCCTCCCTCATTTCCGATGAAGAGGATCTTGGTCCAGTGCTCCCGCTCGTGGCCGATGGGCAGAACGGGGGGCAGGCGACCAGACTCTGGCCGGGCTCGTCGGCACCGAGCGGCTTGCTGAAGTCTGCCTATCCCTTCTTCCTCCACAACATCTATGCCGGGCTAGTCCCGCCATTCTCCAGGTTCTTCTACGCCATCCTCTCTCATTATCAGATCCACACCTTGCACCTTTAGCCCAACTCCATCCGCCTACTGGCCATCTTTGCCCTCTACTGCGAGGCATTCATGGGCGTGAGGCCCTCGGTGGCGCTCTTTCGCCACTTTTTCATCCTGCGGTTTACTGCCCCGGAGCATCGTTCTGCATGCGTCTCCTTCGTAGAAGTCATGGGTGCGAGCATCTGCCTGAAGGCTGGGAAGAAGGTGGAGGGCTATCGGCAGCATTGGGTATTCATGGACGCGTGCCGAGTTAACCCACTCCTGACGGCCCCCACGGACCATCCCGTGCAGTCCCTGGGGTTGGCGCACGAGAAGCTCACCGACCCGAGGGCGGAGCCCGTCCTGGAGCGCATCGCCTCGCATGGGCACGCCTCTCTGACGGGGGCGATGGTCATCAAGGAATTCCTGGGGCAGCGCATCGTGCCACTCCAGGCGCGCTCGCTGCCCCTGTGGAAGTTCACCGGCTCGAGGGACCTGATGAGGCTTCGCGTCTATGGCCTGACGCATGACGAGCTGGATGGGGCCCTATGGGCCCTGCTCGGCTACACTCCTGATGGTCCTCCGGAGGCGGCGCCGCCACTGTACGCTTGCGGCGACATGGAGGAGCTGGTTGGGGACATGCCCGTCTTTGACGAGTGGGGTCTCGTTGGGTCGTGCAGGATCCCCTCCATCACGATGACGTCCTCTGGCGAGGGTGATAGCAGCGAGGACTCGGAGGTGATCAAGGAAGAGGGGAGTGCCGGCCGGGCGCCATCGGCCAACCTCCACACATCCCTGCGCAGTCTCGGGGATGACGATGCTGCCTCAAACGAGCAACGCCAAGTTATTCCCCCCAGGCCCGCAGGCCCGGTAGACGGAGCGAGGTTGGGCCCTGCGACCCCTCCTGTACTAGTGAAGGAGGCCGATGGCGAAGACACTGCACCCACTCCGGCGGCTGCCACGCCTCCTTCGGAGGCCTCCCAAGCCGCTACGGAAAGGGAGAACTTGGCTGGTCCTGTCAAGGACCGTGCCGAGCGCCCTTCAAACATCGTTGAGACGTTGCGCGGGGGCAGCGCGGGCACAGCGTCAGCCATTGTGAAGAAGAGGAAGTGGGCTGCCCTGGACGAGTAAGTTCCTTAATCCGCTCCCACGCCGTGCGTCTTTGACTGGTTGTTCCAGCTGACTCCCTCCTCGGCACAGGTACTCCGGCGGCAGCGAGGGGAAGAAGAAGAAGGTGAACGCCGGGGCGAAGGTTGCGCCCGCCAAGAAGGCGGCCTCAACCCTCGGCCGAAGCCTTGGCGGGCGCGGGGGCGGTCTCTCCAGCATGGCGAGGGGGCGCGTGCCTTGGGGCCTTGACGGTTCAGCACATGGCACCACCTGCCAAGGCCGCGGGGATCCGGCCTCGGGTGCCACCTGCCGAAGCCACGGCTGCTCAGCCCCCGATGTCGCCCGCTGAGGTCGCAACCTCACAGCCAGTGGAAGAGAGAGAGGCGCCTCAGTCTTCGCCGGCCGCTCCAGCCCTTGCGACCAGCCACGACGCGGGGCGCGACTCAGACTATCCTCTGGTGGTGGTCACTCCAGGGGCCCCTGGCGCCAGTGCGGCGGTCTCCCCAAGCGAACCGTGGGGGCCAAGCTTGGGGGAGAACTTGGAGCCCCCGGCGCCTCAAGCGCGGGGCGCCGGGGCCCTCCTTGCTCCAGCTGCGTCGAGCGCCGGGGTGCTAGCCACCGGGCCAACTCTTGCCTTGATGGACCAGAACGCCTTGCTCAGGCGCGGAACTCTGACCGATGCCCAGGACAGCCTCGTTCGGCTGGGGGCGGACTTCCGAGACGCTGAGGCATGTCTCTCTGCCGAGGGCCTGAAGCTCACCATGGGGTGGCGTCAACTTGATGCCTCCACTAAGGGGGCTCACAGCGGGCCGAGGCCACCCTTGTGGAGGGAAAGAAGGAGGTCACCGAGGTGAAGGTCGCTTGCGAGAGGGCTCTTGCCAAGAAGACAGCGCTCGCCAAGCGTTTCGAGGAAGCAGAAGCCGGCCTGGAGGCACTTCAGGAGTGAGCCGCGCAAGCACAGCAACTCCAGTTGCGGGAAGAAGATGCCAAGGCCCGCGAGGCTGGGCTTGTGGACAGCGACTCTAAGCTCACGAAGCTGGAGGCCGAGCAGGCCACGGAGCGCGAATGCCTGGAGGCGCTGCGACGCGAGGTGGCTGAGGCCCAAGAGGCTCATGCCAAGCGGATCTACGAGGCCAACGCCAAGCTGGACGCCCGGGAGAAGGAGATCCTAGCTGCCTCCGACGCGAGGGCGGCCTCAGACCACGCCGCGCTCTCCTCCATCGAACACAGTGTTCGTGAGGCCCTGTCCTCCATTTGAAGGTCGAGTTTCGATGTCCCTCTCATCACTCAGGGCTCCAGCTATGCTGAGCTTTCCTCCAGGCTTGTGAAGGCACTCGAGGGCGCGGCCTAGGAGGTGGATGTCATCCTGGAAGAGGAAAGTTTTGGTCTCCTCTCCGTGGTGGCGATTCGCGTCTTCAGCCATCTCCTCCTTCGCGACCCAACTTCAAGTTTGACGAGGTGATGGGCCATGTTCCCGAAGAGTCTCGCGGCAATATGGTGGCGGCTGTGGAGAGCCACGTGAAGGCGTTGTTCGAGAAGTTCTTCTGCTTCGACGGCGACGAAGAGCCCAGCGGGGAGCCTCCTTTTACCACCCTGCAATAGGATAAGTAGATAACAAAACTATGAGAGCAATATGTCCAAACATAACAGTCTGTAGTAATTTATGAAAACAGTGTACTTCTGTTACTCAAAAAATTATGAAATTTAGGGCGTGATAAAGAATTTATATGACAACACTATGTAAAAATTTCAGAAACTTTCCACGTTCCAGTAAAATATGAAAATTCAAACACTACAGAGAAAGTTTCTGTTTTTACACAGCACACATCAAACATGCAATGCAAGCAACCTAAGACAATTCTTGGAAATTTTTATTGAAAAACAAGATTATAAATAACACCTAACAAAATATAACAGAATATAATGACGATCCAAGCAAAGCACATATTATGTGACGAATAAAAATATAGCTCCAAGTAAGATATACCGATAGTGTTGAAGACAAAAGAGGGGATGCCTTCCGGGGCATCCCCAAGCTTAGACGCTTGAGTATTCCTTGGATATTACCTTGCGGGTGCCTTGGTCATCCCCAAGCTTAGGTTCTTGTCACTCCTTATTTTCCTCATATCGGTGTCTCACCAAAAATTTGAAAACTTCAATCACACAAAACTTAACGGAACTTCGTGATATGGGTCAGTATAATAACTAAAGATCATTCACTTAAGTACTGTCAAGACAAGATTCATAATTGTTATCACATAATACCTAATGTATTCTACCATTCACATAATTTATATCACTGAATATAAGCTATGGGAACACTAAAACAAGCAAACTATGCATGCAAAACAGAGTCTGTCAAAAACAGAACAGCCTGTGAAGCTCTGTAGTATAAGCATACTTACCAATCTCTAAAAATTCTGAAACATTAGGAAAACCTAAATAATTTGTATATAAACACTGTGTAAAAATTTCAGATCATTATCACGCTCCAGTAAAAAATGAAAATTCTTGTACTGGAGTCAAAAGTTTCTGTTTTGGTTCAGCATCAATTCTACTCATCTTGTGAGTCATCCCAAAGACTTTACTTAGCACTTTATTGAAATAAAAGACACAAAACATGATTAATACAGTACCTTAATCATGTTAACACACAAAAACATAAAGGAAAAGTGTTGGGTTGTCTCCCAGCAAGCACTTTTCTTTAATGCCTTTTTAGCTAGGCATGATGATTTCAGTGATGCTCGCATAAAAGAAAAGAATTGAAACATAAAGAGAGCATCATGAATCACATGGCAAGCACATTTAAGTCTAACCCACTTCCTATGCATATGGATGTTCCGATCAAACAAATTATGGGAGAAATAATCAATTAGAATAGGAAGGCAAAACAAGTATAACTTCAAAATTTCCAACACATAGAGAAGAAACTTGATATTATTGCAATATGTAAAAGCATATCTTCCTCTCTCATAGTAATTTTCAGTAGCATCATGAATAAATTCAACAATATAACTATCACATAAAGCATTCTTTTCATGACCCACAAGCATAGAAATTTTATTACTCTCCTCATAAGCAAATTTCTTCTCATTCATAATAGTGGGAGGATCAAATGAAACTCGAATACTATAAATTGTTTCCACATTAAAAGAGTAATGTTCAGTGAAAGGATATTCAAAATTATGACAATAATTATAACTAGTTTTTCTAACAGAAGTATCATCACAATAATCATCATAAGTAGCAACTTTGTTCTCATCATAGTCAAGTGAAACATCTTCCGAAATAGTGGAATCATTACTAAATAAAGTCATGACCTCTCCAAATCCACTTTTATCATTATAATAAAATTCAACACCCTCCAAAATAGTGGGATAATAATTATCTAAAGTTGAAACTCTTCCAAACCTACTTTCATAAATATCACAGTCATCATAAATAGGAGGCATGCAATCATCATAACAAATTTGATCATTCAAAGTAGGGGAACTAAAAAGATCATCTTCATTAAGCATAGCATCCCCAATCTTGGTACAAACATTAATTGTGGGAAATAAATTCTCAAACATGTCATTCTCATCAAACATAGCATCCTCAAGCTTGTGGCTTGGCATATCATAAGAATAATCACTCTCATCATTAATAGTATGAATAGCACCAATAGTATAACAATTATTATCATCATAATTTACCAAGTTGGTGCAAAAAAGATTTTCAAGATTATAAGAAGTATCATTATGTTCCCAATCATAGTCATCACAACAAGCAATAGGTATAACAAAATCATCATCAAGTGTATCATCTTCCACAAATATTTTTGATTCATCCTCGTGAGGCACAACAATAATAGGAGCAATATCATTTGGGCAGGATACCTTTTTACCTCTACTCTTTCTTCATTTCTTCTTCTTCACCACATCATGTGTGGGTTTAATTAATTTTTTCGAGCTTCTTATCGATGAGATTGGTTGAATAGGTAGCTCCTCCTCGTCACCTATTTCATCATGAGAGACAATAGGAGGGAAAGTGGAAATTTTTACCCTTTCATTAGTATTCCTTTTATATTCTATTAGTTTTCCCATCTTTCTATATTTGGCAATATAAGCATTCTCATTGCAATTTACCATGCAAAACATATAGATATTTTTTAGATTAGTTTCAATGTCGTCCGTGAGAATGAATACTTCAACCAACTATTTTTATGTGTCAATTCTTCACTCCCCCAAAATAGAGAAAGCTCCTTATAAAGTTCAAGGGTGATCAAGTCATTACAATATTTTGTCATGATTTGATCATGAAAAAGTTTGCATTGGAAATTAAGATGACCAACTTTATTGCAAAGTTCACAAGTAATAGGACAAAGAGAACATAATTTTGTACCAAATTCATCTATCACTTTGAGCAAAAAATTGGTTCTATCATGTTTATGCTTCTTACAAAATCTATCATCCCTATAAGGCATGCCTTCACAAACTTTATGCACTCCACAAAAATTGACATGCTTATAAGAAACATTTTTATCATGACTAGTGCAATCATCATTAGTATTTTGGATATTCATAGAAATCATACTAACAACATTGCAATCATGCTCATCATTTATGCCAAACATTTTATTGAATTCTTCTTCTATCAATTGAGCACAATTTTCCTTTCCAGCATTTTCAAGAAAGACATGATAAAGACGAATAATATGCGGCCACCTCAATTCCATTTTTTTAATTTTCTTTTATAAACCAAACTAGTGATAAAACAAGAAACTAAAAGATTCAATTCAAATATCTAAAGATATACCTTCAAGCACTCACCTCCCTGGCAACGGCGCCAGAAAAGAGCTTGATGTCTACTACACAACTTGTTCTTTTAGACTCGTGTTGGGCCTCCAAGCGCAGAGTTTTGTAGGACTGTAGCAAATTTCCCTCAAGTGGATGACCTAAGGTTTATCAATCCATGGGAGGCGTAGGATGAAGATGGTCTCTCTCAAACAACCCTGCAACCAAATAATAAGAAGTCTCTTGTGTCCGCAACACACCAAATATAATGGTAAATTGTATAGGTGCACTAGTTCGGCGAAGAGATGATGATACAAGTGTAGTAATGATAATAGATATTGATTTTTGTAATAGTAACAATAAAAAACAGCAAGGTAGCAAGTAACAAAAGTGAGCACAAACGGTATTGCAATGCTTGGAAACAAGGCCTAGGGTCCATACTTTCGCTAGTGCAATCTCTCAACAATGCTAATATAATTGGATCACATAACCATCCCTCAATGTGCAACGAAGAATCACTCCAAAGTTCTTATCTAGCGGAGAACATAAGAAAAATTGTTTGTAGGGTACGAAACCACCTTAAAGTTATCCTTTCCGATCAATCTATGCAAGAGTTCGTACTAAAATAACACCAAGTTATCCTTTCCGATCGATCTATCTAAGATTTTGTACTAAAATAATACTATATGATACACATCAACCAACTCTAATGTCACCTAGATCCTCCAATGTCACCACAAGTATCCATGAGTTAATTATACGATACGCATCAAACAATTTTAGATTCATAATACTCAATCCAACACAAAGAACCTCAAAGAGTGCCCCAAGATTTCTACCAGAGAAAGTAGGACGAAAACGTGCATCAACCCCTATGCATAGATTACCCCAATGTCACCTCGGAAATCCGCGAGTTGAGTGCCAAGACATAGATCAAGTGCTCTCAAATCCATAAAAGTATTCAATCCGGTAATAACGAAATCTCAAAGGGAAAACTCAATTCATCACAACAAGATAGAGAGGGGAAAGCACCATATGATCCAACTATATTAACAAAGCCTGCGATACATCAAGATCATGCCAATTCAAGAACACAAGAGAGCGAGAGAGAGAGAGAGATTAAACACATAGCTACTTGTACAAACCCTCAGCCCCAAGGGTGGACTACTCCCTCCTCATCATGGAGACCATAGGGATGATGAAGGTGGCCTCCAGTGATGATTTCCCCCTCCGGTAGGGTAATGGAACGCCTCCAGATTGTTTTTCGTCGATACAGAGAGTTGCGGCGGTGGAACTTTTTATCTAGGGTTATTTTTGGGGGTCTCTGAATATATAGGATTCTTGGGCGTCAGTTTCACGCGAAGATGGGCCACGAGGGGCCCACAAGACACCAGGGCGTGCCAGAGGGGACTGGCGCACCCTGGTGGGTTATGGCCACCTCGTGGCTCTTCTGGCCCTCCCACGAAGCTTCTAGTGGCTCTTTTGTTCCAAAAAATATCGTCAAAAAGTTTTGTTGCATTCGGAGAACTTTTATTTCTGCACAAAAAACAACACGACGGTAGTTCAACTGAAAACAGCGTCAGTCCGGGTTAGTTCCATGCAAATCATACCAAAACCATATAAAATTGTTGTAAATATGACATGAATACTTCATAAATTATAGATACATTGGAGACGTATCAAAGTCGCAGTAGTTCAAAACGTTTACAGGTGGTGGCACGGCCTACGAAGTGGATGAACGGCCCAATCGGGACCGGCTTGGGGCCCTGCTCACATCATTTGAGGCCGTATTGGAAACCTCGGCTGGAATTCCATTATGGGTTCCAACACAGATAGACGACTACCTTGGACGTGAGTCATTGTAAGTTAACGTCCGTGGCCGACTCCCACGTCGGGCTTCGCTTGAAGGTTGTTGAGGTGCCTTTTTACGTGCACATGGCGATAAGTGGTGGGAGCATGTGTGACGAAGTACACCCTTGCAGGGTAAACTATCTATTTGAATAGTCACGTCCGCGGATATGGACTACTTGGAGACTTGCAATGTTCATAGATAAGTTTAAATGGATACTCTAAAATGCTCTAGATAAGTGTGAGTGCTATGGATGGCTTCTCGTAGGAAGACGAGAGAGGATCCATAGTGGTGTTTGATGTGGTGAATATGTGGACTCGTGTGCGCTCTCTCGTGGGGAGACGAGAGAGGAATGATACATTGGATACATTGTCATAGTCTAGTTTAGCCAAAGGTCAAAGCTGGCATTTCTGCAGTAAACCCCTCAATCCCATTCATTGATACATTATGCATAAGTAGATAGTTATGATGTAAGTCTTTCTGAGTACCTTCGTACTCACTGTTGCTTATTTACGTTTTTGCGGAGATAGACATTGTTCGGTTTATGCTTTCTTCTTGACGTTGACATCGACGGAATAGCTTGGGAACCCAGACAGCAGTCTGGCTCCTTTGGTAGGGTCGTTGTATCTTTTCAGGCTCTTCCAGCCGCTTTTAGTAGATGTTTGTACCCAGACATGTAACTTCCGCTTGTTGTTTGTATGCTCTGAATGTTGGGTCATGTGACCCCCTTGCTTGTAACATTATACTATGTTGGCTCTCCGGGGCCTTCTAAATAAATGTTATGTTGCAGAGTTTTGTTGTGATGCCATGTTGTATCTACGCATATCGTGCATATTGCGTGTATGGTTGAAATGCATTGGTATGTGTGGGATTCAACACCTAATTGTATGCCTTTAGTAGTCTTCTTTACAGGGAAATGCCTCTTTGTGCTTCCACTCAGCCTTGGTAGCTTGTTACTGCTCCGGACACATTGATTGACCGGTGTGTATCCTTCTTTCCTGATGTGTCTGTCCCTATGGGGAAATGTCATGCGGTGTAATGGAGTCCTTGTAGCTTGTTATGACTCGCCTACACGCTGATGACCGACACCTGCATTGTTGGGTTACGTATGCCTGTACCTCTACGGTTGTGCCACTTGGGTCTATAACTAGT